>JADMNL010000029.1:81987500-83384166 GCA_016271365.2 Neoceratodus forsteri
CGGTGAGGGCTGCACGCCCATTGTCCTGCTCTGCACCACGGGCGGCAGCCCTACTGGGCAGTCAGTCGGCGGGCGGTGGGGCGGCATTGCAGGCGGATGCTGCCGCCCGCCAGCCGCGGGGGCGGGTGAGGCTTCGTGGTGGGTGGGTGTGGGACACCAGGCACCAGGGATGTTTTGGGGGTTGTTTGCACACTCCATCCCGCGATCGGGATGTTGGTCCACTGGACCACCAGGGATATAATCGGAGGTGGGGTTGTTACACACAATGCCGCGATCAGGATTTACGTCCACTGACCACCAGGATATGTTGGGGAGACATTTTGCTGCCCACAGTTGGGCTGTGGTGGGGGAATTTACGCTATGCCCGGACCGGCCAGTGGGGTGGTGGTGGGGATATTTCTTTGCCCGTGATCGGCTGCAGGGGGGGCACAGGTGTGGGTTGAGGGGCCAGCCACGGTGGCAGCTGCTGTGTTGTGCCCTGCAATGCAGCAGCTCACCTGTGGGTGGCCCTCGACTTAGGCCTTTTTTTGGGGCTCAAAGTTGTGCAGGCGCAGGTTGTGGGTTGTGCCTGCACAACTCTGCACAGCCCGGCTGAATATCGGGCTGTGCAGTTTATGCATGGTTCCTCCCCCTCCAGTTCAGCATGCATTCATTTGCATTGCGCTGTTGTTCAGCCTGTTTTCAGTGGCGCAACTGCCTCCTGCTGAATATTGCAGAATGGCACAATTTTGGACTTGGGCATGGCGCAACCCTTTTGTATATCTGGCCCTATATACACAGCTGGGTTTGATGTTCACTGAATCAAGGAGGCTACATAACCTTTGTTGTCTACTAGCTAAGTCTCTTAGAATAAAAGTGGATTCTCCTTTAAATTCTCTTCTGACCCCCAAAATATGCACCTGAAACCCTAGCACAGCTGACAGGTCTTTGCTTTCTGTCCAGCCGGCACTTACTTACTGTATGGGTCAGCGTGCTTTTTCAATATTTATTACAAAACTTTTTTTGGGGGTCCTGGAATGTTTTTTCCCCCTTTCAGCCCTACCCCTGCCCATACTCTGTCAACATCACCTGAGATGACTCTCCATAGTAATCCTCCCTGGCTTCCCCCCAGGGCAGGGCCCCTGGGGCCACCCCACTTACCCTACTGGATACCATGTCCAGTGTTCAGGGGAGGCACCACAGGTCAATGTGTGCAGAGTTGGGGAGAGGCGGGTGGCATTGTGCATGTCCAGCATTTTTCATGTTGTAGTAGGAGAGGCATGATGTGCAACGATGCCGAGGCAAAAGAACGCCATGAATCTGTCACATCAGCTGAGATGCACAAGCTCTGGCTGTCAGACCCCCAGTCTCTGCTAGGGGTCACACAGGCACTGGCAGCTTCCCCACCCCCCATCCCCCTTGAGGAGGAGAGCAGTCCATGGGACATTTGATCATCCCCCTCCCCCCACCAGCCTTCCAATGCACAGGCTCACTTCCGAACCTGGGGTGTCAGTGTCACAAGCAGTAGTGCTACCACTGTGCCCATGGCCCGGCATGTGTTACTAAATGTTGGAATGATCTTCCTGTTTCAATTCAGCTAGCACAGAGCAATATGGTTTTAAAAGGTTATTTATCATAATATTTGAATGTTCAGATTGTAAATGCCTATAACTAATTTGCATCCATTGGTTCTTGCTTCTTTTGTGTATTTTACATACCTGCATATTGCAAGATATGTTCCATTTTGTCTTATTATATAACTGTATTTTACTTTTTGTATCCATATCAACAGTAGTTATAATTTTCTAATACTCTGGGTTGTTTCTGAACAGGGCTTTTGGCCCTGTGTGAAAAATGTCAGTCCAGTTGTGCATTTTACCCCCACAGCTGTTTTGTACCCATTCTTCTGTTTTGTACCCCTCTGGGGCTGTACTGTACTCTCTGCAGCTATACTGTACAACTGCAACTAAACTGTATTCCAGCAGCTGTATTGTACCCTCCAAGGTTGCACGGTACCTCCTGCCATGGCATTGCACTCCTGCTGCACACTGTCTGTGTACAAGTAAGCATTATGAAATGGGTAGAAAGAATACTGAATTCTGATTGGCTGAGAGCTACTTTCAGCTGGGCAGTTATCCCAGCACAATGGCCCAGCTGAAAGTATTATGTTTAAAAATGCATATAATTTACTAAAAATTACCCATTTCATAATCGCAATAAGGCACTCTAGGAGGTGTGTTATGGTGGGCTAACAGCCATTCTTGGGTGTGGAAGCCCTCGATATGCCTGTGTTTAACGTTCTGGCAGGGGCTATTATCCCAATTCATAACACTTCGTCATGACCTTATATATGGTTAGATTACACTCTCTCTACTGAAGCTTATTTCCAAAGCTGCACATATTCACAATATTTCAGTCTTTAATAACGTAATTTATATCCACTTTTGAATGCAGACATATAAATGTTAGACCTGTAGGTTAAATATGGTTAGACATTCTTTGAAATCCCTTCATATCTCATTATTTAAAACTATAATTGGTTTATGGGCTTATTGGATTTCCTTATTTCACAAAAAAAGGTCATACATTTTTAATTTTACAATTTTATTTCCCTGTGATGGCCCAGAAGCTCTGCTGCAATACAGCATCTCATTTTCAGTGGGGTCCTGCTGCTTCTCATTCTACAGCTGGGTAGACTGAGCAACTAAGGTGTTAAGTGACTAGCTTAGGGTCACGCATTGTGTGTGGTTACTCTTGTGGAATTTAACCTGGATCTTGTTTTATGCAACTCTGTCCTCTTGGCCTGACACAAGAAATTACTTTCGTGACCCATCACCATGGCCACATATTGGACTTGGTGTTCTTACTGGGGCTTGAGGTAACCAACCTCAGGACTGATCAGGTTGCGTGGTCTGATCAGTGCATGGTGAAGTTCTCTTTTGGGTCCCCCTCCGAGAGTCCCCCCGCCCGTTAAGAGGGTCAGCTATCACCCTTTAAGGGGACTGTCTCCAGAGGGATTACTGGCGGTAGCTGAGCTACCTGGGGTATATGCTGCATGTGCAATGGGTACAGGTGAAGTGGTTGCCGCATATACTAGGGCGGTTTCTGGGACTCTCAATACCCTTGCACTGGTCCGTGTATGACCCAGAGCTTCTCACTTGAGGTCTCCATGGTTTGAAGGTGTCCTCAAGGTGATGAAGATCGGGGTTGGAAGTTGGAGCACTGTTGGCGGAGGTCCCGGTTGGATGCGGACAAAATGGCTCTGCGTGCTCACTATGTTGAGTACCAGTGAGCAATCAACTACAAGCAGTGTTCCTGTCCAGGGAGATTGCTGCAGGGAAGAACCAGCCATCTCAGCTTTTTCAGACTGTAGACAGACCTCTTCATCCGGCCTGCCTACAGCCAAAAAAAGCTTTTTCAATCACCTTATGTGATGAGTTTGCTCAGTTCTTTGCTGAAAGGGTGTCCTCTATCTAGCGGGGATCCCATCATTGATCTGCATTGTGACTCACAGTGTGGCTTGGGGGTCACGGAGGCGCTCTGCCTGTCTCGGATGAGTTTAAACTGGTGGAGGTGGCTGAGGTCATTGAGGTTACCTCAAAGCTGAAGCACACATATTGTGAGCTGGACCTGGCTCCAACACATTTTTTAATGAGATGTGTTGGTTTCGTTGGCTCAGTGTTCATCATGATTGTCTGGTGCTCATTGTTGGGGGGGAGGTTCCAGATTCCTTGAAAGAGGCTCTGGTGAGGCCCCTTCTGAAGGAGTCATCTCTCGACCTGGATATCTTGGTGAATTACCATTCTATCTCCAACCTTTCTTTTTTTGGCTAAGGTTGTTGATAAGATTGTGGTACAACAGCTTGAGGAGCACCTCAAGGCCTTTGACATCTATGAGCCACTCCAGTCAGGTTTCAGAGCCAGGCACAGTGCCGTAACGGTGTTAGTCAGGGTGCACAATGACCTCTTCAGGGCTAGGGGTAGAGGAGTCAGGTCAATTCTTGTTCTCCTCGATCTCTCTTCAGCCCTTGACACTGTAGATTACATTGTGCTTCTTGATCGCCTCAGAGAGTACTGTGGATTCACCGGCACTGTCATCAGCTGGTTGAGTCCTATCTCACTGGCAGGAAGCAGTGAGTAGTGATGAGAAATTTCTCCTCTTCCCTGAGGTTGTTGCCTTGTGGAGTACCTTAAGTGTCAATCTTGTTGCATGTGCTATTTGCAGTGTATATGCTGCTCCTGGGAGAGCTCATCAGGTGACACAATGTGGGTTTTCACTGCCAAGCAGACAATACCCAGTTGTATTTGTCCTTTGCCCCTGGAACACTGGATGCTGTGGAAGTGCTTAACATCTGCCTGGCCGAGATCAAAGACTGGATGTCTTCCAGCTGGTTGCAACTGAACCCTCATAAGTTGGAGATGCTGGTGGTTGAGCTGGGTCAATGGCATGATGGGAATGCTTCCGGCAGGGCCTTAGGTCTTTTCCTGGGACCTACACTATTGATAGACTCCTCTAGGCTATGAGATCTTGGCATGATTCTGGATCACAGGTTGACATTTGAAGCTTAGGTGTCATCTGTTGCCAAAGTGTTTTTTTACCACTTGAGGAATATCACCAGGATCAAACCCCTAGTTCCACCTGAAGACCTGCCCAAACTAGTTCATGCCTTTGTGACATCCAGGCTTGATTACTGTAAGGATCTTTACTTTGGGGTCTCTGGAGATACCCTTTGCTGGCTGCAGCTGGTGCAGAATACTGCAGCCAGGTTACTGACTGACCTTTCTAGGTCCAGTCATGTGACCCCAGTTTTGCGGGCTCTGCACTGGCTACTGGTCAGGTGTAGGGTTATCTTCAAGATAAGTTTAATCACCTACAAGGCCCTACATGGACTAGGCCCTGGCTATCTGACTGACTTTCTGACACCAGCTGTCTCAGTCCGATCCCTCTGCTCCTCAACCAGGAGCCTCCTTGAGGTATCCAGAAGCCGACTTGAAACTGCTGGTGATCAGGCTTTTAGCATTGCCAGCTCTGTCTTGTGGAACGCTCTTCCACCCTACATTAGGAAGGCCCCATCAGTCGAGTGTTTCAAGAATGGTCTCAAGGCCCATTTATTTTCATTGGCCTTCCCAGATGATGTGATTTAACCAGCGTTTAGATCTGATCTAACTGTATCTATTGTTGTAATAGTTTTTATTGATATTTATTGTTTTTTTGTATTGTGATTGAATTTTATTTCACCTGCCTTTGTGTGTGTTAGGCACCCAGAGCCTCTGGGATTGGGCGCCCTACAAATAAACTTTGCCTTGCCTTGCCTAACGATTAGGCTACACTGCTTTATGTCTCCAGGGCTTCAACCCCATTGTCAGCAGGAGCCAGTCTGGAAGACAGCAGCAGGACAGAATCAGTTCCAACCCATAAAAAAGCAATAGAGTTTATTTAGTTTATTTATTTTTATTTATTTATTTGAGTAGAATCGGAATTACAATCCTTTGAGTCATAGACTCTTTTGCAAAGGCTCCACGTCAGATAAAAGTAAAGGTACAAGTAAAGTAAAAGTACAGAAAAAATATATACATACATCAGAAAAAATATACATTCAGTAACAGTGTAAGATACAGGGTTAAACATTCTTGGCTGAAGTTTATGTTGTTGGTTGCCTTAACTGGGAAGATATGGGAGGTCCCTGGTCAGTGCAAAGATAGAGAACAGTTTCATAGGGTCTTGAGGGACTCAGAGTCATAATACCAGGGTAGGGGAAAGGGGGATGTTGGAGAGCGAGGGAAGGGAGGCTAGCAACAATCTAACCAAGGGCTACAGGAAAAGAAATTACTGAGACAAATTAGATTCCTGAAAACATTGTCCTAGGAAAGAACGGCAGGCGGTGGGGCAAAAAGAGAGTAGAGAGAGGGTGGGTCAGTAACAGTCACAGTTTACATTATTAGTTGAACATATTGCTATTGGTGTGCCTTATAAAAGGACCTTAGTCAGCTTACTAGTTCTACCCTATACTCTAGGGTCCTTACTCATTCATCCTTCTTCCCTAGCTGAACGGTTAGTTTCCTCACCTGCATTGGCAGCTCAGAAATTGCAGTCGTGGAGCTGTACTGCCAGTTGCCATGGTTACAGGTGTGTGATGTCATCTGCCTCCCCAGGTCATTGTACAACCTACAAAAAAGCACACAGTAAGACACGTATGTATATACAGACAGACCCAGCTATGTGGATTGCCCAGGTACCTTTGCTTGGTTCTGTGTTTTAGGATATACTGTAACTCAGAAACAAAATGGCAGGAATCAAACAGAGGGCCTTGAAACCTAAATGTAGCTTGAAACATTCAGTGAATGGGTACATACAGGCACTGGGCACATATCAGACACTGGTACCTACTACACATATGGACACTGGGCATATATCATATACTGCTACTACTACACATACAGGCACTGGGCATATATCAGACACTGGTACTTACTGCACATACAGGTACTGGGCACATATACACTGGTGCCTATTGCACATATAGGCACTGAACACATATCAGACACTGGTACATACTGCACATATAGGCACTGGGCACATATCAGACACTGGTACTACTGTACATACAGGCACTGAGCACATTTGGTACACTTGTATCTGCTATAGAAAAAAGGACTGGGTACATATCAGACATTGGTACCTAATGCACATACAGGCACTGGACATGCATCAGATACTGGTACCTACTGCACATAAAGGCACTGGGAACATATAAGACACTGGTACCTATTGTACATACAGGCACTGAGCACATATCAGACAGTGGTATCTACTGCATATACAGCCACTGGGCACATATCAGACACTGGTACCTACTGCACATATAGGCACTGGGCACATATCAAACACTGGTACCTACTGCACATACAGGCACTGAGCACATTTGGTACACTTGTATCGGCTATAGAAAAAAGGACTGGGTACATATCAGACATTGGCACCTAATGCACATACAGGCACTGGGCACGCATCAGATACTGGTACCTACTGCACATAAAGGCACTGGGAACATATAAGACACTGGTACCTATTGTACATACAGGCACTGAGCACATATCAGACAGTGGTATCTACTGCATATACAGGCACTGGGCACATATCACATACTGGTACCTACTGCACATAAAGGCACTGGGAACATATAAGACACTGGTACCAACTGTGCATACAGGCACTGAGCACATATCAGACAGTGGTATCTACTGCAAATGCAGACACTAAGTACATATCAAACACTGGTACCCATTTTACATACAGGCATTGGGCACATATCAGACACTGGTACCTACTGCACATACAGGCACTGGTACCTACTGCACATAAACGCACTGGGCACATATAATACACTGGTACTTACTGTGCATACAGGCACTGAGCACATATCAGACAGTGGTATCTACTGCACATATAGACACTGGGTACATATAAGACACTGGTACCCATTTTACATACAGGCATTGGGCACATATCAGACATTGGTACCTACTGTACATACAGGCACTGACCACATATCAGACACTGGTACCTACTGCATGCACAGTTACTGGGCACATATCAGACACTGGTACCCATTTTACATACGGGCACATATCAGACACTGGTATCTACTGCACATACAGACACTGGGTACATATCAGACACTGGTACCCATTTTACATACGGGCACATATCAGACATCGGTATCTACTGCACATACAGGCACTGACCAGATATCAGACACTGGTACCTACTGCACATAATGGCATCAGGCATATATCAGTCCTTGGTACCTACTGCACATACAGGCACTGAGCACATATCAGACATTGATTCCTACTGCACATACAGACACTGGATACATATCAGACACTGGTATCTATTGTGTAGCCTGGCACTGGGCACATATCAGACACTGGACTACTGCACATACAGGCACTGGGCACGTATCAGACACTAGTACCTACTGCACATACAGACACTGGGTACATACTAGACACTGGTACATACTGCACATAAAGGCACTGGGCACAAAGCAGAAACTGGTACCTATTGCACATACAGGCACTGACCACATATGACACTGGTACCTCTTGTACATACAGACACTAGGCACATAGGTACCTACTGTAGATTGGGATGCTGGGTTTATATATCACACAGGTGCCTACTGGCGATTGTGGTACTCAGTTTATATATCACACAGGTACCTACTGCAGACTGGGGAACTGGGTTTATATATCACAGGTATCACTATATAATATTGACACTCACAATCCTGACACCCAACATCCCAATGACGGATAGCCCAACAGTGGAGTTTGCCAGGACTCGGAGTTTCTTATAATAATTTCAGGGGGTGCAGGGGGATGAAGACCACAAATCAGGCATGAGTCCACTGTTGGGCTTTTCGTCACTGGGATATTACTGTGTCGGGTAAGTGCCACGTCAGGATGTTAGGCTTGGGCTGCTGGGTGTTGGGATCATGAATTTCGGTATAACGTAGCAGATCCACGCAGAAACCTACTGCAGATTGAGATACTGGGTTTACATATCACACAGATGCCCACTGCAGATTGGGGTGCTGGATTTATATATCACACAGGTCCCTACTTCAGATTGGGGTACTGGGTTTATATATCACACAGGTACCTGCTGCAGACTATCTTACTGGGTTCATATATCACATAGCTGCCTACTGTAGATTTGGGTACTGGGTTTATATATCATATATTGAGTACCTACTGCAGATTGGTTTCCTGGCACAAGGTACTGTAACTTGTAAAGATAAGGGTTCTGGGGTTATGCATCATACATGGTACCTACTGCAGAGGGTACTGGGATTATATATCATACAAGGTACCTACTGCAGGGGGTACTGGAGTTATATAATCATACACTGGTTACCTACTGCAAATAGGGGTACTGGGGTTTATATCATAGACTGAGCAACTTCTACAGTAGGTTTTTGGGGTTATGTATCATACACTGGGTACTAGGGCTATTTATCACAAACAGGTACCTTCTGCAAATAGGGGCTCTGAGGTTATATAACACACACTGAGTAACTACTGCAGAAAGAGGCTTTGGATGTATTGCACGTGGTTCACTGGTGTACTTGCATTATATATCATGCAAGACACACTGGGGTACAGTGGTTGTTTATCACCCACAGGTACCTACTACGTGTAGGGGTACTGGGGTTATATATTACTCATAGGTACCTACTGCAGGTAGGGGTACTCAGGATATCCTGCACATCATACACTGAGTGCCTATCGTGTACAACACTGCATACTTACCCCTTTTTACAGCAGGTCAGTTTATTAAGAACTTTCTTTAGCTCCTCTAGGTGGCAGCATTGTTCGTCTTCCTCATCTGAGGCTGCACGCCCCTCCACAGCCCGTAGTAAATGCTCCTCTCCTGGGAAATGAGACGAGAATTAGTCCAGAGTCGGGGGGGTGTAGTAAGGAACCAGACTGCAAAGAAAGCAGTGTTTGGGTGGCTGGCACTAATGGTATTACTTCTGGCAGATATATTATAATGGGAGAAGAAACTTTGTTCTGGTGTCCAGTTGAGCTGAAAACCTAGTACTTTTAGTAGCCCATATAGTTCATAAAACCAGCAACTCTGTGTAATGATCACTAAGCACCACAAAATCTAGGTTTGGCAACTGTTTCATTAGTGTCAAACTGCCAACATAGTACCAGACAGGTAGTGTCTACTCACAATGGGGCTTGTGCATTAAGCAACGCAAGGTACGTATGACAGAAGTGCACACTGACTGCGCAGCTCCGCACTCGTGGACAGGCACATGGTGACCAGTATATACAAATGCATGCCACCATGCAGTGCCTATCCATGGTCCCCCAGCACACTGGAGGGTGGTGGTAGGGGGGACATCAGTGGACACAGGAAGACATCCAATCAGATGACCATCTTGGCCCAGCCATTGAATCCCCAGCTCCATGCAGAGCATGGGAGTGTTGGACAATGCAGGACTGGGAATTCAAATTTGTCAGATGAATGCCTGAATGTCTGTCCTCCACTGACCTCTCAATCTAACAGGAGGGCTCAGGCAACATGATGGGGGGGGCCTTTGCTTTCCTGCAGCTTTGGGGGGTATTCTTGGGGGGTGCACAATGGATACAGCAGGGTTCCTGCTGCCATATCTTGTATCCCCTGATCCAGCATTTTGTACCTTTGTGAATGGCTCGGAGTGTAGGCATGCCCTCAGATCTGTTGTACACACTGCTGTGTGGCTGGCCAGGGGATTTAGCATGGAAGGGATGCACATTCCTTCCTTGCATGCTGCTGGGCGTCTGCAGGAACTCTGATGTACGGCTCAATGACTAAGGGGTGTCTTTATGCCCTGGATCCACAGAGTGTAGGCAAAAAGCCCATTTGTTTTTCTAGATATGCATCCATCTCACCCTCTGGATCTTTTTGTACCTCACAACAGCTGTTTTTTTCTCCCTTACCACCTTAGCCACCTTCATTGAGAACCACAGTGGCCTCTTCCCTCTCCTACCCTTGCTTACTTCCCTCAAACAACTTGCTGTTACCTTATTTAGTCCCTTTTTTATTCTTTTTCATTGTTCCTCCACTCTCCCCCAGTCAATTTCCTCTTCAGTGTATTTACTAACACAGTCACTCATTTCTTTAAAACCTGTCCTCCAGAAGACCAGGACCCTCATCATGGTGTTTTTGCTTCTGCTCAATTTGTATGCTAGACCACACTATACGATGATCACTTGTACCCAGAAGCTACCCACTCTGACTTCTGCAATGCTGTCCCTATTCATAAGACTAAGGTAACATAGAGACATAGAAACATAGAAGTTGAGGGCAGAAGGAGACTGCTAGGTTCATCTAGTCTGCCCATTTGTTTTAGACCTATTCTGACACTCTAGTTGCCCTTTGTAGTCAGGGCTCCCTTGTGTCTATTCCATGCATTCTTGAAACCCCCCACAGTGTTGACCCCCACAACCTCTTGGGGCAGGCTGTCCAGTCCAGCATTGCCTTCTCCCTGGTGAGTTCTGTAACTAGCTGCCTGAGAAATTCCTCCTGTAGGGAGTCAGGGATGGCTTGGCTTCTTGTTGTAGCTGCAGCCATAATGCTCCAGTCTACAACCAGCAGATTAAACTCCCCCATAATCAATACTTCCCTTTGCTTGCCATTTTGTTTATGTTCTCCCCTAGAACCTTGTCTAACTCCTGCCCCTGTGTTGGTGGTCTATAGACCACCCCCACCGAGATAAAGACCCCAGACCCTGTCTCTAAGCCAACCCATGGAACCTCCAGCCCTTCCATGTCCCCACTGTGACCTTGTATCTCTGTGGCCTTTATGCCTTCCCTCACATATAAAATGCCCCCCCCCCCTTTCTTCAGTGTCTTATCCTTCTGGAACATTTTGTATCCCAGGATGGCCACATTCCATCTGCGATTGTCGGTACGCCCCAATTCTGTTATGCCCACCAGATCCAGTTCCACATCTACAATGGTTACTTTCCAAGTCAGGAATTTTATTTCCTAGGCTCCTTGGGTTGGTGCAAATGACACCCCACTCTTTGTGTTACCTTGTCCTTACCTTACTCCCATTCCCAGTTCATCCTTTACTCTTCCTTTGTCTCTGATACTGTCATCCCCTTTTTCATGTTCCCTCTGCCACCCTCATTGTGGGAATGTATAGGTTTAGAAACAAAAGGACAGTGTAGGGATACCAGGTTCCATAATATACAGCTTAAAGGGGGGAAACAATAAGAAATACTTAAGAAGAGCTTGGATAAACAAGGGAGTTGTCTCAGTTTGGAACAGCCTCCCAAATCACGAGGTGTACAGTACCAATATCAAGTAATTCAATGAATATCTAGATTCTTATCTAGATAATAAGGGGATTTCAGGATATGTTTAATAGAGACTCAAGTCAAATAGCAACCGCTAATGGACTTGTTTTGATCCTATCAATCCTATGAACTCTTAACTCTTCCATCACCCTTAGAACCATCTCCTGAGCCTCCCATCCCTTCCCCTTCCCAACACCATTCTTCCAATGGAGAATTTATTTCCCTTGGGTTTTTCCTCTCTGTTGCTTCATTTTCTGGGGGTTGGGGGTGGTATTCACTGCTTCCCTCATTTTATTTTGCCTCCTCCTTGGCTTATGTAGCTACTCGTTGAAATAGCATTTAAACTTTCCATTCAGAACTGCTATTCCCCTATTGGATGGATGGAGGCCATCTCTCTTGTACAGGCCTCTCTATCTCTGCAGGTAGGACACCAGCCCCGATGTAGCCAAATCCCTCCTACTTGCACCATGCCTTCAACCAGTTGTTGACGACAGTGGTGCAGTATTCCCTAATCTTCCCACAGTCGAATACAGGTATCACCTCAGTGAAGATCACTGTGTGAGCTACCTGCTTCAGACCCTTCCCCGGCTCCCTAAATCTATCCTGCACCACCCCTGCTGCTTCTCTGGCCAACTCATTAGTCCCCAGATGGACAATGACATCTGGCTCCCCCTCCTGCCCCACCTGCCTAGCGATCCTGAGGAGCCACTTACCATCCCTCCAAGCTCCATGCCAAGGCACCAGATAGGCACCTCATCCCCCTCTTTCTGTTTCAGCCTGTTCCCAAAACTACCTCTCTTATGATAGAGTCCTCCACCAGAAGTTGCTTCTTCTTCCACTGTGGTCCTCTACCTTCCACCTTGGTGACTCCTATCTGGAGAACCCTCTTTTTTTGTAATTCAGATTGTATTGCTTTTTAAAATCATACACAAAATGGAACAAAATGCCAATAATACAGTTAAAGATGAAATACTACCTATACCTAAATATAAAACAATAAAGTCGACTACAGAAGATTAAAGCATGTACAAACTAATGAATAAATTATAACATTCAACAAGAGAGAACGATGTTGTTAAAAATTCACAATGTTGCTAGGTAACTCATGCGGCTTGTTATAGGGTTTCCATCATATAAAGGGTCTATGATTTAAGCCAGATTTTACAAAGGGATGAGTTAAGGAAGGGGTTCCATATCCCATAAAATGTATCCATTCTGCCTTGTGTTTGGAGGACCCTCACATACTCCTTGGTCACGACCATGGGTGCCTCCTTGTGGTAGTACCATCCCGCCAGAGGAGCGAAAAAGTTTTGTAGCGGCACCAGCTAAGGAATGTGTTTTTGACTCACCCCCACCCCCTGAACTCACCACAGTACAGCTAGCCCTTCTTCTTGGTTTACTCTGGGGCAAACGGGGTGGACGTGGTGGCATCTGGTGGAGGGAAGTTTCCTCAAATCCTAGCTTGTTAGTGTTGTCATAACTGATATATTACAGTAATGTACAGTACAATGGAATAATGACCCAATCAGAATGCAGCTTTGAACAGCTGATTTAAGAGCTATAACTATTAACCTTATACAAATAACCTGAATACACAATAGTCTGACTCTAAATATGCAGTTTATCATAACTTGTGAGAGGCAGAACTTTCATTACTCACTTGTAGCTCAGCCACTTATGACTTATGGTCCAGCTCCCTCACACACAGAAACAGAAATGTATAATTTGTCAGCAGAAATTGACGGCCTAGCCCATCCATTCTGCCAAAGTGTTCCCTGCTTATTCTACATCTGCAGCCTCTATCTGGTCACTGATGACCCACCCCCTTCCTGCCACTGCTCTAATATACCCAATGTTTCTTCCATGCATGCTTGAAGCCCCCCACCATTTTTGCCTCCAACACCTCAGCTGGCAATCTGTTCCAGGCATCTACCCCTGTTTCATGAAGAATATTTTCTCACATCTATCCTGAACTTCCTCCTTTCATCTTCATCACAAGCCCCCAGTCCTGCTGCTTATCTTCTTATGGAAGAGGCTCCCCTCCAACATTCTGCTCACCCTGTGAGGTACTTGTAAGCCTTGACTATGTCACCTCTTTCTCCTCTCTTCCATGTTGAGATCCCTTAGTCTCTCATTATAGGGCTTCTCCTGTAAACCCGGCACCATTTAGCTGCCTTCCTCTGGGCTGCCTCCACCCTGTCTATGTCCTTTTTGAGGTATGGCCTCCAAAACTGGATACAGTATTCCAGGCAGAGGAGTACCAGTGAGTGACACAGCAGCACCACCCCACTCCTCCTGCTGGAGATACCCTTCCCTATGCACCCCAGCATTCCATTAGTCCTGCCCATGGCTTGTCACACTGCGCTGCCACCTCTGATATAATAACCCTCCAGGTCCCCTTCCTATCTAGTGACTTTCAGTACCTCCATCCCATCTTACTCAGCCCTAGGCACACAATTTTCCACTTTTAGCATGGAACCATAACTGCCATTTCTTTGACTACTCTTCAAGAGTCCCTAGATCCTTATGCATTCTCTCCATCGTCTTCTGAGTGTCCCCTGGTTGCAGATTTTGGTGTCATCTGCAAAAGGGCATATCTTTCTCTCCAGCTCTTCCACAATGTCCCCTGTGAAGACACTGAAAAGGACTGGTCCCAGTACCGAACCCTGTGGTGCACTGCTGGACACTATCCCATCTGTAGAGTAAAGACCATTTACCACTGCCCTCTATTCCTATCTATTAACCAGTTCTGAATCCAATTTACCAGTTTGGACCCCACTCCGAAGCTGATCAACTTCCTAATCAGCCTACTCTGCATCACTGCGTTGAAGGCCATGCCTCAGTCCAGATAGGCTGCATCGACTGCCCTCCCCGGTCTACTGTAGATAAACTGGTTATCCTGAGTCAGGCCACTGCCTATCATCTACATATACAAAGCATTCTGATATATTGTGATAAGTGTATAAGATTTTCTTCCAGCGAAAACAAGGAAGCTTCGGGGTTACTTAATCGGAGAATGAAAGGTCTACTATGCAATTACAGGTATACAATGAAATTATAGAATGTTAAACATGACATAAATCATCAAGAAATTGGATAAAGCTGAACTGAAATATAGAAAAAAATTAAGATTGTGTATTTCTAAAAATTTTAAATTTCTTGCATGGTATAAAAATGGCATCAGATCACAAAGTTGTGAGCTGCAAATGTTATTTGTAAATCCAGCACAACCTAGATTAGCAGCAGTTTTTAAATAACTGATTTGCTGAATATAAGTTTTGTAGACTAGTTGAATGATACTAGAGGTTGTTCCATTAAAAAAACAAAACACAACCTTTCTAATTTCTAAAGAAATTCCACAGCAGGATATTTAGGGTTTTGCATTTCCTTAGTTAATATACCCATTTCTATTAAGCAATAAAGAGTGTATTGAGGTTAATGGTCTGTTAATCACCTTCTAGGCATGTACTGTGGCGCAAGGTGTAGCCGAGTGTCACATGCCCCTAGAGGGTGATTAACTGACCATTAACATAATCCCTGGGAATGCCTTATTGCTATTATAATAAAACATGTTTTTAAACAGTGTTAAATCTTGTTCAGCATATGGATAAACTCTACATGTATGTTAATAAAAGATTAACATAAGGCTGTTAGAATGTTTGCAGCCAATCAGAAAGCTCCATTTCTCAGACCCTTTCTATAATTGAAGTTAAATAATACAACATTTAGGAATTCTGCACATTTTAAATAATTCTATTGGCATTCAGTGAAAATTCAAAAGTAAGCATGATTTCTGTACTGAAGAAATAATTTTGCAGTCAACCCTTATTTTCTGCAATTGTTTCATGATTATACATTTGTGAAATTCCAAAAGGAGAGATGACAAAATATTACTTGCACACACACCTTATATGTGTGGATTTTAATGCACTCAAAGAACCTCTAGCTTTATCAGTTAAACTCTAGTACCAGAACATGAGACAATGGGAGGGCTGTATGATTCAAGAGATGAAAACAAACAGAGCACTACACACAAAGGAAGCATGCACACGCCACTGGTGAAGCTGTGACACAAGGAAACTGTCCTTCAGATAAGTATAAGACACATATCTACTCACTGCTCCCTGAGAAGGTATCCTGACCAGCTGGTGAGCTCCGCATCAGCTGACATGGGGAGGTGCTTCTATTTTGGTGCAGCGATGAGGAAAGAAGCATGCGTGGACAAGTAATGTTGGTGTTTATGGACTTCAATTGGCAACTGCAGTTAGACCTTTAAGGAAAAAAAATTTAGTTTGATAAGCAGATTAAAGTTCAAACATGCAAGCTAAAATGACAGAGACACTGGAGGGTGTGTGTACAGTGTTCTGCTCTCTGTCCCATCCATTGTTATGTAAGGACTGAAGCACTGTGTGTGTGTGTGTGTGTGTGTGTAAAGACAATATATTCTCTGTCCCATCAACTGTTATTTAACAGGGTTTCTCAAATGGTGAGGCCACTCTCCCAGGGGAGGCCCCACCTGTTTAAGGGGAGGCTCAAAAAAGCCTGAAAATATACTATAATTAAATTTCAGGTTTGGATGTTTTATGAAGGGGTGATGCAAACTGAAAGTGGATACTGACAGGTGAATTTATTTAGGTACAAACAGAAAAAACTGCACTCGAGGAATAAACAGTGGCCGCTTTGAACTGAGTGAACAATGAAGTTTATTCTGGCACCATTGGAGTTCCAGAAAGCACCCTACAGCCTCAATGTATGTGTTATTTATGTACAAACTGGTGACCAGGAAAGGCACACTGAACACAGGGCTGGTTTTCTGGTGAGACACGGAGAAAACTTACACAGAGTGAATACAAATTTGTGGAAACTAGAAAACACAATGCACTGTAGTACAAATGAACAGGAACAATCTGCACACTGTGAGAGGTAACAAACTGACTCACTAGACCAGTTACAGAACAGTGCAGTTACAAAGATGAAGCAGAGATGTAATCGAAGCACAGGTAGGAGGGAGCAAAATTGTCCCCTAGAAGGTGCTTGAAAGCAGGGTAAGAGGAAGAGTGATGGAAGTAGGCAGAAAGGGTGGTCCAGATATAGGGCAAAGTGACAAAGATCAGTCTGATTCAGGGAGGTATTGCAATGAAGGACAAACACGTTCAAAAAGTTAAGTGTTGAGCTAGTAGGCTGGCTCGGGGGGCCGGGGTTACAGAAGGGAAGAATAGCAGGTTAAATAAAATGTGAATAAACTCATTTAATAACTCAAAAGCATTTCACTTTTGTGTACTGTTCAAAGTAAGATACAGTAGTTATTCTATGGGGAGGCCCAAAATTATTTCCATATTTGGGGGAGGCTCCAGATCTTTTCTGTGGCTTGGAGGAGGCTCATTATGACGAAGTCTGAGAGCTATTGTTATATAAGGGCAGAGTCAGTGTGTGTGTGTGTGTGTGTGTGTGTGTGTGTGTGTGTGTGTGTGTGTTCTACTCTCTATCCCATCAAATACTGTATAAGGAAAGGGGCAATGGGTGTGGGTTGAGACAGTGTACCGTAGTTCTGTTTTCCATCCCATCAGTGTTTACATAAGAAGAGAACACTGGATGTGAACTGAAACTGCTTTGCTCTCTGCTCCACTGTAAACATATTAAAATATAATTGGACAGAGATCAGAACACTCTTTTAGCTGCCATTCAGTGCCCCAGTCCTTATGTAAACACTAAAAGGGCAGGAGAGCAGAGCAAAGTCCCAGCTGACACCTAATACCGCTGCCCTTATATAAACATGGATGATAAAAAGAGCAGAGCAGAGTCCCAGCTAACAGCTCGCATCACTGCCGGTATGTAAACACTGATGGGACAGAGAAAAGAGCTGTGTCCCAGTTGACACCTAGCACCTCTGCTGTTATATGAACACTGATAGGTCAGAGAGCAGAGCAGTGTCCCAGCTGACACACAGTGCTTCCACCCTTATACAAACATTGATGGGTCAGAGAGCAGAGCAGTGTCCCAGCTTACAGTCTGTGTCTCTGATATTATATAAACAATAACTGAACAGAGAAAAGAGCAGTGTGCCTGCTGACACCTAGTGTCTCTGCCCATATATAACAACTGATGGGACGGAGAGCAGAATACTATCCAGCTGACACCCAGTGACTCTTTCCTTATGTAACTACTGATGGGACAGTAAGCAGAGTACTGTCTTAGCTGACATGCAATGCCTCTGTCCGTATGTAAACTTTAAAAGAACAGAGAGCAGAGCACTGTTTCAGCCCACACCCAGTGCCTCTACCCTTGTGGAGACACTGATAGGAAAGAAAGCAGACCAGAGTCCCAGTGGACACCTAGTACCTCTGCCATTATACAAACACTGATGGGACAGAGAGTAAAGTGGTGTCTCAGCTGATACCTAGTGTTTCTGCTCTTATATAAACATTGATGGGATAGAGAGCAGAGCAGTGCCCCAGCTGGAATGCAGTGCCTCTGTCCTTATGTAAACATTGAAGGAACAGAGATCAGAGCACTGTCCCAGCTGACATACTGTGCCTCTGTCCTTGTGTAAAGATTAATGAGACAGGGAGCAGAGCACTGTCCCAGCTGAGATGCAGTGTCTCTGACCTTATGTAAACATTGAAGGAGCAGAGAGCAGAGCAGTGCCCCTGCTGACACCCAGTGCCTGTGTCCTTATGTAAACATTGAAGGAACAGAGATCAGAGCACTGTCTCAGCTGACATACTGTGCCTCTGTCCTTGTGTAAAGATTAATGAGACAGGGAGCAGACCACTGTCCCAGCTGACACCCAAACCATCTGTCCTTATGTAAACACTGAAGGGGCAGACAGCAGAGCACTGTCTCAGTAGACACCAACCCCTCTGTTCCAGTGCTTCTGGTTTTATATAAATAATTGGACAGGGAGCAGAACATTGTCTGGGTTGGCACCAAGTGCCAAGTGCCTTGACCCTTATGTAAACATTAATTTGACTCAAAAAATGGGTTAATGAAATCCTGCTTCATGGCTGGCTACTGACATTCTAACGTCATGTCTTCATATCCCAACACTGCTCTGTAAAAAAAAAAAAAGCCCCGCTACAGCAAATCTTTTAACGGCTGTCTAATCATGTGACTCTGACCAAGGGTTTCGTGATTTTTAAGATATCTGCTTTAAATCCATCAGTTATTATATATTAATGTGGGAATCCCTCACAGCACACCTTGTGTGATTGGTACAGTTTTAGGTAAACCCTCATTTCTGTGCAGCAGGTGCTGAATGAAAATGAGCTGTCAGGACTGGCTCATAAAATGGCTGCTTGAACCATGTGACATCAGTGAGGATGGTGGAGAGGTGCTCTGGGACCAGAAAACCTAATAACGAAGGGCATTTTGCCTACATGACAAATTTATTAGCATCACTAACTCAACACATGGTCTCACTTAAACTTTAATGGCTAATATAAATGAGAACTAAAGAACTTTTGTGACCAGACCAGATGTGGCAGACTGCTCCTCCAATGATTTGGCTATAGACTCTCACAGACTGAGATAAACTGTAGACATACACAGCAAGCAGCTCGAAACACTGTGAACAGGCTAGAAATGCTTGAATGCAGGGGTGCAGAAATAATTTAAGAAGTTTTGGGGAACTTGAGAGAACGGAAGGCCCCAACAAGATGAAGTTCCTGGACAAAATTTTTCTCTAATTAGTTTGGCTCTCACCTCCCAGGGCCACCATCAGATTGAATGAGCCCACCATCTAACAGGCCCAAACCCACCAACCAGGGCACACACAAGGACCATCACCACCTACTGTCTAACGTTTAACACAAACAAGGCTTTGCTGCAGTCCAGCAGAGAGGCAGGTCTCATTTACGGGAGAGGGTCCAAAATCTCCCATTTTGAAGATGATTCTGAAGATGTGGTGGCACAGAGAGATGTGCACATCCCTAGCAGGGTCTGACTCAGAAAGCTTAAATGTAGACTCTACTTCCCAGGAAACATAATACTTACTGTTAATGGGGGGGAGGGGGCATGGATTTGGTACCCTGGAAGAAACGCAATTTATTAAAAAATATATTCTGCTACCTCCCTGGACAATAATGCTCACAGAGCACTGGGCCATTGCAATAAGAATGGAAGGTAAAGCCTATATAATGAAATCTTCTATGGGTAAAAGAACAATGCAGTGACGAATGGAAGCAATGTAAAGTGCACCCCTTCCAATAGTACCCCCTGCCTCCACAGGATGAAAGCTAGCTGACAGTTGCCTTTCAGAGGACAGTTGGGAAAGCTCAACCAAGAGGCAGAGAAAACAGATAAAATCCAACCATTTGAGACAGATACCGTAGAACCAGAAGCAGAAGTCGTGGAAGCAGATAACTCCTGGAATCTGCTGTGGTACTGAGTTCAACATCTCCACTGGTTCCATATTCACTTTGAAGAAGCCTTGTGCAGCAGCTGAGTCATCTTTGGATCCAAATAAGCCTTAATTCCGGGGTATAAACAGATCATGGGCTGAAGTACCTGCAGGCAGTATGGATACACTTCCACCACCATCCAGAACTTGAACTGCAGGTTCGACTGCTTCATATGACTTTATTGCAGTTATCTAGGGCTGGATTTCAATAGGGGCAGAATGTTGCAAGCCCCGGGTGCACAGCATTCTCCCGGCCGGCGATCGGGATTTTCTATCGCGGGCGCCAACTGCCACAAGTTAGACCAGCTTTTTCTGGTATAGCTTGTGGCAATCCCATGTACCCTTGTTTTGTTATGGGGCTTGTGCCAAATATTTGGTGCAAGCTGCCTTAAATTGGGTAAAGTGTTGCAACTGTGCTTGACCTACTAAAACTGGATGCAGTTGCGGCAAAGGTGTGTGATGCAGCTGCGCCAAAAAATCACTTAACCTCCCTGCATTAGCTTTGACTCAGTGTATGTGTCCTGGCTAAACATTCTATAATAAAAAACAGACCAAATATTATCCAGGTTGCAGTGTCTGTGGATCCTCAGGTATGTTGCCCTTTGGCAGGAGCTTCTAGTGGAGGGGGGGATAGGGTGATGGAACAGCACTCTGTAAAAAGGAATACCTCTGACTCCAGTTCATTTGGTACCCTGAGATATCTGAAAACACCTGAAACAGAGCTACAACCATGGGAACTGTGTGTTCTGGATCATATATGAAGAGAAGTATGGCATCAGGATGCAGTAACATTTTAGTTGGCCCGCTGGCACAGCTGTAGTGCTACTGCTCGCAATACTGACTACCGGATTCAGGAAGAAGCCTGAGACATTGAAGGGCCAGTGGGGGTGAGAAGAGCATCCCAGGGGATGCTCTCCACCTTGGACAAGAAGGGAGTTCAGCCTCCACTGCATTACCACCACCTGCAGCTGGAACTGAGGACCAGGGCATGCACATGCATCAGCTAAGGATCTGGGCATGTGAGTGCATCAGCTGAGGATCAGGGCATGCGCGTGCATCAGCTGAGGATCAGGGCATGCGCCTGCATCAGCTGAGGATCAGGGCATGCGCCTGCATCAGCTGAGGAACAGGGCATGTGCATGCATCAGCTGAGGAACAGGGCATGTGCATGCACCATCTGAGGATCAGGGCATGTGCGTGCATCAGCTGAGGAACAGGGCATGTGCGTGCATCAGCTGAGGAACAGGGCATGCGTGTGCATCAGCTGAGGATCAGGCATGCACGTGCATTATCTGAGGATTAGGACATCCATGTGCATCAGCTGAGGATCAGGGCATGCCCATGCATCAGGGCTCATCTTGGTGCCCAAGAGGCTGGGAGAGCAGAAAAGCAGAAAAAAAAAACCCTGATCGCTGCAGGAGGACATCTGCCCCTCACCGCAGGCTGCACACCACTGACTATAGTACACTATTTCTGGTGTACAGTGACCCAAACTCCATTGGGGCCAGGGTCCACCCACAGCAGCCCCAGCCCATGGGGGCAAGCCAGGGTGAAAAAATGGAGAGAGGTAAGACCTGGAGAAGGTGGATGATGGGGCTGGGTGAGAAAGCTATGACTAATGGTGGGCATGTTGAGAGACACAGAGGGCAATAAAGCAAAGTAAGTTACAAAAATACAAATGCATACAGTAACATTTCATATAACTTATTGCCACATTGGATCCCCTACACCCCTTCATCTATTTAAGGTTTTATCTCCAGAAGGTCAAATGCAAGCAGAAATAATAGTGTGTAGAGGAGCCGTCCCAACCTTGTGCTCCTGCCCAATAATATAGGATCCAACAATGTTCCATTGATTTCTATGGCTGCAGTGGTGCCCTATGAAGAGCTTGTGCCCCAGCCGTGAACCCCTTCCCCAAGCTGAATTTGTGAAGTACCATTATTTCACTCTGCTGATTGTATTTTCAGCATCCAGGGAAATGGTAGCTACAGGAGAGGGAGAGGTACCTACACCATGCATCAAGTGAACAGCTTCCTGATGTTCTCTGAAGCTATTCTGATTTTTAGCAAACCCCACCTGAACCAGGTCAACCAGGTCAGGGAGGAACGCTCATGTCAGTTTGAAGAACCTTGGCCAAGATTTTGTAGTCAGTGGAGAGTAACTGTACAGACCTATAACTGGCCAGTTATGCAGGTGTTCCCTTTCTTCAGGAGCACAGTCAGTGCCACCTCTGTCATGAAGCTAGGAGTGTCTTTCCTATTAATTGCATTGTATATTTTAGCCAATATCAGTGCTAGTTCTCTGCTGTGTTGTTTGAAAAAATCACCAGGAAACCCATACAATTTCCAATCTAGCATCCATCCTATGGCTTGGATCACTTTGTGGAGAGCTACATCCTCCCCAGGATCTTTTCTACTCCTCCACAGATGTGCCAGTCAATTGACATTTTCATGAAACTGCTCCCCTTTGGACTTGGTAGGCAACAATTCTGTGGCACACAGTTTTCTGTAAACCTGTTGGAAGCTGCTACCTATTTCTTTCAGTAGGGTCCCTCCTTTCTGACAGTATCACTGGTAGCACCCAGTCCTGCTCCATCTGGCTCAGCCCTTTGGCAAGCTTCCCGCACCTCACTAATATAACATTTTCATTTAAAAAAGGGTGAATTCAATTTTCCCTTGTTGGATTTTGTTGATATCCCATCTGCATTTGCTAATTTTTGTAATGTCTCCACCTGATGATCCCTTCCCAGCTGGGTCTCCAATGCCTTGAGCTGTTTTTTCTAGTTCCCTAGCTTTGCCCTACTATAACTCTGCTGGCACTTGTTCTAGTTATTGTTTTCCTTTACAATGTGCATTTTAAGGCTTCCCAGTAGGGGAACGTACTACTGACAGAACTTTCATTGCTGTTAATATAATCCAAAATTGCATTGCTTATTTCCTGCTGCCAGTCCTCTTGCTGTAGAAATCCCTCATTCAGTCACCACCACCTTGAACCTCTATTGCACCAAGGTAACAGACTGGTGATGGTTACGTCAGCCTCATCTGATATAGATCTGTTGCCTACCTGACTGTCCTCAATACCTTCTACCCAGGGTCAAAACATGAAGACCACATGCAACCTGGAATGCTTTTGATGTAGTACAGAACAGAATGTGCATTACTAATCTCTGGGTGTGTCATCCACTATACTGCACAAACCCAGCTCCTCCACCAGCATGCTGTGAGCAGTGGAGGTGCAATTGGGTGCTCCAGTAGTGACCAGCTTGGTGTCCAATAAGGGAGTCAGTGTAGTGTTATAATCCCCCCAAGATAACTGGCAGAGGGCACAGCTTAGTGTCTGAAGAGAACAGATGTTCCTCACTTCAGTGGCCAAGAAAATCTACATTTTTAACCACATAACTCAAATTTTTTAGCACATCTTATTAAAAGAAATGATGTCCGGCTCCGTGGTGCTGTCCGATTGGGGTTCGCTGGGCATGCTGTTGACACAAGTTTGCACCCAAACCCAGGATGGCAGGAGTAGAGGCCTGCAGGGAGCTCTAGGAGCATCTGTCAGATGCTTTCCTGCCTTGGGGGGGAGGGTGCGAGCCTGTCCCACTCTGATAGCAACTCCTGGTGGCCAGTAGTGGTGACGCTTTTGTGGCATGGATGACCACATGCCACAGTGTGTCCTCCCAGGCCACCATGTGTGTACAGCTGTAACAGGGGAGGTGGGCAGGTTGTGGGAGAAAATGGGAAAAACATCTGCTCAACTGGCTGGATTATGGTTGTAGGGTCCCCTCGTGCCACGTAGCCCAGGTGAGTGCCTTCTAACTGACCCCAGCCATGTGCCTAGTCTAGTGGGAATCCCAGTCTTTCCTCCCATGGGCACCAGAAGGGGCCCCCTTCCTGATGAAGGGATATGTTGGGCTGTTCAGAACATGGCAAATGGGGGGACAGTAATGATGGCCAAGAGGGATGGTGGGTGAAAGTCGGTCCCTAGGTAGCCTGAAGGCATGGCCAGTCGAGGGGCACAGGGGACCATAAGGAATTAAAAAAAAAATTGTGCATTCAATATCTGTCATCTAGTGCTATAGAATAGGTAAGCCACAGAATGCTTCCCCAGCTGGGGGCACCTTTAAACTGAAGTTAAACCCAAAGAACAACAAGCCACAGGACCACATGGCAACTTCAGGTTCAGGTGCACCAGCTGGCAGAGGAATGACTCTCCAGCCAGTGAATGTTACTCTGGGCCAATTCATCAAGACAGTGCAAGACAGGGACAAGAAATTGGACAACCTCAGCCCTAGAGTTACTCCTTTGGAGACCAGACTGGACACCATTGAACAAACTGTGCATGAAGATGAAACAACCTCACTGAAATCTTAAGATGCAATGGCAACTCTCATAAAAGAAAACACTTATCTCAAAGACTTGAAACATTAAAAAACAAACTCAGGAGAAGAACTTGTGTGCAGTGGGCCTCCCAGAGACTGCTGAAGGGGGAGGACGTGTTGAACTTTATTCAAATGGTTCTACCCAAGGCGTTTGGACTCTCCAAGTAAGATCCAACTCTCTCGATAGAGAAACCCTTTAGACTTAGCCCCAGGCAAGCCCCAGCTAATACTTCACTACCATTTACTTTCATCATTATTTGCGCTGGGATTGGTGATCAGGACAGGGCACTGGCAATGGCTAGAGGGACGCTCAACCTGAGATATGGGGAAGTCGAGGTGTCACTGTTCCCCAATCTCTCATCAAATCCTCCTACCAGTCAGAATTTGGACTGTCTGAAACTGCCATATTCATCTGTACTACAATCCACAAAAGGCAGGGAAAATTATCCAGAAAACAGACTGTGAACGCCAACCACCAGCGGAAGATGTTTCTGACGTGGTAGATGATGGTTGAGTTCCCAGAACTTGCAGACATTGGACAGTAACAGCACTTGCATGTGAGGGGGAGGATTTGACTTCCAAGGACTTTTTTAGTTAATTGCACTCTGAGTCCTCATATATATTGCACTTATAATTAAAATGTTAGAAGAGCGGGCCTCGTCTGCCGTGTGGGTTTTATTGTTTGCTTTACAGTGGGTGCTCAGAGGTGTATGAGTGGCACATATCTGAATTTTATGGGGTAACAACAATAAATGGACATGGCTTTACTAACCGGACAAAGTGACGTATCATGTTTTTCCAACCATGATCTCTTTCTTCACTTTGATGAGATGCTGGAACATCTGGCGCATGCTTAACACAATACTTGGCTTCAGGGTGGTTGGTTTCTCTCAGAGCAGCAACCAGACCCCCATAACATCATCATGGACTAATGTTAAATGTGCAGTGCTTATACTGGTTGCAGCCCTGTGCCATGTGTAACACCCCTACAAATGGGGGTTCCTGAAAAGTCTTCCTTGAGCTTGTCTAAATGCTCACTGCCAGACTGGTGTCCTGCTTTTTTGCAGATTAAATGTGATTGCCAGAGAGTGTCTATATAGCCTCTGTGTACTGTCTCTTTAAGCGCTGCCTGGCTTGCAGTCATAATTCATCTAAAAGGGAGCTCTGTTAGAAGATGTACTTGTTGGCTGATCATTTATTAGAGTAGTAATAATATTGCAATTTGTTCTGAGCTGCCTTCTTTGCTGCATGGACAGTTCTGTTTGTTTCCATCATCTTGATCCTGGACTGCTGAAATGGGCCAATCAGTACATTTGGGACTCTAAAATGGAGCCTGCCTACAAAGGCTTGGTGGGGTCAAAACTTGTAGGAATTGTAGTTTTAGGCTTTTTCCGCCTAAAATAACTTGGAGGGGGAGTCCTTGTGATTGACAGACAGATCAGCCAACCAAACCTTTTGGATCTGGGGGAAGTCCCAAACTGCTTGCAGTTTCAGTTAGATCTAAGTTGGGAAGTGAAGAAGTAACAGCTCGAGGCAGTTTGAGCAGCAATCCATAGTGGATTCACATGGGAGAACTGTGGAAAGGCCTGAGTTTTGGCCTGCATGCCTGCTGCTGCCCCTGAGAGGGAACTTGTGCCTTTTTCAGACTGAATCCGAACTTGGAGAGTGAAGTAAGCCACTGAATCGTGACCAGGCTCCTACGTGAAGAAGACCAAAGATTTGCTGACTGTGATCGGCCTGTCTGGACTTTCAGCCACCTCTGAACTCCTGGATTGTGCAGAGACTCTGTAATTGCAACCAGAGAGCCTTTTGCCTGGTACAGTGGAATTTCCTTACATGCGAATGTGTTGTGTGCTTATAGCGAGTTGTGATTTGATTCCCCACTGTAATTTGAATAGTATTCTGCTTGCTGGAAGCCGCATTCAGACCCACGGACTGAATCCAAAATCATCTCCATTGGGCCTGGGCCTTGCCACACTGGCCCAGCCTGACTACCCGCTGCACAGAGAATGCCATCGATGAGAGACCTGCCTGGGATCAGCCCCCTGCTCAATACTTGAACGGGAACAATGCCTCGGTGATTCTTGTGGGCCCCACTTCTCTGGGCACTCCAGCTCAACAACCTGCAGCCTCGATTTCATCCTGCCTGTGTCCAGTATTGGGTATCATGAGTAAACATCAGGGTAGCTCCCTGCAACAACAGCTAAATCCAAAGTGTTGTTATCCAATTGTCTTGTTGCGTTTTGTTTCACAAACTGAGCACCACCCCCGGCTCCAGATTACAAGTAGTGTGTGTTGTGCATGTTGCGTTCTTCCATCACAGGGCTCCAACCAGCTGCAACATTCCTGGCTAGCCCACCATTTTCCTACCTGGGTACCCAGAGTGTGTGACTGTGTGGGGACTTAAAGTGCATGCATAACGGTTTGCTTAATATAGCCTTTAAGCCTATCAACCTGATTACGCCCCTTCCTTGTTCAAGACCCCTGAATAAATCAGATCTGACTCTTTTTTTGCTGTATTTAACCTGACTGTGGTTCCCATTTATGCCAAGAGTACTGTACTGTTGCTATTTACTGTGCATAACCTTGTTTTACAGGGTGTCCCCAGGGTCGAGCCAGAGGAACCAGCCCTGGTGGTAAGTGCAAACAGTGTGGGTACTGGTACGGTGTAGAAGGGGTACTGTGAAAGGGATTATAGTATATTGCTCAGGCCACTAGAAGGGAAAGAGGGGGGTTACAGTGTCCCGGAGGGCTATGCCCAGGTTAGTTAGACCACTACCAACCCTGACCTCTGAGTGGAGGCACCCATTTCAGAACTCAGTCCCCTTAATCTGCTACTAGCCACGGCAGGCAGGGGTAGTAGCCCTTGGGATAGCACCATCTAGGGGTTTCACATGTACAAAAAATGTTGTTATTAAAATGTTTAAAACAGTTCCACTAATGCAATGTATTTCAAATGTTCAGTGCAGTTTCACTTTTACCCATTCTCAGTTACAGACCTAGGAAAGGATTGCTCCATATTTGAAACTAAAGATTTCTCTTGGGGAAGACACATATCTATATCTATATCTATATCTATATCTATATCTACACAGAGAGAGAGTGTGTAAGTGTTTTTTTTAATTGATGTGTGAGGGATACTGGGAGGCTTAGCACCTGATGGAAAGTTTAGTAGTGAACATTCTACAGAAGTTATGGCTACTAAAGTTCCAGGGATGTATGCCTATCAGTGTACCCTGGTTTAATGATTAACTTCCTCTAACTTTCTTCACTAGAACGACAGGGAAGATGTAACTCTATGTACATCTACATGTAGCTGCCACTTCACCAGCACATCCTGCACTTGTCGCCTGCTCTGCTTTTCCTTAACATAAAGTTGATTGTCTTGCTCAATAAAATAGCAACTGCCATGCATTTGGAATAATAAGAACTGATTACAACTTACCGTCTCACTCCTGCTTTTGCGTTTCTATCTCTGAAGGGACTAGGTGAAACTTTTGAAGCTTAATATCAACTCCCATCTTGTTCAGATGTCCCAGTATCTTTTTCCTTTTAAACGGACTAAACATTCCTTTAGTTTTCTGAGTCATTAATTTGTTAGTAGGGATCTTATTCATTGTGGACTGTGTTATTGATTAACCATGCAAGCCTTGCTAACACTGTAAAGGAGTACAAGCCTCTCGGAGTATGGCTGGCAGAATGCAGAGTGGGAAGCCTGTTTGCAAAGCATGCAGTGCCACCTGGTGGCTTTTACTAGTAGTTATAGTGCTGCATAGGACAAAGTGTGATTTGATATTTTTTAGTGGACCAACAAGAGATTCACAAAACACAAGCTTCAGGCTGCTCAGAACCCTTCTTCAAGCCATAGAAACAAGCATTCAGGCTGCTCAGAGCCCTTCTTCCGGTTATGGCAGTTTCTTCAAGAAAAAAAACTTAAATACATTGGGTAGAACTAATAAATAAACTTTTATACATGAGTGTGATAGTTCTGTTGATACGGAAGTAAATAATTGGATTTGTGCAGAGACAAACAACAGACAGTCTTTGAAATCCTAGGTGGTTATAAATCAGATCAGAGATGCAAGCTCCTCTCCATGAATGGAATGTGACAGCAGGAGGCCTATAAATTGTTAAACTGCTTATGTTCTAAAAGCCTCACTAAAAATAGACTGTGTGTGTGCGTGCACACACATGTGTTTGTGTGTGTGCATGCGTGCACGCATGCATATATGTCTACAAGAATGCAGCAAACAGCATGATTAAATATATAAATAAAACCATGTTACTGTATAAGGTACACTAAAAACATATATCAAATATATGAGCCTATATGTGTATATATATATATATATATATATATATATATATATATATGTGTATACACACATACACACAGAGGAAAGGCACAAGCACCTGAAGCAAGAGAAAGGCAGTTTAAACTGGGTTGGTCTGGGATGCTCGAACCTCCTCCCCTGGCTGGTATTTCTATTGGCTTGGGCTCACTGCCAAACCTGAGTCACTGGTGTTGCAAGAGGTAGCACTACCACTGTGCAGACAGGCCAGCTCACAGCATCAAACCTGAGGCAAAGAGAAATCAGCCTGAGACTAAAGTCCTAAACACTAGGCTTACCCACTTTAGGGTGAAAATAAACAGAGCCCCAGCAATAGGAGCGCAGACAATTGGCCGCAGGAAAAGAGGGCACCTGTCAATAGTGCTGCATGACAGCAGGCACGCACACAGCACAAAGAGTGTACATCTGTGCACTGACCAGGAGCACAAACCAAGCAGCACTGCACACAGGACCAGAGACCACCTACTATCACTCATGCCACTGTAATTCGGGTGGGGGGTTCTGCCCTCTGCATCCCCACCTAAATATATATAATCACCTCCTTCTGCCCTGTATGGGTGAGGAAAAGGGTAATGTTGACTAAGGCAGCAAGAGTGGAAGGGAAACAGGAGGTGCCCTCAGCACCATTGTGCCCATTGCACTGTGACCAAAACTCCCGTGCACTGCAATGGCCCATGCCCTACTGCCGGCACCCACATTACAGAGCCTTTTTTGCTGCGCGCTATTGATGGGATACCTAAACATTAGGAGGGTTGATTTTGAAAAATTAAACACCTGCTATAGGGGAAATCAGAAAGGGTAAGAGTGACAAATAGGGTTGAAGCTAAATTGCAACTGGTAAAAAAATTGGATATCAGAGGTGTCACATCTCTGTGTAAGGGTAATGGGTAAGAAGAAGAGGGGTAAGAAAACAGTATGGTTCACAGTAGGGCAGTCCGTGAAAGATAAGAAAATAGCATTTAAAAGATACAGAACAAGCCAAGCAGAGATGGAGTTTTATAGCAGGATGAAATGGGCCAATAGAATTGTGAGAAAGGCTAAGGCTGACAAGGACTTTAAAACTGCAGAAGGTATGAAGACGGGAGACAAGAGCTTGTTTTGTTAAGTACCGGAGAAGAAGATGGCAAGGGAAGGAATAGTCAGACTGAATGAAGGAGAGTAGTGTGAAGAGGAAGATGAAGTTGAGGCTGATATTCTGAATGGATATTTATCCTTAGTGTTGACAGTGGAGGATAAGTGCCAAAGCCAGACTGTGCCATCAGGCGGGGGGCACGGGGTCAATATTGATCCCATTCCAGTTCAATGGATACTAGAGGGCTTTAATTCACTAGAAGTGGATTATGTTCATGCACCTAATGGGCTACATGCCCATGTGCTTAAGAAGATGGGGTAGGTCCTCGCTGAACCTCTAGCTGAGCTCCCTGGAGACAGGATAGCACCCAGGAACTGGAGGATGTCAAAACTAGTTTCCTGTAACAAGATTGGGAGCAGAAGATGATCCAGAGAACTACAGACCTGTTAGCCTAACATTTAATGTGAGTAATGTGCTAGAGGCCATAAAAAAAGGAAGGATAGGAAGTTTCCTGGAGGCAAATGGACTTCAGGACACACAACAGCATGTGTTCACAGGGGGAGGTTGTGCCAGACAAACCTGATCAGTTTCTCCAATTGTGTGACAAAGGCAGTTGATGAGGGAAAGACAAGGCGGTGAACATATTGTGTTTTGACTTCAGTAAAGCCTTCGATTCTGTCCTGCATGGATGGCTGCTTAAGAAGATGCAGGACCTGCAGTAGAGAGCATAACTAGTAGGTGGGAGGGAAACTGGTTAAGTAACAGGACCCAGAGTGTGGTACTAAATGGAGAGTTCTTGGGGATTCAGGGGGTCACTAGCAGTGCACTACAGGGTTTGAAAAAGCCCACGACTGGGTGAAACGTGAGAAGAAGAAGTTGCTGTGTCTGTATTCTTTTTGCTGCTGCTCCAGGTAAAGGTTTTACAAGCTTTGCACTAAATTGCTGCTTCCTGCCTTTTTATTTTGGTGCTGAGGAGAGTGTCATGACTTTTTTCAGATTTAGTGCACTACAGGGATCGGACTTGGAACTGGTACTCTTCAACATCTTTCTCTGGCACTTAGAGGCAGTGATTCAGGGCAAGATATCCCTTTTTGCAGATGATGTGAAAATTTGTGATTGGGTGGCTAGGATTAGGGCATCAAAATTCAAGAAGGAGGATCTGGGTAGTTTGGAGAGGTGGTCAGTTAAAATGTAACACCAAAAGATGTACAGTAATGTACATAGGGGAAAAGAATACCGACACTGAATACAGCATGGGGAGGTTATTAGCAGAAAGCATTACAGGGAAAAAAGACTTGGGAGTACTAATTTCAGACAGTCTGAAGACATCAACACAATGCAGTAGTGTGGTAGGTAGGGTAGATATGATGTTGGGGTGGGCAGATGGAGGAGGATTCCCAGCACAAGGAGGTGCTGCTACCACTCTATAGGTCCCAGGTTCATTCTCACCTGGCAAACCATGGACAGTTCTGGAGTCCTCATCTAAAGCAGGAGAGGGACAGAGACAGTGCAGAGGAGGGTAACAAAGATGATCTGGGGACAGTAGGAATGGAGGAGAGTTTGGCAGATCCAAACATGGTCGTGGCTGAGATGAGAAGGGGGCATCACTGAAATACCTCCATGGGGTAAATAAAATGGGTAGCAGGAAATGTTCAGACTGAGCAGAAACACAAACTCAGTGAAGATAACCGAAGGTAAATTTGAGAGAGAGAGAGAGATACCAGGAAGTACTTTTTCACTCAGAAGGTGGTGGAAGGGGGGAGTAAACTGCTGAAAGAGAGGGACTACCAAAATCAGTGGGGATTTAAAGAAGGCAGGCACAGATACAAGGGCAGGGGGCAGGTGCTAGAGAGCCATCTTCCTGGCAGGAAGCACCTTGAACAAGCTTTTGACTTCAGAGCCACATTTTTGAATATATCTCGAGATGAAGTAAAATTAGACCTCTTTGAGTGACAGCATTTGACATAGAATAATTTTCTGTATTGAGGGATACTGCATTTGCCATGGGCGCATCCCAAAAATCAACCTACAGGACTGTTGAATGACTCTCAGCCTAATAATGGCAAGTCTGTTGATCCTTCAAGCAGCACAGGAGCCAGCAATTTGACTACAGAGGCTGATCCCCCCATAGTAAGTTATGTTGGAGTCCATGTGGGCCACAGACTCCAAAATTGAAAAAAACACCTTCTAAACTTGAATCTCACAATGCCGCAATAAAATCCCTCACCGGGACAGTAGCAGATGCAGATAAAAGAACAACTACAGCACTCATGGCAGTCACCATGCTAATGAAGGTGAACGGCCATCTGAAAGAGAGGATGATTGGGAGCCCTGGAGAACAAAATACGGGCCTGCAACCTTAGATTTTTGGGCGTTCCTGAGGGTTCTAAGGGGACAAACCAGCTACACTTTCTGATTAGGTGGCTGCAAGAGAAACTCACTTTTCAGTAGGAAGGATCCTCTGAAAAGGCTTACAGAATGAACCTACATGTCAGGCCCAAATTCACCTGCTCAGCCACACACTCTCCTACTTTGGATGGCAGAGTCGGAGGTCCAGGACTTAATTTTGTCAACTGCCAAAGCTCAGTACCCACTGGACATAAATGACCAGGACATTAAAATATTTCTGGATTTGCCCTTCCAGAGTCATGCCTGGCAGAAGACGTTTGACGCAGTCAGACAGAGACTCTGGGCCTTCAGCACTGTCCATTCCTTCTTCCTCCTATGCTACATTAATGTCAGTGTTACTTTCTCGGGGCAGGAGACTGACCATTCTTTGATGTGTCAGACAGTATAGAGTAGTGCATGTACAGTCAGGAGCATGCACACTCATATCATTGTGGCTGTGTTATGGGAACGTGCAGCAGCCAATATGTAACCTAACACCAGTATGTCATGGCACGGAATGTAGTAGACAAAAAGCAATCCAGAGCTTTGTTGTAGGTAGGTTAGGACAGAGAACTGTACCAGTTAAAGCAGAAGGAAGTGGGGAGGACGGTCAGAATAGCAATGGCCAAAACCGAGGAAAAGACAGTCAACTCTGTTAAGAAGGGGGATTAAACCTTTTATATTATATTAGGAAGCAAAGAAAGACTAAGGCAGGGATACTGAGGCTGAATAAAGAGGAAGGTGGTTGGGCAGAGACTGACAGTGAAAAAGCAGGGATACTGAACGAATAATTCTGCTCAGTATTCACAATGGAAAAGCAGGGGGAGATACTTAATCCAGTCAATAGAAGCACTATGGATAGGGGGACTGATATTAGTCCTTTCACAGAAGAAAGGGTTCTGAAAGAACTCTTAAAACTGAAGGTGGATAAAGCAATGGGGCCTGATGGGATCCACCCCAGAATTCTAAAAGAACTAAGGGAAGACCTAGTAACACCACTGACTACCCTTTTTAATAAATCATGGGAGGATGGTGTGGTACCTGAGGACTGGAGGAGGGCAGATATGATTCCATTTCACAAAAGTGGGAGCAAGACAGAGGCAGGAAACTACAGACCTGTCAGTTTGATCTCAGTGGTAGGGAAAATGATGGAATTATTTCTGAAGGAAAGAATTGTTGAGTACTTAGAAGTCAGTGGAGCACAGGGCCCAAGGCAGCATGGATTCACAGCAGGAAGGTCATGTCAGACAAATCTAATTGATTTCTTTGACTGGGTAACCAAAATAGTAGACCAGGGAGGGGCTGTGGACACGGCCTACCTAGACTTTAGCAAAGCATTTGACACAGTCCCACACAAAAGATTAATAAATTAGCCAGCCTGGGAGTGGTTCCCAGGGTGGTAGCCTGGGTAAAACACTGGCTGGACAACAGGACACAGTGGGTAATCGTAAATGGAGACTACAGTGAAGAAAGGGGGTTTACTAGTGGGGTACCACAGGGTTCAGTGCTGGCACCAGTCCTTTTTAATGTCATTATAAGTGACATTGCATTGGGACTGGAAGGGAAAGTATGTCTCTTTGCAGATAACACAAAGATCTGCAACAAGGTTGATACACAAGGTGGGATGGAAAGGATGAGAAGGGACTTGGCAAGGTTAGAGGAATGGTCAAATGTATGGCAGCTTAGAGTCAACACAAAGAAGTGCAAGGTAATGCACCTGGGAAACAAAAACCGAGGGGTACACAATGGGGGGTGAGATACTGACAACAACAAAAATGGAAAGGGACCTAAGGGTAGTCATATCAGATGACCTAAAAGTGGGCCAACAATGTGAGAAGGCAGTAAGGAGGGCTGGGGGGATATTGGGATGCACAGGGAGAGGCATCACCAGCAGAAAACAGGAAGTTGTTGGCCCTGTGTATAGACAGTTGGTAAGACCACATCTAGAGTACTGTGTACAGTTCTGGAGACCCCATCTCCATGTAACCCCCCTGCAAATGGGGGTTCCCAAAAGACTTCCAGGAGCTTGCTTGAATGCTCCAAGCCTGAATGGTGTTTGGCGTTTAAGCCATTTATCAGTGAGGGTTTTTAGAGCCTCTGGTACTGTCTCTTTAAGAGCTGTCTGCTTGCAGACATAATTAGTTTGTATGGGGGGACTGTGTATTTCTCTGCTTGAGTACCACTTGAACTGCTGCCAATTCACTCCATTTTTGCAGTCACTAGGAGTGCAAAGGGAACCTATCTGAAAGATGTAACTGTTTACCAGAAATCATTTAGAGTAATAATGAAATTACAGTTTGTCTAACCTGCTTTCTTTGCAGTCAGAACTGTGTCTGCCTAGTTCCCCATTTTGGTTTTGAACTTCTGAACTGGACCAATCAGTGTGGGATAAGCTAGTTCTAAAATGGTGCCTTGGACGAATCAGAACTTGACTCATAATCTGAGCCAGCCACAAGAGGATTGTATGGGCAGTGACTTTGGGAGATGTAGTTTAGACTTCGCGCCTTTTTGGACCAACAGCAGCAGTCTATTGTGAGTGACAGCCAATCCAGTCAAGAACTGGGAGGAACTCAAAGGAAGTGCCCGGTTTTGTCTGTTGGAGTTTCAGTTTAGCTCTGGCAGTGAAGGGAAAGAAACCCTGTGCTCCTTCAGTGCACAGTTTCAGTCAAAAACGTGTGTAAGGCCCAGAGTTCCGGTCTGCAGCTTGTGTAACTGCTTGTTAGGACTGAATCCTTCCTGTGAAAAGAATCAAAGGATCTCTGAAGAGAAACCAGGCTCACCCTGTAGAAGACTGGAGAAATTGTTGAATTGCACTTGGTCTGTCAGGAACTGAATCTGCTGTGTGTTCTCCCGGGTATTGTGCAGTAATTGCGATCGGGATAGAGAAGCAGCCTGCCTGGTATAGTACTTTCTTTTTTTACCATATAAATGTGTGAAGAGTCTCATGGAGCTCAAGAGTAGCCCTGCTGACGTTGAAGGACCCTATCTTGTTTGGAGGTCGTGAGTACTAATTCAGGGTCGCTCCCTGTTGAATTGCCACATTAAATCCAAATGGAATCACTGTACTGCTGACTGTTTAAACTAATTTTCTTTTCACTGTGTAGGGCCCCTACCAGCTGCCCACGGTTTGGACTATTACTAGGGCTTGGGTACCCAGGGACAGTAACTGGTAAGGGATAGGCCTAGTGCACAGAGCCATAGGTAGATAGTAAAGTGATAAGCTAATTAACCTGATTTCTCGTCCTTGTTATATCCCTAAATAAATCAGAGCTGCTTGTTTCAGCAAAGTTATACTGCCTGAGGTATTTGTCTATGTTAAAGTACTGTACTGTGATTGTTGCACTGTATCTTATTTCACAGGAGGTCCCAGTGCGGAACTAGTCCTGGGGTAAGTGTATACTGTAAAGGTAATTCTGATATATTGTGTGGGCCACTAGTGGGAAGAAAGGGGTTGCAGTGTCCCAGAGCGGCTGTGACCAAGTAAGTTTAACTATTGCAAACCCTGACCTCTGGGTGGAGGCACCCGCCATTGGATCCAGGCCCCTCAACCTGTTAGTGGCAAATCAGGCAGGGGTAGTAGCCCCTGGGATAGCGCCATCTAGGGGTTACATCCAGAAAGACATAGACAGGGTGGAGGCTGTCCAAAGGAGGGCAACCAAAATGGTGCAGAGTCTGCACCAGAAGACATATGAAGAAAGACTAAAGATGCTTAAGATGTATAGCCTCAAGGAAAGAGGAGAGAGGGGGGACATGATAGAAACTTTCAAATACCACAAGGGAATCAACAAAGTGCAAGAGGTTATCATCTTTCAGAAAAAGAGATGTGCAAGAACAAGGGGGCACAATTTGAAGATAGAGGATGGACAGCTCAGAGGTAGTGTGAGGAAGTATTTCTTTACAGAGAGGGTTGTAGATGTATGGAACAGCCTTTCTGAGGAGGTCATAGAGTCAAAAACAGTGGGGGAATCCAAGAATGCATGGGACAGACATAAGGCAATCCTAGTGGGGGTAGGAGGAAGTAGGCTGTTGGTTAACTAGGATCTTCAGCTTATCTGTTAGTTAGGAAAATGGGCAAACTAGGTGGGCCAAGCGATCCTTATCTGCCATCAAATTCTATGTTTGTATGTTTACCGCTGCACGTGGTAATACTGTGCTAAGCAATGCAACTCTATGTGACAACAGGTAAACATTTACACATACAGGGGGTGACAGTGTGCCTTTAAGTGCTTGTGGACCCATGCCTTCCCAGGGTCACCTGCATGCACGCAGCAGAAGACCCACTCTGGAACTCAGGACGAGCATACGATTGGATGCCTGTCTGCGTCCTCCCCTCCACAACCCTCCAGCCAACCAGCATTCATGAATGCTGGCTGGTGTGTGCTTGTATGCAGGTGTGGAGCTGCTCGGGCTGGGCAAGCACACCATGCGCATAACTGGACCCAGTTAGCACACAGAGACCAATGTTTGAAAATAGTAGAGGGCCACACCCAGGGGCTGCTGTACCACCTCCTCTTGTGCCAGCAATGATAAACATGCCAGGCAGGCGTAATATTGTACTGGCCCATCAGTGCAGCAGAAGGGCTGTTGCTCATGACACCGGTGACCTAGGTTCAGGAATGATGGGATGTCGGAGGCTTGTGAGGGGAGGGGGATAGAGCATCTGACATGCCTGCTGAGGGAGCGGTATAGACATCTGACATGCCCATGAAGGGAGGAGGACAGAGCATCGGACAGGCCTACTGGGGAAGGGGGATAGAACATCGGACAGGTCTGCTGGGATAGGAGGAGGTTAGAGTATCTAACAGGACTGCTGGGTGGGAAGATAGAGCATCCAACCAGCCTGCTGGTGTAGGGGTACAGAGCATCTGACAAACTGGTTAGGGAAGGAGGATTGAGCATCTGACAGGCCTGTGGGGTAGGAGGAAGATAGAACACCAGACAGGCCTGCTGGGATAGGAGGTGAAGGAGGACAGAACTTCTGACTGGCCTGCTGGGGGAGGAGGATAGAGCACCTAACAGTCCTACTGGGGGGAGGAGGAGGACAGAGTATCCAACAGCTCTGCTGGGTGGAGGACAGAGTATCTGACAGGCCTTCTGGGGAGGAGGACAGAGCATCTGACAGGATGCTATCCCTCTAAGGGGAGGGAGCCAACATCTGCTGTGCTACCTCCACATGGGTGGCTATTAAGGGTGAGGCATGAGCAACAGAGAAGGCAGAAGGCCTGGCTGCAGTAGGGCTAGTCCAAGAAGGAAGGAACGAAAAAAAGGAATAATGTTTGGAAACACAGTAAGTCCACACATGCAGACTGCTGTATGTACTACAGCATCCCGACAGTGAACTTATCATCCCCAACCTCAGCTCCCTTCACTTCCAGTCACAATTCTGTACTCCCAGCACTGAAAGTAAGCTCCTTATAACTGCACAAATACAGTTTCTTGATAAAATATATATATATTTAAGTAGATTACACTGATTATGCAAGACTAACTGAAAGCATCTGTGTGTTATGCAATGCAATTCACTTTTTGATGTTTACCTGCTTGATGCATACCATATATACTTTAAGAAACACATCAGCATGCTGGAGGTGGTCCAGAGGAGAGCAACCAAGATGATTGAGGGGTTACAGGTTCGGCCCTATAAGGAGAGGCTGGGAGCCCTGGGGATGTACTGCTAGGACGAGAGGAGGCAGAGGGGTGATATGATAGAGACCTTCAAATACATGAAGGGAATTAACAAAGTGAAAAGGTAAGATTTCTTTTAAATGAGTGACAACAGCACCACTAGGGGTCACAGCCTAAAATTGTTGGGGGGGGGATTCAGAAGGGATGTAAGGAAGCATTTCTATGCAGAGAGGGTGGTGTCCACCCAGAATGAGCTGCCAGAAGAGGTGGTATCAGCAAAAATGGTGGGCGCATTCAAGAGAACCTGGGACAAGCACAAAGGGAACCCCTGGGGCCAAGGAAGGGGAGAAGGGGGAGGGAGGGTCAGTTGGGGGGTCAGGGTCATTGGTGTAAACTGTAAGGCCAGAGCCAGCATCACTTACCGAGCAGATGCAATAGACAGGGTGGTTTTCTTCTGCTGGCTCTTTTCATATGTTCATATACAGTTTTGTGAATTTTGCAGTACGTATCAATTTGTACTGCTTCTGTAGCTCCTTTTCAAAACAAAGGAATAATTGAGATAGAAAGAAAAAGCTAAAGCTAAAGACCAGATACTAGATAGGGTCACTAGACTCTTCGTTAAGCAGATTAAATGGCCATTCTGGATGGGCCTAGCGGTCCTTATCTGCTGACAGCATCTATGTATCTAAGTTTATTGTATCAATCTCAACCACCTTTTGTCATTTGATCTTCTCTGTAAATGAACTGCGGGTCACCCCGGGTTGTTCCGAGTTACATTCAGTATTACACTGCCTATGCAGCCTAGTGTGCTATGCAGAATATGCTTGTCTCTTTAAAAGTTGTTTTTCACAGAATATTTTAATTCTGTTTTCCAGGGCAACATGTAGTTTCTAACAGGATACTTAGTGAGAAATGCTAACAGTGATGGAGAGTGTGAACTGTGAGGCATTACCATTCTCAGTACAAATTGTTTGGCTATAGGTTTATCCCCTTTGCACAGGTGTGATGAAAGAGAAGAGCCTCCTGAAAAGCCAAGGACAAGGCTGGACCCTGCCTGTTCCTGCTAATGAGTCCCTTAGCAACCTGAAACTTTCGCCGAGGATTAATGTGAAACCACCCACTGTCGGAGGCAAACAGTCATTATCAAAGGCAAGCCACCCACTGTCAGAAGTAAACCACCCACCTTCAAAGGCAAAACATCTCTGTTAAAGGCAAACAACCACTGTTAAAGGTAATATCCATAATCCAAAGCAACTCCCTACTGTCTAATGCAACCAAACACTGTCAAACACAGACACCGTCAAAAGCAAAATGACCAATATCAGCAGCCTTTCGTGTTCAAGGGAAACCATCCACTGTTAAAGATAACCAAGCACTGTTAAAGCAATTACCCAACCCACTTTCAAAGGGCAACCATTCACTGTCAAAGGGCAACCTTCCAGTGTCAGCAATCATTTACTATCAAAGGGCAACCACCCAATGGTAAAAAATAACCAACTTCTGTTAACGGCAACTACCCAAATGTCTAAGGCAACTACCTACTGTCAGCAACCATTTACTGTCAAAGGGCAACCATCCACAGTCAAAGATAACTAACCACTGTTAAAGGCAACTACCCAAACTACTAAGGCAGCAAATCACTATCAAAGGGCAACCATACACTGTCAAAGGGCAACCATTTACTGTCAGCTACCATTCGCTGTCAAAGGGCAACCATCCACTGTCAGCAACCATTTACTGTCAAAAGGCAATCATCCACTGGTAAAAATAACCAGCCTCTGTTAACAGAAACTACCCAAATGTATAAGGCAGCTACCCACTGTCAGCAATCATTTACTTTCAAAGGGTAACCATCCACAGTCAAAGATAACTAACTACTGTTAGAGGCAACTACCCAAACTACGAAGCCAACTGCACACTGTTGGGAAAGTTCAACTACCCACTGTCAAAGGGCAACCACCCACTGTCAAATGAATCTACCCACTGTCAAATGCAACTGCCGGTCAAATCCTGACATCCACTGTTACATGCCGCAAACCACTATTACATACTACCACCCACTGTCACATGCTGCAACACACTATCATATGCTACCACCCACTTGTCACATGCTGCCACCCACTGTCACATGCTGCCACTCACTGTCACATGCTGCCACTCAATGTGACATGCTGCAACCCACTGTCACATACTACTACCCACTGTCACATGCTACCACCCACTGTCACATGCTGTCACTCACTGTTACACGTTACTACCCACTGTCACACACTGCCACCCACTGTCACATGCTACCACCCACTGTCACATGCTACCACCCACTGTCACATTCTGCCACCACCCACTGTCACATGCTGCCACCCACTGTCACATGCTAACATCCACTATCAAATGCTACTACCCTCTGTCAAATGCTAATACCCACTGTCAAATGCTACCATAATGCTACTTCCCACTGTCAAATGCTACCATCCACTGTTAAATGCACCTATTAACTGTCAAATATTACTACCCACTTTCAAATACTAAGGCCAACTGTCAAATGCTACTGCCCACTGTCAAATGCTAATACCCACTGTCACATGATATCATCCACTGTCACATGCTGTCATCCACTGTCACATGCTACCACCCATTGTCATATGCTGCCACTCACTGTCGCACGCTGCCACCCACTATCACATGCTGCCACCCACTGTCACATGCTACCAGCCACTGTCACGTGCTACCACCCACTGTCACATGCTACCACCCACTGTCACAGGCTACAACCCATTTTCACATGCTACAACCCACTTTCACAGGCTACCACCCACTGCCACATGCTACCACCCACTGCCACATGCTACCACCCACTGTCACAGGTTACAATCCACTTTCACACGCTACAACCCACTTTCACAGGCTACAACCCACTGTCACATGCTACCACCCACTGTCAAATGCTACCACCCACTGTCACAGGCTACAACCTACTTTCACAGGCTACAACCCACTGTCACATGCTACCACCCACTGTCAAATGCTACCACCCACAGTCATAGACTACAAACCATTGTCACATGCTACCACCCACTGTCACAGGCTACAACCCACTGTCAAATGCTACTAACCATTGACATATGCTACCACCCACTGTCACATGCAACTACCCACTGTCACATGCAACTACCCACTGTCAAATGCTACAATCCACTATTAACTGCAACTTCTCACTGTCAAATACTACTACCCACTGTCAAATGTTACTACCCACCATCAAATGCTACCATAATGCTACTACTCACTGTCAAATGCTACAATCCACTGTCAAACACTAATGCCCACTGTTAAATGCTATCATGCACTGTCAAATGCTACCACCCATGGTTAAATTTAACAAAAACTAAATTAAAAAAAATGCAACTACCCACTGTCACATGCAACTACCCACTGTCACATGCAACTACCCACTGTCAAATGCTACAATCCACTATTAACTGCAACTTCTCACTGTCAAATACTACTACCCACTGTCAAATGTTACTACCCACCATCAAATGCTACCATAATGCTACTACTCACTGTCAAATGCTACAATCCACTGTCAAACACTAATGCCCACTGTTAAATGCTATCATGCACTGTCAAATGCTACCACCCATGGTTAAATTTAACAAAAACTAAATTAAAAAAAATGCAACTACCCACTGTCAAATGCTACTGCCCACTGTCAAATATTACTACCCACTGTCAAATGCTAATACCCACAATCACGTGCTACCACCCACTGTCACATGCTGCCACCCACTGTCACATGCTTCCACCCTCTGTCAAATGCTACTACCCACTGTCACTCTTAAATGGGAATGAAGAAAGAATCTCAGATTTAGAAGTGGGTAACTATCTGGGAACAAGCGGCCACCAAACAGTGTGGTTCACAATAAACACAGCCATACAATCAAGCCATACAAAAGCAAGAGTATTGGACTTTAGGAGGGCTGACTTTGGGAAAATGAGAGAGTGACTCAGAAAAGCACTAGCGAACAGGCAAGAAGGAGGGGTGGAGGAACAATGGGGAGTAATCAAAACAGCCATCACAGAGGCAACAAGCCTTTGTGTAAAGCAAATCAACAAAACACAATGAAGTGAAAAACCGCTATGGTTCTCAAAAGAGGTGGCAGGGAAGGTTAAGGAGAAAAGGATAGCATTCAGGAAATATAAGGAAACACAGAAGGAGCAGGACAGAGAACTTTATCAGTTAAAGCAGAAAGAGGCTGGGAAGGCAGTCAGAATAGCAAAGGCCCAAACCGAGGAAAGGATAGCCAACTTTGTTAAGAAGGGGGATAAGACCTTTTACAGGTACATTAGGGAGTGAAGAAAGACCAAAGGAGGGATACTGAGGCTTAATAAAGGGGAGGGAATGTGGGAAGAGGGTGACAGTGAAAAAGCAGGGATACTGAATGAAAATTTCAGCTCAGTATTCACAAAGGAAGAGGAGGGGGAGGTACCTAAACCAAACAAGAGAAACACTCTGAAGACGGGGGTTGATACCAGTCCATTTACAGAAGAAAGGGTTCTGAAAGAACTAATAAAATTGAAGGTGGACAAAGCATAGGGGCCTGAAGGAATTCACCCAAGAATTCTAAAAGAACTATGGGTAGAACTAATGACACCGCTGACTACTGTCTTCAACAAATCATGGGAGGATGGGGTGGTACCTGAGGACTGGAGGAGGGCAGATGTGATTCCTCTTCACAAAAGTGGGAGCAGTACAGAGGCAGGAAACTACAGACCAGTTAGTTTGACCTCAGTGGTAGGGAAAATGATGGAATCACTTCTGAAGGAAAGAATTGTCAAGTACCTAGAGGCTAGTGAAGCACAGGACCCAAGGCAGCATGGATACACGATGGGAAGGTCATGTCAGATGAGTCTAATAGATTTCTTTGACTGGGTGACCAAAGTAGTAGACCAGGGAGAGGCTGTGGACATGGCCTACCTAGATTTTAGCAAGGCATTTGATACAGTCCCACACAACAGATTAATACACAAGTTAGCCAGCCTTGGAGTGGGTCCCAAGGTGGTAGCCTGGATAAAAAAATGGTTAGATAACAGGAAACAAAGGGTAGTAGTAAATGGAGTCCACAGTGAAGAAAGGAGGGTTACTAGTGGGGTACTGCAGGGTTCAGTGCTGGGACCGGTCTTTTTTAATGTCTTTATAAGTGACATTGCAGAGGAACTGGAAGGAAAAGTATGTCTCTTTGCAGACGACACAATGATTTGCAACAGGATTGATACACCAGATGGAGTGGAAAGGATGAGAAGGGATTTGGCAAGGTTGGAGGAATGGTCAAATGTATGGCAGCTCAGATTCAATGCAAAGAAGTGCAAGGTAATGCACCTGGGAAACAAAAACCCAGGAGAAGAGTACACAAAGGGGAGTGAGATGCTAACAACAGTAAAAATGAAAAGGGACCTGGGGGTAATTATATCTGTGACCTAAAGGTGGGCAAGCAATGTGAGAAAGCAGTAAGGAAGGCTGGAGGGATACTGGGATGCATAGGGAGAGGCATCAATAGTAGAAAACAGAAAGTTGTTATCCCTCTGTACAGACAGTTGGTGAGACCCCATCTGGAGTACTGTGTGCAGTTCTGGAGACCCCATCTCTGCAAAGACATAGACAGAGTGGAGGCTGTCCAGAGGAGGGCAACCAAAATGGTGCAGGGTCTGCACCAGAAGGCATACAAAGAAAGACTAAAGGAGCTTAATATGTATACCCTTGAGGAAAGGAGGGAGAGAGGGACATGATAGAAACTTTCAAATACCTCAAGGGAATCAACAAAGTCCAACAGAGCATCTTTCAGAAAAAGAGATGTGCAAGAACAGGGGGGCACAATTTGAAGATAGAGGGGGACGGCTCAGAGGTAATGTGAGGAAGTATTTTTTCACAGAGAGAGTTGTGGATGCGTGGAACAGCCTCCTAGAGGAGGTCGTGGAGTCAAGAACAGTGGGTGAATTCAAGAATGCATGGGACAGACATAAGGCAGTCCTAGTGGGGGGTAGTAAGCTGTTGGTTAACTAGGATCTGCAGCTTATCTGTTAGGTAGGAAAATGGGCAGACTAGGTGAGTCAAGCGGTCCTTATCTGCCATCAGATTCTTTGTTTCTATGTTTTATGTCACATGCTACCACCCACTGTCAAATGCTACTACCCACTGTCAAATGCTACCGACTGTCATATGCTGCCATTCACTGTCACATACTGCCACCCACTGTCCCATGCTGCCACCCACTGTCCCATGCTGCCACCCACTGTCCCATGCTACCACCCACTGTCACAGGCTACAGCCCACTTTCACAAGCTACAACTCACTGTCACATGCTACCACCCACTGTCATATGCCACTACCCACTGTCAAATGCTACCACCTACTGTCAAATTTATTTTATTTATTTTAAACAGCAGTTTGGAAAACCTTTGAGCCATAGGCTCCTTTACAAAGGTACCTTGTCACAGTAAGACAAACCAAGATACACAGTACAGCAGTACAACACATAAGTATAACAGTAAAATTAAGACATAGATACAAACAAGCTGGTACAGGTAGGATGGATGCAAACAATACCAGAGTTATGTCGTCCTTAGCAGCTTAGTAATAAGCTTTGTCATAAAATACTACTAACCATTGGCAAATGTTACCATCCACTATCACATGCAACTGCCAACTGTCACATGCCACTACCCTGTGTTAAATGCAACTACACACCATCAAATGCTACTACCCACTGTCAAATGGTACTACCCATCGTCAAATGCTACCATAATGCTACTTCCCACTGTCAAATGCTACCATCCACTGTTAAATGCACCTATTAACTGTCAACTATTACTACCCACTGTCAAATACTAATGCCAACTGTCAAATGCTACTGCCCACTGTCAAATGCTAATACCCACTGTCACATGCTACCACCCACTGTCACAGGCTACAACCCACTGTCACAGGCTACAACCCACTGTCACATGCTATCACCCACTGTCACATGCTATCACCCACTGTCACGTGCTATCACCCACTGCCACGTGCTACCACCCACTGTCACAGGCTACCACCCACTGTCACAGGCTACAACCCACTTTCACAGGCTACAACCCACTGTCACATGCTACCACCCACTGTCACATGCTAGCACCCACTGTCACAGGCTACAACCCACTGTCAAATGCTACTAACCATTGACATATGCTACCACCCACTGTCACATGCAACTACCCACTGTCAAATGCTACCATCTACTGTTAGATACAACTACACATTGTCAAATGCTACTACTCACTGTCAAATGCTACTATCCACCGGAAAAATGCTACAATAATTCTACTACCTACTGTCAAATGCTACAATCCACTATTAACTGCAACTTCTCACTGTCAAATACTACTACCCACTGTCAAATGCTACTACCCACCATCAAATGCTGCCATAATGCTACTACCCACTGTCAAATGCTACAATCCACTGTCAAACACTAATGCCCACTGTTAAATGCTATAATGCACTGTCAAATGCTACCACCCATTGTTAAATTTAACAAAAACTAAATTTAAAAAAATGCAACTACCCACTGTCAAATGCTACTGCCCATTGTCAAATATTACTACCCACTGTCAAATGTTAATACCTACAATCACATGCTACCACCCACTGTCACATGCTGCTACCCACTGTCATACATTATAACCCACTGTCACATGCTTCCACCAGCTGTCAAATGCTACTACCCACTGTCACTCTTAAATGGGAATGAAGAAAGAATCTCAGATTTAGAAGTGGGTAACCATCTGGGAACAAGTGACCACCAAACAGTGTGGTTCACGATAAACACAGCAATACAATCAAGCCATACAAAAGTAGGCTCAGTAGGTAGCACACTTGCCTCTGAGGCCGGGAGATCAGAGGGCTCTGGGTTCAGTTTCCACATCTGGCACTTGGGTTAATATCCCAGTACTGACACTGTAGTGCAGCATGAGAGGGGTGCTGCACTTCTGAGGTGCCATCTTTCGGATGAGACGTTAAACCGAGGTCCCATCTGCCTGGATTGGTGGTAGTTCAGGTGGATGTTAAAGATCTCATGGCACTTATCAAAAAGAGTAGGGGAATTTCCCTGGTGTCCTGGCCAAATTTCCCTCATTCATTAAAAATACCACCAACAGCTTAATCTGGTTCAAGGTCAGTTGGCATTCATCTGTATCCCCCTCCCCCGGGTCGTGCCTGAAAATAGGCAGGATTTGTCTAGTGCACTTACCTGGTCAACAAAAGCTAAATAAATAAATAAAAGCAAGAGTATTGGACTTTAGGAGGGCTGACTTTGGGGAAAATAAGAGTGACTCAGACAAGCACTAGCAAACAGGCAAGAAGGAGGGGTGGAGGAACAATGAGGAGTAATCAAAACAGCCATCACAGAGGCAACAAGCCTTTGTGTAAAGTAAATCAACAAAACACAACAAAGGAAAAAACCGCTATGGTTCTCAAAAGAGGTGGCAGGGAAGGTTAAGGAGAAAAGGATAGCATTCAGGAAATATAAGGAAATACAGAAGGAGCAGGACAGAGAACTTTATCAGTTAAAGCAGAAAGAGGCTGGGAAGGCAGTCAGAATAGCAAAGGCCCAAACCGAGGAAAGGATAGCCAAAGGGGAATAAGACCTTTTATAGGTACATTAGGGAGTGAAGAAAGACCAAAGGAGGGATACTGAGGCTTAATAAAGGGGAGGGAATGTGGGTAGAGGATGACAGTGAAAAAGCAGGGATACTGAATGAAAATATCTGCTCAGTATTCACAAAGGAAGAGGTACCTAAACCAAACAAGAGAAACACCCTGAAGACGGGGGTCGATATCAGTCCATTTACAGAAGAAAGGATTCTGAAAGAACTAATAAAATTGAAGGTGGACAAAGCAATGGTGCCTGATGGGATTCACCCAAGAATTCTAAAAGATCTATGGGTAGAACTAATGACACCGCTGACTACTCTCTTCAACAAATCATGGGAGGATGGGGTGGTACCTGAGGACTGGAGGAGGGCAGATGTGATTCCTCTTCACAAAAGTGGGAGCAGTACAGAGGCAGGAAACTACAGACCAGTTAGTTTGACCTCAGTGGTAAGGAAAATGATGGAATCACTTCTGAAGGAAAGAATTGTTGAGTACCTAGAGGCTAGTGAAGCACAGGACCCAAGGCAGCATGGATACACGATGGAAAGGTCATGTCAGATGAATCTAATAGATTTCTTTGACTGGGTGACCAAAGTAGTAGACCAAGGAGGGGCTGTGGACATGGCTTACCTAGATTTTAGCAAGGCATTTGATACAGTCCCACACAAAAGATTAATACACAAGTTAGCCAGCCTTGGAGTGAGTCCCAAGGTGGTAGCCTGGATAAAAAAATGGTTAGACAACAGGATGCAAAGGGTAGTAGTAAATGGAGTCCACAGTGAAGAAAGGAGGGTTACTAGTGGGGTACTGCAGGGTTCAGTGCTGGGACCGGTCATTTTTAATGTCTTTATAAGTGACATTGCAGAGGAACTGGAAGGAAAAGTATGTCTCTTTGCAGACGACACAAAGATCTGCAACAGGGTTGATACACCAGATGGAGCGGAAAGGATGAGAAGGGACTTGGCAAGGTTGGAGGAATGGTCAAATGTATGGCAGCTCAGATTCAATGCAAAGAAGTTCAAGGTAATGCACCTGGGAAACAAAAACCCAGGAGAAGAGTACACAATGGGGAGTGAGATACTGACAACAGTAAAAATGGAAAGGGACCTGGGGGTAATTATGTCTGTGACCTAAAGGTGGGCAAGCAATGTGAGAAAGCAGTAAGGAAGGCTGGGGGGATAATGGGATGCTTAGGGAGAGGCATCAATAGTAGAAAACAGGAAGTTGTTATCCCTCTGTACAGACAGTTGGTGAGACCCCATCTGGAGTACTGTGTGCAGTTCTGGAGACCCCATCTCTGCAAAGACGTAGACAGAGTGGAGGCTGTCCAGAGGAGGGCAACCAAAATGGTGCAGGGTCTGCACCAGAAGGCATACAAAGAAAGACTAAAGGAGCTTAATATGTATACCCTTGAGGAAAGGAGGGAGAGATGGGACATGATAGAAACTTTCAAATACCTCAAGGAAAACAACAAAGTCCAACAGGGTAGCATCTTTCAGAAAAAGAGATGTGCAAGAACAGGGGGGACACAATTTGAAGATAGAGGGGGACGGCCCAGAGGTAATGTGAGGAAGTATTTTTTCACAGAGAGAGTTGTGGATGCATGGAACAGCCTCCCAGAGGAGGTCGTGGAGTCAAGAACAGTGGGTGAATTCAAGAATGCATGGGACAGACATAAGGCAGTCCTAGTGGGGGGTAGTAAGCTGTTGGTTAACTAGGATCTGCAGCTTATCTGTTAGGTAGGAAAAAGGGCAGACTTGATGAGCTAAGCAGTCCTTATCTGCCATCATATTCTATGTTTCTATGTTCTATGTCACATGCTACCACCCACTGTCAAATGTTACTACCGACTGTCACATGCTGCCACCCACTGTCCCATGCTACCACCCACTGTCACAGGCTACAGCCCACTTTCAAAAGCTACAACTCACTGTCACATGCTACCACCCACTGTCATATGCCACTACGCACTGTCAAATGCTACCACCTACTGTCAAATACAACTAACCATTGGCAAATGTTACCACCCACTATCACATGCAACTACCAACTGTCACATGCTACTACCCACTGTCAAATGCTACTACCTACCATCAAATGCTGCCATAATCCTACTACCCACTGTCAAATGCTACCACCCACTGTCAAATACTACTATCCACTGTCAAATGCAGCTAACCACTGTCAAATGCTACTACCCACTGTTAAATGCAACTATTATACCTTCTTGATAACAGGGTTGCTATACTTTTTGAATATTCAGGGCTACTATACTGTCTTGTTAAGTAGGGAAACTATACTGTCCAGTTATGCAAGGACATTATAGTATCTGAATATGCAAGTTTGTGCATAGTAAAAGTGAAACGCTATGGCAAGGAAACCAAATGCAGCCAGAACCTGTGTGTGTGTGTGTGTGTGTGTGTGTGTGATGCAGAAAGTTTTATTGGCCATGTTGGGGTGTAGTTCAAAGCAGATGTAAACAAACAATGGAGCACCATACTAGGGGCTCATCTGAAGATCTTAGGGGAGAGGAAAAAAGTTGCCATGCCAGTGCAAATGTTGAGGCTATGTCTATGGTCTTTTCTGTTTGGTGGTGGTGCACTATAACAGAAATCATTGTGAGGAAAGCTAAAAATGCACCAAGGAAAGTGCCATTCAAAGATTTGTTGCCTATGTTTTCTGAGGAAACAATGTGCTGTTTGAATGCTTGTGGAAACTGTGATACAGACACAATGCTGTCAGTTATTCTGGGATACTATGTGGGTATGCATGGACACTATACCATCCATTATACAAGGATATAATACCATCTAGATATGAAAGGATACTATAATGTCTGGATATGAAGGGTCATGATACTGTCTGGATATACAGGGATACAATACTGTCTGGATATGCAAGGACATGATACTGCCTGGGTATGCAGGGACACAATAGTAGCACTCTGTACTATTGCCATTTTTGTGCATCGTCTCTGTTGATTATGTTATTTTGTAGCCACATCTGTGGCCCGGATTGTATCTGAAAATGGTTCAATGGATTAGTGCACTTACCTGGTTACCAAAGACATAAATAAATAAAATAAAATAAATGAACAAACAATACTGTCTGGGTATGTAGGACCACTATACTGACAGGATATGGAGAGACAAAATACTGTCAGTTATCCAGGGACACTATACTATCTGGATATGTAGGGGACACAACACTGTCTGGACATGCAGGTACACAATACTGACTTGGTAGGTAGGATCACTATACTGCCTGGATATGCAGGGACAAAATACCATAAGTTATGCAGGGACACTATATTGAGTGGATATGCAGGGACAGAATATTGTCAGTTAGGCATTGACGCTATACATTCTGGATCTGAAAAGACACTATGCAGGTATACTATATTATCTTAATATGCATGGTTGCTATACTATCTGGTTAAGCAGGGACATGATACTGTATGGCTATGCAGGGACACTATACTGTCACTTAAATAGGGACACTATACTGCCTAGATATACAGGAATACTATACTGTCCAGATACACAGGGATGCTATATTGTCAGGATATGCACAGATACTGTACTGTCAGTTATGCAGTGACACTATACTATCTGGATAGGCAGGGACACGTCACTGTCAAGATATGCAGGGACACTATATTGTCTCACAATACTATATGGATAGGAAGGGACACTATACTGTAAGAATATGCAGGGGCACTAAATTGTCTGGATATGCAGGGACATGATACTGTCTGGATATGCAGCGATACCATACTGTCTGGGTATGCATAGGCACCATACTGTCAATTATGCAGGGACACCATACATCTGGATAGGCAGAAACACTATACTGTAAGGATATGCAGTATCACTATACTGTCTGGACAGGGATACTAGACCACCAGTTATTTGTTTTAGGATTTTTTGGTCCAGGAAAGGCACACAGAGAAAAAGCTCATTTCTAGCTGCATCCATGGAAACATAAAAGATGTCAGCAGATAAAGATCACTTGGCCTACCTAGTCTGTCCAGTTTCTCCCTGCTATACTGCCACCACTGAACATACCTCATCTCTTGCTAACCCACACCCTGCATTTTTATTAAGATTCCTTTGTGCCTATCCCATGCATGCCTGATGTCCACCAGTGTTTCCACTCTTACTGCCTCTGCTGGTAGACTGTTCCAGGTGTCCACCATTCTTTCTGTGAAGAAGTACTTCCTCACATCCCTCCTAAACTTCCCCCCTACCACCCCAGGAGCACAAGTAGGTTAAGTGACTGGTGCAGGGTCACAGAGCATGCCAGAGGCAGCTATAAGTTTCAAGCTGAGATCTAACTGGGTTTCCAGGTTCACAGCCTGGTACTTTAACCCTCTAGGCTATACTTGGTACCTGCACCCACTGTCCTTCTTGGCAGCCCTATATGCAGGAACACTACACCTTCCGTTAGTGGGACACTATATTGTAAGTATATGAAGAGATACTATAATGTCTAGATATGTAAAGGCACTATACTGCCTGGATATGCATGGTACTATACTGTAAAGATATGCAGGAAAATAATACATTAAGGATATGTAGGGAAACAATACTGTAAGGATATGTAGGAACATGATGCTGTAAGGATATGCAGGATACTATACTTTAAGGATATGTAGGACAATACTGTATGGATACACAGGGACACAATACTGTAAGGATATGAAAGATACTATACTGTAAGGATATGCAGGACACAATACTGTAAGGATATGCAGAATACTATACTGTAACGATATGCAGGGACACAATACTGTAAAGATATGCAGAAAACTATACTGTAAGAATATGCAGGGACACAATACTGTAAGGATATGCAGGATACTATACTGTAAGGATATGCAGGGACACAATACTGTAAGGATATGCAGGATAGCATACTATAAGGATATGCAGGGTCACAGTATTGTAAGGATATGTAGGATACTGTACTCTAAGGATATGCAGGATACTATACTGACTGGATATGCAAGATGCTATACTGTAAAGAAATGCAGGGACACAATACTGTAAGGACATGCAAGGACAGAATACTGTAAAGATATGAAGAGACAATATACTATATGGATATGCAGGGACATTTTACTGTCCAGGTAGGCAGGAGCACTATGCATTAGGTTAAGCAGGGACACTTTATACTTGTTATAATGAAACATCTGGTTATGCAGAGATGCTATAAAATATGGTGATGCCTACGCTATATCACATCTGATTTGGCAGTGACAGTATACCTATAGTGCTGCAGCTCCTCTTGCAGTTCTGACAACTTCTTCTCTAACTCTGGAAGCTGGATGGCCTGGCTCTGCAGCACCTTCACCTTCTCCAGGCCACAAACCAGGGCTTTTCTCACTTCTGCAGCTTTTTTTTTAATCTTGCAATTCTCCTTTGTTAAGACTAATACCTTCTCCTCCAACCTCTCAACCTCCCGGTTAGCATCCTGCAGCTCTTCTTCAAGATGCTGGTTAATCTTCATTGCCTCCTCAATTTGTCCATCCCTGGAGCATCGAAGCAGTTGTAGTTCCTGCAGAACTGTCTTTGTCCCTGGGCACTCTGCGTACCTGTACCTACTGTCCTTCTCATCAGTCCTAAGGGTATTGCTGTAGCTGCAGAACTGGTGGGTGTGGTGCACCTTCAGCAGGGCCACCTCAAGTGCCAGGCACCGAGCATCGCTACCCTGGAGTGCAGAGCGAAGATTCTCAACCAGTTCCCTCAGGCTTGCATTCTCTACCTCCAACCTGGAAAGTGCATCCTCAGTTCGGGCCTGACCTGTCATCAGATGGAAGGAACATAATTTAGCAATTTTCCATCCATTGTTCATTGCAGTGCCAAATCTAAGTCATTGACTGATCTGTTGCAGGTCACCTTGTAACTATATTAAGTCAGCTTCACATACGGAGCAAAGCACGTCTTGCTATACGTGAGAGGATATAATGCTCATGACAGTGCTGAAGGCATGTATATGTGGCTCCAGAACCCTTCAATTACAGCATTAATTTACAGGGTTTGGGCGTGATTTAGGGCACTAACTTTTTAGTGATAAAATCATAGAATAATTACAGGTATACGTTACATCTTAAAATTATTTAGTGCCAATGTAACATATGCACATTACAAGAAAGTAAACCTCTGGGTTGTATACAAGAATTATTCTTCACCACATCATATAAATAAATTCATTTCTTTACAGGCATTTCTATACTAAACCTCAGACTTGACCATGCAGCATATCTCAGAACACATTGCCACTACAAGTCACAAAGCCAGATAAAACCAAAGTTGCAGCAAGATTCGGAAGTGAATAACAAGTCACACTATGGAAACGGACTATTCAGACATTCACACAGTGCCCTAGTCGGATGTTGCAGGAAGGAATGGCTAGTCATACCACAGGGACCAGACTAGTACTAGTGAGGGACAGCAATACAGACTCAGATCAGACAGTACAGAAACAGGGAGGGGTTCAATAATTCACACTATGCATTATTAAGGAGTAACAGAAGAGACTGATCAGTCACAGTATAGAAACAGGGACTGCTCAGTTATTCACACTATGTGTTATTAAGGGGTAGCAGGAGAGACTGACCGGTCACAGTATAGGAACAGGGACTGCTCAGTTATTCACACAATACATTATTAAGGGATAACAGGAGAGACTGACCGGTCACAGAATAGGAACAGGGACTGCTCAGCTATTCACACAGTGCATTATTAAGGGGTAACAGGAGAGACTGATCAGTCACAGTGTAGGAACAGGGACCACTCAATTATTAACACTGCATTATTAAGGGGTTACCGAGAGACTGACTGGTAAGAGTATAGGAACAGGGACTACTCGGTTAATCACACTATGCATTATGAAGGGGTAGCAGGAGAGACTGACCGGTTATAGTACTGGGTCAGGGATTGCTCAGTTATTCACAGAGTGCATTATTAAGGGGTTGCAGGCTAGACTGACAGGTCACAATACTGGAACAGTCACTGTTCAGGAATTCACACAGTGTGCTAGTAAGGGGCTGCATGAGAGAATGGGCAGTCACACTACAGGAACAAGACTCATTAGGAATTCACAGTGACTAGTGAGGGATAGCAGTGGTGTTACCAGTCACTCTACAGGAACAGGGACTGTTCAGTTATTCACACAGTGCACTAGTAAGGGCTAGCAGCAGAGACTGAATGGGGTGTTCAGCATTCACACAATGCACTGGTAAGGGGTCAAAGGAGAGATTGACTGGTGGCACTACAGGAAGTGGACTGTTCAGGAATTCAGTATCCTAATGAAGGATAGCAGGAGAGACTGACTGCTCACAGTATAGCAAGACAGACTGTTACTTTATTTACACAGTGCAATAGTAAAGGGTAGCAGGACAGACTGACCGGTTAGGTCACACTACATGAACAGGATCTGTTCAGGAATTCATGCTGTGTCTTCAAAAGGGATAGCAGGAGAAACTGACCGGTCACAGTACAGAAACAGGGACAGTTCAGCATTCACACAATATACTGGTAAGGGGTAGCAGGACAGACTGACCCATCACACACAGGAACAGGGACTGTTCAGGACTTCACACAGTATCCTAATATGGGATAGCAGGAGAGACCAACCACTCACAGCATAGGAACAAGAACTGTTCAGGAATTCCCACAGTGTGCTAGTAAGAGGTCACAGCAGAGACTGACCAGTCACAGTACAGAAACAGGGACAGTTCAGCTTTCACACAATGTACTGGTAAGGGGTCACAGGAGAGACTGACTGGTCACAGTACAGGAAAAGGGTCTGTTCAGGAATTCACACAGTGTGCAAGTAAGGGGCACTAGGAGAGACTGTCTTCTGAACAATTAAATTCAATACATGGATACATCATCAGAGGACATGAAAAAGGGAATCTGTATTTTCCAAAGGCAAATTCTGGCCAGTGTTCCATAATGCAGGTGTCATAGGTAAGGACAGGCAAGGGAAGAAACCACTGCAGTGCACAAGTGAGGTGAGGGAGGCTGGGAGAGAGACACAGAAGTTCTTCAGGCTAAAGAATACAAAGCCAGCCAGGCAGAGTAGGATAGGGTGGAGTGTGTTAACAGGATGTAGGAGGCCAGCAAGGCAGTGGGAAGGGCAGTGAGACACTGAGTCGAGAACAGCAGAGTGAATGAAGTATGGGGACAAAACAAAACTTCCCTTCATTGCCTAACGGAGAAGGACAAAACAAGGGAGGGGATAATCAGACAAAGGAAGGAGGTGTGGGAGGAGGATTACAAAGAGAAGGCGGACATACAGAATCAGTATTTCTGTTCCAAATACATGGTGGAGGACAAAGAGCTGCTGCTGCATGACTGTATCATTCAGGCAGGGGAGAGGGTGTTGATATAGACGTGATTTCAGAGGCACTGGTATTGAAAGGGAGAGAATGTAGAGGGCTGTCCAAGGGAACACTCAGAGGTAAGAGAGGTCACCAGTGGAGTTCTACAGGGATTGGTCTTGGAATCAGTCCTCTTTAACATCTTCATTGGCAATATGGGGGTAGGAACCCAAGGGAAAAGTGGCCACTTCACAGGCAATACCAAGACCTGCTGAAGAGTGGACAGCGGGGAGGGGTTAAGTACTATAAGGCAGAATCTGGAAAGACTTGAGAAATGATCATTATGGCATGGTGGCAGTTGAAATTCAGTGCATAAAATGCATAGTAAAGCACATAGAGGAAAAAATACTAACCCAAACAGAATACATGATGTGGGTGGGGGTATCAGTGGAGAGAACTACTTAGGAAAGGAAACTGGGGGTGATAATCCTGGACAACTTAGAAACATCAACGCAGGACATTAGAGTAGTAGGGTGGGTGAAGAGGATGCTGGGATTCATTGGAAGGGGATCAACAGCAGGAAGTGAGATGGAGGAGATTCTGCCCCTGTATAAATCCCTAGTGCATCCTTACCTGGAATGTTGTGTGCAACTGAATCTCATACTTCAGGAAGGACAGGGACGTGGAGGAGGCAGTACAAGAAAGGGTAACTGAAATGGTTCAAGGACAGCAGGGAAGGGCTTACATTGAGAGGTTGGGGGACATCATCATGTACACACTGGAGGCAAGGAGGGAAAGGGTGGGCATACTTGAGATGTACGCATACCACCACGGGACAAATAAAGTACATAGCTGTTCATGCTGAGTGGGACCACAGTCACCAGGGGTAACTCTATGAAGCTGCTGGGGGAGGAGAAGATTTAGAAGTGATGTCAGGAAGTATTTCTTCACAGAAAGGGAATGTATGTGTGGCCCAGACTAATAAGGGATGTCACCTGTGTGAAATCAGTGAGGGATTTAAACATGAAGGGGACAGACCCATGGGACTGTTTGGGACAAAAGGGAGGGAGAAGAGGAGTAAAAGGCCATTAGAGCCCTCGCAAGCAACGATCAGTAGGGCAGGGCAGGCTGAATGGGCTACAGGGTCTCGTTTTGCCAAAAATGTCTGTTTCTATATGTAGAGAGGGCTAGTTCTTTATACCTTCTCTTCTACTGACATTCCTGTAGTACTGTGAAGTATTACACACTGTAGTAATATTTAAAGAAAGGCATAAATTCTATTGCACAGTAATGTACAGTAAAGGTACTAATTTTTATATGAGCACTATAAGTTACAGGCTATTCCTGCAGTTTGGAGGGGCAGAGGGCGACATTTGCCACATACCACTCCGAGTGGTAAATACACCTTTTACTACTCCCTCCCACCATGTCCATATTTTTTGCAGCCATACTCCTGCTCCTATGGGGCATGGGGTCAAAATGCCACAGACAAAAATAGCGTGGCACAAAACGCTGCAAGTAAATGCCAAAAGGCAAAATAAAGTCAGGCAAAACACTGACTTGACATAAAATGTTGCCCACACAATAGAAAGTGATAGGGAAACACTGGAGAGTCTTTGTTTTACAGGGGGCTCCCCGGACTTAAAATAATCAACTCCAAGGGGGTGTGGATTTCAGGGATGGGAGAAGCCTGGGGGGGGATTCTTTTTTTAGCAAAAATAAAATGTTGCAAGACCGGGAGACCTGGGAAGAACTGAATCACGGTCCCAGGTCTTAAACGCTGCCGTGTACTGGTGCCTTAGCCACGCCACCAGGGCAGCGGCTTGACCAGGCACCACAACAATGGCAACTTCATCCCTCCATCCCTCCCTCTTTCTAGCAGACAGTGACCAGGATAGCAGTAATTCCTTAATGCTCTTTTACCCTGGTTGCTGTCAGTGTAGGGTAGGGTGAGGGACTGGTCGGGAGACCTTTTAGACATGCAGATTGACTTGGCGGCACCTTCAGGGGTTTTTGTTATGGCTTCTACTTCCTGAGAAGCTCACTGGTCCTTCAGATCAATGCAGCCTGCCTTTTTACTGTAATTATTTTGAAACAAAGTGCATATTCAGGGGTTAAATCAACAGTTATATACTGCACAGTTTACCCTTTATAGATTTACGCGGCCTCCTGGAGCTTGAAAGAGCGATGGATCTTGAGCACCAATGCTACAGAAAATAGAGGCCAGAAGGGCTGCTTATATATCACTCATTGAATTATTAGTATATTATATTATATTATAATATAGCATTGGCTGCATAGGCCAGTGATTACAGATGTATGTAAAAGTTTTTAAACTGGTTGACCCGCTAAAATGTATACCCACTAGATCATGGTCTCATTGATCCTTATTTTGGAGTGTGGTGAGAATTCTGAGCACAGCTTTTATGGGTAGTAATTGACGTTGGCGTAGCATTAAAGAAAACATATTCTGAGCTGAGAATAAATGCACTGCTTCTAGGTTGTTTTTAAAAGTTGTTTGAAACTGATTTCAATTGTAACACATTCCCAATACCATTTTGCACATTTGGCACTATATACGTAACTGGACTGTATAACGCAGCCTTACTGCCCACATGATTTACATTAATGGGATGCTGTTGCTTTCAGTATGAGCACAGCAATGAAATACCTCTTGTGTGAGTGGTACATTGAAAAAGCATTTGATATTACTCACCCAATCTGCTTTATAAACCACCTTGCTCTTTACAGTGTAAAACAGGAGGGTATTTTGTACACTATTATTCTGGATTGGTAGTGATTCTCTATACTGAGTGTGGATCCAGTTGAAACTAACAGTGTAACAGTTGTCCACTATTCTGGTGTCAAGCTGAGTTTTCATGGTGGTACCCCCAATTCCTTGGTATGGCTTTTTTCCATCTGCAATGTATTTTAAACAATCCCCAATTGCTGTCTGCCTTAGTGGCCCCCCTCCACCAGCTTCTCCCTAACTATTTCCCTCATTCTAATAAAATCTGTCTCTCTAAAGTCTACAAACATTAGTTTGTAAGTACTTGCTTTCTGGGTCTAGTTTTATGTCAAACCGTGTCACCAGGGAAGATGGTTCCCCTTACTGTGACCCCTCCAAATTATGCTGTTTTCATATGTGAGGACTAAATTGAGATTTGCCCCCTTCCTTATGGGCTTCTCCATCTTTTGTACCTGGAAAGCACCCTGTAGGTCCTCTGTCAGCTTCTTGTTTCTTGCACGCACTGCTGCTGTAATGCTCCAGTCCGTGCCTGGCAGATTGGGGTTCCCCAATAGCAGCACTTTGCCTTGCTTTGCTGCTCTCCTTATTACTTCTCCCAACTCCTCCTCTGCTTCTTCCTTTTGAGATGGCAGTCTATATACCACTGTAGCTCTGATAATCATTGACCTCCCCATCTGTGAGTACTGTGCTACAATGGTTATGTATCAGTGCCCCCATGTCTTTGTCCTCTTTAGCCCTCCTGCCCTCCTTCACATACACAGCCACTCCTCCCTTTTCCAAAGCCTCTTAAATACAGTGTATCCAGGCATGGATTGTTCCCAGTCAAAGTGCTGTGCATTCGATTCTACACTGCAGCCACCAAGCCTACCTAGGCCTCTGCCACCAGTGCCTGCAGGTCACAGATCTTATTCTACATGCTCCTGGCATTCATGCTCTCTTCCTTCTGGAGTTCTTGCCTTTCTCTTTGTGTACTCTTGTTAGTTTTCTCCTTCAGCTCTTTTTCATTCTGCCCTTTGCTCTTGTTCCCAGCCACTTCCCTCTCTATGTTGCAATGACCCTCTAAACCCAATGTATTGCATTCTTCTCTTCCTCAAGTTCCTGTCTGTCCTTCATATTGTTTCAATCTTCTTACCTCTCTTTTCTTACTTTCCCTGCAAGTATTCCCCTCCCCTTCCTGTGCATTCCCTTCTACCTGTGATAGTGTCTGGGGAGACCCATCTGATCTTTCACAGTTGTGTAGGTGTACCTATCCTCACCTGCACTACTACCCCTGTACCTAGTTTAAACTGGTCCTGATGTGATCTCTGAACCTCTGCTCAAACCTCCTTGTGCCTTCCTCATGTGACAGAAGATAATCCCTTCTTAGAAGCCACCAGCTCTTCCAGTGAGGACCCCAGTCTCCCAGGAACTGAAACACCTTACTCAGGCACCATCCCTTCAGTCATATATTAAGCTGATAGACCATGAAATGTTTCCTCTCATTACCTCAGAGTCTCAGTAGAACCTTTGTGAAGGTCATCACCCCCTGCTCTTTCCCAAAGGGTCCTTCCTAGACTATACAAGCTCTTCATTACTTTATCCACACTTATCCTGGCCAGGCCATTCACAATTACATACACTACCATGTCTGGTCTTCCCCCTTCTTTCTGATGAGTCCCATCACCTTGGTCCAGAGTGTGCCTGCTGTTCCCCAGGGAATCCATAAATTTCTCCCCATCCCCTCTGTGTATAACTCACCATCTCCTCTGTCCATCTCATAATGGAGTCCACCATCACTAGTACCTTTTTGCAGAAGTTCCACCTCTTAGACTGCCCTCCACTGCTAATCCCTAGTAAACAAAGCCCCCCTCTGCACATGCACTAGTTCTAGTCGACTCATTGCAGAATACTGGTGTGACATTCTTCATCAGAGATAAGAACCTGCTGGAGGTATGCCCACCCTGCCCCACAGGTAGAACCCTTCCTTCGTATTTCTCCCCCTACTACTGTCCAACCACCTGTGCTGGACTGTGAAGTCCTCTGTGGCTGTAACACATACACTGTAGTTGCTCTAATGACTCACTAGCTTTGGTTCTTATGAAGCATTCTGCAGCCCTTGCAGCCTGGAGCTGAATCTTTAGGGCATAGATCTTCCTGAATAGAGGCAGTAGCTATACTCCCAGAGCGATTGTCACCACGGTCACCACTGTTCAACACCCGTTGAAATTCACCCAACTCTCAGTAGCATTACCCTGCATGCCTAAGTATGAAGTCAAAGAAAAACTCTGTACTTGCAGAATAACAGGCAGGCTCAATAAAATAATGAAAAAAGTATTTTATTTTGGCACCCTTAGAGTTCTGCTTAGCACCCAGTGGGCCATCGGGTGCTAAACAGGACTCCAAGGTTCCCGAAATAAAATACTTTTTTTTACTAACTTATTGAACCTGCCTGTTATTCCGTGAGTGCAGAGTTTTTCTCTTTCTTTTAGTGTTAGGCTGGCTACCTTGTTCCTCACTGCCTCTCTTATCCCTGTAGCATACCATTCTTATGTTCTTAGTATGAAGTACTCTGTGCTATTCGTGACAGTGACCTTAATCCAGAAACACAGCCTTTCTAAACAAAAATTTTTTTAAAAAATCATACATAAATATACAAATAATAATACTAATCTTGTTGAATTAAACTTTGCTATATAATCCTAGAATGCCCACACAAAGCAATAATTAGACTCAATAGTGCCTGTACTGGCAAAGAATGACAGCAGAATTGGAATTGGCTACAGTGCCAGAATTCTCTTTGCCAGTATAAACAGCTGGTTGCTATGGACAGCATGTATGCAAGTTTTAAACTGTCTACCGAGAAACTACTCTCGTTACAAATTTACCTTTTTAAAAAATGTTATTAGGAAAAAGTGTTGACTGTAGAGAAACCAGAAATCAAACAAACAAACACACCTGTCCAAAGATAGCACTCCCAACTGGATGACAGCAGTAGGGATAAATCTAAGGCTACAGCAGTCACTAGATAATGATCCAAGAAAGAAAGGCAACATGCAGCAACAGAAACCCAGCAAAAAACCGAGGTCAGGAGAGGTTCAGCAGCATCAAGTTTTAAGAGTACTTCAGTCCTGTAGGAGCACACAGGACAGTTAAACCCACTTCTGAACTGCTGGGACCTTTCCAACACAAAAACACAATCATCAGGTACATACAGATAGCTAACAAGGTTACAGGAACCAGTTGAAACACAGAAACATAGAATTTGTTGGCAGATAACTATGACTTGGCCCATCCGGTCTGTTCATTTTTCCCCCTACCTGTACTGTCACTGCAGACCCTACCTGATCTCTGGTTACTACCCCCGCCCCACTTGAAGCCCGCCACAGTGTTTGCCCCCACTACCTCCGCTGGCAGACCGTTCCAGGCATCCAGCATTCTTTTAGTGAAGAAGTTGAATAGAAGTCAGTGGAAGTAAGCAGCAGCAGACATTACAAAAAGTTATATATATAAAAAAGGACACAAAATAAAAATGTTGTAATTAAGAAAGCTAGAAGGCCAAAAATAACAGGCAGAAATTGTTGAGTTTTAAAAGTAGTCGTCACTTTTTATTTCCGAAGTTTCTTTTTCCAATTGCATTTTAGAAGGTTTTTGTTGGTACTGGGTGTAACAAATAGCAGTTCTTTACCTGGAGACTAACCTATTTAATTCTGTTCCTCGTCACACCGAAATAGCACTGTGACCTCACTTTCCCTAACATTACAAGTGACCGGCTCTACAGCACGGGATTGACTCGTCTTGGTCAGCTATGATGAAATAGACAGTGAGGTCACAGAACTACCAATGTACAGGCATAAGGACTAGAACTAGCTATGTTAGTCTCCATGTCATACATGACACTCAGTATTGCCCAGTAGAAAATCTTTGAATTAACAGTGAGGAAGGGAATACTTGGCCCAAAAGAAATAAAAGTGCACTACTTATGAAAGTTAATATTTTAAGCAGTAGACTTTAACAAGAGCATATGTTAATTACTTATTATGGTTATTGCTTATGATTTGAGTTGCTGGCAGGCTTGCAGGAATCTATGATAAACCCATTACATACGATTCTGAACTGGCCATATACCGGTAATTAATTTGCTGGCAATTGTCTGGGTTGAGAGCGTGAGACTCTTCTTAAAATCAGAACAGGGTCTGGGTTGGTTCCTGTTCTGATCCTGGCGATATTCATAGCCCCTATGTACAGTACAAGCTATCAGGAGCTGTTGTTACCTGGCCATGCCGCAGCTTCCCCTGAGCAGCTGTGCAGGTTGCTATGTTTCAGGATGGACCCGGATCGCTGCGGGCTTATTTTCGGAGAGCTCCTGTTATCCACTCCTTCCTTTGAAAGGTTGAAAGAGACATATTTTCTCCTCCGCACACGGGGCCAGCGCAGGCGAATCTCCCTCTCCACAAGCTCCGTGTCCTGACTGATGGGCAGCCGCTCCACCCTGCCTCCTGGCCTGAGACAGAAGTAACTACAGAGTCGGGAATGGAAATCCCTGAATGACAGCTCGGCAGGTGCATCTAACAGAATTTGCCGACCCTCCGTTCCATTCTCCAGTAGTCCCAGAACTGAGCAAAGTAGCATAAAGTCTTCCCAAGGCAGGAGCTCCCCGCCGCCGAACGTCAAGTGATGGAAGATTTCCTGCAGGTACTGGTCAATCCCCGTGGCGAGCACCACAACTTCGTTCTGCACCCCTGAGTCCCGGTTGAAATGGTGGGAAAGGGCACTGCAGAGCCACCCACTCCTCCGAGTTGGGGTAATGCAGGTTGCGGAGTGGAGGGACTGGCTGCAAGCTTTCAAAGGACCAGCAGATAAGTCCAGCAGGGGCATCATTTAGCAGTGCAATTTAAAACTATATTTTATATCTCAAAAAAGCGGAAATGCATCTAAATGTCGTGAAACAGGGAAAAAAACGTGCCTCGACGTTGAGTAAGACTTGTCCAGAGACCAGACTGTAGTGTTACATAAAGGTATTCATTTCCCGGACTCGTTTGGGTCTAGCTCAGTGAAGTCTCTCCCCCTTCCTTTCTGGCACGCTTCGTCAGACTCCGTGTGTGTCTCGGGTTGGCATTAGAAGTCTTTAACTTAAGCCTCGGTTCCTGCCATCACAAAGATGCCTGACTTTCCTGACCTTCGGCAAGGGAAAAAAAAGAGTTAGAAAAAGTATGGAAGCATCCTCCTGGGTCTTAATGCCCTGAAGTAAAGAAGAGTGTGACACTGAGGAAAGATGTGTACTCAAGGTCCTAGTGCTAGACCTGTATACTCTGTGCCGACATCCACTCTGCAGTAATCCTCCAATACACAGTGAAAGGAAGATATACCTTGATCCAGCCTGATTGATCCCTGTTGCTGAAGCACATGGCAGAACCTGGCTCTATATACTGAGTTCCCCCAGAGAAAGTGAGTCCCATGAACAGCTTGTGGGATATGATGCAGGGCCTCCCACCTATTCTCAGGGCCAACTGTAAACTGATTTATGCTCATCAGGACCAGTCCCTTTGTCTAATCTGTTAACACCTGATCCTTCTCAGCTTCTCACCAGTTGGCCTACTCACCCCATGGCCAGCCCAACCAGAAGGTGTGTTCCAGGCCAGTGCAGACACCCATAAAGTACCTCTCAACCTCCTACCTCATAAATAAGGGACAAAGGACCAAAATCAGGGACACACTTTAAAGGGACACTGTCAACCCCCTTAGGTCTCAAAGTGTCCCTATTTTAAAAAACACATTTTATGATTATCAACACTCCGTAAAGATTGCTGATGTAGCTGATAGTTTGATTCTGTCTCTTTTTTTCTTTAAAAAAGTGAAAAACAGACTGCCCACCACACTGGTGTTACCACGCCAACACAGGCTTGTTTACATTCCTTGATCATCTCCAACTTCATCTTTCCTGGACTTGGGAACATCCACAGCACAGTCTAGCCCCTCATGGTGCAGTGGGAGTTTAAGACCCTGGACACACTACAGAACCGTTTTTGAAAACCGTTTTTAAAACCAGTTTTGCTAAACCATTTCAGTGCAGTCACACACTACTCAATCATTTTTGATAACAGTTTAGTGTGGCCACACTGCTAGTGTTAAACCTGTTCTCCTTGTAACTATTTTGTGTTAAGTCCAACAAACATAACTGTGCTTGCCTGGACACACTGCAGCTGGAAAAGTTTTAGTTAAACCATTACAGCTTAAAACACTTTTACTCCTTGTAAGTAAAACCATGCTAGCTCCAAAATGGTTTTAAAAATGGTTTTAAGACTAGGTATCTAGCAGGGTTTAAAAACACTTTTGTTAAAATGTTTTAAGAGGCTTGTAGTCTGTCTGCAAACAGTGCTAAGAGGCTACTGCATTCAAGAACATTGCAGAAGGAAACAGCAACTAATAGTTTCTTGAGAGCGGACAGTGCCCACCCTAAATCTCTAGTCAATTTAATACCTTATAGCCAGTTTTTAAGATTGAGGAGAAACTGTTCAAAAGAAGAATATTTTGAAACTCAAGCTTTTGAAATGATACAAAGGTTTGCAGCTAGGGGCTGTTCTAAAGATATTCTGGTAAGGGCCAAGGAAAAAGCTAAAAGTGAGGATAGGATGAATCTACTTAAACCAAAGAAGAAACAACCAGTAGAGGTTAAAACCAAACCACCTGTCACATTTGTGACTCAGTTCAATAATCAGGCTGGACAAGTAGGTGGAATAGTGAGAAAACATTGGCCTTTATTATTAAATGACCCTATTCTGTAAGCAGAATTGGGGGAAACTCCCAGAATATCTTTTTCTAGGGCCGAGAATTTGAAGGATAAACTGGATAAGAGTAGATATGTCACCCCCAAACAAAAAAGTAGAACATGGCTTCCACCAGCACCGGTTGGAATGTATAGATGTGGTAAGTGCAATGTTTGTAACTATTGTCACCAAGGAAAGGCATTTGAATTAGAAGGGTGCAGTGAAAAAGTGGAAATTCAGACATTTTTAAACTGCAATAGTACTTACGTAGTATATTGCATTTGGTGCCCATGTTAACTATTGTATGTTGGTAGAACTACACGCCCTGTAAAACAGCGCATACAGGAACATGTGCACAATATTAAAGCAGGGCTTCTACATAAACCAGTAGCTAGACATTATTTGGATAAACACGAAAGTCTGGTGGAAGGCACTAAATTCATGGCCCTAGAGCAGATAATGAGGCATCCAAGAGGTGGTGACAGATTAAATAGACTTTTGCAACATGAAAGTTATTGGATTTTCACTTTAAACAATTTACAACCTAAAGATCTAAACACTGAGTGGGACTTAAAGCCGTTTTGGAAAAAATAACATATTAATCATTTTATTTGTACTGATATTATAATATATACTGTTTTCTGTCTTTTCTTTAGGTCCAGAAATGGCTAACCTGCGGATGGTAGATCCCCCTACAGGAATGCTACTGTTGAAAGTAATAAGGGAGTGATCACTGCCTGGATTGGTTCCATTATTTGTACATTATGCATATCAACTTTAAGTAAGGTGTTAAAAAATCCTTTAAACATCTTGTTGCCCTGATTTCTTGGACTGCTTTAAGGTTACTAGTAGCAGATTACTGTTAAAATGATTAAGTATAGAATTGTTTGGACCACAAGCATATTAGCTTTAAATTAGATGTTAAATAATTTGTTTGCTTTGTTTATTCTGGTCTGCTTTAAGGTTGTCAGGAGCAGAGTACCATGAAAATGATTATGTAGACTACTGGAAATTAAATCTGCATCTTGACATATTGATTCACTCAACTTAATTTAGGTAGCGCTCTGTTAGAGATGTTTAAAATAATTTTCTAGAAAGTTTTCTAAATAATTTTCTAAGATAATCTCTTGTGTTTTTGATTTAATATTATTAATGTTACGTTGTTTTTTAGTTTATACACAAGATAATTGTAATATGATTTAATTAATTGGTTTTGTATGTTACTAAGGTCCTTATCCCTCCAGAGCCACTTAACAGTGTTTAATAATAAGTTGTAATTCTGCCTTTAAACTGTAGAGGCATCAAAATGTTTTTGGAATGACTACTTAAGGGAGGGATAATCAAACATTGTCCACCCCCTGAGGAAGACCACACTATTGGTCGAAGCGCTGGGGAGTTAGTTTGAGTGTGGACACACCTCACTGTAGGAGCAGCACACGTTGTTGTACTTGAACCTTTTATTAAAATTGGAATAACTATCTTTGCATTAAATTGAAAGTGTCTAGTGGATTCAATTGTACTAGGAGTGCAGGACTATCTTGGAATTTACATTTAGTGAGGACTGGTAACCCTTTTTGTCCTGCACCCAGCTCTGCTATTGCTGAGCACATGGTGATTTGGCATTTAGAATACTGCCTCATGAGTGACTGCACTGTTTGGGTGTGTTTCTAATGCTCAGAAAGTATGCAGTAAGAACAGATCCAGGATTGTAAACAAAACAAGGCTGCTTATAAATATACATTAGCATGCATTTCAGTTCTACTAAACAAAGACACAGACAAAACAAACAGCAACATCAATGAATGTTAGAGAAGGTAAGCAATCATCAAATGTTGGTTTTTAACTAGAAATAAAATGATGAAAAACAGGTTGTCAGTACTTTAAAATTAATGGTATCCACTCAGGAAGCTAATAGAATAAGTGGCTTAGTCTAAAATACATTTTCTGAAGAAGAACAAACGTGTAACTCTAAAGTTTGACATTGTTACTTACAATCCCTACTATTTAGTCATGGAAACAAATTTGGGGAGGGCAGAAGTAAATTTCGAGTCAAAATCAGGAACAGTTGATAAGTATTCTGAAAACTGCAGTAGGAGGACAATTTCAGAAATGTAGATGGGCTTCGTCCAGTTAAGCTCTGCCCAGAGGGATGAGGTTCGAAGGGCCACTTAAAGAGCTCCTGACACCATTAAAAAAACTTTAAAAAACTGAGATTTAGATACAATTCCATTTATTTATCATGTGTTTTCTATAATTCTTTCCCTTTTTTATTTATTACTGAGGACAGTCGTATGAAAGAAGATTACTGCTCTGCTCTTTCTGCTTGCCTACACCTGACATCACTATGCTCTGATTATGCCATCAAAATATCTTCTGAGCAACAGATTGTGATGCCATAAACAGAACTGTGATGTCAGGTGTAGGCAAGCAGCCAGAACAGATAGGGCAGTGATCCACAAGAAAATGTTCTTAGTAATAAAGAAGAAAGGGTGAGAACTACAGAAAAAGGGTGAGAATTACAGAAAAAAATTATTAAACATAAGCTAAATGGTGTCTAAATATAACATTTTTTCCAAGTTGTCACAACAGTGTCAGGGCCACTTAAAGGCATTTAACACTGGGTTCAAGTTTGAATAGATGATAATCAACCTATTGAGCAAAGCTCTTTTGTAGTGATCTCCTGTTCAGCTCCTTTGATCTGTCCTTAGAGGATCTGCAGCTGATAGGAGTGATAAGCCATACCCAGGGATGAGAATGGGGAGAACTGATGAGAGACCATGATCTCTGCCGTAGGGACAGTCTTGAGAAACTCTGATACTGTGTTATTTTATCCACCAAGGATATGGTCCTGGTGTGTAATACTAGAGTGGGTTAGCATCAGTTATGGACAGAATATTCCGAAAGGTTCTGCTGGCTAGGTACTAGAATCAGCCTGCTGCCTCAGGGGCCATGGATTGCAAATATAATTAGTATAAAGTGGCAAATTATAGTTTTTGACATGTGAAATTGTGATTTGGTGTGACAGTTCAACCATGATATCCTCCAACTTATGTGTCGCCATCAAACTTGGTTGAGCAAGAGCCCTCGTGGTAATACATCCCTCTGGCATCATGTAGACCTTCAACTACACCTGACTGGTGTGGCTGCATTGTGCTCCATTACTAAATGAAAGTTTTGGTGGGTTCAGAAACAATGTTGACTCCCACACCATTGTTGTCGATATTGTTTAAAGAGATGCGGACTTCAACACAGTTGTGTGCTGATACTTAAAGAATGCTAACTCCTATGTGCCAGTAATATTTAAAGGGATGAGGAACCCCAGAACAGTGTACCAGTATTATTTATTAATTTATTTAGTTTTTGATAACTGGGTAAGCCATTGTAGGCTTGGGGCATATTTTCAGGTGTGACCCAGCTATACAAAACATCCAAGAGAATACAATAAACACACCATTCAGCTTACAGTAATATTTCACATTGCAGATTATGTGCAAGTAGGTACAGATATTTACATACAAATAAATAACCGTTAAAATTAGTATTACTGTTTAGAAACATCTAATCAAAACAGGTACAGCAAAATTGTGTGAGTAAACATGTTTCTAACCTTGTTTTAAACTGGGCTTTCATTTTTGACCTGCAAACATCTATGGGTAAAATATTCCACTTTTTAATTCTTAAGTAGGCAAAACATCTTTGCCCTTGCTGGTTCTTAAGACATGGCAATGCCATATACTCAGATTGAACAGATCTAAGAGACACTGCCCTAACAGAGTCAGAGGCATTAAACAAGGCCTAAGGCTTTGTGTTTTACATCAGCACAATATATGAAACATAAAAACCTCCTAAATCAGATGTTCTTTTATTCTGTGGTGTTAACCAGTTAAGTTTGCAATGTAAATCACATCCGTGTGTCTTTTGAGTTGTCTGTGATGCAAACCTACAAATTTTGTCATAGGCAATATTCCATTTATATAGGTCTGCATCACAGGCATTAGATAACACAACATAGCAACAGTTCAGTCTCTAGCAATGGACAATCTTGCTTCCTTAGTTAGCTGTTGTTCAGCTTGGTATGATATGTCCGATGTACAAATTACTGTACGGCACATCCTCTCAACCTGAGAAGAAAAAGTTAATGACAGATCTAAAAAGATCTCAAGATGCATAAATGACAGCACATTCTCAATCATTGTCTAATGGATGGGAACCCTCCTGTGCCAGTGTTGCTTAAAGGGATACAGACTCCCACACAACAGCATGCCGATATTGTTTAGAGGATGCTAACTCCCACACAGCAGCATGCCAATATTATTTCAACTGTGGCTGACTCTCAAACACAGGTGTGTCGATACTGTTTAAATAGAGGCCGACTCTCCAACATAGACATGCTGATATTGTTTAAAGAGAAGATGACTCCCACACAGGTGGATGTGGATGTGGTCTCCCCCACAGCAGTGTGCCGATAATTAAAGGAGATGCTAACTCCCATGTCCTGATATTGGTTAAAGGGATGTGCTCTCCCCCACAGCAGTGTGCCAATAATTAAAGGAGATGCTAACTCCCATGTCCTGATATTGGTTAAGGGATGTGGTCTCCCCACAACAGTGTGCCAATAATTAAAGGAGATGCTAACTCCCATGTCCTGATATTGGTTAAAGGGATGTGGTCTCCCCCACAGCAGTGTGCCAATAATTAAAGGAGATGCTAACTCCCATGTCCTGATATTGGTTAAAGGGATGTGGTCTCCCCCACAGCAGTGTGCCAATAATTAAAGGAGATGCTAACTCCCATGTCCTGATATTGGTTAAAGGGATGTGGTCTCCCCCACAGCAGTGTGCCAATAATTAAAGGAGATGCTAACTCCCATGTCCTGATATTGGTTAAAGGGATGTGGTCTCCCCCACAGCAGTGTGCCAATAATTAAAGGAGATGCTAACTCCCATGTCCTGATATTGGTTAAAGGGATGTGGTCTCCCCCACAGCAGTGTGCCAATAATTAAAGGAGATGCTAACTCCCATGTCCTGATATTGGTTAAAGGGATGTGGTCTCCCACACAGCAGTGTGCCAATATTGTATAAATGATGCTAACTCCCATATGCCTATTGTATAAAGAAATGGTATCTCCCACACAGCACATGCTGATAAAAAAAGGATGCTGACTTCCATTTCCCAATATTGGTTAAAGGGATGTGGTCTCTTGCACAGCAGTGTGCCGATGTTATACAAAGGATGCCAAATCCCATGTGCTGAAATGATTCAAAGGATGCAGGCTCCCACAGAATGGTGTGCTGATATTGTTTATATGGAAGCTGACTCTCAAACACAGGTGTGCTGTTATTGTGTAAAGGGATGCTAACTGCCATGCAACGGTGTACACATACTGTTTAAAGGGATGCCAACTCCCACCCAGCTGTGTGCCGATACTATTCAACAGAATGCGAACTCCAACACAGTGGTATGGAAGGATTGTTTAAATGGATGTATACTCCAACAGAGGTAGGTTCAGTTGTTTTTTTTAAAGGAATACCTACAGTACTTCTACTCAGCAGTGTACCAATTATGTTTAAATGGATGTTGACTCCAACATGGTGGTATGCAGATGTTGTTCAAGGGCATGCTGACTCACTGGGTGAAGATCTTATTTAAAGGGGGGATAGCTCCCCCACCGCAGTGTGCTGATATTGTTTATAGGGATACTGAGTACAATGCAGAGATGTCGAGATATTGCTTAGAAGAATCAGATTAAGAGGGAGGTCACTCTAGGAAAGATGCAAGGGTAGGTCCTGGATCCCGTTCTCTTCAATGTGTTCATCAATGACATTGGAGAAGTCATACAGGGTAAGCTGTGCTTCTTTGCCCATGACACTAAACTCCATTGTAGGGTAGATAATGAAGAGGGGATTAAGGAGATGCATGGGAATCTGCAAAGGTTAGAGAGGTAGTGTAATGTCTGACAATTGAAATTTAGTGCCAGAAAGTGCAAGGTGATACCCCTAGGAAACAAGAACCCCAGGATTGAGTATTAGATGGGAGGGGTAAATCAGAGAATTGCAACTGAGGAAAGGAAGCTGGGGGTCATTATCCGTGACACTCTAAAACAATCAAGCCAAGGTCTGTAGTAAGGCAAAGAGGATACTGGGTGTATTAGAAGGTGCATTAACAGTAGAAGGAGAGCAGTTTTACTACCTCTATATAGATCACTGGTGAGGCACACTTGGAGTACTATGTCCAGTTCTGGAGTCCTCACCTAAGGAAGAATAAGGACAGGTTGGAGACGGTGTAATGTAGTGTGACTAAGATGATTCAAGGCCACCAGGGCAGATTTTATGAGAATTGTCCCGAGGCACTGACCTTGTTCTCACTGGAGAAGAGGGGAGAGATATGATAGAGACCTTCAAGTTCATAAAGAAATAAACTTAGTAAACTGCATAATGGTGAAAGACCAAGGGGGCATGAGTGGAAACTGTTGGTGGAGAGGTTTAAGAGGGATGTGAGAAAGTTTTATTTCACAGAAAGGGTTGTTAAACCATGGAATAGTCTGTCAGCTGATGTGGTGAGGATAAGACTTTCTTCAGGTACATAAGTGAGAAGAGGAAAGCAAGGGGAGGAATAATAAGAATTAGAAGGACAGAAAGGGGAAACTGTGTAGAAGGGGACCAAGAAAAAGATGACATCTTAAACAGGTACTTCTGCTCAGTCTTCCTAGTAGAAGCAGGAGGTTACAGACTGCCAGGGAGAAGCAGAAATGGGAGGGGGGGGAGAGGTTGACACAAGTCCTTTTTCAGAGGAAAGAGTCCTGAAAGGACTTGCAGAACTAAAGGTAGACAACGCTATGGGAACAGATGGGATACACCCTAGGGTACTAAAATAACTCAGGGGTGTGCTAGCTGCCTCACTCATTGCCTTGTCCAACAGCTCACTAGAAACAGATGTGGTAGTAGGTGGGATTTTCTACAAGTAGATATTAATTCCACAATTCTTTGGACTGGAAGTATCTATGCCCCTAACCATGATGATGTTGGCTTCTTTCATGATATTAAGCAGTTTACGCAGGATAATATTGTGGGATAATCTCCCATATTACTTGGTGGAGATTTTAATTCAGCATTAGATGATTTTCTTGATAAAAGTAAACCTAATGAAAATTCTCATACAAGGGCTAGAACAGCACTGCAATTTTATTGAAAGAATGGAATTTAACAGGCACCTGGAGAGCAGAAAATCCAGCTGAAAGGGATTTTACATTCTACTCTCACAGGCATGACTCTTATAGCTGTACTGACTACTTTTTTGCCAACAATCATGCTCTCCCAGGAGTAGCAAGTAATAACATAGGAACCATGGTCATCTCTGATCTCACTCCCATCTCATGTTTTCTTACAGCCCTTGGACAATGTCACAAGTATCTTAGATGGAGACTAGACCCTGTATTAGCTTCTAATATTAAATTTCAAGAATGGTTGCAACAAGAAACAAAACAATATGTTGCCCTTAATGTTACTCCTGAAGTTTTCACTTCTACTATTTGTGAAACCTTTAAGGCCTTAATTAGAGCCTGGATAATAGGGTATGTTGCAAAAAGAAAAGGAGAAATTTAGATGCTAGTTAGAAATTGAGATACAGTATCTATAAAAAAAGACTACAAAAATGGGATTAATGGGGTAGAGAAGCTTCAGGCAAGGATAACGGGAAAGAAATATGAGCCAAATAAATTACTATGCAAAAAAAAAACTGAATGGCTAATTTATTAAACAAAACATCTCTACTGGGAATCAAGAGATAAATGTGGGAAATTATTAGCACATAGATTGAGGAAACAAAGAGCTGAATCTTATATAGTTACACTTCAAGGTGCTTATGGTAATATGTACACTGACACAAAATCTATTAATGAAATTATACAAGCATATTATAAGAAACTTTATACTTCCACTGTGAATCTTAAAGAAATTATTTTAATGGATTTTTTGAGTAATGTTAAATTAACCAAATTAACAACAGAACAAGCCCAGGCCTTGGATGCACCCATTTCAAGTCACGGAAATACAAACAGCTCTTAAAACATTAAAGAAAGGGAAGGCACCAGGAAAAGACAGATTTCCTCCAGAATTTTATTTGCCCATTCTTCCCCTGATAATACTGCATCTTTGTAAAATGTTTAATGAATCTTTAATTAATAAATCACCCCCCCACACACACTTAGAGAGGCTTTAATTATTTTATTGCCAAACAAAAAAGACAAAGATTAGCACCCAATGTGCAAATTATTGCCCTATATATCTCTTATCAATACCAATGCTAAGATATTAGCCAAAATTTTAGCCTTTCGTTTAGACAGGTTCTTACCTAATTTAGTCCATAAATCACAAGTAGGACTCATTAAAGGGTGTCCAGGGGCTAATAATATCAGAACACTTACAGACCTAATTCAGTACTCCTAGATAGCCAAGCAAATTTCAGCAGCTGTTTCGACTGAGTTTGAGAAAGCTTTTGATACAGTTGAATGGCCAGATCTTTTACAAATCCGAAAGGCCTTCAACTTTGGTCCTACTTTCCTCTCTTGGGTAGAAGTTCTATATACTAAACCTCAAGCCTCGGTCATGACAAATTGAAGTTATTTCCTCCCCCTTCCCTCTTGAATGGGGGACATGCCGAGGCTGCTTCTCATCCCCGCTTCTTTTTTTACTTGCTAATGAACCCCTTTTAAAAAAAAATAGAAATGAACGTCAAATTCATGGTTTGAAAATAGGGAATACACATTACAAAACCCTAGCATACACAAATTATCTTTTGGTTATTATGTCTGACCTCAAAAGATCTTTGTCTCACCTTTTAAAAGTTTAAAATTCTTTTGTAGGCTGCTTTGGTTTGTGGGGGTAATATGTCTAAGACCGAGATCATGCCCCTGAGTTCTTACTATGACAAATTCCTGTTTATAACAGCAGGGTTGAAATGGAATGATGCAAACATTATTTAGGCATTAACATTACTAATACTATAGCTAACATTCCCAAATTGAATATTAAACCCATTTTACTACAAATTGAACAAGATTGTATTCAGTGGTCCAAGTTACAATTATCTCTCTGAAGCAAGATCTCAGCTATTAAAATGATAGCTATGTCCAAACTCTCATACCCTTACCTATCTCTAAATTCTTATTCTCATTATTTGACAATATTACTTTCAAATTTATATGAAATTCTAAAACACCAAGAATAAGTAAACAAAAATTACAACTTCATTGGAAAAATGGTAGCTGGAGTTTACCTTGGGCAGAAGGGTACTACTGGACATATTTAACTAAACAAGCTTTACAATGGCTCTTCTTTGACCCAATTACCTCCCCCTTATGGGTGGAGTTGAAGAAGGATCTAGCAGGAAACTTTCATCCAGCTAATTTCCTTTATAACTTGCTTACTACTACCCAAGCCTATTTTGTAACTATTACTGCCACTAAAAAGCATGGACCTTCAGTCTTGCCCACTGTAAAGAGGAAGACACAATGCTTCCCCCTACTGACATGGTGCCTTTATGGGGCAACAGTAATATCACAATAGATGGTTCCACTTTGTCTTGGCCTTCTTGGATTAAGAAACATGTGTGGCTAGTCAAACATCTGATGGACCCAATAACTGGATGTTTTAAGTCATTTGATCAATTCAAACAGGAATTCTCTCTTTTGAGAATTGATTTTTGGTGTTATCTGCAAATTAGAAATGCTTTACTCCTTTTCCAGGACTCTAATATACAAATTTTGGACTGCACTAGTAAGTAACTTGTAGAATTATGATCTTCTAAAACTAAGGGTCTGGCTGGTTTCATTTGTAGTAATTTACGATCTTCGCATCCCAATGATTCAGAGGCAATATGAAGGAAATGGGAACGAGAACTTCAAGTCTCTATAACTCTTCAAGAATGGTCTATGGCATGTATTAGCACCCACACAGCTAGTTGAGATATAAAGAGCAACATGTTTCAGAAAAAGATTTTAAGTAGATGGCATCATACCCCTAAGGTACTGTATGATAAAAAACTTCTGTCTGATTCATTGTGTTGACATTGTCAGAATTCAGAAGGTAATCTAACTCATATTTTGTGGTCCTACCCCAAACTAAGCAACTTCTGGTCTCAGTGCTAACTACTTGCTCTCAAATCATTTCCTACTCGATCCCTCATTCCCCTAAAGTAACACTGCTAGGTATTTTACCATCAAATGAAAACCTCCCTCTTTACTACCAAAATGGGATTAGGATCACTCTAATTGAGGCTAAGAGATTAATTTTTATGCACTGGAGATCTTCAAATATACCCTCCTCTGAGGCTTGGAAGAATGCACTTCATATGCTAGCTATTAATGAACATTTATCTTACATATCCCTTAATAAATTGGAGTTTTTTTATATGAAATAGGAGAAAGTGTTATCCTCTAATTTGTGTCAAGTAGACTCTAGACAAATTATGGGATAACATAGATAGATGTGAATAGGTATTTAGTAACTTCAGGCTATACTGTACTTATTGATATGGGATATAGTATGAAGAATGATAGTTTATAAATGTTAGGTTATTACTTAGTATGTTTAGTGTAGTTATTGCTATTATTTATATTATAGGCTTATAACTTATTCTTAGCCTTAACATTGACTTGGTTTTAGTAATTACAGTCATGTGAATTTTTTCATAGGTTTATTTGAGTTACATTGTATCTTTCATTTACCTATTTCTATAGTATGCATACACTTACATGTGAATGGCTATATTTTATGTAACAGTTTACTCTATGATGTTGATGTGCTGTTGTTTATTTGAACATTCTAATATCAATTTAAACAACAAAAAAAGAAGCAGGTGTGATTCTAGGGAACTGGAGAAGGGCTGACGTGGTTCCTTTACTGAAGAGTGACAGCAAGGATAAGGCTATCAACTATAGGCCATTCAGTGTTGCTTCAGTGATGGGGAAACTAATGGAAACCCTGCTGAATGAATAGCTGGTAGAGCATCTTAAATCTAATGGGCTGCAACATCATAGGCAACGCAAATTCACAGAAGAAAGGTAATACCAAATGAATCTGATAGATTTCTTTGTCTGGGTGACCAGGGAAATGGATCACAGAAGGGCAGTGGACATAGCCTATCTAGAATTTAGCAAGGGCTTTGACATAGTGCCACATGGTAGTCTGAATGGAAAGTCAACCAACCTAGGAATGGGATCCAGAGTGATGAACTGGGTTAGAAACTAGTTAATGGACAGGATACAGAGGGTGGTGGTAAACAGCACTCCTCTAAAAATGTCAGTGTGACCAGTGGGGTACCACAGACCTTGATATTAGGACCAGTTATCATCAATGTCTTCACAGGGGACATTACTGAAGAACTGTAAGGAAAGGTATTTATTTTTAAAGATGGCACAAATATCTGTTAAAGGGTGGACACTCAGGAGTAGGTGGAGAAAATGAACAAGAATCTTAGGAAACTTGAGGAGTGGTCAAGAATATGGCAGTTAGGGTTCAATGCCACAAAGTGCAAAATCAAGGACCTAGGACAGAGCATAGGAACCCCAACAATGAGTATAGGATAGTGGGAGGTACTAACAGTCGCTAGACAGGAAAGGGACCTTGGGGTTTTCATGTCTGAGGACCTCAAGGTGGCAGGGTAGTGGGACTCTGGGGGTGCGTAAGGAGGGGTATCTCTAGAAGGAGGAGGCAGATGGTGGTGTCACTGTATCGCTTGCTGGTCCAACCTTACCTGGAGGTACTATGTGCAGTTTTGGAGATCACACCTCAGAAAGGACATAGGCAGGGTGGAGGCAGTGCAGAGGAAGGTAACTAAAATGGAACAGCATTTGCAAAATAAGCAATATGAGGAGAAAGAGGGATATCAGCATTTACATCCTGGAAGAGAGAAGAGAGATGTGACATGCTCAAGACCTGCAAGTACTTCAAATGGGTGAAAAGGGTGCAGGAGGAGAGTTTCTTTCAAATGAAACTGAGCACCAGGACCAGGGGGCATGTGATGAAGCTGGGGAGAGACTTCAAGAGATATGTGAGGAACAGTTTCTTCACTGAAAGGGTGGTAGATGCCTGTAACAAACTGTCAGCAGAAGTGATGGAGGCTAGAACAGTTTTATGCTTCAAGTACGCACAAGATAAAAATAGGGGTATATTAAAAAAGAGGTAAGGAGGCAGGAGGCTTGCTGTTGAGATCAGTTAGGGTCTTTGGAGGCAGAATGGACAGGGAACCTATGAGCAGACTGGGTGGGTCAGGCAGTCCTTTTCTGATGACAAATTCTTTTTCTGTTTATATGAGTGGGAGTTTACGTGCCTTACAATGCAAGAAGGGGTTGGAAAAGAAACAAATAAGGCTGTGAGCTATGAACAAGTTCAGTGGGGCCCTCCTGGAGCAGAGCCATTCCAAGACAAAAGGTCTGAAATAATTTTCAAATGACTCGTGAAGTGTTGAATTCCTTCCACTCTATGGCAGCTTTCCATAACTGGCACATGAGGCAAAAGGAGCGCCTTAGGCCAGGAAAAGATGGAATATCTAAATCGAGTGCTGATGGACAGGTAGTGCCTATCCAGCTCCCCTGGACAAAGACTCCTCTTGTATTCAGCACTCAGTGACTAACAGATAATGTAGGTGTATCTCTTGACAGACTGTGTGTGTGTGTGTGTGTGTGTGTGTGTGTGTGGAGGGGGCTGGTTGTTTGTGGCTGCAGCCTTGTTATCTGAGCAATGGCTTTGGTTTTAAACAAATTACACTGCAAAATATTAAAAAGTAGTGCAGAGGCAGGACTTTAAACAGAGATGTGTAATGGACTGAGCTGCCAGCTCCACAGAGACCAAATGTGATCATTTTGTTTCTTTAAAAATTCAGCAATCCAGAATGTGGCTACTTCTGCCTGGTATGTGACCTGGAGGCAAGGCTAATGTCTCATTATTTGCACTTGCTTAAGTTGAGTTTGATGGATGTTGTTTAAAAGCAGGCCTTTCTACCTTCACCCGTGTCTACTCTTGCTGCCAGTAACTGCTCTGTCATCAGGATCCTCTGTTTATAACATCACAACCTGTATTTGCAGAACGTATTCTGATGTCACAAGCAGAGAACTGAGAATGAAAAGCTAAATAAATGTACGGATCAAGTCTAAGGGTTAAGGAGCCTGTGTTAAAGCAAAACCCTGCAGTAGCAGGGAATGAAAGATACTGAAATTTAATTTTCATATACAGCTTTGAGAATTAACTCTTGGCATTTCCAGCTGTACTTCTTTGGCTAGAAACAGGGATATTCCTTGAAATAGATTTTTGTCACCACATTCTGATTTTAAAAGAATAAAAGCTCGGTGGGGGTACAAGTGTGGCAGACATAGAGTGGCCTAATTTACTTCCAGTAAAATTCCTTTATTATTTTCTTTTTACTGATTGCTTTTTTACCCCAGTATTCCCATCCCCTAACCCACAGACTCTTGCTGTGTTATGGCACCACATACCCCATTCCAAATTCCACTGATTCTGGTGGTGTTGCTGACCCAAACCCCTCACTCTACACTCCCATAAACTCTGGCTGTGTTAGGGCAACAGATACCCCAGTTCTTCACCCTCATTAACTCTGGCTTTGTTGGGTTACTAGATCCCCCAGTTCCCCACCCCCATAAACACTGACTGTGTTGGCGCACAAGATCCCCCTTCTTCATCCCATTAACTCCGGCTATGTTGTGACACCAGATCCCCCATTTCCCACCCCAATACTCTGGCTGTGTTGGGGTACCAGATTCCCTATTCCTGAACCCCATAAGCTCTGGCTGTGTTGGGGTACCAGATCCCCCCCCATTCCTGACCCCTTAAACTCTGCCTGTGTTGGGGTACCAGATCACCCATTCCCAACTCCACAAACTCTGGCTGTGTTTTGGCTTCAGATTCCCCATTCTCCATCCCAATAACCCTGGCTGTGTTAGGGCACCAGATCACCCATTCTTCATCCCATTAACTTTGACTGCATCACTGACCCAGATCCCTCCTTCCACACCACATCAACTATTTTTGTGACACCAGATCCTCCATTTCCCATCCCAATAACTCTGGATGTGTTACTAAACAAGATCCCTCCTTGCACACTACATCAACTTTGTATTTTTGTGACACCAGACCCCCATTCCCCATCCCAGTAACTTTGGCTGTGTTGTGACACCAGATCCCTAAACCCTACCTCATTGACTCCAGCTTTTTGTGGCACCAAATCCTCCATTCTCCACCCATTGGAGTCTGGCTGTGATGGAGACCCAGATCTCCGTTCCATGCCCCATCAAATCTAGGTGTGTTGTGTCACCATATACCCTATTCTTCACCCCATGGAATCTGGCTGTGTTGTGGCCCTGGATCACTCTGCCCCTAAACCCTTGGATGCTGGCTGTTTTGTGGTCCAGCATCATTATCCCCAAATACCAAACTCATGAACTGTGGATTTGTTTCAGCCCCAAATGCCCAATTCCCCACTCCATTGACTCTGGCTGTGTTATGGCCTCAAACTCCTATTTGCCACCCCATGGACTCTGGCTGTGTTGTGACCCCAGAGTTCCCATACTCCACCCCATTGACTAGCTTTGTTGTGGCCCCAGATAACCCTGTTCCTAAATCCATGAATTCTGGGTATTTTGTTACCTTGAAATCCTATCCCCATATACCCATCCCATGAACTCTGGCTGTATTGTGGCACTGGATCCACCATTCCACACTCCATTGACTTTGTGCTGTGGCACCGGATCCCTCATTCCCACCCCACTGGCTATGGCAGTATTGTAGAACCAGATCCCTCATTACTACCCTTTTGATGCTTTTTGTGTTGTAGCACCAGTTTCCTCATTCCTCACCCCATGAACTCTGGAGCTGTTGTGACCCCAAATCCTCAATTCTTCACCCCAAGGACTCTAGCTGTGTAGTGGCTCCAGATCCCCTATCCAAACCCTGTTGAGACTGGCTTTGTTGTGGTATCAGATCTTCCATTCCCCACCCATCAACACTGGCTGTGTTGTGGCCTTGGATCCCTCATCCACAGCCCATAGACTATGGCTGTATTGTGACCCTAGATTCCCCAGCCACAGCCCATAAAATCTGGCTGTGTTGTGGCCCTGGATTTCCCATCCACAGCTTATAGACTCTGGTTGTGTTGTGGCCCTGGATTCCCCATCCACAGTCAATAGACTCTGGCTATATTGTGGCCCTGGATCCCCAATCCCCAGCACATAGACTGTGGCTGTGTTGTGGTCCTGGATCCCCCATCCACAGCCCATAGACTCTGGCTGTGTTGTGGCCCTGGATTCCCCATCCACAGCCCATAGACTCTGGCTGTGTTGTGGCCCGGGATCCCCCATCCAGAGACCATAAGACTCTGGCTGTGTTGTGGCCCTAGAGTCCTTATCCACAGCCCCTAGACTCTGGCTGTGTTGTGGCCCTGGATTCCCCATACATAGCCCATAGACTCTGACTGCATTCTGGCCTCAGATTCCCCTTGCCCAGACCATAGACATTGGCTGTGTTATGGCCCTGGATACCACATCTGCAGCACATAGATTCTGGCTGTGTTGTGGCCTTGAATCCCCCATCTGCAGCCCATAGACTCTGGCTGTGTTGTGGCCCTGGATTCCCCATCCACGGCCCATAGACTCTGACTGCGTTGTGATCCCAGATCCCCCTTGCCCAGACCATAGACTTTGGCTGTGGTTTGGCCCTGGATACTGCGTCCACAGCACATAAACTCTGGCTGTGTTGTGGCCTTGGATCCCCTATCAACAGCCATAGACTCTGGCTGTGTTGTGGCCTTGGATCCCCTATCAACAGCCCATAGACTCTGGCTGTGTTGTGGCCCTGGATCTCCATCTGCAGCCAAATAGACTCTGGCTGTGTTATGGCCTTGGATCACCTATCAACAGCCCATTGACTCTGGCTGTGCTGCCCTGGATCCTCAGCCCCAGACATATACTCTAGCTGTGTTGTGGCCCTGGATCCCCAATCCCCAGACATATACTCTAGCTGTGTTGTAGCCCTGGATCTCCTGTCAATAGCCCATAGACTCTGGCTGTGTTGTGGCCCTGGATCACCATCTCCAGCCCATAGACTCTGGCTGTGTTGTGGCCCTGGATCCCCATTTCTAGCCCATTAACTCTGGCTATGATGTGGCCCTGGATCCCCATCCCCATCCCATAGGCTGTAGCTGTGTTGTGGCCCTGTCTGATCATCATCCCCAACTCATGGACTCTGGCTATGTTGTGGCCTCAGATCTCGTCACCCCACTCACCGTGACTGTGTTGTTGTCCCAGATATCAACAGCCCAGGGACTGTGACTATGTTGTGGCCCCAGGTCTCCTCAACCCAGTGATCACGACTGTGTTGTGGCCCCAGATCTCCCTCCCACCCAACCTACTGACTCTGGATGCATTGTGGCCCTAGAGTTCCCCACCCCAGGGATAGGGTGGCCTCAGATCCTTTTGTGCCCCACCTCATGGACTGCAGTTTGGCCCTGAATCCTCTTACTACTAACCTCATGGACTCTGGCTGTGTTGTGATCCTGGATTCTCACCCCCACTCAATTGACTGTGGCTGTTTTGTGATTCCAGATCCCCCTTTCCTGGTGACTATGACTGCATTGTGGCCCAGAATCCCTCCATCTCACCCATCCATTGACCCTAGCTCTGCTATGACCCAGATCCATCCATCACAATGACTGTGATTGTGCTGTGCCGTGGATTCCCTTATCCCCATCACATGGGAAACTGTATTAAAAGAAAATGGACCAGCACACACTAAAGTGGGCTACAAAGAGTTACTATGCACTTAAATTTTAAAAAATGCTAATTTATTCTGATTTACAAAAAACAACAGCTGAGACAGATACAGTACTTGCAAGTTTCAGTGAGTTGTGATACTTTGTCCCTCCATTTTTGTGCACACCACTCAGTTTTCTTTTTACAGTTTCCTGTAGGTTCTAAACATGCAGCTAAACCTGACTGTTCCAGTAGTGCACCTTTTCTTTTCTTTATTTGAAAAGTGACTCCACGTACCCTATTGACTGGCTGCATTGTGGTCTCAGACCCACTTGTCCCTATTACACTGACCTGCCTACCCAAGTGACTCTGGCTGTGATGTGGCCCTGGATTCTTCTCCTTCCCACCATATGGACTGTCTGTGTTGTGACTCCAGATCCCCATCTCAGAGACTGTGAATGTGTTATGGCCCAGATCCCCTTGTCCCCATCATATTGACTACCCTCCCCATTAACATTAACTGAACTGTGGCCCGATATCCCCCGGTTCTCATCACAGATTTCCCTCCGCACTGATTCTAACTTCCTTGTTGTCCCAGATCCCCTAGTCCACATCACGTTGACTCCCCTCCCAATTGACTCTGACCACATTGTGGTCCCAGATTCCATAGTCCCCATTGCATTAACTCCCCTCCCAAATGACTTTGACTACATTGTGGCCCCAGATCCCCTTATCCCCATCACATTGACTTCCTGATCCAACTGACTGTGGCTTCTCTGGGGCCCTGGATCCCACTGTACCCATAACTTTGACTTCCCTACCCTAATAATTCTGGCTGTGTTTTAACACCAGATCCCCTTGTCCCCACCCATTGACTTCCTTACCCATTAACTCTGTGTTAAAGATTTGGACCCCTTGTTCATATCACATTGACGTCCTTGCTCTATTACATCTGCTGGGCTGTGGATCTGAATTCCCTTTTTTGCATCACATTGACTTACTTACCCTATCAAACCTTTTATGTATTCATTTATTGAAAAGTTTCACCAGGGAAGGCACACTGAGCAAACAAGTTGCTCGTTTCCAGATGCATTCTGGGGGAAAGGGAATGGGAGCAGCAACATACATTTCTTTACATTCATCAAGGGCATACATACTTAGATAAATAATAATACATAAACATACATATGACTGCATCTGAAGTGCTTATAAGTTAACTAATTAAAGTAAAGGATTATCAAGCAGCTTTAGGGAAAAGGAGTGCGAGAACACACAGTCTTGACACTTCTACGAAGTATACAAGTTAAGATATAACATTACATAAACAATATCTTGAAATTTACATTAGAAGTGCTTAAGCAAAAGTATCAGATGTGTGCAGAATAAGTTATATGCAGAGATATACTTACTAGATTACAGGATTGAACCTGGCTACATTGTGGTCCTTGATTCCCTTGTATCAAACTCTGTTGACTCCAGCACCATATTATCACAGACTGTATTGTGGAACCCAGTATTAGCCACAAGCGATGCTGGCAAAGCACTTCTTTGAGATCCCAATAAATCTACTCATACTTTGATCAAAGAAGTGTACTGGAGATTGATGTGCAGCTTCCCCCACCAAATGTAAGCCTTGCATCTCCCTCCCCCCCCCCGAATGCGAGCCTTTCTGCACAATAAGTGAGAGTCCAAGGTTATTCCCAATTCTAGCATCTGTCATAGTAGGGTAACATGGCACCTTCAACCTTGGCTTCAACCATGGCAGTATAAAATGGGGCCTCACACTTTGGCCCCTCCTATGGTATCACAACATGTTGCTTTCACCACTGGCCTCTCCCAAAGGCAGTATAACATGTCACCTTCAATCCTGGCCCCTTCTATGACAGCATAACATACCATCTTCAACCGTGGCCTCTCCCATAGAATCCTTATATACCACCTCCAATCCTGGCCTCCTGATGGCAGTGTTCCATGCTACCTCCAATGCTGGCTTCTTCCATGGTAGTAAAACATGCCACCCATAACTCTGGTATCTCCATTGGCAGTATAACATGCTGTCTCACACCCTGGCCTGTGCAATGGCAGGGTAACATGTCACCTCTTACTCCAGGCTCTCCCATGTCAATGTTACTTGCCACCTCCAATCCTGGCCTGAACCATGGCAACATTATGTATCAACAACCAACCCTAACCTCTCCCATGGCATCACAACATGCTACCTCAAATCCTGACCTCTACCGTGATAGTATAACATGCCGCTTCCAAACCTGGCCTCTTCAATGGCAATGTAACATTATACCTCCAACCATGGCCTCTCCCATGACATCATAGCATGCCACCTTCAGCTCTAGCCTCTCTCATGGCACTGTTAACATGCCATTTTCATCCCTGGTCATTCCCATAGAAACATTATATATTACCTCCAACCCTGGCCTCCTGATGGCAGTGTAAAATGCTGACTCCAACTATGGCATCTCCCATGGCAACATAACATGATATTTCCAACCCCCCTCCCATGGCAATGTAACATGATACCTTCAGCTTTGGCCTCTATGGTGGTAATGTAACATGGTACCTCCAACCCTGGCCTATCCTATGGCAATGTAACATGCTTCCTTTAACTATGGCCTCTCCCATGGTAATGTAACATAATACCTCCAATTCTGGCCCCTACCATGGCAACATAACATATCACTTCCAACCTGACCTCTCTCATGGCAATGTAACATGCTGCCTCCAATTCTGGTCTTTACCATGGCAACATAACATGATGCCTCCAACCCTGGCCTCTTCCATGGCAGTGTAACACGATACCTCCAACTCGGGCCTCTGCCATGGCAGCATAACATGATACTTCCAACCATGGTCTCTCCCATGGCAACATAAAATGATACTTCCAACACTGGCCTCTCCTATGGCAGTGTAACACGATACCTCCAACTCTGGCCTCTCCCATGGCAACATAACATGATACCGCCAACTCTGGCCTCTTCCATGGCAACATAAAATGATACTTCCAACACTGGCCTCTCTCCTGGCAACATGACCTGATACCGCCAACTCTGGCCTCCCCATGGCAGCATAACATAATACCACCAGTCCTAGCCTCTTCCGTGGCAGTGTAACATGAAACTTCCAACCCTGGTTTCTCCCATGGCAACATAACATAATACCTCCAATTCTGGCCCGTCCCATGGCAGCATAACATATCACTTCCAACCTTGACCTCTCTCATGGCAATGTAACATGCTGCCTCCAATTCTGGTCTTTACCATGGCAACATAACATGATACCACCAACTCTGGCTTTTCCCATGGCAGCATAACATACTACCACCAGCCCTGGTCTCTTCCATGGCAGCGTAACATGATACTACCAACCCTGGCCTCTCCCATGGCAATATAACATGATACCGCCAACTCTAGCCTCTCCCATGGCAGCATAACATGCTACCACCAGTCCTGGCCTCTTCTATGGCAGCGTAACATGACACGTCCAACCATGGTCTCTCCCATGGCAGTGTAATATGATACCTCGAACCCTAGACTCTCCCATGACAGTGTAACATGATACCTCCAGCCCTGGCCTCTCCCATGGCAGCATATCATGCCACTTATAACACTGGCCACTCCCATGACAGAGTGACATGTCACTTCTAACACTGACCACTCCCATGGCAGCACAAAATAGAACCTTGTAACCTATCCTCTCCCATGGCATTATAACATACCACATAGGACCTACACTCTGCCCTGACAGTATAACATGTTGTTTTCAACCCTGGTGTCTCCCATGCCACCTCACACCCTGGCTTGTCTCATGGAAGGGTAACATGTCATGTCTAATCCTGGCCTGTCCCATGGCCTCCAACCATGTACCGTTCCATGGCATTGTAACATTCCACCTCTAACCCAGACCTTCGCCATGTCTCTGTTATATGCTGCTTCACACCCTGGCTTCTCTCCTGGAAGTGTAATGTGCCACCTCTAGAGAAAGCAGGAATGGTTCTGTACTCCAGGTTGCCTGCGGCGCAATTCAGGGATGGCCAGCCCACAACCCAAATGCTACAAGAAATAGAAATGCATACACTCACCAGACCTGGAGTCACTGAGAGAGACTCCTTCTTTGATGTACCCTGAAAAAGTTCTCCAAGCAAAGAGCTGGGGCATCTGGGATTGACCAGTGTGGTGCAGCAACTACATGTTACTGCTATGTGTTATTTGTGTTTGCACCATTGCACAGCAATAAAAGTTCCTTTTCATAGGATTTTGAGAGTGAACAATTAAGTTTTTGTTTGAAGTGCATCAAAGGAGCAGTCTCTCACGGTGGCTTCAATTCTGGTGAGAGCACTAATTTCTAGTTCTTGTAACATGTCACCTCTAGCCTTGGGCTCTCTCATGGCAGGGTAATATGCCACCGCTAACCCTGACTTATCCAGTGGTGGTGTAACATGCTGCCTTGAACTCTGGCCTCTCCTATGGCAACATAGCATGCTGCTTCACATCCTGGTCTGTCTCATGACAGGTAACATGCCACTTCAACTCTGGCCTCCCCAGGACAGCATAACATTTGTCGTACAACCTTAGCCTCACCCATGGCAGAGTATTCATGCCACTTCCATCCCAGGCCTATCCCATGGCAGAGTGGCATGCTGCCTCCAACCTTGATCTGTCCCATGGCAGAGAAACATGCTTTGGTACTGAAATGGCAGTGTAACAAGCTGCCTCACATTCTGGACTGTCCCATGGCAGGGTAACATGCCACTTACAACCCTGGCCTCTCTCATGGCAAAGAAACATGCCAACTCACACCCGGATCTCTCCCATAGCAGGGTAACAAGCTGGTTCTAACCTTTGGTACTATAAAGGCAATGTTACATACTGCCTCCAACTCTGACAACTCCCATGGTACTGTAACATGCTGCCTCACATCCTGGCCTCTCCCAGGGCAGTGTAACATGCCAGTTATAACCCTGGCCTCTCCCATGGCAGGTTAACATGCCACTGCAAACCCTAGTCTCCCCCAGGGCAGTATAACATGCCCCTTTCAACTCTGGCCTCACCCATGGGATTGTAACATGCTGCCTGTCACCCTGGCCTCTTCTATGGCTGTGAAGTATGATGACTCACACCCTTGCCTCACCCATGTCTACATAACATGCTATCTCACACCCTGGTCTCTCCAATGATAGTATAGTGTGCCACCTCCCATCATGGCCTCTCCCATAGCAGCATAATATGTCACTTCCAACCATGGAAAGCACAGTGGCAGTGCACCATGCTGCCTCTCACCCTGGTCTTTCCCTTGGCAGTATAACATGCCACCTCTAGCCCTGGCCTGTCTCATGGCAGTATAACATGCTACCTCACACCCTGGCTGCTCCCATGTCTTCATAACACGCTGTATCACATCCTGGCCACTTTCACAGCATTGTAAAATGCTACCTGCTCCCTGGCCTCTCCCATAGCGGTGTCACATGCTGTCTCCAACCCTTGCCTGTGCAATGGCAGCATAACAAACCCTGGCCTCTTCCATTGCAATGTAACATGCTGCCTCAAACCCTGGCCTCTCCCATAGCAGTGTAACATGACACTTCCAACCCTGGAATATATCCCTTGGCAGTGTCACAGTCCAGCCTCCAACCTTGGCCTTTCCCATAGCAGTGTAACATGTTGTCTCCAACCCTGGCCTGTCCAATGGCAGCATAACGTGACACTTCCAGTCCTGGAATATATCCTATGGCAGTGTTACAGTCCAGCCTCTGACCCTGGCCTTTTCCATGGTGGCATAACATGCTTCCTTCTACTCTGACCTCTCTCATTGCAGATAACATGCCACCTTCAACCCTGACCTCTCCTATGGTAGTGTAACATGCTGTCTTCAACCATTGCATCTCCCAAGGTGGTAAAACATGTAACCTACAAGCCCACTGGCCAGCTCCATGGTGATGTTTCAACAACTGGGACAGCATATGAGACAAAATCCTTCATTAGACATGCAGAAGACAGATGGACCAATGAACCCAGGAGCAATGGAAATGCTAAGTTAAAAAAGTTCAAGGGTCTATCATGTCTTCTTCTGCCATTGAGGTAGCTTTAACACTCATTATTAGGCAAAGATTTGAAAATCTCAGGGAACTCTTCTTATCTCAACAAATTAAATGTTGAACCCACCACTGTTATTCTGTATGAAGAGCTAACCTAACCAAAGCATAAAAGAATTAGGGTGTCTTGCTTGCATTTCCTTTGCAAGATTATTCCATAGATTTATGGGGTGGGGGACCTCAGCTGCAGTGGTTCCTGCTGCACTGGGGGCCAGAGGTCGATATTGCTGTGCTGACTCCTGGGGGCTTGGGGGGTTAGTGCAACTTATTGTTGTACATAAGGAGCTCACATTTCCCAGCAAGAAAGGCTGCAACAATATGAAATCACTCTCCTTGGAGTCTTCAGCTGCAGTGCCATCGTCTGTCATCCAGCCTCTGTATTCTTACCCCATATGTCTTCTCTGGGTGTCCTTCACACACAAACCACAAAACCTGGTCAGATTTATGGCACTTAGTTGGAAGCCAGCAGCTGCTGTTTTACAAGGGCCCTCGTATGACCCCTGGCCTGTGGGCAGGCCAATCAGCTGCTTTGGTCACACTGTGAACAATAATCATGTTGTTTAGAGCTGATGTATTCCAAAGGCTGTCATCACCAAGAGACGTGACACTACTGTCACTCAAAACTCAATGTGCTGTTGTCCAGTTTGCTGCTAAGGTAAGGGAAGTTAACCATACATTCTTTTAAGAAGAAAATCTTCCAAGTAAAATGATAGTTAACTATTCATATTTCAGATGCATATAAGTATATCACACTGGAGTTTTCTTTATGTGAAAGACTGGGTTTACTGCCAAATCAATGTGAAATTTATTATTGCAATGTAGGCCGGATATTATGTAATATGATTTCTCTGTACTCAAATTATTAGTCTGTTGTACTGGACGATAGATAGATAGATAGATAGATAGATAGATAGATAGATAGATAGATAGACAGACGGATAGCTAGCTAAAAACTTCTTTTTATATCAGTTTTGTGTCATTAATGAATAAGTATCCCTGTTTACAAAACAGTCCTGTGTGCATAGATATCGGTTACTATAAAAAGAACAATACAAAATATATATATAATAATAAATAACATTTACAAGTGCTAGTTATGAAAGCAATGAAAAGACTGGTTGATTGATTCGTTGATTGTGACCAGACTAGTAGGCCTGCTTCTGTCTTTACTTTCGTGTTCCTTTGTGACATCATAGTGTAATGAAGAAAAAAACACATCTTGTGAATCTGCTCAGTCATGTATTTAATTGCATTTACTGTATTCCTGGTACAACTTGTACTGTGAAATATACAACTTGGTCCATGGGAAGGCCTGAGATTTTATCCATAGCTTACAAAAGAAGGCTCAGCTAGTGCAGTTTGTCAGAAACTGAAAATTAATGGTTTATAGTACACTGGTATGATGAGGTAAAATAAAAGACTTCAGGACTCTGGAAAGCATGCAATTTATATCTAAACTGTTCATTAGTCTACTAAAGGTATGATCAGCCTTCCGTGGTGCACAATACTTTTTGTTGAGCCTGTGCTTTTTCGCTGGCTAACAAGGTACAGTCTCCAGACATTCCCAGCCTAATCCCAGAGTGTTAGGGGGACCGTCACCACTACAAAATCCTGGCATGCCCAGACAGGAAACTGGTACAGACTAGCAGCTGTGGAATGGGTTACCTAGAAACAGCAATTTGAAAGGTATAAATCACTAAAAGCTGCAATGCACGTTAAAGGGGAACTGAGCGTATGTTGAGCCACCGATTAAATGATTTTCTTTAAAATAAAATGTGTTTTTCTTTAGTTGTTTGATTGTAAAAGTAATTTTAATCTGATTGATCCTACTCCTCAGCCATGACATTTTACAAACAGTGCAGCTTGGGGCTCAGCCTAGAATTTCTTGCGACAGGCGTCAGCCATCACAGGAGTCAGCTGTGGGAGATCCTGTTATATAAAAAATGGACAGCAGTTTTATAAAACAACAGTTTCCCAGTCCCGCGGTGCTCACAAGTCTACATACAGAACATAAAGCTATTTGCTGGATCCATTGTACTCCTGAGGCTGTATATGAACCTCCCATTGGTTTGCCAGTCACGTTGTACTCCTGAGGCTACGTATGAACCATCCTATGGTTTGCCAGTCATGTTGTACTGCTGAGACTACATATGAACCATCCTATGGTTTGCCAGTCACGTTGTACTCCTGAGGCTAAGTATGGGCCACATAGGAGTCTGCCAGTCATATTGTACTACTCAGACTACTTATGGGCCATGCAGCAGTTTACCAGTCCCACTGTACTCCCATGGCTATGTATGGGCCACACAGGTGCCTGTTAGTGTAGTAGCAGTATTGCTGCTCCTGACTCTTGTGGCCCAGGTTTGGGAATGAGACTGGGTGCATGGAAGGCTGGCTATGGCTGCCCGGCTCCACCATGCCCTGGTTGAGCACAGGTTGCACTGCAGGCAGGGTGGCAGGGAAGGGTGGAATGCCAGCTAGTTCTGCACATATGCATGCTTGCATACACTTGCATGCAGGTTATTATCTGTGGCATCCCAGGAAAAATTGGGAAATGCCCAGGCCCAAAGTGCAATGCTTGTGGTACCCTTGGGCTTTGTGCTGATCACCTGCCTGTCATACCACTGGACTCAGTCCTCAGAGAGATTTTGGGAGCCCCAAAACCACCACAGGGAGAAAACTGTGGGGGTACATTCACAGATGGGTGGGGCAGCGATGGGGCTGGGAGCAGGCTGAGGGTAGATGGGGTGGGTCCAGAGCAAGGAGCAAAAAAAAAGTCATTAAAAACAGTATGGTTCAGGCAATCCACACTTCACCTTGGGAGCAGTGCCAGAACCAGGGAACGGCTGATGAGACCTTTATAAAGCTCCTGTATATAAGATAGTCCATTTAAATCTCCTGCATATGACTCCTTCGGCTAAGATCAGGCTCAAGCAAATAAAAATAACTTAAAATCAGACAAGTAAGTAAAACATTTTTCCCCAGAAAATCTATTGATCGGGGGAAGCCCAGTAGTAGGCATGGGGATGAACACATGACTGTCCCCATCTAAGGTGAAACATTTGACCCGTAGCTTTTTATTTTATTTTACACTGCCCTTTTTCTCTTGTCTTACAAGATGCCCTTTTCCCCTCAGGATTTCATAATTATTCCTGGCTGCTTTTGAATACCCATGGTCCCATAAGGTCAGAGACCAGTTTCTGTTTAACGCTAGTTCACCTTAGTCATTAGAAAAGTGAAGTTAAATTATAGGGGCTCAAAAAAAGCTGAGAATAATGTTGTACAAAATTGCTATACTATACTCCATATGGCTAGGCATCGTGGGTAATAACAGGTGAATCACCATGAAGTAATTTAGGTTGCTTGGCTTTAAGCAGGACCTTATGATGCTAAATGGCCTCAACAACAAAGAGAAAGGCAAACCGCATGAAGATACTTGGGAATAAGTGTATAGAAAAGAGTGCTATGTTTTATAATTTCCTATCTAAAAACTGCTAAAGCAAACTCATAATGAGGAAAAAGGACATATTGCAAGAACTCTAACCATTAAGCTACAGGCTCACTGGTCAAAGCGTCTGAGGAATTTCCTTACAGCCACACACACTCCTTTCTCTAGTGTTGCGCAATTATGCAACTAGGAACCAATGTTAGAAATACCACTTCTCTCAGTCCAGCTTAACCCCTGCAAGGTATACATATTTTTAAATCAAGGATGGAAATGAGAAAGGAAAAGTGTGGCCTACTGGGATTTGAACCTCAGACCTCTGGTATGCTGTTCCAGCACTCTAACCATTAAGCTACAGGCTCACTGGTCAAAGCGTCTGAGGAATTTCCTTACAGCCACACATACTCCTTTCTCTAGTGTTGCGCAATTATGCAACTAGGAACCAATGTTAGAAATACCACTTCTCTCAGTGCAGTTTAACCCTGCAAGGTATACATATTTTTAAATCAAGGATGGAAATGAAAAAGGAAAAATGTGGCCTACTGAGAGAAGTGGTATTTCTAACATTGGTTCCTAGTTGCATAATTGTGCAACACCTTGTGATCACACATGCACGATAAAGAACTTAGCTGCGCATGCGTGATCACGTTGATCTCAGTGCATGTGCGCTCTCCTGTACTGCACCATCTTTCGGATGGCAATCTCTCCCTCTACCCATCATGATCTCATGCATGCATGATTCCACTCACTTCACGCAGAATCTTGTGACACCATCTTGTAGATGGCAAAAAGTTCTGAGGGCAAGTTTGCACACGTGCACAACATTAGGCAGCCGTGGATCAAATGGGAAGAACCACAGCTGCCATAAAACACTTTCTCTTACACCTTCTGACCCCAGATCTCTCACCTACACTGGGGACAGGGTACCACTAACCGGAAGAGGGAGGAGAATATATCATAACTAGAAGACAATTCATTATGGAACAACCGGGGGGGACAGAATAAGAGCACTAGACCATTATACAGAGAATAACACTACATAGTGAAGGGACATTTATTAAGACTGACAAACACTATGTCTTCAGACAACAGATGTATATTTTACAGTTATAACATCACTTAATATGACAATTATACAGGAGCACTTTCCCCTAATATCTGATCCTCTGTCCCTTTTCTCCACAGACATGGCAAAGACTAAAAGCTGCAGGCTCTGCAATGTCCTAATCCCTACAGCTCAAATAGGAAGGCTATGTGCCTCCTGTACAGAGGACCCTCCACTCACAGCACAGGAAATGGATGAGGACGAATCGGCTAGTGGAGGTAGCAATCAGCACCCATTGCCGGAGGATATACAGCCTGACGTTCCTACACCATTACAAAATATTGACATGAACACCATATTACTACAGAACCAGCAGGTCCTACAATTTCAACAACAGCTAATAATGGCTATGTTGGATAAACTTTCAGAGATAGCCAGACCAAGACCGGACACCTTTCCCATAACTGTAATGGTGCCAGTAACACCACCTCCAGCACAGGACACACTAACTCACACTCCTACCCTTTCACAAGCAATCAAACACCAACTGGACCCAGGTCCAGCATAACACAGACAAACTCCGGTAATAACTTGGAGGATGAGAGGGAAATGGAAGTAGATCCATAGTCACTGATTGCAAAATGGTGCTTCTCAGTCCAGATACCGGCTCTGGTACACAATATTATGACCACGGTAGGCTATGAGACACCGGCCCCAGTACCTCAATTGAAGTTACTGTCATCACTACAACCAGCAGCAAAAAAGGCAGACACATTCCCAGTGTGTGAGGCTGTAGAGGAGATAGTAAACAAAGAGTGGGAATCTGCAGACCCGGCCAGCATTCCTAAGAGAAGATTGTGCAACAAGATGTACCCACTAGTTGCAAATAATCTGTCACTATGGTGTACGCCACCCACCATAGATCCTCAAATTGCCTCGCTTAATAACAAAAATGTCCTACCCACAGAGTCAGCATCAGCTGTAAAGGACCCAGCAGATAGAAAACTGGAGGACATCTTAAAGAAAATTTTTGAGCTGTTAGGCCTGGGAGCAAGGGCAGCTACAACAGCCATATATGAAACCAGGGCACAACTAGAATAGCTCCAAAAGCACAAAAAACTAAGACTCCCAAATTGCAACAGGCACAGTTGTTGGATAACACCATCCTATCTACCAAATATCTAGCTGATATGGCAGTAGATTCACAAGAAATCTATGCCAGAGCAGCCACACTACTTAATAGGGCATGGAGATGCATCTGGATGAAACTATGGAATGCTGACAATGAGTCAAAGTCCATTCTCCTCAAAATACCCTGTAAGGGTAGCCTTTTATTCGGAGAAGGAATAGAAAAATACAGTACCTTAAAGGCAAGGAAGATGGAAAATCCCTGGGGAAAGATAAGTCCAATAGGTCTACCAATCTTCCTACATGACATAATTTCTGATCCCACTCCTTTCTTGACAAAAGGAGAGGGCTATATGCATACCGGGGATACAATTACAGATCATCATATACTGCCAATAACAGTTACAACAGATTCTGTGGGGGGGGGGTGAGCCAGCAAGGGAAGAGGGACAAACCCCAACAATTGTAGAGGCCATACTAGACAATGACTATCACAACTTCAGACCATACCCAAACACACCCGTGGGCACACGGCTAAGTCAGTTCGCAAATGCATGGAAAAAAACACACAGGACAATTGGGTCCTGGAAATAATTCACAAAGGGTATGCAATAGAATTTGCAGAACCCCTAAGACAAAACAGACTGATAATATCTTCAGTACCAAAACACAAAGTTAAGCAGGCACAGCTACAAAGAATTCTGTCAGATCTAATACAAAACAACGCAATAACCACAGTCCCCACTCAGGAGGAAGACCAAAGCGTTTACTCCATATTCTTCACCGTACCAAAGAAAACTGGGGACCTACAACCAGTATGAGACCTAAAATTCTTAAACCTCAATGTAAAGTACAAACTATTCAAAACGGAAATGATAAGGTCTACCCTAAAGGCCCTAAGACCAGGAGACATGCTGACATCCATAGACTTGAAGGATGCATACCTTCACATTCCCAGAAGGCCATCACACCAGAAATTTTTAAAATTCCACATAATGGGAAACACAACCAGTACAAAGTACTTCTATTTGGTCTGGCCTCAGCACCCAGAGTATTTACGAAAGTGTCAGTAGTACCCGTGTCCAATCTAAGAGAACAAGGAATCCAGGTCTTTCCATATCTGGATAACTGGCTAATCAGAGCAAGGTCCCGGCAACAATCCATTCATGAGACAGAGATGGCAATACACTGCCTAGAGAGCCAAGGATGGTCCATAAACAGAGAAAAAAGCTGCCTTACATCCAGCCAGAAGCTGGAACATCTAGGCATGCTGATAGACACTCTAAAAGGAACAGTATGACCATCAGAAAAATGGGTAAAAAAGCTATTAGATGCCACATCCAAGCTACACAAAACCAAAAGGCCATCACTAGAAATGATCTTCCAAACTCTAGGCCTAATGTCATCATGCATAGACGCAATTCCCTGGACAAGGTGGCATATGCGACCACTACTATCATTCCTGATCCAACAGGGCCCCACATACAACTTGGATTTCACAAAGGAAGTGCCAATGCCACCACAAGTTACACGATCTATACTATGGTGATCAAACAAAAGCAATCTACTAAAAGGAATACCACTAGACATTCAGACAGACATTCAGATAGACACAGACACCAGCCTAACAGGCTAGGGGGCAACAACCAGTCACAAATCAGCACAAGGGAAATGGTCAAGACCAGAATCAAAATTACCCATAAACATTCTAGAAATCAAAGCAGTCTTTCTGTCACTACTACACTTCAACAAAGAGGTCAAAGGAAAAAAACTACTAATACGGTCAGAAAACCAAGTGACTGTATCATATATCAACAAACAGGGTGGAACAAAGAGCAGGGCAGTGTAAAAGGAGGCAGAAAAAACTGATCCCATGGGCACAAACACACCTTGCAAGCATATCTGCCATTTACTTGGCGGGAAAGTTAAACACTACTGCAGACTGGCTAAGCTGGCAACAAATTCATCCAGGAGAATGGATGCTACATCACCACATTTTTCAGATTATCAGCAATCACTGGGGCCCCATAGAGATTGACTTGATGGCCACCAATAAGAACAACCAGTGCCCCAAGTTTTACTCCTGGTACAGAGACCACAACTCTATGGGGGAAGACGCACTATCAGCAACATGGACATTCCAGGTTGCCTACATATTTCCCCCATTGCTACTATTTCCGCAGGTATTGAAGAAGACTTGAATGACCAGAACAAGGGTGGTACTAATAACCCCTTACTGGCCCAGGAGAGCCTGGTTCACCACGATAATGACAATGGCACTGGACCACCCATGGATCCTACCATTCAGACAAGACATACTGACACAGGGTCCAGTGTGCCACCCAAATCCACACAACCTCAAATTCACAGCTTGGCTCCTGAAAGGGAGAGATTGCTGAAAGCAGGTTATCACCCCACAGTCATAGACACAATGACCAAATCAAGGAAGATCTCTATCAATTCCACCTACCAAAGACATTGGAAGATATTTCACAGATGGTGAACAGAGAAAAACATAGATCCTGTAAAATCAAAGGTAGTAGACATACTGCTATTCCTACAAGAAGGACTGGATAAAGGCCTATCCCCATCATCTTTACAAGTGCAGGTGGCAGCAGTTGGGATGCCCAGGGGCCTCATAGATGGGACAGCCCCAGGTTCACACCAAGACATAGTGAGGTTCCTGAAGGCAACTGCCAATTTACGCCCACAGACCAGACAATGGACAGCACTCTGGGACCTCAGCTTGGCACTCAGGGAAATGACAGAGCCACCTTTCAAACCACTTGACACAGTCACACTTAAGTGGCTGACCCTTAAAATGATATTTCTAGTGGCAGTATGCTCAGTGAGATGCATAAGTTAGCTACAGGCACTGTTATGCAGAGCCCCTTACCTAATATTTCATGAGGACAGAATCTCATTAAAGACAATTACATCATTCATACCAAAAATAAATACCACCTTTCACACCAGCCAAAATATCGAAATGCCAACCTACATGAATGCCGAGTATATCACTTATGATCCTCAGCTACACTCACTGGGTATGAAGAGAGTGATGACCACATACATTTCAAGGACAAAAGATGTACAAAAGATGGACAGACTATTCATCATACCACAGGAGTGCAGGACAGGTTTGGCAGCTTCACACTCAACCATCGCAACATGGCTCAAGACTGCCATTACAGAGTCATACAAGGCATCCAATGTGGTGCCACCAAAGACAATTAAGGCACAGTTGATAAGAGTCATAGCCACATAATGGGCAGAGAGGAACATGGCATCTGTGGAGGAGATATGTGCAGCAGCCACTTGGTCATCCCTGCACACATTTACAAAGCACTACAGAGTGGATGTATTGCTAGAATCAAAAACTAACTTTGGAAGATCAGTTTTACTGGCAGTAACATCTAGTACTAGAGAGACTGACTAACTACCCACCCTAGAATTACGGTACTGTTTTTTAAATGAAACCCATTTGTAAGGAGTGTGGAGTGCCTCATAGATTATCCCCCACAGTGGTAGTTTACTCACCTGGTAAAGGTGATTGTGGGGGTATATATCTCTGAGGCACTCCACAACCCACCCAAGTAGACAGTCATAATGATTGAAGTAAGTACCTTCTCCCGGCATGCCATATGGGCCAGAGAAAAAACAGAATGTAGTAATAGGAAATAAAAGGACCTATAGGTCCAGTTTGAACGTAACATGTGTGCACTCATCCATACATTGGTATCTTAACATTGTCTATCTCCATAGAAACGCATTGTGAAACATAAGTCAGGAGATATTCAGTCCCTATTAGGTACAGCTTTGGAAGACATCAAACTGATCCTGAGGAGGCAGGCACACAAGGAAAAGGGGTCGGACTTCTTTAAAGTCACATGTGCAGCAAGCAACCTATCAGGTGGACACAACCTATGTCTAAGAAATATAGAGTGCCTCAGAGATGTATACCCCCACAATCACCTTTACCTGGTGAGTAAACTACCATTATACAATGACAATAACATTTCCTAGACTCTGATTGGTCATTGTGTGCTTGTTATAGTGAGGTTATCTGAGCACAACCTCACAGCATCAAGTCCAACCATACAAATTGCATAACAGACTAAATAACCAATCACAACCTCTCTTACTAAAATAATATGATGCCTTGCAATTGTAGTACAGCAGGAAAAGCTTAGTTTCATATAAAAACCTTCTTTATTATGTGGGGGGGGGCAACATTTTTTTCATGGCCAAAACATTTAAACATTTCATAGTTATGAGGAGAACAAGTGACAGAACATCTCCTTTATAGTGTGGGAACATCTCTTTTATAGTATCAGTTTTACAGTTTTATTTTTTATGAGGAAACGCACTACATATGAATGCACTGCATCATGGGTATGCAAATATCTAATTGCCTGGTTTTGCATAACACACTACAGTAATACCAGACAATTGATTATTTGCATACCCATGATACAGTACTTTCACATGGGGAGTGTTTCTTTAAAAAAAATTAAAAAATAAAACTGTACAACTGATATTATAAAATAGATGTCCCTATAAATAAAAAGGATGTTCCAACACTTGTTTTCTGCCTAATAGCCATCTATATGTGCTCATTTTGGTCCTCACAATATTAATAAATAAGAGCCATTGTATAATAGTAATAATGCACCCCAGACTGTGGGTTATGCTGAGAAAATCTCACTTCTGGGCTGTTGGATGTACTACAGCTTTTTTTTTTTTTTTGGCGCCTAACAATCTCTGTTGTGTATTATTGTTTAATTCCTGTTCTGTACTGCTTAGTCTCACCCCACCCTTCCAGTACTTTGTCTTGGGATTCCTTTTCCATAAGTGAATTATCTTACACTTTTGGCATTGAATTTTAACTGCCAGACCTTTGACCACCCCTCTAGTTTTTGTAGGTCCCTCTGCATATCTTCTAGTCCCTCTATCTGTAGACATAATTTTAATACATTTTTGCAAGGCCTGTTAACACAGTTCCTCATTGGGCCATTACTGAAAATATGTTGCAAATAAATATAAAATTAAAAAATCCCACAGTGGTTAAGTAACTCATTAACAGAACGCACCCAGAGAGTTTCCATTAATGGATATCAATCAAGAGAAGGTCCTGTGACAAGTGGAGTCCTGAGGGATCTGCTTTGGGATCAGTAATTTTTTTCAGATTTTCATATCTGACATGAATAAACAGGTCATGAATTGGAGTACCACATATGCTGATAATGCAAAATTAGGGGGACCAAGTAATAGTATTCAGAACATTGAGAGCTTACATAAAGACCCTGATACAGTTACAAAATGGGCCTGTAGATGAATGATGAGGTTCAGTCTGGATGAATGTCGTGTTCTGTATCTGGGGAGGAACCTGCTGCCACATCAGTATAATAATAATAATTTTATTTCACAAAAGCGCCTTTCAAATATCAAGGTGCTTTACAAAAGAATTAAAAAAGATAGTATGATAGTATGAATCAAAATTTACATATTATAATTAACCAGGAGCTTCTTATGAGAAATAGCCTTTTCAGCTCCTTAAACTGAATCACAGAATCATAGAATCATAGAAGCTTGATGGCAGAAGAGGACCACACCGGCCCATCTAGTCTGCCCTAAAACAATAAATACAGTATAAAAACAAGAAAATATAACATGATTCATTTACTAAGTGCCATCAAAGGCCTGGTACCATAAATACGTTTTAAAAAAGTATACACTTAGTAACTCCGTACTAAAATAACAAAAAATGAAAGAGACCTTGGAGTAATAATAAACAGCAAATTGAACCAATCCAACCAATGTAGCACTGTAATTTCCAACGCAAATAGGCTACAGGGATGCATCAGGAGGAATATAAACAGTGAAAGGAGGAAAGTTCTGATGCCTCTATATAAATCTTATGTTAGGCCAGTTTTAGATTATGTCAGCCAAATGTGGTGCCCTTATAAAAAAACAGAAATGAAGCTGAATGAGTGTAGCAAAGAGGTACTAAAATGATAGCCAGTCTAAAAAAAGTAAAGCTATGAAGAAAGACTTGCTGACAATGTGGTTTGCCCAGCATAAAGGGGCAGACCCCATTGTCTACAGGCTCAGACCAAAGAATGTAGGGTCTCAGGGCCGATTGACAGGGGGAGATGGGTAGGGGGAGGGATGGGGAGGGTTTAGGTGACATCAGAAGAGGGTTGGTTGATGAGGTAATTAAAGCAGTGAGGTGGGAAGAGTCGATTGGACAATGGAAAGAGAGAGAGGGGTGAGCCAAAAGGGTACTTAAGGAGCTGCACAGAGAGCTCACAATTTTGCTTCAAAAAGGTTAGGGCAGGGGGGAGGATAGGATGGGAGGAAGGGGGATAAATAAGAAAAAGGCCACAGGATAACCCAAGAAGAACCAGGGGTACGGGTGTACACTTGTACCCTGGGCAGAAAGAGGAAGAAGAAAGGCAGCCCCCCATGATGTACATCGAGGGGGGGTTGAAGAAGAAAATGAGAATATATGGAAATGGAAAATGATAAAATTGTAATTATTGTATAATAAAATGGATTGATGAATCACATGATATACATGTGTAAATAATTACAATATGGATGGAGTGGAATTTGTGGACAAAAAGAAATTAAGTAAACTAATTGTCAGATCTGAGCACCGAAACAACATTTGTCTGGTGTCTTTACTGGAAGGGATCTGGGAACAATGTAATAAATATAGAAGATTATAGAATGGGGTATGAAAATCCTGTAACCTCATTGGTCAAAACACATCACATGACCGTGGTATACCCTATAATAACCCACGGCTGAGAAACGGCATTTATAAAAAACATACTTAAACACATTTAAAATTTATTTTACACATGGGTCCATTGTATAATCGCAATAAGGCACTCCAGGTTGTGGGTTATTGGGGAAGTTATCCACTTCTTGTGTGGTTAAGTCACTTGGCTGTGCCTCGTGACACACCACAGAAGGCGGTAAATCCCCCAATAACCCACACCCTGTTGTGCCTTATTGCTTAAACATAAGATACGAAGGGATGTGTTGTTCTTGTATGATGTTGTCCAGGACCTCTATCTTATAAGTGAAATTAATTTGGAATTTGAAGAATCACAGTGAACACCAGAGGTCACCCCCTTCAGCTCAAATCACTAAAATTTAATTCCACAGAAAATAAACTATTTCTACACACAGCTTGTCATTAATCCCTGGAATGATTTACCTGAAAACATAGTTATACATGTGGCACAAAAGAAAAATGAAAGAAATAACTGGACAAATATATTGCATTAAATGAATCAAAATTTACATATTATAATTAACCAGGAGCTTTCTTATGAGAAATAGCCTTTTCAGCTCCTTAAACTGAATCACAGAATCATAGAATCATAGAAGCTTGATGGCAGAAGAGGACCATACCGGCCCATCTAGTCTGCCCTTTTCCCCCCCTACACCTTCCCCTCCCTGTCAGCCCCTGCCGTCCCCCGATACTCAGCCCCATATGCTTGTTGCATGCCCTCTTGAATTCTCCCACTGATTTAGCCCCCACCACGCCATCTGGTAGTCTGTTCCAGTGTTCCACCGCCCTCTCCATGAAGAAACGCCCTCTCCCATTGCCCCTGTATCTTTTTTCCTTGCAGTCTGAGGCTGTGCCCTCTAGTTCTGACCCCCTCCTTCCTCTTAAGAAAACCCTCTTCTCCCACTTTATTGAGCCCCTTTACATATTTAAAAGTTTCAGTCATGTCTCCCCATCCCTCCTTGTCTCCAGCGTGTACAAATCCAGCTCCTTTCAACTCTGCTTGTATGACTTTCCCCTGCATACCCTGCACAGTCTTGGTTGCCCTTCTCTGAACCCTCTCAAACACATCTATATCCTTGCAGAGATGTGGCCTCCATAACTGAACCCCATAATAACTGTTAGTGACCATTAGTGGGTGAGAGAACTGCAAAGTGAAACTGAGCAGTTCTGGCACTCAGACAACTTGAGAGGAAGCTTCTGGAACCATACGAGACACAGGAACTATATATAAGCATATCATAATAACTGGGGAATGTTTTTTCCCATAGAAAAACCCAGTTATAATTTGCCATTCTAGCCAGCTGTTTATAATGGCGAACACGTGCCAGGTTTCTCTTGCTCCATGCATGAGCCGGTTGTTCTTCCCTTCCTCGCACACACACTTTGCCTTGCAGCTGACGACTCCTTCAACCTGACAGTGACTAGTTCCCTCATGCAATTACTACTAATGTAAAATCACCTACCCATACTTGACAATCTTGTCACAGAACGGACTTTTTTCTTCATCCTCCATACAATCTACTATCTCTTTCTCCCACTCCCAACTATCTGTCCACAGGTCTCATGCTCCAGATCGGCACAGAAACATGTTGCCAAATTTAGGGTGATTTTTTTTTTCTTTTTGAAATACAACTGGAGACTAAAGATCGGTACAAATGTCAGATGCTCTTTCACCAAATTCCACACAACTTTGACTGTATCAATTTCTTCATTTCAATGCAACTGCTTGAGAACAATGTATGACTGCCTTATGTTTATACAATGGTTGTGGCGAAAAAAACTCTTCCCAGCAATTACATGAAATAAGGCATGGATTGGTGTGTAACTGGAGAAGATGGAAGGTTTGATATCTTTTATTGGACCAACAAGTGTCTTGTACAAAGATGGAATTATACACAAGCTTTCGGAGTCACACAGGTCACTTCTTCAGGTGAATAGCAAAACTGAGCAACAAGCAGTATTTATGTCCACTGTAGAGCAATTAAAAATCAGGAAGTGAAGTAGGAAGGTGATAAAGTGTGTGTAAGACTCAAATTTTACACACAGCCTCAGTGTGGGATGGTCAGATGAACCCCTGAAGCTTTACTCTCAGGGTTTATGTAACATCCCACATCTCGGGTGTCTGTAAAATTCTTATTATACACACCACCCCATGCATTATTCTATATATAAAACATGTTAAGCATTTCTGTTTATAAATACTGGAGTTTGACCTTTAAATTAAAATGTTTTACTTTGGAGAAAATTAGAGAACATCCTGGGTGGGTAATGGGCTGTGCCAACTGAACACAGAATGTCACAATTCTACAATTATTAGCACTAGACATCCTCTTATGGTTATATGGGTACCTGGAATGTGTAAGGGATAACACGTGACAGAGTGTGCGGGTATAAGGCAATAATGCATGCCTCAGTGGTTGTAAGGCACAAGGCATAGTGAATGCTGCAGCCACCCTAGAAATGCATTTTTCACTTATGACCACACACCCTGGAGTGTGTTATCCCTCCTATAAAATGTTTGACTAGATAGACCTTGTGGTCCCCTTCTGTCGTCACCTTCTATGTATCTATGTATCTATGGTTTTGTATTTGTTAAACAAATTCGTAGTTCAGGTGAAGTGTGCGGTTCTTGGAGAATAATCACTGGTTATGTGATGTGTTTTAACCAATGAAGTTGCAAGATTACAAGCAATGAGACATGATAGGGTGTGCATTAGTTCTATTGCACAGTTAGGGAGCGTAGTGAGGCACAAGGCCACAGGTCAAGTGTGTTCAGTCCCTTAGCCATGCATTAGAACTGTCTGATGCACATCCCAGGAGTGGCTTATTGCGCTTATAAGATAGGTCTTGGTATTCTACATGGGGTATCAAGTTTTAGCTGTACATTAGACCCTTCTAATGCACAGCTAACAACCAATCAGATTGCTTGAAATCCTCTCCCCATTTTATAAAGGATTTAAATGCATGCCCTATGGGTGTAGTAAAGCATGAGACCAAAGCTTGAGTGCCCTTACACTCCTGGGAAGTGCATTAAAAACCTATGATGCACTCACTGGAGAGGCTTATTACACTTATAAAATGGCTCTAAAAAGTTTTTATGGGCGATTTGGCACCTAACCATGTGTTTATAGAGATTTAATGCACAGTTAGGTGATGTCTCTCAGCCAATTAAATTTCTAGATTTTTCTTGCCATTTTATAAATGCTTAAAAGCAGCCCCCCTCCCCCCATTTACTGTATGTGTTTATATATGCAATCATTGTGACTCTTATGGTTATAAGCAGATCCCTTCACTGGCCCGGTGGTGCAGAGGGCTGAGGTGCTGGACGTCTCACCTTGTGGCATGCCGCTGACCCGGGTTCGGGAGCGAGCCTGGGTCATCAGAGGTCAGCATACGGGGGTGGGTGGAGCAGGATAGAGCGGCCATAAAGGCAGCTGTCCTCTCCAGAGAGGTGGGGTGGCATCCCTCGCTCATGGCTACCCCCTGCTGGAGGCCGAGGGGCTGTGCAAGCAAGGGTGCCAGTGCTAGGCCAATGGGGTGTGCAGAGGAGGGCCGTTACTGGGGCTGTAAGGCACACGCATGCCTCCACATGCATGCGTCCTTCTGCTGGGGTCCTCGGGAAATGGGGAGAAAAATGGAAAAAGGTAACCAGCAGTAGGATGACAACTGACTCTCCACAGGCACCGCTCCTGGACCAGGCGTAAGGTGAGCCCTGGTAATTCCAGGGATGGCGCCGGGGGAGTCGGTCAGATGGGGGCCATATGGAGCAAGGAGAATTACTGTAGTGATAAAAGAAAAAAAATAAGCAGATCCCTCCTGTTTACTGTATGTGTTTGTATGTGCAATAGTTACTGTGTTTATTATGGTTATGAGTGTCTTTAAGAGTTCTTTTCTGGTGAGAGAACTCAGATGCAGAACAAAAACTGAAATCAATCCCTATGCCCTGTTGCAGAACGTTCCATAATTCTATGATCAGTTTTCTTTAGAAACCGGTTCTTAGCATACCTTATTTACTGGTAGCATATGTTGGTGAGGACAAAGAGAGCAATTGAATTTGTTTCCTCCCCCTCTCTGTACCCTCCTATGCCATGCATATATGTAGAAACTGAGACCTTTTCCACTTCTGACTTGACTGTAGGGGATTCTGTGTTGGAGTCACTACCCAGAGACAGGAAATGGCTTCCATTATGCCTTGTCTATCCTTGGCCAACACAGGAAGTGAGAGACCAGGGCCCAGATATTCAAAAATGAGTGCAAGTGCAGTGCAAATGTTTACACTGCACTTGCACTATTGCCAAACCCAGTGGCTGTTATATTCAGTCAGATAGCGGACCAGTACTATCCAACTGAATATCAGCTCGTGTTGGCGCAGCGCTATGTCAAACTGCACTGCTCTGACATGGACCTGTGCTGTCTCCAGCCCACAGAGAATAGCACTCCAGGACCAGATAGCGCCGAGGGCCATGTTGGCTATATTCAGCCACACCATACAAATGAGCCCATTGGGCATGCAAGGCGCCAAGAGGCCATTTGCATGCCTATAATGGGCTCATTTGCATAGTGAGAGGCAGCCCATTAGCGCCCATCCTGTGAGTATCTGACATATCATCCCTGGTGTATAGCAGCACCCCCTGCTCCCCAAACACCCTTCCATGATAGTTCATATTTTGTCACATTTTACTGCTCTCTAGTAGCTGTTTTCACTTGGTGATCACCCCCTCATCACTCCCTCATCACACCCTCTCCAATCGTCAAAAGCTATCCCGCCATTGTGCACTCCCCAGATCAGCCCTCCTCCTCCTCCTGCTCCTGTCAGGCAATGTCCACCCCAATCCCAGGCCTGGCAGCACTGGTCCTCCCCCTGAAATCTCCTGGGCTGCGATTGCTTCTATGAACATCTGTAGCCTCCTGAAAAAACTGGACTCTACACTGCTGGGTGGCGCTTCGTAAACCTGATGTTGTTGCCTGGTTTGAAACCTGGCTGTCTCCCTCACTCCTAACTCTCATGTCTCTCTCGGCTACACTCTTCACCGGTTGGACCGTGTCGGCAGGAGAGGTGGGGGCTGTGTCTTCTATTTGAAGGATTCTGTCATGGGGCTACCACTCCCCCCGTCTGACCTCGACCATAAGGCCCAGGCACTTACTCTAAAGCTGTCTTCTGACCCAGCTAGAGGCCCATTATTCCTAACCGTAGCCTACATACCCCCCAAGAACCAATCCCAGGCCCTGGGCCCACTAATTGACTACCTCACCTCCCTACCCAACTCGTCGGACCAAATCTTGAATATAAACTGGCTCTGCCCCTCGTCCTCCTCCCACCGTGAGGCTTTCGATTCAATTGACCTAACTCAACTGGTCACACAGCCTACTAGAAAAACTCTAGGGGGACAAGCACCTCCTGGATGTGGTCCTCACCAACAGGCCAATCCGCATCCACAACATCCAAATCCTCCCTGACTGCCTCCAGTGACCACTCCCTGTCCTTTTCAACTGGGAGAAACCTCGGCCCTCATCCCGGTCAAAACCACCTCTCAAGGCAGCTTAGGCCTGGGGACTCATAGGCCTTAAGCGCTCCTTGCCCACACTGATTGGTCCCCTCGACAAGGGCAACCAACATTGACTTGGCCCTGGCCTTCTTTGTAAGCACTTTCAACTTTGCCTGTGATATCTTTGCTCCCATAACTGCTAGGAGGTCCAAAGTGAAACATGCCCCTTGGATCACCCCTGCCCTACTGTGGCAACTTAAGCAACGCGACAATCTTTGGCACCTTGCTGTTGCTACTGGCCATTCAGCTGACAGGCAGTCCTATGCTGCCGCCCGCAACCAGTGCACCTGGGCCATCCGCAAAGCAAAGGCGGAATACTACCAAGCCTCTCTTACCTCCTCCTGGGGGAACCCCAGGTGCTTCTGGGACAACATCAAGCAACTGAATGGTCACTCCCAGTCCCCCTCTCCTTCTCTTCTCAACATCAATGGTATCGTCTCCTCTGACCCTGCCCTCATTGCAACCCACCTCAACAACTCCTTTACCGATCTTAGCTCAGTACTTCCTGGTAACTTGTTCAGTCCACCTCCTCCATCTGTACCACCACCCATTGCCCGCCCCTCTTTCCACCTGCGTCGTGTCACCATGCAAGTAGCTAGGCCTTACTTGCTAAAAGCCCTAAAAGGTAACACCATCGGTAATGACTCACTTGATCCCTGCCTTTTACGTCAGGTCCTGGATCAGGTCCTCTCACCTATTACGTGCATTTTCAACAAATCACTCTGTCTCAGACAATTCCCCTCTGACTGGAAGATTGCCACAGTTACCCCTGTCCATAAAGGTGGTGACAGGACTCTTCCGGGTAACTACCAACCCATCTCAATCCTCTCCTGCCTCTCTAAGGCGTTAGAGAAAATTGTGGTGTCCCAAGTCTCTGACTACCTCTAAGTACATTATTGTTCTCTGCCCTGAACAACACGGGTTCAGAGCAGGTCATAGTACCAATACTGCACTCCTGGAATTTTCCAACTCTCCATGCCTCCTTGGACTCTGGTGCCCTGGCTGGTGCTATATTCATTGACCTGTCTAAAGCATTAGATACCATTTCGCATCCTCTTTTGCTCTCCACCTCGACCTAATAGGCTTTGCCTCAGGACCTGTTTCCTGGTGCACCAGCTATCTCCGCCCGCTCCCAATGTGTGAAAGTCAATGGTACTCTCTGAAACATGCCCCATTCTGGCTCTGGGGTGCCGAGAGCTCAATTCTTGGACCCCTACTATTCTCACTCTTTCTTAACTCCCTACCCAGCAGTTGTACGGGTAAGATGCTTCTCTATGCTGATGATGCTGTTCTCGCTTGCCTCCCACAATGACCCCATGCTGCTACAGAACTCCCTCCAACTAGTCTTTGACTCTGCAGCTACCTGGTTCACTGAGCACTGACTTGTTATCAACCTTAAGAAAACAAAAACGATGCTCTTCTCCACCCCAAAATAAGTACAGCAAGTTTCCTTAGCTGTCCACTCCACACCCAATCTCGTCATTGACCAGGTGCAGTCCTATAAATATCTTGGTATAACCTTTGACCCTGCATTTTCATTCCATGGACATATATCTGCCCTAAATTTGTCGCCAACTCACGGTTAGGCATTCTTTACCGGCACAAGAAATGCTTCCCTCCTGATGCCCTCCGCCTGGCTGTCACCTCCTCTGTCATGTCTCTCATTGACTATGGCCTTCCGGTCTGTGGCTCAGCAGATCAGACTGCCCTCAACAATGTTCACCTCACAGTTAATAAGGCCTGCAGACTTATCACTGGTGCTCCCAGACTCACTCACACATGTGAGCTGTACACCCTGGCTACCCTACTCAACCTGGAAGAGCGACTCAAGTATCAGACATGCCAGCTCACCTTTAAAGCCCTGCGTGGCCTATCCCCCATAGGCCTATCAGCTCCTCGCCCGTGCTGCACCGGCCTGATCACGCGCAGCTCGTCAAGGCTACCCAGTTATTCCGAGAGCCAGGACCCTCAAGGTCAGAGGGCATTCCCTCACCGCTGCACCACTGGTATAACTCCTCCTGCCAGTGTCTCAAACTCACTAACCTTAGCTTGCTTTAAGCCCAGGCTCAGAAACTTCCTGCTTAGCTCTCTGAAATGCAACTGCCGCTAGCCTAGTGTAAAAAAAATATATATATATACTCTGTTTGACAATGCTCACTGAGCGTCCCCTTCCTTTCCCTACTAATTCCTCCTCCCCTATCTCCCTCCCTTCTACCCCTACCAGCTCTCCCCCGACCATAAGTTTTGCACCTTTTGTTATCTTTTGCTTTGTTGGAGATTGTATTCTAGTGTAACAAAATTGTAATTGAACTGTAACTTTTTTGTTTGTAAGTACTGTGTCCCTTGTACTACTGTTCTGATGTCCTCTTTGTGACGAGGTACCTTTGTAAATGAGCCTCTGGCTCAAAGGTTTCTAAACTGATGTTTAACTAAATAAATAAATATCTCCCTTGTGTCTAGTGGCACCCCCACCTCCAAACACCCACCCTCTTATAGTTCATATCTTCATGTCCCCGGTGTCTGGTGACATCCCCCCTCAAACACCTGTGCTGGAATAGTTTCTATCCTCCTGCTGTCAAATGGCAACTCAACCCCCCAATCTCCCATCCCATGATAGTTTATATCTCCCTAGTCTCTAATGGCCTCCCCACCCATCAAATGGCTGTGCTGTGATATTTTATATCTCCTGCTGTCTAGTGAGACCCCTACCCCAATTACCCATCCCATGATAGTTCAGATCTTCCTGATGTGTGGCATCTTCACCACCCAAACACCCAACCCATGTTCCATATACTGACCCTCGTGTCCTGTGATATTCCCACCCCCACCCCGAATTCCCATTGACAAATGGACCAGCAAACATTGGCAGTCCAGTGGGCCACCCACCCTCCCAGTTCACCACCCATCCATTACCCTTACCAGGGTCTCCAGGATGTTCCTGGAATCCCGATATGGTGACCAGCATAGCCTTCGTACTTCCTTGTCTAGCCACTGTATGAGCTGACAGTGAGCATACATACAGTATACTAGATACTAAGGAAATAGAAAGATCATGGGACAGGCATGTGAGGGGATGCCACTAGACCAGGAAGATCTGAACTATCACAGAACAGGTGATCAGGAGGTTGGAGTTGCCATTAGACACCAGGGAGATAGAAACTATCACTGTATGGGTGATCATGGGGGTGGGGCGGTGCCACTAGACACCTGAGATACATTGAATACCATAGGACTGGGGTTTGGAATGGTGGCAGGGCTGCTACTAGTCACCAGGGATGGCTACTGTAAATAGGATGGGTGTTTGGGGTTGGGGGTGCCACTGGACACCAGGGATACCTTGTCAAATTATGGGGTGGGCATTTGCGGGGTGCCACACTAGGGGTATTTCCATTACAGAGGATGGATGTCCAGGGAGGGATGGGCTCTGCCACTACATACCAGGGCTAGGATCCACTCAAATGGGATGTGTCTTCTGGGATGGGGTGTCACTAGACACCAGGGACAGGGTCTGCTCACTTGGGATAGGTGTTTGGGAGTGGGGGTGCCCCTGGCCACCTGGGCCTGTAACCCTGCCAGTGTGATGGTCAGTCAGGTGCGGGTGGCTGCAGTACATCCATCCCACAGTCGGTGGGGAGAGGGCATGGACTTCTTGCCCATTTAAGCTGTGGGTTTCAGTGGTGGTAAAGAGCATCGTTTTGGGTGCCATTTACCGGTGTCTCAAACCTTTGAACATGCCACTGTGCCTGTTCACAGCAGGGAACCCCCTCATTTGCATGGGTACAGCATTATGTCAGTGCCTGGGTGCCAGTGGGTTTAGTGTGTGCTACTCTGAATATCCCCCCCCCAAAAAAAGGCTGCATACCTGGATAGCGCCGACACAAACCCCATTTATGCTGGTGCAAACTTTTGAATATCAGGCCACAAAAGTCCTTTTCAGACTTGAATATAAACTGGCTCTGCCCCTCGTCCTCCTCCCACCGTGAGGCTTTCGATTCAATTGACCTAACTCAACTGGTCACACAGCCTACTAGAAAAAACTCTAGGGGGGACAAGCACCCTCCTGGATGTGGTCCTCACCAACAGGCCAATCCGCATCCACAACATCCAAATCCTCCCTGACTGCCTCAGTGACCACTCCCCTGTGCTTTTCAACTGGGAAAACCCTCGGCCCTCATCCCTGGTCAAAACCACCTCTCGAAGGCAGCTTAGGCCTGGGGGACTCATAGGCCTTAAGCGCTTCCTTGCCCACACTGATTGGTCCCCTCTGACAAGGGCAACCAACATTGACTTGGCCCTGGCCTTCTTTGTAAGCACTTTCAACTTTGCCTGTGATATCTTTGCTCCCATAACTGCTAGGAGGTCCAAAGTGAAACATGCCCCTTGGATCACCCCTGCCCTACTGTGGCAACTTATGCAACGCGACAATCTTTGGCACCTTGCTGTTGCTACTGGCCATTCAGCTGACAGGCAGTCCTATGCTGCCGCCCGCCAACCAGTGCACCTGGGCCATCCGCAAGCAAGGCGGAATACTACCAAGCCTCTCTTACTCCTCCTGGGGAACCCCAGGTGCTTCTGGGACAACATCAAGCAACTGAATGGTCACCCAGTCCCCTCTCCTCTCTTCTTAACATCAATGGTACCGTCTCCTCTGACCCTGCCTCATTGCCACCCACCTCAATAACTCCTTTACCGACCTTAGCTCAGTACTTCCTGGTAACCTTTTCAGTCCACCTCCTCCATCTGTACCACCACCCATTGCCCGCCCCTCTTTCCACCTGCGTCGTGTCACCATGCAAGTAGCTAGGCCTTACTTGCTAAAAGCCCTAAAAGGTAACACCATCGGTAATGACTCACTTGATCCCTGCCTTTTACATCAGGTCCTGGATCAGGTCCTCTCACCTATTACGTGCATTTTCAACAAATCACTCTGTCTCGGACAATTCCCCTCTGACTGGAAGATTGCCACAGTTACCTCTGTCCATAAAGGTGGTGACAGGACTCTTCCGGGTAACTACCGACCCATCTCAATCCTCTCCCGCCTCTCTAAGGCATTAGAGAAAATTGTGGCGTCCCAAGTCTCTGACTACCTCTGGGTACTATGTTCTCTGCCCCAACAACACGGGTTCAGAGCAGGTCATAGCACCAATACAGCACTCCTGGAATTTTCCAACTTCCTCCATGCCTCCTGGACTCTGGTGCCCTGGCTGGTGCTATATTCATTGACCTGTCTAAAGCATTAGATACCATTTCGCATCCTCTTTTGCTCTCCACCCGACCTAATAGGCTTTGCCTCAGGACCTGTTTCTGGTGCCAGCTATCTCTCTCCGCTCGCCTCCAATGTGTGAAAGTCAACGGTACTCTCTCTGAAACATGCCCCATTCACTTGGGGTGCCGTAGGGCTCAATTCTTGGACCCCTACTATTCTCACTCTTTCTTAACTCCCTACCCAGCAGTTATACGGGTAAGATGCTTCTCTATGCTGATGATGCTGTTCTCGTTGCCTCCCACAATGACCCCATGCTGCTACAGAACTCCCTCCAACTAGTCTTTGACTCTGCAGCTACCTGGTTCACTGAGCACTGACTTGTTATCAACCTTAAGAAAACAAAACGATGCTCTTCTCCCACCCCAAAATAAGTACAGCAAGTTTCCTTAGCTGTTCACTCCACACCCAATCTCGTCATTGACCAGGTGCAGTCCTATAAATATTTTGGTAAACCTTTGACCCTGCACTTTCATTCCATGGACATATATCTGCCCTAAATTCTGTCGCCAACTCACGGCTAGGCATTCTTTACCGGCAAGAAATGCCTCCTCCTGATGCCCTCCGCCTGGCTGTCACCTCCTCTGTCATGTCTCTCATTGACTATGGCCTTCGGTCTGTGGCTCAGCAGATCAGACTGCCCTCAACAATGTTCGCCCACAGTTAATAAGGCCTGCAGACTTATCACTGGTGCTCCCAGACTCACTCACACATGTGAGCTGTACACCTGGCTACCCTACTCAACCTGGAAGAGCGACTCATGTATCAGACATGCCAGCTCACCTTTAAAGCCCTGCGTGGCCTATCCCCATGGCCTATCCAACTCCATTCAGCCTGCACCGACTCCTGATCACGCCGATTCGCTGGAATGCTCCTAGTTATTCAGAGCCAGGACCTCTCAAGGTCAGAGGGCATTCCTCTACCGTGCGCCCCACTGGTATAACTCCTTCCCTGCCAGTGTCTCAAACTCACTAACCTTAGCTTGCTTTAAGCCCAGGCTCAGAAACTTCCTGCTTGGCTCTCGCAAATGCAACTGCCGCTAGCCTAGTGTAAAAAAAAAAAATATATACAGTGGCGTGAAAAAGTATTTGCCCCCTTCCTGATTTTCTCTATTATTGCATATTTGTCACACTGGATGTTTTCAGGTCTTTAGACAAAATATAATATTAGATAAAGGGAACCTGAGTGAACAAATAACACTTTTTTTTTTTACTTATTTCATTTATTTAATGAAAAAAGTTAACCAACACCAACTGGCACTGTGTGAAAAAGTAATTGCCCCCTAGTTAAATCAACCCAATTAAAGGGATAATTAGAGTCAGCTGATTGAACACAGCCAGGCTTGATTACAGCCAGCCCTGCTCAATATAAACCTCACTTATTTTGGCCCTTACCATCAGAGTCACGTTGCCAGCACAAAGATTCAACATGCACATTATGACATGATCAAAGGAAGTTCCTGAAAAGATCAGAAAAAAACTTGTTGCCCTCTATCAGTCTGGAAAGGGTTACAAAGCTATTTCTAAGGCTCTGGGACTCCATCGAACCATAGTGAGAGCCATAATCTCCAAATGGAGAACACTTGGAACAGTAGTGAACCTTCCCAGGAGTGGCGGCTGCACAAATTACTCCAGGCGCAGTGTAAAATCATCCAAGAAGTCTCAAAGGATCCTAAACAACATCCAAAGAACTGCAGGCTACTCTTGCCTCAGCTAAGGTCAGTGTTCATGACTCCACAATCAGAAAGAGACTGGGCAAAATGGGCTTCATGTGAGAGTAGCAAGGCGGAAACCACTGCTAACAAGAAGAACATAAATGCTCGTCTCTCATTTGCCAAGAAGCACCTGGATGATCCACAAGCCTTTTGGGAAAATGTTCTATGGACAGATGAGTCCAAGTGGAACTTTTTGGACAACATGGATCCCATAATGTCTCGCGTAAAGCAAACACAGCATTCCACAGTAAGAACACCATACCAACAGTCAAACATGGTGGTGGTAGTGTGATGGTGTGGGGATGCTTTGCTGCCTAAGGACCTGGATAACTTGCCATAATTAAAGGAACCATGAATTCTGCTCTGTACCAGAAAATTCTTAAGGAGAATGTCCAGTCATCCTTCCGTCAGCTGAAGCTGAAGCGTAGTTAGGTCATGCAGCAAGACAATGATCCAAACACAAAAGCAAGTCCACATCAGAATGGCTAAAAGAAGTAAAATTAAAGTTTTGGAGTGGCTAGTCAAAGTCCAGACTTAAACCCAATAGAGATGCTGTATAGGACCTGCAACGAGCAGTTCATGCTCGAAACCTACCAAATGTTACTGAATTAAAAGCAGTTCTGCAAGGAAGAGTGGGTTAAAATTCCTCTACAGCGATGTGAAAGACTGATATTGAATTATAGGAAGTGTTTGGTTGCAGTCATTGCAGCTAAATGTGGCATAACCAGCTATTAAGTGTAAGGGGCAATTACTTTTCACACAGTGCCAGTTGGTGTTGGTTAACTTTTTTCATTAAATAAGTGAAATAAAAAAAAACAAGTGTTATTTGTTCACTCAGGTTCCCTTTATCTAATATTACATTTTTCTAAAGACCTGAAAACATCAAGTGTGACAAATATGCAATAATAGAAAATCAGGAAGGGGCAAATACTTTTCACGCCACTGTATATATACTCTGTTTGACAATGCTCACTGGCAGCTCCCCCCCTTCCTTTCCCTACTAATTCCTCCTCCCCTATCTCCCTCCTTCTACCTCTACCAGCTCTCCCCGACCATAAGTTTTGCACCTTTTGTTATCTTTTGCTTCGTTGGAGATTGTATTCTAGTGTAACAAAATTGTAATTGAACTGTAACTTTTTTGTTTGTAAGTACTGTGTCCCTTGTACTACTGTTCTGATGTCCTCTTTGTGATGAGGTACCTTTGTAAATGAGCCTCTGGCTCAAAGGTTTCTAAACTGATGTTTAATTAAATAAATAAATATCTCCCTTGTGTATAGTGGCACCCCCACCTCCAAACACCCACCCTCTTATAGTTCATATCTTCATGTCCCAGGTGTCTAGTGACATCCCCCCTCAAACACCTGTGCTGGAATAGTTTCTATCCTCCTGCTGTCAAATGGCAACCCAACCCCCCAATCTCCCATCCCATGATAGTTTATATCTCCCTAGTCTCTAATGGCCTCCCCACCCATCAAATGGCTGTGCTGTGATATTTTATATCTCCCTGCTGTCTAGTGAGACCCCCTACCCCCAATTACCCATCCCATGATAGTTCAGATCTTCCTGATGTGTAGTGGCACCCCCCACCACCCAAACACCCAACCCGTGTTCCATATACTGACCCTGGTGTCCTGTGATATTCCCACCCCACCCCGAATTCCCATTGACAAATGGACCAGCAAACATTGGCAGTCCAGTGGGCCACCCACCCACTCCCAGTTCACCACCCATCCATTACCCCTTACCAGGGTCTCCAGGGATGTTCCTGGAATCCTGATATGGTGACCAGCATAGCCTTCCGCTCACTTCCTTGTCTAGCCACTGTATGAGCTGACAGTGAGCATACATACAGTATACTAGATACTAAGGAAATAGAAAGTATCATGGGACAGGCATGTGAGGGGATGCCACTAGACCAGGGAGATCTGAACTATCACAGAACAGGTGATCAGGAGGTTGGAGTTGCCATTAGACACCAGGGAGATAGAAACTATCACTGTATGGGTGATCATGGGGTTGGGGCGGTGCCACTAGACACCTGAGATACATTGAATACCATAGGACTGGGGTTTGGAATGGTGGCAGGGCTGCTACTAGACACCAGGGATGGCTACTGTAAATAGGATGGGTGTTTGGGGGTGGGGGTGCCACTGGACACCAGGGATACCTTGTCAAATTATGGGGTGGGCATTTGCGGGTGCCACACTAGGGGTATTTACAGAGGATGGATGTCCAGGGAGGGATGGGCTCTGCCACTACATACCAGGGCTAGGATCCACTCAAATGGGATGTGTCTTCTGGGATGGGGTGTCACTAGACACCAGGGTCAGGGTCTGCTCACTTGGGATAGGTGTTTGGGAGTGGGGGTGCCCCTGGCCACCTGGGCCTGTAACCCTGCCAGTGTGATGGTCAGTCAGGTGCGGGTGGCTGCAGTACATCCATCCCACAGTCGGTGGGGAGAGGGCATGGACTTCTGCCCATTTAAGCTGTGGGTTTCAGTGGTGGTAAAGAGCATCGTTTTGGGTGCCATTTACCGGTGTCTCAAACCTTTGAACATGCCACTATGCCTGTTCACAGCAGGGAACCCCCTCATTTGCATGGGTACAGCATTATGTCAGTGCCTGGGTGCCAGTGGGTTTAGTGTGTGCTACTCTGAATATCCCCCCCCCCCAAAAAAAAGGCTGCATACCTGGATAGCGCCGACACAAACCCCATTTATGCTGGTGCAAACTTTTGAATATCTGGCCACAAAAGTCCTTTTCAGACCTGAGTATCCCAGTACCAGAAACCCAAAGTCTCCACCAGACCTCAGTGTCTTGGTATCAGAGATTCAACATCTCTAACAGATCCAGCTTTTCCCACATTGTGACCTAACTAGCTGCGGTACAACTGCTGGGCTGAGTGACAGGTGGCTAGATGTTCCAGTCCCTGCCTATCTTTCTCAGTATTTCCTCGGCACCCATTGACTCTGCCACATTTGCAACTCACCCCTGTGGCAACCATTTAAAGCCTTTGGAAAGTACAATATATCTTACACATTTGTAAAAAAGGCAAATTTGTTTTTCCCTTTCCGGATTTCTCCTCACTGCCAAATTCAAACGGGGGATTTTGTTTGATATTTAGTGAGATTGTTTGCTAGGATTCTGCAATGCTCTCGACCTGGCCCTGTCGCTCTGCACATGTCCTGTTCTATAAATCTGCCTCCTTTTTTTTTAACACAGTCAGCATCCCACAATGCGAGACCCTCTCCTGATTTACAGACCTTTGTCTTTCCTGATTTAGGAGACCCTCACTGAATGGCTGTGCTGTACAGACTCCCAGCAGCTGGCAAATTCTAAGGTTAGATACACACTCACTTCCAGCAACAATAGAAGCAGAAGGGTTTATACGGACATTAGGGTTAGTGGAAACTAAATGGGGTCTTCCCCTTCCCCCCAAAGTACAGAAAAACATCAAGGGGCCTCTCCACTCCTCCACCCCATAGCACAGGGAAACATCAAGGGATTTCCACCCTCAAAAGACAAAGCCCTCTGTTTGCATACATACCATACCTCTCAACTGCTATAAATTTTGCATAGCACTATGATTTTTACACTCAGATTTACCCATGGTCTGTGAAGATTTACTGATGTTCATCATAATGTTAGAGCAAGTTCTAGACACACAAACTGTTAAAACATTGAAATAACGTGCTACAGATATTCCATAACACTAAACAGATGGGGCACACTATTCTTAGATATATTATTCTTTAAAATAAGAAAGTGCTACACATTCTGGCCATTTGCTCTGAATTTTGAAGGCCAGTGCTATGCATTCTTTGGCTGAAAGGTTGAGAGGTACGAGGCATACTGCATCATCACTGTATTTCTGGGAGCTTTACTAGTGAGTACTTCTGTAGTACTGTAAGTGTTATGTCTCTCTGTGGACAGCAGAGGCACTACTTAACCCCAGATGTTGCTCAGCCCTTCATCAAGGGACCATAATGATCAGAATTAAGTGTTGGCTAAAGGTGAGGGACTAAAGCCCTCTTTTTATTCATTGAGCCAGATACAGGTGGGCAAAATACAGTGCAGGTAGGTATCCAATGAGTGTGATTACATGTAGGTGACATTATACAAGGCTACACCATGCTGTACTACAGAGTTTACATGTAGCTGGAAGTTGTCACGAAAAGTACATACAAAGTTTATAGCAAAACTTTAAAAACTACTTCGCAGCTGATGTTTTTATGTTTATATTGATAGCGATTTTCAAGTGACTGGAATCATGTTTAATTTTTTTGTACATTTTCTTCAGTTTGAAAATAAATTAACTGCATTTGTCAATGAATGGCAACAATAGTATTTAGAAACATAGACAGAGAAACATAGACTTTGACGGCAGATAAGGACCGCTTGGCCCACCTAGTCTGCCCATTTCCCTACCTAGAGGATAAGCTGCAGATCCTATTTAACCAACAGCCTATTTCTTCCTACCCCGCACAAAAATTGCCTTATGTCTGTACTAAGCATTCTTGAATTCTCCCACAGTTTTAATAATAATAATAATAATAATAACTTTATTTATCTGCGCCTTTCTCAAAATCAAGGCGCATTACAATAAAATGCAAAATAAAACATATTAAAACATATTAAAAACTAAGTTGGCAACACACCAATTAATCAACATACAAGTTATCAGCAAACGCCTTGCTCCATAAGAAGGACTTTAAGCCCCTTTTAAGACCCCACAACCTCCTCAGGAAGGCTGTTCCATACATCCACCACCCTATATGTGAAAAATTACTTCCTCACATTGCCCCGAGCCATCCCCCCTCTATCTTCAAATTGTGTCCCCTTGTTCTTGCACATCTCTTTTTCTGAAAGATGCTACCCCTTGGACTTTGTTGATTCCACTGAGGTACTTAAACATTTCTATCATGTCCCCCCTCTCCCTCCTTATTTGACCAGTGTTTGTGGTTTACATGTTGTTGTCATGCAGCAATAATTTGAGATTCATATTTTTCTATAGAATAATAAAGGATATAAAAACATTAATTGTGATTCTGCTTATAAATCAGATTGAATATTAACAAACAAAAGGAATCACAAAGTCAGTTTCTGAAGCTTTTTGTAAAATGCCTGGCTACCGGTTTCTGACACACACCAGTTACATGACAGCCTTGTAATGCAGCATCATATAGCACAGCATGGCATCAGCTATATTGTAAACTGCCTCATTTTTATATATTTAGTGCTGGCTGGTGAAAGTAACTGGAGATAGAAGCTCTTGACAGGGCCAGGGGCAGAGTGAAGCAGGACAGTGGAGGCTTCCCCACATTCTGAATTAGTTAGTGCTGGTGAAAAGTGAGGGACTGGCAGCACTGGAGAATAAAGCCCTCTGTTTATTCAGAGGGACAGTAACAGTGTGGGGTAGGGACAGTGCAGCCTTCCCCACACTGTGATGTATTTTGTGTTGGTAAAAAGGTGAAGGACTGGCAGCACTATAGACTGAATCCCTCTGTTTATCCGTAGGTACAGTGTGGGGCAGGGAAGTGCAGGCTTCCCCCACACTATGATTTATTCAGTGATGGTGAAACAGGAGGAACTGCAACATGGAGACTGAAGCCCTCTGTTTATCCACATTCAGTACAGTGTGTAGAGAGAGATCAAAGCCCTCTTTTTATCCACATTCAGTACAGTGTATGGAGACTAAAGCCATCTGTTTATCCACATTCAGTATAGTGTACAGTATAGAGACCGAAGCCCTCTGTTTATCCACATTAAGTAGTGTATGGAGACCGAAGCCCTCTGTTTATCCACATTCAATACAGTGTATGGGGACTGAAGCCCTCTGTTTATCCACATTCAGTACAGTGTATGGAGACCTAAGCCCTCTGTTTATCCACATTCAGTACAGTTTATGGAGACCAAAGCCCACTGTTTATCCACATTCAGTACAGTTTATGGAGACCAAAGCCCACTATTTATCCTCATTCAGTACAGTGTAGGTAGGTACAGCGTGGGTGACCCCCACACCATGATGTGTTTAGTGCTTGTTGAAGATAAAGGATTGACAGCACTGGAGTCTGAAGCTCACTGTTTATCCGCTGTGCAGGCACAATATGGGGCAGGGGTAATGCAGATATAAGGAACTGATTTTTGCTCTTTAAAACCAGCAGGGATAAAATATCATACAAGAACTGTTATGATGTGGTTTTCTTCATTGAAATTCTTCATTTGGCAGGCACACTATCAGCTTGTGATTCAGCAACACCAGACTACTATAACAGACCTCAAATGCATCATTTTGAGCTCTATGTGGAATATATGCAACAAAGAATAAGGCACACTACAAATGAACTTATGGAAAAACTTGGTGGAAAAATATGCCCTGGAATCCTTCATCATAATGAGACATTAATTTAATTTTCTTCCCAACTGTATATTGGGTCACGTATGAATTTGCTGTTTATAGTTTGATTTTTTCTTCACTCCTTTATAATTTCTGAGTTTCCTTTTTCCACTGAATTATTCTAATAGGTTAATTTTGGTTTCCGTGACTTGCACCTTTCCATGACTTGATGTCATTCGTGTTCCTTGTTGTGACTAGTGTCTGGCTGTACATCTCCAGGGCAGCTTTCTTATGATTCAATCAGTCAATCAGTCTTTCTTTAGCCGGGTGAAACTCCATTGAGCAAACTCATTTTCAAGGAGGGCCTGGTAGGTACAGAGTAAATAATACAGTAGCACAATTGAACATATAGCACAGATGGGCATAGTAATACAATACATAGCAATAAAAACAAGGTACAAGGATAATCAATGAGGCCCGGTTGTAAGGTGAAGCCTCATCCCGGTAAACAGTACAGCAGAGAGGTGGAAGCAAGTCAGCACCAATGTGCCGAACCAGTGATTTTAGATACTGATAGCTCTAGTAGAGCAGAGTTAATGCTAGCGACAGTGCAAGCTGGGGGCTCAGCAGCAAGCAGAAAGCAAGGATGAATCCAGGAACATGGCTTAGGGTAATTCTAACGAGAGGACAGAAAGTGTAGAGGGTTGACTGTAAGAATAGCAATGTATGGCTACAGTTTAGCAACAGGGAGGGCATTGACAAGGCTCCGAGAAGTATCTCAAATAGAGTGACTTGAATTCAGCAAAACCAATATGATGCACCAATTTTATAGATTTCTCGATGTTGTTCCTCAGCTGGCGCAGCACATAGTTAAAGGAGGCTCTGCCAAAACGGGAAAAGACTTTAAGCACAGCTAGTGAGATATATGAATGGCTTCTCAAGGTATAGTTTCATAAGGTGCAGGAGGGCAGACAGTCAGAAATGTAGGAGGGTAGCATCTTGGATATAGATCTATAGGTCCATAGTATAGCATTCCTTTGCCTTCTGAACGTAAGTGAGGTCCATCCTACCATGGAATAGAGTACACAGTGATGGATATTATATGCTGCACCCAAGATGAAATGTAAGACCCTATGATAAAGGGTGTCAAGTTTAGATAGGGCAATTTTTGGGACTTGGCCATACAGGAAGTCTGCATAATCCAAGACAGCTAGGAACGTGGTTTGTACTAAGCATTTTCTGGCCTCCTGGGTAAGCAGATGCTTGATTCTAAAAAAAAAAAAACTCCAAGCCCCTGTCTAGGTTTTTTGGAGAGCTTGTCTATATGATCAGCAAAAGAAAGTCTGTTGTCAATCCACATACCTAGGTACTTGAACTTGGTCACATAGTCAAGTGACTCACCAAGCAGGGTGGTGATAGTGGGAATATTGTTGTGCCGCCTAAGGGAGTTTATGGACTTGGTCATTGAGGATAACAGCATAGCCTTGGTCTTTTTGGCATTCAATAGGAGCGTTTGATTCAGGAGGTTTTGTTGCAGCATAAGGAAATCTGCTTGCAAGTCTGAGCAGGCACTTTCGGGAGTAGGCTTGGCAGTGTAAAGGACCATGTAATCCGCAAAGAGATGTACAGTACACTGGAAAGCTTGATTCCAAGGTTGATGCTGTTAATATAAAGTGAGAAAAGTAAGGGCCCCAAGATGGAGCCTTGAGGTACGCCTCTGCTAATCTGTTTTAGAGTGGAGAGATCTCCTGCTGCTTTTACTTGCTGTATCTGCTCTGCCAGGTGGCATGAGAACTATTTTAGGGAAGGTGCATCCAGACCAGTGTTGCGGAGAGTAACTAAGAGCAATACATGGTCGACGGTATAGAAGGCCTTGCTTAAGTCGAGGAATACCGCGCATATGTGATTCTTTAAGCCAAGGGCTCTCTGCCAGTCATCTGCGACATTAGCTAGAGCTGTGATTGTGCTATGGCATGGCCTAAAGCCTGATTGCACAGGGTTTAGCAGATTTGAGGCATCAATGTAGTTTCTAAGATGGCAATTCACTAATTTCTCCAGCAGTTTTGATAGGGTGGGGAGTAAGGAGATTAGCCTATAGTTATTTGGGTCTTTGGGGTCTCCTGATTTGAAGAGTGGTAAAACTTGGGCAGTCTTCCAGACAGAAGGGAGTTTACCTAAGCTGAGGGACATATTAAAGAGGTGCTGATTTTTGTTTTGTCGTGTTATGTATTGACTTCTGTTTCTGTTTTTCAGTAAAAAGTCCACTACTTTTGTTCGATAGATGCAATGGGATCTTTTGCTTCCATCTGGACAGTGACCAGAGAGACAGGCAGAAGGGAGCTCAGTTTAATGTCTCATCTGAGGGACAGCACTTCCAAATTCCCTACCACTGTAGAGGTCAAATCAAACTGGCCAGTAGGTGTCACTGTTGCACCATTTAGCAGTCAGAGTATTTACTCTGAGGCAGATAAAAACTTATCTTTATACTTTGTCCATTGGCTAGCCTACTGATGTGGTTATTATTAAAATGGTTTGATGCATTATAATTGATTATGTATATGAAATATTTTTACTGGCGATGATGTATGTACTTCAACTGTTTAGAATGTGTTTTACATGGGTTACAATAATGAAAGTCGAAAGTATGTGGTGAGCAGCAGTAGAACTATGGCTGTTATGTGATCAGTGTTTATTTATTTATTTAAGAGTTTTACCAGGAAGGAACACTGAGCAGAGTACTGCTCGATTCCAGGTGTGACCTGGGGAAAGGGGAACGGGAGCACATCAGAAGTACAGTAACATACAGGTACAATAGTCAGACAGGTAAGGTATTTTTAAGCGAAAAAGATGTTCCAGGACTAGAGGGCATGGGATGAAGTTGGAGGGAGGATGATTCAGAGGAAACGTGAGGAAGAATTTCTTCACAGAACGGGTGGTGGACAAGTGGAACACCCTGCCAGAGGAAGTGGTGGGGGCTGAGACAATCACTGGATTTAAGAATGCATGGGATAGACATAAAGGAATTCTGGAGGTCAGGGGAAGGGGCAACAGACTTCCTGGAAAACATAAACTGAACTTACAAACTTAAATGGGCAGACTGGGTGGGCCATAGGCCCTTATCTGCCGACACTGTCTATGTATCTATGTATGTATCTATGTAGGTACAATGTTCAGGCAGCTAACAAAACTGCTAAAAAATTGTATGCATGAATATTACAAACATGTTGTGATTTTTGCAGACACTGAGGGACAAGTTGAAGTCCTAACACACTGGGCCATCTTGGGCACAGGAGCAGGTGGGTGGATGAATGGTGAGTATAGAGAAGGGAGGAGAGGAGTGGACTGGGGCGGTGTGCCAAATAATCACAGGGAGGAGTTCCATAGTTTAGGCAAGTGGTGGGAGAAGGCCAATTGGCCTGCTGAGGTGGTCATGAGTGGGACAGACAGGAGCCACGAGTCAAAATTCCTAAGAGAGTAGGCTGGGGGTGCGGAGGCCAATATGGGAGAGGTGAGGTACTGGGGAAGGGACTGGGCCCAGAATTTTGATGTAGTGTTGCTGCAGTGGCAGAGTTGGTAGGCTTGTAATGAGGGGAGGCCAAGGGTCTGGTAGAGGACGCTGTGGTGGGTAGTGGGGTGGGGCAGTCGATGATGAAGCGACAGAAGGAGTGAAAGAGGGAGTCCAGTCTGGTTATGGTGGATCTAAGGGCAGAGCTGTAAACAAGATCACCACAGTTGAAAATAGGGAGTATCATCTTTTGCACAATAGCATGGCAGGCCGGCAGCGGGATACAACCACAATTACAGTACAGGGCACCCAGTTTGGGGCGACGTTTTTTGTGGATGGCATCAATGTGCACAGAGAAATCAAGATGCTGGTCAAGCCAGATCCTGAGATATCTGACGGAGGTGCAGGTCTTGAGGGGAGACCTATCCACAAATGGAAGGTAGGGGAAGAAGGGATCCAAGATAGTCTCTGCCTAGTACCGAAAGTCATGGAGACAGTTTTGTAGTGTTGAGAAAGAACTGGTTGGAACAAAACCAGCACTTGACCTCGTTGAAGTCCTACTGGAGCCTGGTAATCCCATCACTAGGGGTGGGGCCAGAGGTATACAGGACAGTATCGTTCGCATACATGTGAATGGATGTCTGTGGGCTGGCTATTGGCAGGTCGTTAAGGAAAATGGAGAACAGGAGTGGCCCAAGGACCGAACATTGGGGGACACTTGTAGTGACTGGAAGGGGAGTAGAGGTGGAGTTGCCAATTCTAACAGATTGGGACCTGCCTACCAAATAGGAGTGGAACCATGTGGTGGTCCATGTAGAGTCCGGCGCATGAGAGTTTGGATAGGAGGAGGATGTGGGAGACTGTGTAGAAGTAGGGTTGCCACCTATCTGGTTTTTGACCGGATAATCCGGTTTTTAGGGTCCTTGTCCAGTCATCCGGTTTAGATTAAATGCAGTCTGGTTTTTGGGCCATCTTGAGTGCTCATATACTCTTAAAACTGATGTATCAAATCATCCACTGTTTTGGCTGCATTGCATGTCCAGGTTACAAAGAAGTTCTGATGTCATTCAGACCTGCCTTTGTTTGTAAAACCAGTCTGTCTGGGAGGTGTAAAGTATGGTCATTAAGATCATTGGCAGTAAATTAACCGAATCTTTTCCACTCTGAATTTTAAGTATGGTCTTTTACTGCTATGACAGGAAACAGCTTTTACACCTTTATGTGCTCTTGTGTGTTTATTTTTGTTTGTCCTATATTCTGGTATGTTTTAGACCCATTTTTATTAAATTAATAATCTAACTTTTATTGCCTTTATCACTACATTGCTCTAATTTTTTGTTTTTTCTGAACATTCCATGATATTAGCTACATTTGTACAGGTCATTCAGATAAACAGTATGGAATGGTATATCTGAAATTGTGGAATGTCTTAGAAATATGAAAAGAAACATCAGTAGCGGCTGAGGTAAAGGGGAACACAGTGCAATATTAAGGGTACCACAAGCATCAATAATTAAGTTATCAGAAATTGGTCAAAACATCAGAATACATGACTGATATGGAAAGGAAAATGGGAGAGTATTTAACCAAGAGTTGAGCAATAAGCTGTGGATGAGCTTGACACATCCAGCAGACCTGAGTTTGATTCCCACAACCTCCACTTGCATACTGTGTGACCCTGAGCAAGTCACTTAACCTTCCTGTGCTCCTGGGTCACTCCTGTAAAATGGGCTATGTAGCCTATGGGAGTTAACCTGGTTGTCAAAGAATAAAAAAACATAAATAACTGAATAAGTAAATCGAATAAATAACAGTATAAAAATGATTTCCTATCTCAAATAATGTCTATTCCAACATTACAAATGGCTTTGGAGGAGGGGCGATATACTTGTCAGTCATAAAAAGGGGGTGGAGCCAGAGGCGGAGTTTGGGGTGTAGTTTAGCATCCAGTTTTTGCCTCATCTAAAGGTGGTGACCCTATATTGAAGGATTTGGCCAGGTTAACAAAGATGGCTGAGGTGATGTGGCCTCTATCCATGCTGGTGAGTATGGTGTCTGTGAGATGTAGGAGGGAGGTGGTAGTGGAGTGTGACTTCCTAAAGCCAGATTGGTAAGGTGTGAAAAGAGACATAGAGTTGAGAAAGGATGAGAGTTGTGAGCAAACTAATTAGATCTTGTTATAGCCATTTGGCAAGTTGCAGTGCTTGTGGTTGCCTTTTGCTAGATAAGCAATTAGTTTTAGTGCTTATGGTTGCCATGGGGTAAGTGGTAGTTGAATCTTATGATTTCTATGTGGTAAACAGTAGAACTTGTGATTGCTGCATGGTAAGTGGTTGTGATAATGCTTTTCATGTTGTAAGTGGCTGTGTTTATAATTACCATGGGGATATGTAGTAGTGATTTTAACTGACATGTAGTAAGCATTAGAAGTTGTGATTGCTGTGTGGTAAGCAGTAAGGGGTTGTGCTTCTGATAGCCATGTAGTAAGCTATAGTACTTTCAACTGCATGTGTTAAGCACCAGTGCTTGTGAGTGCCATGAGGTAAGTGGTAGCATTGATTATTGCTATGTGGATAGAAGTGATGTTTGTTGCTGCCATGTGGTAAGTGTTGATGCCTGTAACTGGCATATGGCAAATAAGTGGTAAATGATAGTGTTTCTCACTGCCATGCAGGCAGAGTTAGTACTTACAGTGTGATTGACATGTGGTAACTGGCACTGCTTGTTATTATCATGTGGTAAGAGGTAATGGTAGTTCTGACTCACATGGGTTAAATGGTAAAACTTGTGACTGCCATATGGAAAGAGGTAATGATAATTCTGATTGCCATGTGTTAAGCAGTAATACTTGTGACTGCCCTGTGTTAAGCAGTAATACTTGTTATTGCCCTGTATTAAGCAGTAATACTTGCACTTGCCCTGTGTTAAGCAGTAATACTTGTGATTACCATGTGGTAAGCTGTTGTGCTTGTGAATGCCATGTGGTAGGAGGTAGGGATTCAAAATGCCATGTGGTAAGTGGCACTGCTTATACTTGCAATAGGGTAAATTATAGTACTAGGGATTGTAATGTCGTAAAGCACAGTGCTTTTTATTGAAATTTGATAAATGGTACTGATTGTAAATGCTGTGTTTAAGTTTTACAGTTGTGATTGCCATGTGTTTAAGCGGTACTGATTGTAATTGGCATGTGCTAAGTGGTAGCACTTGTGCATGCCCTGCAGTTTGCGGTAGTGCGTGTTTTGCCATGTGGCAAGCAGTCAAGCTTGTGATTTCCATGTGGGCATTGTTACTGCTTGTGCTTGCCATATGGTAAATGATGGCGCATGTGCTTGCCATGTGGTTAGTAGTACTGCTTGTTGTTACCATATAGCAAGCAGTGGTGCTTGTGATTGCCATGTGGTAATGATGGCATTTATGATTGCCATGTAGGCATTATTACTACTTGTGCTTGCCATGTGGTAAATGATGGCACTTGTGATTTCCATGTGGGCACTGGTACTGATTGTGCTTGCCATGTGGTAAATGATAGCGCTAGTGATTGCCATGTGGTTAGTAGTACTGCTTGTTGCTGCCATATACCAAACAGTAGTCCCTGTGACTTCCATTTGATAAGTGGTAGTACTTGTGCTTGCCATGTGGTCAATGATGGCACTTGTGATTTCCATGTGGTCAATGATGGCACTTGTGATTGTCATGTGGGCATGATTACTGCTTGTGCTTGTCATGTGGTAAATGATAGAGCTTGTGACTGTGGTTGTGATTGTGATGTGGTTAGTGGTAGTTCTTGCTGTTGCCATAAAACAAGCAGTAGTGACTGTGATTTCCATTTGATAAGTGATAGTACTTGTGCTTGCCATGGGGTAGGCAGCAATGCTTAGGACTGCTATGTGGAAATTGCTACTAGCTGTGGTTGACATGTGGGAAAGGGTAGTGTGTGTGACTGCTATGGGGCAGTGATAAGTGTGTATGCTTCACATTGTCTTAAATGGTACCCCTTTGTGATTGCCATGTGTTAAGTGCCTTAAATATATTCAGGAGAATGGACTGGATCAAAACATCAACCTTGAAGTGGTGGGGAAACTTACTGAATTCATTTTGACACATAACAACTTCAGCTTCAATGGTAAACATTATGTTCAAACTACGGGAACAGCAATGGGCACCAGGATGACTCCACAGTATGCTAACCTCTTTATGCCAGATTTGGAGGAAAACTTTTTAAGGCACTGTCCCCACAAACCACTTGCATATTTCTGTTACGTTGTTGATTTGTTTATCATTTGGACAGAGGACACAGATGCATTTAAAGAATTTCATCAGGAACTTAATAACCTCCACTCTACCATAAAACTTACCCTAGAGTATTCTGCCACCAATGTTAATTTTCTGGACACCGCTGTCATCATTAAGGATGGAACCTTACATACATGTATTTACAGGAAGCCAACAGACAGGCAGGGATACTTACACAGTAATAGTAATCACCCAAGGCACACAGAAAAATCTGGTCATGTACAGTCAAGCACTTCGGTATCACCGTATCTGTTCAAATGAGGAAGACAAAGCTACACATTTGGCTATGTTGACAAACACCTTTATTGAGCAGGGACACTCTTCCAGAAAAATTGACAAGACAATAGAACATGCAACACAGGTACCAAGACAACTACTTCAATATAAGGAAAGGACAGTTACCAGCAGAATACCCTTAGTAGCCACATATCATCCAGACCTTGAACTTCTGTATAAGATTATTAAGGACCTCCATTTAATATATAGTGAGGATGAGACCCTAAATCATGTTTTTAAGGAACTACCACTACTGTCTTTTAAACAACCACCAAACTTAGCCAACCTAATTATTAGGAGTAAACTTTCACCAGAACAGAATACCATGACACTAAATGGTACACAACCCTGTAATCAATGTGGCTATAAGACTTGTGAGCTCATTTCCACTTCAGACTGTGTGGTTACATCACAAAACACACAATTCAAGGTATAGGGGAATTATACATGTGCATCATAGGATGTTGTTTATTTCATTCAATGCAAGAGATGCCGACAAACAGGTTATGTTGGAGAGACAAGCCAACCGCTCCACACTAGGATGAACTCACAGAGACATACTATTAATCTGAAGATGACTGGAAAACCAGTGGGGCAACACTTCTTTCAGTCTGACTACTCAATATCAGATATGTCAGTAATGGTCTTAAAAGGAAATCTCAAAATTACACAACAGAGACAGGCTTTTGATATCAAACTTATTTTACTTCTCAATATGGTGGAAGATGGCATGAACACAGATTTGGGGTTTATGGCACATTATAGGACTTGATATCCACAGACCTTTTCTGCATAGGATAGACATAGGACTTCAGCATCTCCTAGTGTGTGTGTGTGTGTGTGTGTGTGTGGAGGGGGGTTACGTGAGTGTGGGGGTTGCTGTTACATTGAGGTGGGCTTCTATTCACATACATGGAGTTACAATGTGTTATGACTCTCGGTTCTCACACATAATATATATTAATTCCATCTTGCTGTTTATCTTCCCCGGGGGTGGAGTTAATTCCATTGGGTCTTATTCAGAGATTCCCTAGCCTGTTGCTATACATACAGTAGTTTGATTATATACTGTCACATTTCTAAACTCTGAACATTTTGGGGTGCAGGATCTCATTTGCATGGAGGTCCTTGACAGATCAAATTACACTGTGCTAATATTATAGTGATTTGAGGTAATGAAGGTATGTTAGGAATCTTGTCTTACATACATACTGTGCATTTAATTTTAGGTACTTTACCCTGGGGAGGGTGGAACTGTTATTTCATTGTGGTTCTATTCAGAATCATTGGACTGTTACTGCTCAGATAGTAGCATGGTTATATAGTGTCGCATGTTTGAGCTCTGTACATATTAGGATACATGATCTCTTTTACTTGGAATTTCATGACAAGTTTAATTCCTTTGAGTAACAATTGGATTGATGGATGTGAATGATGATGCATTAGAACTCGTGTGTGTGTGTGTGTGTGTGTGTGTGTGTGTGTGTGTGTGTGTGTGTGTATGTATATGTATCTCCTTAAACCTAGTTACAGTATCTTCTCCTTGGGGATGGGGAGAATTTAATTCCTGTGATTTTTTTTATTCAGATTCCTCAGTTATTTTCAGTACATCAAGCTGTTATATTATACACTGAGAATTTATTGAAATCTGTACATATCGGGCTGCATGGCCTTAATTTCTTGGTAGTCCTGGACAATCCATTTTTTGTCTGCCACTTATACTGCCAATTTGTATTATCATTTATAAGCTCCTGTTACTACACTATAGGTCTTAAGGTTTATGGAGCATAATAACTAGTTTGAGAGTATAGTTGGGTAATGGTTCCAGCTAAGTTTTACTTTCCATATAGTATGTAACTATTGCTCACTTGAGGTAAACTTTACTGTTTACTCTTTGTATGCCATATATAGGTACTTTCTGTAGTTATATTTTGTGGGGCTTATTTTTTACTCACCGTTTTAGAACGTCTTTAATCCAGGTGGATTTTGCTTTTCATTTAATGCATTCATATACACACTGTGACACTCATAATTGGGTTTAGGAGCTCTCTGCTCGAATAGTTGTTATCTTATTCTGAAAGCATCTCTAGTCATTTTATTTTATGTGCAGTGTACTCCTTACATGTTATGCCCCAAGCACATCTGACCTTGAGGCCCTGTCAGCTGAAGGTGAACTAGTATTATTCAAGTTCTCTGACATTTTCTTCTGTATTTTTTAAATGAGTATTTTGAACCAATGGGCATTTTTTTCTGTTTTTTTCTGCATGATCTGGGTGTTAAAAGTATGGGATTTTCTAAATAACTGTCACTGAACTTCTGAGGAAGGACTTGTTGGTCTGAAAGCTAAAGCACTTTGTTCTTTTTGTTACATCCATGTTGGTCCAATAAAAGGTATCAAATCATTTGCATCTGGATCTGTTCTTACAAGAACCAATATGGCAAAGACTATATCTGTATGACATGTGTTAAGTGGTAACTTGTTTTCACTTGCCATGTGTAACACAGTACCCCTTCATGACTGCCATATGGTCTGTGGTAACTTGTTTTTGCTTGCTATGTGTAAAACAGTACCCCTTTGTGACTGCCATGTGTAAAACAGTACCCCTTTGTGACTGCCATGTGTAAAACAGTATCCCTTTGTGACTGCCATGTATAAAACAGTATCTCTTTGTGACTGCTATGTATAAAACAGTACCTGTTTGTGACTGCCATGTGATATGCATTAAGTTGTTTTTACTTGCCATATGTAAAACAGTACCTCTTTGTGATTGCCATGCACTGTGTGGTAACTTGTTTTTACTTCACATGTGTAAAACAGTACCCCTTTGTCATTGCCATGCAGTGTGTGGTAACTTGTTTTTACTTGCCATGTATAAAACAGTACCCCTTTGTGGCTACCATATGGTACATGGTAAGTTGTTTTTACTTGCCATGTGTAAAATAGTACCCCTTTGTAATTGATGTATGGTAAGTGGTAAGTTGTTTTTACTTTGCATGTGTAATGCAGTACCCCTTTGTGGTTGCCATATGGTACGTGGTAACTTGTTTTTGCGTGGCACATGTAAAATAGTTGTACTTGTTATTGCCATGCACTTAGTGATAGTGAACGGCATGTGGTAAGCATTAAGTGGCAGAACTTGTGATTGCCAGGTGGGTAGGAGCAGTGTTTGTGAAAATGCATCACAAGTGTTAGTGACTGTGAGCGTAATGTAATAAATGATAAGTTGTAGTGCTTATGACTTCTGTGTGGAGAGTTGCAGCTAGTCACTGTACTACTACTACTACTGATGTTCACTGTCAAAGGACCACTGCATGTAGTTGGTATGTCACCTAGGAACCCTTTGTGCTTTGTGAAGTTGGGAAGCCATGCATAGTGCTACATGTCAGGAAGGTTATGACTTCACACCAGCCTACACAGTATTTGAGGTGAGGCCATATTAGAGACCTAGAAAGTGGCAAAATCACCTCTTGCCTGCAGCTGGTACAGCCCCCTCCAATACACTGTGCATTCTATTGGCTTTTCCATATACCTCATTACATTTGGAAATGGTTTTCATATCAGCACTTACAATTATCCCCAAGTCCCTTTCTTCCATAGATTGCTCATCTTTCACGACTTTGATTTAGTACTCCAGTTTTAGATTCTTGTTTCCAATGTGCATGCCCTTGAACTCTTGGCATAACATTTCAGTCACCATATGTTAGACCTATTTTTCAACCTTGACATGCCCTTTCAAATTCCTTACACCTTCTGGGTTAGACATCCTGCTTCAAAGTCTGCTGTTGTCCAAACTAAGACACACCTTCACCTATGTCATGATACTTAGATGTCTTCTGGTACACTGTTAGCCACTGCTAAGCAATTTAAATCACAGGTTGTAGTGATGTACATGTGGAATGGGTGGGGCCTACAGCAGACCCCTGCAGTACATTGCTGGTAACCTGCTTACCCGTGATGTGGCTCTTAATGGTGACCCCCCCATGCCCAACACCAAAGCACAGCATTTCCTGTAGTCTTGGACCAGCTGGTATGGTCCACTAGAGACTCCCAGGCCCGATCATCATTGCATAGTGTAACCCCTAGGTGGCACTATCCCAAGGGCTACTACCCCTGCCTTCAAGGCTAGTAACAGGTTAAGGGGCCTGAGTTCTGAAACGGGTGCCTCCACCCGGAGGTCAGGGTTGGTAGTGGTAAAGCTTACCTGGGCACAGCCCTCTGGGACACTGTAACCCCCCTCTTTCCTTACCAGTGGCTAGAACAATACACAATAATCAGTTTCATAATACCCCTGATACACCACACAAGTACCCACACTGTTTGCACTTACCACCAGGGCTTTCCTCTGGCCTGGCCCTGGGGACCTCCTGCAAAACAAGGTTATACACAGCAAAAAACAGCAGTACAGTACTCTTGCACAAACTGGAACCACAGTCAGGGTAAATGCAAAAAAGAGTTAGATCTGATTTATTTAAGGGACTTGAACAAGGGAGGGGTGTAATCAGGTTAATTTGCTTAAAGGCTGTATCAATCACACAGTTATGCATGCACTTCAGTGTCCATAAACAGTCACACACTCTGGGTACCCAGATGGAGAATGGTGGGCTAGCCAGGAACGTTGCAGCTGTTTGGGGCCCTATGATGGAAGAAAACAACGTGCACAACACACACTATTTGTAATCCAGAGCCGGAGGGCTCAGTTCATGAAAAGAAAACAACAAGACAATCAGATGACACACTTTTAGATTAGGCTGTTGTTGCAGGGAGCTACCCTGATGATTACTCACGATACCCAAGACTGGACACAGGCTGGACAAAAATCGAGACAGCAGGTGGTTAATCTGGAGTGCCAGGAGAAGCAGGGCCCACATGAATTGCCGAGGCATCGTTCCTGTTCAAGCGTGGAGTAGGGGGCTGATCCCCAGGCAGGTCTTTTGTTGATGGCTTTCTCTGTGTAGTGGGTAGTCTGGCTGGGCCAGTGTGGTGAGGCCCCGGCCAAATGGAGACAAATTCGGATACAGTCTGTTTTGGGCTGGATACAGCTTCCAGCAAGCAGAACACAGTTCACACAGTGGGGAACCAAATCACGACCCACTAACAACTCACAGCACATTTACATGTAAGGACATTCTACTGTACCAGGCAAACCGCTCTCCTGTCACGATTGCAGAGTCTCTGCACAAACTGGGGATTTTAAAGCAGCTGGAAATCCTGACAGGCCAATTGCATTCAGCAAAATCTTCTGTCTTCTTCAGGTATGAGCCTGGTAAAAAATCAGTGACTTACTTCATTCTCACAAACTTGGATTTAGTCCGAAATAATTCTCTTCCTTCCCTCTCAGGGGCAGCAGGCAGACATGCAGGCCACAACTCAGGCCTTTTCACAATTCTCCTACACAAAACTACTCAGATGGCTGCTTGACTGTCTCAAGCTGTTGCCTCTTCAGCTCCCAACTTAGATCTGACTCAACTGCCAGCAAACCTGGGACTTTCCCCAGAATCCAAAAGATCCGGTTGGCTGATCTGTTAGTCACAACAAAGGCTCCCCCTTCAGGTGCAAAAAGGCGCCAAAAGCCCAAAACTACAATTCCTACAGATTTTGACTCCAGACAGCTCCTGTAGTCCGGCTCCATTTTAGGTCCCACCAGTACTGATTGGTCCAATTCGGCAGTCCAGGATCAAGATAGTGGAGATAAACAAAACAGTCCTTGCTGCAAAGAAGGCAGGTTAGACAAACTACATTATCATTATCACTCTAAATGATTTTCAGCAAATAGTTACATCTTTCAACAGAGCTCCCTCTCAGATTACTTATGACTGCAATCCAGGCAGCTCTTAAAGAGAGTGCACAGCTATACAGGCACTCTCTGGCAATCACATTTAAACTGCTAAAATGCAGGACACCAGCCTGGCAGTGAGCATTTAGGCAAGCTCAAGGAAGACTTTTCAGGAACCCCCATTTGTAGGGGGGGTTACACCCTTCCCTGCCTGGAGAAAACTTGGTGTCCACGTCAAGTCTGTACCATCATGCATCAGTTAACATAAACTTATTACTTTACTATACATATTCACTATGCTTCATGATACTATATCCATTCTGACAACACACTGTGCATATTTCACACAGGTAAATTGAAAATTACTATACTGAATTAGGTAATAACTTCTTGTACCTTAAACAATGCAACAGGGGGGCCCTTCCCTATCAGCTAACTTGGGGCTAGAGGGGGTGGGAGCACCATAGTGAGAGGGAAAGACAAGTAACCTGAAATTGGCTGTCACGCTCAATTTGGGCAGTGAGCTTGGTGAGACATAAACACCTTTGTGCACCACATTGAGAGGCAAATCCACTGGCCTTCCGGGAGAATCATAACTGAAGTGTACTACTGGCTTGACAGCTCAGCCAGTCTTTCTGAGGGGGACAACTACAGTCTCTGTACTCTGAGCACTGGGCTGGGGACTCTCGTCACTTGTGAGGGGGTGCCTCTGCTTGGATGGGAACATCCAAACTTGGGGTACTGTTGGCTCCTTGCTCTGCAGGCTGTTTCTACAACACTTGACTCATTTTGCAAAGGCTCAGGCACAATCAAACTCTGAGGCACTGAAGGGGGGGTTGTCAGTACTCTCATGGTGTTCTTCAAATTCTGGTATGTCACCAGAAAGACTCATTCCATCAGCCCCTCCCTCAGGCAAATCATACAGTTCCACAATACACAGAGACTCAGCATCTTCAGACGTGATACTTTGCACTTCACTTTCAGGGAGCATTGGCTCCAAGGATGAAGATGTGGGGTTAGGCAGTCCAGAAGGCCCAGCTTCATCCCCACAATTAATCATGGGGTTACTTCAAAACAGCTGACTCAGTTTATAAGAGGGGTAATAGGCATAGCCACACTCACTTTCATCAGAAGTGGACTGACAGTCACTATCATTCTGGGCCTGCTGCGGAGGAAACCTTAAATCTGTGACCACTGGGGTAGGTTGACTCTGTCTCTTTCTTGCAGCAGCATGAGTCACCGGCCCAGGGGGCTCAATTTCTGGGGGGTTCAGCCTCAGTCAGACTTGGCCGATAGGTAGCAAGTGGTTACGGTGCTTGGTCTTGACAGCTTTAGAATTGTTCTCTGTGCACACCTTGTACACAGGTAAATCATCCAACTTTCCAACTACTACATGGGGAAGTTGGTGCCACCGATCAGCAATTTTGTGTTTACCATGCAGTCCCAAATTGCATAACAACACACGGTCTCCGGGTCAAAGCTCTTGAGCCTTCACTTTTTTATCATGCCTCTCTTTGTTGACTAGATTTCTCATGGTGGCCATTGTCTGGGCTAGTTGATAGGCATGGTTCAATTGAGCTTTAAGTTTTTGTACATATTGCAAGTGGTTTTTGGCTCGGACCACATCTGGAGAGACCCCAAAACAGACAGCAACTGGTAGCCGGACCTCTCTCCCGAACATGAGGCAGTAGGGGGAGAACCCAGTAGCATCATTTATCGTACAATTGTATGCATGTGCCAAGGTGCTAATCTGCTGGCTCCATTTATGCTTGTCTTTTGGGTGGAGGGTGCCCAGCATGTCTAGAAGGGTGCAGTTAAAACGTTCTGGTTGAGGGTCTCCCTGCAGGTGATGGGGGTGGTTTGTGACTTTTGCACCCCCCATAGAGAGAGCATTTCTTTGATTAGTCAACTCTCAAAGTCTCTGCCCTGGTCAGAGTGGATCTGCTGGGGGGCACCATAGTGGACAAAGACATTTTCCACTAGCACCTTGGCCACGGTAGATGCCTTTTGATCTTTGGTGGGAAAAGCTTGTGCGTACCATGTGAAATGATCCGTAACCACTAACACATTGCCAATATTCCACTGATCAGGTTCTAAACACAAGAAGTCTATGCAGACTAGTTCCATGGGGGTGCTGGTAGTAATATTAACAAGGGGGCAGCCTCTGAGGCAGGGCTTTTCTTTGCAGGCGGCGACTACAAGTCTTTACATGGTGCTCAACATTGGCCCCCATTTTGGGCCAGTAGAAGCGAGATTGTACCAGGTCAAGGGTTCTGTCAATACTGAGGTGCCCCATGTGATTGTGGAGTGACCTCAGTACCAAATCTTTAAAGGCCGTGGGCAGGACAAATTGTTGCTTGTCTAATTTGCCACTACAATCTACTGTCTCTCTATACAATAACTGATTGAGCAACTTCAATCTGGGGTGTTCTTTAAACAATAAAGCAGTTTGCAAGTCAGTGAAACATAACTTACACACATGTTTCCCCACACGCAGGGCATCAAGTGCTGGCTGAATCATAGGATCTTGGGATTGAGTCCACTAAATGCTGTCATTGTCAAATTGAGGTAGTGCACTAATATCTAGAGCAGAGAAGTGGCAATAAGCAGCTGGTATGCAGGTGTTAGAAGGGCCCAAACAATCTACTAAACAGTCCACTGTGTCCGCAGACATCTGTTCATCTCTATCAAACTTTTGACACAATGCTCAAATGTCAGGTTCAGACAGCCTGACCCAATCACTCTTGGAAGTGGGCCTTCGTGAAAGGGCATCAGCATCAATATGGTTCAGGCCCGGTCTATATTCGACAGCATAATCATAGGTTGATAATGCAGAAAGCCATCAGTGCCCAGTGGCGTCTAACTTAACTGAAGTCTGTACATAGGTCAGTGGGTTATTATCAGTGTTCACCAATATCTTTGTCCCATAGAGGTATTTATGAAACTGGTCAACGATGGCCCATTTTAGCGCAAGGAACTCCAACTTATGCACAGGGTAGTTTCATTCGGATGGGGTCAAGCTCCTACTGGTGAAAGCTACTGGTCTCAGGCCATCCTCATGGTCTTGATACAGCACTGCTCCTAGACCCTGCAGTAGCATCCATATGCAGCACATAGGGTTTGGTGGAGTCAGCAGAGGCGAGGATGGGGTCGTGGGTGAGCTGGTATATTATCTCATGGAAGGCTGCTTCACAGTCAGGCATCCAGCGGGGCCCGAAGAGTTCACCTGGGCAGAAGTATACTTTTTCTGATTCTTTAACAGACCCTTTTTTTGTATTTACGATTGGTAGGAGGGTAACCCTGGGTAAGGTTCAAGAGTGGGTGAATCACCTTGGAATAGTCTTTTATGGACCTGCGGTAGTAGCCACAGAACCCCAGGAAATGTTGTAGTTCTTTCAGATTATGGGGCTGGGGCAAAGTAGTCAGTGCTTCAACCTTACTGGGATCAGTCTCTAGCCCTTTTGTAGATACTATGTGCCCCACATACTTCACGGAGGTTTGGAAATACTGGCACTTGTCAATGGACAGCTTGAGGCCGAAGTCTTCCAGTCGGTCTAGGACTTTAAACAGTTGGTTCTCATGCTCCTCTAAGGTGCTCCCAAACACAATGATGTCGTCCAAGTACACCAGGCATTCCGGCAAATTCACATCTCCCACCGCATGTTCCATCAGTCACTGAAAGGTGGATGGGGTGCCCGATATCCCCTATGGCATCCTCAGAAACTCATAGAACCCCAACGGACAGATGAAGGCTGTTTTCTCACAGTCTTCCGGGGCCATTGGGATCTGGTAGTATCCACTGTGAAGATCCAACACTGAGAACCATTTGCTCCCATTCAAGCAGTCCAGGGCATCTTGTATATGAGGCATAGTGTATTGGTCTGGGATGGTCCACAGGTTCAGAGTTTGATAATCAACCCACATCCACACACACCCATTCTTCTTACGCATAACCACAATGGAAGAGGCATATGGGCTCCTGGATGCTTGGATCACGCCAGCAGCGAGCATTTCCTGCAAGTGTTTTCACACATCATCTATGTCTGCTGGGGCTAGATGTCGGGACCTCTCTCAAAATGGCTGTTCATCGTGCAGGCATATGTGATGCTCCGCACCCTGGACACATCCCACATCCCATTCCTTCAACAAAAACACTTGGTCTCTCTGGGCAAGTCTCTTGCTAATTCTAGCATTCTATTTAGCTGGCAACAGGGAGTCACCAAAGTCAAACAAGTCTGGGGTCACTCTCTCCTTCTCACCAGGGTGCTTGTTTCTGGGCAATACTGCAGTGTCTGCATGGTGTACCATAGCTAGGGTGCACCCTCAGTTTACCCGGATCTCCTGATCTAACACATTGTGAATCTGGACCATCACTCATCGTGCATAGGCATGGACACATCCCACATCCCATTCCTTCAACAAAAACACTTGGTCTCTCTGGGCAACCCTCTTGCTAATTCTAGCATTCTATTCAGCTGGCAACAGGGAGTCACCAAAGTCAAACAAGTCTGGGGTCACTCTCTCCTTCTCACCAGGGTGCTTGTTGCTGGGCAATACTGCAGTGTCTGCACATTGTACTGTAGCTAGGGTGCACCCTCTGTTCACCCGGATCTCCCGATCTGACACATTGTGGATCTGGACCATCACTCATCGTGCATAGGCATGGGCACAAGCAGGCAAGATGCTGGGCTTGACCAATAATCCTTCTGGTAATTTTCCATCGCCTGGCACATCCAACATCAGTATTTTGTTCTTGACATCTTTCTGGAGGTGGACTTCCCCTTGAATGGTACACTGGGCGTAGGGGCCAGTACCATTGACTCTGGATCCTTCTTTCACACGATCCCCACCGGTTCATCCTGCTCTACTTCCTCGGGTTTCTGTTGCAAATCGTAGACCCACTTGATCAGAGCTGGAATTCTCAGGGCCTTCCCAGTCTATCACCCTTGTTTCTCATGACAGAATTGCGCCAGTCTCCCAAACATATGGGTGTTTGTCCCAATTAACAGGGGGACCCCATCATACAGTTCGGTGGGGGGGACACACTAGGGCCAAAGTCTCTACTCGCTCCTCTACCCCAGTTACAGTTGCAGGAAAAGACAACCAGAGGCAGTCATACCCAAGGTAGGGATAAGACTTGTCGCTCAGGCCCATGTAGGCCTTCCAAGGATTGCAAAGGCACATCAGATAAGTGTTTGTCATACCAGTCCTGGAATACAATGGTCACTTGCGACCCACTGTCAAGCACAGCCCGAGTATGAATACCATTCACAGTCACTGTAGTCTCCACTGAAGGGCCCACTATTTTGGACCAATCTGGGGAGGCAGTAGCAGAGGCCTGGACAGATGATTTAGCCACAAAGAAATTTGAGTTAGGGTTTCGTGAACCCTCACTGCGGTCATTTCGGGCACCCTTTGGCAATTGATTTGCTTTTCAGAGCTCCCCTTGGAGTCTGTTTACTACTCTTTCTAAGTCCTTCTGAGACTGGCATTCTCTTTTCATATGGCCATCCTTTCCACAGTTGTGACAAATGATAGACTCCTGGGTCATCCTGGGAGAGAACATCGTATGAGGAACTGAAGCAGTAGTAAGAGATTGGGGTCTAGTATCTGCTTGCAGCGGTGAGAGTGGTGCAACGTGTCTTAACAGTTCCTTTAGAGTGGCAGTCAATCCGGTGATCTGAGCCTTGGAGCCACCCTTGGTAGAGGATGCCTGAGGGTGCACCCCCACCCCCATGGCAGTCACGTCCTGAAAGGGACCAGAATCTTGTTCCATGGGGGAAACCCTTGCAGAGGCACCCATCTTCAACTCTTGAACTTTCTTTAGTTGCTCATCTTTCCAATGCTGGGCCCAGAGCGGGAAGTCCTTTGCATTCTCAGAGTGCTCGTTAAGTGCCGACTTTTGCCCCGAGCCCCACTTGGCTGATCACTCTTGGTCACTTGTGCAGCAGCAGCAGATATGGGTGCAGTTCCCCCATGGGGTCACCTTTGCTCAACCCCCCAAATTTCTTTCATTAGCTCATCATAGGAGGGGGGCAATTCCAGTTGGATGGCAAGGCACAACTGAAGGAGTAACAATTCTGAAAATGGAGCAGACTTAAGGATCCGGTCCAGCCTAGTTCGAACTAATTCATTTGACGGCAAACTACCCTTTCTGAGGCACTCTTGTAGAAGCTTTTCAAGCCAAGGTACATACACAAACAATGGCTCCCCTCGGTACTGCTGAGCGTTTCTTACTGTCCACCATAGATCCTCATCTGAATCTGGGATCCCATACACATTCTCTAATGCATCAAGATAGTCCTGTGCAGTTGCTTTGGGGTTATTGGCCCGCTTGGCATGGATGGTAGCCAGGGCAGGACCTCAGAGGCTCTCACTCAACCTCTTTCATTTCTCTGCTTCTGAGCATTGCCATTCAGGTATTAGAGGGGCAACATAGTCTAATCCAGGTCTCCCAGTCATCCTCCCCTTGGGGGGTGGGAAGGGTGCCTGAGAAGATTCTCTGCCTTCAGTAGGAGTCATGACTAATGACAGGTACAGATATAGGGGCCAGCACTGGCGCAGGCACAGAAGGCAGGGCAGTAACAGGTGCTGGAGTGGAAGGGGGTGTTGGGGAAGAAACACCCCCAAGTGGCGGGAATAGTTTCTTAAAGTCCTCTACGGTTTTCCCTTCCTCCAGCAACAACTTAGCAAATTTCTCCTCAAAAGTCTCAAATAACGGTGGGAGCTCATCTTCCCCGGGATCTTTACTGTCTTTTGATATCACTTTCTAGACAGCTGGAACCCCTTCTGGGGCAATAGTCTGTGGCACTTTAGAGCTGTCCACGAGGTCACTACTCTATGCCAAGGCTATGAAAGTTTGGGCGATCAAATCAGCCTGTCGACCCACCATCACAGGGTTTTTTAAAACATTCAACATTGGAGATTGCTCCCTCTACAGTGTCTTTACTGGTACCCAGGGGAATATCCAGTATAAGTAGAGCATTTTGGGGGGTCGATCTCCTGCCCAGTACACCACCCCACCAACTGGTGTACAGCCATTTCTACTGGGGTAGCCATTAATCTTTAACAATAATTCTTAATTTTTGGCCACTAGAAGGCACAAAATCCCAGCGCTGAGCCTCCAAAATGTAACCCCTAGGTGGCGCTGTCCCAAGGGATACTACCCCTGCCTGCTTGGCTAGTAGCAGGTTAAGGGGTCTGAGTTCTGAAACAGGTGCCCCCACCTGGAGGTCAGGGTTGGTAATGATCAAGCTAACCTGGGCACAGCCCTCCGGGACACTGTAACCCCCCCTCTTTTCTTACTAGTGGCCAGAACAATACACAATAATCACTTTCATAATACCCCTGATACACCACACAAGTACCCACACTGTTTGCACTTACCACCAGGACTTTCCTCTGGTCTGGCCCTGGGGACTTCCTGTAAAACAAGGTTATACACAGCAAATAACAGTAGTACAGTACTCTTGCACAAACTGGAACCACAGTCAGGGTAAATGCAAAAAAGAGTTAGATCTGATTTATTTAAGGGACTTGAACAAGGGAGGGGCATAATCAGGTTCATTTGCTTAAAGGCTGTATCAGTCAAACAGTTATGCATGCACTTCAGTGTCCATAAACAGTCACACACTCTGGGTACCCAGATGGAGAATGGTGGGCTTGCCAGGAACATTGCAGCTGGTTGGGGCCATGTGATGGAAGAAAACAACATGCACAACACACACTATTTGTAATCCGGAGCCGGAGGGCTCAGTTCGTGAAAAGAAAACAACAAGACAATCAGATGACACACTTTTAGATTAGGCTGTTGTTGCAGGGAGCTACCCTGATGATTACTCACGATACCCAAGACTGGACACAGACTGGATGAAAATCGAGACAGCAGGTGGTTAATCTGGAGTGCCAGGAGAAGCAGGGCCCACACGAATCGCCGAGGTATCATTCCTGTTCCAGCGTGGAGCAGGAGGCTGTTCCCCAGGCAGGTCTCTCATCGATGGCTTTCTCTGTGCAGCGGATAGTCTGGCTGGGCCAGTGTGGCAAGGCCCCGGCCAAATGGAGACAAATTCGGATACAATCCATTTTGGGCTGGATACAGCTTCCAGCAAGCAGAATACAGTTTACACAGTGGGGAACTAAATCATAACCCACTAACAACTCACAGCACATTTACATGTGAGGAAATTCTACTGTACCAGGCAAACTGCTCTCCGGTCACAATCTCAGAGTCTCTGCACAAACCGGGGATTCAAAAGCAGCTGGCGTGACAGGCCGACCGCATTCAGCAAAATCTTTGGTCTTCTTCAGGTATAAGCCTGATAAAAAATCTGTGGCTTACTTCATTCTCACAAACTTGGATTTAGTCCAAAATAATTCTCTTCTCTCCCTCTCAGGGGCAGCAGGCAGACATGCAGGCCACAACTCAGGTCTTTCCACGGTTCTCCTGCGCAAAACTACTCAGACGGCTGCTTGACTGTCTCAAGCTGTTGCCTCTTCAGCTCCCAACTTAGATCTGACTCAACTGCCAGCAAACCTGGGACTTTCCCCAGAATCCAAAAGGTTTGGTTGGCTGATCTGTCTGTCAGTCACAACAAAGGCTCCCCTTTCAGATGCAAAAAAGGCGCCAAAACCCCAAACTACAATTCCTACAGATTTTGATTCCAGACAGCTCCTGTAGTCCGGATCCATTTTAGGTCCCACCAGTACTGGTTGGTCCAATTCGGCAGTCCAGGACCAAGACAGTGGAGATAAACAAAACAGTCCTTGCTACAAAGAAGGCAGGTTAGACAAACTACATTATCATTATCACTCTAAATGATTTTCAGCAAATAGTTACATCTTTCAACAGAGCTCCCTCTCAGATTACTTATGACTGCAATCCAGGCAGCTCTTAAAGAGACAGTGCACAGAGGCTATACAGGCACTGTCTGGCAATCGCATTTAAACTGCTAAAATGCAGGACACCAGCCTGGCAGTGAGCATTTGGGCAAGCTCAAGGAAGACTTTTCGGGAACCCCTATTTGTAGGGGGATTACAATAGCATTTCTGGCAGTGTGTAGTATACCAGTACACTACAAACATCAGAGCACAGTATATCTTGCAGTACTGGGTCCTCTGGTTGCTTCCAAATATCACAGTAAAAATATCTTGTAGTCTTGGGTCCACTGATAACCTGCAAACATCACAGTGCATAAGTACAGCATATCTTGCTGTGCTGGGTCCTCTGATAGCCTCCAAACATCATAGCACAGCATATCTTGCAGTACTGGGTCCTCTGATATCCTCCAAACATCACAGCACAGCATATCTTGCAGTACTGGGTCCTCTGATAGCCTCCAAACATCACAGCACAGCATATCTTGCAGTGCTGGGTCCACTGGTGGCCTTCCAGTCTCTACTGTTGCAAAGTATGACCTGAGGTGTATGGGCTACCTACCCCTATCCCTGACACTACTACCCAGCATATCTTACAGTGCAAGGTTTACTGGTGACCCTCCACCCAGCCTCTACTGCTGGAGAGCATGACCTCGGGTATGGGCATGTCCCCCAGCCCTGACACTGCTGCACAGAATTTCCTGCAGTGTGGAGCCAATCCATGATGCCTCAACACCATAGATAAGCATTCCTTGCAGTGTGGGTCCTTGCAACCCCAGTTCCATCACTGTGCTGCATTTCCCAGGAATACTGGGGTTCAACTGGCTGTTTAGTATCCTGCTCTTTACTTTTTGGAAGAGTAAACCCCCTCTCTAGGAGAGGGGTTTATGTTCACCATTAGGGGCCCAGTTTTGAGTTTTCCCCCAGTTTATGGGTTTAGCAGGTGTTTTGGGGGAAGGCACCTTTCGGGACTATGGATTGAGACTGCCACTAAGGGCAGCCTTTTAGCCTATAAAAGCAGAGAGCACTGGTAGCATGGGGGGAGGATAGGAGGCTGGCTGGGAGATGACAGGACTGGCGGGCAGGAAGCAGCTCATTGGTCCAGGGTGGGCTGGATTTTGAGGGGGATTCCCCCGTCGTAAGTGTAAGGTAGTGCCGTGAGTGAGGCAACATGGTGCTGGTAATGGAAGGTGCATGGGAAGGGAATCAGTTAGCCTGCCAGTGTCGTGTGGGTGCAGATGGGGCTCCAGGGAGAAAGGGGTGATGAGAGCACCCTGGGAGGTAGTGGGGTGGGGTCCCATGCCCATGGGAGGTAGGTTGGACTACCAGGGCTGGAGGTTTTATGACAGGATTCCTCTAGGGGAGGGATGGTGGCAGCTCCCCTCCCAATTCCTGTCGTGGCAGGGTGGTCCAGGCTTGGTTAAGGGGGTGCTGGAGGCTTCTCACCCACCATAGGGCCTGCTTGGAGGGGCAGGTCTTGGGGCACCGATCACAAGCAGTTCGGGCGGGCTGCAGGTAATTTCAGACAGGCCTTGGGAAGCCCTTTGGACCCGGTAGCTTAAAGCAAGCACAAGATGTAAGATTGCTGGGGAAGCAGGCACAAAGTATTTGGAGATATCCCCCCCCCACTGTAGATGGCGAAAGGAGACTGAGTGTGACTGCAGCCATGATTAAAAGGGATTACGGCAGGGTTAAGGATTTTAAGGAACTGGTCAGGGAAGGAAAATTCCTGTGTCCCATTGACACGGGACCAGGTGGGAGAAACCTCTCACTTCTCCAACAGGTGGGAGACTGCCCAGGGTTACAGAACAGAACAAGTACAGGTTTGAGACCAACTAACCAGTCCCAGAGGGTAGGTTCAGCTCAAATGTCCAGCGAAGGTCCAAGTGAGGTTCAGATATAGCATCCGAGGTTTCATCAATCTGCCTGGAGTAGAATGCTGCTTAGTACATCTATTCTCCCAGTCTTGTGCACCCTGGCTCTGTAAATAGTTTGTGCTCCATGGAGCCGGATGGCAAATACGTTTTTAAGCAAGCAGTGGAAACCCCTGGGTCCTTGCAGAAATCATTTGGGATCTCAGGTGCAATAAATTGTTTTGTTGCTTATTCCTGAGTGTGTGAGAGTGTTTTTAAAGTCTTTCTAAATAGATAAATTGCAGCGAATCTAATGAATTACTGACCAGACTTCTTTGGGGGGAGTTTAAAGTTCACAGCCCACTTGGTGTTGGTGCTTCCTGGGCCAGGATGATGGTGGGGGAGTCTGAGAGAAGAAAAGAAAAAAGAGGAGGTCTCCTGTTCCCATCTGTCGTGTCCAGAAGAGTGCCAAGGTTTATCAGTTCCATTATGATGCAGTAAGACCTGGGCCGTGGTAAGACAGCACCATTTTTATTCTCCATGTCTGTTAATGTTCTGGTCTGGGTCTCTTTGGGGTAGGCTCCCCTCCCCTCTTGAAACATTGGGAGCCCCTAGACAAATGGGGAGGTGGAGTGGCTACTACACAGGTCACTATCTGATCTCACATATGAAATGACGGGAGTGATGCAGTGTCTGCCCAACTGGTTATCACTATCTGCCACTCCAATATCACCAAGTGCTCCCTGGGATAACAAAATCTGTTCTTCATTTCACCATATCTAACTGCTGGAAGTCTCACAATGCTCAGCACAGAATGGAAAAAGCTTCTGAGATTCAGATTCTAATCAGTTTCAGTCCCAACGGTAGGAAGTTGATATTTCTGAAACACTATATGTAGAACCTTTGTAGGGGACTTTGTTGCTCTTCACGGTTGTTAGTTTGATCTACCAGTGCGTTGAGGCCATATTAGTGTTTTCATACATTTCTTTGTTTTAAAGTAGATTTGAAAGAGGGCTGATTAAGTTCTGAACATAACTGGTCACGTCCTCAGAGAGGGACAGAATTGACTTCTGACTAGGTCACCGATCCCAGCTACACTCACTGCAAGTACACCTCAGCTCACACAACAAAATAATATGTCCCCCAGCAAAGTGGACGACCTTCCTTTTCTATAAGTAGTTTTGTTTCATGTTACCATGGGTGTGGTGCAGGCTGCATTCCTATACAAACAGTAACCCTTGGCAAGTAATCAAATATTTAGGTATTTGTTGCTTTCTGTGGTATAAAGGGAAAACACTTTTGAAAATCACGAGTAGCATTCCAGGCACATTTTGAAGACAACAACTGTATAAAAACCTTGTAACATATTGGCACAATTTAATAAAGTGTGACAGAAAGGCTAGATCTGTGCACAAGAAAGATGGACTCTTGTCCAGGCACAGCATGAAGTGAATGCAGGGCCAGACCCTTTGCTGCCTTGGAATATATGAACATAGGACTGTGCCAGCAGAAGCAGACCACCAGGTCTAAGTCTGCTCAAGTGTGTAGCTAGCACACCTAGTTTGCAGCTGCCACCCCCCGCCTCCCCCATCCTCACTCTCCCCTGTGCCTGTCCCATGCCCTTTTATAGCTGTTCACAGATTTACATGATACCACCCATTCTGGTAGTGCATTCCATTTTGCTACCACTCTCTCCATGAAATAGTGTCTCCTCATTTCCTTCCTAAATTTAACCCCCTCTATTCTTAGTCTGTGCCCCTCGGTGTCCCTCCCTCTCCTTAGCTTAAAGACCACAACTGCCCCATCCTTATTGATTCCCCTCGGATACTTGAATGTGTCTATCATGTCCCTCCTGCCCCTTCTGTCCTCCAGGGTGTACATATTCAGGCCTCCCAGCCTGCTCTCATAGTCTCTCCCCTCCATTCCACATACCATCTTTGTTGTCCTCCTCTGCACCCCCTCCAGTAGCCTGATATCACTCTTCAGGTATGGCCTCCAAAGCTGCAAGCAATACTCCAAGTGCTGCCTTATTAGCGACCTAGAGAGGGGCAAGATCACCTCTCTTCACTTGGTTGAAAACCCCTCGCTATGCACCCCAGCATTTTGTTCACTTTTGCAGCCACTCACCTGCACTGGGCAGTATTGTTCAAGGTCCCTGTAACCATTACCCCAGGTCCTTCTCCTTCTCCTTCTCAGTGATCCCCTGCTTAACCCTCCCCCAGCCAGTATTCTCTCCTTGGGTTCTTCACCCTGAAGTGCATAACCTTACACTTCTTTGCATTGAACCCCAACTACCATCTCTCTGACCAGTCCTCTAGCTTGCTTAGGTCCTCCTGCAGCTGCTTCCATCCCTCCCCTCCATCCACCACTACTCCCATTTTGGTGTCATCTGTGAACAGACTTACCTTGCTAACCACCCGGTACGCAATGTCTGATATGAAGAGCCCAAATAATACTGGTCCCAGCACAGAGCCTGTGGCATCCCGCTTGTCACTGGCTTCGGACTTGAGAGCTCCCCTCCCACCACCACTCGTTGCAGCCTCCCCCTCAGCCAGCTTGTAATCCAGGTCATCATTTTTGCCCCTACCCCAACACCAGTTAGCTTCCCCCCCAAGCTGCTCATGAGGCACCGAACTGAAGGCCTTGCTGAAGTCCAAGTAAAAAACATCCACCGCATGACCCTCATCCAGCTCACCCTGGTTTGACACGACTTCCCCAAAATGAACCCATGCTACCTCACATCCTGGAGGCCGATGTCCTCCAGGTACCACACCAGTCTTTCCTTTAGTATCGTTTCCATGAGTTTGCACACTATGGAGGTAAGACTTACCAGATGATAATTACCCATTTCATTCCTTGGTCCATTCTCGTGTAACGGCACTACATGTGCTATCCTCCAGTCCAGTGGCACACATCCCGACTCCAGTGAGGTGCTGTACAGATCTGCCAGTGGCTCCGCCAACACCTCTGCCATCTTCCTCAGCACCATGGGGTGGATACCATCTGGCCCTGGAGCCTTGTCTACCCTCAGTGCCCTCAGTTCCTCTAGGACTCTACCTTCCCCAGTCCTTTTATCTGTCACCTCCCCCCATCCCCACCTCCCAGCCCATGGTGTTAGCTGTCCCCCTTTCTTCTGTGAACACTGAGCAAAAGTATTCATTTAGTGCTTCCGCCTGTTCCTCCCCCTTTTCCGTCCACTCCCCACTCTTTTTTATCCTTACTATTGTCTCCTTGCACTTCCTTTTCTCCCTGGTGTATCTGAAAAAGTCCCCCCTCAATTCCCTGCAATAATCTCAGCTCCCTCTGAGCCTTGGCTTCTATCACTTTTCTGGTCACTTCCCTGGACCATCTTACCTACTCCTCTCTGTCTCTTTCCTTCCCTGTCCTCCTACACCTCTGGTGCACCTCTCATTTTTCCCTCACCACCTCCACTACCTCACTGTTCAACCAGCATGGTTTCCTTTCTCTGCTCCTCTTACTCTGTGTCTTGGTGCAGGCTTCCATTGCCTCTATAATTCCCCATTTAATAATATCCCATTTCTGCTCTGCATCCATTTCCTGCTTCCAAGTTCCTTTTCAGTACTTTCTGCATTCTCCCAAAGTCTGCCCCCCTGAAGTTTACCACCTGGGTTGCTGGGTTCTCTGGCTTGCTGCACATCGTGATATTAAATCACACCGTTTGGTGATCCTTGTCGACTAGTGGGTCCTCCATCCTTATTTCCCTTACTGCCTCCTAGTTCGACAATACCAGATCTAAAGTGTTCTTTAGCCTAGTAGGTACACTGACCAACTGCATCAGGAGACCCTTCTGGATTTCATCCAGGAGCACTTGCTCCCTGGCACTGGAGGTGACTGGAATGTTCCAGTCAGCCCCCGGCAAGTTGAAATCCCCCATGATGACCACCTTCCCTTTTCTACATACCTTTCTGATTTGTCCCACTAATTCCCTGTCAAGCTCCTCAGAATGGGACAGTGGCCTGTATACCACCCCAAACCTCAGTTTGCTACTCCTTGAGTCTAGGAGCTGCAGCCAGATTGCCTCTGTTCTCCTTTCCTCCCCCTTGTCCCTTGTGCATTTGATCCCATCCCTCACATAGACTGCCACCCCCCACCCTATGGTCCTTCCTGTATAATTTGCATCCTGGGATTGCCAGATCCCACTCCCGGTGCTCAGTTGCCCACGTTTCTGTGACAGCAATATCCACCCTCCACACTGCCAAGAGTGCTTGTAGCTCAGCTGATTTGTTGCCTAAGCTTCTCGCATTCAGTGAGACCACCCTCCATCCTGCCCCCTTCCCTTCATCACCCTCCATCTCCTCCCTTCTACTCCCTCCCTTTTCGGCCACCCCAAATTCTTCCCTGCTAGCTTGGGGGGGTAGGCTGTGACTCTGCTCTATCAGATCCCTGCCTACCTGCTATCCACTTGCCACCCCCCCATCTAGTTTAAATCCACCTTTGTCGCAATATACCTCCCCAGTCTTTGCTTTAATGCTTCTTTCCCCTCTCTGCTCAGGTGCAGCTTATCCCTTGCAAACAGATTATTAGTATCCCAGGAACTGCCCCAGCCACCCACAACCCTGTATCCCTTAGTTCAACACCATTCTACCATCCATGTATTCAACTCCCCAATCCTCTCCTTTCTCACTGTGCTTGTGCAGGGTACTGGAAGCACCTCTGAGAAGGCCACAGACTCCCCAGTCCCCTCGCAGAACCAATATGACATTCTCTCTCTCTCTCTCTCTCTCTCTCCCCCCCTCCTTTATTTTAATTTACAGATTTGTTCTGTTTTCTCTTATACTCACTTACCACTCAGCTATCTCTGGTTGCTGCTGCCCTCCAGGTATCTCTTGGCTCCAGCTATGCCCTTGGCCCCTATGCCAAGCTCCACAGTTTCCTCCCATGGTAAAGCCCCACCCAGCTGGCTAGACATGGGAGGAACAGAGATTTGGTAGGATGGAGCAGAGACTCAGGCAAAGGAGGCAGGTAGGATGTCAGTGCAAGCACTGGATGTCATGGGTGGGAGGACTTCCCTCTACATGTCTCACTATCCTCATGACATTAGGGGGCAGCATACAGTAGAATTCACTGACGACCATTATTTAGCTTTCTTTATGTGAACTGCAACAGATTGGGTGGCTCTCTTCTGCAGCTGTTAATGGAGTTAAACTTGGCTCTTTTTTGTAGTATCTCACATAACCTTGCATTAGACTGAAGTCATAGCCAGCTGGGGAATTTGCATGACAGAGAAATGGAAGCATACGTATTTTCCAAGTTCAAATAAGCCATGCATGTCTGCTTATTGACAGCCTGACCAAATGCAGGACATGTGAACTGTGGGCAACACAGAAGGGAAGGGAAGGGAAGAGAAGGGAAGGGAACCTGTAAGAGTGTTAGGGGCAATAGCTGACACAGAAACATAGACAATGATGGCAGAATAAGACCGATGGTCCATCTAGACTGCCCATGGTTCCTTATTTAACCCCAGGACCCATTATCCATGCAGCATTCTAGACATGCTGAATAAATGCTTTGTTATTCACCAAACGCCTCCTAGGAAGTGTACTGACTGGGCAGACACACAGCATCTGGGGATATCCATGATGCAACCTGCAAGCTTCACATCCACCCTGCTAACTGATGTCCTGGAGAAGATCAAGCCAAGTACTACAGTATATTTCCCAAGGGAAAGATGGATACATCACAGGATCGTTAATGGAACAATTGGTGGAGACGCTTGCCATATTCCTTCATGAGTCTGGCTGGACAGGTGTGGTGCCATAAAACCAAAAGTACACCAATGTGGTCCCCATCTTCAAGAAGAAGAAGGCAATGGCAGGCTGGTCAGCCAGCTAGTGCTGGACAGCATTGTGGAAGCCAGTATCAAGGACAGAAAATTGAATCACTCACTTAGTCCAAAGCTCTTGCCCCCTCTTGGCACTGCTTTATGAGGAGCAGATCATGCCAAACCAACATGTTCACCTACTTTGAGGAGGTGACCAGAGGTGGACAGGGCTATGGCTATAGATGTAATCTATCTGGGCTTCAGTAAAGTCTTTGACTATATGATTCTGACTCTCAGACAAGCTTCTGGACAAAGTATAACAGTGGGATATATATGAGGCTTATAAAAGGTGGATTGCTAATTGGCTGATGACAGGAAGCAGAGGGTTGTGGTTTATATGTACGATTCCAGGTGGAGATGGTTACTAAGCAACATCCCTGTACTGGGGCTACTGCAGTTCAACAATTCCATCAACAGTCTGGAAGCTGGGGTCTCCGGCAAGCTGCCTAAGTTCAAGGATGGCACTAAGCTGTCCAGGGGAAAACCAGCTTTTAAACATTATTCTGTTTTCCTTCAGAGACCCTTCTATCTAGACTCTGACAAAGAAACATCTGTGAGCACTTTAAGCAGGTATTTAGAGAGAGAGACAAATCTAAGTACTGTAGTAGGAATTGCACTGTTTAAAACCTTGTCCTGTTAACTGTTCACAAGACTACACTCTGAGGTTGGCACTTTGGGAGCAGAGGGCTGACCTGCTGAGTGGGTTTGTGACAGATTGGTTGGCAGCGGTGGCATAATTTTGGAATCACAAGCTTTTATTGTTCAGTGTGTCAGCTGAGACCGTAAACTCACTTGCAAAGAAAGAAAAAGGCAGTGATTAATTTTGAAAAGGAAACAGAACTATATCACTTGACTTAAATTCAAGTTCCTACCCATTTTATTTTTTTTTTCTAAAGTACAAGTCAGAGTAACAGTAGTGAGGGAAGATGACTTCTGACTACAGCAGGCACACTGTAGACTCCTTAAAGCAGTTATGCAGGGACAGAGGAGTCCCATTTGCAGTGAAAGCCAGCAAGCAGAACTTCATAGATGCCCTGATGGTAGCAGATACCCAGAGCAGTGAGTCACGGACCATGACTGAAAAGGACCAAACCTCGAGTGTGGCAGGACTAGTGGCTAGTGCACTCTCCAGATCCGATGAGGAGGACAACAGGGCCACTGTCAGTGATGGGCCACAGCAGCAGGGGAAGGTCACCAGTATCCTGGATCCAGAAGTACTCAGGCTGCAAATTGAGTTGTGCAGGATGGAGCTGGAGTTCCAGGAGAAGAGGGAGCGAGAGGCGGACCATGAGGCAGACCGAGAACGCCGAGAGGCAGACCGTGAGGAGTGTGAGTGCCAGTGAGCTGCAGAGGAGAAGAAAGAGGAGTGCCAGAGGCAACATGAACTGGAGAAGCTATGACTCTGACCAGCAGCACCATAGCACGTAAGTGGCTTGGATTTAACTGGGACTGCAGGACTGGGTTACAAATTCAATTCCAAATTAATAGCTGAGTTTAAAGAGGGGGAGGATATGGATGCCTTTTTGAATTCTTTTGAAAATGTTTTTATTCAGGCTAAAATTCTTAGGGAGTCCTGGAGCTTCCAGCTATCCCCAATACTTACTGGGAAAGCTCAGGGTGCATTGGGTCAAATGGACAATGAGGACAGTGATGATTATGGCAAACTTAAAGCTGCACTGTTAAAGAAATTTGAATTAACTGCTGAATCATACAGAGCTAAATTCTGTAAGCTCAGGAGAAGCCCTGACATGAGATATGAGAAGCTAGCCACGAAACAACGTCAGTTTTTAAAACGTTGGTGGAAAGAAATTGAGGCAAACTCTGTTGATAAAATTAAAAATGTGATTTTATTAGAACAGTTTTATTGGGCATGCCCAGCAGAGCTAAAAACCTGGCTAGAGGACTGAGATCCCAAAACAGTGCAAGAGGCTGCTGAACTCTTGGACCACTATAAGAAGAGCAGACCTGCTCTGAGAGTGAAGGGGTGGGTGTGGCAGTGCAGAAAGGGAAAAGTGTTCCTTTAGGGCAGCTAAAACCCTCACTGCCTCCACTGAAATCAGTTAGCCCCAGGTTTCAGATAAAAGATTTTTCTGAAAAGAGAAGTGAATGTTGGTTATGTAAAGAAATTGGGCATATTGCCAGACAGTGTCCCAAAAAGGTGAGCAATAATATTCAGGGTGGTGCTAGAAAAGAAGTGGGTTGTTTGTGTGTCCCTGGAAGCATGCCAGTGAACATGAGGGAACACATGCACCCAGTCATGGTGAATGGTGTACAGACACAGGGGTTAAGGGACACAGGGTCATCCCTGACATTGGTAAAAGGGGATCTGGTACAGTCTGGTCAGCCTATACCCAATACAAACATCACTGTGCAAGGGTTCACTGGTGAAGAGAAAACATTGCCACTGGCCAGTGTTCTCCTGGACTGGGCTGAAACAGGGGGAACTGTGCAACAGGTAGCTGTAGCCCAAACCTTAGCAGTGGATGTGATCCTGGGCAACAATCTCAAACAGGAGATGGTGTGTACAGTTACCCATAGTCAAGTGGCAAGGGAAAATTGTGGTTCCCTGAGCTCCACAGAAGCCATTGTGGAAACCTCTGAGAGTCTGGTTCCTCAGCCTATGTCTCCAGATGGGGAGACTAATGAAAAGAGGGTAGAAATTTCCCCAGTAGCAAGTAACTACTCAGCTACAGAAGGTTACTCCAAAGAGGGAGGGGTGACCCATTGTCAGGGGGTGGGGATTGACAGTGATACTGAGTGCCCTGATGTTAGTGCTAGGGACCCTAGTTTAGCGACTGAAGGGGACCTGTCCCATGCCTTGGGACTGTGTGAGGGGTTTGCAGCTGCTCAGAGGAGTGACTCTAGTTTAGAGAAGCTGAGGGCTTAGGCAGACTGACAGAGCACAGGGTGGTGATGGCAGACATAAGGTTTATTGGTAAAATGGACTTATGTGTACTCAGACAGTACAGACAGAGGGAGGGATGCTAGGCAGGCAGCTTGTCATTCCCCAGGAGTATCATGAGCAGTTGCTCAAAAATGCACATAATATTCCCTTATCTGGTCATCTGGGAATCGCACATACTACGCATCAGTTAGCCCAGAATTTCTACTGGGCTAACTTTACCCAGCAGGTGAAGGAGTATTGCAGGTCTTGCCACCGGTGCCAAGAAATAGGGAAGGTGGGCAAGAAAACCCAAGCTGCCCTGATTCCCTTGCCCATAGTGGAGGAGCCATTCCAGACAGTGGGAATGCATATTGTGGGGCCTTTAAATACCCCAGCTCCTCAAGGAAGAGATTCATACTGACTGTAGTGGATTATGCCACCCGATATCCAGAAGCAGTCACCCTATCCTCACTGAGGACAGACAAAGTGGCAGATGTCTTACTTGGGATTTTCTCTCATGTTGGGTTTATGCAGGAGGTAATCACCGATTGAGGGGGTTCCTTCATGTCGGACCTGATGAAATGTTTATGGGACAAGTGTGGGGTGGTGCAGAGATGCATGACGCTGCACCACCCACAAGCCAATGGGCTTGTGGAAAGATTCAATGGTACCCTAAAGTCAATGCTCCGGGCGTTTGCTGAACAGCATGGGAGGGTCTGGGAGAAATACCTTCCCCATCTGTTGTTTGCGTGCAGGGAGGTGCCCCAAGGGTTGACAGGATTTTCCCCCTTCAAACTCTTATATGGACGCCGGGTACGTGGTTCCCTAGACTTGATCTGGGAGGACTGGGAAGGCAAGCATGCCACCAGGGAACTCCCATTGTGGATTACATCCTTAGGTTTAGGGAAAGGCTGAAGGAGCTTATGGGGACAGCCCAGAGCAACCTGGCAGCTGCCCAACAGAAACAAAAAGTGTGGTATGACTGCAGAGCCAGAGCTCGCCCATACATGGTGGGTCAGGAAGTCATGGTCCTTATTCTGGTCCGGAAAGACAAGCTGCAGGCAGAGTGGGCAGGACCGTACAAAGTGGTTAGGAAGGTAAATGACGTGAACTATATTATGGAGTTACCTGACCGAAGACAGACAGAAAGGATGTACCATGTCAACATGATGAAGCCATATGCAAATAGGGCTGACATGGTGTTTGCAGTGTGTAGTTCTGGAGAGGGGAAAGATGAAGGAGACCCCCCCTTCTTGACTTGCTGGAGGAAAGTAAGTGGGAGTCCTCTGTGGAAGCAGTAAAATTGTCTCCTGAGCTGAACCCGGACCAGGCCCAGAAAGTAAGGGAGGTTTTAGCAGACTTTGCCCCCTTGTTTAGTGCCAAGCCTGGACTAACCCCCTTAGCGACACACAATGTGGAGACAGGGACACAGATGCCCATACGGTGGACAGCATATCGGGTGTCAGAGGCTGTCCAAAAGGACATTAGGAGGGAAGTGGAGGAGATGCTGGATTTAGGGGTAATCCAGATATCCCACAGCCCCTGGGACTCATCCGTAGTCCTTGTGCCTAAGCCAGATGGCTTTACTCATTTCTGTGTGGACTATCATGGACTGAATGCAGTCACAAAGTCAGATGCCCACCCGATGCCCCGGATGGACAAATTCCTGGACAAGTTGGGAGGGGTGACCTACCTTACGACAACTGACCTGACCAAGGGGTATTGGCATGTAGAGTTGACAGAAAGAGCTAGGGAGAGGTCAGCCTTCATCACTCCAATAGGCTTATTTGAGTTTAAAGTAATGCCTTTGGAATGAAGAACACCCCGGCCACTTTCCAAAGGTTGGTGAACCAGGTGTTAAATGGTGCTGAGGAGTACGCCATGGCGTACCTGGATGACATTGCCATCTTTAGTACCAGCTGGGAGGAACACCTATCCCACCTTAGGGAAGTGCTGGGCAGGATACAGAGGGCTGGGCTCACTGTCAAAGCCGAGAAGTGCCAGGTGACCATGGGAGAAGTGGCATACCTCGAGCATGTGGTAGGCCGAAGACAGCTCCGTCCTAACCAAATAAAGATAGAGGTAATCCAGGCGTGGCCCAGACCAGAAAGACAGAAGCAGGTCAGGAGTTTTCTAGGGACAGCAGGGTACTACAGAAAATTTGTAACCAATTACAGTGCCCTGGCTGCTCCCCTGTCTAACCTGACAAAGAAAAGGATGCCCAAGAAAATTATCTGGGGCCCAGCCTGTGAGGAAGCCTTTTCCAAACTAAAGGAGGCACTGTGCAGTGCTCCTGTTTTGACAAGTCCTGACTATAGCAAAACCTTTATAGTTCAGACTGATGCCTCAGACGTGGGTATCGAGGCAGTACTGAGTCAGACATCCAGCCAAGGGACAGATCACCCAGTAGTGTACCTGAGTAAGAAGTTGGTTCCCAGGGAGCAAGCACTTTACAAGGAACCCTGGACAGGGTGGGGGAAGAAATCCTGCTACTTTACAAGGAACTCTGGACAGGGAAGGGGAAGTGATCCTGCCACTTTACCAGGAACCCTGGACAGTGTAGAGGAAGTAATCCTGGACAGGGCAGGGGAAGTAATCCTGCTACTTTAGAAGGAACCCTGGACAGGGCAGGGTAAGTAATCCTGCTACTTTACTTAACTTGGCAAGGTTAGAGGAATGGTCAAATGTATGGCAGCTTAGATTCAATGCTAAGAAGTGCAAGGTAATGCACCTGGGAAACAAACACCCAGAGGAAGAATACACAATGGGGGGTGAGATACTAGCAACAACAAAAATGGAAAGGGACCTGGGGGTAGTCATATCAGATGACCTAAAGGTGGGCAAGCAATGTGAAAGGGCAGCAAGGAGGGCTGGGGGGATACTGGGATGCATAGGGAGAGGCATCACCAGTAGAAAACAGGAATTATTATGCCTCTGTACAGACAGCTGGTGAGACCCCATCTGGAGTACTCGTGCAGTTCTGGAGACCCAATCTCCATAAAGACATAGACAGGATGGAAGCTGTCCAGGAGGGCAACTAAAATGGTGCAGGGTCTGCACGGAAGACATATGAAGAGAGACTTAAGGAGCTTAATATGTATAGCCTCGAGGGGAAAGGAGGGAGGGGGACATGATAGAAACTTTCAAAGTACCTCAAGGAATCAACAAAGTCCAAGAGGTAGCACCTTTCAAAAAGAGGTGTGCAAGAACAAGGGGCACAATTTGAAGATGGGGGGCAGCCCAGAGGTAATTTAAGGAAGTATTTTTCACAGTGGGTTGTGGATGCATCATGCATGGAACGGCCTTCCGGAGGAGGTTGTGGAGTCAAAAACAGTGGTGGAATTCAAGCATGCATGGGACAGTCATAAGGCAATTCTAGGGGTTGGGGGTAGGAAGAAGTAGACTGCTGGTTAACTAGGATCTACAGCTTATCCATTAGGTAGGGAAATGGGCAGACTGGGTGGGCCAAGCGGTCCTTATCTGCTGTAAAAATCTATGTTTCTATGTTTCTATGTAGGAACTCTGGACAGGGAAGGGGAAGTAATCCTGATACTTTACAAGGAACCCTGGACATGGCAGGGGAAGTGATCCTGTCACTTTACAAGGAATCCAGGATATGGCAGGGGAAGTAATCCTGCTACTTCACAAAGAACTGTGGACAGGGCAGGGAACGTTATCCTGCCACTTTACAAGGAACCCTGGACAGGGCAGGGGAAGTAATCCTGCTGATTTACAAGGAACTCTGGACAGGGTAATGGAAGTGATCCTGCCACTTTACAGGGAACCCTGGACATGGCAGGGGAAGTGATCCTGTCACTTTACAAGGAACCCTGGACAGAGCAGGGGAAGTAATCCTGCTACTTTACAAGGAACTCTGGACAGGGTAGTGGAAGTGATCCTGCCACTTTACAGGGAACCCTGGACATGGCAAGGGAAGTGATCCTGATACTTTACAAGGAACCCTGGACATGGCAGGGGAAGTGATCCTGTCACTTTGCAAGGAATCCAGGACATGGCAGGGGAAGTAATCCTGCTACTTCACAAAGAACTGTGGACAGGGCAGGGAACGTTATCCTGCCTCTTTACAAGGAACCCTGGACAGGGCAGGGGAAGTAATCCTGCTGATTTACAAGGAACTCTGGACAGGATAGTGGAAGTGATCCTGCCACTTTACAGGGAACCCTGGACATGGCAGGGGAAGTGATCCTGTCACTTTACAAGGAACCCTGGACAGAGCAGGGGAAGTAATCCTGCTACTTTACAAGGAACTCTGGACAGGGTAGTGGAAGTGATCCTGCCACTTTACAGAGAACCCTGGACATGGCAGGGGAAGTGATCCTGTCACTTTACAAGGAATCCAGGACAGGGCAGGGGAAGTAATCCTGCTACTTCACAAAGAACTGTGGACAGGGTAGTGGAAGTGATCCTGCCACTTTACAAGGAACCATGGACAGGGCAGGGGAAGTAATCCTGCCACTTTACAAGGAGCCTTGAACAGGGAAGGGGAAGTAACCTCACCACTTTACAAGGATCTCTGGAGAGGGTGGGAGGAGTAATTTTGCAATTTACAAAACCATAATCAGATCCCACTAAGAGTACTGTGAGCAGCTCCAAGATCTGTAATACAAAAAAGACACTGAGGACTCAGAGGCCAAGAGGATGCAATGCTGGGCCACAGATATGATCAGGGAATTTAGGGACAAGAGCCTTGAGGAGAAGCTGGAGGCCTCCCACATGTTCAGGTTGGAGAAAAGGAAGGCTAAGGGAGGACATGATTTCTGTTTTCCACATACTCAAGGGTATCAACATAGACAGGTGAAGATGTTTGATTCAGTGTAATCCAGCAGGACAGAGGCACATACCTCAAAACTCAGAGGCACTAACTACAAGAATGATGTTAGGAGGCACTTCTTCTCCCATAGGGTGGTGATCCTATGGACAGCCTAACTGTGGAGACAGTGGAGATGAAGGCAGCACAATCCTTCAAGGAAAGCCTGGACAAATATTTGATTCCTATAGAAATCACTGGATGCCATGGGTAGCAGAATATGTAGAGAAATCACTATTAGATTAGGGCATGTTTGCACAGCTTGTTCATGCATCTCTGATTAGGTAGCAGGGGTTACATGTGATGGTGTCTCTTCTGATGTTAAATTACTAAGTTATAATGTCCTTGTCTGAAATATGCCTATGGCACAGTACCTCTTTCAATGCATAGTTTATCCAACCGAGATAACCTATAAATTATGCTCAGTTTCCCCATAAACATTACCGTACCCACAGTAAACAGGGATTTCCACAGATCTGGCTTCCCCATAGGCTGTCCTAGCAAATGAAATAGACTCTGATGTCATGTCAAGCTTATTTCATTTCTAGCAAGCTTGCAATCCCATGTCTATTGCCACCAGGAGGAATGCCGTTGCATTTTACCATTTTATTTTACTGTTCCTTATTTGCATGTTGTGACATCACCTACTGTATTTATAATAGCACATTGGCCCAGATATTCAAAAGGGATGCGCCATGCGCAACAGAGATGCACCAGCGCAAGTAGGAAAATGTGCCATTGTGCGATATTCAGTGGGAGGCAGCTGCGCTGTGCAAGTTGCAATGCGCAGAAGTGCAATAGTAATGAATGCACGCACAACCGTAGGTGGAGGAACCATGAATAAAATGTGCAGTGCGATATTCAACAGCATGCTCCATGTGCAATAGGGGAGCTAACGGAAGTTGTACGATAGCAGAAATGATCCAAAATAAAAAGGAACAAGAGAGAGGCACAAGAACACTACAGGGAAGCCATAGGCAGGAGCGAGGTGACAGGAACAAGGCAGAGGGTAGCAGTGAGCAGGGCTGGGCAGGCGCAGGACAGGGCATACCTGGAGTCAACCAGGAACAGTAAAGGAGTGGGGAGCCTGTGCCACTGTACAGGAGTGTTAGGGAGGTGCCACAGTGGATTGACAGCAGTGGCAGTAGGCAGGACAGCCACAGCCAAAGGCCAGAGGTGTACCCGGTGCATGGGGAGCATCACAAACGGACTGTGGGGGAAACAGGATAAAAGCTGCCGGGGGGGGGAACACCAGCCAGGGACATGGCCAGTGCCACCTTCCAGATGGAGGTGGTAATGAGGGGTGTGAGAAGGCAGGCAGCAGGGGGATGAGGCCATGGAAGGGCCCATCGATGGTACACCCTGAATAGACAGTACCGAGCCCACACCACCTTCGAACACTACTCTGACACAGAGATTGTGGGCCGGTACCACCTGAACCGGGTGATCCTGAGGCAGCTCTGTGAGCTGTGCAGTGATGAGATGCAGGCACCCACGCGACGGAGCCATGCTCTGTCAGTGGAGACAAAGGTGATAGCTGTCACATGCCTGCTCGCCACGGGCACCTTCCAGAGACCAACAGGAGACACAACAGGCATAACCCAGTTGGCCGTGTCATGCCTACTCACACAATTCCTCAGTGCACTGCTGCCACATGCTGTGGAGTACATCCATTTCCCCAGCACACAGGCGGAGCGCACAGCACACATACAAGAGTTCCACAGGGTAGCCTGTATGCCTGGTGTGCTCGGGGCCATTGACTGCACCCATGTGTCCTACATAAACCGGAAGGGGTATGTCGGCATCAACTGCCAGATGGTGCGCGATGCCAGGGGTTGCATAACCAATGTCCATGCCACGCACCTTGGGGGAGCACATGATGCCTTCATCTGGTACCAGTCCACACTGTGCCACAGGTTCAAGAGTGGGGACATCCCCACTGGCCACCTAGTGGGTGAGTATGCACATCACGCAGGATGACATGAGCAGACGTGGGGGGGTGCGTAGTCAGAGGTGCCATGGGTACCGGCCTTGATGGCCCATGGCAGAGCGACGCAGACCACCATACTAATGTCCATCCTCTACACACAGGTGACAGTGGCTACCCACTGTCCCTGGCTGCTCACTCCGTACCGGCGCCCCGTGACCCCATCACAGCTACGGTACAATGAGGCACACGCCACAACACGGAATGTCATCTAGCGGGTGTTCGGGATGCTGAAGGAACATTTCTGGTGCCTGGACACGTCTGGCGGTGCCCTACAGTACAGCCCCTCAAAGGCCTGCAGGCTATTCCTGGACTGCTGCATCCTGCACAACATGTCCAATGACTGTGGGATAGCCGTAGAGGTCAAAGAGGGGGACTGTGGTGGGGACGATGAGGATGCCGGTCCAGATGGTGATGGGCAGCCACCCTCTGGGTGAAGGGACCCCCGACTGATCCGGATGTCACACCTGCACTGGTCATCACCACCAGTCTCCCACCACGTTCTGAGTAATTTGGTTCTCAACCTCTGAAATATCTCATTAGTGGGGCAAGATGGCGACGATGCTGTGCCGCGATCTTGGGCGTTTTTAGCTGCCGGGAAATCCGTGTTGTGTGTTTGTTTTTAGTTTTTTTACTTTTTCAGCCATTGTTCAAGTTTTTCGGTTTGCGGTCATTTCTCAGGAAAGAACTGGGGGTTTTTCTATACTTTCTTTGTATTCTCCCTGCATTTCTGAATTCCATATGGTGACGGATGGCATTATTGTGTTATGATAAAGCTGCAGCCGAGGTTCCTATGTTTCGAATCCCCCCTTCCTCCGTTAGTGCCGGCTGTTGTCTGGACCAGTATCGACACTTTATTGGAGGTCTCTCCCTTTGGATTAAGGGACTGGCTTCATTGGTGTAGTGGAGCGGAGCAGAGGACCGGTACCGTGGGGATTGACTGTTTTACTACTGCGAATCGGACCTGCGGTGTTCAACCTGATCCCGAAGGATTGTGGAACCTGAGAGAGGACTTTTCCCTGGTATTGGACCTGCTTTTGAGTTGTTTGTGTCCTGGATAGAGTTTGGGGGCTGTCAGCTCCTGGCTGCCTTGTAGGCCTTTGGCCCATATCTGTGGGCTGCCCTTTGGACACCTATCCTCTGTAAGGTGGTGGGCTGGGTGGCTGTGGCTATTTGGCGGCAGGCCTCCTGGCTCTTCTGATCCGCACCGGTACAGCTGGAGAGCTGACCAGGTGTCGGTAAGGTCCGTTAAGAGGAGGGTTGTTTTTAGGGTTAGTTCACAGTACCGGCAGTGGCCTTTTGAGTTCCTTCCTTCTTCGTGGATCTATCTTGGAAACTCTTCTCTTTTATGAAAAGGAAAGGAAGTTTTTAATACACAGATGCTGTTAAAGCTTTCCTGAGTTGGACTTCCGTGGGGCTCTTGAAGAACGAGACAGTTTGAGCAGCAACTCATCGTGGTGATGAGAGCCCATGTGGGATTGTAAATCTAATCTGTACTTTTGTTCTTTATTAATTTTTTGGGACCTGTTCACCTCAGTTTATTATTTTGGATATTTTTTCTGCCTATTTTGACTCCCACTGGGTGGTGAGAGCTCCTTTGTGAGGTCCAAATCGGTGGGGGAATTCCTTTGGTTTTTGGGGTTTTGTTTTAATTTTAATTTGTTTCGCTGGTCGTTGGAAACTTGGAGTGAGAGTCCAGGGTGTCATATATGGACATTTTTGCAGTGGAAGGTGGGAGCTCCACTGTTTTAAATTGTCCTTTTAATATCTATCCGAATGACTATTATCGTTAAAAATTATTATTGTTTATTGTTTTTATTAGATATTTTGATTGTATAGTTTAATTTGTGATAAGTTGATTTGTGTTTTATGTTTTAATATTTTATTCTTATTGAGATTTCAGGCGTTTGAGATCATTGTTTTGGCCTGTTGTTTGTGGATGCCGCCGATATTGTTATTCTACCCCCGTCATACTTCTCATCCGCCGCTCTTCATGCCTCGCCCTTTCTTTACCCCCTTTGCTTTTCCCTATTTATCAACGCTGTAGGGCTCTGGGAATTGTGCGTGGTGGGGTCCGGAGGGGCTGGGGCGGAACAGTGGGGGATGGAGGAGGGTGCCCGCATTTGTGTGGTTAAGTCCAGAAGACGCCCCATGGTAAATGAGTACAGAACGTAGTTCTGTTTGTTCCCATACCTGAAGGGCACCACCATTTTCTAAATGGTGGGCAGGTGGTCCGGGCTTCCCTGGAGTCTCATCCAACTCAGGCGGTGTTGTGCAATGCCAAGTCCGTTGTGAACAAGACTGCTATTGTAGCAGACTTGGTCGGCACTGAGGACCTGGTTTGCATCACCGAAACCTGGCTTGATACTAATGCTGCCCCAGTCTTGGAGGCTGCAATTCCAGCTGGGTATTCGGTGATTCACCGCCCGAGATTGGATCGCAGGGTTGGGGGGGTTGCAGTCTGTTTCAAGACCGAATTGGACCTCACTAGTGTTCCAGTGGAGGAGACCAGATCTTTTGAATGTGTCGTGGTGGCAGGTGGGGGCTATAGAATGGCGCTCGTTTATCGTCCACCCGGTGACGAGAGACTATTTCTAAAGGAACCCAGCCTGTCTGCAGGTTCGTCGTGCCTTTTCACAGATGCAGTGTGTGGAGCTCGCTCGATTCTTTGCAGATAAGGTGGCCGACATCAGAGCTGAGATTTGCGCTGTCCCCGCCAATCAGCTCATCAACAATTCCATGGCACAGCCACTGCATTAGCATCTACCTAAAACTGCGTCTCACTTCATTTGCATGCCTTGCGCTATATAAATGTGAAATGGGGCTGCAGAGGACATAGTTTGGTATTGCAGTCTATTGTGGTGGGTTGCATGCTGTCTGGAAGTGTGGACTGTGGTGTGTGAGAGATGCATGGGACTGCACATTCAAAGGTAACACCTGTCATTTCCACAGGCTCTATAATGACCGAATGTGAGGAAGAGGAGGAACAAGGATGTGGGAGAAGGAGGAGGCCCAACTTCACCCGGGCAGAATCAGATGCCCTATTCGAGGCCTATCTGGACAGGGAACCGCTGCTCAGTGGACAGCATGGAACACCACAGGCCCGTGCTGCGGCATGGGGTGAGGTTGCGCGTGCCGTGAACCAGCATGGCAACTACCAGCAGTCCATGCAGAAGGTCCAAGGCACTCGTCACCCAGTCATAGAACTCCACAAGGTTTGTCTGACACAATTTCCCCAGGACGAATCCATGCTGTCTATCGTCCAGGCACCCTGACTTTTCCAGGTCCCCCCCTAGCCTCTCCTTGACAATGCCCTCCATCACCTTGCCCACCACCGATGTCAGGCTGACAGGCCTGTAGTTCCCTGCCACCTCCCTTGATCCCCCCTTGTGTATAGGCACTATATGCACCACCTTCCAGTCCTGGGGCACCCACCCTGTCCTCAGAGAGATGGTGAAAAGCTCCACCAGGGGTTTCGCCAGGACATCCGCAAGTTCCTTCAGCACTCTGGGATGTAATTTATCCGGCCCCGGTGCTTTCTCCGTCTTAAGGGAGCTGAGGGCTTCCCTCACTCTCTCTGCTGTGATTTTCACTTCCGGTGCCTCTTCTCCTGTAGCCCTCCCCTCCTGCCAGTGATGCCTCCCCTCTCCCCAGACCCGCCCGATTGGTAAGGGTCCCCCCTCCCTCAGTATCTCTGTCTCCTCCCATGTATGATGCAGCACTTCATTTTCCTTGGTGAAAACTGAGGTGAAGTACTCATTTAGTACCAGCCTGCTCCCCTGGGTCTTGTGCCCATCTCTCCCCTGATTTAATCCTGCTAATCTGCCCCTTCACCCTTCGTTTTTCCCCAATGTATCTAAAGAACCCCTTGTTCCCTCTCCTAATTTCCCTGGCCAGGTTCTGCTCCTTCCTTGCCTTAGCCACCCTCACCACCCTAGTGGCCCTTCTAGCCATCAGCTCATACTCCCCTCGATCCCTTTCACTCCTTGAGCACTTGAATTTCTTATAGGCTGCCTTCTTTCCCCGCACCACCTCCTGGACCTCCCTGGTCCACCAGCAGGGTTTCGGGCCCTGCCGCATTTTCGTCTTACTCTTGCACAGGTGCTGGTAGCATCCTGCACCCCTCTTCTGATGATTTCCCACCTACTATCAGCGTCCATGTCTGACCCAATCACATCCAAATGCTCCTTAAGGATCCTTCCCGTTTCCTTAAAATCCGTCCCCCTGAAGTTAGTTACCTCCGTCTTTGTGCAACCTTCTAGCCCTCCTAGGTCCAGGCAGAACCAGACCGTGGCATAGTCACTCCCTGCCAATGGGTCCCTTACCTCCAGGCTCCCAATCTGGTCACTGTCTGCCAGGACCACATCCAGTACCCGTGCCTCCCTGGTCAGTTCCCCCACCTGCTGAGTTAGGAACACGTCTTGAAAGACATCCAACAACCTCTGTTCCCTGGTCACAGAGGATGTCATAGTCTCCCAGTCTGTTCCTGGCATGTTTAAGTCCCCCAACACCACCACCGTTCCTCTGCCCAGTCTGCAGTGTCTCCCAACATCTGCCACCAGACTCTCCTCCAGCTCCTCCGCCAGGACAGGGGGTCTGTACGCCACTCCTATTTTTACCCTCTTGCTCCTCCTTGTTATCAAGATGACCCAAATCGCCTCCACGGTTCCCTCCGCCTCCTCTACTCCCCCTATGCCAATGCAGTTTTTGACTATCATTGCTACCCCTCCTCCCCTTCCCTCCCCCCTGTCCTTCCTGAACATAGTGTAACCCTCCAGGTTCAGGTCACAGTCATGTCCTGCAGTGGCCCAGGTCTCAGTGACCACTGCCACATCCACTGCTCCCTCAGTTAGCATCGCCTGAAGCTCAGGCACTTTATTGCCCAAGCTCCTGGCATTTAGCAGGACTACCTTCCACCCTTTCCCTATACTTCCATTTCCCCTGCTCGTGTTCCCATGGGGATTCTGTTTTCCTCTGGTCTGCACTTTACCAGTTGGCCTTTTCCCACAATCCTCCAGCTCCCAAGGGGGGTGGAGACAAAGTCCCCTCCTTTATCAGCACCCCTTGACAGCCTTTCTCCATCCCTCCCCTTCAGCTTGCCAGGGGTGTGCTGGGCTGTAAGCTGTGGAATAGTTGCTGGTGTCCATGGGCTGGTGGTTCTTTCAGCTCACCTCAGGTTGTGCGGTTCATGGGGTGTGGGGGGCGCTGTCTGTTCTGCTGCATGCTCCTATGCCTATGTCTTCCATGGGTGGTGAACCCCTGCATCCTGTCCCTGCGCATCTCTGGTTGTGCTGATGTGCTGCTACCCTGCTTCACTGCGCATCCCTGGTTGGGCCATGGCACGGTTGACATGATATTCAGTTGCGTTGCTCAAGCGCATCTTGACCTGTGCTGTGTTTGAATATCGCACGTGTTGCACATAGGCACACTGCACTTGCACCTGCTCCTGCTATTGTGCTACTTTGTGGTGCAGTTTGAATATCTGGGCCATTGTGTTTAACTACATGGTATGAACACACAGAGTTATGTGTCTGTCTATGACGTCCTTGAAGCCTCTACAAAAACAATATGTTGTATCTCATGGAGCTATCCTGCTCGGCAAAATTTTAAATAAGTTAATAAATATATAAAATATTGAGATGACTAAAACGTGGATATCTCCCTCTGTTGAAACCTATAATTAGGCCAAATACTTTATTTTGAAAGAGTTTCATCTGCCTTCTACCTGGCACACTTACAGTACAGTAGTTTCCCCTTAAACAAAAGAATGCAAATAAATTCAAAGTAACTTTAAATGGCCCAGCTTCATGTACAGTATCATTTAAGTACAGGAAGCAAAGGTTCTTAGTCAGCACGTACGTGGTTGTATATTTTCCATGATAACGGGAAAGCTGCAAGACTGTAGAAATGAGCATGCCACCATTTTCATTGTTTTCCTCTATATGTTCCCAGGACAGATTAACAAGCTTTCTTCCCTAAGTGAAACGGGATATTAGTCTGACATTTTGTGTTTTCATAAAAGTCACCCACCAAGCCAGACACTCCTCTTAATATAATTGTTACTGAGCACTCCCTGCAGACAAGAAAGAAGTCAGGCCTTTGCATGCCCAGAAATCATCCAGACAAATAGTAATAAACAACTAAATCATGGTGTGTGGATCCACATGATGGAGCAAGGGTTTCCTTGGATAACAAACTCTAAAGACAAATTGCATAAAATGCAATAAATAATTGTATGAACATTGCCCACCCTGCTCTGTTATCCCTTTCTACACAAACTTACTCAGAATTTCTGCCACCATCACTTGGCAACCAAGGAAACCAAACATGGGAGGGTGAGTTTGTTTTTTAGCAGCTGCTTTCAAGCATCATAATTTGCACAGACAGTTTCTGTCCTTTTCTTACATTTCCATATATGTCCCCTTCTGATCTTCAGCACCTGAATCCTTTGGGAACATTCAAGGAGCACCCAACCTCCAGTCCAACACATTATCTTCCGACACCACCCTCCATGGAGCTTTGGCTCTACCCCCAGGTGAGGATAGGACACAGGGAACTTACCCAAGGTCTCTGGTAGCATTAGAACATGCTGCTGCTGGTGGTGATGCAGGGCTTGGATGTACTGCAGTTTGTAGTCCCTGTGCTAGGTGCTAGGGTCTTTTTGCAAGTTTCTACCTGCCCCACTGGTCATCAGCACACACAGTGCTCAATGCAGGAAAGCACATAACATTGTGCTGGCTGCGAGAGCCTGGCTAATAACATTTACCCTCTGTGTGGCTGCAACATCTCAACTACCACAGTAACATTCTGTTACATCTCCACTACCACTGTAATGGCTCTTGTACTGATGGGACATATTTGGTGCTACTACTGCACTATAGCTGGTATCTCAGTAACGTCTCCAGTACCACAGTAAAAACTCATATACTGATAAAACAGCTTCAGTACCAATGATATATATCCTATAATACCATCTCCTGCACCACTGTAACATCTCCAGTACACCATAATCCCTACTGTACTAATGTAACATCTTCAGCACCACTGCAGTATCTCAAGTACAATAACATCTCAAGTACCATGTGACATTTCCATAACCACTGTAATATATCCTGTGCTGATGTAATAACTCAGGTATCACAGTAACATCTTATCACTTTAACATCTCCAGTACTACTTTAATATTTCCAGTATCACTGTAACATCTCCTGTACTACTGCAATATTTCCAGTACCACAGTAATATATCCAGTATTACTGTAACATCTCCAGTATCATAACATCTTCTGTGCCACTATAGTATCTCACATACTGATGTAACATCTCTAGTTCTACTGTAATTTCTTCAGGACCTCTGTAAAAATACCACTGTACTATCTCCTATACTGATGTGATAGTTCTAAAACAGCAGTAACATGTCCAATAGCACTGTACCATATCCTGCACTGATGTAATTTGCTCATTACTACTACAACATCTCAAATACCAGGGTGATATTTTCAGTATGGTGTCACATCAAAACAACATATCAAAAATAGCGATGACAATATAAGCCCAGCAATATGAGCACCAGGAAAGACAATGACTGAAAACTCCAGCGAGGTATCAAAACAGAGAAACCTTCATGTGGTATGTAATGCGTCTCCAAGTATGTATATTTAAGTAAGGGGGGTGTGGGGTGAAGCTCCCCCCCACTTGTAAATTTTTGTGTGTTGTTTCTTTGCAGTTTTTTTTTCTATCTATTTTTCACTGTTTTGATGTCTCACTGAAGTTTCAGTCTCTATCTTTCCCGGTGCTCATATTGCTGGGCATATATTGTCTTCACTATTTTTGATATGCTGTTTTGACATGGAAAGTTCTGTACTACTGTAATATCCCAAACACCACTCTAACATGTCCTGCACTGATGTAAAGTCTCTAGAACAACAGTAACATCTCCAGTACCAGTGTAACATTTCCAATACCACTGTAGTATCTCCTGGACCACTGTAATATCTTCGGTCCACTGTAAGATCTCTGGTACTACTGCAACATCTCCTAGTAGCACCATAATATTTCCAGTACCACTGTAATATCTCCAGTACCACTGTAATATCTCCAGTACCACTGTAATATTTCCAGTACTACTGTAATATTTCCAGTATCACTGTAATATCTCTAGTACTAAAGTACTACTGTAATATTAACATCTCCAACATCCCCAGTACCACCATAGTATCTCCAGTACAACTGTAACATCTCCAGTACAACTGTAATATTTCCAGTACCACTGTAATATTTTCAGTACCACTGTAATAACTCTAGTACTAAAGTACTACTGTAATATTAGCATCTCCAGCATCTCCAGTACCACTGTAAACTCCTCCAGTACCACAGTAACATCTCCAGTACAACTGTAATATTTCCAGTACCACTGTAAAATCTGCAGTACTAATGTAGAATTTGTTGAACCACTGTAAGATCTCCAGTGTCACTGTAAACTCTCTTGTACTGATGTAATATCTCCAGTAACACTGAACTACAATATCTCCAGTACTTCTGTAACATCTCCAGTACCGCTTTACATTATCTGTGCCACTCTAACATGTCCTGTACCACTGTAACATCTCCAGTACCACTGTACTATCCTCAGTGTCACTGTAACATCCCTAGTATGACAATAACATCACCTACACCACTCTAACATGTCCATAGCCATTGTAACATCTCCAGTACCACTGTAATATCTTCACTGCTACTATCAGATCACCTGTACCACTTTAACATGTCCATTACCACAGTGACATCTCAGTACTGTTGTAATATCTCCTGTGCCAGTGTAACATCTCCAGTAATGCTGTACTATCACCAGAACCAGTGTAACATCTCCTGTACTACTGTAATATTGTTGGTACTGCTGTAACATCCCTAGTGCTACTATAAAATGTGTAGAACCACTGTACTATCTCCAGAGCCACTGTAAAAGCTATTGTACTGATGTAACATCTCCAGTACCACTATATTACTGTATCTAAAGTACCATTGTAATATCCTCAGTACCACTGTAACTCACGTGTACCACTGAAACAAGTCCAGCACCACTGCAACATCTCCAGTACTACTGTAATACCGTATATCCAGTACCACTGTAGCACTCCAAATATTAATGTAACATATCCAGTACCAGTGTAACATCTCCAGTATAACAGTAGCATCTTCAGTAATACTGTAACATTTCCAATATTAATGTAACATCTCCGGTACCAGTGAAACATCTCCAGTGCCACTGTAATATCACCAATACAAATGTAAAATCTCCAGTAGCAGTGTAACATCTGCAGTGCCACTGTACTATCTCCTGTACTGCTCTAATATCTTCAGTTCCACTATCATGTCATATTTGCTGCTGTAATATCCCCAGTATTACTGCAACTTCACTGGTGGCACTATATCATTGCACCAAATGAAAAAATAGGGCAGCTCAGTCTTTGAAGTGAAAAAGACCACAATGCTTGGTCTAGATAAAACTGTTTAATAAATAGGAAAACTATGAATAGACAGGTAATAGCAGCACCCCTCTCCCACATACATTTACAGACTACTGGGGTTATGTACTACTGAGGGTCTGACTATGCATGATTTGCATATACCTGGCCCGCATAGCTCTGCATCTGCAGACAGGCACATGGTGCACAATATGCACTACTATACACCTGTGCAGGGAGCCTGTCCACAGCTCTGTCCCCTGGTGCACATCTGTGTGGGGGAAGATTGAGGGACACAGGTGGGTATCCAATTTAATCCCATCCTGGGTCCCAAAGTGGATCCCCTACTCCATGTTAGCAGAGGATTCTGGGAAGGCATGGAAACACAAACTATTAAAATGTTGGGAAAATGCCTGAATGACTGACTCCAGTCATCCCTTTCCAACCAGAAGACTGGGTGCAGCACCATAGTCGGGGAGTTTTGGTCTCCCACAGTTTGCAGGATTTCTTCAGGGGAGCACACAATTTATACAGCAGGGTCCCGACTCTGCTGCTGTATCCAGCATCTCCTAGCCTAGCACTCTGTACCATTGTGAATGGCATGCAGTGAGGGCACACCCCAAGACACGGTCCTGGACAAGTCACACACACATAGCTGCACAAGTGGCCCAGGGATCGAGTGTGCAAGGGTTGCATGCCCCTTCTGCAAATACTGCTTGGGGTCCGCTGGCCCACGGATTATGGCATTTTGACTTAGGGTTGTCTGTATGCTGCAGACATGCAGTGTGTATGCAATCAAGACTTTAGTGCTTAGACCCCAATATGCTGTGCAGTGTTTTGATTTGTGTGTATGGTGTTTGTGCATCCTTTCCATTCATTATACTGTTATGATTTTTTTCTGATGTTTCATGGCTCCTGAGGTTCTCCATACCTGCTTGTTTTATTACCTTTCCCTTTTCCACACAGAGTCTCATATCCCATGTGGCAGTGATGCATTGAAGAACACTGATTCAGTGAGTGTTGGCGTACTGTCTTGTTTATAGCAGTGGAACAGTCCTGGTAAGTGCCACTCCTTCTCCATTGAGAGGTTTCTATGGCAACCACAAAGCTTGAGAGCTTCCCTGGTTGCCATAGAAAACTCAAGATGAAGACACAGTCTTCTTGTGTATGGCTGCCCATACATTACCCTTTATGTTTTCTAGGTGTGTTTCTAGATCAAGCCAGCAGGAGTAAATGTTTTGTTTGTAAAACTTTCCTTTTCATCAAACCATACTCACACAGATCACCCTAGGTCATCAGTGCTATTACTAGTGAAGACCTTAGCTGTTTCCTTAAAGAATAGCCCACATAATTATCACTTATGTGTATGTCAAACTGGAATGTAGCCTCTATTAGTGCTTACTGGAGAAGGAGTGGCATGTACCAGTACTACTCCACTGCTGTAAAGAACAGTAAGCCACTACTCACTGGATCAGTGGCCTCCGTTGCATCGCTGTCACTTGGGATATGAAACTTTGTGGAGAAAAAGGAAAGGTAATAAAACAAGCAGGCATGGAGATCCCCAGGGGCCACAAAACAAGCATGCAAAATGGAGGAAGGAGGGAGAAAGTGCTGTAGATTGGGTATGGTCTACGGTGATAGTGTAGGTAGGAAAGAATGACCAGATTAGATGGGCCAAGTGGTCCTTATCTACAGTCAAATTCTGTGTTTCTATGTTTCCCCATGTTTGCCTACAGAGGTACTTCAACATCTCTATCATGTCCTGCCTCTTGCTTCTGTCTTCCGACATATCCATATTGAGGTCTTCTAACTTGTCCCTGTATGGCCTCCGCTGCTGTCCTTGTGTTGTTTTGGTCACCCTCTGTTGCACCACCTCCAGTCTCTCTCTGTGCTTCTTCAAGTGTGGGCTCCAAAACTGTACACAGTACTCCAAGTGCAGCCTTACCAGAGATTTGACCAAGGACAGTGTCACCTCCCTTCTACTGCTACTGATCACCCACCCTGTGCATTCCAGCATCCCATCTACATAGTCCACAGAACTCATATACTGTGTTGATGCTTTTATAGAAACATAGCAGTTGACAGCAGATAAGGACCACTCGGACCATCCAGTCTGCCCAGGTTTCCCTACCTACAGTTCAACCACAGACCCTACTCTGTCTCCACCTAACCTCCTCCTCCTCCTCCTCCTCCTTGTTTCTATGATTCCCTTGTGTCTATCCCATGCAATCTTAAATCCAGTGACTGTCTTAGCCCCCACCACTTCTACTGGGAGTCTGTTCCAAGCATCCACCACCCTCTGCGTGAAAAAGTACTTTCTCCTGTTTCCTTTGAGCCTCCCTCTCTCCAGCTTCATAATGTGCCCTCTTGTCCTTGTGCAACTTTTTCTTTGGAAGATGCTCCCTTCCTGTACCTTGTTTAAAGAACTACTGATGCCTCAAAGAAAACTTAAAAAAACCCATAATAATTAGGCACAATTCTGCTGCCATTCCATTTATATTTTATATATTTCTCCTCCCCATAATTTATTACTTAGGAAATGTGTATGAATATATGATCATTGTCCCTTAGAGTTTATTTTGTGCTCATCTGCCTCTATAGCTTACACGCTACTCCAAGTCATAATCCTCTGTTGTGACATCATAGTCTGTTGCCATGGGAGTAACTGTGAGGTCGCAAGCACTGCTCTATGACTTCAGGTAGGGAGAAAGCAGCAGGAATAGGTAAACTCTTCAGGAGCAGAAATCCTGTTTTCATACAAATGACCTCAGTAATAAATAATGAGGAGGAGAAATACAGAACTAATGGGAAATACAAGCTGGACTGTGTCTAAATATTACGTTTTGTTGAAGTTCACCTGAATGTGTCACCAGCTCTTTAAACCAGTGAGGTATCCGAATGTCTCTATCCTATCCCCCCACTTCCTCCTGTCTTCTAGGGAGTACATATTTAAATCATTTAGCCTTTCCTCTTAGGGGTTTTGATGCAGGCCCTGCACCATCTTGGTTGCTCACCTTTGTACCATCTCAACCCTGTCTATGTCCTATTGGAGATGAGGCCTCCAGAACCTAAACTGAACAGAGTACTTGAGGTGGAATCTCACCAGTGATTTATACAGGGGTGTTGTTACCTCTGTCTTCCTGCTGGTGATACCCCCCCCAATGCATCCCAGCATTCTGTTAGCCTTCCATACTGTCCTGTCACACTGTTTAACTACCTTCAGGTCATCGGAAATGACAACTCCCAGGTCTCGTTCCTGCTTTGTAACTGCTGGTCTGGACCAGATTCAGTACAGCCCTTTTCCCAAGAGAGTTCTGTGGCATTCTGCAATAGAAATGCCTCTTGCACCAGAGACTGACCACAGAAACAACTGGAGTTGGTTAATGCCAATCATTATTTAGGAATCTGGCTAGATACTTTACTCTCTTTCAATTTTCACATTGACATTTTGTGAAAAAAATTAAAGCCGAGATTAAGCATTGAAACGAGGGCCGCTTTAGCCAGTATGCTGGATATGAACTTGTTCAAGTGACATTTCTTCTTTTGGATTAAAGCAGTTTTTGTATACAAATGCCCCCTAAACCCAGTTAGCTAGATTGCATGCCCTCTGTATTAGAGCTATTAGATTTGTTACAAATCAAAATTTCCAAGTGCACTACTGTCTTCTGTATGATATACTAAACTGGTCTTTGTTAGCTAAAAGAATAATAGGGCATTTTTTATTATTTTGGTTTGTAAAGCACTTCTTGGTAAGCTTCATCAGATTACTACATTGCTTAAGATTGTTGTAACAACCTAATCTAGAAGCGCAGCTGGATGAACTCTTATGGCAATTGGTATTTAGATGCTTTGTGCCTCTTTTATGGAACAAGTTGCAGCTTCCTTTTCAGATGAGCAAAGTTGTAACTGGTTCTAGTTTTTGGAATATGCTGGATTTTACTTGAGCTTAACTTTGTATTTTATGTATTGCTGTTATGTCATTCTTTATTGTATTTAAAATGATTTTTTAATTGTAAACTGTTAAACCCCAGACATCCTCAAAACTAGCTTATGCTCAAGGACTTTTCCTGGTAAAACAAATAAAATAAAACAAAATATGCACCTATGTCTTTGGAGTCAGTGGTTTCTTTTGTTTATTGGTTCTGACTGTGGTTGTAGCCTTCAAAGAAGACTAACTAGGGCATGTCTGTCCCATCAAGTTCTGCTTCCTAGCGAGTGCTCTGTTGCTAGGGATGTATCAAGCAGCCTCAGGGTTCAAGTCTAGATTTTGGCATAATAGGATCCCCCTTTTTATTCTTAACTCCCCAGATTCCTCAAAGTGGTGAGAATGCATTAACCTGAGGTGCATGCCCCATGCATAAGAAATCATACTGCTACCCAGGCACTGTAACTGTTCTTGACCTCAGCAATATTCAGATCCCTGAACTGACCCCCCCTTCACACACACACACACACACACACACACACACACACACACACACACACACACACATACTCAGAGGAGTCCAGCTCTCCTTCCCCAATGCCTCTACAGTGCTGTCTCCCAGAGTGAATGGGACAGCAGGAACAACGGCAACAGAGCCATGTGTTCCCACAGCAAGGACATCTTCATTCCTGTTTCTCCTCTGCCTCATTTAAAAAAAAGCATCCTGGAATTCCTCAGCAGCTTGATGTAGCAGGAGTGCGGTTAGGTTGTGATTTGAATGTTATGTGGTCTGTGAACACTCACAGCTAAGAACATCATTTCTCACAATTGATGGCATTCTGAGCTGAATATTGTAACTTCCTGTGACAGCTGGGATGTGGTGGTCACAATTGTTGATGACTTGGTGGTTTTTATTTGAAAACCACCCTGTTTTGGCCAGCAGACTGCAGATACAGGGCACAACATGACTCAGACAAGAAGAGTCTGAACTCATTCCCCTGGTTTCCTCCTCATATGGCCTTAGAAGCATCACCTGCTCTTCCAGCATTTCCCATGACTCACATCATGGCAAGAACCCACCGGGGTCACAGTCCAACTTTTACCCTTCTGGCATTTCCCATGGCCCATATGGCAAGAACCCACCAGAGTCACAGTCCAGTTTTGACCCTCCCAAGTTATTCCCTATGATCTCTGCCAATGTGGGATATAAAATATTGTTTTACATGATGTATTTTACTATAAGATGCTCTTTGGTCAACCCTTATTTCTGGCCACTTCTCCTTCTTCACTACTTGTTTTTCTACCCTGTTGACTCCTTTCTCTTTCACAACACAAGATTCTTTCCCAGCACCACCATCCTTTCCACTTATCCACAGCAGTACTGGCTCTGGGCTGAGACTGGGATTACTTCATCCACCTCTGCAAGGGATATTGGGAAACTCAGAAGCCTCTGCTTTTTACCATTGATCTGGTTCTACCTGACATTTTTTGGTTTATCTAAATTGGGGTGAGGCACCAAGTTCATCCTTATCACCAGTGCAGACTTGGTTGCCCCCTTAACACACATTTTGAGGTGAATTTACATGTACCCACTTATGTGGTCAGGAGGGAAGTTGTGACGAACACATCATTCAAGTTTAATGAGAAACAAGTGTGAAACAAACAAGTTATGGATAAAAGCAAATCATACTAAAACAAAAAGAAAAGTCTGCATTCATGCTCACTAGAGATGTTGCAAAGTTTTACTTCACCGTCAATGTTCCAATGAAGTTGCAAAATTCACCTTTGCGAATTACTTCACGAAGTTTCCACTACACAACTTTGCCTAACTTCACCTGATTTCATCTGTAAAGGTGGCAACGTTAGGTGAAGTGGGGGTGAATTTGTCAATTCACGTAGAAAAAAAGGCAACTTTGCCTTGCAAAAACTTTGCGAAGTCGGCACTTCACACCGCAAATTTCACCAACTTCACACATTAATTAATGCAGCGAATTTCATCAACTTTGCCCATCTCTAATGCTTGCTATGTTTTGTAGGACTTAGTTTTTATTTCAGGACTTGTGAGCAGCAGACAGGCGGCCAGCCATGGAGGTGAGAGGAGGGTAAGTGCTGGCACCATCTCTGGTCAATGGAAGGAGGGAGGAGGGGGGGACTTTGGCATAGAGGAATGCCACTGGAAAGGGTATGGGCTACCAGATTACCAGAGTGATTACTGAACAAATGGGCACTGGATTATGGAAGAGGGCCACTAGACTCCCAGGGATGGCTTTGACTATCAGAACAAGCACTGGTTAAGCAGGGGGACAACTAGATTACCAGGCACTGACTGGATTTTTGACAGTGGAGATAGGAGAGGTTGGGGGAACTGCAGCCAGGGATCTACATTTTAACACATGCTACTATTAGCATGAAGTTAACACATGTTTCTCTGAAACATTAACTAGCATTGTGATTGCCACCTGTTAGCACTTTCAGGAATGATTAAAGATATCACTGCACCCTGCTTGCATGGGGGACCCCTAATTTGAATGGTACTGGAGTCTGTAGCACAGATGCACTACTGGCATAGAGATGTGCTGTCACTTATTTAAAATAGCAGCAGCCACACTAACAGGCTGCCAGCCCTGCTATTACCACTTAGCACACCACAAAGCCTATTAGCATGGCACTAATGGATTAAAAATCATGCCCTGAGTCTTTAGCTATATGTGCAACCTTCACATTAACCTTCATATACCGTCTCTGCCGCTAAATAAATAAATAATGCCTCATGTTGTAGGCACCCACTAATGTCACTCTCTTAAGTGCACCAGCCTTTCACACAGCTGATAGGGCCAACACCCACAAATGTCATCATGCTTACCCTAACCCACATGCCCCAGTTAGGGCTGGCTGAATTGTACACTGTGCTGGCAAACCTGCCAAGAAATGGCAGGTCTGTCTAGTGGAACACTCAACCATCATTGGCTTGTTTTTCACCTGTTCATGAACACCTCTATTCCTCCAATGTCTAGGTCATGCAGTGGCTGCTGGGGGGGGGGGTTGAACCTGTGACCTGTTCCACAGCTTAGAGCTGTGATCACTAGATTACACTGCCTTCAGATGTTTATGCACTAAGGCTGTCAAAGCAGATCAGGAAAAATATATTTTGGACACAAGTGGACATTGGTTAGATAGGGGGCAAGGGGGAGGGCAGCTGGAATGTGTATTGCGTGGGGCCAATCATGTAAACCCTGCTGAATGCTAAACATGTATATCCAGATCAAACAGTTTCACTTTAACTTGAAAGCCAATAGAAGCCTTTAAATAAAGGTATCATATGATCAATTATAGTTGGCTTTAATGAAATGAGAAAGCAGTTCATTTTGTAGATGATGTTACACTTGAAAAAATAGAACACATTAAGGTTAAACATCATTGTTGTAATTCTTGATTTGTAAAGCTTTTTATTTTAGTAGAGGGCCACTCTTCAAAGTCGTCAATGGGAAGGGGGCGCTAGAGAAGCATACATATACTTTCTAAGAGCTCATTAAATCTCTTGGATTACACCACTGTCAGGTGAGAGAAAGAACTCGGATCCCAGATTCACCATGACATTTGACAATTGCTCTGGAGTAATGTATATAAATGTAACAGGAATGTACAGGGCAGATTAGTACAGTACTAATTACCCCACTACTGGCATCAAATTCCAACACCTCCAGAAAGTATGGGCATTATCAATTATTGCTCATGTTAGAGATGTCAGGAAGATGCTATTAGTCATATACTGTGATAGATTTGTCCCATAATTATCCATGTCTGCTAACAAATTGGCGTACTCTATTGCCTAGGCAACTTGCTTGTCCCAGAGGCAAGGCTAGTGATAGCTAACTGTGTTCTGCTTCCCACATTGTTATATGGAACCCCCCTATACCACTCCCTCAGGAGCTCAGAGTTCAACAGGATCCTGATACTATACAACAGAATAAGCAGATTTATGTCAGGGGCTCCCCCTCACTAACACCATTGTGAAGTCCTCTACTCCCTTAACTGGCCCTCCTTGGAGGGGAGACTCTAGTTCTCCCTGCTGAATCTCACTATGAAGATGACTATAGTCTTTAACCCCCACCCCCAGCCTAATTGGCATACTGACCTCTAAGCCCAACAGGCATGTGCTCTGGTCCTCTAACTACAACTTACTGGAAGTCCCTAGGGTATCTTCTTCGGCTGGTAAACAAGGGTCTTCTTTGGCTGGTAAACAATCTTTTGCCTCTGCAGCTCCGTCCTTCTGGAACCTTCTCCCTGTGGAACTGTGCAACTGCCACTCCCTTGGGGGCTTTGGAAAATGCCTAAAAACTCTCCTACTTGAAAATGCCTATGCTTCTGCTGCAGCTGAGTGTAGAACCTAAATCCTGACTACCCTCACTACCCACCATTACTTCCCTGACCTGTATTTCACTACTCCCCCTTCTTACCCTGTCCTTGTCTCATTCAGTAACTCCCATCTACCTCAATGTGATATCTTGTTTCTGCACCACACTAGATTCAGCTTTTTGTTTGCACTTCTAGTTGCATAGTGTATAGTATCCTTGCATAATCCAGTGACACCTCCATATGCTACCTGTGTACCATGTCTGAATCTCTGGTTGTAATTAACTTTTTACAATGTACCATTGTCATGGATACTGTGATATGTGCCTGTTGCCTGTACTGTAACTGAGTATACATTATGTTGGCGACTCAATTAAGGAGATGAGAAAAGGTCATGAGTGACAGGGGCTTACGGAGTTCGCAGCGTCCTGCACTCACAACGTTTTCGCCACTAACACTGTTCTCCTCCAGTTCACTCATGCCCGTACCAAGAGGAAATTATATGTAGTGTTGGGGCAAAGCACCCCACATTGGAGGAAAAACTAACTCTTCTCCCCTGCTGTCCCATGTCAGCATAGCTGGGTTGAGGTGAAATGTGGGGCCACGGTTATTGCGGGTGACATGTTTCTGGCACCCTAATTTACGGTGACCAGATTTATCTTGCAGCACAGTGGGTGAACCCTGTAACTGTCATTGGTGCTACATGGAAATGCTGTGGGTAATTAACCCCGAGTCGCCCCTGAAAATGGGACCACTGGTTCCAGCAGGTTCACCCAGTTACCAAAAAGTAAATAAATAGATAAAGAACATTGCATTGTGTTCTACTATATAAAATTAGAATACACCTTTAATCCCTGGCCTACTGATACTAGGGATGTTTTTGCAATATGAGGTTTAATTAGGTCTAGACTACTCTAGTATCTTGCAAGTGCTTTGGGTCTAAAAAGACTAATTTTTGGCCAGATGGAGGTAGCCAAACTGATCTTCATTTTAGGAATGGTTACAGTACATGAGTAGGTTGGCAGTCAGAAAGAAAAGTCACCTTTTAATAGACAAACTAGACTTGTTTATGGATATATGGTCCCTATCCCTTAACCTCAAAGCCAAGCAATCTCTCAGTTTGATGAGGTTCATCTCACAACCTAATCACAGATGTAGTCGATGACATCTGAAACAAATTAGCCAGGAATTATGAGAGTTATGAAGTTATTTATTTACGTATTGCCTTATTTGTTAGCTAGTTTAATGGGAACATCTAGATTCAATAATACTACTGCTTTGTGAGAGGTACACTGGCTGCCAGTAAAATGGCACTCTGGGTTTAAATCCTTTTGCTGGTTTATAAGGCTGTAGATGGACTGGCTCCCCTCTGAATTAAGGAACTGCTGGCAACCCACCAGGTAAATTCTTGGACAGTAGTCCTACCACTGAAATTGAAATCTACTGGGGACTTGGCTTTTTCTGTTTTGGCTCTGAGATTATGAAATATTGTCCCAAGATCAATCCATTCTGCCTCTTCGGTCAACAGTTTTAAATTTCAACTGAAGACCTGGCTATTTAGATAGGCTTTCAAATGACTGATAAGCAAGGCATCATTATTGTGATTACAGATTATCTGAGTTTTATATTATTGATGTGCATTTTCCTATTTTGATCTGTGAAGCGCTTTGAGCTCTGGAAGGGCGTTATATAATGCTCTATGTATCTGAACGTGTTTTAGAGAATGTTTTTCTTGTTTGTTTTGGAAACGTTTAATAAAATATATGAAATGAAAAAAATAATGATTTATGTATGTATGTATTATCTATCTATCTAAAACTAACTATCTAGAGACAGCATCTGTCTGTCTGGTGGACTATCTATCTGTCCGTCCATCTGTCTGTCTTTCTGTCTGTCTGTCTCTCTCTCTCTTTCTGCCTGCCTGCCTCTCTATCTATCTTTGTATCTCTCTCTCTCTCTCTCTCTCTCTCTCTCTCTCTCTTTCTTTCTTTCTTTCTACAGACAGTATCGATCTGTCTGTCTATCTTTCTTTCTTTCTGTCTGTCTGTCTTTCTATCTATCTCTCTATCTTTCTTTCTATCTACAGACAGTATCGATCTGTCTGTCTGTCTATCTATCTATCTCTCTTTCTTTCTGTCTTTCTGTCTATCTGTTTGTCTGTCTGTCTGTCTGTTTCTCTCTTTCTGCCTGCCTATCTATCTATCTATCCTTCTTTCTTTCTTTTTACAGACAGTATCAATCTGTCTGTCTGTCTATCTTTCTTTCTTTCTGTCTGTCTTTCTGTCTGTCTATCTATCTGTCTCTCTAGCTATCTCTCTATCTATCTTTCTATCTACAGACAGTATCGATCTGTCTGTCTGTCTGTCTGTCTGTCTATCTATCTATCTATCTATCTATCTATCTATCTATCTATCTATCTGTCTATCTATTTATCTATCTTTCTGTCACCAGTGTATATCAGCTTCTATTATACCTTCTAAATTATGGAATCTGTACAGTGATTATGTGAACTTTTCCTACTTTATATTACACTCTCATGGCAGTGCCAGTGTGTTAGGGTTGAGGTAAGGTTTGGGTTCACCCTCCTCCCCCATTTTTGAAAGCTGATAACTAAGTCATCTCTGGATGTAGACTTCTTGACACTGATGTTGTGACCATTTTGTCCCACAAACTAAAATATTGACATAGTACAGTAATGCTTGCATAAATGGCGTTGACATTAGGTGAGATACATGTTACCTTGCATAATCATTCTAACCCCAAGGAACAGTTCACCCCACATTCTCCAAGACTCCAGGGACTTTTTTCCCTACTTTTGATTTCCCTACGCTGTGTGCTTTAAACCTAATGGATGCAGTAATATATATATATATATATATATATATATATATATATATATATATACACTCTTTGTTTGTTTGTTTTTGCAGTTTAGCGTATGTAAAACTGGGTGGAGTGCAGAATTCAACTGGTGAAATTTGTGTGGAATGGATATTCCATTTCTGAAATGCTTTCCAGAATTTCTTTTTTAATTTCACAGAATTCTGAAAGGCATTTTAGTGTAACCCACAGAATAATATTCTGCAGATTATATAAACTGCAGAATATTATTCTGTCTGTTGTGGAAAACAAATCCATAAATGCCAATAAAAAGAACAATGTTAAAAAGAAAATGTTTCACCTAAACAAAGCTATCCAGATGATGTAGAAGTTGAAAATAAAATTAAAAAGTAAAACAAGTACTGCAGCTTCAAACTTTGATTAATTTTGTTGACTTCAGTACTTTACAATATATTTTAAATAATTCAAGCAGTTTAGTCTGCCTAAAAAGCAGTCTTCAAAAACTGAACTCTATAAAGCATAATAATTTAACACCATATGCTCAGAGTAGCCTGTGCCACTCACTAGACAGTTTATAAACTTAGCAACTGAGCATCCAGCAGGTGGCAGCATCACTCAGCAAGCACAGTATTTTATTTTTATTTTATTGCTACTAGGATAAACTTTTGAGCACAAGTGTTCTTTTTCAAAGGTTCTGTGTCAGAAATGGTTACAATGAGACAGTACAAGGCAGATAACTTGAGGCAATAGAAAGATACAGAAATGTAAGAACAAACAGCGCCGGGGCAAATGAGATGCACCGTGCCCAAACACTGGTATTCACAGAATATGCGTCACAAGATGCACATGGCACATCCCCACAGTGAATGCCAATGATGCACTATGGCTCAACTTGAGTTACCTAGCACATCCCTGATGCGCAGGACCATTATGGACCACAAAACAATGAATCAGGACAACTCAGCCGGGGACACAGGAGCAACAGGGGATGACTGCAGTTGCATAATGGGTGCTGATGAACAGCCCAGCAGGGACTGTGCCCAAGGCCAAAGGGCTGGAGAGTGGCCCTCCAAAGCAGACAAGGTGCACAGACAGAGCACACATGGTGACAGTTGGAACTATCACACAAACACCCCCAACCCAGGGGACCAACAGGCACAGCAGTTATGCACAGGGGCAACTGTCAAGCTGTTGGACAGCAGCAGAGGTGCACCTGTCGGCATTGCAGAGGCAGCCACACAAGTACCAGTGCACATGTACACAGCAGGGTGGACATGGGAGCTGCAACACAGGTGCACACAGGAGGACAGTCACAATGGCACATAGGCTGAAGGCTGTAGCCTGCACAGGAGGAACATGCCCACAGGCGCTGTGGATCACAAGCAGAGCATCACAGCACCAGGGCAACCACACAACCAAATAACTCTTACCACACACAGAACAGGGGCATTGTGGTAGTAAGCACGTTAGAAGACCACCCAACAGTCCTGATGCAACACAGAGGACACACACTGTGGTGGGCATGAAAGGTGGACATGGCGCATGGATGTGCAGTGCCATAGAGGCAAATGTACACATAGAAACAAGGGTAGTGAGCCACCAAGGAAGCACAACAGGGTGCCAGTATGACATAAAAGAAATAGCCACAGACACAGGCAACATTTGAAAAAGATTTACTCAAAAAGGGAAACAATAGAGCAACAAGAACAAGAACAACAGTAACAACACAACAACAGGGATACAGGACAATGGGAGGTATACAAACTATTAACTATATACAGATAACGTCTGGGAAATGGCAGGTGGAACAGGGGATGAATGTAATGAAAGGGAATGGTCTTGGAGGGTAGGAGACAGGGGAACTAAGGGGCTATGTACAGTCAGTCACTGTGGCCTAATGGCCCTCACAGCACACAGCCCTGTGCAACCTCTGGTGGCCCCCTGCCTGCAGTGTCTGCATCATCATGTTGATGGCACACAGTATCTCCTCCTACCTCCTGAACACTGGCACAATGATCCACTGCAAAGGAACATGATTAGCTGGGCCTGCTGGCCTGAAGCTCTTCTTCCTCTGTCTCCTCCCCACTGCAGCAGAAGGTGCATTCCATGAATTTACATTGGGGACACAGACAACAAGAACTCAATGCCATGGTCCACACTGTGCCCCCCCACCCCCTGACCACCATGCAAATGTGATGGAGGCTGCCCCCATTCCAATGTCTGACAGCCTGCCATGCACACCACACATCAGCAACAGGCCAGCACACACAGCCACACAGTGACTGTGAAATGTTACTGAGACAGCACAAGACCCTCATGTGTATGCAGAATGTTGCACAGAGGGGCATGTAGCCATGTCCCGCACAGCATGTGTGGATGCCAACTGGGTGCACCACTGAGCAGGCTCTGTTCGACCCCTAATGGAGCACCACAGGGTACCCTTAGCAATGCGCAGATGCGGACATGGGGGATGTACACACAGGAGCCATGTACATGGTGGTCCTAGCACACACCACCAAGGTGACACCCCAGGTGTGTGCGCAATGGGCAGCACACGGACATGCACATGTGGCAGGCAATGGCCCACCATGGGCAAGCCCCCCCCCAACCAGATGAGCACACAGTGGAAGCACATGCATATCACTGACCTGCACCCACCCGGCCACACCGCTGTCCTCCATCACTGGCCCTAGCATCCCTGAATGTTGCCCACACCGCGGTTCTCCACCTGTCTGCTGGTCCTGCAATGGAAACACAAGCAAAGAGCACTGTGAGATGACAGTAGGTATGTCCAAACCCCAAATCCAACCCTCCCACCCAGTGTCCCACAGCACCAGCACTGTTACCAGCATGCAGGGATGGACCCACCCCCTCACTGACCCAATGACACAGCATCCTGGGCAGCGGGTGGTAACAGCCACCACCACAAACAGTGACCCACTATGTCAGTGTGAAGATGGATGTATGCCTTGCCATGGTGAATACCACAAGGTGCCTGCCACAGTGACACTGCAATGCCCATATGGTGCACCAAGGCACACATGGCAAAGCAATGTGTGCATTGCCGCACTACACATGCATCACCAGCAGGGCATGCCACATGTGTGTGTGGGTGGAAGCACACACTCCCCACCCCCATACAATGCATAGTAGCTGGATAGAGTGGCAGTAACAGGGACAAAATGTACCTGGGCATGGCACAGCCCCGCTGCATGCCTGGTCCTGAAGGTTGTGGAGCCAGTCAGGGTCTCTCCACTTTTGATCACCATAGCAGTGCCTGCACTGCTTCCCCATGCATGGCACCCCAGTGTGAAGCTCAGGTCACTCTGCAACCCTTGCCTACACAGCACAGCATGGCTCATGCAGGTTTTGGCTGCCAAATAGTTGCCCCTCAAGTGGCATGACCAGTGCCCCCAGGTTGGCCAACTCAACCTCCCCCAGTTCGTAGTCCTTGGGCCAGCTGCCTGGGCACATGGCATGATGATAGGCAATATGTGAGGAATAGGTGTGCACACCACAAGCTGCAATGCTGTGCTGGCTGGATCGCACCACATGCGTGATTGATAGGGTGTCATGCAATGATCCACGCATCACAGGACTCCGGCATGGCTATGCATGATAGCCTCTAATTGCACAGCACCACGCATGTGCAGTAGTCACAGTTTGGGTGGGAGTTCAGGGTCAGGGGTCATAACCAGTTTGCACATGCACGGTTCGTGCGGAATTGCCATATTGTGTATGGCATACTATGCCGCACAAAAGGCACTGTGGATGGCGCATGCACCCAGACACCTGGAATCCATAGGAGCACAGGATCCAAGACAGCATGGGTTTACAACAGGAAGGTCCTGTCAAACTAATCTCATAGATTATTTTGACTGGGTAACCAGAGTGGTGGACCAAGGGGATGCAGTTGATGTCACCTAGCTTGACTTCAGCAAAGCTTTTGATACTGTTCCACATAGAAGATTGATAAATAAGCTGGGTAGGCTCGGGATGGGTCAGAAGTTGGTCAACTCAGTGGCAAACTGGTTGGCGGGCAGAAAACAGAGAGTGGTGGTAAATGGTATACAGTCAGACGAGATGCAAGTCACAAGTGGGGTACCTCAGGGATCAGTCCTGGGGCCAGTCCTCTTCAATATCTTCATCAGTGACATTGCAGATGGACTGGAGGGTAAGGTTTGCCTGTTTGCAGATGACACCAAGATCTGCAACAGAGTAGATTACCCAGATGGGGTGGGAAGAATGAGAAGTGATCTGGATAAACTGGCAAAATGGTTGGAAGAGTGGCAACTGGGGTTTAACAATAAGAAGTGCAAAATCATGCACATAGGAAAGAGAAACCCTGAAGCCACCAATAGGTTGGGAGGGAAGATGTTGTCAATCACAAGGGAAGAAAGAGATTTGGGCATCACCATCACAGATGACCTGGAATCATCCTAAGGCTAGGGGGATGTTGGAATGTATTAGTAAGGGTATCATAAGACATTAGAGGGAGGTTATAATCCCTCTTTACAAGACACTGGTTAGGCCCCATTGAGAGTACTGCGTGCAGTACTGGAGGCTGCACCTTCACAAGGATATTAACAAAATGGAGGCAGTCCAGAGAAGGGCAGCAAAAATGGTGCAGGGACTGCATCAGAAAACTTATGAGGACAGATTAACGGAGCTCAATATGTATACCCTAGAGCAAAGGAGAGAGAGAGAGAGAGAGAGAGGTGTATGATCGAAACATTCAAACACCTTAAGGGCAAGGTGAAAGAATCTAATGTTCCAATATAAGAAAATTAGCAGGACAAGAGGACACAGCATGAAATTAGAGGGCGGAGAGTTAAGGGGTAATGTGAGGAAGTTTTTTCACAGAAAGGGTGCTGAATGCATGGAACGGCCTACCTCAGGAAGTGGTGGATATGGATACAGTGCAGGGCTTTAAACAGGCATGGCATAGGCATAAGGGAGCAATACAGATGAGTATGAATAGATAGGCCATTGACAAAAAATGGGCACACTGGATGGGCCTTGTGGTCCTTATCTGCCATCATCTTTTATGTTTCTATGTTTCTAAGCACCGTGGGCTGCAGTGGTGCATCTCCACGCCATCACTGATATGCACCATACACTCCCAACATGTCACATGCCACACAGATCCAATGGGGCAAGTTGCCTGACATGCAGTGTTGAATGCAATCACACTACCACCGAAATTCCACAAGGTGCATGATGCATGGCATATCCAGTAAGATGCATTACGCATGCACGGGGATGCACTGTGCGACATGTGCCACATTCAGAAAATGCACCAAAGCAATCAGGCATGCATGGGAATGCATCGTATGGGGATGTACCCAACACCCCAGTTGCGCAAAGCTAATTGAGATGAGCTGGGGTCAACAATACAGTTCACAGCCACTGCTCTCAGATCAGCTCATTGCCTAATTCGGGGGCATCTCATCTGCTTTGCATCTCATTACTGCTGGTCCAAACCTCATTTGCATGTGTTGGGCTATGAATGCTCCTGAACGCGTCTCCCCAAACCACAGGTGATCAACAGGTATTGCAGCCTTGAAGATAGGTTGTTTACATCCATCTCTGTACAGCTTGTCAGCCACAGCAGGTAGTGGGGTTTTGCAAGCATCTAGGGGGCTGTGAATGTGCTGCTGCCTGCCAAATTGCTGGCACAAAGCCACAATTGCCTGAACTGTGCTGATGCCTGCAACATACCCCCCTCAGGAGCCACAATGTCTGATCAGGATGATGCTTCAAGACAGAGATGTCCAAACTTCACTGTGAATGAAGACAGGACACTGCTGGAGCCATACTTGCCAAGGCAAAGCATCCTGGCTGGCAGGGGTGGCAACCACCAGCGCAGGGACAAGGCCTGGGAAGAGGTTGCCCACCACATGAATGCTCATGGCATTTACAATAGAACCCCCAAGGAATGTCGCAAGCACTTCCATGATGAGAAGAGAAGTGCCAAGAAGAAGATGGCCACCATCTGGGCCTCTCTGGGGGCAACAGGGGGTGGGCAGCAGACAGCAGTGTGACTCACACCAAACAAGGGGAGGCTGGTTGCCAGCATGGGCCAGGTCACAGTGATGGGTGTTTCAGGTGTTGGCTTCCAGACTGGGGGCAGTCCATCACAGCACTGTGAGAATTTATTTGTCACTACCTGTAGGAGTCTGTGTGTGCTTGCCATGGGTGCCATGACATGCCCCACCATGCCCTGTTATGTGTCCATTTGTCATTGTGCACAGCGCATGTTTATATCCAGCCCTGTCATCCACAGTGGGCTGCTGGAACCCGGTATGTCGCCCTTGTGTAGCACATGGGGGGCAAGGGGTTGGGTGCCAGTGGGGCCTGGGTGGGGGGGCTTGGGAGGTTGGCCCCATGGGTGGTGGGCATTAGTGGGGCCCAGCACTCACAGTGGTGTGCTTTACCGCACATATCCCTGAGTGGCAACACCAGCCACATCGCATGGCTGGCAACACTGGTGCCTGTCCATGGCAGTGGGCAGTGGCCACTAGGGGTGTCACTCACCTGTCTGGCAGGTCAGGCAGACCTATGGCACTTGTACATTGCTCCATGTTCATACCTGTATGTAGACACCATTGACACATATTACTAACTGTGTTACCCTTCTCTCTTTCAGCTCTGTCACACCTCACAGATGCTTCAGTGTCCATGGGACACCCTGATGACCCGGCAGAGGAGGTGCCCAGACCATCACACATTGCCACAGCCAGGGCTGTGGCTGAGCCTGTGACAGGAACACCCAACACCTCCTCAGCCCTGGATGTGGCAGAGGATGGTGCCATCCCACCTGACCCCTCTGCAGCCTGTGCCACAGCTGGTGCCCAGAGTAACCCATGGCTTATCAGCTTTCTGGGTCTTGTTGATGAAGACCCTGTGGACAGGGTCAACATCGCAGATGACATGCCAGTGCTGGCATCCAGAACAGAGGGGGAGTATAATGACAGTGATGTTGACGCCACACAAATATGGGGGGACACGGAAGCCATTGGCCCAGCTGTGGCCCATGTGCATGCACAGGTGGCACCATGCAGCATTGGCAGTCCTGTGGTCCCATGCACACCCACAGGGCTACAACAACTGCCTACGGTGGTGGATGCTGGTGGTCATGTGTCTGTTGTTGCTGTGGGGTCAGGGACTGCTGCCACTGTCCAGCAGGGTGCTGTGGAGCAACAACAGGTGGCAGGGCACCATGATGCGGGTGTCCCTGGGTGTGCAGTGGTTGCCCATGCCCAGTCCCCACCCATACAGCAGATTGCTGTGCGGTGTTTGCCTATGGTGGATATGGAGCACCAGGCTGGAACCCCGCTGGCTCGTCAGCACCGCCCCCCCCCGTTGTGTCTCCCATAGACAAGGTGGAGGGGCATACATGCCTCCTGCAGGACACTGTGGAGGGGCAGACATCCCTAAGGGGCATTCGGACACAGATGGTCTTGGAGCATGAATCAGCATCTGTCTGGTGCAATCAGAAGCTGTCTGAGGTTCATCAATTGCAGGTGGGCATGACCACTGCACTGGAGAAGATGGCACTTGCACTCTATGTGGTCACTGCTCACATTGCACCATGTGGATGCTAGGGTACCAGGTGCACTCCCAGGAGTGCCTTATGCCGCTCAGGTCATAGTGTCAGGTGAACCCATTGCTGCTGATGCCATCACCATGCCTGGCCATTCCTGACACCCCCAGATCCAACCTGGGTCTTGAGAGTGACACACCAGTGAGCACCCATTCATGGTCCCACTTCAGTACCTGACCAAGGGTGGTGGACACCCCCCCTGAGGCCAGTGGCACTGCCTCAGTAACCAACTGGTGAGGCATGGCCAGCCACACATCCACAGTGGCCATGGGGCTCCCACTGATTCCTAGGTAGCCTGCTTCTATGGCCCTTGTAAACTGCACCCATTGTGGCCCACACACCAGGCTGACAGTACCTGGGGCAGCATGCTGTGCTGCACATCTGCCCTGGGACAACACCTGTGAAGGACACCTGTTTGGTGCACTGTGCATGGCCAGGGGTCACTGGTGTTGGTTGTGTGGCATGGGCATGATGAGTGCGGCCCTGTGTCCATTGTGCATGTGTACTGGTGAATGTATACTGATCTATGCCATACCCAGCATGGACACTGTGTCCCTCCTGTCTGTGTCTGGCCTGATGTGTGTGTCTATGCATGTCTGTGACCCCTCTCTAGTGTACTTTGCACCTGCTGTGTGGTAGTTGTCTGCACATGTGTGTGTCATTCCCCGCCTCCACCTGTGTGTGTGTGTGTGTGTGTGTGTGTGTGTGTATGTGTCTGCTATGTGTTGCCTCCTGTGATACTGACCTGTGGTCCCCGAAATACTCCTCCACTATGGCGTCCCTGTGCTGGTGGAACCTAGCAGCCAGGTGTGGGTCCCTACACTCAATGGGTGGCTGCCCACCACCACCATGGGGACTGTCTTCTGCATCCTCCTCCTTCTTCTCCCCTGAACTTTTGCCCTCTTCAGCCTGGACAGGTATTCCATGGTCAATGGCCATGTTGAGTAGCATACAATGGCCAGGAATATGCCACAGGCCTTTTCTGGTGGTATTGTAGGGCACTACCATACCTGTCCAAGCGCCTGAAGTGCATCTTCAGTGTGCCGATCACACACTAGATGACAGTGCATGTAGTGATGTGTGCCACATTGTAATGCTCCTCTGCCTCCTTGTCTGGACAGCAGCAGAGGTGAGCAGCCATGGTTAGAGGGGATAAGCAGTGTCACCAGTGGGGGGGACAGAGCAGTCTGTTAGTCTCCTGCATGCATGTGCATTGTGATCCACTGCCCTCCCTACCCATCACTGCACGTATGTGCAGCTACTGCCTGTCCACCTCTGCACCTGTGGTACACCCCCCCCCGGTGCAACCCTATACCACCATGGCGGAACACCTCATCTGTGCCTCAACCACTGCCTGCTATGTCCTGGCTGTCCCCTCATGCCCTGCACCTGACCATGCCCACATCAGGGGCTGCCTGATCCTGTACTGCCCAGTAATGGTTACCTTCCATTGCACTGCAGTTGAACATGCCTGAGTGCATGTAGTGCCTTCTGCTCTGCCATACATGCCTGCTTTTCATCAACACTGCACTGCCTGTGCTGTGCTGCAACAGTGCCCCCCTGTTTGTGTGTAGCTTCTCAACTGTATGCCCTCCTCCACTGTCCCACATGGGCGTGTGCCCTTGTACTGTCCCTGTCGCTGCCCCCACACCCATTCACTACCTCCCGGCATATGTGGTACCATTGTGTGCATTTTTTAGGCATGTACTCATGCCCCATTCACCCACTAGGTAGCTGCTGGGGATGTCCCCAGTCTCAGACTGGTGGCACAAGGTTGACTGGTGCATATGAAGGTGTTGAGTGTATTCCCAGGGTGTGTGGTGCAGACTTTGGTGATGCACCCTGTGGCATTCATTGCACACCACCTGACAGCTGATGGAATAGAACCTCTTGCGGTTCATGTATGGTATCACCTCATTACCAGGTGGTGCACAGACTGCCACATGGATGCAGTCAATGGCCCCTACCACCTCTGGCATGTGTGCCACCCTGTGGAATTGCTGCATAGTGTCTGTCCACTCTACCTGTGTGCTTGAGGATTGGATGAACTCTGAAGCATGTGGGAGCAGAGCAGTAAGGATCTGGGCGAGGATTCAGGATGTTGATGGTTGCGATATGCCAGTGGTGTCACCAGCTGGCCTCTAGAAGGTATCCATGGTGAGCAGGCACAATGCTGTTGCTACCTTGGTCTCCACAGATATGGCATGACCCCTTCTGGTGGGTGCCTGCATTTCATCGTGGCACAGCTCACAGAGTTGCTTCAGAACTGCCCTGTTCAGACAGTGTCAGCCAACTGTTTCTGTGTCACTCAGCTGTTCAAATGTGACTCGGGCAGGATACCGCCATGGGGCAGGCCACCTACGGTGCCTTCCACTGTCACTTGGTCTGCCCATCTCCTCAACCTCATTAGTATTCCCAACATCATGAATGGTGCCCCATCCATGTTTATGGCCTCGCTGATGCTGCTGCTGCTGGTGCTGCTATAGAAACAGAAACATAGACTTTGATGGCAGATAACGACTGCTAGGCACATCTAGTCTGCCCATTTCCCTACCTACAGGATAGGCCGTAGATCCTAGTTAACCAACAGCCTATTTCTTCCTACCCCCAACAAGAATTGCCTTATATCTGTCCCATGCATTCTTGAATTCTCCCACAGTTTTAGACCCCACAACCTCCTCAGGAAGGCTGTTCCATGCATCCACTACCCTCTCTGTGAAATAATACTTCCTCACATTGCCCCTGAACCGTCCTCCTTCTATCTTTAAATTGTGTCCCCTTGTTCTTGCAAGTCTCTTTTCTGAAAATGCTACCCTCTTGGACTTTGTTGATTCCACTGAGGTACTTAAAAGTTTCTTTCCTCAAGGGTATACATATTTAAGCTCCTTTAGTCTCTCCTCATACAGCTTCTCTTGCAGACCCTGCACCATTTTAATTGCCCTCCTCCGGACTGCCTCTATCATGTCTATGTCCTTGCAGAGATGGGGTCTCCAGAACTGGACACAGTACTCCAGATGGGGTCTCACCAACTGTCTGTACAGAGGGATAACAACTTCCTGTTTTCTGCTGCTGATGCCTCTCCTATACATCCCAGTATACCCCAGCCCTCCCTACTGCCTTCTACATTGCTTGCTAACCTTAAGGTCATCTGATATGATTACCCCCAGGTCCCTTTCCTTTTTGTTGTTGTTACTACCTCCCCACCATTGTGTATCTTCCCTGGGTTCTTGTTTCCCAGGTGCATTATTTTGCACTTCTTTGCATTGAATCCTAGCTGCCATACTTCTGACCATTCCTCCAACCTTGCCAAGTCCCTTTCATCCTTTCCGCCTCCTTGTGTATCAACCCTGTTGCAGATTTTGTGTCATCTGCAAAAGGCATACTTTTCCTTCCAGTCCCTCTGCAATGTCACTGATGAAGACATTAAAAGGACTAGACCCAATACTGAACCTCGGTAGCCCACTAGTAACCCCTTTCTTCAGAATGGACTCCATTTACAATTACCTTCTGTGTCCTGTTGTCCAGCCAATGTTTTACCAGGCTACCACCTGGGTTCCACTCTCAGGCTGGTTAATTTGACTATTAATCTTTTGTGTGGACTGTGAAACATAGAAACATAGAAGTGTGACGGCAGATAAGGACATGAAGGCCCATCCAGTCTGCCCATTTCTTTTCTACCTTATAAATGTGCCATCGACCTTTGCTCTGTCAGTGACCTATCTATTCATAGTCATTTGTATTGCTCCCTTATGCCTATCCCATGCCTGTTTGAAGCCCTGCACTGTATTCATAGCCACCACTTCTTGTGGTAAGCCATTCCATGCATCCACCACCTTTCTGTGAAAAAGAATTTCCTCACGTTCACCCTTAATCGGCCTCCCTCTAATCTCATGCTGTGTCCTCTTGTCCTGCTATTTTTCTTATATTTAAACATGTTAGACTCTTTCACCTTGTTAATGCCCTTAAGGTGTTTGAATGCCTCGATCATATCACCTCTCTCCCTCCTTTGCTCAAGGGTATACATATTGAGCTCCGTTAATCTGTCCTCATATGTCTTCTGATGCAGTCCCTGCACCATTTTGGTTGCCCTTCTCTGGACTGCCTCAATTTGGTTAATGTCCTTGTGAAGGTGTGGCCTCCAATACTGCACGCAGTACTCCAGATGGGGCCTAACCAGTGTCTTGTACAGAGGGATTATTACCTCCGTCTTACGACTTGTGATACCCCTACTAATACACCCTAACACTCCCCTAGCCTTACCTACTGCTTTAGAGGTCTGCTTGGATGATTTTAGGTCATCAGTGATGATGATGCCCAAGTCTCTTTCTTCCTTTGTGACTGCTAGCAACTCCCCTCCCAGCCTATAGGTGGCTTCAGGGTTTCTCTTCCCTATGTGCATGATTTTGCACTTCTTTGCATTAAATCCCAAAAATTACCCTATTATTTTTGAGAAGTGCCATGGAATCTTTAATATCCACCTGAACAGGCAGATGGGACCTCAGTTTAAAGCCTCAGCTGAAAGACGGCACCTCAGGAGTGCAGCACCCCCCCCCCATACTGCAATGCAGTGTCAGTATTGGGATATTAACCAAAGTGCCTGGTGTGGCTAGAACCCACAGCCTTCTGATCTCTCAGCCTCAGAGGTGAGTGTGCTACCTGCTGAGCCACTGACACTGCCTGTGTCAAATGCCTTGCTAAAGTCTAGGTAGGCCATGTCCACAGCCCCTCCCTGGTCTACTACTTTGGTCACCCAGTCAAAGAAATCTATTAGATTCGTCTGACATGACCTTCCCGCTGTGAACCCATGCTGCCTTGGGTCCTGTGCTCCACTGGCCTCTAGGTACTCGACTGTTCTTTCCTTCAAGTGACTCCATCACTTTCCCTACCACAGAGGTCAGACTGACAGGTCTGTAGTTTCCTGCCTCTGTCTTGGGCCCACTTTTGTGAAGGGAATCACATCCGCCTTCCTCCAGTCCTCGGGTACACACCATCCTCCATGATTTATTAAAAAGAGTAGCCAGTGGTTTCTAGTTCCTCCCTTAATTCTTTTAGAATTCTGGGTGAATTCCATCAGGACCCATTGCTTTGTCCACCTTCAGTTTTAGGAGTTCTTGCAGAACCCTTTCTTCTGTGAAAGGACTGGGATCGACCCCCTATCAAGAGTGCTTCTGTTAATTGGATTAGGCACTTCCCCTCCTCTTTTGTGAATACTGAGCAGAAATATTCATTCAGTATTCCTGCTTTTCACTGTCCCCTCTGCCCACCCACTGTTCATTCTATTCAGCCTCACTATCCCTCCCTTTGTCTTTCTCGCTCGCTGATGTACCTATAAAGGTTTTATCCCCTTCTTAACTGGTTGGCTATCTTTTCCTCAGTTTGGGCCTTTGCTATTCTGACTTCCCTCCTGCTTCCTTCTGCCTTAACTGGTACAGCTCTCTGTCCTGCTCCTTCTGTGTTTCCTTATACTTCCGAATGCTATCTTTTCTTCCTGACTTTCACAGCCACCTCTTTTGAGAACCATAGTGGCTTTTTCTTTCATTTGATTTGTTTATTTGCTTCACACAAGGCTTGTTGCCTCTGTGATGTGCATTTTGATAATTCCCCATTGTTGCTCCACACCTCCTTCTAGCCTGTTTGCTAGTGCTTTTCTGAAGCACTCTCCCATCTTGCAAAGTCAGCCCTCCTAAAGTCCAGTACCTCACTTTTGTATGGCTTGACTCTGTAGCTGAGTTTAACGTGAACCACACTGTTTGATGGTCACTTGTCCCAGATGGCAACCCACTTCTAGATCTGAGATACTCTCACTGCCCCGTTTGAAAGTACGAGGTCTAAGATTGCTCCCTCACGAGTGGGTTCTGAAACTAGCTGTCTAATGCCTGCCACCTGTAAGGCATCAAGAATGGCCCTGCTCTTGGACGTGGCTGCAGCAAATGTGCTCCAGTTAACATCTGGCATATTCAGGTCTCCCATCAACAGTATCTCCCCTTTCTTTGCCATTCTAAGAATGCCTTATATCATATCCTTGTCCATTTCTTCCCCCTGACATGGGGGTCTGTACACAACCCCTGTGCGGATTGTGGCGCCCTTTCCAGTCTCCAAGGTGACCCACAGTGCCTCCTCTCCTCCCCTCCCTGTTTACTCTTTTGTTCAGTTGCTTTTATCCCTTCCTTTACATAGAGAGCTACTCCTCCCCCCCTTCTCCCCTGCCTGTAGGTTATGTACCCTGGTATGTTAACATCCCAGTCATGGTTCTCTGTGTACCATGTTTCTGTGACTGCTACGATATCCAGACATCCTTCTTCCATTAAGGCCATCAGCTCAGGGAGCTTGTTGCTCAGACTACAGGCATTGGTACTCATTGCCCTCCATTTCCTGATGGCCTTACTCCCTTTTGCCCCATCACTGTCCTTCTTGCCTTTGTCACTTTCTCCATTTACCCCTGCCCTTCTCCCTATCGACACCTCTATGTTGGTGTTTGCTGCACTTACTACCGTGATTATTTGGGGCTAGGATTTTCCTGCTCCTTTCCAGTGCCTCCCCCCTTGGCTAGTTTAAAAGCTTGCCAATGAAGCATTTAAACCTATCACCTAGGATCCTGGTTCCCTCCGGACAGATGCAGCCCATCATGCCAGTATAGGCTTGCATCACTCCAGGTGGACCCCCAGTCCCCAATGAAGCCAAATTCCTGAGCTCCACACCAGGTTTTCAACCACTGATTGAATACCATGGTGCAGAACACCCTAGCCTCTCCTATGCCATAGATGGGTAGCACCTCCGAGAAGGTTACCGTGCGTGCTACTTGACTAAGACCCCTCCCCAATTCCACAAACTCTTCCTGCACTTCTCTAATCCCTTTCTTAGTCAGGTCATTTGTCCCTAGGTGGACAATGACATCCAGCTCCCTCCCCTGTGCAGCTGCTCCGGCAATCCTGAGATTCGCTTCCTGTCCCTGCAAGCCATGGCACCAGGCAGGCACCTTACCTCCCTCTCCCCTTCCTCCCCCAGTTCTACCTTCCTAACAATGGAGTCCCCCACCAGGAGTTGTTTCCTTCCCCTGCAGGGTCCCCTGCCACCCTCCTGTGGGTCTCCTTTGTGGAGGTTCCCAGCATCCTCCTTGGTCTTCACTGTGGGTGCCTCCATAGAGGAACCACACTTTGCCAGAATGGCATAGGAATTGTGGAGAGGTACAATGGGAGGGATGCGCCTCTGTTCCACCACCCTCACCCTCCCTGAGCCCACTGTGGTCCAACTGCTTCTCTTTCTTGGCAACCTCTGAGGCAATGGCAGTAGCACTGGTGGTCCCTGGATGGAAGAGGAGGTCCCACAAATCCTGGCCAACTCAGTCTGGAGATGAGCAACCTCCTCCCTCAGCCCAGAGAGGTGCCTGCAGATGGGACAACACCGCATCCTCCAGAACATCTCCCGGAAGACTGCTGCTCCACAGCCACTGCACTCACCACTCCAATCATGTCTTATTTCTGGCCCTTTAACTGTTTGCAATCCTTACTCTTTCCTTTGTTTTTTCTCTCTCTCTCTCCTTACTTTCTGCCTGTGTGTCCTTTAAGCTCCTGATTGTCCTGTTCTGAGACAAGAATATCCTATATTTCTCAGTAGACCACTTACTTGCTCAGAGGCAGACCTCCAGCAGCTAGAGGGGACCGGAGAGCTACTCTTGCCCTTCTAGGATGGTTGGTCCTTGGTGGTTCTGTGATCACTGACTTCCTGCCCCTAAACAGGAAGTTCCTGTTGTCAGTCAAATTCTGTGCCTATAAAAATAGAACTAGCTTTGGGTGGGGGAGGGAAGGAGGGCAATATAGTCCCAACAGAGAGTTCAGTCACACAGCAGTCCTTTATCCTGGTGTCTTCTGCCAAGCTATTAGCAGAAACTTTCTAAGGCAGTCTTTAAATGTAGCTTCCTTCTAGCTAAGCCACTCCCCCTACTTACCAGATCTTTCTACAAGTAATTTAAATCTCACAGCAGTTAAGTCCTTTCAGTCACCTGAGATTTACACCTAGATAACTCTTCAAACACCCATTCAGTTCAGTTAACCCAAACACACACTTTTTTTTGTTTGTTAGTTTTTTTATACCCTAAATTAAAGGTCAAATACAAAAGTTCTTCTACTTTAGTCCCAGCAGAGAAGTTCAGTCACACAGCAGTCCTTTCTCCTGGTGTCTTCTGCCAAGCTATTCTATCCTGCCAGTTGCCTGCTGGGGGCTTACATGTAAGTCTACTCCTTTTATACTTATCTCCTTAGTGCACATATAGGTGAATGCACTGTGGTTATGCATTCATTTTGCTTTGAGAATGGGGATGCACCATGCATGCAGCTACATGCCCCCTCCAGGTGCACCGCATAGGTTCACAGTTTCATAGGTAGTTACAAGTTCGAGGGACAACCCCATTTAGAACTCACCACCATATATCCTAATGGTGGAATGAGAACTTTTGTTCATCCATATATTGGTCAAGCCTGAATTTAAATTGGTTAATGTTATCACTAGAGACAACAAAAGGTGGAACAGAGTTCCATAACGGCGGTATCCTCAGAGTTACAAAATTCCTTCTTCTCACAGTCTTATTACAACCAGTGACTAATTTAAACGTGCGCTATCGTGTGTTATTATGTGTATCCTGTTTTTCTAGACAATGTGTTTCAAGCATTGCAGTATCATTATATGCTCTATATACAAGGTGCAATTCCCCTTTTATGGATCTATATTGTAAAGAGTAGAATCCCAGAGATTTCAGTCTATTGGAGAAATCCAAATTGGACAAGTTGCTTACTTTCCTGGTGATTCTCCTCTGGACCATCTCTACTAAAGCTTTGTCTCCAAGAGATGTAGGAGCACAAAGGGAGAACAGTATTCTATGTGAGATCTGACTAAGCTTGTATATAAGGGAACAATAACATCTGGTTTGCGACTCTTGATATGTTTTAAAATACAGCTAATTATCCCATGGCATTTTTTAACAGTATTAGCAGTGTGTACACCAAATTTTAGGTTATTTGAGATAATTACTCCTAAATCTTTTTCAGTAGTGATTATTTGTAAATAAGTACCTTTTAATTTATAATCTGCAAGTGTGTTAGTTTTGCCTAGATGCATCACCTTGCATTTACTGATATTAAATGTAATTTTATTTTCACAGGCCCATTTAGTCAACCTGTCGATATTAGTTTGCAAAGCTGTAATTGACTCATTGTTATTTACGATTCAACCAATTTTGCTGTCATCAGCATATTTATTTATCCATACTTCATCAACAGTCTGCATGGAAGCAATCAATATATTAAACAATTAGAGACCCAGAACAGAGCCCTGTGGCACACTACTGGTAACTGCGGCCCTTGAGGATTCAGACCCGCTAATGACAACTAGCTGTTTTCTATTGTCAAGTCATGATGCAATCCATTTGCTAATATTGCTATGTAGTTTCAGATGTACTAACTGATTAAGTAGGATGTTATGAGAAACTGAATCAAATGCTTTAGCATAATCTAGATATATAACATCCACTGGTAAACCTGAGTCCAATGTCCTGCTAACTGGTTCAAAAAAATTAGTTAAGTTACTCCGACAAGATCTACCTTTAGAAAAAAACACATTGAGTAATATCCTGAAAACCAATAACCTTTCAATGATCTGTAATTTTGTGCTGGAGTAATCATTCCATAAGTTTACCTAAACATGAAGTCAAGCTAATAGGCCTATTATTTGCAATACTCTACTTATTTCCACCTTTGTGTAAAGGCATAATTATTGCCACTTTCCTTTCTGGTATAGCAACTCCCTCAGCAATTGAGGTGTTAAAATAAATGAAGCAAAATACTAGACAATTCCGCTGACAGGCTCTTTATGAAACTGGGAGGGATTCCATGTGTACCTGCTGAGGAGTAGGTTGCATCATATTGATAGCATCCAAAAAGTCCTGTGTATTAAACAGTATGGGCGTATCAATATGTTCTGTATGATTCTGGGTGAAATTCTCCTTTGGCTTAAAAACACTTACAAAATAAGAGTTCAGTTCTTCGGCCGTATTGTGTTCATTAGATACAAGTTTTTGATCTACCAGTAAAGGACCCACACCACTTGACTTAATTTTTAATGAACCAATATAATTATAGAATCTTTTCTTATTATCTTTATTTATAGTAGTAAGAATGACTTCCAGTTTTTGCTTAGCAAGTCTTATTACTTGTTTTGTATTCCTTGCCACGGTCTTACATTTTAACAAGTTACTTTCTGAAGGTTTCTTTTTGTATTTATTACAGGACCTTTTTTTTATGTTTCTTCAAATATTATTCCACCAGGCAGGTACCCTTTGTTTGTTATTGTTATATTTAGTACGTAGTGGAACCCATTTATTGATACAATATTTAATGTTTTTTAGAATTGCATGCCACATACTGATTGCATCTAAGTTCTTAAGTTCACCCTGCCAATTCCAGGTACTAAGAAAATGTTTTATTTTGCCATACTTAGCTTTGCTGAAGTTATGAATTTGAGTTACTCCAGACAGTTCAGTCTTTAACCGATTTATAGTCCAAAAGATTTTATTATGGTCACTGTCTCCCAAAGGTTCCAACATTTTTGGTAGTGTTCCAATATCTTTAATGTTAGTAAATATTAAATCCAATATAATATTTTTCCTTGTTGGTTCCTGTACCAGTTGCTCCAAGTCATGTTGAAGGCCAATTTCTATAAACTTGCTTTCTATTGAGCCAGTGCCCTCAAGGGTAGTCCAGTTTATTTTTGGGAAATTAAAATCATCCATAAGAATAGAATCATCCTGGATTACCACATTGTCAATACTTTGCAAAAAATCATTCATTACTTAAAATGTCCAGGCTTGGAGAATGATAAGCTAAACCTACAGTCAAAGGGCCTTCCAGAAAACTAACTTTTACCCAAATAGCTTAATTGTCCTCTAAAGTGTTGTGGTACATTTTTAGCTCACAACAATCTAAGGTATTGAGAATGAAAAGAGCAATTCCACTACCTCTGAATGCAGAACGATTCTTAACAAACTTTGTATAAACAGGTATTTCGGTCCCCCATGCAGAATCGGTAAACCATGTTTCAGTAACACCACCGATGTCAATTTGGTCTTTATAAAGTGTGTATGTAAATTCCTCAGTTTTATTTTGCAGACTTCTAGCATTAAGAAGCAACAGTCTTACTTCATTTTCAATTATTTTACTATCTGTACCTGGAATTTTGGTCATATTAGTATTGATATTATTACTATCTATTATGGGAGGGACAAGTACCCTATAAGAATCAAATAGGGAATGTACAGCTGAGCCCCCCCCGAGAGTTCAGTTTAAATGTTTGTTGATAAAACAATTAATATCTTCAGCTAATAGCATGGAAGCCCTTTTATTGTTGGAGGAGACCATCTCTGCAATTGAATTCTCCTCGGTCTATAAATTCCTCCTGATGAGTACTGTATCCAATTTGTTGCTTATAACACCATAACCTAAACCAATTATTGATTTATTTTATTTTATCTATTTGTGACTTAGTAGCTTTAGGAAAGGGGAGTATTTCACAGAAAACAATATAACTACCAAGTTCAGAGAATAAATTTGTCAGGCTAACAATTTCTTCTTTTACTGTCTGGTCATTTTGGCTCATGATATTCACCCCAGCATGAATTATAACCAGTGGACGCTTTCTACTTCCCTTTAGAATTTGCCTAGATGTACATGTAATATCTGAAATTATAGCACCTGTAAAACAGGATACAGTTCTAGTAGAGTTATCCTGGTCACAAATAGCTCATTTTAAATGTTTAATGATCGAATCCCCTAATACAAATATTTGTTTTGGCTCCTCTGTGATGTCTGCATCAGGATCCATCAGATTCTCTGCATTTAATTGCATATTAGGTGTTTCTTCTGGGGGGGGGTGCCAATTAAGATGTTAGTATTATTATAGGTAGTAGAATGTGATACCAAGGGAAGGGATAATTCCTGCTGTTCTTCCGGATCTACCAGCAGGTCATACCTGTTCTGTATAGGCACCTGAAAACAATCTGCCTTCCTGCCCCTTTTACAAGTTTTCCTACTTTAAACTTGATATCAGTTCTAATCTGGGTAAGAATAACCCTTGTTATACATATTCCATGAATAATATAGATGTTCAGATGACTAATCAGGAAAAAGAGCTAGGTGTTACTTTATCTAAAGATTTTTCCTTTGATGAACATATAACTAATGCAGCAAAAAAGGCCAATCAAATATTAAGCTGCATCTTAAGGAATATTAAAAGTAGGGACAAAAATGCTATCATTCCCTTGTATGTTGGACTAGTTAGACCTCACTTAGAATATTGTTCCCCTGTAGTTGCACCATATTTAATAACAAATAAAAAACTTGTAGAAAGGATACAATGTAAAGTGACAAAAAAAGTTTCTACATTGCAAGCAACTGATTATGAAACCAGACTAAAAAAAACAAATCTTTATTCTATGAAATATAGAAGGCTACATGGAGACTTATGTCAGACATACAAAGCTTTTCAAGATGCAGCAATTCTTGAAACAATCGGCCTAGTTAGACATCAATCATTGGTAAATACTAGATCCCATTCATTAAAATTAAAAGGCACTCAAAATAACACTGTAAAAAGAAACGTGGTTCACTCAAAGAGTAGTAAATACCTGGAATAAATTTCCTGCTACGGTATCACGTCATTTCATCGTAAACATTTTATCGAAAACAATTCGGCGTAAACACTACATCGCAATTTATATCATCGTATGATACCTCTGATTGCATGTGACACTTCATTGCAGACTTCAGGATTCTTTCAAATCTGGTGTACTTTTGCATCATCAACATTTGCTTACATTTACTGTGACAAAATAATAACTAAGACAGTTTGTCCTACCTGTTTTCCTCATGTAGACATTTTGATTTCCTGAATCTCTATGTCTGCATGCTGCGTCCTGATTGATTCGTCAGTACAGTGCCCACCAATCAATTCATGTTGCTGTACACCAATGAAATCAGTTAATTCTGTCCGCAAGCAAGCAAGTCAGTTCATTTATCCACCATATTCCAAAGGTCATATTTAAAAGGTAAATCTTTATTGTGTTCACAATTAAAAGCATTTCGGGTTATATCTTATACTTGCAATTGGAAATTATGAGCAATTGCCCATAAATAGTTTATCCGTTCTGTTTTTCAGTATGATTCAACTACCTTCACAGTCCTTTGAGTGGTGTCCCTGTATTTTTTTCTGGGTGCAGGAGGTTCGATGCCAGCTAGGTATTGCTCCATACGCAGTTCATTGAGGTTCTGTTCAACCTTCAGTACATTAACAAATTTTCAAATTGTTGGGTGGCAGGCACTGAGAAGACTATTAAAGCTTCTGTGCCATCCTTCAACTGAATTTATAGTGCATGGTGGTCCAGCAGTCACAGCTGAGCTGCAGTTCCAAAATTCAATTGCAAAGTGTGGTCGTCTATGACCACGATGACCAACTGGCCTCCCTATCCATGTATCTTTAAAATAATCTACCAAGGGGGCTAATTAGTCGTCATTAGTCATATAACATGTGGTTAGTCTGAGTTGTTCAAATGCTTCAATAGTATCAGCTGGTGGAATGTATGCAAGTGCTGGAAACATTCGGATTTGCAATGCATAGTCAGCATCAACAGTGTAATTTTTGTGTATGATTGTCTTTCCTGTACTTTCCTCCATATGGCTTGGCACAGGTGAAAAAACCAGCCTCTAGTGCAAGCAATTGGAAACTCAGTCTGAAACACTTTTACTGCTGCCAGTTCATAATCTGTCATGATAGACTGTGGCGCTAGTTCAGGACATAGCCTTTTTATTTGTTGCAATACCCTTGCATAGCTTTCAGTGTTTCGGTTGGACATTAGTATGTAAACAGATGGGATTACTGCTGAATGCCTAACACCATGTATTGTGTACAGTTGATTGAATATTTTTGGTGTACATTTGAAGGTGCTGTCTGCATACCAGTAAGGGGTTGAATGCATGTACAGCATGTTGCGTGTGGTTGCAAAGATTAAGAATCTATGGTTGTCATCATTCCCCGAATCATACTGTAGAAATAGCTCCCCTCTCTCAGTATTCCAGTACTCAGCTGGAATATCTAACTCAGACAGGGATGCAGGTTGCAATGGTATGACTGCTGCTGCTTGTTGTGCTCTCTGAGCAGTGCGCTTAAGGCTAGCAACAGATGGCAATTTTGCACAGACTGCTTGGCTGAGTCCACCAGTAGCACTTGCTATGTGCTGCTGGGTACTGTCCTGAGAGCAGCTGGCTTTGTCTTTCATCTCATTCACCGACTGTAGTGCAAGAGTTGTACCTGCATCAGGAACATGATTATGTTCCTGTATGTATTTAATAATGTCATCTGCACTCATGTGAACTCTTGCTGGGCACTTATAGGTCTCATACTGCTGATACTTCCAATACTGCTTTTCTCAATATAATGTTTGCTCCAGTCTATACAAATATCCATTTTGCAACAACATTGGTTTGCCTTGGATACTCCTCACATAGTGCAGCGGCATGTCTGTAGCACAGTAGCACAGTAGGTGGATGCGCACTAAACACAGGGTATATATGTGCGTAACTGTCATGCATGGAAGCGTAACTGTGTCAAACAGTATTGCGTGATAAATTGACACGTGGTAAATGACCGCGACAAAATATTTGCGAGGAAAAGACGTGGATCCTCTTGCTGCTATAGTACTTAGTTCCACTCTTGACTCATTTAAAACAAATTTAGATTTATACATGGGTGATTCCAAGTTTGAATTCCACCAATGAGAACGATGGCGAGTCCATTAAGGGTAAACTATCCTCTGAACTCGTATAGATCTATGAACCTATGAATCTATGTAGCTTCCTGTTCAGTAACATCCCTTATTATTTTCTATTATTTATATTTAAAGAAGTAATACCATCATCACACAATAATGGTGTGGCTAAATCAGGTACCGTCTTTTGATAGGTATCTGTAGTGTTTTTTAAATGTTAGGTGGGGACGCATTGAGTAATCTTCTGGCAGTATCTTTTTGACTCATTTCTAGTGCACTTATTCTTGCACTGAAATTGGATGTCTAACTGCAGTTCCTCATTTTGCCTGCATTTCATACATTTAAATGACTTAATTCATACAAAATGTGGAATTAAAGCAGTACATAATGCAAGTTTTACATTTAATCCCAATACTACCATCCTGTGTAGTAATAACATCCTCCATGATGTGCGTTGACCTGGTATCACAACTAATCAGGAATCACCTAACAGGGAGCAATGCAGAATTATGTACTATATTACAAGTATGCAGAAACAAACACAAAAGCACTTACATAGACAGAGGTTTATTGTTACTAATGCCCTTATCCACCAGTGTCTGTGTTAACACCCTCTAAAACCCACTAAACACACCAAACATGCGCAGACGCATATCATTATTACTTGTCTCCAGCACATCTGTGGTGGTGTGGTGCATCTGGGATGTGCCAGAGGATCTCTGCCCTTTGTGAATCATGCCATGGTGCATCTCCGAGATGCACTGGTGCATCTTGGAGGTGCTGTGGGCAACTCTTGTGAATCTCCCCCACAGAGTGCGGACTTAGGTACAAGTACAGCAAGCTCAGTTAATAGTGTATGAAGGACAGTGCTCCCAGATTTACAGGGTTTTCTGCATTTTACAGGCTTTCTGTTGTTGAACGGGGGTATGGGGATGAAAAGTACCTTATGGGCATTTCCCCAGGGATTTGGTCTATCCCCTACTCCATTCATAAATCTCACCACTGCCAAAATTCTCACTAGGCATTGGGCTAAGATTTGTAGTGCAATGAGTGCAAGTAAAAAGTCCTCATTGGCCCAGAGCACCTTGATGTGCTATAGTTTTCGTCGGGAGATTGTGGCACTATAAATCTCATGTGCTGAGTGGGAGACCATTCTTTATTTTTGCAGCTCTGAATATTCTCTACAAAAAACTGCTGGCAAAATTGATAGAACCTGCTACCATCAGGGAATCTGCCTCAGTGGGGGCCACTGATGTGACGGATGAAAAGAACCACCTACCACTTGATCAAACTGCATTTGGAAAAACAGAGTGCCATGCATTAGGGCAGCAGCTAGAAGATGATGGAGAGGGAAATATAGTTGAGTCATTCCTGTTATTGGCAAAGTGCTTCTGGATTGAGGCATGCCTCCAAGTAAAAAAAAAAAAGTTTGCCCTTTGAAGACTATGATGGTGGCATCTACAAGAATTTAGAGGCACTAAATCCAGAAAAACAGCATATGTCAAAAACCAAATTCCAGTTTCTGACCAAGAGGTTTCCTAACATAATTGATTACATCAATGCCACAAGGGAACTATTAGAGGATGAGGCACTGAAGTATGAAATGATGACTTTTCCTGAAGATAAGGTTGCCTTGCCAGTTGATGAGTACAGTATTGGCATTATGTGAATCATTTAAGAAATCCCAGAAATCCATGCCAGCTGAGATTTCCACTACTGGGGCAACTTACATCAGCACTTTTAGTTCTGCCCACATGGGAATGCTGATGTGGAAAGACTGTTCAGTGAGGTGAACAGAACAAAGACCAAGGATAGAAGCTGCATGAAGGCAGACATGTTTTATTCACTTCTGCATGTCTCATTCAACAAAACGGAGAATGACTGTTTTAAATGTAAGCCATCAAAAGAAATGCAAGAAAGATGCAGAAAGAATGAAAAGTACTAATCATACTGGTGGAGAGCTGTAAATGATAAATAGTGACTTTGAAAGACTGAATGAGGGCACATTAAAACAAAATGATTTAAAATTTTTACATTGGACGTTAGTTAATAGGAACACTGTAAAAATGTAAATACTTGGTCTGTGTTAGACAATACCACAAATATCTTCTGATATTAATATTGTGGCATACTATCTGTACTTAAAAAGCATATTTTGTCCTCAGAATGCTGTGATTGTGTGTGAGCAGTGGATGGGTAGCTGTTTTCTTAATGCTTATTGATTATATAAATTACTGGTCATGACAAGTATGTATTGTTGAGTGTTATATCTGGTTATCCATGAAAATTGACATTTTGCTCATGTATTTGCCAGATTTTAAACAAATCACAATCATGATTTTTTATCCCGTATTTAAACTAGTAAAATTCTATCACTATCCACCAGGCAATCAGAGATCTTTCTTTTATAAAAGTCTTTAGACATGTTAAACAGAGAACAATGATAAAAGTAAGAAACCAGTGACTTGCAGGAAAATCTACAGGGATTTATACAGGGATTCGATCACATCTATATGGGGAAAATACATGACAAATTAAGGCATGTTACATGGAAATGCTTATTTTGATCTGGGACCACTGGAAGGGAGTGTTTCAATTGGTTCAAATTAGTCGGATTAAAAAATTTATTCAGCAGGTCATTCTGCCAGTGTGCTGCATTAACCACAAAGCAGTGCTGATCCCAATCAGTCCTTCAGAAGGGTTCCATAACCTATGGCTGGTATATAACAGCAATGATGTTGCAGCATTAATCAATCAATCAATCAAAATCTTTATTTTTCCAGGTGATCACCATTGAGCAAGGCTCATTTGCAAGGTGGACCTAGTCATGAATACATCAAAGTACAGTACAGAAGCAGGTATAAAAAAGCAATAATATACAAGGAAGAAAAAGTATATACAGTGTATACAGTACAGTACAAGGTTGAAAAACAATAAGATCCCCTATAGGGTAGCTGGCTATCTCTCCCTGGGCTGAGGTAGAGATATGCACAGCTGAACGGTTAATCAGATCAGTCAGAGTCTCCAGAGAAGCCACTCAGACTACTATACATTCAAATAACTGTGAGCCATATGTAATATTCTATGTTATGAATAATCATTCCTCCATTCTCTTAGAGGAATCATCTAGACATCTACACTTCCTGGAACAAGCCTGGCTCAGTGGTTTCCAACTATGAGAAAGTACCTCTGGTTCATCAGATAGTAAGTATCAACATTTTACTGAAGACATTCTTGCAGCAACAATCATTCCCTCACTTTTGATTTGTGTGTCTCATACCCTAAGAATGTGCGAGACCACTCATTACTGTAACAGTAGTCCCTGCGGTGATATTAACATACCTACAGTAGGAGTGTCTGGAAGGTTTAACAATAAACTATTCTGAGTAGCTAAAAATAATGTCATGATTAATAATCTAATATGAATTACTGTTACCATGAAACCTGCTTAAAAAGGTCCTACTAGGTATCCATGATAAGCAACAAAAGAACCCCAGAGCAAATGTACTGGGGCAAAGGTTATCCAAGGGGATATTGGCCATACAGCCAAATTTTAAAGAAAACACAAATTGCACGTACCCCAATAATGCAAAGCATCATGGGAAGGATATGCACATGCACATGAATTAATTTGGACTGGCTCAACTTTAAGCAGAATTGCATGGTGCCAGAAGGCCTCACAATACAATCAGCAAAGGCTGAGAACAGCACACACAGACACGTGTTTTGTCCTCATTTGGACTCATCAGTGTGCCATATCTCTACCTCAGCCCTGGAAGAGATAGCCAGCTACCTATAGGGGATCTCATTGGTTTGGGTTATGGGCAGCCCAAAGTAAGGAGAAAAGAGAACAACAAAAGAACCCCAAAGCAAATGTACTGGGGCAAGGGTTATACCGGAGGATATTGGCCATACAGCCAAATTTTAATGAAAACACAAACTGTATGTACCCCAATAATGCAAAGCATCATGGGAAGCATATGCAAATGCACATGAATTAATTTGGACTGACTCAACTTTAAGCAGAATTGCATGGTGCCAGAAGGCTTCACAATACAATCATCAAAGGCTGAGGCTGTGTCTGCTGTTCTCAGTCCTTGGCTCCTCTCAGCCTCCCCCTTTTTCCATTTGTTTTTCAACCTGATCTTAATGCTGGGAACACAAATGACCCCCTCCTTAACCTCTCCCCTCCTCTTCTTGCTGATGCATATTTTTATCACCTGCTTTATCCACCCTTTGTCTCCTTCTATCTCTCCACCCTTCTATTGAAGCATTCTAGCTAGTTTTTGTGCTCTCTCTTTGCCCTCCCCCAATTTAGCCACTCCTTGTCCTTTGCTGGTCTTAGCTTAGACTCTTACCATACCCCCCTCTCTCTCTCTTCCAGGACTTCCCAGAGTGGGCATCACCATTATGACTGTGGCCCCGGTATTTCTACTGGCCGGCCACAGTCACCATATCTGCCCCCCGCCCTGAAGTCTTTACAGGTAACTACTTCAGCTGGGTGCTCAGATCCTAAGCTGCACAATTGATTGGTGCACTCTGGCAGAAGACGGCCCTTCATTGGACACTAAAATCTTGTCTCTGCTGACTAATTGGACTGACTTCTGTCCTGCTATCTACCTCTGCTTTCAGCTGTAACTATTGCCTCTTTTTTGTTTTGAATTTGCATTCTCAGCCCAGTAGTTCAGTTAACAACTATTGCAGTACAAAATATGTAATATCTTGAATTCTTAGCTCAATCAGTAATTTTAGCAAATGTTTTAGATTGAATTTACAGTTTGTTTTAGAGTGATTACAGTCTGTTTAAAGCTATGGTCTGCCAAGTAATTTAGAACTAAATTATTAATTATTGTTAGAGTGTTTACAGCCTGTTCATACTAAAGTCTGCAAGGAAAATCTCAGTTCCTCCTGGCCTCACCTTATCTATCTACTTTGCTGCCATCCTCTGTCTCTGGTACCTTGCGCCATATCAAACCATCTAGCTGCTACTCCTGTCCTTGGCTCCTCTTGGACCTATCTACCTACTTTGCTGCCATGTTCTGTCTGTGGCGCTTTGTGCCATATCTAACTACCTAGCTGCTACTCCTGTACTTGGCTCCTCTCATCCCCCCCCCCGGCATTCACTTCTTCAACCTAGTCTCAGTTCTGCTACTTCAGTCCTTGGCTCCTCTCAGCCCGCCCCCCTTTTTCACTTGTTTTCAACCTGATCTTAATGCTGGGAACACAAATGACACCCTCCTTGACCTCTCCCCTCCTCTTCTTGCAGATGTCCATTTTTATCACCTGCTTTACCCATCCTTGTCTCCCTCTATATCTCTCCACCCTTCTATTGAAGCATTCTAGCTATTGTTTGTGCTCTCTGTATTTCTGCCCACCCCCAATATGTCCATTTTCCCATTAGCAAGCTATACTGTACTGCTACTAGAGGGACACAATCTTTATCTAAAGCGATCCCTGCCTGTTGTTAATATAGATATCTCTCCTTTGCTCTAGTTAAGCATATGTTAAATAAAGACAATTAAACCTAGCACCCATCGCCTTGCTCCTCCCATTTTTTTTGTTACACATGTCATGCCCTGCAACATGAAACTCCTTCTCTCCTCTCTCCCCTTTCTCTACTCCTAGTACTTTCCCTAACCCCTCTGATTGGTCTCCACTCACAAATGCTGAATAACTCACCTTCTACAACCTCCTATCTCCAATCCCCTACTTACATCCTTGCTATCGCTCCCTCCCCACTCTTTGAACTATGGTCATATTCTCCCTCTATTCTTCATGCTTCATTACTAACTGTCCCACCCTTCTTTGCTGCTGTTCACCTCCTGCTCCCCTACTCTCATGCACACTACCATGCCACTTTCACTGGTTCCTCGACATCAAACTCTGAATGCCCCAAGCTTCACTTCTTCATCTTAGCTCTACTCTTACTCTCCTGTGGAGATATCCACCCCAACCCTGATCCATCTGTGTCTCATGCCCTGAATGCTCCATTATCTACTGTGGCCCCTTCTGTTACTCCCGCTGTCCTCCTGAAGGGTTTCAAGATCCTTCATCTGAATATACGTAATTTGTTGCAAAAAATGTACCTTCTTCAAACCATGGTAGCCACTCTAAAACCTGACATACCGATCATCATGCAAACTTGGCTAAAGAGCACAATCCTAGATCTCTTGGTCTCCATTCCTGGCTACTCCCTTCTAAGGCAAGACCGAGCAGGTAGAGGTGGTGGCCCTGCCATGTACATTCTTACCTCCCACCAATATTCTATTATTTATTCATCCACTAGCCCAACATCCTACAATGCACTGGCTATTCATTAAAATCTTCCCTTCACCCTCCCCATCATTATGGCCAGCATTTACTGTCGATAAAATGTCCAGCCCTTTATTGCTCTCGACTTCATAACCTCCATCCCAGCCCTTTCTCACTCTGGTGAACTATACATCTTAGATGATCTTAACCTAAACTGGCTGTCTCCCAAGACATCCAAAATATGTAATGATCTTGGAGCCCTGAACCTCTCACAATTGATCTCGGAACCCACCGGCCCTAACCATAAGACACAAAATCACTCCCTGATTGACTGGGCTCTTACCACCCACCTCCACAGAGTAATTGGCTCTGCATCATCCCAGATGCACTCAGTGACCACAACCCAGTATTCATTGTCAGGAAAATCCACAGTGCAAAATCTCTGCATAAAACCTTGCAACTTCACTCACTCAAATCCCTAGACCGTGAACCTCTCCTGCACAACCTGTTTCTCTCTAACTGGTCTCTCTTAGTCTCCTCCCTCTCATTTGATAAGGTTGTAGCCTACTTCAAAGAAATATTCCTTGCAAATTGGAACACCTTTGCCCCTCTCAAACAAACCAGGGTTAGGGGTAACCATCTACTATGGATTACTCCAGAACTCTTAGCCTGTCTTAGGGAAAGAGATCATTCCTGGAAGCACAACAAATCCATCCAGCTTCCTAGTGACCTCACAGACTACTGTAAGCTCTGAAACACCTGTACTAGGGCAACAAGACTAGCCAAGTCTGATTACTTCATAAATTCCCCTTCCACATTCTGGAAGGTGGTTCATGCCAGCTTTACCCCTCAGTCCCACCCCCTTCCCCAGTGCTAAAGGTAAATGGCAATCTTGTAGCCAATTTCCATGTTGTAGCTGTATAATTTAACTTCATTATACCTTCTGTACAACCGAACTGCTGAAGTCCCTTCCTAATTACTTTTCTTCCCCCTACCCCTCAAATGTCACAGCTGCCCCTCTATCTGCCCCAAAAAACTGCTCCACTTCCAATTCCCCACACCATTCCTTCTCATTCTCTTCTATCTCCCCCACAGATACTCAAAATGCCCTCCTCACCATCAACCCCTCAAAAGGATCTTCCCCAGATGACCTTGACCCTACACTCCTCTTTCTCTCTCAGCCCCGGCCATTGCCTACCCACTCACCTCAATCTTAAATCTCTCCTTCTCAACCTCTGATGTCCCTGCTACATGGAAGCATGCAGTGATCCTCCCCCTACCTAAAGGTAGAGACCCTTCCTCACCTGGCAACTATCACCCCATCTCCCTACTCCCTACCCTAGCCAAACCACAAGAACATCTAGTCCTCTCTCAGTTCACCTTCTTTCTATCTGATACCTCCTTCTTCATCCCATTCCAATCTGGTTTCAGGAAAAAATACTCTACCATCACCTCTGATCCCATCCTCTCTGGGATGGACAATGGCCAAATCACCTCAGCCATATTTATCGACCGTGCCAAGGCTTTTGACACTGTTTCCCACTCCCTTCTCCATGGTTCGCTCTCATCTGCTGGTCTTAGCCCTTCTGGCACTAATTGGTTTAAGGCCTATCTTACTGGTAGAAACCCATCAGTTAAGATCACAGATGCCATCTTGCCACCCCTCCCAATCTGCACTGGCATCCCTCAGGGCTCCGTGTTTGGTCCCCTTCTAGTCTCCATCTTCCTTAATGACCTGCCATCTGTCTGCTCCCCCTCCTCAGCCATACACATGTACGCTGATGATACTGTCCTGTATGCATCTGGCTCATGCCCAGCTGAGGTTACATCCAGCTTGCAGCATGACTTCAACAAGGTCCAGCTCTGGTTTGCAAAGCATCAATTATTCATCAGCGCCAAGAAGGCAGTCTCCATGACCTTTGGCACAAGGTAGAGACTCTCTAGGCTTCCCTCCCTGCCCACATTCCGCACTCTTGATGGGACTTGACTGGAAAGCACCTCATCCTTCAGATACCTTGGGGTTTGGTTAGACAAACACCTCAATTTCTGTGGATGCATTGACACCATTCAGAAACATTTGTGCCCCAAGCTCGGTGCCTTGTTCAGGAACTGCAGTTGCATCCCTCCTGCAGCGAGACGTGAGCTTGTCTAGAAGATGATCCTCTCCATTTTTGACTACTGTGATGTAGTCTATGGTGCTGCTCCTAGGTCCTCCCTGACCAGACAGGACACTCTCTTCAACTCTTTTTCCACTTTGCCCTTGATGCTCCCTCTCACACCCACCACTGTGACCTCTATCGAGCCCTTTCCTTCCCCTGCTTTACAAATAGCCGCCTCTCACACTGCACTAAATTCACAGCTAAACACTGGTTGGGTGAACTCCCTTCCTACCTCTCCCCCTCATTTATAACACTTCTTCCCCCTTCCCACTCCCTCAGATCTACTGACACTTGCACACTAACTGTTCCCTGCCACTCCTCCCTTTCCGGCCAGTCTAGGTAGTTTCACCATTTTCCTAAAATATGGATCTCTCTACCTCCCCAAATCTGACACTCCTCCTCCCTCTATTGGATGAGCACTGCCCTCTCTAACTATCTTGCACCTAACTAACATTTGTGCCCCCTTCAAAAAGAGGAAAGTAAAAGGCCTTAGCAATCCATGGTTCACTGCTAATCTCCTTACATTGCTGAAAGCTAGGGACCACCTCTGGTTTCAGGTTTGGGCCACTGGTAGGCAAGTAGATATACAAAACTACAAATGTGCCCAAAATGACTACATCAAAGAAGTATGCCTGAAGAAAAGTAACTATTGTAAAGATGCCCTCACAAATCCCTGGGGAAAGGGGAAGTCGTCCTGGAATACTCTCAGGGAAGTTACAGGGATACTGCCCAAAACATCACCTTTAATGTTGAACATGGATGGGACTATAACTCTTGACCCTTCCACTTTAGCGAACACATTCAATAACATGTTCACTGACTTCAGTAGTGTTCTTCATCCAGACTTCTTCGATGAAGACCCCCCTCCTGCACCTTCTCCACCCCCTTTTTCAATTCATCCCCTTTTTACTTCAGAGCAGTCAGGACACATAAAGTCCATAGATACATCTGTAAAGCAATTGCTGGATCTAGAATAAGTGGCGACTCACTCGACCTCAAACTGCTGTCCCTTACTCTTGATGAACTGCTATCTCCTCTAACCTGGATTTTCAACCTCTCCCTCACGCTTGGCCAGTTCCCCGACAGATAGAAATCCACCACCATGATACCAGTCCACTAAAGTGGAAACAAGGCCCTTCATGGAAATTATAGGCCTATATCCATACTACCCCCCACTCTCTAAGGCCATTGAATATCTGGTATCTGACCAGCTAATGGAACATCTGGATAAGTACAACATCCTTTGTAAACAACAGCATGGCTTCATAAAAGGCCACAGCACCACATCTGCCCTCCTTGAATTCACAGGAACAATTCACAACTCCCTGGACAATAATTACCTCACTGGTTCTGTCTTCATAGACCTGACCAAGGCTTTTGACACCATCTATCATTGAATACTCCTCACAGAACTGCTAAAAGCTGGGCTCTCCCCTGAGCCTACAACTTGGTTTAAGAGCTACCTGGATAACCATTCCCAAAGAGTGAAAATTGCTGATGTCCTCTCAGATGCTAGACCAGTACGCTCAGGAGTCCATCAGGGATCCATTCTTGGGCCACTCCTCTTCAACTTGTTTTTGAACAATCTTCCACAATCCACTCTGGAACAAATCCTTCTCTATGCTGATGATGCTGTCATTCGCACCACCCAGCAGGACCCCCCCCACTCCAAAACAAGCTTCAGAAAGGTTTCACCTCCACTGAAACATGGTTCAGTTGTCAAAAGATGGTTCTCAACTATAAGAAAACCAAGTCAATGCTTTTCTGTGGTTCCCACAACAAACATAGGCTTCACCCCCTTAATATTATAAACTGCCTTGGTGCTGTCCTTGAACAGATTCACTCTTTTAAATATCAGGGAATCATGATAGACAGCAACCTTTCTTATGGCATCCACATAGATAGTGTCGCCAAAGCTGCAAACACACACATTGGTCTCCTCTGCAGGCACAGGCAATGCCTTTCCTCGGATTCCTTAAGGATAGCAGTACAGAGCTCAGTGGTCTCTCTAATCGACTATGGTCTGTTATTTATGGCTCTGCAACTGATACAGCCCTCAGGTGCTTATCCTTAGCCCTAAACAAAGCCTGCCAACTCATCACAGAATCCCACCGTCTCACCCATACGTGTGAGCTCTATGCCCAAACAGGGTGGCTCCAGTTATCAAACCGTATCAAGTACCAAACTTGTCTAATGGCTAAGTAAATTATGTTACATCTTGCTCCCCTCAGAGTCCAAACTCTTCTCCATACAGCACGCAATTCCCGCATCACCAGGGCTTCAGAAAATCAAATGCTGCACATTCCTCGGTGCCACACCACACAGGGCCAAAGATCTTTTGCGTACCGAGTTCCTAGCTGGATTAATGAACTCAACAAAGACATCTCCTCTCTGCAAAAGCTAGGCCCATTCAAAGCCAACTTTTGCCTCTACCTAGCTGCCACTAGCTCCTGCAACTGCCCCTCATAATCTGATCTCCCTCCAAGCACTTCTACTCCTACCCCCCCTTCCTCTTCCTACAGCCTATGCTCCCCTCCTGTTTTTCTTCCTACCCCTCAAGCACTTTTTTGAGGCCTGACAAATGCCCACAACTGCACCACTCTTTTTTTGTCCATTCCAAGCTTCAGTTACCTCTGGCTACCCTGCGCCCCCCGGTACCCACTTTTCCTAAATGTAATGTATTTCAACTGCTTAAAAATGTCTGTACACCATTTCTGCATTGTTACTGAACTCTATATAATGTTTGTATTGTACCTCAGTTGACATGGAACCTTTGTAAAAGAGCCTTGGCTCAAAGGTACTTGTAATGCAAGACTCTAAACAAATAAATAAATAAACTGTTCCTCTTATGACCCTCCTAATTTTCTTCATCTCACTCCTTACAGTTTGTCCTCCTTTGGAATTTACCCAATGCTTCTATTAACTCTACTGCCTCTACTGACCCTAGCCCTCCTAGGTGCTAGTTCTCATACCTTCCCCCTTTGCCTACTCTCTCCCCCTTTTTCCCTAGCCTTCACACTCCCCTTGCAGGGTTCTCAGCATCCTGAAGGGGTCCTATAGTGCCTAGGCTTGCCACCTTTTCTTACCCCATCTACCTATCCTTGGCCTTCCATGTCCCCTTACAAGGTCCCCAGCAGCTTGGTGGGTTCCTTGATCAGGCCTCATCCCCTTCCAGGTGTTATTTCTCATTTTCTCCCTCTCACTATCCCTCTATAATTACAACGCCTAACCACAGGAGGGTTTACAATCGCCTGAACTTCCCTTCCCCCTTGCAGGGTTCATCACATCCTGTAGGGTTCCCCTTTTTGGTCAGGCCTTATTTCCCCTCCTAGGTGTTAATCATACTTACTGCCTCACTCTGTCTCTCTCTAATCCCTACTCCAGTTCCCTGTCCCCTTGCAGGGTTCCCCGCATCTTAAAGGGATCTTTCTGGGACACGACTCTGCACTGTCAATCACATCCTCTCTCTCCTTCACCCTTTATTTCACAATAGCATTTGTTCACTTATTACCATTGCACTTATTAATTGTTCTCACAAATTACATATATTTGTAACAACTGCCTTAATTTATTGTATGCTATTTTGATCTTTGTAACCTGAATGTAAAATGTCTCAACTCTATTGTACTCCTTCCCTCCAGGTCGCACTGGGAGACAAGCAACCTGTTGCTCAGTGTGCCTTCCTGGTGAAACATTTCAATTAAAAAATAAATAAATAAATAACTGCTTTGGGCATTTGCCCCACTGCCCTGTCATGGTTTAATAGTTATCTTGGAAATAGATATCAGCAGGTTAAATTTGGCCATGCCTTGTCTGACCCAGCTGCTACCACAGTTGAGGTCCCTCAAGGATCCATACTGGGCTCCTCCTTTTCTCCCTACATATAAACTCAATCCAGTCTAGTCTCAGGCACTGGACACCCATCCTATATGCTGATGACCTAATCCTTTTCAAGAACTCTTGCAACATCTTGGACCTAAACTGTCAACTTTTATTTGATCTTCAATTGATTAAAGTATGGCTCTGTTCAAACAGGCTCCTTATAAACTCTACTAAGATTCTAGCCATGCTTTTGTGCTCAGTCCTGAGGGTAAAAATGAGCCGCACTCTTTGACAGCGACATGTGGATGATTCCTGTCTTACACAATTTCGTCTAACTACCTGGGAGTCACGCTTGACACATTGCTGGACTTCTCAGTGCATGTCTCCACTGCATGTAAGGCTGTTAACACCAGACTGGGGATCTCCTACAAAATCAGAGATAACGTTACTCTTAAAACCAGTATAACCATTGCCCATGGCCTCCTGTTCCCCAAACTGATCTACAGGATGGCTATCTTCTTCTCAGCCTCCAAATCTCACCTACAAAAATTTGATGTGTCCTATAATAACATCTGCAGGTGACCCTTGACCACAAACAGATAAACATATCATTGCGACCTGTGGCTAAGCAGATCCACTTGTTCTTTTCAGTTCTTCCTATGCCCAACAGTTGAGCCTATCCACTAAGATCTAATGTCTCTGGTTCCTTAACTATAATCAAAATGAAGATGAGATTAAGGGAAATGTCCCTCTCCTACTCTGCCTCTAAGGTTTGGAACACCAGCCCAGCTACTGTACGTCAGTGTACCTCTAGGCAAGCCTTCTAAACAGAGTACTGCACCCTTCTAATCAAGACATCTGTATGTACTTGCCTGTAAGCTACTAGGATTAGTAACATGTTGTTTGAGCTATTGCACTTGTTTGCTAGGCTGATTGCCAATACCAGTAAATGTATCCTATTGCTGTACTTGATTTTGTGTCATACTGATGTACATAGTCCTGTATCTTGCACCATGTCCTTCACATGTTATGTCTTGTATATTGTATGCCTTGAGTTATTTATTTGTGATACTACTTGGCAAATGCATGAACCCTGTTTTCTCGTACACTGTTGTGATTACCTCCTATGTTGTGTTCTACAACGTCATGAATGCAAATGGGGAAATGTTTTGTCAAGTGCACCTAACGTAAATAATAAATAAATAAATAAATAAATAAAATAAACCCAATGCTAACACCAGAGTGCAGTAGTGGTGGGACTGCCCTGCTGCTCTTGTTAAAAAACTGAGGCCGTTTCTGCCTCTGTGTGTGGCGTTTGTCCAGGCACACATTAAGACTCCACAGCTCTTTTCAAAATGAGTAGGGAATTGCCTCAGTGCACTAATCAATCTTCCTATTACAAGATAGCCGGCTATATTATAACTATCCATGACTGTATGTTGTAAGTTAAGTGCATACATACTGCCCCATGTATCTGCAAATAGCCACTGCACTACCTCCTGCCAAGGAAAGGAAAGGAAAGTAATTTGTATTTATGGTTTTAAGTGATAACAGTAACTCTGAAATGGCGAGTCCACAATCGTGAAGGAATTTCCGTGAGGACAAAAACGTTGACTGTTTTTTGGGGGTTTTTTTGTGAGGCTTTGCCCCCCCCCCCACAACCCCACCAAGTCCAAGGCTGTAGCACCTCAAAGGGGGGGTAAAACATTTTTCACCATTTTATCATTACCAAAATGTTGTCACAGACCTTTGGACTTGCCGTTTCGGAGTCGCCGACTTCACGTGCCACCGGATTTATATAGCACCATTAATACACACTGTATCCCAAAATACTTTACAATCCCTGAACAATTGGTGGCAGCCATGAGAGAAGCAGAAAGAGATTCCAAAAAAATCAGAGTTCGTTCTAGAGAAAGAAAGAGAGAGAGAATTAAGCACAGGGAGGGGAAGTTTTGCTGTTCAGGGTAGGTCACAGTTTTAGTGAGTGGTGGTGGTTGTGAGACTCAAACTAGCTACCTCATATAGAAATCATTACTCTGTAGTGCACTTTGATAAGCTTTCTGTCTAAAAGGGTTGCCATGCAATAAATCTTAAACTAGCTGTAATAGTTGTCTCTGAAAAGCTGTCTTCTGTCAGTATGCCCTGCTATAGCATCCAACCAAAGAGATTCGGAAGGCAAATGACAATGATGTCCTGACCCTTGCATGCTCAAAAGGAAGCAACAAAGAGGACTGATAATTACTGAGGTCAAAACTGTATCTTTGGTAATGGACTCCAGCTGATAGCTGTAGAACTTATGGGAAGGGGCCAGATACCAAGTTAAGTAAACATGTATTGTTATACTGTGAAATGATAAAGCTGGTAAAACAGGAAGGGCTACGTGAGACAGAGTAGGATCTCAGAGGTCCCCCACAAGGTTGATTCATTTTCCTTAGTAATGACTTGTGCCCTGTTTTCAGAATGCTTTATGGGGGCACACTATATACTGCTTTGATTCTGCTGCATAACTGTGGCTTTATCAGCCATTAACCAAAGATCCTACACAATGTGTATATTGCATGAGTGTGTCTGAGAAAGGGGAACTTTCAGAGGACAAAGGGATTAGATCAGTGGTCAGCAGCACAAAGGATCATATTTAAATGTCCGAAAACTGCCATACTTGTCCTTAGTGAAGGGTCATACATTTCTCACGCAGAAGTTATCTTTAGCATTTTAGTAGGAATGTAAAAAAAAATGTCATTTTCATTAGTCATATTCCTCTGTCTTTCTCATGAACTTCACTGGGCTCAGTAAAGCTAGATGGACATTTTACAAGAGAAAAAAAAGGCAGTTTTAAGCTAACAGAAAGTACAATAGGAATAAAAGCATCACAAATAGTGTGGTATAGTATATAGCAAATACATTATGGGTTGTGGTAAAAAAACACATTTATCTTTGCATGAGTGGTTAGATCTTCATAATTAACTTGTGATTTTGCCACATGTGAGTTATGGGAGTTACTACACAAAAGTGGAGATACAGAGAATGCCGGATGGGCATCTATGCACAACCAGCCTGTGTTGCCACAGAGAGGTAGTGATTTTCTCTGACTTCATCGCTTGAGAGGTCCAAAAGAACCAGAACCCCAAGGTGGCAGCTCAGGCTGGTTATGCAAAGCTGAACTGCCAGCATGGTCTGTAAAACTGTTTTTTTTTTCCTGTGAGAAAAACATCAGAAAGTGCCTTAAGCAAAGTAAAAGTAAAACTCCATGAGTAATGTTTGAAAGTGCCATACTGCACAAATTGAAAAGAGTGCTAATTACCTTGTCAACACTTGAAATATGAATTATAGGCAGCATTTTAGTTTATTTAAACTGCAGTTTAATTTTTTTAACCTGTCATGCTAGTAGGTACTGTACACCCTAGTCACTTTGCAGTTGCCGTTTCAGAACCCCGCCCTCCCATCACAGCCATCCCATCAGGTGCCACCATCTGCGTGAGATACAAGTGCAGTGATTTGTTCCAAATTCTGTAAATAGTAAGCTCATGCACCCTCTAGATGTTTCAGAATCCTGTTGTACCACAAAAGGGTATAATCATGTTCTATGATCTTTGAACTGTGGCACAACAGTATTTTTTTACACCCTCTTCTTGCTAGGCCCTCCTTTGCACCAGCTCCCTCAGCCCCATCACCTGCCTTTTCACAGACTTAAACTTCTGACTCTGTCCTCTACTTGCCTCACCCCTCCTCAGGGGCAGTGGGCTGAGTCATTCACTGCATGCATCAAGTCCCAGATGAAGGAGTGCTGTGTCACCTGTGTGGGGCCTGCAGAGAGCCAGTGTTCATTCCACTTGGCCGTGGCTTTTTCCTTATTCTGGGTACCCCTTTTCCCCTCAGGATGCAAGCAGTGAGGGTGCACATGTGCACACATGCAACCATGCATTATATGTGGCACCAGATCCTCCTCCACCCTGGCCAGCATCTGACAATGTGCATTCACTTCTCATCATGGGTCACTGGTATTGCGAGCAATAGCCAGGGCCCCGTGTTCACTGCAGCAAACTGGACCTACATTCTGTGACAGGATCTCATGCTTTCTGCAGCCAGGCTATGAGCAATTCTGTGGCAATTCTGTGATGGGCTTTACACTCTCTGACAACTCAAATGAGCCCCAAAATAAAATCTAGTTACCCAGAAAGAATGCTAGGAAAAGGCAGCCTGGGGCAGTTTGGCAGATGCACAGGCAAAGTAATACAAAGCAATTGTGGCATGACTTGAATTGGATGTAGGGCATAGGAGAATTGAAGGGTTATTTTTTTGCTGCAGTCTGTTTCATTGTCCTATGGTTCCTATTTATCCCCCAGCCTGCCCAGTTGCTTGAAGACCAGTAATGCCTGGTTGGAAAACAGTGCTTCTCTAATGGCTCCCTCCCATCCACTTGCTTGAAGCCTGGTGGTGATGGTTTGTGTTGTAATGCTGCTCTAGTTGCTTCCTCCTGCTCATACAGTTCAACACCGGTGCTGGTGCTCATGTCAGTGCCACTTGGTTTCCATATCTTCTTCTCCTCCTCTCCTACTGTGTACATATTTACTTTGAGGCTAGAGAGTAGCTGAACAATTTTACATTAGATGAAGGTCCAGAAAACCTCCTATTTTTTGTCTGCAATAATTACTAATACTTTTTTGCATTCTACAGTTCTGCAGTTGGCAAACAGAACCACCATTTTTATGTTTGCTTGCACGCATGTGCAAGGAACATAGTGCACCGATCCAAAATGCAGTGCCATACAGTTGAAAGGGAGAACACTGTTTGAGTGAGCAGCGCTCCTCCTCCCCCCCACACATGTGTGCACACACATTGCATGCTCATGCACTCCTACCTCCCCCACGCACACACTGTATGGCTGTGAGGGTGCACAATCCCTCATTAGCTCTACTGTTTCCCCACAGACTATCCCGGGTGCCAGCCAACAGGAGCCCACACCAAGCGTGGCAGCAGGTCCTATAATAGCAGGGGGTGCCCAATCCCCATCGGCTCCCTGTCCCCCAACAGCCTTCCAGCTGCCATGCTGAACCCCACTGGCAGTCCCAAATGTCCCGTAGTCAAATGAAAAAAAAACCTGAAAGAAAAAAACCTTCCCTCGCTGCTGTCTTCACCCCATCTCCCACCAGCACACCCTGCACACCCTGCCTCCCAAACCCACTTCACCTTACACCTCCAGAGCTCAATGCGACAATCTTGATGGACCAGGAGCAGCGTCTGCACTCTTCAAAGCTGACCGCGAACTGAGGAAATGCCAGTAAGCTGTATAATGTAATGAATAGGGTTTTTTCAACTTTGCTGCATATCTCAGGCATTTTGGGGAATTTTGTCACCAAATTTTCAACATGGGGTTTTTGGGACCCTCCTCATGAATTCTGTCACTGTCATGGCGTTAATCGGGCCCGAGGGGTGATTTCTCGGTCACTGCATGAAATCACCTTTTGGGACCAATTAACAAAATGACAGTGTCAGTGTTCATGAGGTGGGCTCTCAAAAAGCTTATGTTGAAAATTTGGTGAAAGAATTCCTATAAATGACTATTTTACGAGCATGCGTTGCGCTGTTCCTACGCACGCTCATAGGTTTGCGAATTTTCAATATTTTCACTCTGGATTTTCAACATTGCCATTTGACCACACTTCCTTATGAGCTGTACAGCTGTCATTTTTCACATCTCACCCAAAATGTGTTTCCACACATGTAGCGCACAATGGCGCAGTCGGTGTGCAAAATCAATGTTCAGAACACATTAAGAAAATTACAGTGACACTGTTCATGAGCAGAGGTGTTAAAATGTCTTGTTAAAAATTTGGTGAAAAATTCCCAAAAATGACTATTTTACAAGCATGCACTGCGCTGTTCCTACGCACGCTCGTAAGTTCGTGAATTTTCAATATTTTCACTCCAGATTTTCAACATTACCATTTGACCACACTTCCTTATGAGCTGTACAGCTGTCATTTTTCACATCTCACCCAAAATGTGTTTCCACACATGTAGCGCACAATGGCGCAGTCGGTGTGCAAAATCAATGTTCAGAACACATTAAGAAAATTACAGTGACACTGTTGATGAGCAGAGGTGTTAAAATGTCTATGTTAAAAATTTGGTGAAAAATTCCCAAAAATGACTATTTTACAAGCATGCACTGCGCTGTTCCTACGCACGCTCGTAAGTTCGTGAATTTTCAATATTTTCACTCCAGATTTTCAACATTACCATTTTATCACACCTCCTTTTGAGCAATACAGCTGTCATTTCTCACTTCTCACCCAAAATGTGTTTCCAAGCATGTAGCGCACAATGGTGTAGTCGGTGTGCAAACTCAATGTATGGGACAAATTAAGAAAATCACAGTTACACTGTTGATGAGCAGAAGTGTTAAAATGGCTATGTTAAAAATTTGGTGAAAAAAATTCCCAAAAATGACTGTTTTATGAGCGTTTGTTGGGCTGATCCTACGCACGCTCATAAGTTTGCAAATTTTCAATATTTTCACTCCAGATTTTCAACATTGCCATTTTACCACACCTCCTTATGAGCAGTACAGCTGTCATTTTTCACATCTCGCCCGAAACATATTTCCTCTCATGTAGTGCACAATGGTGCAGTCGGTGTGCGAAATCAATTTACGGGCCACATTAAGAAAATCACAGTGACACTGTTCATGAGCAGAGGTCTTAAAATGGCTATTTTGAAAATCTGGTGAAAAAATTCCCCAAAATGATTGTGTTACAAGTGAGCATTGCGAAGTTTCCATGCACCCTCATAAGTTCATGAATTTGTAATATTTTCAGTCCAGATTTTCACCAGTGGCATTTTTCCACACTTCCTGATGAACAGTATAGCTATCATTTTTCACAACATGGCCGAAATGTGTTTTCACACTTTCAGCACAGAAATGCATGGTCGCTGTGGGAAATCATTGTTCGGGACAGATAAAGAAAATCACAGTGACACTGTTCATGACCGGAGGTCCCAAAATGCCTGTGTTGACAATCTGCTGTAAACAATTCCCAAACTAATTACATTATGGGTGCACGTTGCAGTTTCTACGCACGCTCGTGACTTCACCAGTTTTTTTAATATTTTTTACTGCAGATTTTCAATATTGCCATTTTTTACACCTCCCCATGAACAGTACAACTGTCATTTTTCACATCCTGTTCAGAATGTGTTTTTGCACCTGTGGTGACAAATGCCATAGTTGCTGTGCAAAAAGCAGCTTTCAGCTTACAAACTGATATTGCCAATGTTCATGAGGTGGGGGTCACAAAAAACCCATGTTGAAAATTTGGAGTGAAAATACCAATGAATTCCTGAGGCGTTAGGGTTTCCAACCATAACACCCCACCCTGTAGAGAATGACAGGCATCAGGGCTGTGACTTGGGATTGTCTTCTGCAATGCTCATACCATTCCACCCTCACCCACACCCTGCAGCCACTGAGAGGCATTGAGGTGTGACTTGGGCTCTTCAGCCCCAAAGTTCACCCCATTATCCTATACTGCACCCATCTCACAATATTTCCTGATGGAATGGGGTGCACATAAGGGCCAAAGACCCCAAGGCACACCGTGACACTTGTCTGTGTCTGCACCATAGGGTGTGGTGAAATGGCGTGGCCATTATGCCTGATGACCCAAAGGCACACCCCAATGCCTGTCACTATCTGCAGGGTGGTGATGGGGTTGGCTTCAGTTCAATATTTCACTGCCATTCCTATTATGCAGCTCTGTAACTCCTACACTACCAATGCCAGCAAGCAAACATTCGTCATTGATAAATGCTTTTTTCTCTTGAAATAGATTTCCTGAAGTTCCCTCAGTGTTTGTAGAAGGCCATAATGGTCATAAGCTTCAGGTCTGAGTCCCAGTGGATTGGAAGGTGGTGGTCCCACGGACTACTGCAACCCGGGGGGGGGGGTGGATGGATAATGGAACTGCCAACAACTCACACTAATGCCATTTTAAGCTTGCTCACAATCATTTTAGCCATTTAGTTGGGGTTTTCAGTAGTGATGGCCATTTGTACTGCACCAGAAAATGCTGTTTCTGTAGCAGAGGCTTGTTTCTATGGCAGGATAATGTTTCTGCGGCACTTACTGCAACTGCAGAATCGCAGGAATCACAGGGCTCTGAAAATAGCGCTATTTCCACACTATCAGGCCGACACAGTACAACAGTTTTGAAAGAGGTGGAAAGCTATACACAACAAAGCTGTACCATACACTATAAATGTGCTATTGTACTGTATTTATTATATCTTCCCAGTGCGCTTGTTGCTACAGTATATGTCAAATGAAATATACTTGAAAAGTAATATAGATAACCCACTCTTAGGTGTGCGGTTGTGCTCTGATATATGCATGCCTTGGTGTGTGTTGTTATGCACGAGGCTGCAGGCCAAGTACATCAACCACCCAAGGCGTGTGTATATCAGAGCATGACAACACACCTAAGAGTGTGCTACCTATCTTATAAAATGGCAAAATTATTTTGGAGGGGGGTAAAAGTGCAGATGTGCAGTCACACTCTGATATACGCACAGTCATGTGAGGTGTTTCATACAGTCAGAACACTGGAATTGGATTTGGATGATTTTTCCATATATATATATATATATATATATATATATATATATATATATACACAATATATATATATATATACACAATATATGAACAAAATGAGGTGCTGAGTCAGCATGTGGTCTGAAAACAAAACAAAATGGTATTATTATATATACGCTGAAAATAGAGTTAAGATTGACGTTTAGGCCTGGTCTTCTTCAGGAAATATCTAAAAGAAGAAAGCAAAGTAGTGTCCCTAACTTTACTTTCTTCTCGTTAGATCTTTCTGAAGAAACCCAAGTCGAAAACATCAATTTTAATGCTATTTTCTATTTTCAGCACGATTTAATATTACCATTTTGTTTATCTCTCTCTCTGTCTATATATATATATATATATATATATATATATACTAGTACATATTATAGTGGCACGGTAGTGCCACTATACTTGGGGTTGAGTAAACACTTTAATGTTAAACCTCAAATTTTGCATCTTAATGACTTTGCCACCATATGATGGATTTGCCTGAAATTTTGTATGCACAGTCTAGTACCATAGATCTCCGGATGTGGCAAGTTTTGTTATGGTTGGATGTATGACTGCGGAGCTACAGAATGCCAAAAAAATGCAAAAAAACAGATTTTTTTTGCACGTTTCTTTGCTCGCACCCACAGCCCTCATGGTTTGTCCATTCAGTCCAAAATCTTCAGGGAAGATGCAGTCTTGGATATGCCTTTCAAAGATTTTGTGAAAAAATATTAAACCGTTCAAAAGTTATTCAAAACACATTTCCCATTATAGTTAATGGGGAAAAGTTAGCAAGAATCATGACACTTTCATAAATGCCTGTTTTTTACTTTCACAAATGGCCCTTTTACTTTTGTGATTCAGCCATCTTGTTTTCAGTTAGTGACACAGAAAATGCCTGGCATTTAAAATTGGGACCCTCTAGGTTAACACTGATTGTTGTATTTACCTAGTGGGGTCCTGATGATGCTTGCCCTATCTTTTTTGTGGGGTTAAACCCCCCAGAAATGCCTTTTCCAACTTTGAGGAAAAAGTACTTTTGCAAAATACGTTCAAAAATGTGAATGTTTCGTGATTTTTTTTCTACAAAACTTTTGTGATTTGCGAAAGTAATTTGCGAAAGTATTCTCAAAATAACTGCAAATCTTTCCATCCTCCTGCAACAAAATGGTTGGTGTTTTGGGCTGAAATTTGCAGGGTGACAAGCCCTGGTCCTACAGATGTGCCTTTTCGTGGTTTGGTGCAAAAACATTACAGGGACCCAAAGTTACAGCATTCCGAAGTTCAGAAATGTTCCCTTAGGATAACATTGCCACGCCTGTGCTGCCTTTTGGGGCCCGTATCTTGAAAATGGTTCAAAATATGGATTTTTCATCATAAAAATTGAAGTAGGCTGCAAAATCATAAATAAATTGAAATTTGAAATTTTTTTCTACCTTGTATGATTACTGAGATATTTGGGAGTTAGTGTTCCAACTGCTCATTTTCATGTTCGAGGCCCACTATTATACCCACAGAGTTAGCATTCACAGCGCATTTTGTAGCCCATATCTCAGACACAATGCAAGATATGGATTTGGTCGACTTTATGTTGTGAGAACTACTCACTCTCATGACTACGACCACACTTGAATTTTTTTTCTACCTGCTAGGGTTCCCAAGATATTGGCAAATTTGTGTTACAAGGCTTCCTTGGCCTATAGGGCTGCTGTGTGGCTTCATGCTTATATGTAAGTGGGAATGCAGGGCCCAGAGGGCCTGCACTCCCACAAACACACATCACTATGCAGAAATGGTCAGCTTGATGGGAGGCACACCCACCAAAACATACCATTTACTATTTTTATTACACTCTCTCAAAAAGAAAGGAAATTCATTGCAAAAAACTCCATTAATGCATCAGTTAGGGTTGTTTCTACAGCGACAAAAGTGCAGAAATTCGACGTTAGGGTTACCAACCCACCACTCCACCTCCACACCCCATCCTCAAACCCCTAACTCCACATTCCCCCACCCACACCCACACACACACGCAAGATTGTAAGACACTAACATACCTCTCAACCTCCTGCCTCATAAATCAGGGATGAGGCTTATAAAAATCCATGACAAAGGACCAAAATCAGGGACACATCTCCAAAATTAGAGATATCCACCCAGAAAGCTGGTAGAATATGGGGCATAGTGCAAAATGCATTTTCTAAAGAAAAACAAGTCTGTAACTTTAATGCTTGACGTTATTGTGTGCTTACAATCTCTATGGTTTAGCCATGGAAACACAAATTTTAGGAGGGACAGAGTAAAATTTTGAGGCAAAATCAGGGACGTCCCTGAAAATCGGGGACAGTTGAGAGGTATGGACACTATACCAGTCAATCACATCTGTAAGCACAATAATCGCCACACTGTACTCCTTTCACATTACACTATGTAATGAAAAAAGCAACTGCAGTTTGATTGGCTCTGTACTGCCAGCAAAGTATGATGGCACATTATAGCTGGCATATATTTTCATACAGTGAAACTTAGTCTGCACAGACTTTCTAAATATTGATTTTTTGTGTGTCATAATTCTACGATTGGCTCGCTGCAGGTATCGTTGCTACCACATAGGCATGTGGTGGCACTACATACACCTCTGACACATACATAATACTTTTCAGATACTGCTCAGGTATGAAACTATCACCATCACATGCTGTAATACTGTTGCGTTACCTGGAAATACTCATTAGCAGCATGTTATGGTTAGCTTTGGATGTTACAACCGTTGCTGTCTCATGTTGCTTGTAAACTATACTACTAAACATTACTTTTATTATTACTATCATTTGTTATTAGGACTGTCTCACTCTATCAGAAACAAAGATGTAAACATCCACTGACTGTTGCTAGAGTTATCCAAACTCTTATTTCCAATACAGCTATCTATAGATAACATACTGTGTGTTTCGTCATTTCTTAACAATTGAAATATAGGCATCTGCTTAAATCTTGTTATTTATGTTTGTAACAGCAAAATGCTTACTGTGGACCATCTCCAATGGTTGGCTAGATTGCATGTGTACCCACAAGGCACTCTGATGGCAGCAGAACTCATACAGTTGGTGGACCATGATGATGGATGTGTCTTGTACTGCTTGCATGTGTGTGGGGAGGATGGGGGAATGTGGAGTTAGGGGTTTGAGGATGGGGCGTGATGGTGGGGTGGTAACCCTAAAGTAGAATTTCCACACTTTTGTCACTGTGGAAACAGAGTTTTTGCAATGAATATATATATATATATGTAGCGCTACTATAGTTAGGGTTGAATTGGGGTTTCTATGTTAAACCCCAAATTTTGCACTTTAATAACATTGCAACTGTTCAATGAGTTTGCGTGAATGTTTGCATGCCCAGTCTCATGGGGCAGGTCACTTGATATGCCAAGTTTAATTCCAGTCAGATGTGTGGTTTCCAAGATGTGGCTAGTGAAAAAAGTGAATTTTTCATATTTTCCCCCATTGGCTTGAATGGGATTTCTTTGAATTTGACTACTGCCCAGATCTTTTTGGAATTTTAATCTGAAATTTTCAGGGTTGAAGGGGACTGGGCCACAGATGTGCCTTTTGCTTGTCTGGTGAAAAAATATTACTCCATTCCAAAGTTATTTCATTTTAAAATGTTTATAAATGGTTTCTGAGCATGCTCAGTAAGCACCTCAAATTAGCCATATGAAACAAAAAGAGAATCTTGTTTAACTTCTGACCTCATCTTTTTTTGTGTGTGTGGGCAATTATTTAAGCAACAATGCCCGACAGGGTGTGTGTCGTGCTGGGATAACGTCACACCTCAGGTGGTTGGGCATGAGGCCGCACGCCGAGTGTGTCCAACAACTGAGGCATGACATTATCCCAAATGACACACACCCTGGAGAGCATTATTGCTATTATACAATGGCTCATTGTTATACATAAAATAAAAAAATAATTTAAAAAAGGTTTTTTTAGTATGGAAAAATATTTTTGTTTCTTAAGAGGAGATGCAAAAAAAGAGGTCATCTAGCTCATCATATAGCTCATCTCCAGGTTCACAGTGAGGCTGAGACTGGAGCCGTGATGTTGTACTGGGATAACAGCACTGGGCCAGCCCAAGACTGACCAATCAGAGACCAGGATTTTTTCTTGCCATTGTATAATTTTCATTTGGGTGCCATCTTGTTTTCCATTTTCAAAAAATGCAGATTTGAAAAGGCTTAAAAATGACATTGTGGGGAGCAACCAAGACATGTAGGTTGCTTATTGGGACCTTCTTAGCTGGATTCCGCACTTTACTGTTTGACATGTGACCTCACAAAGCATTTTTTCTTTTTAACTTTAGAAATCTTTTTTCATATTGTGTGATACAAAACAAGAATCTGTTTTCGTACCATGAGTGATGAAAGAAGATTCTATTTCATGAGGAAAACCTCCTTTCTTGTACTTGTTGGCATAAGCACAATAAAGCAGTTACAGCTTAGAGCAAGACTCATATACAGTCATAAGAAGATACTGTATGTAACTGTTCAAAGTTCAGTCATAATTCTGTTTCTTGTTCAGCTTCCTAAAGAAGGCAACATATGCCAAATATCAGCTATTGATTTTGGTCATAAATAATATTGTCTCCAGGTTCAGAAAGAGTGTTTGCACATACATGTTTTATGTGATAGCAGTGTGAGTACATGCTTTTTATCTGGTCGAGGTTTTTCAGCTCTGCAGAACTTCGCTTGCCAGCATGATGCAAGTGAAATGGCACAAGTCAAGTAAAGCTGTTCAGAGATGCAGGGTCACACAAGGGGTAACAATAGCTTTTCATCCATGCCCCTGTGAACAAAAATGTAGGCATGGACCGATCACTTAAAAACTGCTATTGATAGATTATATTTATTCATCTAAATAGTTAGAACTTGTAAAGTCCTAAGATGATGCAAACAGACAGAGCAGTAAAGTCGTGAGATGATGCAAACAGACAGAACACCTGTCTCTGGCCAGATCTTGCATAGCTATAAAAAATGAATATTATTTCAGACACCCAATGGTTGAATAATGGCCGGCATATGACAAAACCAGGTGATACACCATGTGGGATTAGTGTTTGGATTTCCAGAGTCTTTAATGACCCGTTTCAGTATAAATTAAAAAAATCAGCTCCCCAAGCTAAAATATATGCTACTTTAATTAAACATCTACCCATAAAAGTCTTTAACAATCAAGACTTGTTGTTTGTGGAAAAACTGGTTCTGATGAACACATCATCACCTTGTACAGAAGTTTGGGGCTGGGGCGGGGAACACATTTTGGAAGAGCAGTGGGGACATATGTGGATTCAGAAGTCTTTTTCATTCAAGCTAATGATGAGGTTCCTCATCATTTTTGTGTAAGGGGGTTCATGAAAACAGTTTGAAAATTCAGTTTCTCATAAAACAAAATGTTATTGACTCAGAAGGTAAGTGCAGCCTGACAGCAGATATAACAGATTTAATGGGGATTTGTGTTAATGGCTGTATATCCTGAGGGTGCCTATGCAATTGCTGAATAGGATTTTATGTTCTGATATTTAATTTATCAGGTAAGAGGCAGACACAGTCAGCAACACAGCAATTCGGACTTTTACTTTTTATTCCACAAGCTCTGTCCTTGGTCCAGTCTTGTTTAATATATCCATAGCAGACATTGTGAAAGGAGTCAGGAGCAAAATGTGCTTGTTTGCTGATGAGTCCAAACTAGGAGCAGTAGTGGATAGTGAAGAGGGGAGGATGACCATCCAGAAGGACCTGGAATCACTGAAATGGTGGTCTCACAAATGTCATCTGGGATTTAATGCTAAAAAGTTCAGTATCTTGCATTTAAGGGCTAGAAACCTGGAGTATAGTTACCAGCTGGGGAGGAGGGGGGACAGCTAAAGGTCTTGAAGATGGAAAAGGATCTGGGGGTGATGACTGATGCCAGAATGAATCATTCAGAGCATATAATAGAGTGGCAGCGAAGGCAAACAGGATGCTGGAGTGCACTGCCAAAGGAATAACTGCATGGAGGAAGGAGATCATCCTGCCTTTGTACAATTCCTTGTGTAACTCCTAGGTGGTGCTATCCCAATGGCTACTACCCCTGCCTGCGTGGCTAGTAGCAGGTTAAGGGGCCTGGGTACTGAAATGGGTGCCTCCACCTGGAGGTCATGGTTGTTAGCGGTCAAGCTAACCTGGGCACAGCCCTCCAGGACACTGTAACCCCCCCTCTTTCCCTCCTAGTGGCCTGAACAATACACAGTAATCACTTTCACAATGACCTTTATTCACCATGCAATTACCCACACTGTTTGCACTTACCACCAGGGCTGGTTCCTCTAGCTTGACCCTGGGGACCCCTGTAAAACAAGGTTATGCACAGCAAATAGCAACAGTACAGTACTTTTGGCACAAACTGGAACCACAGTCAGGTTAAATGCAGAAAGAGTTAGCTCTGATTTATTCAGGGAACTTGAACAAGGGAGGGGTGTAATCAGGTTGATTTGCTTAAAGGCTATATCAATTAGACAGTCATGCATGCACTTCAGAGTCCCTTCACAATCTGGGTACCCATGTAGGAAATGATGGGCTAGCCAGGAACGTTGCCCGGGGTAGGCCAGCATCGCAGCTGGATGGGGCCCTGTGATGGAAGAAAACAACATGCACAACACACAGTATTTGTAATCCGGGGCCAGAGGGCTCAGTTCGTGAAAGAAAGACAACAAGGCAATCAGATGACAACACTTTAAGATTTAGCTGTTGTTGCAGGGAGCTACTCTGATGATTACTCACAATACCCAGTACAGGACACAGGCAGGACAAAATTGAGACTGAAGGTTGTTGAGCTGAAGTGCCAGGAGAAGCAGGGCCCACACGAATCACTGAGGTGTCAATCCTGTTCAAGCGATGAGCAGGGGGCTGATCTACAGGCAGGTCTCTTGTCGATGGCTTTCTCTGTGCAGTGGGTAGTCTGGCTGGACCAGTGTGGCAGAGCCCAGGCAGAACAGAAATGCAAGCGGATTTAGTCCATTGGAGCTGGATGCCACCTCCAGCAACCAGAACACAGTTCAAGGCACAGCAGGGAACCAAATCACGGCCAACTATCATCACACAGCACATTTACATATAAGGGATTCTGCTGTACCAGGCAAACTGCTCTCCGGTCACAATCGCAAAGTCTCTTCACAAACCAGGAATACATAGGTAGCTGGAAATCCTGACAGGCTGATCACATTCAGCAAAATCTTCGGTCTTCTTCAGGTCTGAGCCTGGTCACAATTCAGTGGCTTACTTCATTCTCACAACTCGGATTCAGTCTAAAATAACTCTCTTCTCCCTCTCAGGGGCAACAGGCAGGCATGCAGGCCAAACTCAGGCCTTTCCACAGTTCTCCCACGCAAAACTACACAGGTCTGCTGCTCGACTGTCTCGAGCTGTTACTTCTTCACTTCCCCACTCAAGACTGACTCAAACTGCAAGCAAGCCTGGGACTTTCCCCAGGATCCAAAAGGTTCAGTTGGCTGATCTGTCAGTCACAACAAGGGTTCCCCCTCCAAGTTCGATTAGGTGCCAAAAGCCCAAAACCACAATTCCTACAAGTATTGTCCCCACCAAGCCCCTGTAGGCAGGCTCCATTTTAGAATTCAAAAAGCACTGATTGGCCCATCTCAGCAGTCCAGGACCAAAATGGTGTTGATAAACAGAAATTGTCCATGCTGCAAAGAAGGCAGGTTAGACAAACTACAATATCTTGATCAGTCTAATAGATATTTAGCGAACAGTTACATCTTCTAACAGAGCTCCCTCTGTGCAAATAGTGATGGCAGAAATGGAGCAATTATCTGGCAGCCAAGGTGGGACTCGAGCATGGAAACACTCAGCCCTCTCCCAGATTATTACTAAAATCTAGGCAGCTTCTTAAAGAGACAGTACACAGGGGCTTCACAGGCACTCTTTGGCAATAACGTTTAAACAGCTAAAACGCAGAACACTAGCCTGGCAGTGAGCATTTGGGCAAGCTCAGGAAGGCTTTTTGGGAACCCCCATTTGTAGGTGGGGTTACACTTGGTTGGAACATCTGGAGTACTCTGTGCCATTCTGGTGTCCTTACTTAAAGGAGGATGTAATGCTCCTGGAGTGTGTTCAGAGGAGGGAATCTAAGATGATCCATGGCATGGGGAGAGACTCAGGTAGCTGAGCAGGTACTCCCTGGAGGATAGAAGGGACAGAGGGGATATGATAGAGACCTTCAAATACTTGAAAGGGATCAATAGGGTAAATATAGAAAGGTTGTTCAAATTAAAGAAGGGATATTTTACTAATGAGGGGGACTTTACTGCATCTACATCTTTATCCAAACAAATTTTGGAGATAATTAAAAACACATACTATGCAAATATTGTAATTTTAGAAATTCTTTGGGTAGTTAAAGAGGAAATAGCAAATTTAAGAACTAAGGTATTTTTATAACAAAGTCCTTTTAGATCAGATGAGGAAATGGGAACTAGATACACAAGAGGAGGAGGGCAGGATCTCCAAGAAAACAATGCAAAATAAAGCAGTATAAGTTCAAATTCCTCCACCTTTCCAAAAGAGACAGGAAGAGATAGTGGAACTAATAGACTTAACAAAAGAGCAGACTATCAAAAAAAAAAAACCACAGAAAAATACAAGGCCATAAAAGAAAAAGTAAGAACACCGTGTCAAGGAAAGTGACTAACCTGGACAAAATACAGACAGAAGAAAGTATAATAAATTTAAGTTCAGTTAAGCCCTCAATAGGACCAGGTATGGCGAAGGAGATAAGGTTTTCAAAAGATTCACAAGGAATATCCATACCTTCATGAAACACAGATATCCAGCTAATGGTAACTTTGCCCTCAATAAATCAAAATAACAAAGTTTCATGGGTTACCATAGTGAAACAGGGAGTGGCTAAAAGAAGAGACCAAAGCCTTCACCCTCAAGTGCCCCCAAGAAATTTTGAGGAAAGAACTAGGGATATTTGTTTTAGTAACCAGGCTTTAACAGAATCAGTAGAAAGAACTCATAGAATATGTAATATAAATATATGGGAGTCACAAATTATATAAAGTAATGCCACCAACTTTGACAGAATGGTTATTACAGCTTTTGCACATATTGGACGATGTAAGTGATTTATAAGTTTTTAGATCCTTGAATAGCAACTATACAGACTGTGTGTTATATTGTAAAACTTAGCAAATAGCTAAAAGAATATGGGAACAAGAGGATGAGTTAAAACATAAAGGGGTCATCATCTTACCCCCTCTGAGGGTTCCAGTACCTATCCCAATAGCAGAAATCCTGCCAAATCAGGACAAGACAGAAGAGGATTGGATTAAAAGAATATCTGAAGTAATTATTGACTATAGTAAAAATCAAACAAAGTATTGGGGAAACAAAACACTTTCATTATTTGGATGGGAAATCACTAAAAGGAAACATTTAGGGTAAACTAAAAAGGAAATTATTACTTTTCTGTCATGTACTCTTAAAATGAATATCAGTCATAATATGATTGAATAGATGAAAATTCATAGGGGTATGTCAGATTACCCTCAGATAGATTTAACTTTCAGAAGCAGTAAATTATCAGCCCTGATTTTAGAGGCATCAACTGTTTTAAACCTAATGGGGATATATTTAATAGATATAAAATCATGGGAAAATGAGAGCAGGAAAAAAAAATAATAGTAAGCAGACAACCCCAAAGCAAATTGATAGAAACACATTCACCCCATTGATGACAATATCAACAGACTGACAAATAAGTATAGCAGATGAGAAGCATCAAGACACACACTACATGTTAAATATTATATCTTGGAATAAAGAAGACCTGTGGATTTTGTTCGTTTTTTGTTTGTTTTTGTTTGTTTTATTAAGAATAACCGTTGAGCAAAAGCTGATTTACAATGGTGACCTCTTGTGCACAAAGTTACTAATACATCATTTCATTTCATACAACATTACAAAAGAATAACTAGACATCAACTGGAACATTTACAGACATCAACATTCAATAACAAACGATTTTTTAAAACATGTGCTGTCAAAGGTTTAGTCAAAGGTATCCTGAAATGCCTGGGTAACGCATTCCAAAATTTTGGGGCCTGGTAGCTAAAACACTAACAGGATTTCTTGAAAAAATTCTTTGGTATATCCATTTGTAAACAATTTTAATTCTTCAATGATGGGTCCATTACCCTAAATGTAAGCCTATTACTCAAGTACTTTGGAACAAGACCCAACCCTGCCTTGTAAGCAAAAAGGCCAATATGCATATCTCTTCTTATAGACAACGATGTCCAATTCAACATTTTATACAAATCACAATGATGTAAAGATACTGGACACTTTAAAATCAATCTGGCCGTCTTGTTATACAAAATATCTAATTTAGATAATCTATCCTGTGATGCCCCATGGTACAGTACATCTCCATAATCTAGTAGTGGCAGCACTTGTACCTGAATAACATATTTATGGTTTCCTTGTCCAAACAATTTTGGTTTCTAAACAAACAGCCCACCCTTTTCCCTACCTGTCCTATCAAATTATGCACATGTGTGTTTCCTGTTCACAATAAATCCAATCAAAACCCTACATATTTATAGGATTTGACCATCTCCAGGGACACACCCAAGAAGTCAATTATGTCTAACTTAACATCTAATTTTAGTTGGGCTGATATTCCAAACAGCATAATTTTAGTTTTTGAGCTATTCAGTTTAAGTTTTAACTCTTGGAAGTATCTCTGGAGAGAGTCAAAATTCCATTGTTGGGTGGACTGGATTTTTGCAACTGAGCTATTTGAATAGTTCAGAATTGTGTCGTCTGCATAAAGGTGGTAATTTACAGTTTCTAGATGTTTTCCTATATTTTTTAGATAAATTGGAAAGAGGAGCAGCCGCAGTATGGAGCCCTGGGGTACCCCTTCCCCGCTACCTTTAAGGGAGTAGAGTCACTACCATTTATCCTAGTGAACTGAAAACAATCACTTAGACAGGACTGGAACCAAACTAAAGGTTCCTTACCCAGTCCTACAGTAGAGACAACATGGACTGGTAATTAAGTTGGCTGATAAAGAGGTTAACATTTTTTGGGATACTACAGACATTATATGCATGCAAGAAACCCAGTGAGCAGATGAAAATTTACTAATGATGCCAGTTTACACAGGATATGCAAGTCCAGCTGAAAATTTTTAAAAAAGTAGCAGAGCAAGAGGTGGTGTGGCAACATACATCAGAACTTCATTAAACTTAAAAATTACACAAGGAAAATGCCCCATAACCTCTGTTTTACCTTTATTATTAGAGGATGGAAACCATAAAATTGTGATGATGAATACTTACATACCCCCATGGAACAAAGGCAGAACTTCAATTTATAATTGGAAACATTTCAGGGACTACTTGGAGATTATAGTTAATATAAATCTACTCCTTTATTCATTATGGGTGATTTTAATGCAAGGGTCCATAGTGAAATAACATTATTCTCACTTCAAAATGAATGTATTAGCAGAATTAATGTGGTAAATCAAAAAATAAACTCCATTCATAATACAAAAGACAAAGTGACAAAGACTGAAGGAAAAACTATGGGAAATTTCAGTCTTTGCCTATTAAATGGGAGGACACCGGAAGATATGGACAGCAACACCTTTATTGGGCCTAAGGGCTCATGTGTAATAGATCAAATGTGGGCTAATTTTGATGCAATTAAAATTGTTAAAGATATGAAAATACAAGACAGATCAGGATCATTGCATCTTCTGGTCTTAACTAGTATATGCTTGTTTTTTCAAGGCATAATTGCTGAGAAGGGAAATGACGGGACAGAAAGATTAGCGGTAACAAATCTATGAAGAATCAGGTGGCAACCACAAGTAGGACTTAAATTTCCTGCAATTCTAAATTCAGACTATTTAACAGCTCTTAGATGTGATATCATATTGGGTGTACATATATATAGACTAACTCAAATGTGGGAGGAACTTCATACTGTAGCTTTATCAGACCTTTCTTTAAACAAGCTTATAGGGGACTGCAATCAGACAAAACATGGTTTAATAAAACGTGTAAACAAGCAAAAACTAAATTTTATTGATTGCTACGACAATATAAAAAATAACCCAGTAGGGAGAATCTGAAAACACTAAACAAAAACAGAAAAGTGTATTAAAAAGTTCTAGAAGGAGAAAAGAATAAGTTCCAACTACTTATGTGGAGTAAACTAAGGAACTCAGTAATAAACAAAATGTTAAACAATTCTGGCTCTTAGCCTAGGATATTCCCAATACTTGAAGAAAATAGAACATCTCTATAACTACTAAGATGTGGGAAGAGTATTTCAGCATGTTATATTCTACTCCTTCTGAGGAGAAATGACATATAGGAAAATATCAACTCAGCCAACAATTCCTCAAATCTATTTATATTGATATTCAAGAGAAACGTAACATTGAGTACTTACTTGCATTATTTGCATGAATTGTTTTTTACTTGTGTTATTTGGCTCTATTGTAAATATCTCTGTATGCATTGCACCATTTGACCCAGAGCTAACCAGGTCCATCTTGTAAATGAGCTTGCTCAATGATGTTCACCTGGATAAATAAAGATTTTGATTGACTGATTGATTGATTGATTGATTGATCTGGTTAGCTATAAGTAAGATGACTCCAAATAAAGTCTCAGGCCCTGATAATATGATAGCAGATATGTAAGAGCTTTCCTAAAATGGTGGCTGCCACTTTTTCATATTTTGTTTTAATCGATATGTACAGGAGGAACAGTTCCCTGACTCCTGGAATGGAAACACAATTCTGCATGTTTTATTTTCAAAATGGGCAATATTAATGATCCATCTATGTACCAGCCAATAAGTTTATTGGATCATCACAAAGATTATTTACCAGGATTATATTACATCATTTAAGGAAATGGACAGATGATAGTAACATATTAAGTGAATAGCAAAATGGATTCAGAATGAGTAGGTCAACTGTACAACATTGTTTTGTGCTAACTCATATAATTTGGAAGTATGTAAAAATAAAGAATTCTAAATTGTTTTGCTGTTTTATTGATTTAAAAACAGGTTTTGACTCAATTAGCTGTCATCTCCAATGGGAAAAATTACAGCTATATAAAATAGACTCCACTTTTCAATGTCTGTATAAATGCCCTATTAGGAAGTACAGATCACTTATATTATCACTCGCCAGCAATTTGTAATAAGAGAACATCTTGTTTAGCATACTGTATGCAGATGATTTGGCTCTTATATTCACTTATTGTATTGGGTTACAGTGTATATTAAACCAATATTAAACATTAAAATATTAAATATTAAACCCCAGCTTATCCATTCTCCTCAGGCATCCTGATAGCCCTTTGGGCTAACAGCACCTCAGACGGGGTCTACATGCCTCCATGGCGAGAAGAGCCTGCTGCCACACTCCCTGAGCCCTTGCTAGCTGGCATCCTCATAGCCCTTTGGGCTAACAGCACCTCAGATGGGGGTCTACATGCCTTCACGGCGAGAAGAGCCTGCTGCCACACTCCCAGAGCCCTTGCTAGCAGGTACAGCCTGGACAGCATCCGGGAACTCAAGGCTGCATGGCTGTGTCTGTAAATTTTCTAAGGACAATTGCCTTTATCTTGGGACAGCTGTCATTGGCTGTCTGTGGAACACAAGCTCTGTGTTTGGTTCCTCATCCTGCCAGGCATTTCCAATTTCCTCCTGACTGGACTATGTCACTACCGTCAGCCATCTTATTTAACCTTTTTCCCCCCAATCCAGTATTGCCTCTGATATCTAGTCTGTTTTAATACTCATTGCTGAATTTCTTCATTTTAAAGGGTATTTTTTTTAAAGCGGCACTGTCAGCTTTGCCCATCGGTTTTGCCTCAATTTGAAACAAATGATTCCACAAGCACATACCTGTACCAATAACAGAGTAAAATGCACCTACATAAGCAAAAAACTCAACTGGTTACCTGTTTTTGTAAAAAAAAGCATTACTTCAGTTAACTTTCAGACCAAATGCAAACCCGCCCCACTGGAAGAAGATTCCACGCTGAGAATGCGCACGTAGTCGGCGCGCGGTGCTGAAGTGCATTTTTTATGGTCCCCATTACAACAAATAGATCATTTAGTAGAACTCCGTAATGAAAAGTGCTGCTGGTATTTAAAATTTAATCCCGAGCTCTGGTTCAGCAGCAAAACACTTTCAAACTGTAGCACCAAAATCCTGTGCATGCGTAATAGCGGCACATTCTTGCGCATGTGCGAGATCGTTTCATCCCACTGCTATTGCGCATGCGCGGGATTCCGGTGCCACGGTTTGAAAGTGTTTGCTGCTGAACTAATGCTTCGAGGATTGACCCACTAATACCAGCAACACCAAATTATAAGTTAAATTCTGTTTGTTGTAATGAGACCATAAATACTTGCTGCGTACCGATATTATATGCACATTCGACGTAGAATCTTCAGCTACGAATAGTGATTCTGACCGATTAGCTGGCTCTTTACAAACAGCCAACCAGTGAGTTTTCTTATCGTCATTCTGTGTGTGGTATGTGCTGTGTCGTGGTGAAACAACCAAATAACAAAACTGACGTTTTCTAGGTGCTGACTTTTCCATTAGCAGATTATATCTTTTAGCCACTAGAGGGCCCAGTTATAAGCACACTTACCCAATACAATACAATACAATCCTCCTGACTGTCACATCATGTTGTCACTCCATACACTGCAGTTTCTGCTTCTCTTACTCTCACCCCTCTTTCTGCTTTTCTTCCTCCCTGGAACTTGCTTCCCCTCTCCCACCCCCAAGCATCCTACTTGGCACTGCCTATCATCACTCAGGTACTCTCTATCATGAGCTTGCCTCCCCCCAGGTGCTCCCCTCTGCAAATGGATGGCAGTCCCCGCCTATCACTGTACACAGTCCCTGGACACTCTCATCAATCTCTCACGTGCCATCACTCTGGAATCATTGCCACCAACCTAATGTAACTTTCTGCAAAAATGGGCATGTAGTCTCACGTTCAGGGACTTATGCTGGTGCACCCTGAAGCTTGTGCTCCTCCTCCTCCTCCTCCTGCTGTTGTCGGGAAACATCCATCCTAACCTTGGCCCAATCACCTCCAGCTCTGTCTACCAGGAAAAACCCTCAGGAGCACTCTCCATAGCATCTCTCAACATCCGTAGTCTACTCCCCAAGCTGGATGCCCTACAGATCTTTACCAATCAGCACAGCCCAGATATCCTGGCAGTTGCAGAAACCTGGCTTACACTCAAAATCCCCAACCTGGCTATCGCTCTTCCAGGCTACAATGTTTTCATGCTGGACCGGAAGTCCAAAAGAGGTGGTGGATGTGCAATTTACCTTAAAGATTCGCTACTGGGACACACCATCACTACCCCCCTCCCAGCCACTGCTGCGCAGATTCTCCCTATCAGAATCTTATTAGGTGCCCATAAAAAGTCCCTCACAGTTGCCTCAGTGTATATCCCCCAGAAAGAACAAGGGAATGGCCTTAACGCTGTCTTGGAATTCACCAGGTCCCAACCTCCTGACTCTGAAATGATTCTGCTTGGAGACTTTAATATAAACAGGCTTGTGTCTGATGCAGGGGTCCATAAGGATGCCATTTCATTGGCCAATCTCACCCATATGGTCATCTCTCAGACCAGGAAAAACTACAAATCTGGCACCATCACCCTCCTGGATTGGATTCTTACCAGCCACCCAACTCGTATCACAAATACCTTAGTCCTCCTTGACTCACTTAGCAACCATTCTCCTGTCATCTGTGAATGGTCAAACAAATTCTGTAAGCCCCCTCCTGATATCATCACTAGTAGAGTCCTACCATGTGTGCAGTTGTCACACCTCAAAACATGCTTCAACCTCCAAGACTGGTCCCCTATCTACAAAGCAACAGATGTAAATACTGAGCTGGATTACTTCATCAGCACTTTCAATGCAGCCTGTGAATCTTACGCTCCTTTTAAAAAGCGCAAAGTCAAAGCCCTTTGCAATCCCTGGCTCTTAGCCAATCTCTTTCATCAGCTAAAATCTAGAGATCACCTCTGGGATCTGGTCAGAACCACTGGTAAAGAAACTGACATCCAAAACTATAAACGTGCATGGAATGACTGTACCAAATCTATCCGCCAAAAGAAATCTACCTACTTCAAGAACACTCTCACGGATACCTGAGGTAACGGAAGGGCATTTTGGAACAATATTAAAGAGGTCACTGGGAAGCAGCCAGAAACCTCCCCTACCTTGCTCAACATAAATGGGTCTACTACGCTTGACCCTAAAATCATAACAAATACCTTCAACACTGCATTCCCCGATCTCAGCAGTGTTCTCCCTTCTGACTTTTTCAAGGACTATGACTCTCCCTCTCCTCCACCAATGCCTCCTCCTCCTCCAGCCACCTGTCTTTCTATTTCAAAGCAGTCAAGATGCATGATGCCCACAAATACATTACCAAAGCCATCGCCAAATCCAGATCCAGCAGTGATACACTTGACCTAAAACTGCTGTCCCTCACCCTTGATGAGGTGTTACAGTCATTAACATATATTTTCAACCTCTCACTTAGGCTCATCCAGTTCCCTGACAAATGGAAATCTTCCACTGTTACCCCTGTCCATAAAAGTGGTGACAGGGCCACTCATGGAAACTACTGTCCGATCTCTATATTGCCACCCCTCTCAAAGGCCCTTGAACATATTGCAGCAGATCAGCTCACAGATTTCCTGGACAAATACAATATCCTGCGCTTGCAAGAACATGGCTTCAGGGAAGGACATAGCACCTCATCTGCCCTACTGGAATTCTCTGGCATTCTTCACAGCTCGCTGGACAATGGTCAGTTAATTGGGTCCATCTTTATCAATCTGACTAAGGCATTCATCACTGTCCATCACTGCCTACTGCTTGTGCAACTTCTGAAAACTGGGCTCTCTTCCAACTCCACTGCCTGGTTCAAAAGCTACTTGGAGAACTGGTCTCAAAGAATAAAAAGCGCAGATGTCCTCTCTGATACCAGGCCTGTTCGCTCAGGTGTCCTCCAGGGCTCCATTCTGGGTCCCCTACTATTCAGCTTGTCCCTGAACTCCCTTCCAAATTCTTGCTCCGAAACAATCATCCTCTATGCAGATGATGCTGTAATTCTTGCCTCCCACAAGGATCCTAAGCCTCTACAAGACAACCTTCAGCTTGGCTTCACATCTGTTGAAAACTGGTTCTCAAATCACAATCTGTTCCTCAATAATAACAAAACAAAGTCTATGATGCTCAGCAGTTCTCATAACAAGCATAAGCTGCACCCCCTATCCATCAAAACCAGTCATGGAGTCACCCTGGAACATATTCAAGCCTTTAAGTACCTTGGGATCACTCTAGACCCTCATCTAACTTACAGTGCCCACATTGACTCTGTAGCCAAAGCAGTAAATACTCGCCTTGGGCTTCTCTTCTGGCATCGGCAACATCTTATCCCAGAAGCCCTGACTGTCTCTGTTCAGAGCACTGTTGTCTCCATTATTGACTATGGGCTTATCATTTATGGCTCTGCCCTACTACCACTCTCAGATGCATATCCACCTCCCTCAGTAAGGCCTGCCGACTTCTCAGTGGATCCCACCACCTCACACATATGTGTGACCTCTATGCACAAACTGGATAGCTGCAACTCACCAATTGGATAAAGTACCTAACCTGCAACATGGTGAAGAAAATAACTATGGGCGTTGCACCCCCTGGAGTATGTACACTGCTGCACCTTAGCAATAACCCTGCTCAACCAGGGGGTCTGAATCACAGCTCCTGCAGTTTCCACATTGTCGTACCTCACAAGGTCAAAGATCTTTTGCCTACAGAGTGCCCAGCTGGCTAAATGGTCTAAACAGTTACATCTCCTCCACTCCTGCCCTTGGTGCACTTAAATCAAGACTGCACCTCTCTGTCTCTCATTGCCTCTAGCTCCTGTGACTGCCTCCACTAACTGACCCCATGAATATTTCCCTAACCTTATGTAGTTTTCTCTCCTATTAGCACTTGGTTACCCCTTAACACGCACTTCCCCATGTTATGTCTACGACAATGCCTCTGGCTGCGCTCCTCCTCCTCTATAGCTCTCCACCCCTCTACTCTTCCTCTCTCTTGTCCTCTATCATCTCTGCACCTCATCCGCTATCTCCTTATAACCTAGCCTCTAAAACTTGTTTTGTTTCTCAGGTGCTTTGTAACTCTGTTTAGCTTACACTTTTGTAACCTTGTCCTAGGTATTGAATTTGTAATCTGACTTACATGTCTTATGTTTTGAATTGTAACCTGATGTGGAACCTTTGTAAAAGAGCCTTGGCTCAAAGGTATTGTAATCCTAGACCTAATAAATAAATAAATACATTTTCTAAACAATGTAAGGTTCATAAACTCACTATAAATAAGGATAAATCTAATTTGGTCATATTCTGTAATGAAGAGAACTGCTCCCTCCTTACATATTGATAATGAAAAAAATTAAGACAGTTAAGTTCTATGACTATTTAGGAATTAGACATGCAGATAATTTAACTTGGACATCACATATAGATTATCTGAAATCCAAAGTTTTGACATCTTGTAATGCATTTAAAAAATGTAAAGCTAAAATGTGAAATGGCACTGTCACTGGAATAATCAAAGTGATTAATGCAAAAATAAGAACACGTATTCTTTATGGGGTGGACATTTGGGCACAAGACAATCTTAAACCACTTGAAGTAATACTTAATAATATTTACACTTGGCAGCCCAGGCAACTCTGATTAGTGACATAGCTTCCACCTTTTGCCTTCTGCTGACTCTACACCCTCCCCTTCTGCTGTTCTACACCCTTTCACACCCTTTTCCCCTTCTGCTGATTCCCACCTTACTAAGAGCTTCCATCCCCACTGCTGTTCTAACTTATCTATAGCCACATTACTACCTTCATCATTTACAACGTCTTTTCCCTTCCATTGATTGCTCCTAATACTTATCTTGGCAATCTGTCTCCCTCTCCGAACTCTTAGTCAGTGTCCCCCCTCCAATAAACCACCTGCCTCACTTAGCCTCACCATCCCCCCAGGACAATAACATTGCTGGGACCCCCCCCCCCGGTCTCCGTTACTTGGACACACTACTCATTTCTGTCCTCGTGCTCGCTTTTACCAAGGCCAACATCCTATCTACTGCTTCACATACTAAAACTCCAATCTCCCCCATCAAGCTTCTGCCCCTCTCATACATGCCTGTCAAGAGCTCCGCCTTGGTATGAGTATGAAAATTCACCTCCTGATCATCGTACTCCTGTTCCTATCTTCAGGTGACATCAGCACTAACCCAGGCCCTTGCCCCATGATCGCACCATCAACTGCACATATAACAGATGGCTCCTCCTATAACTTACCCCACACCCTGTCCCAAGGGTTAAAACCTTTATACATAAACATACAAAGCCTATTCCCTAAGTTAGACCTTCTTCAGCTTCTAGTCATCTCCCTTGCCCCGGATGTCGTCATCCTTACCAAAACTTGGCTAAATAATAAAATAGTAGAGACCTCTCTAACCATCCCTGGATACTCAATATCCCAGCAAGATCATACAGGAAGGGGTGGCAAGTTATGTTTCCTCTACTCTACAATTTACTCCCATCCTTTCCACGTCAGTCCCAAAAGCCTATGAGGCACTGGCATTAAAACTTTCCCCTCCTTCTCAATTCCTATATATATCGCTAGCACCTATTGTCATCCAGGCCTCCCCCCTCAACTTCCACCAAACTCATCAGTTCAATAATTTCTTATACCCCTTTGGGCAAATTATATATCATGGTCAATTTCAGTGTGAACTGGCTCTCCCCATCCCTAAGTAAACAATGCCAGGTTATCCATGCCTACAATTTAACGCAACTGATACTGAAACCAACACGCCTAAACCACACTACTGGAAACCACGCCTTAATTGACTGGACCCTCACCTCCCACCTTCATAGAGTTGTCAAAGCTGGCATGCTACCTGATGCCCTACGTAGCCATTATATGACCTATATCGTACACAAAATCCACAGGTCCAAGGCTCCTCATAAAGTCCTACAAACCCAGTCATATGAATCCCTGAACCTCATTACCCTCCTAAACAATCTTGTGCAAACTAACTGGGAGCCTATCTTCCTGTCTAACTCCATTGTTGATGCTGTGGTCTATGTTCATGGAAAATTTTTAGAAGTATGAAACAAGCATGCCCCTCTGCGTGTACCAGAGTCAAGGGAAACCACCACCTCTGGATCACCCCTGAGCTCCTAACATGCCTAAGAGCATGTGATCAAGCATGGAAAGCACATAAAGCTTCTAAGCTTCCTGATGACTGTAACATCTACCATACCCTACAAAAAAACATTGGACACCCTCTGTAACTCTTCATAATAAATGACATTCACTTCTCTGATCACCCTAGTGAAGCCTCGGAACTTAATTCTTATTTCACCTCCTGTGCTTCTTCCCTCTTAGCTTCTCTCCCATCCCTCCTGTCTACTGTATCCTCTGCCTCTCCCAATTCTCCCTCCCAGTCTAATGTCTTCTCTTTTGCTAAAATCTCACCTTCAGATACCCTGGCTGCCTTGTATACGCTCAGCCCCTCTAAGGGCTGCTCACTGGATGGGTTAGATCCTAAGCTGCTCTTTCTTATCAGCTCCAGCAATCTCTGCTCCATTATCTGACTTACTCAACCTCTCCTTTTCAACAGACTCCATCCCCTCTGCTTGGAAGCATGCCACCATTCTCCCACTGCCTAAGGGTGTCAATTAATATGCCCCTGCAAATACCATCCCATTTCTCTTCTACCTACCCTTGCTAAGCTCCAAGAATGCCTGGTTCTATAGCAAATCTCTTCTTACCTGTCTGACTCTAACTTTTTCATGATGTTCCAATCTGGGTTCTGGAAGAACCATTCTACAATCACCTCCCTGATTAGGCTGACTGATTCCATCCTCTCTGGGATGGACAGTGACCAAATCACATCAGCTATCTTTGTCAACCTTGCTAAGGCTTTTGACACCATCTTACACACTCTCCTGCTGAACTCCCTCTCTGCGGCTGGTTTATCCTTCTCTGCCACAAACTGGTTCAGAGTCTACCCGGTAGGTGGGACCCAGTCCATCAGAATAGCTGACACTATTTCTCCTCCCCTCCCTATTAATACTGGTGTCCCCCAGGACTCTATTCTGGGCCCAATCCTAGTCTACATAGTTTTAAATAACCTCCCCTCAGCCTGTTCTCTCACCTCCATCCACATGTACGCTGATGACACTATCATCTTCACCTCTGGCCAGTCCCCGCATGATGTGGCAATCAGACCTCAGCATGACTTCAATAAAGTTCAGCACTGATTTTGCTCCCATCAACTCTCCCTTACTGCCAAGAAGACAGTCTCAATGACCTTTGGCACTAGGTAGAGACTTTCCATGCTCTCCCCCCTTCCTTCCTTCCATACCCTCAATGGGACAGTCCTTGAGGACACTTCATCCTTTAATTATCTTGGGATATGGCTTGACCAACACTTCAACTTCTCTGGACATGTGGACACCAACCTGAAAAAGCTGCGATCCAAGCTAGGTGCACTATACAGGAACCATAGCTGCCTCCCGCTACAGGCCCGATGTGAACTAGTCCAGAAGATTACTACCTATTTTTGACTACTGTGATGTAGTCTACAGTGCTGCTCCCAAGTCTTCCCTATATTGGACACCCTCTTTAACTCCTTCTATCGTTTCACCCTGGACTCCCCCCCCACCCACCACTGTGAATTTTACCACTCTCTGGCATTCCCCTCACTTGAAAGCCATCGTTACCTTCATTTCACCAAATTTGTGTCCAAATTTTGGTTCAACACCCCCATATTATCTTATCTGCCCCCTTTCAGTCCTCCCCCCATCCACTCTCTCCATTATTTTGACTCCTGTCTGCTGGTGGTCCCCCGCCAGTCTACTGTGGTTGGTCAGTTGGCCTTCTCTCATCATTTCCCAAAGTTATGGAATGCACTGCCCCATCAGATTTGGCTCTCATCCTCCCCTTACTCCATCTCTAGTGCACTGCATAAATTCTTCTCCGTAAACTGCACCTGTGTTCAATTCACTGCCTCTCCCCTTTTCTATTCACTCTTCATATATCACCTTTATCATATCCCTTATCTTTTCCTTCTGCACCCACATCCCCATGGCTCCCTCCTTTAGAATATACTCCGACTCGTGCTCCTTCCTTCCCCCCTCATCCCCACTTCTGTTACCTCTCCATCTTGCTGTTTTTCTGCTATCCTCTGAGGATTCATTGTGGACTCTTGCACTTAGCCCTGATCTCCCCCATAAGAGTCTCCACATGTTGCTGCTCTGTTTGGATGTTTTACGCTTATTATGTATACTATGTTTTTTACTTCTGAGATGTAAACTATGTAAAATGGCGTGTAATATGTGTAAAATGACTGACACTGTAAAAATGATGTTGCTGTTCTCATTGGATGTAGTCTCCCTCTCCCCTCTCCCCCAGGTCACACCTTGAGACAAGCAACTTGTTGTTCAGTGTGCCTTTCCTGGTGAAACATTTCAATAAATAAATAAATAAAGTTACAGATATATCCTGCAGGTACAGCAATCAGTCCCCATGGGGATTATGCAAAGGGAAGTGGGCCAGTTTTCATTAGGAACCTTATCTCTCGAGAAGAGGCTTAAGTGTTTATTCAAGCTTTTTCTTCTCCCAGAGAACCACCTTCCAAGAATGTGCTTAGAAGAAGCAATTGAATATAATGGTAGTGGTTTTGTTTTCCCAATAATTAGAGATATTAGAAACTATAATCTTCCCATGTGTGTGGGTCATCTTCTTTATGAAGTATATCATAGACCATTAAATGAAATATTCATGCAAATCAAAATAAGGATTAGAGACACAGCATTTATAAAAGATCAAATGCGAATCATGAGTTTAAAACACTTTAGGTGGTTTAAGCTATCAAAAATGAACAACTCTATAGAAAAACCTTAGGACTGAAGATTACTAACTAGATATCGTATGGAGCTATATGCAGCAAACTATATACAGTATATTACAATCAAAAATGAAAAGGAATTACAAACAGATATTGTAATTGTGGACTCAATACTGAAGATGACCTGAAACACATAGTTTTGCACTGTTCTTAGTATGAGAGGATAAGAGAAGAATCTGGCTGATGCCAATTTTGGCAATGCTTGACTTACCTCCAGAAGAACTTGTTATGGATTTATTTAGGTCTAGGGATAAGCTGGTCTTGAGTCGGTTAATTAAATTTCTAGAGGATCTAAAGCTATGAAATTAAATGGTCCAACAATAATTCCAGGAGCACTGAAAGTTTATTTAACAGCCAATCGTTTACTGCTTTAGTTCCAAGAAATAAAATTGATTTGGACCTCAAAATAATTTAAATGAATATGTTTATAATAGGCCTAATATTGTAAGTCATGAAACTTAAGTCTACATTATTCTTATTTATTGGAAATGTGTTTTAAGGTATTTTATTTTAAGAAGTATATATATATATATATGTATGTTTTTTAACTTGTACTTTTGGTACCTGAAATTGAAATGACTAAATGTTAATCAATAAAAATGTGTTGCTTGCTTGCATCAACAAAGTTTTTTGCAAAGAATATATATATATATTATAATTTAATGCAATCACGTTGCGAATAAATCTATTTATTGTTCCTTTGGGATCCAAGACAATATATTATTTAATCAGATAGACTGAATAATTGGTCATATAATAATCTAATATAATATAATAATCACCATGCAAAACAAGTATTGGAAAAATATCATTTTCATATTGTAGCTACTATTGCCTAAATCAGTTGTGATTTAGCATTGGGTTTAATGAGTCTGCTTAAAGTTCTGTTATTGCACTGCTTAATAAACTGTGCATTAAATCTCAGTGTAATTGTTCTAAGTAATGATCTCTACACATAATATTATCCCATTGTGTTGTTCTGTATTACAGTGGTGTTATAGTGCCACTATAGTTATGGCAGAGATGGCACTTCTATGTTAAACCCCTATTTTCTGACATTAATAACTTCAGTTGAAGTCTGCTGATATTTATGAAAATGTACATGTATAATGTCTGGCCCTGGATCTCCCAGTCCTGGAAATGTAATAAATTTTGGAAGGCCTTTGTAAAGTTCAAAAAGATTTAAAACATGACAAAATATGTTTTTTAAGACATATTTTTGCTCAATAGCTACAAAATGGCTGCGAGATTGAGTGTGAAACTTTCAAGTTTGCTAGAGTTCATAGTAAAGAGCCCTTTGTCCATTTAAAAACTAAATATAGCTAAACACTTTTGGGAAAAACAAATAATCAGGGAATTAAAATATGTGCTCATGCATTTGTAGTTCCATTTTTCATTATGTGGGTTTTTGCAACAGCGGTGTAAGACTTGTCATGAGAACTGGTGTCGTGAGTGAGTACTGGAAGGCACTTCCATATTAAACCCAAACTCTGTTTTTGCACATCAGTACCTATATTGAGCATGCCAGTTGAAGGCTACAATTGTCAATAAAAAGTTGTATGCAGTGGTTGTTCTACATTTTTATTAAAATCATAGAATTATAGAATCATAGAAACTGTCAGCAGAAAAGGACCCCATGGCCCATCAAGTCTGCCCATAACCCCCCCCCCCCAAGGAAGACCCTCTTAAGAACATTAATTTAAAAACCATGTTAATTAATCTGTTAGGGTTTAAGGACAAAGTGACAAAAGTACTTTAGGGAAATGCAGTGTTAAGGTAAATAGTCCCTTGACCCTTGGGAAGTCTGTGGTGTGGTGTTTCCCAAGGACTAAATGATCCCGTGATACAGCATTGCTATTTTGTTAACTGTAGTCCTCTCACTCCAAGCATTGCTATATGACTGTTTACTTTGGCAGCCTCTCTCTAAACATTGCTTTGTGACTGTTTATTTCAGCAGCATTTCTCCAAGCATTGCTATGTGACAAAGAACCTCAGGGTTACCCCAAAGGGCATTGGCAATAAAGCCAAGTTTCAGAGAACTACAAAATTATACATACCACCATGATGCAAAGCATCGTGGGATGTATATGCAAATCACCATGACATTTTAGGCTGATACAGCTTTAAGTAAGAATGCATGGTGCCGAAAGGACTCTCACACAATTTGAAAAGAGTACAAACAGAAAGACACAGACACATATTTCATTCTACCAGGACTCATAAGTGTGCCTTGTCTGTATCACACCCCAGGAGAAATGAATCAGCCCTATGTTGGTCTTATGGGTTAGGAACATGGTGAGCTCCCAAAAAAACAAAAACCAAGCTAAAAGATGAAGAACCTCAGTGCAGAAGGACTGAGGAAAGGGTTACCCCAATGGGCACCTACAATAAAGCCAAGTTTCAAAGAACTACAAAATTACACATACCACCATAATGCAAAGTGTCATGGGGTGTATATGCAAATCACCATAAAACTTTAGGCTGGTTCATCTGTAAGCAAGAATGCATGGTGCTGAAAGGACTCTCACACAATTTGCAAAGGGTGCAAACAGAAAGACACAGACAACATATTTCATCCTACCAGGACTCATCAGTGTGCCTTATCTGTATTACACCCCAGGGGAAATAAACCAGCCCTAAGCTGGTCTTACAGGTTAGGGTCATGATGAGCCCCCACAAAATGTGGGGTAATCCTTGCTTCAGTGCTTCCACACCAAGGTTCTTTGTCTTTTAGCTTGTTTGTTTCGGGGGGCTCACCATGACCCTAACCCATAAGACCAACTTTATCCCAAATACTCTTCAATCCTTGAGAAGAGGAGGAGAATGCTGGTTTGGAGACCAACACTGTATTCATATGTCTTATCCTCAAGGAGAGGAAGGGGAGAGCTCAATGCAACAGATAACCAATTTTTGGGGGGAGCTCACTATGATCATAAAAGCCAATGACTTGGTGAAATGTTAGAGGTTTTATCTGTGGGCTCCTGTAACAGCCATGCAGGCTGTATTTCAAATTGTTCCTGTTCGGTGAGAAAATAAACTGTATGCACTTTGTCATATACAACTTGTGGTGGACAGCATAATTGTGTGGTTGGAGTGTAATGACTGTTCTTTTTCTATGGTCGAATATAGTCACTGAGCACCCGTGAGGTCTAGTGCGGCTCTGCTTTTCTGATTGCTTTGTGACTGTTTATTTCAACACCCACTCCAAGCATTGCTTTGTGACTATTTATTTCAGCACCCTCTCTCCAAGCATTGTTTTGTGACTGTTTATTTCAGCACCCTCTCTCCAAGCATTGTTTTGTGACTGTTTATTTCAGCACCCTCTCTCTAAGCATTGCTTTGTGACTGTTTACTTCAGCACCCTCTCTCCAAGCATTGTTTTGTGACTGTTTATTTCAGCACCCTCTCTCCAAGCATTGTTCTGTGACTGTTTATTTCAGCACCCTCTCTCCAAGCATTGTTTTGTGACTGTTTATTTCAGCACCCTCTCACCAAGCTTTGCTTTGTAACTGTTGACTTCAGCACCCTCTCTCCAAGCTTTGCTTTGTGACTGTTGACTTCAGCACCCTCTCTCTCTTCGAGCATTGCTTTGTGACTGTTTTTTTCTATGGCTAGACAGACAATGCTAAAGTTAGGATAATGTCAGTGCTGCATCCCATGATTGGTCAAACCTCGAAGACCACACCATCACAGATTTACCAAGATTCAGGGAACTTTTTACCCTAAAACCGCATTTTCTACTTTTGTTACTTTTTGCTTAAACCCTAACTGATTCATTAACATAGTTTTTACAAGTAATTTGTTATATGTATTCAGGCATGGATCGGTTTAGTTACCCAGTCCTTCTCCTGGATAAAACAAAATTATTTTCTCCCCTCCCTTTCCTATAGGGTAAGGCATGCTGGGATACACTGTTGGTCCTACCCGCTTCCCCAACCTATTGGCTGCATCATGTGCGCCCCTCCCTCTACTGGATTGAAAAGCATGCTGGGATACAGTGCTGGTCCCATCTGCCTCTCCAACTTATGGGTTGCATTGAGCTCTCCCCTCCCTGTCCTGGAGGGTAAGACATATGAGGGCAGTGTTGGTCTCTACACCAGCATTCTCATCCTCTCCTCAAGAATTGAAGAGTATTTGGGATACAGTTTTACTCCTCATACCCCCTCCTTCCAAACTAATGAATGCAGCATCCTCTCCTCTCCAACTCCTGGATTGTATGGCATGTTAACATACAGTGCTAGTCCTCCAGCAGTTCCTTCTTATTGATGTAGAGCATCTTGGGTTCATACCACCTAATGGCAGCATGATTCTCCTCCTCCTCCTCCTTCCCTTCCACAAGTGCTTCTATTTATCCCATTTTAATCCTGTAATACCCATCCCCCATCCATCTCAACCACACAACCCTCCCAGCCCAGTCCTCATCACCCTCCAGACAGCTGCTCCCAGTGCTTGGACTCCAGACAGCTGCTCCCAATTCCTGGACTCCAGACAGCTGCTCTAAATTCCTGGACTCCAGACAGCTGCTCCCAGTGCCTGGAATTAGATTCCAGACAGCTGCTCCCAATTACTGGACTCCAGACAACTGTTCCCAGTGTCTGGACTCCAGACAACTGCTTCCTGTGCCTGGACTCCAGACAGCTGCTCCCAGTGTCTGGACTCCAGACAGCTGCTCCCAGTGCTTGGACACCAGACAACTGCTCCCAGTGCCTGGACTCTAGACAGCTGCTCCCAATGCCTGGACTCCAGAAAGCTGCTCCCAATGCCTGGACTCCAGACAGCTGCTCCCAATGCTGTGAACCATTACAACATAAATGAGGCAGTTCCCACACATCCCAAACAGCAGGATGGCAGTACATTAAAACAGCTGTTACTAGCCCTTTGAATGCAATAATATTGATCCTTAAGTGTAGCAGAAGGTGTGAGCAGAAGCATAGACAGACCAGCTGCTAGGTTTAAGGTCAGTGTGATGTGTGCTCAGAATGACTTTAGTGATACAGACCAGATTGTTAAAGTTCATTCATGAAAGCAAGCAGAATTGATCAGTTTCAGTAGTGTCCTCGCTAGCATAGGGATCATTCCTTCTTTCAGCTGTGGACAGGGCTCCTGTTTCAAGGAGAGTTTTCACAGTCCAGCACCTAGTGTGGAAGATGACCAGATATCCTCCCTCTATTACAATCTGAGGTGAACTGATTCAGTTACCTTCTGTTAGGGTCAATTATACAATGGCAAGAAAATTTCCAGGGCTCTGATTGGTCAGTGTGTGCCTGAGACAGTGATGACATTACACAATAACATCACTGTGAGGATTTGTTGGCTGACATCAACTTATTTTTTCAGAAACAAATATATACTGCCACACTAAAAATCTACTAAAACCTTTCTTAAATATTTTTTTTTATTTTGTATAACATTGAGCCATTGTATAATTGCAATAAGGGACTCCAAGGTGTGTGTTATTGTGTAATAATGTCACTGCTGGGGTGGTGGAAGCACTCGGCTTCACCTTGCTCTTCAACCCACCCAGGGTGACATTGACCAATAACTACCACCTGTCATCTATTTTATGCAATTAGGCATGACAAGGTGTGTGTTATCATGTAATAACATCATTCCTGGGCCGGGCTGAAACACAAGGTGAAGCCAAGTGCTTCTACCACCCCAGGAGTGACATTATTACACAATAACACACACCTTGGAGTGCCTTATTGCAATTATACAATGGCTTGTTGTTATACAAAATAAAAAAAAGTTGAAAACATGTTTTTAGTAGATTTTTAGTGTGGCAGTATATCTTTGTTTAAGAGAAAAGCTAAGCAGTACTGTGGCTCATCAGTGACAGTGATGTTATTGTGTAATAATATCACTGTCTGAGGCATACACTGACCAATCAGAGTCCAGTATTCTTTCTTGCCATTGTATAATGCTTAAATATACCCCTCATCTTGCTCAGGTGACTTGCTTGTTAACATGAAATGCTTTCTTTACAATGTACACATAACATCATATCTCTCAACTGTCCCTGATTTTCATGGATGTCCCTGATTTTGCCTCAAAATTTTCTGCTGTCCCTCGTGAAATTTGTGTTTTTGTGGCCAAGCATTGGGGATTGTAAGCACAAAATAATGCCAAACATAGAAACATGGAATCTGTCGGCAGATAAGGATCATACAGCCCACCACCTAGTCAGCTCATTTCCCTACTTGGTTTGACAATCCCTACTTTTATCTGGACTGCCTTTCCCCTGCTCCGCTGTACAGCAGGGTGCCTTTATCCTTATCCCATGCACTTTTGAATCCCTGTACTGTTTTTGCTTCAAACATTAAAGTTACAGACTTGTTTTTTTTCCTCAGAAATTACATCTTATACTATTCCCCTTATTCTGTCAGCTTTCTGAGTAAATATTACACATTTTTTAAGATGTGTCCCTGATTCTGGGTCTTTGTCCCAGATTTGTTTAAACTATGTCCCTGATTTATGAGGCCAGAGGTTGAGAGGTATGTATAACAGGTAGAGACTTCAGAGGCAGGCAATCAGCAAAAGGCAAATGGACTAAACATTCCCAGTTCACAACATTGCTCTAACAGCAGATACATTAAATGTATGTTTAAAAATGTCTTAAGGGAGTGCTGCAGTCAAAAGTTGCAAAAACGTGTTGTGCAGAGTGTTTTGATTTCTGTGTGTAGTCCTGATGTGTCCTTCTCTTTGTTTGCTGTTGACAGTTGTTTTTCCTAAATTTGTCTACTAGTTTTATTGTGTCTGGGGATCACCATGTTAGCACGGTTTATTACCCTTCTTTTTCCTACAATACCTCCTGTCTTATGCATCCAGGACCACTGATTCAGTGAGGGAACATACGGCAGCAGTAATCTGGAAATAGGAGCCTGACGTTCTGGCCTCTACTAAATTAGTTTTATTCAATACTTTTGTTTTTGTATGTGTATGTGTCTAGGTCTATCCAGCTGGAGTAAATATTGTGCTTTTAAAGCTTTTCATTTTGTCAAACTACACACAGCCATAAAAATCACAAATCACTCAAGCTCATTGATGCTATAATTAGTAAAACTCTAGCTGTTTTCTTGCAGAATAACTCACTCAGTTAGCCCTCAGATGCTTGCTAAACTGTAAATGCTTCCTTCAGTGCTCACTGGAGGACAGTTACTTAAAATCACAGATTTACTGCTCTAAAACTGGCTCTAAAGCAGTACTTGCTGCATTTAAGGTCCCAGACACATCACTGTCACATGGGAAAGACATCATTATAGAACATAGCAGAGCTATAAAAATTGTTAACATGGAGATCCCAAGGGGCCATAAAACTAGGAGACAAATTTAGGAAAAAACTTCTAATTGCAAAGAAAGAGAAGGACACACCAGAACTACACACACAAATTAAAACACTCTACACAACGTGTGTTTTTGCAGTTGTGACTGTAGTACTCCTTTAATTGGGGCTAAGCGCTGCTCTGTGACTCCTCCTCCTCCTCAGTCCACCCCATTTTCCATGCTTCTTATTTACTCTGTAAAGGTGTGGCCATCAGCAGCCTAAACACCTTTCCTGTAGGTAATAGTTCGCTGATTGTATAGTTACATTTCCATGTGCTTTTACTTTTTTACCTGTAAGCTTGTTTGTAACCTATGTTAACTTTTGTTATCTTTTCTTTCAAGTATGTATATAATACATAATAAACATTAAAATTTGGCAACATTGGTGTTCAGGCAGTATAGCCTAGCGGTTAGAGTAACAGGCTGTAAACAGGCTTGGTACATTCAGCAGACCAGACCTGGGTTTGATTCTCACAACCTCCACTTATATTCTGTGCGACTCTGAACAAGTCACTTTAACTGCCCAGTGCTCCCAGGTTGCCCCTTAAAAGAAGCACTTGGGCCTTATCTGGTTACCAAAGACTAAAATAAAAATACATTTTATATGGGACAGGACACTGCTTAGAAACCATATTAATTGAATGTTTGTGACCTTCAGGCAACAGCGCTGTTCTGCTTCAGATCTAACCACAAGCTTTAACATAACCTTAGTTGTGTTTCCTGATTTTGAAGGGAAAAGTAATAAAATAAAGTCAGAAAAAAAACCTTGCTTTAAAACCCTGGGCTCTGGAGCATATGGCTTTCATTTTGTTTGGCTTCCCTGTGACTGGCAGACTCTCACTCTCTCTCTCTCTTCAGGTCAGCAGTTCAAAGAACATCATAAACACAGCTCAGAGTTTTCACTATTTCTTAATCAAAATCCCTTTGATGTTTGTTCATAGAAGTGTTTCTTCTTTTATCTGCCAAATGGAGTCAATGTTCCACAGGTAACAAATAACTCCTCCCTGGAGTTTAAAAGGGCGCAGCAGTGCCATGCTTTTACATTATGTAACTCACAGCAGGGAGCACAGTGCAAACAAGCCAGTCCACAGGGACCAGCAGCAACCCTCAGCAATTTGGGGGAGGGAAGTCACCAAAATACATGCAACATAGAAGAAAATAGAAGAAAAGAAGACAGAAAAGTGGAAAAGAAAGACATGCAGAGGTAATGATTGGGCACCCAAATTAGATCAGCTTTCATGACGGGGAAGACTTTTTGAATTTGTTTATTTTACCAGGAAAAAACTCCATTGAGCAATGCTCATTTACAAGGAGGTCCTGGCTAGAACAGATAACAATATAAAAGGAAAGAGGCAATTCACATAATACAGGAAAATAACTTTGGTGTCTAAAGCTGCAGTCCATGAAAGTGGGGAATGTTTTGACCTAAACTTTTTTGTTCCAGTTAAGATTGTCCCTTATCTCCTGACTTGTGTGATACCCTTTTTCCTAATGTTGAGTCCGTTTTTGCACTTATTTGTTTTATATTTTAAATAATAAAAGGAACACTCCTTTTAATATGGCTCATACCAGGCTTTTATCAGTATTCTCAGCTGTTTTTGTACACCCGTTGTCCCATAAGGTCATGGAGCATTGTCTACTATATGCTAGTTCATTATAATCAGATGAAAATTGATCATAAACAATGGATGTTTACAAACAACAGAGAATGCTGATGAAAACCCAGTCTGAGCTATGTTAAAATAAATGCTCCATTTATTACGTCAGCTGCCAAAAATGTGGTCATTCAGACTCCAAATGGTGAAAAAAGGGTATCATACAAGTCTGGAAATAAGAGCAATCTAAAATAGAATAAAAAGTATGGGTTAAAATGTTCACTGCTATCATGCAGTGCTGCTTTAGACACTGGCTAACAGATATGGGGTTAGATTCACAAAAACTCACAAAGTGCAGCGCAAAAGTTTGTGTTGCCCTCTGCGATTGCCCAGGGGTTAAAAAAATGCTATTCACAGACAGATAGTGTAGAGAACTAGCCAACTGTAAATAGGGCTAGGCAGAGGCAACAGTAACCCCATTACTGCTACTTGTAACCCCATTAGCGCTGCCCCAACCTGCATGCCCGTAAATAGCCCCAGAATGAATAGTACTAGCGCACTATTGGTGATTCACCAAAGCAGCCATGCAGATGAGCCCACTGGGCATGCAAGGCGCTAGCTGGCAATTTGCATGCCCATTATGGGCACATTTACACAAGCTCTGGGGGAGTTTGGCCCCCCAGTGTAGACTGCCATTCTTGTGTTGAGACAAAACCATCCCTGGTGGTCTAGTGGTCCCTCCCCATCCCCAATCGCCGATCACTGACCCCTTATGAATGAAAAAATCTCACTTGAAGGCCAGTGCCCCACCCCCAGTCTCTGATTGCTGTCCCATTATGTACAGCTTAAGTTTCCCTGGTAATCTAGTGGTCCCTCCCCATTCTCCGACTGCCATCCCGATATTAAAAAAAAATTCCCTGTTAATCCAGTGGACCCTTCCCATTCTCCAGTCTCTGTCCTGATATGCTAAACATTTATTTCCTGGTTGTCTAGTGGTCCCTCTTCCCCCCTCCAGTCACTGATCACTGTACCAAGTACAAGAAAACAGTCCCTCCCTGGTAGCTCAGTGGTCCCTCCCCCCACCCAAACATCCACCCAATACATTTATATAATTCTCATTGGTGTCCAGTGTACCCCACCTCACTCCCTTGAAAAACACAGAAGTGTACCATTTCCCTGGTGGACTAGTGGATCCTCCAACCTCCCTCTGTGGCAGACAGTGACCTACCACCTTACTCCCCCCATCCAGAAACCCAGCCAGTGACCAGCAGAGCCCTCCTCCCACCACCGTGGCTGGCCACTGATTTGAACTGTGAATGAGCGAGTACAGTATACGCTATGTGCTCATTGCTTGATACTCAACTAATGAGGGTGTAGTGTATAATGTACTCATTTATTCACAGTTCAGTCAGCAGCCAGCCATAGTGGTGGAAGGAGGGCTGTGACAGTCACTGGCTGGGTTTTGGGATGGGGGAGTTTACCAAACAGATCCTCAGGGGAAGGTCTTCATGTAGCAGTCCTGCTTTCTACTTATAGTTCCTGTTTTTAAGCAGGGACCTTAACTCTGCTACAGTAAGCAACCCAAGATAGGAACATAGTGATGGCAGAAAAAAACACATCGATCCATCCAGTCTACCCTGTTAAACCCAACCCTGCCCCTGAACCAACTGACATGATGTTTTTTTGCCCTTGACCCCCCATCTCCTGTCTTACTGTTGCCCACCTGAGTAACTATTAAGCCCTTAACTTTGTCCCATCTGTGTTTGAAATTATTTATGGTTTCTGCACCCACCACATCTGCTGCTAGGCTGGTCCATGGTTCAGCCATCCTCTCTGTAAAATTAAATTTTTGGATTTATGTTATTAGGGTGAAAGCGAAACAGCGATCTGTGACAGGGCGAGTGTACATAGCTGAAAATCAATTTTGGCAGTGTACACCCCCGGTGAACAAGAAAACTGGGCCGGGGACTTAGATTTTAAATGTTCATCTGGGTGCTGTGCCCCCCGCACCCCCCACACTACCCTACTAAAGGATTCTTAACTCATGGGAGGTGCATGTCAGGGTGGTACAAAATCTGGACAAAAAGGAATTTCAGGCTGGGTGCACAAAAAATGTAGGCATGCCTGGACCTGAACTTGGAACCCTCACAGCTTTAGGCTGCCACCCACCCACCATGCTATGGGGCCAGCTCGGCAGCCCCACGCCAACCATGCCAGGCCAACCCTCTCCCCTTTCCATCATGCTCACTCCCTCCCATGTGCATATAAATATAGTGACATCCTGTTGCTATATGCACCCACCACCCCCATCTGGTTGCCCTTCCTCAGCAGTAGCCCTGTCGACATGCACCGGGATTGAGTCACCATTATTGCAAGCACTCAGTCGCTGACGCTCTTGTCACAGGCTACCAAACTTTTCCACATCTCTCTGGTCTTCCTACCATGTAAGCCACCTTACAAAAACAAAAGAATGTGTTTATTATAAACAGATCAATATATGAACTTCATGACTCCAAACTTTCATTAAAAAACTAATTTCTAGCCATAACAGTTCCAAAGTTATCCCATTTCAAGGAAGTTATATTTGTAAAGGTTTAACTATGGAACCATTAGGGTTAGAAACAATTTTGTTGATGAAAACATGGAATCAGATCATTAAAAATCAGTTCTGCATTCCATTCCATTCCATTTCATTTTGTTGTTTACCCTGGAAAGGCACATAAAGCAAATTGTTCATTTTCAAATGTGTCCAGTGTAGAAAAAACTTGAAGGACGTAAAATAAGTTCAAGCTTATTACACACAATTACAATTCGATTGGCCATTCAACAAAGAAAATAACTGTTTTTTAAACTGAAAAATAGAATTACAGCATTTGTTGGAATTAGGAAGATTATTGTAATTACGAGCACCAGCACAATCAAGGACCCTTTGGCCAAGAGCTGTTCTCCTAAACGGTATTGTGAAAAAATGGAATCTTGTGACCTAGCGTGAAATCACTACATTGTATCAGAAATAAATCTGAAATAGAATAAGGTACTTTACCAAGAACAATTTTAGGAAAAAAGTCAGAGACCTTAAATTTTTATGGTCCTGAATAGGGAGCTGAACAGAATCATAAAGGATACAGTGATGTATACGTAAAGGAAAGCCAGTAATAAAATGGCAGATGGAATTATATTCAGTTCTAATCCTGAACAGCACCCCACTACCCACAGATGAATAACAAAGAATAGCATAATCCCAAATAAAGAAAAATAGACTATTAGCCAATAGAACTTGTGCTTCAGGTATAAGGCTCCCACGACTCGACATAATGAGCCTAGACGTTGATGAATTGTTCTTACTAAATAATCAACATGTAAGTCGTAGGTAAGGGTGCTGTCCAGGATTACCCTAACTGACTCAAGAAGTTCACTGTCAAGAGCCATTATGGAATGTTTACCATCACAAAGCATCTTAAACTTTCCAAAGATCATGGGATTGGTTTTCTTGATATTAAGGACCATCCTACCAGATGAGAACCATTGCTGAAGACTGTCAAAAATCTTTTTGAATAATGACATTAAGGGCAGCTAGAGCTTGTCCTTTTTTAAAAATGACCACATCATCGGTGTACAAAAACATTTCTGAAGAAAGACAAACTGCAGAAAGGTCATTTAAAAAAAGTGAGAAGTGAAGCTGTCCCAATATTGAAACTTGTGGTACTCCACGATTAACGTTAGAAAAGCTAGAATAATGACCATTAATAACAGTTCTATGTTCTTGGTCAGCAAGGTAGTCCCCAAACCAACAAATAATGGCTCCATGCATGTAGGGGCGGAGTGGCTATGCGCTGTACATCTTGTGCGCATAGCCACTCTGCACACATAGTGCCCCCTGCATGGTATGCACAATGGGGGGTGTGCAGACAGTATGTGCCCAATCCTCCAGGGTGGTGGAATGCACCGCAGAGGGGGGCATGCCAGCACTATGTACCATGTATAAAGACTCATAGTGCTGGCTGCGGGGGTGCATATGGGGGCACAGGAGATGCCCAGAAGGACCCTGCTGTAAACCCCCTATACGCATGCCTAGAAATCTGCCCAGCATCAGGGTGATGTGCCCACCCACCCTCCAGGGCCACCCCATAGAGGGACTGCAACCTCCCTACCTCCCCAGCACACAGACTGGTGTGGCTGTATGCTGCAATCATGCCCCCCCAAACACACACATCACCTCATGGGGGCATGGGCTCTAAGGTGCTGCCCATGGTGTTACGGCCCCATCCCGGCATTGCTAATGGCAGGGTATGGTACGTGCCCCACCACCATGGGGGGACAGCCCTCCAGCCACAATCCAGCCCTGTGCACTGCTCTGGTGTCATGGGAGGGCCAGCGGCATTGCCCTCCTCACACCTGCCACAGCCACTGGCCCTCGAACATCTGTGGGGCATGCAGCCAACATGCACCCCACCATAGAAGGGATCCACTGAGCTGCCTGGTCTGACTGGATTTCCAGCTGGACCAGCAACCTGCCCCTGGCCACACTGCAGGGTCCTGTGTACTGGGGAGCAGGGTCACAAACAGGTGGCCAGTGGTCGTGAATTCCAGCAGTGCTCACCTGTCCACAGGTGAGGAGCTCTGTGGGCATGTAATGCCCATTGGAGCATAGTACCTAATGGCTCTGAGATAAAGACAACAGAAAAAGGTCATGATCCACTACAATGAATGCCTTGGTGAGGTTCACAAACACAGAGGCCACTAAATTACCAGAGTCTGTAGCCTGCTGAATATAGCTCTAGTGACACAATTCATATCTGTCAATACTGTTCTATATGTATCTATACTATCTCAAACTGCTTTTTGAGTATTTTATCAGTACATGTTTGTAGCTGTGATGAAGCCAGAAAACAGCAAACACATAGTAGAAAAAACATGTTTTGTATCAATTGACTGTACGGATGCATTTTTTTTTTTATATTCTTATTTTTAGCACCAGCCTTCCTATTTTTATCCTCAGGTATTGTCCGCTCACTGCCCCCATGCCCAAGCTTACCCCCTGGGTGGGGACACCAAGGAGGCTTCCCACTCCCAAATGAACATTGTAAGCAAGCCCCAGATTACCCCCTGGGTCAGGTCCATGAGAGTAGGGCCCCTCCAGCGGGCATTACTGGCAGTGGGCGGCAGAATGGAATGAGCCGTCATGCTGGGAGCTGGCATTTTTTGTTTGGGTTTTTCCTGGGGGCGGGGATGTGCAATGATGTCCAGCATCTGCCTCACCCCCTCCGAACATTCAGGTGCCAGTCGCTGTGGTACCCATGGCCTCTGCCAGGGGTCTGTCAAGCACTGGACACACTCCCCTCCCTCTCTCCCCCAGAGAAGGACAGCAGTCCTCAAGATGCTCTATCCTTCTCCCCCTCGCTAGCCCTCTGATGCTTCAGGTCCATTCCTCAACCTGGGTCGCCGGTGTCACAAGTGGAAATCCAACTGCTGCACCGATGGGCCGGCCTGGATGCATTTTTTTAATCAATATATAAAATTACATAATAGTTAAATAATATGAAGATACATACTGCCTGATTTTTCTGAATTCTGGTAATACTACACAATATTTATTTAGAAACTGTGTAGATTACAACTTAATTTTCATTCATTGTATACCCTTAATCACACTGTGAACATTTCAGTCTTTCCCACAGCAACCTCTACTTTTATTAGCTTTTGCAGGCCTCACCTACAAAAGCAGCAGAACATAATAATCAAGGCCCTATACAAATGTTTAAAACATCAAACTATAGTATTTAAAATTATCAAACTATATAAAGTCAAAAAATTATTAAAGTTAGTGATTTTCTTTTGTGATGTGGCATTACAGTACAGTACATGACAGCGATACTGCAGTTTAGAAAATGGGCCAGAGAATTCCCATGCTCTGATTGGCTGATAACGCTGGCAAGCTGAGAGTCTATCAGGCAACAGAGCTCAGGTATTAAAAGTGCCAGGCATGCCACAAACCTCATTGCCAAGATCAGCATGCAATTAGAACGTTAAAAAAAAAAAGACTGCCATGATTTTCTCTCACCGCATAGCGGGAGAGTTCTGACCTCCACCCCTCGTCTTCCAAATCTGTAGAAATTTTAAGTTCAGTACACAAACATCCACTGCCATTCTTTTACAAAAAAATAAAGCAAAGTAATAGGTTTTAAGCCATCATTAGAAAGTCCACAATATTTTTAATTCCATAGCACAATCGCGCTTTCGTACATCTCCTTCCCCAAACATTACCTCTATCCTTTCTACCGATGTAGGTGGAGAGGCAGGGTTAACAAACTACTGTTTCTGGCGGCGTTCATCCTGCTCAATTGGGAGCGGAACTGCAAGTGGGACAAGTAGGGAGAATTTAAATTAAAAAGGACGCGTGAAGATTCCAGCAGTGAAGGTGATCTAAACGGTTTCTCCAGTCTTGTTTGCCACTCGCTCAAGTCACCGATATTCTTTTTTTTTAACTACAGTACATCGAAATCTCCAAAATCTATCCACGTTACTTAACTTAGAAAAACTCCATGTCTTCTTCCAGAGGTTGGGGGCGGAGTATCAGGCAACAGAGTAAATAACTAGTCTCTCGCTCGATTTAAATCTGCCCTTTCAAAGTATGGAGAGTGACTAATGTCACAATGCAGAACATAAAGGAGTGAGCAGTGGCAGCCCTTTCTTTATTGACTGTATTTTTATCTGCCCTTTCCATCAAGAAACTGCAGTGTGTGTGTGTGTGTGGGGGGGCACAGCATCACTCGATCACTCGCTAATGACCAGGGTTTCTGGGGGCACAAATAAGTCTGAAAGATGATTTTGTGTGTGTGTGTGTGTGTGTGTGTGCAACCATGGCAACGCCTCCAAAACTGCAGGCGGAGGAACTATTTTATTACAAATCTTACTTGAAATTAATTTCTGTTAACCTTTTTCTTCTTAAACTTAATTTTGACAGTGCCCATTTCATGTAATATTACCCTCAGGGTGGGCGGTATTGTGCATACCGGACCTTAGCCAGGCTTCCAGTACCGCGCGCGCCGGGCCCTCATTATCGCCCTGGGCGGTCCGTATAAGCACAATACCCCACCCTGTTGGGCATTATTACTTACACAACACAGTATAGTACAATACATTCATTTGTATTTAAAATGAGAGCCTGTGGACAATAAATGCCTGTTTTTATAGGCAACTGTACTCATGGTACAAATGACGGAGAGTATAAAATACAAGACTACATATACAGACAATAAAATACACAGCACAAGAATCACATTTTCATACATAAAGTAGAGCACCATTAGTGGCCATTACAAATATCCATAACACCAATACCATTTCATAAAGGAACACTGTCAACACCCTTAGGCCTCAAATTGTCCCTAGTTTAAAAAACACATTTTATGATTGTTCACATTCTATAGAGACTATTGATAGAGCTGGTAGTTGATACAGATTCCTTTTTTCTTTTAAAAAGTGAAAAACTGACTGCCCACCATACTGGTGTTACTACACTAAAACAGGTTTGTTTACATTTCTTGTTTGTCTCCCACTGCATCTTTCCTGGACTCAGAAAAATCCCCAACACCATCTAGCCACTCATTATACAATGGGAGTACAGGACACTTCCTCTACTTTACACGAGGTCCCTCCTTCTTTACCTATGGCCACTCCTTGCTCGTGACCATGTCTGTTTCCTTTCGTCCGATGTCTGAGGGTTCTCTTCCATTCGTCGATCCCTATACCTTTGTATGTTTCTGCTGCATCCTCATTCAGGTCTTCTTCTCTGTGCTAGAAACCTCCCAGTATAAACCCTCCAAGAACACCTGCAACTTCTGCCTTTGCACGCTCACTCCTTCTCCGGTGAGATGCAGACCATCGTGCTTATAGTGCTTCTTGTCCCAGAAGGTCTCCCAGTCTCCAGTGTAGTGCATCCTGTTGTCTGCGCACCAACCCTGGAGCCCCTGGTTGAATTCCCTGATCTCTATGTTCCTGATCTTGTCCTCACTTCTGCCCTTCCTCTGAACTGACAACACCTCAGAGAAGGCCAAATGTGTTGTGTACTGCTTTAGACCCTCCCCCAGGGTCTTCATGTCTGCCTTGGCTTCTTCCACAGTCCTATTTGCTATGTCATTTGTCCCAAGGTGGACAGTGATCCCCGTGAAATCCTGATCTCTTCTCACCAGCCATCCTACTCTGTCCTTAGCTCTCCTTGCAGATGCTCCTGGCATGCATTTCACTGTGGTTTCAGCTCCCTTCGCACTGATGGACTGTGCCTCTACTTCTCACAACATAGAGCCTCTCATGACCAGAATGCTCCTGTTGCTCTGTGTTTTCTTCCTCTCCTTCCTTGTACCTCCTTCCTGCTTTCTTGTATCAGGTTTGTCCTGCTTGATTCTTTCTTCTTCCTCACCTGGTTTCTGTCCACCAGCTGAGGGAGGCAAAACGATTCTATGTGTGGGTGGCAGGTGGCAGGTGGTGCCCTATCTTAGCTCTAGGTGCCCTGCTGCCTCCTAACACCACCCTCCATCCCCCATGACCCCTGGGTCTTTGGAGGAGTGGGTGGGTAACGGGGGTGGTGGGCATCCCCAATGCAGTCTCCTCTGCAGCCTTGTGATCTCTTCTCTTGCCTACTATAGCTCCCTCCGTAGTTCCACAACTGTCCTGCAGGAGCACCCCAGTCTCCAGAGTGTCTGCCTCACTACCAGCCCTCCGAAGCTCTGGCAGATTTGGATGTCCTTGTCTGTTTTCCTTCTGACCATAGGTGTCACTGTTTCTTTCTCACTTCACTGCGTCTTGTCTGTCCTTTCTCCCTGGTTTCACTGGTGTCTTCCTTTGGGAGCCCTGCAGGACGTTCCCTTGGGTTTCTATAAATGTAGCAGTGTCATGCTGTATTTTGATTAAAAAGGGGGATAGTTTTCTTGGAGAAGAGGCTTTTGGACTAGCAGTGAGTAGGGTGTAGACACGTTTATGCATAGTCTGTGCTCTTGGAGGTGAGGTAGAAGATGCTGTCATAAGCTTACAGTAAAGGCACCATAACATAGACAGGGTATTGAGGAGAGATGGGAGATTCTTTTGAATGAGTACAGAGTAGGCAGTTTTATACAACATCAGGGTTCTTGAAGTAGAGATGGATTTCATTTATTTACTTACTTATTTATTTAAAATTTGGTGACCGGGAAAGGCACCATGAGCCAAGGCTCGTTTACAGGTGCGACCCGAGGATAAGGTAACATAGGGGAAAACAATGTTACAAACAAGCAGCAAAAAACAGGTCACAGTTGCAAGACCTAATACAGTGTTGAAAATCATAAATACAGTGAATAAAATAAGCACAATGCAAATGTAATACACACAGATAGTACAGGGTATGACTGAACTAACAAAAGAAATGGAGTAGAATGTATAAAATACAAATGATAGTATAAGCAGAGTACTCTACTCACCACTGGGGCCTAGGGGCTTGGTGGAGGTGAGGCTGACTTCTGGGGGGAGGCTACTTTGGTTGCAGAGGTGGACAGAAAGCATTGTGAGCAAAGTGGGAAGGGGAGAAGTCTAAGACAGAAAATGGTTTTGAAAGAGTACAGTGTAAACCCTTCTGTACATAAGGACCTGACCCGAGACAGGAGATGTTTTTGAAAGAATACAGTGTGAACCCTTTTGTACATAGACAGGGCTCTGAGCTGAGAAAGGAGATGCTTTGAAAGAGTACAGTGTAAGTGCCTTTACATAGACAGAGTTCCTGGCAGTGAGGTAGGAAAGTGTTTTTGAAAAGGTTCAGTGTAGGCCCCTTTATACAGGGTTCTCAGGTGAGCTATTGGATGCTTTTGAATGCATGAAGTGTAGGCCCCTTAACACAGACAGGGCTTTAAGGAGAAGTAGGAGATGTTTTTGAGTGAGTACAGTGTAGGCGCATTATATACAGACAGGGTTCATAGAGGTGAGCTAGAAGATGCTTGTGAAAAATGTATACGTCGACAGGGCTCTAAGGAGAGGAAGGAGATGCTTGGGCATATTTATGCAGACAGGATTCTTGGAGGTGAGATACAGTAGGAGATGCATCTGAAAGCGTACAGTGAAAGTACTTTTACATTCACAGTGTTTCTGGCAGTGAAGTGGGAGGTACTTGTTTTCATATAGCTTTTTGCTCCTCCGTGGCCACCTTGCTCTTGTTGGGCCCCCCCCCATCGGATCCCAACCCCATCAACTCCCCCCTGCAAGGAGCGGGGGGTTGGGAACATTAGGGGGCATCACATATGGCCACAGAGAGAGACATAGGTGTTTTTCCAGTTTTTCCCTTATCCCTGAGGTCACAGCAACATAGTAACACATGCACATGTGGAGGTACACATACACCTGGAGGCCCAAACAATCCCAATCCTCCCACCTGGCCTAGCACCAGCCCCCCCCACCTGACACTACTATCGAGCTTCCACCCAGTGGCTGTCAAGAGCTGGTAGGGCTTACCTCCCCAATCCTGGAGAGGGGCACTTCCTGTCAGCAGTTCATACCTCTCCCTGCCCTCCCCCCCAGCTGACCCTGGCGGCCCATCTTCATTCCTGAATATGGGTAATCAATGCGGTGTAAGATGTGGCGACAAGCTCCTCAACCTCAGTGCCACTGAGCTGGCATAGGAGGTTCTTTTGGGGGAGTACAGGGTAGGCAATGTTTTATCTGCTCAGACCATTTGTGCCACCCATCTGGTACTGAGTAAGAAAAGGCATTATGAAGCTATCAAGTGGAGTGAGAGAGATGGAATATAGTAGATGGGACAGAGAGGGAAAGGTTAGCAGAAATAGTTGAGAAAGAAAGGCTGACTTGGCCATGTTACAGCTTTAATCAATTTGGTTTCAGAATAAGCTTGAGACAGAAACAGCTGAGCACAAGGCTACAGCAAATGCTATGGTCTTGTGTCCAGTTCAAAAAGATTATATTACCTCTTTGCAAAGCTCCATGCTGCTTCTTGTTCTCATGCCAGCTATCTGGAATCAGAGTAATACACTCCCACTGTGGCTCATATGCTCTCTGAAACAACACATCAATTATCAGAGTTATTTAAAGATCCTGGCCTGGGTTAAGGGGTTTATTTTAGTTTCTGAATTCATTAGCCACTTCCTTCACAAGCAATTTCCTAGTCTTATTCTTGACTGTTAACTTTATCACAGTCTTCCGTTGATAAGCCATTAGAAGACATTTGGAAACTCTCTGTCATCTGTTCTGCATATAAAATATAACCGTCAACTAAATAGTTTTTGTTTCATTTTTATTGCACAATAAGATAGAAGCATAGAACAGTACAAACATAAAAAAAGGGCTTACAGTCCATCAAGTCTGTTCCATGAGCGGCAACTGCTCCCTGTGGATCCATAACCCCTCTCTGAGCACAGAGAGAATAACTGCTCCTGTCATGTATGAAACATGATGCACAGGGTGAATAGGCTGGGTTAGATCCACTGAAAACACAAGCTCATGGAGAATGGGACTGGGGGGATCCACATAAAAACCAGTACATGACTCTGAATACTTGCTTGACTGTTGACACCAACTTGCTCCACAAGTAGACATTGTTTGTAATCATAGAAACATAAGAATTTGCTGGCAGATAAGGACCCCTTGGCCCAACTAGTGTGCCCATTCTTTCCTGCCTATGGTATCACCACAGATCCTACTTGATCTCTGGCCCATTCACCGACCCCTCCCTTCCCTTTCCCTAAGCTTCCCTTATGCCTATCCCATGCATTCTTGAATGCCAACACTGTTTTCACCCCCACCACATCTGCTGGAAGGCTGTTCCAGAAATCTACCACTCTATGTGAAGAAGTACTTCCACACATCTCTCCGGAATCTACACCCCTCCACCTTCTTGTCATGCTCCCTTGCCCTTGAGCATCTTTTTTCTGAAAAATACTTCCCACTAATACCTTGTTTACCCTGTGAGATATTTAAAGCTCTATATCATATCCCCCCCCCCCCCAGGGCGTACATATTTAGATCCTTTACTCTGTCCTCATTGTGCTTCTGATGCAAACTCTACCCCATTTTAGTTGCTCTCCTCTGGACTGTTTCCAGTCTATCTCCTTTCTGAGATGTGGGCTCCAGAACCGGATACAATACTCTACTTCTTGCCAGTGGTCTATACAGAGGCAACACAACTTCCCTCTTTCTGCTGCTGATATCCTTCCATATGCAGCCCAGCATCCCACTTGTCCTCCCAACTGCCTTGACGTACTGCTTGGCCACCGTTAGGTCATCTGATATGATCACACCTCAGGTCTCTTTCCTGACTGGAGGTCTTCAGTACCACCCCTACATTCTCTTATCTGCCCTGGGTTTCTGTGCTCCAGGTGCATTATTGCAATTGTTCACATTAAAACCCAGCTGCCATACCCTTGACCACTCCAAGTTTTCTCAGATCGCTGCTCATCCTTTCCAGTCCCACCCCCGGAGTGTCCACACCATTTCAGAGTTTGGGGTCATCCACAAAGAGGCAGACCTTCCTATCCAGCTCCTCTGCAATGTCATTTATAAAGACATTAAAGAGGACTGGTCCCAGCACTGATCCCTGAGGCACCCTGCTGATCAACCTCCCTTCCTCTGCGTGAACTCCATTTACCACCACCCTCTGCCACCCATCCCTTAACCATTTTGTTTTACCTAGTTTGCCACATTTGGACCCACTCCTAAGTTACCCAGCTTGCTTACAAGACTCCTATGTGGAACTGTGTTAATGCCTTACTTAAATCTAGGCAGGCTACATCCACCGTTCCACCTCAATCTAGTTCCTTCATCACCCAAAGAACTCTATCAGATTTCTTTGACATGACCCCCCCCCATGATTCCATGCTGCCTCAGGTGTTGTAGCCAATTGGATTTAAGATATTCCATAATCATTTCTTTCAGCAGTGACTCCATTAATTTTTCCACTACCAAATTCAGGCTAACTGACCTGTGATTGGTAGCATCTTCACTGCTACCACTTTTGTGAAGTGGGGCATCATCTGCCCTCCTCCAGTCCTCCAGGACCACTCCTGTTTCCAATGAGCTATTAAATAGGGCCATCAGAGATGTAGCCAGTACTTCCTTTAGTACCTTCGGTATCCTTGAGTGGACTCCTTCTGGCCCCATTGCTTTGTCCACTTTCAGATTTGTGAGTCCCTTCAGGACTTTCTCCTCTGAAAATGGACTACTGTCCACCTCATTCCCTCCGAACCTTCTGTTACTTTTTTGTGGCTCCTCCCTGTCTCTTTCCTCTGTGAACAGTAACAAAAGTATTTGTCAGGATGGCTGCCTTTTCCTGTTCCCCCTCTGCACAGCTGCCCCGTTCCCTTCTTGACCTTACAATCCCACCCTTGGTCTTCCTTTTTTCACTTACATACCCCCCAAAATGTCTTGTCCTCTTTTGTTACTGCCTTGGCTATTCTCTCTTCAGTTTATGCTTTACACTCCTTACTGCTCTCCCTGCTTCCTTCTGGTTCCTCAATACACCTCCCTCTCCTCCTCCCTCTGTGCCTCCTTGTACCTTCTGAATGCTACCCTCTTAGCTTTTACCTTTTCCACCACCTCTTTTGAGAATCATAGTTGCCTCTTTTTTCTCTTTCTTTTGCTGTCTTGCTTGATGCAGAGATTTGTTGTCTTCCCAATGGCCCTTTGTAGTTTCCCCCATTCCACCCCACCCAGTTCATCCCCATCCCAGGTCATCCCTGAGGTAGCCATCCATCTTTTTAAACCTGCCCTTTACAAGTCCAGGACCCTCGCTTTTGTGTGGTTCGAGTCCACAGTCATCTTTGTATTGAACCACACTGTCTGGTGACCACTGGTCCCCAGGTGCCGCCCCTCCCTCACATTGATATCTACAACACTGCTCTGTTCATGAACACTAAATCCAGTATTGCCCCATCATGAGTGAGTTCACTGAGTAGTTGCCCGAGGAACACCCCCTGCAGGGAGTCTAGGATTTCCCTGCTTCCAGCTGAAGCCACAACTGGGAGACTTCAGTCCACATCCGGCAGATTGATGTCCCCCACCAACAGCTCCTCCCTCTTTTCTGCTATCTTGCCAGTGGCTTCCATCACCACATTATCTAACTCCCCCACTGTGCTGGGGGTCTGTAGATCACAGCAGTGTGAATATAGGCTATGTTCCCTATCTCTAGGGTGACCCATAGTACCTCTGCTTCCCCTGTATTCTTTGTGTCTCTGTCACTTTCATGCCCTCTCTCACATGAAGCACCACACCCCCCTTCTTTCCTTCCTACCCTGTCCTTCCTGAACAGAACAGAACAGAAAAAAAGGCAGTATAATGCAGTGATTTAAGGCTCTGAGCTGCAAACCTGGACACATGGGTTTGAATCCCACAGCCCCCACTTGCATATTGTGTGACCCTGAGCAAGTCACTTAACTTCCTTGTGCTCCCAGATCACACCTCAGTTTAGTGTGTCTTTCCTGGTTAACAAAAATAAAACACAAAAAACAGCCTGGTATGGCTATGTCCCAGTCATGGTTTTCAGTGCACCATGACTCGATAATAACCACAGTATCAAGGTCGGCCTCTGCCATTGTGGCCTCTAGGTCTGGAATCTTATTTCCTAGACTTCTAGCAATATCACACATGGCTTTCCAGGTTTGTTTGTTTTTACAATTAATGTTTTTATTAGTTTAAAATAAGGTTAACAGTGGTTACAGTTAGTAAACTGAAAAAGAAAGGAAAAAACAGTCTGATTTATATAGAAAGGTGTAAATTACCATTTCTTAAGTAAAGTTTACTTTTAAAATACAAGCAGAGAAGGAAAACATCTAACTTTACAGTCATGGATACAAGGAGTTCAGTGAGAAAATGAATTGCTTTATAGAACAATGTAAATAAAGGCTATACTAATTTTTCTATGCTGATCCAGGAGCCATGTTAAGAAAAGAATTCCAGATCTTATAATACATTTCTACTTTGCCAGACAATAAATAGCAGATTCTTTCATTATTTACTAAGCTAGCCATATTATTAAACCACTCTGTAAAAGTTGGGGGAACTGGTTCCTTCCATTTGGAAAGGAGTAAGTGCTTTAAAACCAGTGCAGCTACTAGAACCCAATTTGCCTTGGATTTAGGGAGAGTCAAAATGTACGATAAGAGCCCTAATTTTATTTATTTATTTATTTAGACAGCAGTTTGGAAAACCTTTGAGCCATAGGCTCATTTACAAAGGTACCTTGTCACAGTAAGACAAACGAAAATACACAGTATAACAGTATAACAGTATAACACAGTATAGCAGTAACTTAAGACATAGATACAAAAAAGCTGGTACAGGTAGGATTGATGCAAACAATACCAGAGTTATGTTGTCCTTAGCAGCTTAGAGGTAAGTATTGTCATAAGTATTGAGTACAGCTTTGATTAGTGGCAATTACAGCTTCGGGTGTTAACAAGGTGGTTCCGTAAGGACGTTTTGAAGCACGATACAGTTGGAGCTTCGGAGATGGAGGGGGGCAGTGTGTTGAACTAGGAGGGGCCCTAAAGCTGAAGGCTCTTTGGCCGTGAGAGGTCCTAGCTCTAGGGATAACAAGAGAGGTTTTCCCAGAGGTCCGAGTATGAACTAGTGGGACAGAGCGGCGGATGGTGGTGGTCAATCCTGGCAGGGATAGCCCAAGGAGGGTCTTTTTTGTAAGGGTACAGGTCAGATATTTGAGGCGCTCATCAAGATCAAGTACCAACGCTTTAACATACAGTAGACAGGTGTGTGTTAGCCTAGGTGCCCCAGTAATTAACCTGCAGGCCTTATTCAGAGTAGTGCAAATTTTATGGAGTGCGGTCTGATCAGCAGCACCATACACCGGCAGTCCATAGTCAACTAGGGACAGGATAGAGGAGGTGATCATGAGTCAAGAGCCTCTGGGGAGGCAGTGTTTATACCGATGTAAGATGCCTAATCGGATATTAGTGGCAGTGGCTAGGGCAGCGATGTGTCCATGGAAGGAGAGGGAGGGTCAAAATGGATCCCTAGGTATTTATAGAAGCAAACTTGTTCGAGTGGGAAAGAGGACCCAGAGGAATGAGGAGTTTGAAATTGCAGGACTTGTTTTGAGGATGAGTGAAGAACATGGTTTTTGTTTTTTAAGATTTATCACCAATCTATGTTCTTTGAGCCCAGGCTTCGTGCATAAGGACTTCTGCAGCAGTCCTGGAGGGCAATAGGGTTATGACTTGAGGCAAAGATGACTGCATCATCAGCTGCATAATGGAATGTTCCCTGAGCAAGAGCGTGAAAGGGTGTTAAGGTAAAGGGAGAATAGTAAGGGGCCCAGAATGGAGCCCTGGGGAACCCCAGAAAAGATGGGACAGATGTCTGAGCAGGTCCCATTAATTTTTACACGCTGTGAGCGGTCAGACAGATAACTGGTGCACCAGGAGACAGGCCCAGCAGCAAAACCAGAGAGACTAAGGGCATCAAGAAGGAGGGGGTGGGAGACAGTGTCGAAAGCTTTAGAGAGGTCAATGAAGACCGCACCAGCCAGAGAACTAGTGTCTAAGGAGGAGTGGAGAAAGTTGGAGAACTCTAAGAGGGCTGTGTTGGTACTGTGGCCTGCTCAGAAGCCATGCTGCTCAGGACATAGGACATTGTACGTGGAGAGGTAGTCAGAGATTTGAGAGGCCACCACCTTTTCCAAGGCCTTGAAGAGAGGAGAGAGAATGGAGATTGGCCAATAGTTTCCAGCCACAGTCCTATCACCACCTTCAAAGATAGGGGTGACAGTGGCAACTTTCCAGGCAGTTGGAACCTTCCCCAGGCAAAGAGAGTGGTTGATGAGGCACGTGATCGGGGTAAGGACTGTGTCTAAGACCAGCTGTTGGATACACGGATCCAGGGTGTCACTGCCCATACTATTACTCTTGAGGGCAGTGACAAGGTGCGGCCTAAGTTCTTGGGCAGAAACACGGCAGAGGAGAAAATAAGGGAGAGAAAGATTTATGGCAGACGCTGGGGGAGGAGGGTCAAAAACATTTGTAGGAAGGATAGGGCTAAGGTCAGTGAATGAGGTGTTGAGGTGGTTGGCTTGAGGGCTGGGTCTGAGGAGATCACACCATTAATGTTGATCTGGGAGGGTGGGGGAGGTGCACTCCCATTTAACTGTTTAATGTTATCCCAGAAGGTTCTGTGGTTCCCCATGAGGGCAGTGGTGAGGACCGATGAGTGCTCAGACTTGGCCTTCTGGTGGCCTGGGTGCACTTGTTTGAGTGGCAGCATATAACTGCCTGTCACTGGGCCGGCCAGTCTCAATGGCACGGTGCCAGGTTGTCCCTATGTTTGAGTTGGTGGATCAAAGCTGGGGTTACCAAGGGGGCAGTCTGCCTTTTAGAACGGCGGGTCGACATTGGGGCAAAGATATCACAGGCATTATTAAAAGTTCGGGTACAGAAGGAGAGAGCTGTGTCGATGTCAGGAGTTGCCTGTATAGGAGACCAGTCAATTTGGGACAGAAGTTCCTTAAGTTTTATCAGTCCACCAGGTATTAGACGCCGCTGGCATGTGGACTATGCTATGGGTTTGGGGACTGAGGATGACCAGTGGAATAGAACGGGGGAGTGATCGCTGAGAGAGTCTGGGAGGACTTGTACATTGGGGATCTGATTAGGGCGGTTGGTGAGTACCACATCAAGCAGGGTACTGAAGCCTCTCTTGGGGTTAGTCCTGGTAGGGTGGGTAACTAGTTGTGTTAGGTCTATTGCAGAAAAGGAGTCACGGGTAGAGGAGGAGGAGGGGCTGAGCCAGTTGATATTTAAGTCACCCACCAGAATCTGATCAGTGGAAGGAGGTAGTGAGGAAAGGTATTCTGTAAGAGAGGCAATGGCCTGTGTTTGGTCCCTGGGGGGCACGTATGCAGTAGTCAGATAAAGGGGTCCCTTTAAAGGGTCAGGCGTTAGTTTCAGCGTGAGCGCCTGGGCCCTGGAGTCAAGGATGGGAGCAGGCAGGGCTAGTACGGGGAGAGATTCCTTGACATAAATAGCGCAGCCGCTGCCCCATCTCCCAACACGGTCGGACCGGAAGAGGGTGAAACCAGGAAGGGAGACTATGGAGTCAGGGGAGGATTTCGACAGCCAAGTCTCAACCACAGTGATGACATCAGGGTTAATTGATGTGACCAGGCATTGTAGTGAGTCAAACTTTTTAAGGAGGCTAGAGATATTCATGGAGACCATGCATAGGCCTGTGGTGCTAGTCGGGGAGCTCCTGGGAACCGGGCCAGGGTTTGGATGAATGTTCCCTGACAGGAGTAGTAGCATGACTAACACCCTGGCTGGGAGATGGTGAGAGGTTTTCCTACGATTGACATGAGAGGGGGGAGGGGAGGTTAAGGGAGCAGGGGGTGGGCAGGGTGGTACAGGAAGGGAAGACAAGAATAAGAAGACAGCCAGATGTGCCTGAGGCGAGGAGGAAGCTAGGGGGAGGGCAGGGAGGACCAAGACACACAGAGGTCCCTAGGGGCAAGAGAGCAGGTTTAGGAGCAAGGGGAGGGAGGAGTGCCAGGGCACAGTGCGGAGTAGCAGATGGGTAAGTGGGCAAGTGCACTGCTAGTGGGGATAGGCACAGGCAGAGCATGAAGCAGTGCCAATACATTGTGGTGAGCAAGATCCAAGGGAAGTAGTACTGTACAGGTAGGAGTAGGAAGTAGCGAGGGAGCATAGGTCCCTCTAGTGGCCAGCAGGTATAACCTGCAAATGGGAAAGTGGGGAGATAGGTTCTGGGCAACAGGACGTGATGTCACCGGATGTGATGTCACGGGGTGGATCCTTAAATTGACAGCCGCCCCTGGGTGGGTGGGTGGTTGGGCGGGTGGGGCAGGCGATCAAGCATCATCAGGCTAGCACCCCCCTGCAGGCGTCCAGACAAAGAGAAGAGGCTCTCTTTACCTCAAAAGTAATCAGGCTGGAAATTCGGCTTCCTCAGCTCCTCAGGTGAGCTGCTTGTGTTGCTTGTTTGTCCCGAGTGCCTGCCGCGGTCGGCAGTGAGCTTGGGGGGGGCTGCCTATGTAGTGGAGAAAACAAAGCCTCTCATTACTATGCAGCGGGAGAAAATGTTGTGACTTACACAAAGGGGCTCCACTCTAAGCAAACAGGGCTATTCCAAAATGAGGTCACAGTAGGACCCAGCTATCCTAATACCTTCAGTTGCAAGCACAATTAGATCCAATACCACAATATTAAACAAGTCTGCTCTATATTAGCTGCTTAGTATATCTGGCTTTAAGGTATAATCAGCAATTAGATCCAATACCACAATATTAAACAAGTCTGCTCTATATTAGCTGCTTAGTATATCTAATATAAAGGTCAGTGGAGAAAAGGAAATTCTAGTCTCTGTTGCTCTTTCACATAGTTTGTGAACTGCTTTCCAAATATCAGTAATACAAGGGCAGTCCCATAGCATGTGTAGGAGATTTGCATGTGGTGTACTGCATCTCCAACAATTGCCTCCCAGACAATAACTCACATCCTCTAACCTGAGTGGGGAATATTAGTAATAATGAAGAATTTAGAACGGTATGGTTCTATCCTGCACCTCCCTACATGAGTAATAGGCATTTGGCCATGCGGTCATCCAGTCATCTGCAGATATTGCAAAACCCAGGTCCCTTTCCCATTTAGACCTTAAAGATTCAGTCAGTACAAGTTGTTCATCATTATTTACTATATATGTATATATCCATGAGACCCCTTTCCTGAGACGAGCCAACTTAATAACCGTACACCATTCCTGGTCCATAGGGGGTAGCTTCAGGCTAAGGCCCTGAAAAGTGTCTGTTAAAAGTTTCCTAATCTGCAAGAAAATTACAAAATTGTGCTTTTTAAGTCTGTATCTATTTTTGATTTCCTCAAAAGACATGAGGAAGCCTGTGTTAAGGTCCGCTAAGTCAGCCATGTTGGTGATACCTAAATGATTCCATTCTGAATTTTGTATTTCCCTCCTATTTCCCAGAAGGTTTGAGTTACCCCAAAGAGCTTCCAGATGTATCAGTAATTTTGCAATGTTTAGCTTATGACGCAAATTCTTTATTACTTTAAGGGAACCAATACTGCATGGATTCGATCTCTGAGCCTTAGGTAATGGTTTAAATAGAAAATCTCATAGTTTGTTAGGATTAACTAGATTTTGCTCAACTTCTAACCAGAGGGGAATTTCTTCATTACTAGAAGGGGATAGGTAAAGCACTGTTTGCTTAAACAAAAAGGCAGTTTGGTAGTTTTCCCACCATGGGAGCCCAAAATCTCCTAGGGACCATGGGGCCCTAAGTTTTGAAAGTGCAATTCTAGGGAGCTTATTATCCCATAGAAATGTTTTAACAATGTCTGTTAAGGTTGAAAATTTAGCCTTATTAAAGGCGATTGGGATAGTTTGAAATAGATAAGAAAGCTTTGGGGCTACCATCATTGTAAGTGAATTCACCTTCACCCAGAGGGACATGTTTAGACTTTTCCACCGGTTTAGATCGGCCTTTATTTCTTGTAGCAATGGGTCAAAATTACAGTCTATTAGTTAAGTAATATTTGGGGGTATTTTGAGGTGAAGATATGATATTCCTGCTGTCTTCCAACAGCCATCATCTATAAGATCATATCCTATCTGTGTGTTCCCATCCGGACCTATATTCATTGCGTGGGTCTTAGACCAATTGACCATTAGGCCTGAAAGCTCAGAAAATTGTCTGAGAGTCTGTTTTAAGAATATTATGGTATCCTCGGGCTGCGTTAAGGTGAACAATAAATTGTCAGCATAAGCAAAGGTTTTGTTAGGCCTTTTATACAAGAATTCTCTTGAACTGCTATGATAAGGGGTTCCAGTGCCAAAATAAAGAGGTAGAAAGATAAAGGGCAGCCTTGTCTGGTTCAACTGTGCAAGGAAAAGAAGGGAGGTATTAAACCATTAGTTATTACAGCAGTAGAAGGTTTGCTATATAGAATTTGGACCAGTAGCATAGCAAATTCCCAGAGGGCCTGGGTGTAAGGCAATGTTATAGGGCCCCTTCCCAGTTTTGAATAAACATCAACATTTTAATTTGGGCCCTTCAACCCTCATGGGCCCGGGTGCCAGTGCACCCCCTGCACCCTTGTAGCTACTCCCCTGATTTGGACCCATTCAGTAAAATAGTTCCCTATATTGCATTGTTTAAGTATGTCAAAAAGATATGACCATTCCAATGAATCAAAGGCCTTAAAGAAATCAATAAAAAAAAACGGTTAGAGGTCTTGTTGTTTGGGCATTATGCATTACATCAAGGAGGTGCCTAATGTTACCCATTCCTAATCTGTCTGCCACAAAACCCGCCTGTTCCCTTCCCACTAATTTGGATATCATGCCTCTTAGTCTCAGAGAGAGCGCTTTTGTTAGAACTTTGTAGTCCACATTTAGCAATGATATAGATCTATAACTCGCATGACTGAGGGTCCTTGTCTTTTTTAAGTATTAAAGTTATATAAGCCCCATTTAGGAAATGTGGTAATTTTTTCTCGGCAAAGGCCTCCATGGCCATTTTACGTAGATAAGGAGATACAATCGAGTTAATTATTTTATATAGCTCACCAGGAAGTCCATCTGGACCAGGTGTTTTGCCAGTCGGCAGATCTTTAATTACTGTATTGATTTCCTCTGTAGTAATAGGCCTATTTAAAAAAACATTCTTTCTGAGTCATTTAGAGAGGGCAGATGTAAAGGTTTCAAAAATTCTGTCATGGACTTTTGTATGTCCAGTGTTTTGCTGGAGTATAAACCCCTGTAGAAATTCTCAAACACCTTAATATCCTTATTAGAGACTTTAACATGACTCATGTTACCCTTTATGCCTGCAATATTATTTTGTTTAAGCTTCTTTTTTATTCTGTATGCTAACAACTTCCCAGATTTTTCACCTGCGTCCCCAAATTTTTGTTTTGTCATTGATAGTGCAAATTCAGCTTTGGCAGTATATAGTTTATTAATGTTAGTTTTAAGCAATAGTATCTTGTGTAGCTTGGTGGCACTTCTTCCTATTCCCTGTTTATATTCCAGTTCAATTTTTTTAAGTCTTTGCTCTATAAGCTCTAGCTCTTTCAAAGACTCTCTTTTCTTATGTGTTGCAAAAGAGATAATCTTTCCTCTAAGAGTGGCTTTGAATGCATCCCATAATGTGGCAAAGGGGATTTGACCATCATTGTTAATTTCAAAATACTCAGCTGCTACTTTTGGAAGGAATTCCTTAAATTTTTTGTCCTGTATCAATGAGGTATTAAACCTCCACTGCTTACTTTTGCTCTGAGTTTCTTCTACTATTAAATGTATTCTTTTTTTGTATAGTCATTTTACCTCCCCTCACACTCCTGCGTCCACCTCTCCTTCGGGCCACCTAGTGCTTCCATGCCTTGGGTGTCCTATTCTGGAGCTCCTCCCACATACACATCGCAGCCGACCCCCTATTTGTCCTGATGTATCCCAGGTCTGTAGCTAGAAGGATGGGAGGGGTTCTTGTTGGGCTTGAGGAGAATAACGATAGTAGCTTCCAAAAATGAAGAGTCGAGAGAATCGGTTTCTAGGATATAAGCATATAAGCGGAGCAGAAGAGGAGTTATCTCTTTAGAAAAGGTCTTATAAAAGTTAGAGGGGAAACCGTCTGGTCCTGGTGCTTTATTTAAGGCCAGGCCATTGATAGCTTCTTCTATCTCGGTAAAGGTGATCGGGGAAGATAGAGATAGCTGGTGGTGGTCAGGGGGAGTTGGTAAAGGGAGGACATCTAGGTATGCATCTACTTCTTCAGCAGTTGGAGGTGAGGTGTTCTTACTGTAGAGCTGGCAGAAGTAAGCTTAGAAGACTGAGGCTATCTCTCTAGGGAGGGTTTTATTTGAGCCATCTGAAACTGTAATAGAGGGAATCAGTCTGGAGCCTTCCAGCTTCCGTAAACGGAGAACCAAAAGTCTCCCGGCCTTTTCACCCTGGTCTACATACCTTGATTTAGTTTTTAAGGTGGCATATTCAGACCTCTTATTCATAAAATTAGAGTATTTATTTCTTAACACAAGCAATGCCTCAAGAGACACAGAGGGAGAAGAGGAAGAGAGGGACACCTCTAACGACCTTATTTGTGATAGGAGAGATAAGGCCTGGGATTCTCGCAATTTTTTCCTTTTGGAGGCAAGCTTAATAAATTCTCGTCCTAGGAAGCACTTAATGTACACCATTCATAATCAGTTCTGACATGGAATCTAAAGTTGAGTTTGATAAAGGTCTGAATAAGAGATTGGATGGTGGATATGATGGATTGGTTTTTCAGGAGTTGGGTGTTCAATTTCCAGGTAGTATCCTTATGGGTGTCAGGGTCGGGAGATAGCTCAATCCAAGCCACTGAATAGTCAGAGAGAACTATTGGTTCAATACCAGCATTGTACAGACCAGAAAGAATGGGAAGGCTGATCAGTATATAATCAAGGTGGGACCAGGACTGAAGAATAGCCAAACCAAAGGTATAAAGGCGATGGGAGGGGTTAAGGATTCACCATGGGTCACATAGTCCCAGCATTTCCATGAGGTCCCCCAAAGCCCTCGGGGTAGGGGTGAGAGGCTTAAGTGGGAGATAGGTCCTATCCAAATCCTGTGTAGGCGAGATATTCTAGTCTCCTCCTAGAATTAGCTGGGTAGGTAGAAGGGTTGTCAGTTTGTTCGTGAGGTCCATAAGAAACTGGATGTCCCCCCCAACTGGACCATATACGCTGCCCAGCACAACTTCTTTGTGGTCCAGAAGACCTTTGACTAAAATGTATCTTCCATTCGGATCTATGATGGAGAGATCAGCTCGGAAGAGAATGCTCCCCATAAGTAGAATGGCTGTCCCATGGCTCGAGGATGAGTCTGCAAAACTTGAGTCACGCCCTGTCGGCGAAGCCAAGTGATCTCTTCAGCCAAGAGATGAGTCTCCTGTAGGAATATAATATGAGCATTTAGAAGGGCACAGTGTTTCAAAATTTGGTATCTTTTAATGGGGTCTCTCAAACCTCTGACATTACATGTCACAATTTTAATCACATTACTCACCATATTTAAGAGTCAGCAAAACAGAAGGTGATGAAAGCATACAGACCAATAAATCTTCTATGAGGCACACTCTGTCCCCCCCATTTGAACAAGTCCACCAATAAGGCAAGGCCCAACTGCAGAATAATGGAGCTCTAGTGAAAAGTCAACAACAATTGAACAGTACTGATAAGTAAAATGTGCTAATCAGAATGTTGAATCAGGCATTTTGAAAGACCGATCCCACCCCTTTGGCCATTGAGATTGGTAGTTATGAGCCAGTGGAGGCGTATAGGTATCCCACCTCAATCCTTATCAAACCCAAAAAAGACAATCTAATAACAAAACAAACCCCAAAGTGGTATATGTGCAATCTGAACAGGAAAGCTGATAGTAAAACCCCAAAATTCCAGTCTCGTATCCCATCCCCAATTTTAATATCAATTAGATATGGGTATATTATATATATATATATATATATATATATATATATATATATCCCACCCTTTTATAAGACAATACACTAAATTCCCAGCAATTATTTACAAAGAACTTCACTAGTAACAGGAAGAAACATAGATAAAAAAGGAACATGAAGGAAATCCCAACCCCCAGATCCCCCCAACTTATTAATGAAGTCCAGGAACCAAAGGTGAAGCTAAACGGAAAGTTTGGGGGGCACCCCCCCCCCCATCATGCAGTACGCAATGCAGTGTAACCATGAGCCTGCATAGTCAGAGCAGCCCAAACACCTTCCCCTCCCGGTCGAGAATAGACCCGACAAGGTTCCAGCCAGTAAGAGTGCAAGGAGCCTTTATTAAGCTACCTTGGAGACTAGGGATCCAATGGAGCCTAATCAGGCATCGGGTTCAATCAGCTGTCCAATCCATAAACTAAGGGGTGCTGTGTATTTGAATACACACCTTCCATAATGCCCTCTGATAACCACTACAGAGAGTCCAGGTTGAGGTAATAGCTTAGGGGCCCGCATGGTCAGGAGCTGTGCTAAATAAACAAAAGGCTATTAACTAAAGGGAGGATCCATGTCGCGAGTGCCTGATAAATAGGGACAGACTAGAGGAGCAGGGAGTTTGCCTACCTTTTCTCTCCAATGGAAACCATTGCAAGAGCCTTAGTAGCCTAAGGAGCATGTAAAGGGCCATTGGATGACTCAGTGTTGACATGGAAGAAAGTAACCCCAGGGGAAGAGTGAAGCTACGGGACCGGGAGTTGTTCCTGCCCTTAATCCATCCCCTGGGAGAACAGCTCCCCGTAGCGGTGTTCCTAATGGTGCTGCTGGTGCCCACTTCGGTCACAAGTGTGTAATTATGAGCCCTATCCTGCCAGTGGGAGGAAAAAAGACCGTAGGCTCGTATTCCCCATCTCCTCGATTTCGTAGACCCCCCCTCCAGGTCAACTAAAACAACAACAGATAAGTAAATAAATTTGATTGTGAGTTCAGTAAGAAGCTTAATGACCATTTTACATCAAAGCCATGCGTTAGTCTAGGTGTGTTCAGCCTGGTTTAAACAGATCAGGTAACTTGGTGGAGAGTTCTGAAGAGGCTTGGGTGGGGGAAATCGTAGGAGAACCAGGAGCCATTCAGGGAGACCTGTAGAAGTGCAGGTTATAGCATTTTGAATGGTAAGCCTGCCACGATTAGCTTGGAAACAGTGGGATGAAATGCTGATCATTTCTGGTGTGTCTCGTAGGGTAGATCTTGAGTGATTTGGAGTTTAAATCCCTCCCAGGTAATTGTTTGAAGTTCTCGGGTTTTGGCCAGAAAGTGCTATTTTTCTACAAAACTGAGGAATCTCAGTATGATTGGACGTGGAGGAGCTCCAGATTGTGGTCTCGGTCTGAGAGATCGGTGAGCCCTTTCAATCTGGTAAGAGGGATTGAGGGGAGAAGGGCCTACCACTTTAAGAAGGAATTTCTGTAAAAAGGCAATGATATTCGGCCCTTCTTCCAACTCTGGTTGGCCAATGATGAGAATATTGTTGCGTTGGCTTTGCCCCTCTAGATTTTCGGTTTTTAGCTGGAGTTTTTGTAGGACACCAGGGGGAGGAGAGAGTGGCTGGGGCTGCTTGACTCCCCCCCACACCAGAATTTCAAGCTTCTTAACTCCCCAGGACCTACCTAAGTGATTTTCCTCCAGGTCGAGGCACCGGCAAGCGCACCGCAAACTGGTGGACCTCCCCCGACATGCAGGACTCCCCTGGCGGCTTTTCCTCGCTCCACCAACTACCACAGGGATCTGAAGGGACTCTGATTTTCAGCCTTCCCGCCCACCCCATTTCCTCCTCCCATTAAATACACTGCTGCCCCGCCCACTGCTGGAATGGACTAACACAGGGCGGAAGCAGCTCTACTTATGGGAATGCCTCCCATTCCTCCATTATACGGGGATAAGCTGTTGAACTGTACAGACCCAACAGATCACTGCCCATGCAAGACTATCTTATATTCGCTAATTGCCTAAACAATGCACTTGATTACAATACCCTATTGAAGTGTTACTATTGTATCAGTATCCTCCAGTGAGTTAATAACCTCTCTGCAAACTTGCATTTCCAGATTATACTCTACATTCTTAACTGCTTAAATGTGCCTAAGGGTCTCTGAAAGTAACATTTGAACTTGATATACGTTGCTAATAGACTGTATCATAGACTAGCCTGCCCTCCACTAGACAGCCCCCTTCCATCTGGGAACCCGCTCAAATGTGTCTTAAGGGGCCTTATATGCAATAGTTGTACCTGATAAACAAACTGTTATTAGATTGTATAGCTGACTAATCTGCTCCCCACCATAAAGCCTCCCATCAGCAGGGAAACTCATCCTAGCCTCGGTACCTCCTCTCACTAAGCCGTAGACTGACTCTGCCCGGAACAGGCAGCATGAGCCCCCCCAAGCCCGGCCCCCCTGATCCTAGTGGACCTAACAAAGGGCTCCTCCTGGCTGTACATACTATCCCTCCTATGGACTGATATGACCATGACCATAGGTGAACAGGACCCCAGATGTCACCCTCCCTCTGGACCTCCCCCCACTCACTCCTGGGGGCGCCATCTGCCCCCCCCAGCAACTTGGAAGGACTCCTGACTGCACATGAATTTTGCAAAAGAGGAATCCTATACTCCACATTACTCACTGCCAAGCGGAAGATCAGGGCCATGATCCTACCCCTTGGAAGGATCCCCACTCTCTGCCTCCTTGCAACCCTCCTGCTCATGGCTGGGGACGTCCAGCCCAATCCTGGACCCCCATCTCACAACCTCTTGGTCTCCTCCCTGCTTGATCCCCACTGAGCATCCTCCAAGGGACTATGTATTGCACACATGAACATATGTAGCCTAAGACCAAAGGTTCATGAACTACAATCCTGGCTAGATCGGTACAACCCGGACATCCTGGCGGTATCCGAAACCTGGCTCAAACCTCACATTCTACCACATAAGGTAGCCGCCTCGGGATATACCTCTCACAGAAGGGATAGACAGGGCAAAAGGGGGGGAGGGGTGCTAATTTACACGAAAGACACCCTTAACGCCCTACAGATAAACCCGAAACAAGCCACCTGTACGGAAGGCGAATCAACTTTCATACACATCACCCTTGGCCCTTGTAAGCAGCTTAACATAGGATGCATATACAATCCCCCAATGAATGCTCGGTCATCCCTTAAAACAGTTCTAAGGGATATATCTGAGGAGGTATCCACCGAACTACTCATACTCAGGGACTTTAATCTGAATTGGGCCCCCCAAGGCAATCACTCCCTAATAGGACTGGTCCAGGATGATAACCTAGAACAGATCATCGCTGGGCCCACCCGAATGAACTATAAGACAGGTAGCCATACCACTCTCGATTGGATACTCACGAGTAATCCCTCCCATGTACAGACTGGAGGCATAATAGCTGATGCACTGAGCGACCACTCCCCTATCTTCTGTATTTGGTAAAACATGGCCCCCAGAGTCCGCCCGCGAATCCTGGTGGCACCGGATTTCTCTCACCTACTGCCAGAGCACCTGTTAGGATGCCTCAACACTATAGATTGGAGTCCCATCAAACTACTCCCCACACTGGATGAAGCTGCTGCCTTCTTCCAGGGAGCAATCACCATGGTGGCTGACCGCCTGGCCTCCATGAAGAAATTCCACACCAAGGGGAGCTGCTATAAGTGGATCACCCTCAATGTGAAATCTCTCATGAAACTCCGGGACTCAGCTTGAAAGAAATACAAACTGTCCTCACTACCAGCTGATCTCGCAATCTACAAGGCTCTCCGAAACAGATGCAAACTGGCCATAAAAGTGGCAAAATGAGAGTAAGTCACTAGCCTACCGAAAAAGAACCTAGGTAATGCCAGACTCTTTTGGGCCCACATAAACAGGCTACTAAAGGGTAGCGGAAAGACTGTACACGGCCCCATAGAGGTGAACGGCCATCTAACGAGCGATGACACAATCATTGCTATGGCACTCAACCGACAGTTCACTAACCTGGATCAGATCAAAGTGGGTCTGCCCACCCACCCCCCTTGGTCCTTATGACCCCCCACCTCACGAGACTGTCCCTCCTTCCACCTTAGGCTAGTTAGACCTAAGGAAGTCCTCCCACTACTAAAAGCCCTCAAAGCAACGGGATCCGTGGGCTCCGATGGTATACCCCCCCAAATTCTCAAGGAAGGGGCCTCAGCACTCGCTAGGCCCCTAACCTGACTCCTCAACTGTTCCATCCTTGAAGGGGCCATCCCCGGTACTTGGAAAATGGCTCACATAGTCCCTGTCCATAAGGGAGGTACGAGGGAATCACCCAGCAACTATAGGCCAATCTCCCTATTCTGTAGCCTTGGTAAGATCCAAGAAAGATTGATATATGGTCAACTCCGTGACTACCTAGGGATCCACCAACTACTAGCCCCCTCACAGCATAGCTTCAGAACCAATCGTGGGACTGACACTGCTCTCATCAAGTTCTCTACAGATGTACTCAGAGAACTGTACAAGGGGACCGCCACAGGAGCAGTCTTTTTAGACTTATCCAAAGCATTCAACCTCATCAACCACAACCTGCTACTCTCCAAATTGAGGCATGTTGGACTAGACAGCCACTCCCTGTCGTGGTTCTCCAGCTACCTAACTGGAAGATCACAGAGGGTAAAATGGAAAGACGCCCTGTCAGATCCACTTCCTCTAACTGAGGGGGTGCCTCAAGGGTCTATACTCAGCCCCCTTCTCTTCTCACTCTTCACCAATGACCTCTGCAACCACTGTGGCGGGAGTTCAGTGGTACAGTATGCGGACGACGCAGTCCTGTACCGGCCCTCCACCAACATTGGGGAGCTCTGCTCTGGGCTCCAAGACGACTTGGAATTCCTAGAGGAATGGCTAGTCACCAATAGAATGGTCATCAATCCGAGTAAGACTAAGGCCATGCTGTTCGGCCCCAGATCCCTTAATTGGGATAGAAGCCAACTCCTCCAACTGACGACCACCTCAGGCAAAAGGCTCGAGGTGGTCCCTTCTATAAAATACCTTGGCCTCACCTTGGATCAGGGCTTCACCCTCAAGGAGCACGTAGACCAGGTAACCAAAAATATCCACTCTAAACCTGGGACCCTTTACAGGCTGAAAGACCAGCTGATACCAGTAGGCTGGGTCTCCATCGCCACGAGTGTTCTGCTCCCCATCATCACCTACACGGCCCCTGTCATCCAGGGAGCAGCTAGACTAGAGCTAAACAAGCTACAGGTTCTCTACCACAAGGTGGCCCACTTCACCACATTAATGGGCCCGAGGATCCACCACTGTGACACGCTGTCCCAATTAAACTGGTCCTCCTGGGAGGACAGGCTTCAGTACCTCTCACTCTGCCTCACCTACAAATTACGCCACTCCTCACCCCCACCCAGCCTCGCTGGGCTCATCTCCACTAAGAGCAACCCTAGGCAACTCCATACGACCAACAGGACTCTCCTCTCAGTGCCTAGGGTTAGAACTAAGGTGGGTGGGAAGTCGTTCGCCTTTACTGCCCCCACCCTATGGAACTCCCTGCCTCAAGGTGTTCAGGAAACCACCTCCCCCTACACCTTCTGCACTAGGATTAAGGCGCACCTGACTACCTCCACTAAATGCAACTGTTAAGATAAGGGACTCCCAAGTGTTAGCCAATACTCTGTAGTCCAACTCCTTTACCATTGGTATTTGTTATATTGCTACCATATTTACCCTGTTATGTATCTATGTGACACATGTTATGTATTTTGTAGTATACAATCCCAAGTGATACTGTATGTAACCCTCGGGTCGCCTCTTAAAAAGGGACTCTCAGGGTCCAGTGGGCTCACCCGGTTATCAAAATTTAATAAATAAATAAATATAAATTTGCTGGAGAAGGTGGACAATTTCAGGATCTACTTTGTCTCTCCATTTTTCAAGAGAGGAAGAGCGAGCCTCCGTGTCTCTGGCCCTCTTGTTGAGCTCGGCTAGATCACTTCTGATGGTTTTAATTTCTGAGGAGATATCAGCTAGCGTTTCTCTGAAGGGTAAGAGTTCCTGCAGAAAGCGATCCTCGGTCAGAGGAATCGATTGAGAGGTTACCGGATTGCTTTTTCTGGAGTTCTGTGCCTTGTTTTTTTAGGCATTTTCTTAGGTGTAGCCAGTGGTGTGTGTTTGAGAGGGGCCTGCTGCATATCAGCCTCCATCACGGCTGTTTGAAGCCAAAGGCAATGCAAAGAGTGCTAAGTACAAATGCTGAAAGCATGTCCTCGATGTTGAAATAGTTATTTCTGGCAGAACCTTGTTGGATTAGGTTAAATCGGCTATTATTGAGAGGAAGGATCTGAAGCTCCAAGACCTTGCTGTTGCTAGACTGCCTGCATCACGTGATCTTGTCTTATTATTTTTAACAGCATATTATTTTGACATGTACTGTATAGATCCAAAGCGACTCATGGGAACTATATTGGTAGGATGTATACGAGTTATATGAACTCCAAGTTTTAAAAAAGTTTCATTAATTAACAGTTCAAATGTTACAGCTTTCAAAATATAAGTTGAAGCATTATAAAACATCATAAAAGATTATATTTAGATTTTTCTTTTATTTAATGTGTGTTTTCAACATATCCAGTCATCCCCAGCAGTTCTAACCCCCCACCCAGCCCTATCACTCACCTTCCCGAGGACTTACCTTTCCTCCTACATACACCTTGGCTTACCCCCAGGAGGCTGCTGGGAGGGGCTCTACTTCTGAATGATTCTGCCAGCCAGCCCCTGTAAGTCCTATCCCTCCTCACCCCACCCCACCATTCACTTTCCCCAGGACTTACTTCTCCTCTTACATACACCTTGGTTTACCTCACATGGTAGAGCTTCTACAAGGGGACTCTGTCCCCAATGGAGACTCGGTCAGTGCTTCGAAGGAGAGCTCCATGGTGGGCAGTGTGGGGCCTGTAATAAGGGGCGCATGTCCTCCTGCATCAGCTGGTATTTTTTAATGTTTTCTTCCCCGTCCCATAGGACACTGAGAAGAGCTCCTGACATGCACATGTATGCATTGCATGTCAGAGCACATTGGCGTCTTCACTCCTGGCCCCATGGCTCTGCTTGCACCACTATCTGTGGTCACCCAGGTGGCAGTAATGCAGCAAAGTCCTTCCTCTCTCCCTCCCTGAGGTGGAGAGTGCCCTCTGAGATGAGATGCTCCGGAGACCTCCTACGGTCAGCCCTCCGATGACTCAGGCTCTTTGCCAAACCCAGGTCATCAACGTCACGAGTGGTAGCACTACTGCTGCGTCAGTGAGCCAGCCCAGTGGGTTGTTCTGTCTAAGAATAAGTACATTTATTTCCAGTTTCTGTGGAACTGACTGCTCTCTTCAGTTATCTAGAAAGGTGCACACTGGTGTAACTGAGACTGTTGTAGCTGGGAGCAGAAACAAAAAGTTCATAAGGTGTAAAGCAGAGCAGTAATCTGCAGTATAAGAACAAAAAAATAAAATTAGAAAAATAAAGAAAATTTTACCAGCACTTACATTAGTGCATTGTGCCAATCCAACATACCAGGAGCCAGCAGCACAGCACATACTCGGCGTGAATATGTTACAGCTCATGTTTAAGATGATTTGGGAGGAATTCTGAAGGATTCAACAGGTCAATGTTGCAATTAATACTAATTAATTTCTACCTATGTGTGTGCATTTCAAGAGGTGTATAAGGAGACACTGGCTGCAGAGGAATGGCTTCACTTTCTACTCCAACTCCTCCCCACCTAGAGAAGCTGCTGAAGGGGCAGATAACAAAAGGGTTCAGGGGATGGAAAGGGAACAGTCAGGGATATAGTGCACATCTCCAAAGGGTCGCAGAGGGGAACACATCTGTGTACATGAAAAAAACAAAAATGGAGAAATACACCAGACAAACAAGTGTGGACTGAAATGGAGAAACCATAACATGATACCATCTTTGCATTTAAGGCTGACACTGCAATGCCACAGACTTTGGCTTGACGTCACTCTCAGAGTGTTTTTGTACCCAGCTGAGAACTTCTTAAAAGAGAAAAAGTGCATCAATATATAAAAAACATAGCCACCTACACTTGAGGTTTGAGTGGTGAGTGTCGTGGTCATCACAGTTTATTGCTCTCCCCATCTGTTGTACAACACAGGATGGAAAGAATAATGTACAGCATAATAAAGAACAGCTTTTGAATGTGGGAAACCAAGGGAGAGGAAAACAGCTACATTGGGGACCCTTTGTTGCCGCTGAGGGTTTTCTGTCTCGCCTGCATCTTGTTCCCCTGAGATAGTGGAAGATTCTGTCTCCCCAGCACACATACACCATAGGAGTGTGCAATGTTTTGCACTGGAAAACATGACCAACAAAAAGTCTGTTCAGTGCTCCTAGCATTGTCATTAGGGGGCAAGAGCTTTTGCAGCATCCAGTTGTTCCACAGGATTTCTGCCTTATGTTAACAATAGGAACCATTAAAGAGCTACTGTCATGTTCCAGGCAGGCAACCCATACAATAGAGTTGCCTGCCCTAGCAGCTATTTGAGCCTTATACCAATTTTTTTTGTTACTTATCAAATGATTTATTACCTCCATAAAGTTGGCTTGTAACTTTCTTGTATGAGCTGAGTGATCGCTGGGTGCTGCAGCCCCATCCCTAAAAACAGCATCATTGTGACGTGAGGTAGGGAATGGGGCTGCAGGCACTCTATGGAGAATGTAATAGGATTGGGGAGGGGGGTTGCCTAAATGTGCTTAGATTATCTTTGCTGGCAGATATACACGTACAGGGCTATAATATATGTTATGCTGTTTTTTGGGGTGGTGCTGCACACTCGGTGGCTGCTAGGCTTGTACAAGGGAGTTACGAGGCGATCTTTGCAAAGGTAATAACTCTTTTTATAAGTAAGAAAAACATTTGGTATAAGGCCCAAATAGCTCCAAGGGCAGACAACTCCATCGTATGGGTTGCCTGCCTAGAGCCAGCATTAGTGTCAGTTGCTCTTTAAAGTGGGTTGCCGAGTCTAATGGTCCTGAGGGTGCTTGGCTCTGTATGAGCAGGTGCATGAGAGGGGGAAGGTGAGAAAGAAACCGGGTTGTGACCATATGTATTTTGTATGTGTGTATGCGTGTATGTAAAGATGTATGTATAAGTGTGTATGTATGTGTGTGTATGTATGTATAAGTATGTATGTATGTAAAGTGTGTATAAGTGTGTGTATGTAAGTATGTATGTATGTATGTATGTAATGTATGTATGTATGTAAAAGTGTGACCCACCAGCACAACATACAGTGTCACAATTTGTGCTGGATATCTTGCAGGATACTGTAGGAATTCAATTTAATCCAATGGTAATTACTGAAATTTGTCAGGCAGTAACCTGTAAATCTCATACAGAGTGCTTGATCCTTATAGATGGCACTGCATGTTCTGTGAGTATGCATTTATTTTTATTTATTTTAAAAGTTTTACCAGGAAGGCACAATGAGCAGGGTACTGCTCGATTCCAGGTGCATCCTGGGGTTAGGGAACATGGAGTAGCAAATATCCATACATACAATACAATTAAGATAATACAAGGCGTAAATACAGTTAGTACAGAGTTCAAAATAGTGCAAATTTGAAGTGAAAGCAGAGGCAAGATGATTTATGTAGATACTGGATTAGGAAAACTTATTGAAATACAATTATGAGGTACAGCAGCAGTATGTGAGAGGGTTTCCTGGATCAAGGTGTCCCTCCCTCTCCAGTATGCATGTTCTGTATGCACGCATGTATATGTGTCCCATATGAACTGTATGTGAATGTATGTTTATATTTAAGTATTATGAATATGGGAGATCACGTGATGTCTGCAGCCTGACAGCAGCCCTTCTAAGGAGCTCTCACCTTCCTTCTCTCCTTTTGACTTAATCTACTGCAAAGACTACCGATCTCGTAACCATTTTACATCATTTAACTACTTGCCTGCCTGCAGCTACAGATTCTTCTCTCTCTTCATTGCTATTGGCACCACCTTGCCATGATGGAAGCAGATATGCAGCAGGCCCTACCACACCACACTCCACCGCCCTGAAAAAAATCCAAAGCACAAGGGCCTGAGGCTGCTCGGCTGACAGCTCAATTAACGGCATCAGGACCTCTAACTGAAGATCAGTTTTTGCAAGAACTGCTCCCTTTCTGGGAAACACTGGCCAACATACTTTCAGAACTCAAGCCTCTTCGGGCCGACATGGGAGAGCTAGGCCACAGAGTTGGTGATGTGGAGGCTCGTACGGCCTCCCTCGAATCCTTGAGAGAAAGAACGGACCCGGAGCTTGGGAAGCTCTGACAGCTCATCTCAAAGTTCCAAGGCAAGACCGAAGACCTCAAAGGGTGCAGTCGGAGAAACAACATGCTGATATTAGGTCTACCAGAGTTGGACGAGGGCCCCGACATGATCGTTTTTGTGCAGAAGTTGCTTGCCAAAGTGGTTGGGCCCTCTCCGTTCAACTCCCGGTACCAGACTGAGAGGGTGCATAGGTCGCTCCGTCCACAGCCCCCCAACAATGCACCTCCAAGACCATCCTTAAATTGTTAAGCTATCTGGAGAAACAACATGTTCTTTCCAAAGCCCGTGAGCTACACTCCATCCTATGGGATGCGAAGTCTCTGCGTATGGCCCAAGGCCTAACCAGTGAAACCAGACTAAAACATATTGCCTTTTACCCTACAGTCTCGAAGCTGATTGCAGCAGGGATTAAGTTTAGAATGTCCTACCCTGCACACCTTCAAGTCCATCTGAATGATGAATGGGTTTCCTTTGACACTCCTGAAGTGGCCAAGAAAGAACTTAAGCAGCGTCTCCCTGAACTATTCTCAGATACTTGAACTGCTACTTATAACAACTTGGGTGGACTGTTTAATAAGATAAATAATTTACTTGTTGTTGATTTGTTTTCTCCTTTCTCTGGTCTAGCTTGTGGTCTCGGGGAGGAATTGGCCGGAGGGGGGCTGTGACTGGTCTCCGGTGGACTGCTGTTAATCCCTGTTCTCCCTGGTTAGGCCCCTAGCTCGTTGAATCGGTAGCGGGGTACATCCTTGTTGCTAAATATCCGGGCTGTGCGGTTTGGTCTGAGCGCCTCTTCTCAACCAGGGCCTCTTCATTGGGGAATGTATTTCTGAGGGATCCTTGGTGCTGATGCACCTGTCCGGTCCTAATTGGAGCCCCCAGTCAGAGCCAACCACCACAGGCAATTGCTATTCCACGGGGGGGGGGGATCCCTTTCCTGGCTACAATCGAGCAGGTTAAGACTTAATTTTGATATCGGACTCCTTCACTCACTGCCTGACGCCAGGAGGTTTAAAGGATAGCATGGGTTGCTCTCAGGGGTTTTCAGTATTCTTCAGATTATCTCACCAAATCCCTTGTAAGTGACCCGCATGTGGTTCAGTCCGGCACATGGCATGGTGGCTCACATGCCGGACTACAGCATGGATGAATTCTGGCCAGCGATAGCCTTACATATGGGATTACATTGCGTAGAGGGCTTTGGGTGTGTTATTTGGGTGCATTATTTACCTTACCTGCTGGGTTGGTAAGTCCTAACGCTTTTCTACTTGGTCCTTGCAGCTAAATTGCTATGATAGATGTGGGGGGGGGAGCAATTGCTTCACTTGGGTTAGCTTCATGCTGAGCAACACCATGTACTGGATGAAGGGGGGGGTTAAACCTGCTTCCACTAGCACTGAGCTTCACCTTATGTTTCACTTGTTGGGGTTATGGTCTGTTTCCAAGCAGCTCTGACATTTCTGGGTTTTTTTCATGCCCTGTCTTTCTTATCTCAGAGTTCCCTGGCACCCCTTAACTGTATCTCACTGGCTTAGTCGGAGGCTAGTAAGGGTTAGAGCCAGGCTTATGGGGAGTAGGTCTCTCCTTGGAGTTTCTGCAGAAAATATGAGCTGGCTCTGTATTGGAAGAAGGACCATTGTAAATAGTTATAACGTTTGTGGGAGATTGTGTTATGGGGGGGTCTCACTATTATCTCAGGTATGACCTTGCTGAAATGGGAGGGGGGTCGGTGGGAAGAGGTTTCCCAATTCTCCTTAGCTGGGAGTTTACATACCCGCTTCTGTTATACAGGATTTTGCTATTTTTTCTTACAAATGCTGACTGATGTTTTACTACTCCAGGTGTTGTTAATCTTTGCTGGGCAATTTGAACTGGGGGGGGGGACGGAGTGTACTTTCACTTGTTTAAATATAATATTAATCAGATAGATTGCTTTACTATGGCTAATAACTAAATTAAGTTTGCATCCTGGAATGTCAGGGGACTGAGACCAGATCAAGAGGCATCAGGTATTAAGACATCTCTCTATACTTCACGCCCAGATAGGGTTTCTTCAGGAAACCCACCTCCTCCCTCATGAAGTGTTAAACTCCACAGACAGGGAATTGGCCAGGTAGTCACCTCTGGGGAGTCAACCTCCAGTAAGGGCATAGCCATCTTAATAAACTGTATGGTCTCCTTTCAAGCAGACCACATTATTTCAGACCCTAAGGGTCAATACGTATTCATTACAGGCCTATTTGATCACCAAGAGCTCGTTTTAAGTAGTGTATATGGGCTGGTGGGTGGTGACCCAAGATTCTTTATGGAGCTAGCCGACAAACTGACCCCTTTTCTTAACCTTCCTTTCATCCTGGGCAGGGATTGGAATATCCCTCCCACCCAAGACCTCAACCATTCAACCTGCTCTCTTAGACCTCTCTCAGCCACGCAACAAGTCTTGAGGGAATTCATGGAGTTATTGGGACTCTGTGACCCCTGGAGAGCTCTCAATCCACTATCTCTCAGCTACTCCTTCTATTCAACGGTGCATCATACCTCCTCAAGAATTGATTATGTGCTTACTAGTTTCTCCTTACTCCCTGGTCTCTGTAACGCTGCTCTTGAACCCATTGTGATTTCTGACCACACAGCAGCCTGGTTGCTCCTTACCACAAACCACAACCAACAGCTTGATATCTCATGGAAGCTTAAACACCCAGCTTCTCAAGGATGATCAGGTGATTACTAGAATTTCTAATCTTATTCAGTTCTTTGTCACTACTAACCAGCATACTGTTAAGAGACAAGACCATGAGTGGTGTGCCCTGAAATGCTTTTTGAGGGGCGAATTCATCCATCTGGCCTCTACCCGGAAGCGTTGCAGAGAAGTTGAGGCAATAACAACCCTTGCCCAAATACGCTTCCTAAAACAATCCCTTTCTCTCACAGCCTCTCAGGAATCCTTAAGGACTCTACTATCCCTGCGGGACAAGTATGCTACTCTCCTTCAAGAGAAAGCTGAATATTCCATTCTCAAGACTAAGTCCAAGTATATTGAGCAAGAAGAAAAGGCAGGGTGTCTGCTTGCTCTCTGACTTAGACAGCTGGAGACCTCTAGGATTATCCCTTCAATCTCTGCCCCATATGGTTCCTTAAAAACACTTCCCTGGGAAGTGGTGGCTGTCTTTGAAAATTTCTACTCCACTCTATATGGCAAATGCCCCTCCCCACCAACCAACACAGAAATGTTGTCCTACCTGGACTCTGCTCCATTACTCTGTCTCATGAAACACCATTGTGCAATTCTTTCTGCCCCTATCTCTCTAGCAGAGGTGGAAGCCACAATAAACAGTTTAGCTCTAGATAAAGCTCCTGGCCCCAATGGGTTTCCTTTGAATTTTTACAAAATCTTTCTCAAAGACCTATCCCCTATTTTACTTCAACTCTATCAATATATGTTCTTTGCAGAAAAATTGGACCCCTCACTTCTGGAAGTCACTGTAGTCCTTCTTCTTAAACCAGACAACCCCCCCTTTAACCCAATGAACTATCGGCCTATTTCCTTACTAAACTGCAATATTAAAGCCAAACTCTTAGCAACCCAAATTTAAAAAGTATGGTCTGGGCTATTAAGTCCAGAACAGATGGGTTTTGTTCCTGGGAGATTCTCTGCCATTCACCTCTGTAAAATTAGTCATTTGTTTCAGGTAGCCTAAGCCTCCCTTCTCTCAATGGCCTTAATCTCTCGCTCTCTCTCTCAAAGCGGAGAAGGCATTCGATAGGGTGGACTTGTCCTTCCTGTGGCTTACCCTTCGGAAGATGGACTTTCCTGCTCCATTTCTTCAATGTCTTAAAAAGATTTATTCCTCTCCTTCGGCAAAGATCTACTGCAATGGTATCTTTTCTTCCACTTTTCCTCTATAATCTGGCACACGTCAGGGTTGCCCCCATCTCCTTTCCTCTTTAACCTATATCTCAAACTGCTTATTCAGCATCTCAAGTCCTGCCCTAAAATAAAAGGCATTCCCATAGATGACCTAACCCCCTCTACTGTGGTATGACATCCTACTTCATCTTTCTGACCCGGTTCTCTCTCTCTTACTGAGGCCTTAAATGTGATTGATCAGTTTAGTCATTATTATAACTACACATTTAATCTCAGTAAAACTGAAATTTACCCCTCAATCATTTTATTAGTAGTCTAGACTTTGCTTCATTTGGTGTCCGATGGTCTCCTCTATCCCTCAAGTACTTGGGTATCTCTCTTACTTCCAATTTTCCTTTACTGGTGAAACTGAACCTTGAAGATCTTCTGGTGGTGATTTGGCAAGACTTAACCAGATGGAAACACCTTCCTATTTCACTTTGGGGTAGGATTAATATAGTTAAAATGAATATCCTCACTAGGCTTTTCTACCCCTTAAGCATGCTTAATATCATACTTTCTCGCTCCTTTTTCAAACATATTCATTCCCTGATTATCTCCTTCATTTGGCTGGATAAATCACCCAGACAATCTTATCTTAAATTGGGCCTCCCTAAAGACTTTGGTGGACTCCGACTTCCTAATTTTCTACTCTACTACTGCGCCAGTCACCTTTACAAGTGCAGAAAGTGATTCTCTAATCTGTAGCCTGCTCATGAGTCTGATTACATCCCTATCTAGCTACAGATAGAATCCCGTCTTTTTGCTATCCATAATCTTTCACCCACTACAGTTCTCTTCTCTATGGAAATCTCTACTGGATTCTGAAATCACTTCCCCAATCGGTATCTCTCTTAAAGTTTTTTCTCAAATTTGCGCTTAGCTGAAAATCTCCCTAGCTAAGGATCTCATACAACCTATCTTCTCCAACCTAAACATTAAGATTGGGGAATGCCCATTAACTCCTGGTTGGCTTCTCTTACCACAGAACATTAGTATTTCTGATTTTTACTCTCAATCCTACCTTCTGACATATCCGGAATTAATGGGAAAATTCCAACTGGGCCCAGCGTGCATCTTTAAATTTTACCAGCTCTGGCACCTAGTAGTACAACAATTTGGGCCCATTCCAAAATCCTCTGGTCTCAGGGACCTCCTCACTCAGGTGTAAGATTGGGCCCTTAAGCCTGACGATACATCTGGACTATACTTGTGGTTGCTTACCGCCCACCCCTCCCTTTCCCCGGCTGGTTACATGGTATGGGAATCCTTGCTCACAGGTGCCAATCTTAAATGGCCAAGTCTTTGGAAAAATCTCCACACTTACTTAACTCAAGACAGGTTAAGACTCGCACAGTACCATATTCTAAACAACATGTGTTACATTCCAGTCAGGTTAGCCAAGATGGGTCGCTTCCCCTCCCCCACTTGCACTAGATGTGGAAAAGCAGAGGGCACCCTATTACATATCTTCTGGTCTTGTGAGAAAATGTCTTCCTTGTGGGAACAAATAGAAGAATGGAGCGACCCCCTCCTGGGATTAACTGGCCTTTTCTCCCCCGAAATATGTGTTATTGGTGACTATTCCCAGATCCCGGTCAAAGAGAGGTGGTACCATATGGCCCTCATCTCTTTGATGGTTAAAAAAACTTATCTTTAGGCACTGCCTGGGTCAGTCACATATTTCATACTCCGAATGGCTGCAGGAACTCTTCTTTTCTCGTAGGACTGAGCGTATGATTGCCAGCCTCCATCACCATTTACCTCTATTTAACAAGAAATGGGGCAAACTTTATGCCCTTTACTTATCCTGAACTCCTTGAGTGCTCTCTGATTACCCTACTTAGATGCCTGTAATATACTCAATTACTTGTATCAGTTAAGGCTTGATTCTAATGGGTTACCTGGCACACTCCGGGGGTTAGTGGGACAGGAGCGGGGGACAGGGTTTTGTTTTTTCTTTTGTGTTGTTTTTTCTGGATCAATGTACATTCTCATTGCTTTGTAGATGGTTCTATGTATATTTTCCTTTCAAAAAAATGAATAAAGTTGATTACATTTGAAAAAAAGTATTATGAATGTGCCAAGCTCTTTTGGATATATGGGACCCGTCTACACTAATTCAAATTGGAGTGGGGTTCAATGTTGCTCTTGAAGCCCCAGACAATAGATCTAATGGAAGTTTAGAGACACACCCTAAGGAACTCTCGGCAATCAAGGCACCGATGGCTGAATTTTTCCTAACCAATATATGGAGCCTACACTACCTTCATGAACTAGATTTTATATGTTTTTCTGCCACACATTCTTCCTCCAGTAGAATAGACCTACAGCTCTCGTCACCCACCATGACTAAAGCAGCAGTGACATCCAAGATTGCTCCTCTATATAAAGTATATCGTACCATAACAGTAGTTAGGAGAATGGCATTTCGGAGATCCAGCACCTGGAGACTGGATCTGTTACTACTGCATGACTCCAGTTCTACTGCTGGCTCAGGTAAGAAAATGTTTCCTGTTTTGAGCTGAACGATATGGGTAAGGTGCCTATAGTATCAGTAATAGGAGGCCTTGAAGGCCACCATACAGGGGCATATTATGGGCTATGTGGCATATTGCTGACACATAAGGGAGGCTGAACAGAAAGAATTGGAATCCCAACTAGCAGCTAAGGAAAAAGTATATAAAATGGGGAAAGCACAACTTAAAAACAAACCCCTACTCACAGAGACTTGTAACCTCTGAATGCAACCAAATGCTTTAACAACCAAGTAATCAGAGCTAGTCATACTTCAAATGGAGCATAGGTACTGGGATTTAGGGAAAAAGCCAGCAAACTGTTGTTGTACTGGCTACAGAAGCAACAGGCAGAAAGACATAGCTTGCACTGCAAGATAAACGTGGCTCGTCCTCTGTGAATGAGAGGTGATCAGCACTATTATGCAAGCCTTTTATAAGAGCTGTATGAGTCATGGGGACAGTTCATCTCCTCATATCAAGATGATGATGTTATGTGTGGGTTGCCCTTCCCCCGACTAACCAATGAACTGATAAGGAGATTGGATGGCCATCTATTAACTGAGGACACAGTTACAGCCAAGCAACCATTAAACTCTAGGATTACAAATACTTTAGAGCAGGAACTGCTAATTTACAAAGGTTCCATGTCAAAGGATGTAGGGTTACATACATACAAAGGTCAACAATGGTTACAGTCTTAAAACACAGAGATGACTAAGCATTAATTATACAGACAAAAATGGAGAAAGACAACATAAGCCAGCTTCTGACAATTTTCAGGGTGAACAGTATATACTTAGTATAGGGTAGGAGGGAGTCAGGAAGAAGTAGGCAGGCTATAGGGCCATTGTCAGAGGGTAGAGGTGGGTGGCAAAAGTGTGGGGTGGATGGGCTTGAGGGTCCCATGTATGAAAGTGCCAGTGGAAAGGGGAGGTGGGTGAGGCAGGGAGTGTGGGGGGCGGGGTAAGGGGTGAGAGTGGGGGAAGCTGGTGCCAAAAGTGTGAAGCTCTATGGCAGGTAACAGGTCACCTTCGACAAGGGTAAAATGAGAAGACAGTAGAGGCGAGGAATAGTCAGAGTTGCCTTTTAAAAGGACCTAGCGTCGCAGTTGCAAGTGTTTCTTTGTTAAGGGTATTGTACCACTGAGGAGCCCTCTGCATGAAAGACCTCTGACCCATAGTGGTCCGGCACCTGGGGACCTGGAAAGTCTAATATTGAGCACTGCATGTAAGCTGGGTGCTACTGTTGGTAGTAAGGAGTTTTGCCACTCCTGATGGCATGAGCCCGAGGAGAACTTTATTGGTTAACAAGCAGGTCTGGTATTGTATTCTACTAATGAGTGGTAGCCATCCAGTCTGGGCGTACAGGTCACAGGTGTGTGTTAGGTGGGTGGCACCCATTAAAAGCTTACAGGCCTTGTTGAGTGTCACCAATATCCTCCGGATATCCTTAGCACCACATAAAGCCCTAGGCAGGGATGGCTGCCTAGTGGACTTTTACCAGGCAGGCTCATAGGAACATTTTAATATGTTCATCTACAGGTATACTATTGACCCTGATGAAGGGGTTAATTGCCCCCAAAACATAGGTGTTTTGAGGCTACCAGTATTTAATGTGCATAAATAAAGTCTTTTTAATCAATAGATGAGTGGCCTCTTTTGTCCTATGTATACTGAGGACTTTCTCCAGGTCCTATAAGATGTGGTGTCTCCCATCCTCCAAAAAGTGTTCAGCGTTGCATATCACCAGACTCTGAACCCCCCCTTCTATGTAGGAAGCAATAGTCACTGTCCTCCCCAAGGAAGGTAAAGACCCCAAACTAGCTGCTAATTATAGGACCATCTCTTTGATCAATGTGGATTCTAAAATATTGACAAAAGTGTTGGCATCTATGTTAGAGAAAACTCTCCATTTTTTCATACATAAATCCCAGATGGGCATGGCTTCATAAAAGGCAACTTTAGTACTGATCATCTTAGTCCCCTAATATTTCTTATGATGACTGCCAGCTCTACCCCCAGCCCAACAGCCATGGTGGCAATTGATTTTGAAAAGCAGTTTTGATTCCTTGAAGTGGGGTATCTGCATACCATTATGGAGCAGATGGGATTCTGTCCAAGTTTTGGAGACTGGGTTTAAGTACAGTACTTTATATCAATTTGTGAAGATGCAGTTCAGATTGCCACACCTCTAAATTGAGGAATGCTTATAAATGCTTGGGTCATCCAGGAAAGGGACCAATCCAAAACTGCAAAAAATGTTTCTGGGTGAACTCCATTTAAACCACAAATGTTCTCAACAAATCTTTCATTTTCAACATACACAGTTATGGGCTACATTTTGTGGTCATGCCACTTCATCAGGCCCTTGTGTGTCACTAAATAAGAATCATATACATATAATTAATATCGTGTTCTTCCATATTTCTCTATCAACAATTATACAATGATGTGTGAAAATCATGTAACCTCATTGGTCAAAACATGTCACATGACCGTAGGTAAATCCGGCATAACCCATGGCTGAGGAATGGCATTTATAAAAAACAAAATTAAACACATTTAAAATTTATTTTACATATGGTCCATTGTATAATCGCAATAAGACACTCCAGGGTGTGGGTTATTGGGTGATTTACCCACGCCTTGTGTGGTTGAGTCACGAGGCACACCAAACATGGCGTGGGTAAATCCCCAATAATCCACACTCTGTTGTGCCTTATTGCTTAAATATCACTGTAAGGGTCATGTGCTTCTCCTCCCATGAGGATGTATGATCTGACAATAAAATCCTCATTCTTACCACCTAATTTTAATTAATTTCTATCAACAAGTAGTTACCAATATAACATTTCCACTGTACCCCTCCCTCAGCTGCAGATGCTCTCCAACTTACGTTACAGTTCAGTTCAGTCTAATGAATTCTCTAGTGTTATATCTCTAACATGTTTACATATTCATAAATGTGACTCTATACAACTTCTCATCAAATTTCTATACATCCAAAAACAATCATTCATTTTCGTCGGACTTCTTAATAAGGAGAATTCCTTTTAAACTTAAATCTAAAATAATCTTTTTAACGGTATTAGTAATTCTTACAGACTTTAGACCTCGGTCCCATCTTATATCATTTCTACACCCAAAAGTGTCATCTGTTTTTATGCAACCATTCAAATTTAGCATTAAAGAGCTCACCTACCTTGTGGTTCTTTTAATCTCTTTTCTTTGAGACTATTTCTAGCTCAGTTCAAAAACTTTTACCGAACTAGCTTTCAAAGTTTGTGTAGTTAAAAACAATATTGTATCAAAAGAAGGAGTATTGAAGTATAGAATTAGTTTCCTTTGGGAAATGATGGGTAAGGCTATAGATAGGTGCCTACCCCCAAATCCTCAAACATGCTGCACAAGATACCCAACCACATTGGCGTTAGGGAGTTGTGCATGCTGACTCTTTGTATAACAGGTTTACAGATAAATGGAAAATTTGGGGGCTTTCTACTGCATGGAAATGTGCTACACCAATTCTTAGCAGAAGTTCTGTCTAGACAGTGGTTTGTACATAAAGCCATAACTTTTTTTCTGTAAATTGAAAGCCACTGTGATGGGCTGTGCTGTAGACAGATACAGAAGTAGGTGTCTTCACTTATGGGCAGACTAGATGGGCCTGGTGATCCTTATTTGCCAACAACATCTATGTTTCTACGTTTCACTTCCATATCATGTTATCCTACCTAAATTAATAAACAGGAAATAAATCCGTCACCCTAGAATACTAAAGGAAATGTGTCTAGTGACTGATTAGCCATGGAAAAGCCTACTAGCAGAGCTGGTGGGTGCCAAAATCATTAACAGTTTTAAGCACGGCTGGGACAGAGCTAAGGAGGCTTGGGCAGAACAAAGGGGATTAAGACAGAGCTAAGGGGCTTGGACAGAGCCAAAGAGGCTGGGACAGAGATAAGGGGCTGGGACATGAGTTAAGGGGGACAGACAGAATAAGGGAGCTGAAACAGAGATAAGGGGGCTGAGACAGATCTATGGGGCTAGGACTGAGCCAACAGGGCTGTGACAGAGTTAAGGGGGACAGGACAGAGATAAGGGGACTGGGACAGAGATAAGAGGGCTAAGACAGAGCCAAGGGGACTGGGACAGAGTTAAGGGGGCTGGGACAGAGTTAAGGGGGCCAGGACAGAGTTAAGGGGGCTGGGAGAGAGATAAGGGGACTGGGAGAGAGTTATGGGGGTTGGGACAGTACTAAGAGGGCTGGGACAGAGCTAAGGGGTCTGGAAGAGAGATAAGGGGGCTGGGATGGAGTTATGGGAGCTGGGAGAGTGCTAAGAGTTCTGGAACAAGCTGGTCCAGAAGTGCAGAGGGCTGAGGCACCAAGCCTTGCCTGCTGCCATGCCGGTGACCCAGGGTCAGAAACAATCTCAGGGCTTTGTGGAACAGCTGGGGAGAGGAGGAGGATCGAGCATCCAGAGGGCAGCTCTCCTTCTCTTTGGAGGGGGGACACTGATGCTGGTTTTGGCCTGACCAGTAGAGGTGGCTGGGAGTACAGGCAGCCAGGATTGCAATGTGGGGAATGGAGGAGTGGCGACTGTTGACATTCTATGCATGTCTGGACAGCATTGCACGTCCACTCCTCTGCTGGGAGAAAAATGCGGAAAATGGCTGTGGCGGGGGCAGAATTATACAGACCCCTCACAGGCTCTGCACCTGGCTATAAGGCCCTTGCCTTAACACCAGATCTGTTCTGTCAGCATTTGGGAGCCACTGACCCCTGCCATGGTGGTGGGGGGGGGCAAACAATCTGTGAGGGAACACTGGGATTGAGGTAAGTCCCTGAGCCGCCTGGTGATGGGGCTGGGGGGTGGTGGTGGAGGAGCAGCTCTGCCCTGGCATGGGGGTAATAAGGAAAAAAACAAGGGGCCAGGACAAACCTAAGGGGTTGGGACAGAATTAAGGGGTTGAGACAGAGTTAAGGTAGCTGGGACAGAGTTAGGGGGCAGGGACAGAGTTAAGGGGACTGAGACAGAGTTAAGGTGGCTGGGACAGCGATAAGGGGGCTAGGACAGAGTTAAGGGGGCTGGGATATAGATAAGGGGGATGGGACAGAGTTAAGAGGGTTGGGACACAGCTAAGGGAGCTGGGACAGTGTTAAGGCAGCGGGACACAGTTAGAGGTCTGGGACAGAGTTAAGGGGGCTGGGACAGAGTTAAGTGGTGGGGACAGAGCTAGAGGGCTGCGACAGAGTTAAGGGGGCTGGGATAGCGCTAAGGGCACTGGGAAAGAGTTAAGTGGATAAGGACAGAGCTAAGGGGCTGGGACAGAGTAAGGGGTTCTGAGACAGAACTAAGGGGACTAGGACAGAGTTAAGGGGCTGGGGCAGAGTTAAGGGGGCTGGGACACAGCTAAGGGAGCTGGGACAGTGTTAAGGCAGCGGGACACAGTTAAAGGTCCGGGACAGAGTTAAGGGGGCTGGGAACAGAGTTAAGGGGGCTGGGACAGAGTTAAGTGGTGAGGACAGAGCTAGAGGGCTGCGACAGAGTTAAGGGGGCTGGGATAGCGCTAAGTGCACTGGGAAAGAGTTAAGTGGGTAAGGACAGAGCTAAGGGGCTGGGACAGAGTTAAGGGTTCTGGGACAGAACTAAGGGGACTAGGACAGAGTTAAGGGGCTGGGGCAGAGTTAAGGGGGCTGCGGCAGAGTTAAGGGTTCTGGGACAGAGTTAAGGGGCTAGGACAGAGTTAATTGGGGCTGAGACAGAGTTAAGGGGACTGGGATAGCGCTAAGGGGACTGGGATAGAGTTAAGGGAGCTGGGACAGAGTTAAGGGTTCTGGGACAGAGTTAAGGGTTCTGGGACAGAGTTAAGGGGGCTGAGACAGAGTTATGGGGGCTGGGACATTGTTAAAGGGGCTTTGACTGAGCTAAGGGGGCTGGTACAGAGTTACAGAGCTGGGCTAGAGTTACAGGGCTGGGCCAGAGTTGAGGGTTCTGGGACAGAGTTAAGGGGGCTAGGACATAGTTAAGTGGGCTGAGACAGAGTTATGGTTGCTGGGGCAATGTTACAGGGGATGAGACAGAGTTAAGGGGGCTGGTACAGAGTTAAGGGGGTGGAATAGAGCTAATGGGGGTGGGAGAGAGTAAGGGGGCTGGGACAGAGTTATGGGTGCCAGGACAGAGTTAAGGGTTTAGTAGTTACCCAGAGTGGCAGCAGCAAGACCTGGGGTTGGGGGGGAGGAGGGGTAAGAAAACCCATCTAGACGGCAGGTCTCAGGGTAGGATAGTAAGAATGGCTATAACAGGGCAGATTGGATGAACCAGTGGTCTTTCTCTCTCACCATTGTCTATGTTTCTAATAGGGAACCAGCATGAGTAGTAGAAGATTACGGGCTCAATCCCCAAAACAGCCAGCTACTCACTGTGTGTCCTTGGGCAAGTCACTTAACCTTCTAGTGTTCCCATCTACCCAGCTGCAGTAATAGGTTGAAGCAGGACCCTACTGGAAACAAGATGTCATATTTGATTTGGGCTATCCAGGAGAACTAAATCTTAAAAAACAAAAATCAGGGAGGAATTGTTAGAATCACTGTCAGGGAGGTTTAGAAAATTCTTGAAAGCAGGGCAGTACCGGGGTTAGGGGCAACTCACATGACCCACTATTTGAAAAGAGATTGGGGGTGACTCTGGAAATTACAGGCCAGTTAGTTGGACCTCAGTTGTTGGTAAAATGCTGGGGGACATTACAAAGAATCTCTTAGTGGTTCATGTGGCTAAAACAAAAATAACAGGTGCTAGTAGGTGACAGCTAATGTGGTTTAGGGGGGTGGCCTTGTTAATCTAAGCCAACTATTTTTGAGGGGTGAAGTCACCAGAATGCTAGATGGGGCCTACAGTAGTGGGTTTAGATTTTAGTGAAGCCTTGGACTTTTTGTTGCAAGCAATTAAGAATGAGTGAGCATCCTGGCAGGGTGCAGAGACCTTGTCACCCTGCAAATGTGGTAGGTAGGCTTTCAGAAAGGACTAGGTTCATAGCTGAGTGCCCCTGCTGGAGCACAGGGTGGGCACAATATGTTTTTACCAGAGACATGTACCACATCTGTCCTGGTGTCACTGCTGTACAGAACTACTGCATTATTATGGATTACTAACTGGTTAAGTAGAAAGAGGCAGAGTGTGGTGATGGGGTGGAGGGGTTAAGTGTCAAACTGGAAGGCATTGAATGTTTGGGCTCAACAGGAGCCAATTCTGTGACCACTTCTGTTCAGTTTGTATATTCAGCAAAAAAAAAAACAGTTTCTTTAATAACATTTTATTTTTAATTTTACTGTTTCACTTTAGAATTTGTGATCCCCATTAGATTTCAGTGAGGTTTCAAAATAGAGGACTGTGCCTTTAGAGCTGCTCTCAGAGCCCATCACAGTTTAGGGCCATCACATTGAGTAGAGGGATGTTTGTTGGCAGTTTAGGGTTTTGCTTTGGTAACACTTGTTTCTCACTTCATCTGTGTGCATTCATTAAACCCATATGTCAACATACACTTTAAGGCAACACTGACATCAATAGGTTCTTATTTGGGATGATATTTAACTCACAGTGACGCACTTTATCACTTGGACAGGAACACATACAGAATAACATCCCTGTGGTCTCACTCTAGACAAATAAGGGGAAGTCCCCACTTCCCAACTTTGTTTTTTTAACTTGGTTAGTTGTTGGGCTTGTCTAATGTAAAGCAGTTCTGTATTTTTCAAACTAGTGAGATTCTTTGAGGCACCACACAACTGAGAGCCTTTGATATTTTTTTTTTGCACTTGCATGGCAATGGTGAAGGGGTATGAATTATTCCACTTTCCGAAGATCAGTCCAATTTTAAAACAGATTGGAGTATGAAGGAGACATAAAACCAGAACTGTCATATACGCAATCCCTGCAGGAGCAGTAACCAGTGCCAGTAATATTTCAGCTTAACTTCTTGTTCTTTTTACCAGTTTTCCAGCTAATTTTGTAGTTGCAAAATGTGTTTAGTTAAGTTTATTGTTTTCTAAAGAGCACCTTCTGACCAAAGTCCCTCACAGCCATTTATGTAACAAAGTACACAATGCAGTGGTCCACATTTTGAAAATGTATTTATTTAAAAGTTGTTAACCAGGAAAGGCATACTGAGCTGAAGCTCATTTCCAGGTGTGACACTGGGGCAGGGGGTACAAAAGGAACAAAATTACAAAAGTCTGTTGCTGGGACAGAGTTAAGGGGTGGGGACAGAGCTGGGGGGGCTCGACAGGTTAAGGGGCTGGGATAGCACTAAGGGGCTGGGAAAGAGTTAAGGGAGCTGGGACAGAGCTATGGGAGCTGGGACAGAGTTAAGTGGGTAAGGACAGAGTTAAGGGTTCTGGAACAGAATTAAGGGGGACTAGGACAGAGTTAAGGAGCTGCAACAGAGTTAAGGGGGCTGGGATAGTGCTAAGGGGGCTGGGAAAGAGGTAAGGGAGCTGGAACAGAGCTAGGGGTGCTAAGACAGAGTTAAGTGGGTAAGGACAGAGCTAAGGGGTTGGGACAGAGTTAAACATTCTGGGACAGAATTAAGGGGACTAGGACAGAGTTAAGGGGGCTGGGACATTGTTAACAGGGCTTTGACTGAGCTAAGGGGGCTGGGACAGAGTTAAGGGGCTAGGACAGAATTAAGGGGGGCTGGGACAGAGCTAAGGGGGCTGGGATAGTGCTAAGGGGACTGGGATAGAGTTAAGGGAACTGGGACAGAGCTATGGGGGCTAGGACAGAGTTAAGGGGTAAAGTCAACAAAAACAGAATGCATATTTAAAAAAATGGGTTGAAGTCTTTGAAGCTTCTGATTGGCTGAGAGACTTGCAGTGGTGGGCATTTATAAGACAACAGTTCCCACCTAAAACAAGTCCTTTGCCAACTGACCTAATTACCAAAATCATGGTGCCAGTTTGATTTGTGAAACTCAGTTTGCCACCATTTTTTTCTCTCACTTAGCGGTGCGTTGGCGCCATGGAACCCCCGAGTCTGTCTTAGTTTAGGTTCATTAAATTAAGTAAAAATAAAATAACTGCCTACAGTTTTGGTGCAGCTGCTTGAAAAGGAACTCCTATTCAGTGAGAGACATCCCCGCTGCCGATCGAGCACCAAAGACACAGCAGCACTGACCAAGCTACCAGCGTGTGGACTGTCGCCAGTCATCTCTCTTATCACTACAAGAAAAAAAAAACTATGAGCTCTGCAGAGTTAAATATTAAAAAAGTAAGGTACACTGTTACCAACTTAAACATAAAAGAAACAGTAGCTTAGAGCACTGCTGTCTGTTTTTGAAGTGCTGGGCTCTCTGCTTCTGAGTTTTACATTCCTAGGTCACACAGGGTCGCATGCCAGTTGCACAAACTAGTGAAACAAACAGCACTCTGTAGTGCTAATGACAGCAGTACTGGGAGGGATTACTTTGCATAGAACAACTATTGTTCATTAAAATTAATTATTTTCAGTATTGTTTAAGTTATTTAAACTTTTTTTCTAATATTCAGTCCCAATTCCATTTTCTAAGTGCAATAATACCCTCCAAGGTGGTGATATTGGGGTGTACCTCCCCTTTCAGAGGTTATAAGACCCTTCGCCTGTAGTATTGGATCTCATTATGTCTCTGGGCAGACGGGTATAGCTCAGTACTGCCCACCCTGTTGGATATTATTGCTTGCATAAACAATGAGGCTAAATATTATAACACTGTGAGCTGCAGAAAACAAACATGGATAAAGGTGCAAGAATACACTCAAAAGGAGCAACAAGGCAGGTGTTGGAACTGCAAAGCAAGTGGGTCAATCAGTGCACATAGAAGGGTTGCCCACTCCCCACACGACATACAGTAGTTCAAAGTCTGAGAACTACATCACTCAAGGGAAAATAATCACACTAACTCATGAGTTGCACATGAAGTACCATTCAATCCACTTTTGTAATGCTGGCGCTCACATACAGCTGATGTAATTAGCTGTTACCACTTATCCTTGAGCTTCAACTTGTGCTGAGTCTTCCTCAGGGGGCATGGTTTACAGAACGACGAAGTGCTAGTCATACATTTAATAGTGCTAGTCATACATATTCATGAAAGTGTTTAGAACATTACACAAAGTGATTAAGTACAGAGAAATACCTCATCCACATTCAGTACTAACAACTCAGCAGTAACAGTAAAAAATAGAAAAATACCAAATCACTATGACAGAGTAATCCCAATGAAGACCAAGGAATTAAACATCAAAAGCACATATGAAGACTAGGTCAGACGCTAAAAAGCTATAGTCCAAATTTGTATACAGTCTGTCTTTAGTTGCCATATCTGCCTTTCAGCCCTTGTATACCCTATAAGAGAAAGTTAGCAAAAGGCAAGAAGAGAGAATGGTCTGACAAAGTCCATGATCACCCCGTCCATTGTACGAGCAATTTCTGTTTCTCTGGGAATCCATCAGGAGTGGACACAAACTATGAGGAGTACAAAAAAGATCTGTAAAGAGAAGAAAAAAAGAGAAAGAACTAAAAACATAATTAATAAACATCTATTCAAAAGATCAAAAGGCTCTCAATACATAACCATGATATGCACAGGAATCATAATGTAGAATGGGGGGGTGTTGGGGGAAGGGAAGAGGACTCAGAACTATTACCTGTCACAGATTCACTCAGCAGGTCAGGCCCTCTACTCCCAAAGTGCCAACCTCTGAGCGCAGACTTGTGAACAGTGTAACAGACAAGGTAACCCTCTTGTCTGTTTTTGTGAGTTCGGATCAACCTTTGGTCTCAGTTCTGGAGGGATTCAAACTGTTAACCTCTTGCTAGCATACCCAATGCACAGGCTCAGATATATCTGTCTTTGGGGGCCAGATATCTTTGCCTATGGGCACCTATCCAGGTATTCAGAGATGAACCCTTTAAAACTTTTATAAAGACCTCAGATTTAAAACTCATCTCTTTCCAGTTTGATACCACCATACAAGCTATACGTCTGCTGAACCATAAATATTTCTTAGCAAAAGAAAGCAATTCAAAGACAAACCAGGTTTTCTCTAAAATTAGAGTTTTTACTAAAATATATAATAATATGTCAAACATACAATATAGAACTCTTATATCACAAGACATACAGATCTTTAAACAAAACAAGGTTTAAAACAATGCAATTCCTACAACTATATTTAGATTTGTCTAGCTTTCAAAATACCTCTTTTCAGTGTTCAGATGTTTTCTTGGTCAGTGTCAGATACAAAATGCAACTCTATAGTGAAAGAGAATAATCTTTTCAAGCAGTATTGGCCAACCCCTTTTTGATGAAGTCATTCAGCCCCTCCTCTGGTCAAATATCTAACAAAAATATATTTTTATACAACCACAGGATGTAATTTTAAAGTATTAATTCTGCAACCTTAGCATAACTCCAGTTTCAATGACACCTCTTTTGATCTCATGCTGTACCCTCTTCACACAGGCTAATAGGGTCATTTACAACCTTACACCTCTATGTAACATCCTAGCTTGCCTTATTTTAATGTCATAAACCTAGTTTATGATTTCTTTCTTAACAAAATTAACTTAACAACTCTGTAATTAGCTCAGAGAAACAGGATCCTTAATACAAGTATTCCAGTAACACATTGTCTCCAGGGATTTATTTAACTCCAAAAATTGATTAGCGTTCTGCTCATAAAAATACTAAAACATTGTGAAAATGCATAGCACTTGCTTCATTGTGCTTAACAAACATAACACTTCTAGAAAACCTATATAAATACTTTCTGTACAGTTAGCATGGTCCCAAGAAAAAAACTGCTAATCAATTATTTAAAACCCTGGTCTCTAAAAAACTGAGTGTGTGATACATACTGTCAGCAGTTCTCTTGGCCTGCATCTGTCATCTGAAATCTGGGGGGGAGGGTGAGAGAGGTCATTCCTAGAGCATTTGATTTTCAGCAGAAACAGTCATAATACATTTTATATAAAAAAAAAATATTATCCAGCATTCAGAACTGGCTGTCTACATCACATTACCTATTCATGATGTAATAATAATGATAAACACATGTTTGCTAATACAGAAATTCAAGGCTCACTAAACTACAAACCATAACATCCAAAACTTCTATCTCGTAAAAATGGTTTAAGGTCCCAGTAATCTTTCATTCCTCTGGGTTTCATACTTTGTAGCTCAAAAATCCATTTACTTTCTTTTCTGAGGAGCACGTTCAGTTGATCTCTTCTATATTGGGAAGTGGTACCCATTCCAAATCCATGAAGCTTAGATATGCTGGATCTGAGGCATGTACATCTGCAAAATGAAACCCGACTGGTGTATCCCGCCTATTATTTAAAATGGACCTTGTGTGCACCTGTATTCTAAGTTTCATTGCTCTAACTGTTCTTCCAAAGTAAATTTATTTATTTAAAATTGATGACCAGGGAAGCCACACTGAGCTGAGGCTCATTTCCAGCTGCGGTCCGGGTATAAATTATACACAGAAGTGAACGGCATTACAAAATAGGTAGATTACAACAATATGTACAAGGACATAACTGGATTTGTTACAATATATACAGAGTATGTGTACAGGAATATAGGCAAGATTACATTAGGCAGGCTAACAATTATATTTTGAGACCATTTTAATATATACAGAGTCTATGTACAGGAATATAGGAAATAATACATCTGTAGTGTAAATCAGTTTATAGGGGCACCACAGAACATAGACCACAAATTAGTACTGCATGTTATACATTCCCTTATGTTCACCTTGATTTCATCATTACCTGGGTGTTTAAATGTGTTACCAGTTCTAGGAAATTTGCAAATACTGCAGTGGTTATACTTAAAAACTCCTTTGGTCTGGGAAGGAGATATTCAATGCTGCCCATAGTGGTCTGCTCAGTTTCAGAGCGTCTCTGTACCCAACTGCCCTTAAGGTTGTGAGCCCTGCTAAATGTGACCCTGGGTTTTGTCCCCAGCTGTTGCACCTTCCCCCACATCACTTAACAAAATAGGCCAATTCTGATAAACAATATTCCCTATTATATGGTGCAATCATTACATTCTGTTATGAATGATATGGGCCCCGAATCTTTTCCAGGCACCAAGTTTGTGTCCTTATTTGCAAGGAGGGCCTTCCTAGTAACATTTTGTGCTTTTTGGTTAGACTGCTCCAGGACTTTTTTAGTGTAACCTCTCTTCTCAAACCTCTGTTCCAATTCTAAAGCATGTTTCTTAAATTTCTCCTATATGCTGCAATTCTTAAGTAACCTTAAAAACTGGCTGTATGGGATAGGGCGTTTGAGTGAGGGCAATGTGCACTGTCAGCATGTAATAATGAATTTGTGGCAGTGAATTTTCTGTACCACCCTGACTCAGTTTTACCTGATGCATTTCTAGTTAATGTGACATCCAGAAAATTGGGACTCTCAGTACTGGCAGTATGGGTAAATCTTAAGTTCGCCTCATTACTGGGTAGCCAGTCAATGAATTCTGGTATTTCTTCCACCTGTCTTTCCCATATACACAATATATCATATTATTCTCTTGACAATGTGGACCTTCCTTTAATAAATAACCTAAAGTTAACAATAACTAAAAATATTACATTCACTGAAACTGAGGTTGAAATGTCCATAGCCAAACTAAAAAATAAAGCTGCAGGAAAGGATGGTATCCCATCTGAAATCTACAAAGAATGTAAAGAATTATGGGTACCTCTATTAGCTTATTACTTCAATATATGCTCTAAATTCCAATATACCCTCCTAGCTTGGGTAAAAAATATTAATATATGGATATTGAATTTAATACGTCTGTAAAGCATATAAAAAAGTTCTGGTAATAGCCTCAAAGGTTTAGTGATAATACTATTGTCAATCACTGGTAATAGTATTGTCAATCACTGGTAATACTATTGTTTTGTGCTGATACCTCCTGCCCCCGCGTAGTAAGCATGCCTCCTCATTGCGGTTTTCCTGTGTGGGCGGGCTGAACAGTTGAAAAAACATGGCGGCCATTCTGTCGCTTAGCGAGGGTGAACTCGGTTCTCCGTTTTTATTTTCCCTGATCAGCAAATTAAAATATCTGGTTGATCCTGCCATTCCAGTGGTGAAGAGCAGGTAAGATCTCATTAATTTGAAAAAAAAAAGAGGCAGATGCTGGCAACCGTCAGGCGCGAGCAGACAGCTGAAGACACAGCGTGAGACAGTGCGGCGGTTCGCAATGACCCACACTCCTTAACTGAACTGGCAAACCACCTGTCTGAAAAGACCCCAAAACACACTCGGATCCATATATTAAAAAAAATAAAGTATGGTTCCGTGTGTATTTCCGATCAGCAATACCATCTCGCGGTTCTGGACATGTAGGAACCTCTCGATGGTATTACTGACCGGTAATACATACGGAAACATACATTATTCTCTATTTATTGTACCACTACACAGAAAAGGTTCTGTTTATGACCCCATTAACTACTGTCCAATAAGCCTGTTAGATACTGTATCAAAAATAGTTTCAAGACTTCTAAATAGGTTAACAGACTGGGCAGAAAATTATTCTATTATCTCATTTTCACAGGCTGGTTTTAGGCAGGGGTTCTCTACTATAGGCAATATTTACGTCTTTTCGCATCTAATTGAGAACTATGTCCAATGGAGGAAGATGAGATTGTACGCAATGTTCGTAGACTTCTTTGTGGCATTTGACTCCCTAAACAGACAAACCTTTGGACAACCTTGCTAAATCAGATGTCCTGTCTCAGGGATGCTGCCGCAGCCCTAAATCTATCACAGATAGTACTTACCCCTACTAGGGTAAATGACACCAGGGGCTCTAGTACCCTCATTGATCTCATTCTCACTAATCATTTGGAGAGAATTCAAGATGTTCAGGTCCTCACAGATTCACTCAGTGATCATTCCCCAGTCACCTGTCACTGGTCAAACAGCTGGAAGCCCCCCCCCCAAAGATCTCAAGACACCACCAGCTAAAAAAAGGATCCCTGGCACACTTCCGCAGCCACCTCCTAAACCTTGACTGGTCCCCTCTTGCTCACCAGTCATCAGTGGATGCCGCTCTGTCCTTCTTTATTAGTTTATTCCAAGCTGCATGTGATATCTTTGCCCCTTTTGTAAAATGGATAGTAAAGTTCCAGTCCTTTCCATGGATAAATCAATCCTTGCTTGACCAAATGAAAGTCTGGGACAACCTGTGGCACCATGCCCTGGAGTTCAGGTGCCCTGCTGACCATCAACTCTACCGTGCTGCTCGGAACTCATGTACCTGGGCCATCCACCAAGGTGGCATATTATCAGGCCAATCTTTCAATCACCTGGGCAAATATAAAGGAACTAAGTGGAAAGTCCTCCTCCCCTCCATCCCTGCTGACCATTGATGGGGCCCCCACCCAAGACCCCAACAAGATTGCGAATGTTTTTAATGCAATCTTCTCTGACCTCAGCTCCATCCTCCCCCCTGACTTTTTTGCAGCATCCCCCGGTCAGTTCCCACCCTCCTTGTGCGCCACCTTTCCACTTTAGGATATTCTCCCCAAATGCTGCCCGCACTTACCTCTCCATGTTCCTCGGCAAAACTAGGCAGAGTGGTGACTCCCTTGATGTAAAGCTGTTCTCCTTAATGCTTGATGCAGTACTAACTCCCCTAACAAAAATACTCAATATGACTCTGTGTCAAGGGCAGTTCCCCTCCCTGTGGAAAATGGTGGTCATTACTCCAGTACACAAAAATGGTGAGCGCACCTCTACTATTAACTACAGGCTAATCTCCATCCTTCCTCCCCTCTCAAAAGTGCTGGATAAAATTGTAGCCAATCAACTTACTGAATACCTGGACTTGCATCACTTACTGTGCAAGCAACAGCACGGTTTCTGGAAGGGGCATAGTACAACTACCGTCCTCCTGGAGTATACCTCCTTTATCCATGATGCCCTTGACCAGGGTGTCTTGGCCGAGTCTGACTATATCGATCTCTCCAAGGCTTTTGACACTTAATCACCCTATGCTAATAAACTCCCTCCTCTCTGTTTGCATATCCCAAGAGGCTGCTGGCTGGTTCTCCTGCTGTCTCCATGGTGTACACAGCAATTGAAGATAAATAACACCCTATCCTCAAATCTTCCTGTCTGATTGGGTGTCCCTTAAGGATCCATCCTTGGCCCACTCCTTTTCTCTCTGTACTTAAACTCCCTTCCTATGGCCTCCACTGGCCATCTCCTCCTCTATGCAAATGATGCAGAGATCTTTAGTCATCATCCAGACCCCACACACCTCCAATTGTCCTTACGGGACTCGTTCACTGAAATCAAATCATGGTTTGCCTCCCCAAGCTGGTCCTTAACTATGAAAAAACAAAGGTTATGCTATTCACCCATCCACAACATAAACATTACCAGACCACTCTGTCTATACAAAGTTCCCAGGGTTCCACTCTGGAACCAGTCACTTGATTTAAGTATCTGGGGGTCACCTTTGACTCATCCCTTTCCTTCCATGAACGCTTAGCACTGATGTGCTCCACAATCAATATCAGAATTGGCCTCCTGTATTAACTCAGACCCTGCCTCCCTCCTGACGCTCTATGACTAGCTATCTCTAACTCCATCCTTTCCCTGGTAGACTACGGAATAGTCATCTATGGTGCCACCTCAGACTCTGCCCTTTCCCTGATAAAATGTGCCCTAAATAAGGCCTGCAGGTTAGCCATAGGCAGTGACAGGCTCATGCACACTTGTGACCTTTACTGATGATCATCTTGGCTTAACTTTCAGGGTCAGCTATTCTACCAGATCTGCCTGCTGGCCAAAAAAAATCCAGCTAGGGCTATCTCCCCCAGGCTGTCTCTCACTTCTCCAACTGAGTTTACCCAAATGGACCACCATACTCTCTGACACTGCTGCCTTTCACATCACCTTTGTTAAAACCAACGCTGGTCAAAGGTCCTTCCGGCACAGGGCTCCACTCTGGATGAACCAAATCCCTTTTCCTACCCTATCAATACCAAGGCTGGGACCTTTTAAAACTGAGTTACGAGACTATGTTATGTCTAACTCCAAATATGACTGCTGAAAACCCCGGTTCCATGTAATGACAAGTTCCTCTGCTGGCTAGTCCTTGACCCTATTGTATAACTGTATGGTACACACCTATGGTGTTGCTCTAAGTGTTTGTTATGAAATATGCCTCTGTATTTTATTCTCTGTATTTGTTCCCATTATCTTCTCTATTTGACTTTGTTTCCTTGTATGATGTGGAACCTTTGTAAATGAGTCCCTGACTCAAAGGGTTGTAATTCCTAGACTTTAAAAAATAAAAAATTAAAAAAATCTAAAGATTGATAAATCACTCTTAGTAATGATTTGCCTTCTTCATCATGGCACTAAATCTTCTGTAAGATATGACAACAAAGGAAATCGAACAGATTATTTCAAAACACACAAGGGAGTAAAACAGGGTTGCTTATTAGCCCACTTTTAACATATACATTAATGAACTTTTATCCTACCGAAAAATAACAACTTTAGATTCCCCTAAAATTAATAACATCTATTTACATTCTTTGGCTGATAATTTAGTTTTATTCTCCCTATCAAAAAATGGTTTGCAACAAAAAATTGATACTTTTCAAAAAAAGTATGAATGTCTGGAACTAAAGATCAACCTAAGAAAACAAAAATTATGTTATTCAAAGGAAAAGGACAACACCTCCCACAACCCAAATTATTTTGGGGAAACAGTCCCATAGAGGTAGTCAATGAATATCAATATCTGGGTGTAAAATTGGTAACTTCATTTAATTGGGCCCCTTATCAAAAAAAACCTCTGCCTAAAAGTGAAAATTATAGCTAATGCACTACTGAAATTTAATTTCACATATGGAGGTAACACCATTATTCCAGCGCTGAAAGCTGGATAAGCAAAAATAAACCCCATTTTAACATATGGGGCTGAAGTTTGGGGACATCAAATCTCAAAAGAACCTGCAAAAGCTCTGTCCTTTTTACTATAAAGCATTACTTGGGGTATCCAACTCAACATCTAATACCATGGTTAGAGCCGACATGGGAAGAATCGCTATATGCACTTTAATAAAACTACACCTGCTAACATATTGGTTGAAAATTATAAATAACAAACATAACAACCTTCCACATATGTGCTTAAAAGAAAAAAATAAGAGGACAAAAGAGGGCCACAAATCAAAGTGGCTGAAGGCCCTGGAAATGTATTGGCCACAAATCAAAGTGGCTGAAGGCCTTGGAAACGTATTGGCCAAAAATCAAAGTGGCTGAAGGCCCTGGAAATGTATTGGCCACAAATCAAAGTGGCTGAAGGCCCTGGAAACGTATCTCACAGATATAAAAATGAGCCACCTATGGAAAGACTATAATAAGAAAATAAGCATTTCTCCACCGTTCAGAAGCATAGTAAAGAAAAAATTATTTGAGAAATCAAGGAAATCTGATGTGTATAATAAAAGAACAAAAGTACTTGGAATGGTTCAAGCAAAATAAAATGGGGCATTACTTGGAGGAGTATCTGACCTTGCCTATTATTTCAACTGATAGAAATGTAATCACCTCGGCCAGATTTGAGATCCTAACCTCAAGATATACATACTACAATGCTGAGAATTTGGACACTCAGCAGTGCAGATGCAACAAAGGGCATAAAGAAACACTTGCTCATATAATAAACATTTGCCCCTTATACACAAAACCTAGAAATACATTTCTTCTAAATTTCCACGATATGTATACGGATAGTAATTATGATAAAATATTTATATTATTACACACTAGATTTGTGGAAGATGCTTTGCAGATATCCAAATTAATTTCCTCTGTAATTAAAATAAAAACATTTCAGATCAAATAAACATTAAAAGTCTTAGCAGGACATTCTTCCAAACCTTAGTATCTTGCAATTTTAAACTAATGAAATATAAAACTATGATTATATTTCTGTGCTGGACAAACACAGCATTGGTTACTAAGTCATCTTATGCTGAAATGTTGTAAAGTTGTATGTATTCTTCTCTGCTGAGAACCTAGACCTACAATTGTCTTCTATGTGTGTTTTCTTGTCGGTAACAGTGTGGATTTTAATTATTTTAATTGTCATAACTTTGACTGCTGACTACAGCAAAACTGAGCAATAAACTTTTACTTACTTACTTACAATACATCATCTAAAACAGAACCAGTGTTTACTCTTGCTGTAATATGGGTTAGTGACAGAACTCATCATCTGGTTATTCTCCCAAAATCCCAGAAACAAGTTGGCAAGGCTGGGGGCCCTGGCTGTCCCCATTGTTGTACTGCACATTTGTAAATAGTACTTACTTTTAAACTCAAAGGCATTATGAGTCAAAATGAACTCCAGTGCCTCCAGGAGAAAGTCAAATAGTAAATCTCTACTGTGCGTGTGTGTGGTTCTTCAAAAATAATCTGAATGCCCTCAGTCCATCAGGATGTCTAATTGACGTATACAGGGCCTTAGCATCAGTGCCTACATTAACCTAATTGTCCTCCCATGCGATCCCTTCAAGTTTAGCTAAAAGATCAGTGGTGTCTCTAATGTTGGGGTCTATTGACTGTACGCTCTCCTGTAAAAACAAATCAAGGAATTTACACACATTTTCATTTAAGGAGTCTATACCCGCAACTATGGGCCTGCTGTGGGGGGGGGTGTCTGGTAATGTTCATGTGAATTTTAGGGAGTATATAAAAACTGGGTGTTACAGGGTTCTCCCTCCACATATATTTAAACTCATTTTCACTAATAGAGCCCTCATTGACTGCACAGGTTAGAATCTGTGAAAACTCCGTCTTAAAATTTTCTGTTGGGTTGCTGAACAATTCTCTATAGTCTCTGGCATCATTGAGCAGGCCCACTACAATCTGCCTATAGTGTTCCTTATTCAGACTATTAAAGATAGGCCATATGAAAATTTGCACTATAGCTTTGTAGTGCCTGACCCAGGCTTAAAGATCAATTGCAAACATTTTATACATTGTTAAAAGAAAGCCTTAAAAAGCCTGAATTCAGGTCCCAGTGTTATAAGTAGTGTTTCCTGAAAGTTACATGTGATTTGGTTTTGTGGTTTGCTTTAAAGCAGCATTTGTTAACTTATTCTGCCCTAAATGAAAACAGTCAAGCGATTTCTGTCTCTCTGACTGAGCCTGGGAGGGTGATGACATCATATGGAACTAGTCTACAGCTTCAGCAGTGTAAGTACCTGCTTGACTGATGAGCTGTTAATTTCCCAATTAGCACAATCTGTGAGGTAATTGTTTGCTGTCCAGGGTTTTTACAAACTCAGTCTCTGGGGTTTGTTTAGATGAGTTAGCTGAAAATCCACATTTTGTCCTTCTAAAGAGCTGATCATTTGAGTTTCAGTGCTGAATTGAAGTGATATGCATTTGAGAATAAGGGGATACGTGATGCTGCAGCTTCTGATAGCGGTTTTATCAATTTGAGTGGCAAGTGAGCTCGGGGGTTATCACCAGTGGCTCCGTGAAGCACAGCCATGAGTGCTTAATCCCCGAGCTCACTTGCCACAAATGTTGATATAAACCGCTATCAGATGCTGCAGCATCACTTATTAATTTTATATTATAGGGGTTGACTTCAATGTGTCATTTGGTTGTGTATTTCTGTAGTTATTTTGTTAGTTTTCTGCTGTATTTGGGGGTTTCATTTGTGCTTCTGTGTTGCTGTGCTACAAGTTCTTACTTTAACTTGTGCTTTACTGCAGGAGAAACATTACCAGCAGCATTGCTACTGAATGTAATTCTGCATCGATGTTATCAGTGACAAGTAGACAGGGCTGATAGCAGCACCTGTGTAATGACAGTGCTGATAACCTGCAGTTCCTGTTGCTTGTCTACACATCATTAGAAGGAATCTGATTAGTGGTACTGATAGCTGTTTTTATCAAAATAAGTTATCAGTCAACCCCTATAATGTAAATCAGCTTCTCTGTATCACAGCTTCTGCCAGTTCTTTCTCATTAAAACTCTTTTTTTTTCCCTAGCTATATAACACTGGGTTGTTTATTTAATGGATATAAAGTAAATCTAAAGTTTGTTAATTCATACAAGCAGCTTGATGTAGCCTCAATAAGTAGGTACATGTAAGAACAATTTTTCTTCCTCTCAGATTGACACAGTTGCCTTCCACACTCTGCTATTTTAGGCACATGAACAATACGAACTCACAATTTCAGTTCTTTGATGATTTCTGTGTGAAAATACATAATGTATAACTAGAAACAGTGTATAGCATCCTGATGCCCCTTGTCTCCTGCACCACAGTTGAGGCAGCTGCACTCTGATGCCATGTCCTCTGCCCCCACAAGCCCTCTGTCTCTCTTGCCCACATTTGAGACCACTGCACCCAGCTGCCCACTGTCTTCTCCCACACAGTTGGAGTTGCTGCACCCTGTTGCCCGCCATCAGCCTGAACAGTCAGGGCTGCTGCACCATAATTCTCCATGCCAGAACAGTTGGGGTTGTTGTTGCAACCTGCTATGCACTGTCCCCCAAACCCACAGTTGAAGAGATTGCACCCTGTTGCCCCTTGTTCTTGTCTACACAGTCAGGGCTGCTGAGCTCTGCTACACCCTAGAGTCCATTGTATCTTGCCGCTACAGTTGGGGCTGCTGCACTGTGCTTCCCCATGCCACTGGAGGTGGGGCTTTTGCTTCAGCCTGCTATCCACATGCAATGTCCCAAATGAGCTGGGCTGCTGCATCATGAGCACCCCATCTCACAATAAGGGCTGCGGTACCCTGATTCCCTCTGTGTCCTGCCCCACAGTCAAGACTTCTGCACCATGCTGTCCACAGTCCCTTACTACCATAGCCAGGGCTGTTGCACCCTGCTCCAGACTACTCAGGTAGGGCTGCTGTGGCCTGCTGTGCCCTAGAGCCCCTTGCCTCTACAGTTAGGGCTGGTGCACCATGTTGCCACTGACCACAAGTATTAGGGCATTTACTGCCCCCTGTCCCCTGCCCCCATAGTTGTGTCAGTTCCACCCAGGTGTGGCTGCTGCATCCTGTCCCACAGCTTGGGCTGCTGTACCCGAATGCCACTGTTGTCTCCTGACCAAACAGTTAGGACTTCTGCACCCTAATGCCCTCTGTCCTTCACCCCATAATACAAGATGAAAGCATTTTTTCTGTTTTTTTTCTTTTGGACAGTTCAGCCAACAAATCTGACTGTGGTGGCAGGGGGCAACATGGTGCAGCAACCCTAACTGTGGAGTCATGGGGCTGTGGAGGAACTGGGTTGTAGGGTGCAAGAGGGTGCATCAGCCCTGACTGTGTAGACAGGAACAGGTGCAGCAACTCTGGCTATGGTGGCAGTTGACAGACTACAGCATGGTGAAGAAGCCTTGATTGTGGGGCAGAACATGAGGTGGGGCAGCAGGGCACAGCAGCCCTGACTGTGGGATGGGATGTGCATGGTGCAGCAGCCCTGCCCATTTGGGAAAATGGATGTAGGTAGTAGAGTGCAGTAAAAACCTCACCTCTGGTGGCAGGGGCATCATGGTGCAGCAGCCCCAAATGTGGAAGCAGGGGGCATGAGATTCTAGGGTATAGAAGTGCACAGCAGCCCCGACTACGGTGACAGAAACAGGGGGAACCGGGTGCAGTGGCTCTGATTGAGGGGGTGGGAGATGAAGGGCCACAGTCGGGCGCAATAACCTCAACTTTTCAGGCAGGGGGCAGCAAGGTGCTGAGGCCCTGATTGTTCAGGTAGGTCATGGGACAACAGTGTGCAGCAGCCCTGACTCTATGGGACATGAGAGTGGGCAGCAGGGTACAGCATCCTCAGATTTGGGGAAGGAGACAGGTGCATGTGGGGCAGGTGACATGAGGCAGCAGAGTGCTTCTGCCTCAACTGTAGGTAGGAGATCATGGCATCAGGATGCTATGTAGTGTTTCCAGTTATACATATGTGTAACCCCCCCCACAAATGGGGGTTCCTAAAAGCCTTCCCGGAGCTTGCTTAAATGCTTCATGCCCGGCTGGTGTTCAGCGTAAGTCCGCTAAATGTGGGGGTTGAGAGAGCTTTTAAAGCCTCCAGTACTGTCTCTTTAAGAGCTGCCTGTTCGCAGGCTTTAGTGGTTCAAATAGAGGCTTGGGGTTTCTCTGCTCGAATCCCCCCCTGGACTGCTGTCTGATTGCTCCATTTTTGCAGTCGCTAGGAGCGCTAAGGGAGCCCATTTGAAAGATATAGTTGTCCCCCCTACAACATGTATAGTATTGGTAAAATGGCAGTTGTCTAACATTTTTTATTGCAGCTGGGACTTTGTGTTGTGCCCCTCCATATTGGACTCGGACTGTGTAAAAGGAGTCCAATAGTAGCTAGGGGGCATTGGAACTGGCGTGGAGGTGACCAACCAGGAATCAGGACTCTGGCTGGAGCCAGCAGACCAATGGGGACACAGCTTGTAATTCCTGGACGTGGTATTATGGGTCATGGTGCCTTTTCGCACCACTGAGGGTTAGAATAAGTGACTGGCATATGTAACCAGCCAATGAGATCGGGTAGCGCCCAAGCTGTGAGGATTGCCCCATGCTGTTAGGGGCAGATGCGTTGTGACTGTGAAGGAGAAGGAAGCTCTGAGCTCCTGCGCCCTTGAGTGTTCGCAGGGGAAGCGCATGAAAGGCCTGAGGTGGCCGTTTGTATTGCCAGTACTCCACAGATTAAATCTGTAGGCTTGCTGCCAGAGGAGGCTGTGTACAAGCACAGCTACCTACTGGGCTTCACCTGAAGAGGACTGGAGAATCTGCTGAATTGCGTTCGGTCTGTCAGGACATTGAAGCTGCAGTGAAACGCCCGCATAGCTGTGAGTTTGTTCGGGTCCTGGAAGCAGCTGCCTGGTATGGTACCCCTCTGTTGTTTCCATATAAATGTGTGAGGAGGCCGTTGAAGCTCAGGTTCAGCCCTGCAAGTGGTGAAAGGGTGGTTCTCTGCTGGAGTTGTGAGTACTGAATCACGGTAGCTCCCTGTTAAAGCTTATAAACAAATACAAAAATTGTTTTGTTGTATTGCTGACTGCACTAATTGAGCTTTTTGGCTCCATCTGATCTGCTCAGGAATTAAATGCTTGCTTGTGTCAGGGCCCCAACTAGCTGCATCGAGGAACTAGCCATTAGGGCTTGGGTACCCATAGACAGTAATTAATAGGTTAGGCCTGTGCACAGAGCCATAGGTAGATTTTCATATACTGTAGTGGTAAGCTAATCAACCTGATTTCCCGCAGTCCTTGTTATCTCCCCTCAAATAAATCAGATTGCTTGTTTTGCAAAAGTACACTGGCTAGTCTGTGTATTAATGGTGAAATATTTCCCAGTGAATGTGGTGTAACTGTACCTTACTTTTCAGGGGTCCCGGGTGAGCTGACTGGTTGAGCAGGGGGTGAAGTGTATATGGTAGGACCACTGAAATTGAACTCGTGGGCCACTAGTGGGAAGAAGGGGTTGCAGCAACCCAGAGGGTTGTGACCGAGTCAACCTCGTCTGTTCTAACCCCGACCTCTGGGTGGAGGCACCCGCCAACGGATCTGGGCCCCTCACCCTGCTACAGTTAGGGCAGGCAGGGGTAGTAGCCCTTAGGATAGCGCCCTCTGGGGGTTACATATGCATGATGTATATTAACTCAGAAACCATCAAAGAACTGAAATTTGTGAGTTCGTATAGTACATGTGCCTGAAATAGCAGAGTGTGGCAGGCACCTGTCTGTCAATCTGAGAGGAAAATAATGTTCTTACATGAACCTATTTATAGAGACTACATTAAAAAGACAAACTACTTGTATGAACTAATAAACTTTTGATTTATTTTATATCCACAAACTAAACAACCCAGTATTACATAGCTAGAAAAAAAAGAGTTTGATGAGAAAGAACTGGCAGCAGCTATGATACAGAGATGCTGATTTCTCAAATGCATATCACTTCAGTTCAGCATTGAAACTCAACTGATCAGCTCTTTAGGAGGACAAAATGTGGATTTTCAGCTAATTCATCTAAACAAACCCCAGAGACTGTGTTTGTAAAAACCAAGGATAGCAAACAATTACCTCACAGATTGTTCTAATTGAGAAGTTAACAGCTCATCAGTCAAGCAGGTACTTACACTGCTGAAGCTGTAGCCTAGTCCCATATGTTGTCATCACTCTCCCAGGCTCAGTCAGAGGGACAGAAACAGTCTGTTTTCAGTTAGTTCAGAACAGGTTATTAAATGCTGATTTAAAGAAACCCACAAAACCAAATAGCATTACATTTTCAGGAAACACTACTCATAATGCAGGGACTTGAATTCAGACATTTTTAGGCTTTTTTTAAACAATGTGTAAAGTGGCTGCCATTGATCTTTAATGTGTGCATTTGATGCTTAATTCCTTGGTCTTCTTTGGGCTTACTCTGTCATAGTGATTTGATGTTTTTCTGTTTTGTACTGTTACTACTGGGTTGTCAGTAGTGCAGGTAGATGAGGGATTTATTTGTACTTAATCACTATGTGTAATATTCAAGAGTCTTTTATGAGTATGTATGACTAACGCTATTAAAGGCACTCCGTCATTCTGTAAACCACACCCCCTGAGGAAGATTCAGCATTAGTCGAAATGCCAGGGTAAATGGTAACAGCTTGTTACATTACCAGTATGTGAGTGCCAGCATTATAAAAGTGGATTAAATGGTATTTTACCTGCGACTCATGAGTTAGTGTTATTATTTTCCCTTGAGTGCCATAGTTCTGGGACTCTGTACAATCAAAGTCACAATGCTTGTTGGAGTAGGAGATTATACTAAACCTTGATGCGGGGGGGGGTCACATCAGGAGAGGGTCAAGGGAGAAGCCAGGAGGTCAGGGAGTGGGTAGACGGGAACAAGTAGGAGCCAGAAGATTTCTTAGTTGATGTAGGAAGAGAGGGGGAGAGGTGAAGTGGGGAGGGGAAGAGATTTCAAGAGGGAAGGGAGGCAGTAGGGAAAGCAACTTGTCCAACAGAGGCATGACTATGGGGAATGGCAAATGTCCGGGAGTCCCTGGAGCAGAGAGATAGTAGGAGGAGAACGGAACAAGGGAGACAAATGGCTACATTTCTTCATCCTCTTCTTATTCAGGGGTACCATGCAGCTTTTTGTCTCTTTCCATCTTCATTTATCTTAACCTTAGAACCACTTCCAAAATATCCTGGTAGCTATATTAAAAGTACGCAGTGCACAACATTTGCATATGTTAATTAACCAATTAAAGGTATGTAATGCACAATATTTGCATATGCTGATATTCCTATTAAAGGTATGTGGTGCAAACATTTGCATATGCTGACATGCCCATTAAAGGTATGTGGTACAAATATTTGCATATGCTGATATTCCCATTAAAGGTATGTGGTACAGACATTTCTATATGGGGATTATACTGTTAAAGGTAGGTAGTACACAACATGTGGATATCCTGAGTATCCTGTTAAATGTATGTAGTACACATAATTTTCACATGCTGATTATCCTAATAAAGGTATGTAATTCACATGATTTTCATATGCTAATTATCTCATTAAAGTATGTAGTGTACAATATTTGCATATACTGATAAGCCTATTAAAGGTATGTAATGCTAACATTTGGATATGCTAGTTATCCTATTAAAGGTATGTAGTGCACAACATTTGCATATGCTGATATTCCCTTTAAAGGTATATGGTACACACATTTGCATAAAATGATTAGCCTATTAAAGGTAAGCAAAACATTTACATATGCTGATTATCTAGTAAAAGTATCTAGTATGCAACATTTGTGTATGCTGATTATTTCATTAAAGGCCTGTGGTATACAACATGTGCATATGCTGATTATCCTATTAAATCTATGTAACACACAACATTTGAATATGCATATTATTCCATTAAAGGAATGTACTGCAGAATATTTTCATATTTTCATTACCCATGAAAGGCATATAATGTACTTTGCTGAGTATTCTATTTTTTTTATTATTTAACATTTTTAACCTGAAACTGGGTAAAATCCCAAGGGCATCAAATTCCCATTGACAAGGTGCCCAGGCAGCACAATCAGATAAACATAAAATACATATTAATGCCTAAAATCAAAAACATGAAATACACTCATGAGTAACACTTATAAACCAAGTTATCCAAATGTTATTTTGTTTTTCAGATTTGTTTTAAAGACAGTGTGTGACTTAACATTATGTAAATACAAAATCACACATGCCCACACAATGCAAAGCATCATGGGCTGCATATGCAAATCACCACAGAATACATATGTAGTTCACAGGCAAGCTGTTCCATAGTTTAATCAAGTGATAAAGAAAAGACCTTTGTCCCAGAAGTATGTTAAAAAATCGAAGCCTGATGGTCAGCGTTTGAGAAAATCTTGTGGAATAGGAAACAGCTAATTGCCTACATCAGACATGAAGGAACATGCAATACTACTTTTTAAAAAGTGTCTAAAATTAATTAGCATAAAATAAAAACACATAAGCTTAAACAAAAAACAACTCAATTTGTTGAACAAAAAGACAGTGATGCATCAGCTTGGACCCAGAGATGGCAAAACGACAGATGGCATTATACAGTGTATCTATCCTTTGTAATGAAGTATCTGTAGCAGCAATGTAAGCAAGGCAACATTTATTTGTATGGTACTGTTTCCATAAGACTCAGGGTGCCTCACAATAAAGCCAAACAAGAAAATAAATAATAAATAAATTCATAAATATAGAGTAAAACCCATGTTTAATAGAATAGATTAGTCAAGGACAACCTGTGCAAATAAAAGAGGTTTAACTGGGTTTGAACACCTCCACAGAGCGTGATAAGTGTGCTGCCTTGGGAAGAGTATTCCAGAGCAGAGGAGTGGCAATGCCAAAGGCCCTGTTTCTGACTGCTTTAATCTAGACCAGAGGACCTGAAGCAGTCCCAAATCCATGGAATGGAGGGGTTTGTGGGAGTGTAGGGCACCAAGGGCTAGAATCACAAAAAATTGCAAAATGCAGCGCAAGTTTGCGATGGCCCGGGTGTTAAAAAATGCTATTCACAGATGGATAGCATAGGGTACTAACCGACTGTAAATTGGGCAAGTTAGAGTCAGTGGTAACCCATTACTGCTACCTCTAACCCCACTAGTGCTGCCCCAATCTGCATACCTTTAAATGTCCTTGCAATGAATAGCACTAGTGCACTATTTGTTATTCACAAAAGCAGCCATGCAAAAAAGCCCATTGGGCATGTAATGTGTAAGCTGGCCATTTGCATGTGCAATTTGGGCCCATTTACTTGGTCTGCAAGGGAGTTTGGCATACACCCCCCTCCCACAAGGGGGAATTCCAGTCCCGTAGTTACACAAGAGCCCCCTAGTGGTCTACTGATCCCTCCCCATTCTCCCATTGCCATCCTCATATAATAAAAATAAGGTTCCTTTGTAATGTAGTGGTCCCTCCCCTCCCCTGTTCCCTGAGCACTGTTCCCATAGAAGTAAAATTCAGTTCCCTGGTAGTCTAGTGGTTCCTCTCTCCTTCCCAGCTTCTGACTGCCATTCCTGTATATGACATAAGTGTCCCTGGTAGTCTAGTGATCCCACCCCATTCTCCGATTGCCATTCCATAGGTTAAAAAATAAATTCCTGTCCTGTGATAGAAATACAGAAAGAGAGAGGCACTGCCCATGGTATTGCTCCCAATCACCTGCCCGTCATCAAGTAAGGAATCTCCCTGGTGGCAAGCAGCCCCCCCATCCAATGACCCCTCCAAAATGTATAACACATTACCCATTGGTGTCCAGTGGTCCACCCCCACATCCCAATCCCTTGTATCAGAAAGTTCCCCAGTTCCCTGGTGGTCTACTGGACTCCCACACTTTCAGGCATTGATACCTCAACCCGCTCCCCCCTATCCTGATTCCCAGCCAGCGACCAGAACAACCCTTCTCTCATCTCTGCAGCTGGACACCAACTGAGCTCTCAATGAACACCTACTGTATTAAGTATTAATGTCTTCTAATTTGTTAAGAAAAGAGTATCTTACTTGTTCATTGGATGAAGAGGAGCTCATATATTGGAACCATTATTAGTGAGGTAAACACCAAGGTAGAGAAGTCATTTGGAAGCAGGACAGGGGTAAATGCAAAAAAAGGCAAAGGCAGTAAGGACAGGGATGGGGCTAAAAGGGGTAAGGCCATCAAAAAATGGAGGGTGATGAGTACCAATGCCCACAGTCTGTGTAACAAGCTAACTAAACTAGTGGCCTTGATGGAAGAGGGTTGTCTGGATATTGTGGCAGTCACTGAAACATGGTATGCAGAGAACCATGACTGGGATGTCAACATACCAGGATACACAATCTACAGGAGGGACAGGGAGGGTAAAAAGGAGAAGGAGTAGCTCTCTATGTAAGGGAAGAGATTAAGGTAACAGAACTAAAAAGTAAACATGAAGTAGATGAGTCACTATGGGTCACCTTGGAGACAGGAAATGGCACGGCAATCTGCATGGGAGTTGTGTACAGACCCCCAACTCAGGGGGAGGGAATCAACAATAAAATGACAGAAGGCACCCTTAAAATGGCAGAAACAGGGGAGATATTGTTAATGGGGGACCTGAATATGCCAGATGTTAAATGGAGCACCTTTTCTGCAGGCACATCCAGGAGCAGGGTCATTCTTTATGCCCTACAAGGGGCATGCCTCAGACAGCCAGTGTGGAACCCACTTGGGATGGAGAAATCTTAGACCTGGTACTCTCAAATGGGGAAGGAGAAAGGATCTCGGATTTAGAAGTGGGTAGCCATCTGGGAACAAGTGACCACTAAACAGTATGGTTCACAATAAACATAGCCATAGAGTCAAGCCATACAAAAGCAAGAGTATTGGACTTTAGGAGGGCTGACTTTGGGAAAGTGAGAGAGTGCTTCAGAAAAGCACAAGCAAATGGGCGAGAAGGAGGGGTGGAGGAACAATGGGGAATAATCAAAACAGCCATCACAGAGGCAACAAGTCTTTGTGTGAAGTGAACCAATAAAACAAAACAAAGGAAAAAAACACTATGGTTCTCAAAAGAGGTGGCAGGGAAGGCTAAGGAGAAAAGGACAGCATTCAGGAAATATAAGGAAACACAGAAGGAGCAGGACAGAGAACTTTATCAGTTAAAGCAGAAGGAGGCAGGGAAGGCAGTCAAAATAGCAAAGGCCCAAATCGAGGAAAAGATAGCCAATTCTGTTATGAAGGGGGATACAACCTTTTATAGGTACATTAGGGAATGAAGAAAGACCAAGGGAGGGATACATAGACTTAATATAGGGGAGGGACTGTGAACAGAGGGTGATAGTGAAAAAATGGGGATACTGAATGAATATTTCTGCTCAAAATTCACAAAAGATGAGGAGGGGGAGATACCTAAACCATACAAAAGAAACACTCTGGATAGGGGAGTCGATACCAGTCCATTCACAGAAGAAAAAGTTTTGAAAGAACTCTTGAAACTGAGGGTGAGCAAAGCAATGGGGCCTGATGGGATTCACCCCAGAATTCTAAAAGAACTAAGGGTAGAACTAGAGACACCACTGACCACTCTCTTTAACAAATCATGGGAGGATGGGGTGGTACCTGAGGACTGGAGGAGGGCAGATGTGATTTCACTTCAGCAAAGAGGGAGCAGGGCAGAGGCAGGAAACTATAGACTGGTTAGTTTGACCTCAGTGGTAGGGAAAATGATGGAATCACTTCTGAAGGAAAGAATTTTTGAGTACCTAGATGCCAGTGGGGCACAGGACCCAAGGCAGCATGGATTCTCAGCGGGAAGGTCATGTCAGACGAATCTAATAGATTTCTTTGACTGGGTGGCCAAAGTAGTAGACTAGGGAGGGGCTGTGGATATGGTCTACCTAGATTTTAGCAAGGTATTTGACACAGTCCCACACAAAAGATTAATATACAAGTTAGCCAGCCTTGGAGTGGGTCCCAAGGTGGTAGCCTGGATAAAAAAATTGGCTGGACAACAGGACACAAAGGGTAATAGTAAACGGAGTTCACAGTGAAGAAAGGATGGTAACAAGTGGGGTACCACAGGGTTCAGTACTGGGACTGGTCCTTTTGAATGTCTTTATAAGTGACATTGGAGAGCACTTGGAAGGAAAAGTATGTCTCTTTGCAGATGAAACAAAGATCTGCAACAGGGTTGATACACAAGGTGGGGTGGAAAGGATGAAAAGGGACTTGGCAAGGTTGGAGGAAGACACAGGCGAACAGGGGTGGCCAAGAGGTGGACGGGGGCCACAGGAAGCATATGTGTGTGTGTGTGTGTGTGTGAGGGTCTGGGCATGCCACAGAGGAAGGAGAGCAGTGGGGCAGAGGCAGGGCATGCAGTGGTGTAGTTCAAGGGGTGCACCCGGTATAGGAGCAGGACCAGCAGCATACAGCCGGGGGTGACAGGGTAGTCAGCCACCTGGGGGGGGACGCCAACCTGGGACATGGCCAGTGCCACCTTCCAGATGGAGGTGGTAATGAGGGGTGTGAGTAGGCAGGCTGCGGGGAGGCACGACCATGGAAGGGCCTGTAGGCAGTATGCCCAGAACTGGCTGTACCGTGCCGCGTCAGCTTTGAGTTGTACAGTGACATCGAGATCGTGGGCCAGTACCACCTGAACCAAGCCATCCTGAGGCGGCTCTGTGAGCTGTGCAGTGAGGAGATGCAGGCACCCACAAGACAGAACCATGCTCTGTCCGTGGAGACAAAGATCACAGCTGTCATGTGCCTGCTTGCCACGGGAACCTTCCAGAGACCAACAGGGGACACAACAGGCATAACAGAGTCGGCCGCATCATGCCTACTGACACAATTCCTCAGCACACTGTTGCCACATGGTGCAGAGTACATCCATTTCCCCAGCACACAGGTGGAGCACACAGCAAACATGCAGGAGTTCCACAGGGTAGCACAGTTGCCTGGCATGCTCGGGGCCATTGACTGCACCCATGTTGGCATCCGCACACCACCTGGCCCAGAGAGGGCAGCATATATAAACCGCAAGGGATACCCGAGTGTCAACTGCCAGGTGGTGTGCGATGCCAGGGGGTGCATAATCAATGTCTGTGCCATGCACCCTGGGGGAGCACACAATGCCTTCATCTGGCACCACTCTGCACTGTGCCATAGGTTCGAGAGTGGGTGCATCCCCACTGGCCACCTGGTAGGTGAGTATGCAGTGCATGCCAGATGCTGGGAGCAGCAGGGGGGGTGTGTGTGGCAAGGGCAGGGGTGCCATGGGGTGCAGCCTGGAAGACCAGGGGCACAGTGACACAGACCACCATGCTAACAATACCTCCCTACAGAGAGGTGATGGTGGGTACCTGCTCCGGCTGCTCACACCATACCGGTGCCCCTCGACCCCAGCGCAGCAAGGGTACAATGAGGCACACACCACTACATGGAGCATCATCGAGCGTGTGTTCAGGCTGTTGAAGGCTCGGTTCCTTTGCCTGGACAGGTCTGGTGGTGCCCTACAGTACAGCCCCTCAAAAGCCTGTGGGTTTTTCCTGGCCTGCTGTATCCTGCACAACATAGCAACTGACTGTGGGATAGCCATTGAGGTCCAAGAGGGGGACAGCGGTGGGGACGATGAGTATGCTGGTCCAGCTGGTGTTGGGCAGCCACCCCCTGGGTGAAGGGAGCCCCGGCTGGCCCAGATGGCCCAGCAGCACCGGGACACCATCACAGAGGAGCACTATGGACCACACAGGTAGGTAAGCAGAATCACGAGCAAGTACCGGGGCAACAGCACAGCTGACAGACAGGCAGGGGAGGACACCAAGGCAGGTCCAGTGGCAGTGGTGCGGGAATGGGCGGGGGACCACACACAAAGGCAGAACACATCAGGGCTGCACACAGCATGCACACACACCCCATTCCTTGTCCACAGGGCCACACACACACACACACCCACCCCATACGTCCCCATCACACACCCACACAGGACCCAACAGAACCATACCACATGAGTATGTCTCAGATGCTGAGCACCGTTGCACAGTGGCGGCCAGCGTTATGCTGGCATCATCATGCATATGCCACAATGGCCAGCAGCAGGGTGGGTGTGCACAGTGCCAGTGTGAGTGCCAGAGAGGGTACCACGCCCATGCGTCGCACACGGAACACCACAGTGCACACTGGGCAGTGGCCGATGGCAGTCATGGAGAGGGACGGGTCAGTCACATTGCACAGTAGCACATCTGCCATGGATGCGTGGGCAGCTCCACCGAGACCTGCCAGCTGTAACAGGCTGATCAGTGGCCTCATGGGGTGGCACTGATGGTCCCCAAGGGGTGATGCTGCGTGAACGTGACTGTGTCCACGCAGGTGTCTTCAGCCACCAAACATGCCCACACCAGGTGTGCTTGGTATGCCCACAGCCGATCCTGGCGTCAACATGGCAGTGGTCGCCTGACGCCAGGACCAAAGGGTGGACATTGCACTCTGCAGGGTGTGCGGCGGATGGGCACACAGCTGGTCGGCCAGTGTTGCCACAACAGTTGCCATCGCAGTGGCATGCCTATCGATGGCTGTGATCACATCTGCCCGCTGTTGAGCAAACTCTGCCAGGAGCAGGGCACGGTCCCTGCTGCACCACTCCTCTGCCTGGCACAGCTCTGCACAGAGTGCATCCACTACTACCACGAGCCATACCTGCTGATCCACAGAGGCCTGGAGCAGATGGCTGTGGTCATCCAAGGGGTCGTCTGCATGGCCATCATGCTGACTCCTATGTGGTTCCTGACCCTGCGGCACAGCGTCCAGTGACGGTGGGTGACGCACAGTGGTGCCTTCCTGGGGTACATCCTCATGCGGTGCACTGTTTCCACCCATACCCCCGTCCCCCTGTCAACACTGTCCAGCTGCTGCCACTGCCCCTCCAGCTGCTGAGCACTGGGCACCACCGACATGGCTACATCGGCACCACCAACAACACTGCTGCGTCTGCACGCCAGAGCTGCCCCACTGGATTCCACAGACACAACAGGAACAATGGCTGGTGGGCAGGCAACCATGCCAGTGCTGCCCGCACTGCCGCCTAGGCGGATGACAGTCGTGGGATCCCCCTTTGACCCACCAACATTACTGTCTGTGATGTGTGTCATGTCATCATCGGTACTGGAGTTAGCCCTGATCTGTGTCTTAACACATAGGACACCATGTCTGGTGTCCCACTGGAACACAGTCAGGGTCTCATCCACACCCACACCACAGGCATCAGTCCAGACAGCTGTGCAGGGCTGCAGATGGTCGGTCCCTTGGACACCAGTGGAGGTGGATGGGTGCTCCACCAGTTCCAGGGCCACTCCCTCGGTGGACATACCCACCACCGCTGCCCCATGCAGACATTCAGGAGCTGTAAAGGAACACAGTACCATTAGTGGTTCTGGCTGAACCCTGGAGCCCACCCCCCCTGCCACCCACACTCTGCCAGCACCGGTCCTACCATATAGTGATGGGCTACCACCAATCTGGAAGCCTCTAATAGGCACACCCTCAATGGCACAATGCTGCATGCTGCCAGTCACCTGCTCCTCCAGCGGCATCAGGCGTGGCACGTCTTGCTGGCTTCCACCAGTGGTGGCATGCTCTGCCCGGATGGCGGCCACCTTGTCCTTTATGCTCCTCCTGTTCATGCCAACCTTCTTTTTGCACTCCTGCATGGAATGCTGGTGACTGCCCTGCTGGTTGACTGCACGTGCCACTTCACCCCACTCCACCGCACGGGCCTGTGGTGTGCCCCTCTGTCCGCTGAGGAGTGGCTCTCTGTTGAGGTAGGCCTCAAACAGGGCATCCAATTCTGCCTTGGTGAAGTTGGGCCTCCACTTCTGCACCCTCCCCTGCTCCTCATCCTTCTCACGTTCAGTCATGCTTGTACCTGGGGATGTGGATAGGTGTTACCATGGACTGTTCAGTCCCATACAGCCCTCCCAGACCACTGTCCTGGCATCTCCGCAGCATGGCACTTACCTGCAAAGGCTGCAATACCGATCCATGGCCTGTGCAATTCCATGGCACCTTTATAGCGCATCGCATGCAAATGAGGGTATGCACAACTGTAATGGGATGCAGCGGATGCGCTGAGGAATGAATCATGAGCAGATTTGCATAACCTGGATGAATATCATGCGGATACACCTTGCGCAATGGTGTTGTGCATGCTCAAGTCATGGTGCACCACTGTGACGTGCACAATCAAACCCACACCATGCATGCGCGTGGTGCTGACACATATGCCATCAGTGCAGCATACGCACATAGCACAGGAGGCAGTACAGTGCACAGTCATTACTGTGCCTGTGGCACTTGTGCGCTGAATGTCCTATGGGGCACACGTGACATAGTGTGGATGGCGCAATGCCATCATGCCCCATATTGTGCCACTGTGCCATGGGTGCCATGGTGCCTCTGTGTAGTAGGCCACTGCATGGCATCACACACATGAACCCTACCGCGCACCATACAGGGGCCTCCCAATAGTGCAGTTGCACTCCATATGTGGCCAGACCCTTGATCCTGCAGCTGCGCTTTGCCCTCTAGGTGCCATGCTGCCACATGACTGCCCCCATTGCACAGTCCAGTGCCAGTGTGATTGCGAAAGGCAACTCAGCACTGCGATGCTTCAGCATGTGGGACACGTGCACTACCTGGTGCCATTTTGCACTGTGGACAGCTTGGATAATGCTGTCCACCAGAGCCCCTGTGTGGAGTGCCATTGAGCTGGCCAACCTGGTGGCTCTTGTAGAGCCACAAGTAGGTGCCCTGTTTGGGCAGGTGCTCCTCCAGAGGCCTTGCACGTGGTGTGGCAAGTGGTTGTGGATAGACTGGAAGAGGCCACTGGGAGCCATCGTTCTGGGGAGCAGTGTTGCCACCGCTACGGTGACCTCCAGTGGTATGACCCTGACTGCCTGAGGTGCCTGCAGGTGCATGCCCAGCGGGGAGCCATGCCACGGCCAGGTAGGTGCTCCTTGACCATCACTAGTGATCTCCAACGGTCCTTGGGGCACAGAGATCAGCAGGCCAGGCCGCCAGGGAGGCCAGCCCCTGTGTTGTCTGGTGTGGGGGTGCATCATGTCCACCCTACGCCACCACGACCCAGACATGCTGTGCGGGCCGATGCACCGGTGGGGGGGGGGACCTATAGGTCAGACGTGTACTGATGTGCCTCTCTCAATGTTTCCCCCCTAGGACCAGAGGAACACCATAGAGCACGAATGGCCAGGGAGCAACAGGATCAGGACCAAGCCAGGGGAGTAGGCATGTGGGCAGGCCACATTGGTGGTGCTGCAGGTCAGCAGCGCCCTGCTGACCAGGATGCAGGTGAGTACCGTGATTCCCTATACACCTGACCAGGGTGGGTTGCAGGGGTGGTGGTGTGGCATGGCTCCACTGCACATGGCCCCTCCAGCTGTGTACTTCCCATGGTGCCCTCTGCACCATCCTGTGGGCCTGAACATGTGGGTGGGTGTCACAGGTGGACTGTGGGTGCACTCGGTGCCTGGCTGTGCCACTGTCTTCCCACTGCATTTCCATGATGCCAGACTGCCAGGATGGCACTGTGCAGTGCACAGGTGGTGATGGTGTGCAACTGTATGCATGGCTACAGTTGCCCAGGTGGGCAGCTCACATGGACACACTCATTGTGGGTGATCGCATGCCATCCCGGGGCACTGGTCACTGATGCACGCTGTGCACATTGGGTAGGCTGCATTAGTCTGGCCAGTCACTCATACTGTTTCTGCTCCCTTGTCCTAGGTGGACGTCGTTGAGAGGCCGTGGAGCAGACCCTCTGGCAGATCCTGCACGTCACCCGGGTGACACTTGAGCTGCTCGAGAGGATGGACAGAGTGGACTGGCGGTGGCACCACAGGCACCACAGGGCAGCAGGAGAGGAATGGGGCCACCAGTAGGGCCTGCTGCAAGTGGAGTCACTCCATCCCTCCCTGGACTGTAACCCACACCCCCATGTCCTCCACCGTTGCCATTCCCATTGTCTCCTGACCCTACCCCTCCCCCCTTGTAGCGTCCTCACCCATCCCCTCCTCTGTTGTACATAACTGTATATAGATATTGTTGCTGTTGTAGATGTTGTTGTTCTTTGTAATACATTCATTTATATCTACGTCCGTGTCGGTCTTTGATTTGCAGCGGGTGCATGCAGCCTTGCTGCAATGGTGTGAATGGCTACTGTGGGGTGGGGCTGGCTTGGTCATGGGTGTACCTGGCGGGGCTCCTCCACCGGTGTGGATTGGGGGCCATGGGCTCTGTCTAAGGGCATGTGTGGTGTGCCCTATGCACTGTTCACCTGTATGCGGCAGGCTGTGGTGTATGTGCCGTATCCCAGCCACCCCTGTCAGTGTGTGCTTTGTCTGTGCAACTGTGGCCATTGCTGCTACACCACAACCATGCATGACTGTGGTACGCATGGTCATGTGGCCCCCACCACCGCATGCTTGGCTGATAGCATGCCTTTAGGGGCAGGCCATACCTGTCGCCATGCAGGCACGGTGCCCTTGCAGCTGGCATTATGACCCCTGGACTATTGCACATCTGTCCCTGTTGCTACTGTGGGTGGTGCTATTGTTTGCTCCCTCCATGCAGTCCATGGTGACTGGGGGTGGTGCTTGTTGTCTGGTGACTGTCACATGGGGTCCTGCTGCATGCAAGTGGTGGCCTGGTCACAGGCCCCTCACCTGCCATCAGGGTGGCCAGGCTCATGGGGTGACCACCACATGGCAGGATCACCAGCACCCTGGTGGTGGGCAGGCCACAGGTACATGGCACCATGGGCTTCATGATGGCAGAGCCTGTTGCACTGCTTTGCATGGCTGTTTGCTGGAGTACCCATGGAACTTGGAGGGAGGGCATTGTGTGTGCCCCGTGTTGCCTCCTGTATGGTGCATGCCTCCATGCACCATGGGAGGGTGCTGTGTTTCCTGGTGATGCTGGTGCTGTGGCGGGGTGGGTGCATGGGTGGTGAACCTTTTTCTGGTCCCGTGATCGGAGTGCCTTCCTGCTTGTGGTGATGTCCAGGGCAGTCCTTGTCACGTGCGGGGTCCCTTGGATACTGGTGCCAGGTCACCCACCTTGCTGTGTCTCCATGGGGGCCATGCTAGAGGGCCTTGTGAGAGTTGTGGTGGCGCTGGTGGATGGTGTCACCACCTGCATTGGGTGGTCATGGTGGGGTTGTGGTACATGTGCATTGCGCTCTGGGGTGAATGGATGCCTTGGCACGGTGGTGCTGGACTGCCTTCAGTGCCATGCACTGTTTGGTCTTGCTTCTGTGCTAGGTGTCTCAGGCACTCTGTACTGGGGGGGGTCAGCATTGTAGTGGTGCCATGGCATGGGTAGGGCTTGGCCATATTTGTGTCCTGGTCTCTGTTGGCCGGTGGACAGTGCAGGGGTGCTGTGACCAGCAGGTGGGGACTGCTGGGTCACATCTGCTGTTGGTTCAGCACTGGAGTTCAAGGGTCTGTGGTCTGTCCCGCAGCCATCTGGTTGTGCTGCTCATGGGGGCCTTGCCCTGGTCGGGTGGGGGGCTGGGGGTTGGGCTGTCTGTCCTGGTGCATGCTCCTCAGCAGATGGCGCATCCATGGCTGCTGCTCAGCTGCTTCCTGTCTTTGTCGATGCGCATCCCTAGGGGTGCTATTGTGCATCAACCCTGCTCTATGGCACATCCCTCGTTGTGCTATGGCATATCAGGAGTGATATTCAGTCACATTGCGCAGGTGTACCTTGTCCTGTGCATGGTTTGAATATAGCGCCCATTGCACCATGGCACACTGGACATGCACCTGCTCCCTCTATTGCACATCTTTCTGGTGCAGTCTGAATATCCTGACTTTCATGTATTATTTTGTAGGTCATAATTTCTCCTGAAATCTCAATAAAATTGTAATTACAAAAAAAGGTGCTGCTTTAATTAGTTATACCCAGTCATTACTTTTAGGGAGGGAATTGGCTGGGACTCAGAGCAGAACAGAATTTTTATGAGTTTCTCTTGTTTGGCAGTATTTGCAAAACTGGAACTTGCAAATATTAGTTACTACAAAGTTCCTCAGAGGATGACAATTTCCTTGCATTTCAATCTATTAAGTCAGCTATTTTGTGGGCTGTTGTGTTTCCCATACATCGGCTCATATAAACGTTCATTGTTGTATGTCAGTATCAGATTATTACTTACTGGTATTATGTTCATGGGATGGAACTTTCAATTAATGGGCAGCCACCCTCACGCCCCACAACCACAACTATTTGGTTGTGCAACTTGCATGGCTTCTCTAGAGACAACAAGGAACTGAGAAAGTTAGCAGTCATCCAGGTTCCCGTCCACCATCTCACATCACTCTTCCCTGCAGACTACATGTCTCCAGCCTCCTTCTGGTCCCAGGAGTGACCCAAGTTTGGATATGAACCTGAGTCCCACACATAGCAAGTGGACCCCAACTATTGTATTATCAGACTGGCCTATTGCCAATGATTTCAGAGAGACTTTGTAATTTTGTTCCATAATATGTATGACCGGCTTCTTTCTACCCTTGAGTATGTTTAATAAAGTCTGAAGACTTTAGAATTCAGACATAATTAATTTGAGGTACACTTTACTTCATGATTTTGTTCCAGGGTAGCTATGACTGGTTTCTTTCTACCCCTGAGCATGTTTAATAAAATCGAAAGACTTTGCAATTCAGACATAATTAATCTGAGATAAAAATGACTTTGTGGTTTCATTCCAAAATACCTATGACTGGCTTCTTTCTACCCCTGAGCATGTTTCATAAAATCTAAAGACTTAGTTCAGACATAATTAGATTGAGATAAACTATAATGTATCAACACTGATCCCTGGTTTCATTGCTATTTTCTATATGTGAATATTTCAATTATTGGTGCTTCAAACTTCCTGTAAATGTTTAATGTTTCTTTCAGGTATATGATTTTCTTCAATGCTGGTTTACAGTGCCCTTGCCGGGTCTCTTTGGATGGTGTTTTTCAAAAAAAAAAAAAAAAAAAGTCCATTTAATTTATCTTACATTTGAAATGGGGAAGGGTGGATGGCTTAGTCCCTAGCAGAAGTACAGTATGTACACAGAAACATAAAAAAAGATAGAACTACAAGGCAGAAGATTAAAATAGTTTGCAAAAAAAATGGCACACACATAGCACTCATCGTGATACATAAATAAATCATGTTATATCACAGGATGTTTAAAAAGAGGAGAAGGGAATGGCAGGCACACTAATTACAATGCTTGGCAAAGCACTCTGCCCAAAAATCCCAGGGCTTATTAGGTTATCATCACCCTACTGGCTGTTCACTGCAGGCTGCACAGTTACAGTATTTTAAGAGCTGGCACACCTACTACACTGGCCAGCATGTTAAAGCACACCCCACATGCATACCTCTTGAGGTCCGAAGACAGTTCTCTCCTAGATGTACCTAAAAGTGTAACAAAATTGGGGGAGCATGCATTCTCTGCATTTGCGTCCAAGTTATGGAACTCCCTCCAGTTTTTCCTAAGGCACGCTAAGTCACATCAAGTTTTTAAGAGGGACCTTAGTAAACTCCTCATGAACTCGGATAAATGTTCATGTGCTCGACTCTGTTCAATCATACTTAACCTTGGCTCTACCCTTCTACATATGGCTCCTAGCACTTAATATGTTTTTGTATCTAATCTGCTTGTTGGAAATGTTGTTATTAGTTCTGAACTATATGTAATCTTATTGCGTGGTATTCACTTGTTTACTACTGTCCATGCTGTCTGTAACTGTACTGAGTCGTGCTAGAAAATAGGCTTTGTTCATTCAGTCCAATACCTTAGTAATCCCTGTATTATGGAAGACTAATGCTGCTGTTGTGTATTATTTGTACACCCCTGTTATTGCTGATCTTGTTGTCTGTAACTCTCCTGGGTCGTGCCTGAAAATAGGCAATTTGATCTTGTCTAGTGCACCTACCTGGTCAACAAAAACAAATAAATAATTGCCTTCTAAAATGATTACTATTACACCCGGTGGGGGGCGGGGGACATGCCTATTTGCTGTTCTGTGTAACATCTTCTCCTGTCACACACTCCATTGTCCTCTTTTTTTCTATCACTGTGAGTTGTACTTATCTGCATTTTGCACTTGATGCCTGATTATGGAGTTATGCTCTGTAGTTTTACTTCTGCCTCCTGTTTCATGTCTGGTACCATGTCTTCTTGCTGCATAGTTCTGTCTATTTATTGTCTTTCACCTCTCTGGTTTGTTATGGTTTTGATTTGCAGTACGACTGCCTGTCCAAAACAGGACCTCCTTGTAAATCAGCACTGCTCAGTGGAGCTATTCCTGAAATACAAATACAAATCATGGAGGGGTGGCAAATGTTGATGTACCTTCTGGTCTATGTTTTTCATATTCCCAAAGGAAGATCAGTTTCCATTACCTGTATGGGTTTCCATTCTGACTATGCATAATTTAAACAGGTATCCATTTATGTATTAAGCATTCATATATCCTTCAGTAATCTTTAGGTCCATTTTCTGAACTTCTTGAAATGGTCTTGACTAAGCCACAAAACTGGTGTTCGTATTCAACATCTGGCCTTGCATCACTTTCCAAATAAAATGGGACACTCAAACTGGAAAGTCTCAATATTTTCAAGGCACAGAGAACTATAGGTGGGTGTTTATTTATTTTATTTAAAACATAGAAACAGAATTTGATGGCAGATAAGGACCATTTGACCCATCTAATCTGCCCATTTCTCCCCACCTATAATATTGCATCAGACCGTTCATGATCAAAAGGTCTTTCTCCCTCCCCCTTCCTTTCCACTATGATTCCTTTGTGCTTATCCCATGCATTCTTGAACCCCACCACTGTTTTGGCCCCCACCACCTCCACTGGAAGGCTGTTCCAGGAATCCACCAATCTTTCTGTGAAGAAGTACTTCCTCACATCTCTCCTGAATCTAACCCCCTCCAACTTCATAGCATGCCCCCTTGTTCTAGAACACCTTTTCTTCTGAAAAATACTCTCCTCCTGTACCTTATTTACTTCTGTGAGGTATTTAAAGGTCTCTGCTCTCCCTTCTCTCTTCTAGGGTGTACATATCAAGGTCCTTAAGTCTCTTCTCATAGGGCTTTTGGTGCAGACCCTGCACCATTTTTGTTGCCTTCCTCTGGACTGCCTCCATTTTGTCTATGTCCTTCCAGAGATGTCTTCAGAACTGGACACAATACTCTAGGTGAGATCTTACCAGTGATCTATACAGAGGCAACACTTTATCAATGTCAGTGGCTCAGCAGGTAGCACACTTGCCTTTGAGGCTGAGAGATTAGAAGGCTGTGGGTTCTATCCCCACACCAGGCACTTGGGTTAAATCCCAATACTGACACTGTAGTGTAGCATGGGGGGGTGCTGCACTCCTGAGGTGCTGTCTTTCAGGTGAGAAATTAAACCGAGGTTTCAGGTGGATGTTAAAGATCCCATGGCACTTCTTGAAATAAGACTAGAGGAATTTTTATTGAAAAATGACTTCAAACAGAAAACAAATACAGTCATAATAACACAAAATAAATCAGTAAAAAACAACAGTCATATTCAAAACAATACAAAGGCTGTGCAAAAAAAGGAAATAACCTTATCTAAGGAGGTTTATGCCAAGATTCACAGTTAATCCAAAGCATCTTACATTTTGCTTCTGAATACATTTTACAATCTAGTTTCCATACTTTATTAAGGGAAATAACAACGTTCCAAAAAAATTCAGTAAGAAACCACTTTTTGTTGTGTAAGCCATACGCATCTGGCCTGCCACAAACAATACCTTTAATGGCAAACACTATTGAGATAGTCTCGTTATGATACATTCCCCATCCCCCTAGAGGGTGACCATCTACAAGAACTGAGTAAGATATTGATTTGAATAATGGCTCTTTCCATTCCCCTGCCAGAAATTGCCAAAATAATTTGGCAGTGACAATTTAAAAAGAGATGTTCCTGAGTTTCCTGGGTCCTAAAACATGTTCCTCTTAAACAATATATATTATCCACCTGCTTGTATTTATTATTGTCCCTGACATTTAATTTTCCATGCGCTGTAAGCCAAACAGTGTCCCAAACAAAAATGGGTAAGCTTTTAGAGGTTAACATAGCTAAGTTAAATTGGATGGCCTCCAAAGGCCAATCAGGCAGTGAAATGAAGGATGATATGAGAGTATATCTCTTTCCTAGTTTTGACTTGAATAAAATTAACAAAAATCTCCCATTTCATAATCTGTTTAATATGCACCATTCAAACCCCTGGAAGATTTTTCAGTGAGCGAAGGGCAAAAGGGTTTCCAGTAGTCCAAGCTGGTAAACACAAGCTCAAAACAGCCTCCTCCATATTTTAACCCCAAGTTTCAATGCACTCCCAAAATTGTATGCATAAAAAATGTTACAAAAAAAAGGCAATGGGATGTATCGTGTTAAGACCTCCCTCATCTAACGGTCTATAAGTAACCTCTCTTTTAATGGGGTTAAGATGACTCCCCCATAATGCCTGAAAGAACATACTATATAAGGGAGTAAAAATGGTTTGGGTAGGAGGGAAAACAAAACTAAAATATAGGAACCAACAAGGACTTAATCAAAATAACTCTCTTTTTTTTGACAATTGTTGGCACTTCCAATAATTCACTAATCTGCTAGCTTTTTGTAGACCTATTTCTCAGTTCTTTGTGGCCATATCCTCACCCCTGAAACTTACACCCAATATACTAATACACCCATTCATTATCTTAATTCCTGCAAATGTAAACTCGTCAGGGATCTGTGTATTACCTAAGGCAACTCCTAAACTTTTGGAGTGATTGATTAGAGAACCAGACCAACTGAAATAGGCCTGACAAATTCTAATCAGAACCTGTTCCTGGGTGTCTTGATGTAAACACAAAACCAAATCATCTGCATATGCCAGGGCTTTAACAGGGGGAACAGATTGACTTAACTGTAAACACCATACCTCAGTATTCTGATCAATACAATGTAAAACTATGTCTATACAAAATGCGTAAAGTAGGGGGCCAAGCGGACATCCCTGTCTTACCCCTCTCTTAACGGAAATCTCACTACCAATCCAACCATTAATGTTGGGAATAAGGGAGGTCCTACTATACATTATTTGGATCCAAGAGACAAACAAGTCTGGAATGCCATAGGCTCTCAAAGCTTTACATAAAAAATAATGGGAAATTTTATCAAAAGCTTTCTCCTGGTCGATACATATAACAGATCCTGGTAAATCTGAGTATTCAGCTTGGAAAAATATTTCCCCAAGTAGAATCCAATTATCATATTGGTACCTATTTGGCATGGCACAAATCTGAAAGGGAAAAATAACTTCATCAGCAATAGAAACTAATCTATTCAATAACATTTTACTAAGGATTTTAAGGTCAGTATTTAAAAGGCTAAGAGGTCTCCAGTTCTTGAGATCCTCCCATTCCCCTTTTTTAAATAGGAGAATTAAAGAGGCGTGATTCATGGATTTAGATAATGCCCCCTCCTTAAATAATCCATTAAACACTCTCTCTAATGCCGGAGCCAAATCATCCTGAAAGGTTTTATAAAAGGCAGCACCCATCCCATGCATTCCAGGAGCTGAATCCACCTTTAGCCCCTGAATGGCTAGCTTAACCTCCCTACTAGTAATCAAAGCCTCAAGAATGGCTTTGTTAGTATCAAAGATCTGCGGGATCTGTCCCTGAAAAAAGTCATCTGATAAGGGAAAAATTCGATTTCAAACATATTTCTAAAATGCTGGTCAACGTGCTTTAAAATTTCCTCTGGAGCTGTAATTATCTACCTGGTTGAATCTAACATCCAAACCAAATTTCTGTTATCTACTCTCTTGGAGCATTCTTTAAAGGGGTCTAAGGACCCTTCAGACAAGGAAACACCAAAGTGAAGTTCTTGCTCCAAGGATTTTGCGCTATCATATTGAAATTTAAACATCTGTAGTTTCAGTTCCTTTATCTGTGGCCCATAGTCCTTTCTATGTATTTCTGTGAGAGAAATTAATTTCTGTAACTGCCCTCTTAGTCTCAGATATTCATTATATGTATTGGAGGCATTAGAGCTAGAGTGAGATTGAAAAAAATCTTTCCAAGATTTTTTTGTATCCTCTCACCATGTTGCACTCATAAAATTCTATAACTGAGAGCCTAGCCTGCCATTCCTGTCTACAAGCCCTTTGAATGCTTTCTTCCACTAGACTTGAACTATTTAGTCACCACATTTTTGATTGCAGTGGGGAGCTAAATGTCAATCTAATTTAACAGTAATGGATCTGTGATCCGTAAACTCCCAAGCTTCTAATTTAGCATAGCTAATATCTAAGATACTTGAAAGGAAAATGAAATCAATCCTGGTAGAAAGGGAGCCCCTCAAACAAGTGTTACCTCCAGAAGGAGCTTGGCACCTATAAGAGTCTTTCAATTTTGTGCTAGAAATAATTTAAGGGCTGCTGTATCACTAAATAACTTTTCTGTTCAAGCTCCCCTGTCAGATCTATCCAGACCACAGTTGAAATCTCCAGCCCAAATGACTAATATGGAAGTGTACAAAAATGGCTGGATTTGCCTGAACAGAGCTGCACAGAGAGCCTTAGTATGAGGTGCATAAATGGATATAAGTCTAAACCGTTCAGACACACAGACAAAATCAAGTAATAAAGCTCTTCTGGATCTATATTGACCAATCTAGATACTTTAATTCCAGGTTTATTAAATGGGGTCCTAACTCCATCACAGGTCTCCTGACCAAAAGACCAGAAGGAGGGGCCCTTGGACCAGGTTTTAGAGGCCTGCTGTATTTCATATGTGTTTTTTTTTTTGTAATTTAAATTTTATTGATTTTACACGCCACTCCAGCCAAGTTTACATAAACAAAAAATGAGAACTTATGACAATTAATGCAAATAGTTCAGCAATCTCTTGACATAATGCATAAGGGGCATAATACATAATAAGAACTCCCCCAAAAAGAAAAAAAAACACTCTATCTACTCCAATAAACCCCATCCTCCCACCCCCCCCAAGGTTACATTAGGAGATCTAGAACAAAAAAAAAAGAAAAAAAAGACACCGGCCTACCAAACAAAAGTTAAGCTTTCGATTTCCAAGTTCTCAACAATGAGTCTAAGCGACCCCACAGTGATGCAAAGGCTTTAGACTTGCCTCGAATATAGGCTATATGTTTTTCTAGCTGTAATGCTAAAATGCACTCCCGGTGCCACTCCAATAGAGACGTGAAACTCTCAGATGACCAGTGCCTTAGAATTATTAATTTCGTAACAGCAGTAATGGGTGACACATGGGCTCTCCAAGATCTTGAAGTGGCCTCAGGAAAAATTTGCAATAGACAAATTTCAGGAGTATTCATGCTATAAGAGCCAAGGATAGGGCGTACAAGCCTATTAATGGCATCCCACAAGTCTGAATCTTTGGACACCACCAAAGCATATGAAATAGAGAGCCCTCGTCCAGTTTACAAGCGCCAACAAAGAGGGAATTGCGTGCCTTCCAACAGAATAGATATGTGGGTGTTAAGTAAAGGTGGTGCATAATATTGAATTGAACCAATCTGAGTCTATCTTGTTTAACATATAAATAAATGGAATTCCAGAGCTTCCTCCAGAACTCCGAGAATCTCTAACATTCAGTTCACCGACCCAATAATAACAAACCCCTGATGGGAGTTTACAATCCCACTCTTGAAGCAGTCTATACACCTTGGATACAGCATGAGGTTGTATCGCAGCTCTTAGTAGACAATCCATATTTCCGGACCAATGGGCCGCAGCAGAGAAAGAAGAAAAACCCTGAGACAAGGCCTTTCTAAGTTGTAACCATTTGAAGAAGCAGCTATCAGCAAAACCAAAGCGCCTTTTCAAATAGTCAAAAGGCCGTGCTTTATTTTGATCCAGAAAATACGCCACTGATAAATGGCTAATCTGAGGCCAAAAGGCTGAGGGTATTGTAGTACCTCCAATCTTAAAATGTACATTTTCAAAAATGGGTTGGGCGTCCGAGGTCCACCACATGAGTCAAAGGTGTTGCTGTAACTGGAGGAGAGCTTTCAGGGACCACCCATGGGATTGTTCTTTAATAGCCTCGGGATATTGGATGGAGAGAGAAATAAGAGGGCCCATAAAGAGCACTTTACCCTTTACGCTAAATCATACTCTATATCGTACCAGAGTGGTCTATATTCTGAGTGCCAGTGTTCCCTATTCCACCAACCTAGTTTACAAACATGCTGGGCCACATAATATAAAAATATGGAGGGAGCAGCCAAACCTCCCCTGACTTTTGGGGCTGTCAGATTACGATAGGACCTGCGGATTCGCTTTCCTTGCCATACAAAGGTATCAAACATTTTTTGCAGTCTGACAAACCACTTTTTCGGGAGATAAACCCCAAGCATCCCCAAGGGATATAATAGTCTGGGTAGTACATTCAATTTTAGGAGATTTATCCTACCCCACAATGTCAAAAGTGACGCCACCTGTTCAGATCATCTGATATAGACTGGATAAGAGTACCTAAGTTCTCTTTAACCATCAGTGAGAGGTTTACGCTGATGTTGATGCCCAAATATGGCAACAATTTAGCTTCCCAACCCAGTCCAAGCGACTGTAAATCTGCCCTTATCACCTTATTATTTAAGGGGAAAATTTTGGTCTTTGAACGGTTTAATTTATAACCCGATATCTTGGAGAAGTAGTCAATTTCCTCAAGTATAGCTAATAACGAAACTTCTGGGCGTTCGATGTGTAACAATACATCATCTGCATAAGCTGAGCAGATATAGGCATCACTCCCTACCTTGATCCCTTCAATAAGCGGATTCCCCATTAACCTATGCAAGAATGGCTCAAGATATAAATTAAATAATAATGGGGATAAGGGACATCCTTGCCTGGTACCTCATTCTAATCTAATAATCTGTGACAATACCCCATTACATTTCACTCTGGCAGAGGGAGAGGAGTATAAAATTTTAACCCATTTTATAAAATCATCCGGTAAACCAAAAGCTGGCATAGTAAGAAACAAGTAATTCCAGGATACTCTATCGAAAGCCTTTTCGGCATCAAGTGAAAGAAGCACAGCAGGAATGCAAGACTCCCTAGCCTCCGCCATGAGATGTAATAATTTTCTAAGATGGTCCTGAGGAACCCTCCCCTTCATAAAGCCAACTTGTTCTCTGCAGATCAGCTTGTCCATTACTTTAGACAATCTAACTGCAAGAATCTTCGCTAAAATTTTAACATCTGTTTAACATCTGGAAGAGGTGGTGAAAACTTGGAATAGTCTGCCGGCCAGGGTGGTGGGTGCAAACACAGTCAGGGGATTCAAGCAGGCATTGGATAGAATGAAGGGAATAGTGGTCGCCAGGGGCAACAAGACCAGGGAGGAGAATGGGGATAGTATAGGGAGGGTTAGTACCCTAGAGAAACAGTAGGTTCCAGGGATTCTAGGGAATATGGGCAGACTGGATGGACCTCTGGTCTTTTTCTGCCACCAAAGTCTATGTTTATAGGGCAATAGCTATCCAGATTCGATGGATCCTTACCTGGTTTCAAGATTAGGGAGATTGTTGCCTCGAGAAAACTTGGGTCCGAGATACCATGGTTATACCAATAATAGTAAACCTCTAACAAGATTGGGGCTATATTTGATGAAAAAGCTCTGAAAAAATTATTGGGATAACCATCGGGCCCAGGGGACTTGTCAAGGGGCATCTGCTGAATAGCTTGACAAATCTCCGAAATTGTTATGGGAGCACCTAAATCAGCAGCTTCATCTGCAGAAATTTTTGGGAGAGAAACCAAATTCAAAAATGCATTGATTTCTGATTTTGAGGATTCACATTGTGTATCTTGCGAGTATATCTTTTGAAAAAAGACTCTAAAGGCTTCTGCCATATCGACTGAGTCCGTACAAATTTGGCCTCCCTGAGAAATACGAATTCCTGCGATATGATGCGCTAGGTCCAGCTGTCTTATCCGCATAGCAAGAAGTTTTCCAGCCTTCTCCCCTGTATCTAGATATTGAAGCTTTGCTCGCAACAGTGCGAGTTCGGCTTGTTGTAGAACTAGCCCTGAGTATTGAGCCTGTAACTTATGCAATCTAATCCTCTCCGAATCAGATGAGTTTTGGGACAAACTATACTCAATTTGCTTAATCTGGGTCAGCAAGGAGTTCATCGTATTCCTCTGAATATGGTTTTTCCTAGAGGAAATCTTAATTAATTCACCTCTTAAGGTACACTTTACAGCAGCCCAAACCATATCCTTTTGATTTACTGAATTTTGATTAGACTGTAGAAACCACTTGATATAATCCCTAATTATTTTTAGATATGATTGTTCTTTCAGAATTTGACAATTTAATCTCCATTGGGGTGAACGTCGAGGAGTAGATGATGGCCTGTACAGCACACTAACCGGCGCGTGGTCCGAGATGACTCTAGCTGAGATGTCAGCCTGTATTATGTCAGGGACCAGTAGGGAACTGACTAGAATATAGTCTATTCTCGAATAAGAATTGTGCACTGGAGAATAAAAAGAGTACTGCCACAACCCTGGGTTAAGTATATGCCAAATGTCAATTAGTGCTGCACTCTCTATAAAACCCTTCAAGGCTCTTTGTGCAGGGGATAAGCCCTTCCATCTGTTAAATGTTCTGTCTAGGTCATTTTGAAGTACGAGATTCCAATCTCCTCCAATAATTGCCGGCTGGTGTGTGTCTGAGATTACCCACCTCAATAGTTTTATAAAGAAGAGGGGAGAGTCATCATTAGGGCCGTAAACAGAACCTAATAATATTGGCTGCGAAGCTAATTGTGCACGATAAATATATACCGCCATCGATCCCAGTATTCATTCAACAACTTGAAGGGGACACTCCTGGCCACTAGTATGGCCACGCCTGTTCTTTTAGTTGAGGCCCCGGCCCCATATACCTGGGCAACCCACATCCTCCTAAAGTACTGTATATCACATTTTCTTAGATGTGTTTCCTGAAGGAAGGCAATATGTGCTCCCAGGTGGTGTAAATGCCTTAAAATTACTTGCTGTTTAGCCCTATGCTTGGCTCCCTTGACGTTCCAGCTAATAAACTTATATGTCTGGCTCATACAAGCGCTAAGGTAAAATCCATGTGTGCATAACAGAAGACCTGAAAATCTTAAAATCATGCATAAGGCCAGTTATGTAAGCTAAGGCATCCTCTTGCCGAAAAAGGGAAAACTTTCCCAGCAAACTGTAACCTTGAGTACAATTATTACCCTCCCTACCTTCCAAAACTGCCCTAGCCCCAAGCACCCCCTCCCTCCCCCCAGAAATGCAACAAAGTTGTGCAGGAACCCACCCCCATACTACAAACTCCGCAGTTCACTGAACTGCTCTCCAACATAACACCTGCCACATGATAATCATTCAATCAGCCCAAAATACTCAGCCACCCCGCCTGGAGCCCTTGCCACCATATCATTAAATGATAACTCACCATTTCAGATCAGATGTGGTCCCTAAAATATAACAAATTACATAACATTAGGACAAAGATCATCTATGACAATAAGCATTTCACTAAGTAAGTGCTGAGGACATATAACAAGCCCCGTTAATTAAAAAAAAAAAACAAAAAAAAAACACAGAGTCCATTGTAGTGCTGGTCGGAAGATCCGTCATCAGTTGTAATTATGCATGTAATAGAGCATGTCCAGCCCAGGTCCGAATAAAATTGAGATCCAAATATGCTCCATTTCCAAAAGTAGAGAGACTGTAAATAACATTAATATATAATCCTTGTCAGAATTTATGTTAAATCAAAGACTTGTTGTCTTGCAATGACTAAATAACATGTAAATACTCCAACCTGCTAAAAAAAAAAAAAAATTGTCCGGAGATGCTGATCGTGCGGTCTTCATGTGTCCAGCATAACTTTAATAAAGGCCGCGCCCAACTTTAAGCCAAATCATCCGTGCCACGTTCCCATGTCCAAGCACGTATCGCAGATGGACAAGAGAGGAAAGAAAGGAGATAAAACCCAGATCTAACTTGCAAAAAGCAACTCATAGGGCATTATATAACACCGAAATGATCTCACTTAAAGAGATCTGGAAGGAGACGCTGCAGATCCTGGTGAGCTTGTGAATAAGATTCAAATGTGAGCCAGCTCCCATCCAAGTTTACCATCAACACAGCCGGATACTTTACTTTGAAAGGCTTGGATGCAGCAATAAGTTTGGTTACAATTGGGTGTAGCTCTCGACGCTTCATTCTCACTGAGTGAGGGAGATCCTGAATAATACGAATTCGTTTGCCCTCCCAGAATAGCTCTTTCACTCCTCTCACTTTGTCTAAAACATGCTGTCTATCTTGATAGTTAAAGAATTTCACAATAAGTGGCCTAGGAGGTTGACCCGGTGCAGGAGGAGGCCGCAAGGCCCTGTGCGCCCTTTCTATGATGTAATCCCCTCCACCAGGGGGGGAACCGGCAATCTTGGAGCAAAGCTTCTGGATGAAGAGAATCGGGGCATTCCCCTCCTCCTTTTCAGGAACCCCAATCACAACAACGTTATTGCGCCTGCTGCGCCCCTCCAAGTCCTCTAATTTATCCTCCAGCTTTTTAAACCTCCGTTTGACAAGAACCAGCTCTGTTTCATAATTTGCCTGTTTGGTCTCCAGGGAAATTACCTTCGTTTCAGTATCCCCTACTCTCTGGGTTAAAGTGTCCATCGATCTTTTAATTGCTTGCATGTCATCAGCCACTGAAGCGATCGCGTCTGTAAGAGTTGCAGGAGCTCAAGAAACCTCGATTCTGATAGCGGGCGTCCGTGTGAGCAAACTTGATAGGCTAGAGGCCTGTTGTTTCGCCCTCTTCGTGGCCTTTTCCTTTTCTGGGGTCTGGGGGGGCGTATGCTTCGGACTTGTTTTTTTAACAAACCCCTCCATGTTTTAAGCCAAGTGGACAAACTCTAGCTGCTCTCGTAGACTCCTTGGACGAAATTCGGGGCTTACAGCTGTAAACTTGCGCTAAAATTAATTAATTTTCTCTCGGATGGTGGCGGAGCTCCTCGGGTGCGCTGCTTACGCTCGGGCTGACATCACGTGACCCCTCATATGTGGTTTTAAGCCTGGTATCTTGGATACAAATAATGTCTGAATGTACTTGTGCCAGAGAGAATTAAACAGTAATCATTCTAGTATGATTCTTGATACTGTTCACATTCAACGTGGAGATCCTAATAGAGCTCATAATAAGAAAAAGAAAAAAAGAGGGGGCATGCTTTATTTCATGGGGTTTTACTAATCTCCTACACCTAGTACATTGTGAAATATGTTGAGCTCCCCCACCATCTTCCGAGTCCGAGGGAACATCTGCAGAAGTTTTAGAGAAGGAGTCTGAGATCGCATCCCCTGACTCCTCATCTGACTGGTCAGTTATCAAAGCTGAAAACTTATTCCCTACCTTCCAGTCACCCTTGCTAGTTACTCTTTGTCAGGCAGTCTCTGAAGTATCACTGTTTTAAGAGATTTTCCTGGTCTGTTGCATTTGTTTGGTAGATACTTTCCTGGGTTCAGCCACAGGAGTGGGGGGGCATGTCTATTGCTACACTGGTAACTACCTGGGTATGTGGGGAATTCCCAGGGATGGGGACATCTGCAATGGGTTCAAGATATATACTTTCAACATGGGAGCTTGTGTCTATAGAGGCAATACTCACAATTGGATCAGTTGGACCAGGGGGAAGGGGGAGGAGGAACCACAGAAGTAGAAGGAGCTACTGTAGTAGTTTTTCGAGCTTGTAGCTGTTGAGCTCTGTTGATTAAACCATCTTGAGAGGGGCAATCTTCCCAATTATGGGAGGCCCACAGACATTTACCATACCCATGCCCTGTATGCTTGCAAAGGTTGCATTTAAAAAGATTAACACAGTTTGCAGATGAATGACTGTAGTCTAGGCAATGGCTGCAACGAGGCGTGTCACAGGCAGAACGTAGATGTGTGCGAGTACCACATTTAAAACAAGATTTGGGCTGGCCTATGTAAAATAAAATACCCCTATCTTTTCTTAAAAAAAAGAGCCGGGCAGATGAACAGGACCAGTGTTTGTAGTAAATAACTTAACCTTCACCTTTCAAACCCCATTACAAATGTGTTCACTGTTCAAGACCAGGGAGGGTTTATCCAGGATTTCACACCTCTGCCTGAGCCAGAAAAAAATGTCCTCAATGTGGACCCCCTCATTACAGAACATAACCATAATTAATTTGACCATAGGAATTGCCAAATAAGGGATCCACAAAGTGGAGTTCTTAACAGTCTGATACTGGGCCCAGAATCTATTCAAACTAGATAGTCTTGAAACTTATATCATAGTTTCCATTACCAAAATGAATTAAAGCATAAATTTCTGAAGAGAAAAAGTGCATTGATCCTTTTAAAAGCTGTTTAGCTATGTGAATTCTATCAGGAGGAGACTCTAGGCCTTCTTTAAAACTTAACCTTACAGCATTTCTCTGAGGAGCTGGCTCACCCTTGTTTTGGAAAAGATCTGAAAGCTTAAAGATAGGGTTGAGCCAGGCTGTCTGCGAGGGATTCTGCAAAGTCTCTTCAGCCGGTCCCATTCTGACATTTTGCGTATTATCACCGATAATATTTTCAGGCATGTTTTCTATTTCAGAACCAGCTATAGCGCTATTGTCGGTGGGGCCCATACCTGCAGGTTCACTCCTCGAAGTAGGCCTAGTGTCCGAGTGTCCAGAAAAGTCGAGGTGGTAGCAACTTGAAAGGAATTAAAATCATTGTGGTAGTGCTGTACGTCTGTATCATTTAGATCTGGCATTCAAGATCCATCCGATTCTTGACACCAAATGGCATCCTGCAATGCACAAGCTGGAGACCATGCTGTATTAGCTGTAGTTTCAATGTACATAGTTTGCATGTTTTCTGGGGTCAAAGCATTGTCTACTGTGTGAGTTTTTAACAGCGGTCCTTTGGGTGGAACCTGAGCCGATCGGCTCATTCCAAGTCTGCGGTTTTGTTTTTCAAGTGCACCGGTATTTTTCTTGGTATCACACAGCATTTGGCACTTAGACAACTGCTGATGCAAGCTGCCAGCTGTACCTTTGGACTTCAAGTTTCCCTCCAGGGGGAACAACCCTGTGACATTGATTGTGACTGTGTCATCCCTTAGCTGAGCGTTCGGTACTGAGTCATCCAGATGTTTAGAGTTTTGACAATGAGAATCCTCTGACAGTTCCGCTTGAAGTGCTATTCTAAGCCTCTTCAATTCAGCTTCTTTTGTCAATAGCTCTTTAATTTCTTTCTCTTTATTGCTTTTACTTTCAGCTGGTTGTGAACTTTCCACATCAATGTTACTCACGGAAGCAGAAATTTCTTGGGACAGACTGAAGTCCATATCAAAAGAGCCATCCGGTAAATCTACATTTTCCATTTCTTGCAAATCAAAATTAGTAGCATCTAAGGAAATAGGGACAGGAGAGAAGACTAGCTCCCCTGCCTCTCCAACAAGCTCTCCACCACCTCTAGGCTTCAAAGAAGCGGCCATCTTGGGAGAAGATGACCAGAGGTTCCCCCTACTGTAAAGTAGGTGAATTTCCCCGGTGCCCTGGACAAATTTCCCCCCATTTACTAAAAAATACCACCAACAGCTTAATTTGGTTCACTCTGGTTCAAGATCTGTTGGCATTCCTCTGTATCCCCTCCCCTGGGTCATGCCTGAAAATAAGCAGAATGTGTCTAGTGCACTTACCCGGTCAACAGAAACTAAATAAAATAAATAAATAAACACCACCTTCCTCTTTCTGCTGGTCATACCTCTCAATATGCACCCCAGAATCCCACTTGCTCTCCCTATTGCCTTGTTGCACTACCTGGACACTTTTAGGTCATCCACTATGATTATCCCCAGGTCTGTCTCCTGCCTTGTGGTCATCAACACCACTCCACCCATTTTGTACTCCACCTCTGGGTTTCTGTGCCCTAAGAGCATTATTTTGCACTTTATCACATTGAAACCCAGCTGCCATACCCTTGACCACTCGTCTAGTTTTCTCATGTCTTTGAACATCCTTTCCACTTCCCCTCCAAGTGTCTACCCTATTGCAGATTTTGGTGTCATCCACAAAGAAGCAGAACTTTCCTTCCAGCTTCTCTGCAATGTCACTTATAAAGACATTAAAGAGGACTGGTCCCAGCACTGATCCCTGAGGCACCCCACTGGTCACCCTCCCTTCCTTGGAGTGAACTCCGTTTACCACTACCCTCTGTCTCCTATCCCCTAACCAATTTCTTATCTAGTTTACCACCTTTGGACCCACTCCTAAGCTACCCAGCTTGCTTACTAGGCTCCTATGTAGAACGGTGTTGAATGCCTTACTGAAAACTAGATAGGCCATGTCCACCACTCCACCCTGATCTAATTCTTTGGTCATCCAGTCAAAAATCTATCAGATTAATTTGATATGACCTACTCCTTGTGAAACCATACTGTCTTGGGTATTGTAACTCACCAGATTCAATATTTTCCACAATTCTTTCCTTCAGTAGTGATTCCATTAACTTTCCAACCATTGATTGCAGGCTGACTGGCCTATAGTTACCAGCCTCCTCTCTGCTACCACTTTAGTGTAGTGGGACTACATTTGCCCTCCTCTAGTCTTCCAGAACCAGTCCTGTTTCAAGTGAGCTGTTAAATAGAACTGTCAGAGGTGCAGCCAGTAATTCCCTGAGCTCCCTCAATACCCTTGAATGCACCCCATCTGGCCCCATGGCTTTGTCCACCTTCAGATTAGCAAGACCCTTCAGGACTCTTGCCTCCAAAAAAGGACTAATGTCAACCTCCCTCCCTCCAAAACTTTTGTAAATTTTTTGTGGCCCTTCCCCTTCTCCTTCCTTTGAGAACACTGAACAAAAGTATCAGGATGTCTGCCTTTTTCTGGTCCCCCTATGCCCAGTCCCCCCCTTCCCTTTTTAACCTTACAATCCCACCCCTGGTCTTCCTCTTTTCACTTACATATCTAAAAACATGTCTTGTTCCCTTTTGTTACCTCCTGGGCTATTCTCTTTTGAGTTTGGGCCTTTGCATTCCTTACTGCTTTCCGTGCTTCCTTCTGTTTCCCCTTGTTGTAAAAGTTGGTAACTGGGAAAGGCACACTGAGCTGAAGCACATTTCCAGGGGAAGGGAAATAAGGAGGAACAACTTACATAGCAAAACATGGATACAAATTACATATCAAAAATATGGATATAGGCATACAAAATACAATGATAACAGCAAATGGAGTGGAAACATAAAATAGCAGCATAAATACAGCACTGATAGGGTGGGCAGACATAAGCAAAGCAAAATGCACAGTGCATGTTGGGACAGGGACTATGCTAAAGATCCTCAAATGAAGGGGGGCTGACAAAAGACGGTCAAGGAAGAGGATATGAAATTAGGAAGGGGAGTTACAGGAACAGGAGGGTGCAACGAGTTGTCTTAGTTGATATCTAAAGGCAGAGAGTGGGGGAGGCGGGGAGCAGATTCCAGAGTGAGGGGAGGTACTGGAAGAAAGCAGCTTGGCCAGCAGATGAGTGAGAGCGGGGGAATGGAGAAGGTGTGGGAATCCCTGGAGCAGAGGGAGTAGGAAGAGGCAGGAACAGTAGAGATGAGGGAGGATGGGTAGGATGGAATGGATATGAGCTAATATTTGGCGATGAAGGTGCCACAGTGGGACAGGCTATGTGAAGGGAGAGAGAGGATGGAGAGAGAGAGGAATAAAGGGAACAGTGATGACAGCGGAGAGGAGAGTTGGTGGTGAAACAGCAGAAGGCGTTACAGAGGGTATCCAGTTCGGCAAGGGAGGAGAAAGGGACAGTACCATAGACCATGTCAGAATAATCAAATTGGGGGGGACCATTTTGGTTACCAGCTACTGGCAGATCTGTAGGGAGAGGCAGTCCTTGTTACAGTACAAGGCATCAGATTTTGGGCAGAGTTTGGCATGAATGGCATTTATGTCGATGGACAAATTGAGTTTGCTGTCAAGCCAGATTCCAAGGTACTTGAAGGTGGGGACAGCTTCCAGAGGGGTGCCGTCAACCATGGAGAAAGAAAGGGGATGTGAGAGCCTATCCAGTTTCTGACTGATACCAAAGGTCATAGTGACAGTCTTCTTTGTGTTGACTAGAGTTGGTTGGCATGGAACTAGAGCAGGACATTGTGGAAGTCCTTTTGGAGTGGAACTTCCACAGCTAAAGCTGAAGGGTTGGAGCTGTAAATGACCATATCATCCAACTACATCTGGATATATAATGAGATAGAGGCAGAGGGCAGGTTGTTTAGGAAAATGAAGAACAGATCAGGGCCAGGATGGAACCCAGATGGACACCTACTAGGATAGGGAGAGTGGAGGGACAAGACACTACCCAGTTGTACCGACTGCTGATGGCATGTGATGTATGAGTGGAACCAGCCAACAGCAGACACTGTTTTTCTTTCTACAACTTGTTTGACTCTAAATATGAATTAGAAATCATAATTTATAGATGGGCCTAATTATTTCATGCCATCAGCCAATTCACTAACTTCACCTTCAGGGAGAACTACAGATCCTCATGGTTTACCACAGCAGATCTCCCCTCTATGGTAGTGTAAATTGCATATTTACAGTATTTTAAACAATATCCACAGGTTTGATCAGGATGACTTGGAAAATGTTCCCACTGGGGACATTATGGATATCAAAGAGTAAGGTGTCAGTCACACATTTCAGGCACACCATAAATGGATACAAATTTGCCAAATATAGGATTATGATTGTGACATGCGGTACTTCACCATCAACAGTTCCTCATTCACGTATGCTATTTTACTTACAATGACTCATTTTTTCTCTTAGTAGGAAAAACATGTTCCACTTGATCACCATTACATGGACACAGAGTTAATTCATTTCTTTTTGTTGGTACCAAAATCTTCTGTTAAATCAGGTCAAAGGGTTTTGTGTAATGAATTGCTTGGCAGTCAGCCATTGAGTGTCTACACAAATATAGACTGAGCCCATGAACAGCTACTGATCAGCTATTTTCACCATGCTGATTTGGACCAAGTGGTCTGTATCGTATGAAGGACACATCTTGTTACAAAGAACTTAAAGAATTTGTTTACATGAAATTGGCAACCAGTTTCAGGGTGGATAATCTTACTTGCTTTGGCCATATGTATAATAATTATTTATAACACGGGGTAATGAAATGCAGTCACCTCATTGGTAGATGAACATCCAGTGACTATTGATTAATCCCCGATATATGCACACTTGTTGTGAAGTGGTGGTAAAGAGAGATCCCTGTGCAGAACTGCGCTCCTTATGTGTGGGAAATTCAATTGCAACAGGCAGCCATTAAAATATATGGCAAAGTGGGTGATAGTTTTCCAGCAGAAGAGAGAGCTGTAGCGCACAGTAAAATATGTTGCAGTCAGAGCTGCAAGCGTTGTGTACATGTCCCTGAGTTCAAGAAGTGCAGCAGGAACAAATTGAATGTGTCTGATCTCTCTCCCATTGGTGCGAGCAGTCTGTGCTCACTGAGGTGTCTCCCTCCCCAACAATATCGGAACACTGCACCTGCTGCAGAGAGTGACAGCCAGAGACAGGCAGCTCTGTGCTGCATGACAGTATCCTGGAGAGTAGTGTACCAGCACTTCAACAGCAGTGGAGAGAAAGAGACATATAACAGAGAGAGAGAGCCATGTGAAGCTCCTTGCTGGTCCCCCCCCCCCCCGGTACATCATTCCTGAGTGGAGAGCTCCCTGGACACCTGTCAGTGAGAATGTCTGTTGTCTTTTCTCACTCTCTCTTTCTGTATGTTTGGCTGGCAGTTTCTGTGTCTGTCCTCACTGCATAATGACCGGTGGTGGTGGTGGTGGGGAGGGTGATGCGAATGGAGGCCAGTCAGAGTCTGGAGCACGGAGAGCTGTGCCACTCTTCCAGGGTGGGGACAATTCATGTGCATCAGGGAGGGCATGGGAGGGGGAACAAAGGCAGTTGCTGTCTGTGGTCTGGAGTTCGGTATCGTGGCACCCCCAAACTTAGCAATGTAGTGGTAGAGGAGACACACACCGGTAGCAAGAGAATGTGAAACCAGGAGACATAGAGAGCCAGCAAATCCAAGGTGCAGCCAAACTGATCAAATGCTGCAGGAGTGGTAAAAGGGAAACAGCAAGAGACATTTCCATGCCCCAACATGGTTAGATAGTGAGATAGAAAGACAGAGACAGGGCATTTTTCCCCACAGAGAGTGACAAGTCGGGAGCAAGCAGCAAACCAAAGACGGAGACAGAGAGAGAGACAGAGACAAAGTGAGAGGGACAGAGCACAAAGAACGACAGGAAGCAGGGCGTCCGACTCGAGAGAGTATGACACTTCTGACAGGTATGTTATGAACAACAAATGTTAGAAATCAGGCAAATACTGTATTTCTGCTATTGGTGTATTCATAACACGACTGGGGTATGAATGACTTCTGTGGGACTACTTTTTTTCAGGTGGGAGGATACAGTCTTTTTTCTTTGATTTCCACAGAAATAAAACCATTTCTGTTAATTATTTTGTTGTTTTTACTTACCTCATATTATAAGCGCAATAACCCACTTCAGGGTATAGAGGATTAATCAACACCCTGGGTGCTATGAGGGCACTCAGCCTGTGGCCTCATGCCTCACAACACACTTGGGGTGTTGATTGATCCCCAGTAACTCCATGCCCTGTCATGGGTTATTGCTTACAAAAACTACACAGTTTGCAACTAACCTACCCTAATCTACCTAGCAACAACATAACCAAATTAAAATAAACCCTTTTCTATTAAAATAAAAAAATAAAAAACATTCCACTTCTTAAACATAAAAACCCACAACAGGGTATAGGCTTCTTCACAACAAATGCAGTTCCCGGGTTCATTCCATTTCATTTGTTATCAAACTCACCTAGTCTTCCTAGCAACATAGAATGTGATGGCAGATAAGGGCCACTAGACCCACCTAGTCAACCCATTTTTTTTAACCTTCATTTTTTGCTACAAACCTCACTTGATCTGTGGCGCCATCTCTTCCCCTCCCTTCCTTACCCCTATGATTCCCCTGTGCCTGTCCTAGGCATTTTTGAACCCTGCCACTGTTTTTGCCTCCACTACCTCTGCTGGAAGGCTGTTCCAGGCATCCACCACCCTTTTTGTGAAGAAGTACTTCTTCACATCCCTCCTGAATTTACCCCCTCCAGTTTCTTGGCAAGTTCCCTTATTCTAGAGCACCCTTTTCTTCTGAAAAATACCCCTCCTGTACCTTATGAACCCCCTTGAAATATTTAAAGGTCTCTATCACATCCTCCCTCTCCCTTCTCTCCTCCAGGGTGTAAACATGTAGCTCCTTTAGCCTCATCTTATAGCGGTTTGATACAGACCCTGCACCAGTTTGGTAGCCCTCTTCTGGACTGCCTACACTCTATGTCCTTCCTGAGATATGGTCTTCAGAACTGGACACAGTACTCAGGGTGGGGTCTTACCAGTGATCTGTATTGGGGCAACACTAACTCCCACTTCCTGGTGGCAACGCCCTTTCCTATGCACCCCAGCGTCCCACTAGACCTATTGATTGCCTTGTCACAGTGCCTGGCCGCCTTTAGGTCACCCAACCCCTAGTCAGCACAGCTCTAAGTCTAGTGACCTCCTCCTGGCTAATAACCAATGCTGCCTCAAGTCTACAGACCATCTCCGTCAACCCAGAGATGTGTGCACAGATTGGGCAGTATTACAATTTTCAGAAGGTCTCCCTGAGGACTGCTGCCCCACACGTACTGCACTGCACCACTCCCCACATTCTCTATCACAACTTTCCTGTCTCTCCTGTCCTCTTGTCCCAGAACCTTGTATGGCTAAGCTTTACCCAGTACAAGTACTAGTTACCAGGCTTTAATTCACGGCCCTTTTCTTTACCTACCCTATGTATATGTCATGGAGATAAGTCAGTTAAAAACATCAACATTTATGAACAACCTTTTGTTTAGTACCCCAACCCCCACCTAGCTATCAGTGAAGCCGCAAGCCCCTAAACCACATTCACAATACTACCCTGGGACAGTTTAGTAGCAAGCATAGCAACACAGTTCTACCCAGAACCAGTTATCAGCAAGTCCCCATACCCACAACACAATCCTACCCAGAACCAGTTAGCAGCAAGCCACCACAGCCACAACATAATCCTACCCAGAACCAGTTAGCAGCAAGTCCCCACACCCACAATACAATCCTATCCAGAACCAGTTAGCAGCAAGTCCCCACACCCACAACATAATCTTACCTAGAAGAGTTAGCAGCAAGTCTTCACAACACAATCCTACCCAGAACCAGTTGGCAGCAAGCCTCCACACCCACAACACAATCCTACCCAGAACCAGTTAGCAGCAAGTCCCCACACCCACAACACAGTCCTACCCAGAACCAGTTGGCAGCAAGCCTCCACACACACAACACAACCCTACCCAGAACCAGTTTGTAGCAAGCTCCCACTCCATAAACATAATATTATCCGGAAACAGTTAGCAGCAAGCTCCCAATCCTCCAACCACAGTATATCTCCAATCCCACAACCACAGTATATCTCCAATCCCCCAACCACAATATATCTCCAATTCCCCAAACCACAGTATATCTGTACTCTCCCAACCACAGTATATCTCAAATCCCCCAACCACAGTATATCTCCAATCCCCCAACCACAGTATATCTCCACTCTCCCAACCATAGTATATCTCCAGTCCCCCAACCACAGTATATCTCCAATCCCCCAACCACAGTATATCTCCAATCCCCCAACCACAGTATATCTCAAATCCTCCAATCACAGTATATCTCCACTCTCCCAATCACAATATATCTCCACTCTCCCAACCACAGTATATCTCCAATCCCCCAATCACAGTATATCTCCACTCTCCCAACCACAGTATATCTCCAATCCCCCAACCACAGTATATTATATCTCCAATCCTCCAACTACAGTATATCTCCAATCCCCCAAGCACAGTATATCTCCAATCCCCCAACCACATTATGTCTCTACTCTCCCAACCACAGTATATCTCAGACACAATACAGTTGTACCTGTGATCCAATGTACAGGATTGTTGGCTGTTGGCCATCTCCTGGGCAGACTCCGGGCAGTCTCTAGTCATTGCTGTCCTTTGCACATGTACTTAGGGTGAGGGCCACATGCAAGCGGGCCACTTGACTGCTGAGACATTTATGGGAGTTGGCGGATCTCCAACTCCACCCCCTGCTCCATGTTCATCCGCCAGATTGGCAGAGATCAAAATGCTCCCTCCTTGTTGCGGCAAAAATGGCTCTGCTAGAAAGCGGCCCTCTTGCTGCTCACAAACACAAGTGTAGCCTGCTTTTTTCCTGAAGGAGAGGGGGCATTGTTTAATCCACCTCCCCCTCATGTGCTCCAGTGAACTTAGATGTCTGGAGCCTGGCAGTCAGAGCCCACCGACTTCATGGAACTGGCAGCTCTCCAACTCCAAGCAGCAACCTAACTAAAGGAAAATAAAACCTTTTCTTCATAAAAAAAATCCAATTTATAAGGACAGTAACCAACACCAGGACATGGGTTTCTTGAAAATTAATGCACTTTCTGGGTGCGCTGAGAGTCACTCCCTCATGCCTTCCATTTCACCTCAGGCATGCATTAATTCTCTAGAAATGTATTCCCTGTTGATGGTTATTGCTTACATGTTTGGAGATGACTTTGATTTTTAGGGCACTGGCTGACTTTTTTGTGAGAATAAAGTTGTTAGCCATGGACAGCCCACCGATGCAGTGGTTGGATTTCCACTTGCGATGCTGGTGATCCGGGTTTGGGAGCGGACCTGGGTCACTGGAGGGCTGGCCAGGGGAGAAGGCTGAAGTGTCCCAGGGACTGCTCGTCTTCCCTGGGAGCAGGGGGAAATCAAGACCCGCAACTTGTCCGACCCCAGGTGGAGGCCCGAGGTATGACAAGTCCTGCAGATAGTGGGATGGGCCAGGGAGCTGTGTGGTAGACGTTGGTACTCAGTGCCTGGACGCCAGGGCATAACCCACACAGGAAGGGGGGAGAACATAGGGAAAAGGATGCTGGAGCACCGAGAAGAAGAAGCACCAGTACGGGCCCTGGTGGTACCTGCCTGCCTGGTCACAGAGGGGACCCGAGGAGACAAGTAAGTATTGGGGTGTATGGGCTCCAACTTGTACCCCACCTCGGGGGCAAACCATGGCACTATGGGGGTCCTCTGGAGATCACAGGCAAGGCAGAAGCGGGTCAGTTACATTTGCCTCCCGATAGAAGCATAGAAACATAGAATTTGATGGCAGATAAGGACCGCTTGGCCCACCCAGTCTGGCCATTTCCCTACCTAATGGATAAGCTGCAGATCCTAGTTAACCAACAGCCTGCATCTTCCTACCCCCACCCCTTAGAATTGCCTTATGACTGTCCCATGCATTCTTGAATTCCACCACTGTTTTTGACTCCACAACCTCCTCTGGAAGGCCATTCCATGCATCCACAACCCTCTCTGTGAAAAAATACTTCCTTACATTACCTCTGAGCCGCCTCCCCCTCTATCTTCAAATTGTGCCCCCTTGTTCTTGCACACCTCTTTTTCTGAAAGATGCTACCTTCTTGGACTTTGTTGATTCTCTTGAGGTACTTGAAATTTTCTATCATGTCCCCCCTCTCCCTCCTTTCCTCGAGGCTATAGATATTAAGCTCCTTAACTCTCTCTTCATATGTCTTCTGGTGCAGACCCTGCACCATTTTAGTTGCCCTCCTCTGGACTGCCTCCATCCTGTTTATATCTTTGCAGAGATTGGGTCTCCAGAACTGCATGCAATACTCCAGACGGGGTCTCACAAGCTGTCTGTACAGAGGGATAACAACTTCCTGTTTTCTACTGGTGATGCCTCTCCCTATGCATCCCAGTATCCCCCACCCTCCTTACTGCCCTCTCACATTGCTTGCCCACCTTTAGGTCATTTGATATGACTACCCCCAGGTTCCTTTCCATTTTTGTTGTCAGTATCTCACCCCTCATTGTGTACTCTTCCCCTGGGTTTTTGCTTCCCAGGTGCATTACCTCACACTTCTTAGCATTGAATCTAAGCTCCGATGGGGCAGAGCTCTCACGTAGAGGTGGGGGGAATAAACAGAAAGTGTAATAAAAAAAAAGGTGTTAGCCATGTCTGTAATGGTAGTCAGGGAATATTTTTTTTTTTACAAAAGGCATTGATATGTAAGTGTGCTGTGTTCTGATTGCCAGCACTTTTTACCAATGTTAATAGTATGACATTGCACAGCTGCTATGTTAGCTAAGTATGTATAGGCCTAACTCATTCTCCACATGTACAATGCATCTTCCTTGTCAATCGTATTTTTGTCTGTGATTTGTATTAATGTCCAGGACCACCTTGAAAATGAGCTCGCTCAATGGTGTTTATGCCTGGTTAAATAAAGTTTGATTGATTGATTACATAAAAGGGATGCTCCAATACTTTTTCTCTGCCTAACTACGAAATGTTTTAGCCATCTACATGTGCTCATTTTTGCCCCCACAATATTAATAAATAAGAGCCATTGTATAATAACAATAAGGCACTCCTGGATGTGTGTTATTGTGTAATAATGTCACTTCTTGGGTGGTGGAAGCATTTGGCTTTGCCTTGTGCTTCAACCCACCTGAAGAATGATGTTATTACACATTATACAGTGGCAAGAAAGAATCCTGGCTTCTGATTGGTTAGTTGGTCACCACAGCACGGATGTCATCCTGGCATAACATCTGTGCTGATTATCTGTATTTGTATTTTTTACATCTTCTCTTCAGAAACAAAAATATTTTTATACACAAACAACATTCTTTAAATTTTTTTTTTATTCTGTATATAACAACAAGCCATTGTATAATAGAAGTAATGTCCTCCAGGTTGGGTTTTATGCGGGGATAACAGCCCTTCTCAGGTGTTGAACGCCCTCAGCCAGTGGCCTCGGGCCCAACTAACCGAGGCGGGATGTTATCTCTGCATAACACCACCCTGTCGGGCATTATTCCTTTAATAACACACACCCTGTTGTGCCTTATTGTTTAAATATCGTATTTCACTTTTTTCATAGTGTAGGGTCCCCCCAGCCCTGATCCCTGATGTAAACAAGTAATATCATATTCCCCTTTTCCATAGTGTAGTGGACCTTGATCCCCAATGTAGCTAAAGGACCCCCCAGCCCCGTTCCCTGATGAAATACATTAAAACATTTACTCCATTTCTATAGTGTAGTGTCCCACCCCTGTCCCTGATCACCCACCTGATAATACAACAGACACTTTCCAAAGAGTAGTGGCTCAACCCAGTCCCTGATCACCACCTGATAATACAACAGACACTAACCAAAGTGTAGTGGCCCATCCCAGTCCCCGATTGCCCACCTGATAGTAATAACATATGTTTCCATAGTGTAGGGGCCCTCCCTGATCACCAATCCACCATGAAATGCACTTTTTTCCAGATTGTAGTGGTCCTAGCCCCCACCCCATTCCCCGATCCCTGAACTGTGCAACAGATGAAAACCGTGGCAATCTAGTGGCCCCTCATCTGGTAACAGTCTGACCACCCCACCCCCAGCCCAACCCACAGCCAGTGACCAGCACAGCCCACCACTCACCACCACGGCTGGCCACCGACTGAGCTCCCAGTAACCACACAGAACTGTATAGCGTACGGCCAATTAACAGCGATTGACATATCTGTGCCCAGCCATAGGTCTGCAGATGATGTAGTACTCTTTTCCTCTGGGTCCTCTTCCTCTGACCTCATGAACCTGCTCCAGCTGGACTTTAACAACATCCAGCTCTGGTTCCGAGAAAATCAGTTCTCCCTCAATGCTATGAAAACAGTCTCTATGGCTTTTGGCACCAGTCTCCACCTGCTAGAGTCTCTTCCTTCCCTCCTTTCATACCCTTGATGGTGCAAGTACTGAAGAAGTCTCCTCCTTCAAGTACCTCGGGATATGGCTGGATCAACACCTTGATTTTTCTGTTCATGTGGATGTTATCCATAAAAAGCTCCACCCAAAGCTTGGGATGCCATACAGAAATAAGGGAAGCATTCTGCTTCCTGCACGGAAAAGATCCTCACTAAAATGATTTTTCCCATCTTTGACTATGGAGACATTGTTTATAGTGCTGCTCCAAAGTCCACTTTAGCTCGACCCTGTTTCACTCCTTCTGTCAGTTTGCCCTTGACTAAACCCTGTGTACACACCATTGTACTCTGTACTCTTCCCCCTCTCCCTCCTCTGTTGGTGTCAGGTGCCTTACCCACTACACTACCTTACCTCCAAATGTTGGTTTGGCTCTCTCCCCTTGTATCTTACTTCTCTCCATTCTGTCCATCCTTCTTCCTCTTACTCCTTTCACAGCTCTTGCTCTCCCTTAAGTGAATCTACTACTGACCAAGCTCCCTTCTCGTTCTGCTCTCCTAAACTATGCAGCTCCCTTCCCCCTTCCATTCTCTCTGGTCCTTTCTTTCCTGTTCTAAATTCTCTTCTCCTTGAGTTCTCTATTCACTCCTGTAGTTGCTTCTAATATTGGGGTGGACTCTTATTCACCTGCAACATACCCAGCACTGACACCAATTCTGCCCTGCTCCCCTAGTATCAGTCATTTCTCCCTGTTCCTTTTTTTGCTGTATTGCTTACTGTGTAATGTTCTTTTGCCTGTTCCGCAATTTTGCTGTATAGTAATTTACTGCTTGGCAATTTATTCTTTAAAGGGGAACTGTCATCAACAGAATTTCTTAATGTCTGAAAGCCCATAAAAAGCTAATTTGATTGAGCCATTGTGCTGATCTGTGAGCCTTTGCAGTCCAGAGTTATTCATATGTAAATCACCCTGTACTTAAGGGCTGGTGGCAGCCATATGTTTTGGGCTTCTGACAGGAAATGATGTCACAGAGGGTCTAGGTTCTCCTTTGACAGTATTTAATGGCGGTGTCATGCAATGCCAGATCCATTAAAAACAAGACTGCAATTATTGCAGTTCTTGTTAGGACAGCTGATTTGGCTTGCATCCCTGAGACCTGGCTGGATGAGAATGCTGGCCCCATGTTAGAGGCTGTGATTCTGTCTGGGTACTTGGTGATACACCGCTCGAGATTGGACCGTGGGGGGGGGGTTCAATCTGTTTCAAGACTGAACTGGGCCTCACAAATGTACCAGTTGAGGAGGCCAGGTCATTCAAGTGTACTGTAGTAGCAGGTGTGGGCTGTAGGACTGCCCTCATCTACTGTCCACCCGGTGATGAAAAGTGATTCCTTCAGGAAGTAGCAGACTTTGTGATCGACATGGCATTTGAGATGCCCAGGCTGATGGTCCTGGGTAACTTCAATGCCTGGGTCGATAATGAACTCTCACAATTTGGACAACACTTCCTCCAGTTGATAACATCATTGGGCCTTACACAGATTATTACCTCAGCTACTCATAAACATGGTCACTCTCTTGACCTGGTCTTCTTCCTGCGGATCAAAGCCTCTGATTTGGGGTGGAACCTGTCGGATGGTCCGATCACTACACTGTGGGGTTCAGTTTCTGTGACCCCCTTTGTAGGCCGACCCCTGTGGAGATGGTTAGATACCGCTCATTACGGAATGTGAACCCTGATGGCCTGGTGGTGGTACTTGACCTATCGGTGTTTCCTGAGGCAAGTGGGAGCCCAGAGGTCCTGCTTCTGGCCTATAATAAGGTCATTACTATTGCCTTAGACTCTATCACTCCTGTCCGAGTTCATCTTCTCTGCTTTTGCCCTTGTTCCCTTTGGTTTGATGGGACCTTGAGGGAGATGTGGTGACTAGGACGAAGGTTAGAGTGCTGCTGGTGAAAATCCATCCTGGAGGCTGACCATCTTAGATTGATGGAACACTATCAAGTCTATCAATCAACAATCTCTCATAAGAAGGCATAGTTCCTGTCTGGGGAGATTGCTGCTGTGTAGAACCAAATGGCTCAGCTCTTTCAAACCATAGACAGACTGTGCAACCCGGCCTGTCTGCAGTCTCGAAGAGCCTTTTCACAACTGGAGTGTGATGAACTGGCTTGGTTCTTTGTGGATAAGGTGGCTGGATTCAGGGCAGAGATCCAACCAGCACACTCTATGGGGGATGCTATTGATCGGTGCTCGGTCACTTCCCCCACTTTTCCTGGAGAACCTTTGACCAGCTGGAGTTCGGGGTTGTTATGCGAATTGTCCAGGATATGCACCCTATGTGCTGTAGTTTGGACCCAGGCCCAACTTCCCTGATTATGGGCTGTTGTTGTGACATCATTGGTCCACTTCTCGCATGGATAGTCTGGTGTTCCCTTGAGTCAGGTGAGTTTCCTAGCTCCCTGAAAGAGGCGGTGGTGATACCACTCCTGAAGAAAGCTTCTCTGGACCCAGGCTGCCTTGCTAACCACAGACCCATCTCTAACCTCCCCTTTGTGGGGAAGGTGATTGAGAAGGTAGTGGCTCTACAGCGGGAGAACCATTTGACCATCCATGTCACCTATGAACCACTCCAATCTGGTTTTCAAAAGAAGCATAGTACCGAGACTGTGCTGTTTTGGGTGCTCAATGATCTCTTGATGGCGAGAGATCAGAAAAGCCGTTCCATCTTGGTTTTTCTCGATATCTCCTCAGTGTTCAACACCGTGCGCCATGGGGTGCTGCTTGAGTGCCTGAGGTTCATCTGTGGTCTGTCTAGTACAGTTCTCAGGTGGTTTAAGTCCTTCCTCACTGACAGAACTCAGAGGGTGGTGTTGGGGACTTTTTCCTCCGACCCTTTCTCTCTGCCATGTGGGGTCCCTCAGGGTTCAGTGTTGTCCTCCATGTTGTTCGCAGTGTACATGCTGCCCCTTGGAGACATTGTGAGATGGTATGGGCTGAAGTTTCACTGCTATGCTGATGATACCCAGCTCTACATGTCTCTTGCACTCAACCAGGATAGTGCACGTTCAGTATTTAATAACTGCCTCACTGAAATCCAGGACTGGATGAATTCCAGCTGGCTGAAGTTGAACTCGGAAAAGATTGAGGTGATGGTTGTGGATCCGGGTCACAGATAGAGGGGTCAAGGTCTGGTCAGCCTATAGGGCTTTTCTTGGGGGGCGCCCAGCTTCTTGTCTCTGAACAGGTGCGAGACCTGGTGGTGATTCTTGATGAAGGGCTGACACTGCAATCTCAGGTATCAGCAGTCATCAAGTCTTCCTTCTACCAGCTGAGGAACATTGCTAGGGTCAAGCACCTAGTTCCGTCCGGTGATCTTCCCATGCTGATCCACACCTGTGTGACCTCATGCCTTGATTATTGCAACTCCCTTTACCTAGGGCTACCAGGGGTTGATATCCACTGCTTGCAGCAGGTGCAGAATGCTGCAGCCCATTTGTTGACAGGAACCTCCTGGATGTGTCATATCACACTGGTGCTGTGTGAACTGCACTGGCTGCCGATTCAGTGGTGTATCACCTTCAAGGTTGGACTTTTGACTTATAAAGCCCTACGTGGACAGGGCCCAGACTTGCCTGAAAGAGCTTCTGTCCCCCTACTGCCCCGAGTGATTGCTCCACTCAGCTGATGAGAGGTTGCTAGAGATTCCAAGGGTATCCTTAAAGACATTGGGGGCCCATGCATTTATGTATGCGGCCCCAGCCCTATGGAATTCTCTACCCCATCAGCTACGGGAGTGCACGACCATGGGGCGCTTCAAGCAGGCCTTGAAAACTTACCTGTAGCACCAGGCCTACCCTGAATGATTTTATTGATTTTACTGTCTACTTATATTTATACTGTGTTTTACTCTATCGTGTTTTATCTAACTTCTGTGTTAAAGCGCCTTGATATTTTGAAAGGTGCTTGATAAATAAAGTTATTTTTATTATTATTAATCCACCAGGTTTAATAGGAAAGTGACTGTTTTATTAAGTGTGTTTAAGGTGTTATTACAACACTTTCTATATCTGTAATAATTGTTTTGTATGTGGACTGAAACTAGTGAGTTATCACCTTTACATTTTAAACTGTTAGTAAATATAATCCATCTTCAGAATTGCTTTAAAGAGGACAGGAAATGAGTTCTAATATATAGCTGTTTATAAAGTTATCACTTACGGAAATAATAGCCATCAGCCTCAAAGATCCATATGTAACTGTACCTCAATAAAAAGTGAGGTGAAAAACAGTATTTTGTATTGTTTTGATTTTATGGGCAGCATTCTGTTACATTTCTCTTCATAGAACCAGTGCTCTGGAGTTTTAACTATGCCACAGTTTGAGCAAAGAACTCTTAAGTATGGTTCTGATAGGACAGTAGCTCACATTTAGCATTCTGCACTCAAACCGTGACATAGTAAACACTCCAAATTATTGGTTCCATGAAGAGAACTGTGCAGAATGTTGTCCATAAAAAGAAAACAATTGAAAACACAGTCTTTCACATCAGTGTTTATTAAGGTACAGTTAAATACTGTATGGCTCTTTTGGAGACAAGTTTATCACTTCTCTTACTAGGAACATTACTAACTGTTGCCAATTAGCACACATTTCCTGTCCCCTTTAATCTCTAGGCCATACTGTCAGTGCCAGCTGATCATCAAAAACTACACATCTCAAGGCTGGCTGTGTGGTGCCAATGGGTATTGGAGCCCCATATAAGGATTTCTAAACCCTGGCTCTGTTCATGTCAATACAGATTTGTAGCTCAGTGCCCTTAACCACTGTGCTATACTGCCTCCTAATAATCCAGTAGAATTCTGGCATTGTTACCGTAGAAAATCCCATTCCATCCAAAGTATTTCAGTAAGAAACTGTTATAAGTTTAACTTCACCAAAAGAAGTAAAATGCTCTTTAATTAATGGTGATCATGTTTTACATACAGATAAAGACACATTTGTCTCCAGTTACAACCTCTTGGTTGATATTTGTGGTTACAACCAGCAGGTTGTAATCAACACCTGTCAATCAAGCATCACCACAGAAAGCTAACTGGTGCATAGTTTCACTGTGGGTGGGCTGAACATCTTGCCCAACATGGCGGCTCCATTACTGAGCACTGGTACCAGCACTCAAGCTTTGCCACACACAGTTAAGACAAGTAAGATTTTAAATATTTTTAAACATCTATCTAGGTGATCCCGCCTTGAAAATAAAAAAAAAAATCCGGCCCGGTGGCACTGAGGGTTGAGGCGTTGGATGCCACACCTCGCGCCACTCCGGCGACCCGGGTGCAGGAACGAGCCCGTATCATCGGGGGTCGGCCGGGGGGAGACAGGCTGGAGCGTCCGACGACAGCTCGCCGTCTCCGGGAGGAGGGAGGGTTCTTTCATCGTCGAGCGGTGACCCCTGGTGGAGACTGGGGGGAGTGACAGCAAATCGAGTCTCTGGGGGCGTGATCAGTGCTGGCAAAGGCTGGCAGCCTATCAGCCTCAAGAGGCATCTCTTCCATGAGAAGGGGGAACGCTGCTGGCGCCAAGGGGTTGCCGTGGCCAGCACGCGAGCGGGGAGAAAAAGGAGAAAATGGATCCCCCACGGAGCCTTGATGACTGGAGCACCAAGCCACGGCCCTAATGTGCCAGTGCCCATCCACTACCCAGGACCTGGACAAGTCCCCAAGATTCGGGTAAGCCTCCCGACCCGACCCCGCCTGGGGTATTCCGAGGCAAGATGATAGGTCTATGTGAGTAGGAGGAGCGCTGGCAGGGGTAGGGCTTCATGGGTGCACCAGAGGGAGCGGCTCTGAGGGGGTATAAATTGCAATTTCAAAAAAAAGAAAATAAAAAAAAAATCAATCTGGTTGATCCTGCCACTCATACCCTTTGAGCGTGTCTTACACTATGCAGCAATGCTGACGTACCGCGACTTTCCAGAATGTCATTACCACTGTAACGTAAAAAGAAAAGAAAAAAACAAAAGGGAGAGACAGGCAGTGTGTGTGTGTGTGTGTGTGTGTGTGTGTGTGTGTCTCTCTCTCTCCTATCTGTGACAGGAGTGCTGCACTAAATGAACTGTGCTGAAAGGGAAAAAAATATCACCATCAAATAAACAAAATAGTGTGTGTGTGTGTGTGTGTAAAACAGAAAATGTTTTTATAAACCCCTTGGGGTTTATGTTGCATCCCACACCTCGGGTTTGTGTAAAATTCTGGTTACACACACCCACCCATATATTATTCTATAATTTAATAATGCATTTCAGGTTATGTATGGTTTAACAATGTTGTTCATCTATGTGTTTTTGCAATTAATAAACAAGTAATTGTGTCCTATTTTTTTCTTTTCAGGTCAAATCTGGATAGAAAGAGTATAATATTTTCAGAATCTTAACATATGCTCAAAACCCATTCTACTGGATGAATGAAGCTTGTTCACAGCTGTACTGCCAGCTGATAATCAAAAGCTACACATTTCAAGGCTCGCCCCATGATGCCAGGCCAGTAGGTTTGTAGCCACATGTGCATCTTGTAGATCTGAGTTCACACCTGAAATTGTAAGAGAAGAGGCTGCAAGTGAGGGAATGGAAAAAGGCAGAAGATGGTGCTGTGGCAGTCCCAGTCCCAGAAATCTGTACTGACATGAACACAGCCACACAGCCAGGGTTTAGAAATCCTGATATGGGGCCCAATACCTGTTGACACCACAGAGCCAGCCTTGAGATGTGTAGTTTTTTATGATCAGCTGGTACTGGCAGCATAGCCTAGAGATTAAAGCAATTCTGATTGTGGATTATTTTTACTAACAGTTTGAAATGTAAAGGTGATAACTCACTAGTTTCAATGCACATACAAAACAATTATTATAGATATAGAAAGTATTGTAATAACACATTAAAACACACTTAATAAAACAGTCAATTTTCTATTTAACCTGCTGGATTAAATACAATCATAGGAGGACCTAGACCCTTGGTGACATCATTTCCTGACAGGAGCCCAAAACGTATGGCTGCCACCAGCCCCTAATTACAGGGTGATTTACATATGAATAACTCTGGACTGCAAAGATTCACAGATCAACACAATGGTTCAATCAAATTAGCTTTTTATGGGCTTTCAGACATTAAGCAATCCTGTTGATGACAGTTCCCCTTTAAGTGTTTTTAAATTTTTATATTTTGATATCTTATTTCCATTTTATTATATTATTTTATGCATTGTGCTTTGTATCTGTTTTCCTGTCTTCCACCTTCCCCCAGGACACATATGAAAATGAGATGATACCAGATCAGTATGACTTTCCTGATAACATTTTTGGAGTAACCAACTAACTAATGAATTATTTGCCCCAGAACCAGAGGAAGCAGGCCAGGATGGAGGGAGATCAGGCTTCTGGAGCAGGCTTGGGGATGAGTGAGCAGTGGGAGTGGTTAATCTCCAGTGGGCCTTGTCAGTTGTGGTGCAGGATGTACATTAGTACCCACTGCAGAAACTCAGAGACATTTTCCCCTCACACCCCTGGGAAGCCCACAAGCTGCCGATTATTTCTGTGCTTCCTGTTCTCCATATCCTCCATTCTGTCCCATATGGTAGAGTCCTGGTCATGTATATAGGCCATCAGCCTGTCGTTGCTGTCCTTCATTTCCACTATGTATTGCTCCACTACAGTGACCCTGTAGGAAATGTCAAAACTGATTGTGTGGCCAGTTCAAGTTTGTCAATTTGTTGGATGAGATACTTGAACATGCTATTAATTTCTGTCAGATCTCTGTCAGCAGTGTCTCTTGTGGCCATCGCCATTCTGACTTGGCTCCAGTGCTCTGTCTTAGAGGAGAAATTAGAAGACAATGACATTGAACTGCTGCTTACCAGTACCATTACACTAAAGCTTCATATTGTCATGCTCAGTAGGTAAGCAGCTTTCCAGTCAGATACAGTGACCAACCCAATGACCACTGTGTACTGTGATTTTAGGCATATTATGAAAGGGCCATTGCAGAACTACAAATTAGGCAGCCATGTTGGTCAGCTGCCTAGCTCATGCCCCCGTATGTATTTTTAATATTCCTCATGCACCTTATGCAAAGTTTGCCTCATGGTCCTGCTCGGTAGTCTGTGCTGTATTGTATCCTCTTACTATTGTATTATCATGTGTCCCGGTATCCTGTTTGTACCGCAGGTGCTTCTTTTTGAATTTGTTTTGTACGCTACTCTACCCAAGGACCTCCTTGTAAATAATCATTGCTCAATGGAGCTGTTTCCTGGTAAACTAAATAAATACAAACAGGTTAGCAAGGAAGCAAAGGGAAGATAGCCTTGCTTGAGAGCCAACTGACTGGAACTGATTCCATACAAAAGGTTCAATGTAAGGAAAAGGCCTAGTTATCCCTTATAATGGTGGAAACTTGAATTTGAGACCATTCCTAAACTAAGAGGCAGAGAGAGACAGACTGACAGCCAGGCAGACAAATACACAGAAATAGCATCTACCTTTGCCATTTAAACCTGGTTCATACTAGGCTCTGTATAACGATTCCCTGGTGCATCTGTGTTTAGTTTACCCATTTCATGTAACAGCTGAACACATCGCCTACATACTGTAGTCATTCAGAAAGGAAGCCGCAAAACATATACTCATCACAAACTGTTTTTCAGCATCTTAATCTAACATTCTTGGAGAACTGATTCCTCTGTGGTTTCTCTGTAGACATTTCAGACAGCAATTAATGGTCTTCTGCCCATCTGTTTGTTTAATGGCTAGGGGTTAGGAAGTTGCGTGTTGCAGCTGACAAATGCTGAGACATCAGGGCAAAGGGTGGCACAAAATGGGTCCCAGAGCAAGCCTCAGACACAACAGGAAAATAAAAAACAATTGCTTTCTGTTCCCAAAACATATTCTGAACTTTTACTCCCCTCACACCACTGGTGGTTTCCCTTTCTTTCCATCTGTGGAACAAACTGCCTCAAACTCTAATGATACTACGGTCATAATAACCACTTCCCTTTTTATTATTAGGTACTTTTCAGTGGTGAAAATATTAGCTAAGCAAGGCCTGAGTCTTGCTGGTTTTCAGGTATTTGAAGATCTTTTAAGGTAATTCAATAAAGTGTAATGTGCAGGAGTCTGATTGGGCAGCAGCCTGCAGGAAGTCAATTGCTCCGCCTTATGCAAAAGTGTGTGAGTGCGCTTCACCTCTTTCATCTTTCTCCATAGAATAATGCAGAATGTAACAGTCACCCCACTCACAAATCTAGATGTCAGAGCTCCCCTACCTAAACTTTTTCAATTTAACCATGTTTAGTGTCACATAAACCATCATTTCCTGTTCCAGTGTGATATGAAGTAAGCTAAAGTAGTGAAAGCAGACCAGATAGCAACAGCAATGGCACATATTTCAAGCTCCATTCCAGTCAAATGTGAAATGGGTTTAGTCAGTGATCTCAGTTCTGGTGGGCAGTGGCTCACACAGTGGCGGAGCCAGAGGAGGGGCTGGGGGGGCGGTCGCCCCTCCTGGCTGCCCCAGTGTGAGTAGTGGCCCCCCGCCACCATCTTTATTCACTGTTTAGTGCCCATTGTGGAGCCCATGACTGACTGAATGGCCCTCCCTGGCTCACAAATGCTCCCAAACCTGGCTCTGCCACTGGGTTCACATCAGAAAATCACCATGAACAGTGTGAGACTCAAACACCAATTTTCTCTACAGAAGAGCTGGGTCTCTTCTTTAGACACCATCTTCACTTCGTAAGTTCTCCTGAATCCTCAGTTTTAGACAATGCATTCTTCTTCTGCAGAAATAATGAGACAAGCTATGGAACATACATCAAGACATTCTGTAGCTTTAATATGATACTTCAGGCCAGCAAGGCATTATGAGAAATTATTAGGTGTATAATGCTTTTTATACAAACATTTTGCAATGATGTGTACAATGTGTGTGATTTTGTTGACGTCATTATTCATTGTGGATTTCCATTTTGCATGAAATGTAGTTTCATAACATATGAAGCTCAGCCTAAATCTTCTGTTCACGGGTTGCAGGGAAGTACAGAGTTAATCAATTGATTGATTGATTGATAAATCCTGTGTTCCAAGTTTGCTTATTTCTTTATAGGAGGCAGTATAGCGCAGTGTTCTAAGGCTCTGAGCTGCAAATCTGGTGATATCCAGCAGACCAGACCGGGGTTTGAATCCCACAGCTTCCACTTGCATACTGTGTGACCCTGAGCAAGTCACTTAACCTCCTTGTGCTCCCAGGTCGCTCCTGTAAAAAAGCTTTCAGCTTAGTGTGCTATACCTGGTTAAATAAATACATTTATTATCCTTTTTTTTGCCATTTTGTTTCTCCCCATCCCCTCTGACAATGGTGTCACACTGGCTGTAGCATTTCTTCATATGGGGGGGGGGTGGAGTCATGGTCCTCACAGTCTATGCCAGGCTGATCACACACTTTTTCCATAAGGGGGGAAGGAGCCACTGCCTTCATTTCAAGGGTGGCCAGCAGGGGATGCATGAATGCCACATTGCAGATGCTCTAAGACTGACCAGCAAGGGGTGCATACATTTCAAGCTGTGCAAGCTGAAGGTTGTCCAGCAGGGGGTTGCCTGAATACCAGGCTGTGCATGTCTAAGATGGCCACCAGGGTGCATATGCATGCCAGGCTGTACTTGCCCAAGGTTAGCTAGCAGAGGACGCATGAATTCCAGGCTGCTCACACCCAAGGCTGGCCAACGGAGGGCACCTAAATGCCAGGCTGTGCATGACCAAGTTTATCCATCGGGGGCACATGGATTCAAGGCTGTTAACACCCAAGGTTGACCAGCAAAGGGGGGGGGGTCGTATGAATGCCAAATGTTACACATGCAAGTTTGGCCAGCAGGTTTGCATTACTGCAGGATGCTTATGCCCAAAGTTGGCCAGAAGGGGGTATAAGAATGCCAGGCTGCTTATGCACAAGGCTGGTGGGGCTTATGATTGCCAGCCAATGATCTAAATAAATAACATTTTATTCAGCAGCCACAGCATGGAATTTTCAATAGTTTTAAGCCCACCATTGAGAGCACTGCACCTCAAGTATCTGATTGTATCCACGTTGTGTTCCTTCGCTGCAGTTTCTTTCTCGATCTGCACTAACCAGCTGGTTTTGAGTGCACGCAGTTCTGGTGTCTATTCATGCATTACTGCAAAGTTGTTTATTCCTAATGTTGGCCAGCAAGGGGTGCATGAATGCCAAGTGCTGTGCACCCCTGGTTGGTCAGCAGGAGGGTGCATGAATGCCAGGCTACTCACATCCAAGGTTGACCAGTAGGGGGCTCATGAATGCCAGGCTGCTCATGCCCAGGGTTGGCCAGCAGGGGATGCATGAATGTCAAGTGGTACACACTCAAGGTTGGTCTGGAGGGGAATGCATGAATATCAGGCTGCTCACACCCAAGGTTGGTCAACAGATGGTGCATGAATGCCTGGCTACATAAGTGCACATGCCCAAGATTGGCCAGCAGGAGGTGCATGTATGCCAGGCTATACATGTCCAATGTTGGTAAGCAGGGGGTGTAAGAATGGCAGGCCACACATGTGCAAGCTTGGCCAGCAAGGTACACACAAATGGCAAGTGGCAAATGCCTAAGGGTTCATCAGCAGGTTTGCATTAATGCCAGGTTGCTCATACCCAAGATTGGTCAGCAGTGGGCCTATGAATGCCAGGCTGCACACAATCAAAGGTGGCCAGCAGAGGGTCCACGTATGCCAGGATATGCACTACTAAGGTTTGTCAGCAGGGGGTGCATGATTGTTGGGCTGCACATGCCCAAGGTTGACCGGCAGGTGGTGTACAAATTCCTGGCTGTGCATGCTCAAGGTTGGCCAGCAAGGGGCACATGAATGCCAGACTGCCCATGACCAAAGTTGACCAGCAGGGAAGCACAAACGCCAGGCTACACATGCCCAAGGTTGGCCAGCAGATGGCATATAGTAGCCAGACACTCATGCCCAAGGTTGGTCAGCAGGTGGTGTATGAATTCCTGGCTGTGTATGCCCAAAGTTGTCCAGCAGGGGGCTCCTGAATGTCAGCCTGCTCATACCTAAGGTTGGCCAGCAAGGGGTACATGAATGCCATGGACACACAAGGTTGACCAGCACAGGGACACATGAATGCAAGACTACTCATGCCCAAGGTTGCCCAGCAGGAGGAAAATGAATGCCAGATTGCTCACACCCAAGGTTGGCCAGCAGGGTTGCATGAAAGCAAAGTGGTACGTGCCTAAGGTTGACCTGAAGGTTTGCATTAGTACAGTCTGCTAATGCTCAAGTAACACAAACTGAGTGACCGTGCTCAAGTAATTACAGGGGGGTGCAGGATCGAGAGTGGCTTACCCCCACACATAAAGCAAAATCAATAAAACAAAGCTGCCGTCCTATGGCAAAACTTGATGAGAAGCACACTAAGGCTCCGAAATAGGCTGCTGCATTTTATTAATCAGTAACAAACACAACTGTCTCTCCAAGAGAGGCCATTCATCTGGGTGGCTATTTTGGAGCCTTAGTGTTGTTTCTCACTAAGATTTGCCATTGAAGTGCAGCTTTGTTTTGTTGTTTTTGTTAATGCCCAAGGCTGGCCAGCAGCAGGCTATGAATGCCAGGCTGTGCACACCCAACAATAGTCAGCAGGGGATGCATGCATGCCAGGCTGCTCTTGCCTAAGGTTGGCCAGCAGAAGGTGCATGAATGAAAGACTGCTCATGCTCTAGTTTGGCCAACAGGGGGCATATGAATGCCAGACTGCTTATGCTCAAAGTTGATCAGCAGGGGCATATGAATGCCAGGCTGTGCACACCCCATGTTAGCTATCAGAGGATGCATAAATGCCAGGCTGCCCATACCAAAGGTGGGCCAGTAGGGGGCGCATGAATGCCAGGCTGCTCATGGCCAAGGTTAGCCAGCAGGTGATGCATGAATGCCAGACTACTCACACCCAAGGTTGGCCAGCAGGCAGTGCATGTGTGTCAGGCTTCTCATGGCCAAGGTTAGCCAGCAGGGGACACATGTATTTCGTGCTGCTCATTGCCAAGGTTGGCTAACAGGGGTGTACACATGCACAAGGTTGGCAAGCAGTTTTGCATGAATGCCTGCGGTGCTCGACTAAGGTTGGCCAGCAGGGAGTGAATGAATGCCAGGCTCTGCATGCCCAAGGTTGGCCAACAGGGGGCATGAATTCCAGACTGCTCACACCCAGTGTGAATAAGTGCCAGGCTGCATATTCACAACTTGCCCAGTGGGGGGGGGCATGAATGCCAGGCTGCACATTCCCAAGGCTGGCCAGCAGGAGACACATGAATTCCAAACTGTTCATGCCCACTAATGATCTGCAGGGACGCATGTATACCAGGTTGCTCATCTACAAGGTTGGCAAGCAGGGAATGCATGGATGACAGGCTACCCATGCCCAAGATTAGCCAGCAGGGGGAGCAGGATTTTCAGGTGATCTATGCCCAAAGTTAACCAGTGGGAGACACATGAATGTCAGACTGTTCATGCCCAAGGTTCACCAGCAGGGGGCACATGAATGCCAGGCTGTTCATTCCTAAATTTGACCAGCTGGGGACTCAAGAATGCCACGCTGCTCATGCCAAATGTTAGCCAGCAGGGGGTGCATGAATTCATGGCTGCTCAAGCCCTAGGTTGGCCAGTGGGTAGCATGCATGCCATGCTGCTCATGGCCAAGGCTGCCTAGCAGGGGGCATATGAATGCCAGGTTCTGCACACCAAAGGTTAGCCAAGATGTGGCATATGAATGCCAGGCTGCTCATGCCCAAGGTTTACCAGCAGGGGGCACATGAATGCCAGGCTACTCATTCTCAAGGTTGGCCAGCAGAGGGCACAAGCAGGCCAAACTGCTCATGCTCCAAGGTTAGCCAGTGGGTGGCACATAAGTACCAGACTGCATATCCCCGGAGTTGGCCAGCAAGGGGTGCATGAATACCAGGCTGCACACACTCCAAAGTTAGCCAGCAATGTGTGTGTGTAAATGCCAGGCTGTTCATGTCCAAGGTTTAGTCCGCAGGGGTTATACATCGAGGAGAGGATAGCTGAGTCATGGAACAGTTTTCTAGCAGAGGTGGTAGGGGTAGTGGTGGTAGTGGCAAGTATCATAAATGGGTTCATGATTGGCTGGGACAGAGTAAGAAGTCTGTCAGTTACACAGAGGGTAACTGGTATCTCCTTAGTATGTACCAATAGCAGGGACAGGGACCCTAATGATGTTAGCAATCTATTATACTGCAGTATCTCCTCAGGATGCACCTGTAACAGAGACTCTGCTGGTATACTCCAGTATCTCCTCAGTATGCACCTGTAACAGACAGGGACTCTGCTGGTTTTAGCAGTCTGTTATACTCCAGTATCTCCTCAGGCTGTACCTGTAACAGGTATGGAGACCCTTCTGGTATTAGCAGTCTGTTGTACTCCAGTATCTCCTCAGTATGCACCTGTAACAGACAGGGACCCTGCTGATATTAGCTGTCTGTTGCACTCCAGTATCTTCACATTATGCACTGGCAACTGGGATGGGGTCAAAGGTCATTCAAAGCATTCAAACCTCTGCATCAAACAAGTGAGTAAAAGTATGAGGTGTCTGAAAAGATAAAGGCTAAAAGGGCTGCATTCAGAAGATATAAGGAGATGTAGAAGGAGCGGGATAGGGAGGTGTATCATGAGAAACAGAGACAAGCAGGGAAAGCAGTAAGGAGTGCAAAGGCACAGACTGAAGAGATAATAACCCATGCAGTAAAGAAAGGGATGAAACATTTTTTAGGTATGTAAGTGAAAAAGAGGAAGACCAGAGGAGAGACTGAAAGGTTAAAAAGGGATGGGCGGACTGTGAAGAGGGGTCCAGAAAAAGGCAGACGTCCTGAACAAACACTTTTTTAATATTCACGGTGGAATGAGGAAGGGAGGGGACACAAAAAAGTAACAGGAGCTCTGAAGAGAGGCAAGTGGGCATTAGTCCCTTTCCAGAGAAGAGTCCTTAAGGGGTTCCCAAATCTAAAAGCGTAGAAAGCAATGGGACCAGACAGGGTACATCCTAGGGTACTGGAGCTCAGGGAGGTACTGACTGCCCTCTGACAGTCTTGTTTAACAGCTCACTAGAAAGAGAAGTAGTACCAGAGGATTAGAGGAGGGTAGATGTAGTCCCACTTCACAAAAATGGTAGCAGGGAGAAGCAGCCAATTATAGGCCAGTCAGCCTGACATTGGTGGTGAGAAAGTTAATGAAATCACTGCTGAAGGAGCAGATAGTGGAATATCTTGAATCCAGTGGGTTACAAGACCCAAGACAGCATGGAGTCACAGGTGGAAGATCATGTCAAATGAATCTGATAGATTTCATTGATTGGGTGACCAAGGAATTAGATCAGGATGAAGCAGTGGATGTGGCCTACCTAGATTTTAGTATGGCATTCGACATTGTTCTACACTGGAGAATATTAAACCTTAGACTGCCACCAGGGTTAGAATGTACTGGAGTTCTAAATGGATATAGCAGTACATGGCCCTACAAGGGTTAAACAAGCTGGGTAGCTTAGGAGTGGGTCCAAAGGTGGTAAGTTGGGCGAGAAATTAGTTAAGGGGTAGGCAACAGAGGGTGGTGGTAAAGGGAGTTCACTCTGAGGAGGAAGGGTGACCAGTGGGGTGCCTCTAGGATCAGTTCTGGGACCAGCCCTCTTTAATGTCTTTATAGGTGGCACTACAGAGGAGCTACAGGGCAAGGTCTGCCTCTGTGGAGGACACCAAAATCTGCAATAGGATGGGCACTCCAGGGGGTTGGAAAGAGACGTGAGAAAACCCAAGCAGTAGACAAGGGTATGGCAGTTGGGTTTCAATGTGAAAAAGTGCAAACTATTGGACTTGGGGCATGGAAACCCAGGGTCAGAGTTCAAAATAGTGGGGAGTGCTATTGATGACCACCAAGCGAGAGAGAGACCTGGGGGTAATCATTTCTGATGGCATAAAGGTAGTCAAGCAGTGCGCCAAAGCAGTTGAGAGGGCTAGGGGGTTGCTGGAGTGCATAGGGAGAGGTATCACCAGTAGAAGGAGGGAGGTCAAACTGTCTCTACATAGAGCACTGATAGAAACTCACCTAGAACACTGCGTATACTTCTGGAAGCCACATCTCTGGAAGGACATAGCGTGAAGGCGGTCCAGAGGAATGCAACTAAAATGGTGGGAGGTCTGCATCAAAAGCCCTGCAAGGAGAGACGTAAGGAGTTCAACATGTACACCCTGAAACAGACAAGGGAAAAGGGGGATAAGAAAAAGACAGAGACCTTCAAATACCTTACAGGGGTAAATAAGGCACAGGAGGAAAGTGTTCTTCAGAAACAAAGGTGCTCAAAAACAAGGGGACATGCCATGAAATTGGAGTGGGGTAGAGTCAGGAGGGATGTGAGGAAGTACTTCTTCATGGAAAGAGTGGTGGATTCCTGGAACAACCTATCAAATGAAATGGTGGGGGTGAAAATAGTGGTGGGGTTCAAGAATGCATGGGACTGGCATAAGAGAATCTTAGTGGAAAGGAACTGGGGGGAGAGTCATAGATCAACTAGGGTCTACAGCGATACTGTAGGTAGGGAAAAATGGGCAGACTGGGTGCACCCAGCGATCATTATCTTGCTGGCAAATGATATGTTTCTGTTTCAGTAATCTGTTACACTCCAGTGTCTCTTCAGTATGTACCTGTAACAAAGACAGAGACCCTGCTGGTATTAATAATCTGTTATACTTCAGTATTGCACTGTATGTACACATAGAGACAGAGGCCCTGCTGGTTTTAGCATCTGTTATACCCAGTATCTCTTCAGTATGTACCTATAACGGGGACAGAGGCCCTGCTGGTATTAGCAGTCTGTTGTATTCCAGTATGTCCACATTATGCACTGGCAACAGGGATGGGGTCAAAGGCCATTCAAAGCATAGCCTTCTCATTTCTGATAGGATGCTGTTGCTTCCTAGCATGCTACTGTATTACACAACCCTGTTTTAGTCCTTGTACCTCCAGTCTTATTATACTTACCAGTCAGAAGCTGCAGTGTGGGTTGGACCATGTCCAGCTCAGTTGAATGAGAAGATAGAATAGTTTAAGTCTAGCTCTTCTCAATCTAAAAGTAATGGGTCCTGAGCACCAAGGGGGGAGGGGTGTACAGATATAGTTGAAGATAAATGAATCTTAAAGTAAACAAGAGGGGAAGACCTTTCTGGTTTGAAATCCTCTTAGAATTATGTTACATGACTGGAGGGCACGCAGAAGGCCAAAAAAGCCCGGAAAAAAGTTCATGTTTTACAGAGTTGAAACAAGACATCTGGCATCCGAGACCCTGCTTCTAGCATATTTCTGCATGGTGAGTTCATACAGGAAATATTTAAAATTTCCATGCTATTATGTATGAAGTTTAATTCATTGCAAACGCTTCCTGTGCACTGCAGAAACTGGCTCATAACCCCGTACTGCTATTGCAACAGCATGACTCAACAGAATTTAACAGCAAGGCTTCCAGCTCATTCCCCGCTGATGAAATCTGCAGTTAACTGATGGGGTACAACACCCAGATAAATTAAATTGCTGAACAGATATGCAAGGAAAACAAGTATGGCACCGGCTTCACCCCATGCTGATCTACCTTCATTAATGCTACCTACCTACCTACCCAGGCCACATGTTTCTAGTATTACAAGGGGGATTCTGAGAGGTTTCAAATATTTTATACGACATTGAAAGCTCCAGCTAGCTTGATGGCAGGATACAAACATGACTAACCTTTTTTTGTATATAAACATTTTATTGGAAATTTTCAAAGAAAACAGGTCAAAATAGATTAAACACACATGCTCCTGGCCAGGGGAACGCCCTTGGAAGTAACATAGTAACATAGAAACCTAGAAGTTGTCAGCAGATAAGGACCACTTGGCCCACCTAGTCTGCCCTAAATTCCCTACCAATAGTGTCACCAGAGACCCTGCTTTGACTCTGGCTTACACTCACCTCTTGCTTCTAAGATTCCCTTGTGTCTATCCCATACAAAATTATGTCTGTTGTTAAAGTTGTGGTATCACACTCACATTGACCATTCGAAGCAAGGTGAATCCTCTTATGGTATAAACCGAATCCTATGTGTTCTATGGAATTATATAGTCCTGTGATATCGGATGTATTCTTTGAAAGCTTTCTCTTGGGACTTTAGCAGAATCTTTTGGGGCAATACTCCATCCTTGGGGGGGTGCACTGTAGATCATATGATCATTATGATAATAAAGTAATCATCTTTTTTTAATTTTCTTATCAATGTCAGTCCCTTTTACATTTTTTTGGCTTTATGCATGATTTTATTAATATTTGGGAATGTCCACAGTTATGCATCCTCCTGTGCTGCATCTACTGGTGAAGTGTCCATCAAATGCCTTTGTAAGAATATCGTATATCTGTTAATTGCCATTTGTGTTATCCTCCTGTGTATACATTTTTTATAATAACTGGGGAGTGCTTTCTCCCATAGGGAAACCTGGTTATAATTCTCTGTTATAATAACCTGTGAGTTATAATGGCTAACATGTGCCGGGTTTCCCTAGCTCCACGCATGTGCCCGCAGCAGGCTTCCCGTCATCGAGAAAACCTGAGGACCGCTACTGCTCTTCCCCCTGTCTTCCTTCCAGGACTCCACACTCAATAACTCTTAGAATAAGGACCTTTTTTACTGTATTTTTTTAAAACTTGGGGGGATTAAAAAAATGTAGCAGTTTAAACTATCGCTTCAGCCTGACCACAGACCAGGGCATGGACTGCGCTTCAGAAGCTCAACCAGGGCTGAACAGAGATGTACTTTTATTTTCTATAATTGCTGTGGCGAGAAAATGCTCCCCAGCAATTATATAAAATAAAACAATCTAAAAAAAGCCAGATAAATTCAACTAATACATTGCTGTACCTAACAACATCATATCATTATCCAAACAACATAAAAAGCCTATTCTATAAGGGAAATATATAGCCTTAAAATGTTTGCTTGTTTGTTTTTTTAACTTTCTTTGTCCCCTTATCACCGGCTTACATGACCTCTCTCCAGCAAAGATGCTGGGTACAGTCTGTTCCTGCCTGCTTGAAGCTCCCAGACTCCTCTCCCAGGCATGGGCCCATCTCCCCACCACACCACCTGGCTGCCTATCCCCCAGCTCTGAGCCCCCAGGGTGGGATCGCCGACTCCTCTGGTGCTCTATCTACAATCTAACTGAGTGACCAGGGAGTGGAGGGAGTACCTGAGATGGAGCTGGGAGGCCCGACATTGGGCATAGGAACCAACCACTGGTCCCACCTTCACCTATAAGGAGCTGGGCTTTTTTTCCACTTTTCTGTCCCTCTCTCCTTCCACCCATGGGGCTCGGATGTGCAGTGATGGCCAGCGTCCACCGAGCTCCACCCCCCAGTGCCATACGACAGTGTCAGCTGTTCCTGGCTACCCCTGACTGCCACCAGAGGTTGCTCAGGAGCGATGTGATGCCCTACACTCTCCCTGGGAAGGAAGAGCCTTCCGTTGTGGTACGAGGTGAGGCATCTAGTGCCTTAACCCTCAGCGCCACAGGGCCAGCTTCCTTAAAATGTTAATGGAGAAAAAAAAAACAGAATAAAACATGTACTATATCCTGCTTCACCAGTTAAATGAAAAACACTTTTATGCATTACAGGAATTATGCTAACATCTAAGAAATTACATGCATAAAAAGAAACACAAAAAGATAAGCAAAAAAGTAAATTACACCCAGCTAAAACATATATAATTATGATTAATTCCTTACCAATAGAAGAAAAAAAGAGAGAAATCGAAAACCTACCTAAGTATAAGTCACAAGGACTCATGTGCATAAGATTCCATTCCCATTCAGTGTTAATCTCTTGCTTCTAATAATTCATCGGGCATGACCTTAAAACGTACCATGGTAGCTAAGTAATCCCTCTAAAACATTGACCATGGGGGCGTGGCTTGGACGCCAAGGAAGATGGCCACATAAGCTAACAGCTCAGTTCCCAGCTAAGATAATCTGAACCAATATGCTGGCATCCAGGGAATTGTCCTCCACCTAAAGCCACAATATGCCTCCTTAACTTTTGAACACTCGATCGGTGTGGGTCTTATAGTGCTCGGGATCCAGTAAATTGTCTTCTGGTGCTGGTCCCCTCTCGACCATCCCTAGACTCCTATAGGCAGATAACTGTGACTCGGTCTGGCGGCCGGCCCCCCGCAATTTTACCATATCGGCCAGATGGAAATCGCTCTCTGTACCTGCGTGGTGGACAGAAGGCTTGCTCTCCCTTGTCCTCTCCTGAAACATATTGGAGACCTGACCCAGCTGTCATATGGCCTCTTTTTCATCCTCACAGAGCATACAGGCCACTACTGATGTGGACACTAACCCTCAGCCACCTGATGCAGGCACCTCCCCCCAGCACATAACAATTCTCCTAGAAACATTGCTTTCAAGGGTGGATTTAATATCAGCAACCTTAGCAGGCACCGTGGCTGAAGTTCATATCCTTATTGATAAAATGAATGTGGTAGAACAAAGGATGTAGGGCTTAGAGCTTAGTCAAGTGAAAATACTACAACATCTCCAGGAGGATGATAATAAACTAGCCACACTCTTGCGGAGGGCAGAAGACCAAGAGAACCGAAGTAGGAGAAATAACATCAAAATTCTAGGTATTCCTGAAGGGCTGGAAGGCCCCAACACAGAGTGGTTCCTAAATGAAGAAATTCCCAAAATGCTAAGGGAGAGATGGCATGGCCCAATTGACATGGAGAGAGCACATAGGATACCTAGCATTCCCCGCTCTGCGAATTCACAGCTATGACCTATGATTGCTTACATCCTCAAATACTCAGCCAAAAAGCGTGTACTGTGGGCAGCTAGAGATAAGGAAGAAATTATCTGGCATGGGGTGCAAATCTCCTTTTTTTGAGACTTTTCTCCTGAGGTGGCGACCCAAAGGAAAGCTTTTATTCCTGTAAAGCAATTCCTAGCACAACAAGGCTTTAAATATGACTGTCGCCACTTGGCTCACCTACATGTCTCCAGGGAAGGTAGGGACGTCATAGCTGAAACGCTTCAGGGGATCAAAGCATGGCTCACTATAAATTGGCCTCAGATGCCCCTTAAAACTTCAACTCCCAGAAAGCTTTGGAGCCCGGGTCATCACGAATACACCAGGGGGAACCAATCAATCAGCAACAACTCTCCTGGGGATCAGATTAACAGATGGACAACCCCACGCTCAAATGCTTCCCCCAGATCTCCCGGCCACACAGCATCATTGGAACTGGTAAACAAGAGCTTTAACACACAGCAACAGCCTGTAGCCAATTCTCTCCTTCCCAGACCACAGCGGGGACCAGGCCAAACAGCACGGATTCATCGCCGATCAAATAGCGGCCATAGTACAGCCTCTAAAGGACCAGAGATGGCTCCACCAGCCAAACAAACAAAGGATGATATCTTTTCGCAAACTCCACCTGAGCCGACAGACATTCCTGACGACCTCCTCATGGAAGCTGCAGCTACGGGGTCATGGGCAGCCCTTCCATCTGGAATAGATGATTATACGGACATTGCCACTCTGCCTATCAAGCCGGGTCTGCTAACATTTGCTGAGGCGCTATCCAAGGACATACTCAGTTCAACTACATGTTCGGGTCCCACCAAAGGCAGTGCTCCACCGCACTGATTTGCCTCGGCTTTCAAAAGTTTTTCTCTTTCTCTTTATCTATTGCCTCTAATGATATGGGTAATGTTTAGAGGGGCCCATGCAAATGTGTATAGTAAGGAGGCTTACCACCCACTGCTACAGTATTGTATGACCTCCCTGTGATCCCTACAGCAGACTACATCGAGGTGCAGATGGCTGCCTCATATACACTCCTAGTCACCGAGGCACCCCTTGGGAGGAAACTGCCCCCACTGGTAAGTAGGTGTTCATCCTACCACCAAGATTCTCCTCCTAGTGGGTAGCCAACCCAAGCGCCAATCTGCCATGCCCGCTGTCCTCTGGTCATGGTCATTTCATGCCTTTGGAAGGGACGTACCTTCCCTGCCTGTGATACGCAGAGCCCGCTCTTGAAACTAGCTTCTCTGCACAATATCAGCAGCTATGCTAATCCCTATTCCCGTTTTCCCTGTCCCCCCCGGTACTCCCCATCCCTGGATGCCACACCCAGTAGTCCTATTGGACAAGGGTGATAATTCAGTATTGTTACATTATAGCTGGGGATGGAGTCTTGCAGTCGATACCGGTTAAACTCCTAAATCCCCGTCTCCGGTACTTGGATAGCACAGCTGTGCACTGCCACCCCTCCTGGTGGGAAAGTTGCACTTGTGTGCTCAACCCCAGTTACCTATAGACTGTTGCCTTTGTGAATTGTTTCAGGAATCTGTTATTATGATCTTTGATAGCGCATGTAATACAACCCTAGGCCTACATTTTAGCAATTGTTTTCCTTGCTCTTTTTGCGTTTGCAACATATTGCTATTTGCATGTGTAATTGTAGTTCTCTGGTGCACTGTATTTACCTATACCTACCAGCTTTATTTTGTGACTAAGGGGTTGCAGGTCTCCTCTCATACCACCAGCTTATACTGACTTCTCTGGCCACGCCTCAGGTATTCTCTCTACTCCTTCTTGCTCCCCTTTGCAGGATTCCTGGGGTGAGTACCTCTACACCTATTCCCCTCGGGTCTAGTTATGCAGAACTCTAGGATAGGAGTCAAACTTATCTCATGGAATGTAAAGGGACTGAATCACCCAACCAAAAAATCAGTTGTCCTTAAACACTTACGCTCCTTGCAGGCAGATATTGCACTCATACAAGAGATGCACCTCACTGCAAGAAACGTACTGTGGCTCAAAAAATCCTGGGTAGGATCTGTACTAGCAAGTTCAGCACAAACTAAGTCTAAGGGGGTAGCCATACTTGTCTGGAAATCATGTCCCTGGGTAGCAGACATGGTACGCACTGACACTCAGGGCCGTTGGATAGTGGCTAGGTTCTCATACCCAGGAGGCCATGCGATCCTGGCCAATATTTATGGACCAAATGTGGACTCCTCAGACTTCTTTCTGGACACTAATCAAGCCCTTGAGTCTTTATCCACAGGATACCCTAACATCCCCATTATGTTAGGGAGGGATTACAACTTAACATTGGATATTTCCTTGGATAAATCTAAGCTGACCCCACAGATGCACCCCAAGGCAGTGCTTATGCTACAGGAGATAATGAAAGAATGGGGGCTGATTGACATATGGTGGAGGGACCACCCCACTGGGTGAGATTGCTCCTTTTTCTCATCGGTGCACACCACCTACAGCCGCATAGACTTTTGGTTGGCCAACCCACCTGCAGCTTATGATATTGTCTAATTCAAAATAGACAACATTCTTGACTCTGACCATGCTCTGGTTTCTTGCACGTATACACCCTCAGGACAAGCTGTCTGAAGCCCCAGGTGGCGCTGCAATCCCTTATTGATTAAGAACCCCTTGTTCCAAGCAATGGTATGAAACACCACCCAAGACTACTTTACCTTTAACAAGGCCACTGACACCTTGGCTGCCACGGTCTGGGAGGCTTTTAAAGCAGTACTGTGGGGTCGCATCGTTGTGTATGTAGCCCAAAAAAATAAGGCTCGACAAGCCGACCTGAGCCATCTCCAAGCTGAGTTATCAGCATTGAAGGCCCGGTTCAAGCTGTCCGCAATGGACAAGCTGGACATAGCCACCCACCGAACCATAGTTGGGCTAAGATACCGCATTAATACAATGCTGCACCAAAAGGCAGAGTGGCTGATGGCCCTGGTCAAACATGTGTATTGGGAGGGGAAGACAAAGGGGGCAAACTCCTAGCATATCAGCTAAAGAAACAATAGGCTGCCTCTTGCATCCACGTGCTTAGGAATCAAAGGGCAAAGACAGTCACTGACCCCAAACTGATCAATACCTGTATGCAACAGTTTTATCAACAACTATACCAGTCGCATACCACCTTGGAGCAAAGTCAACTAGAGTCCCAGTTGAGGGACTTCTGCTCTACAGCCAATACTCCTCAGCTGGCAGAACACATGACAGTTGCTCTGGATGAACCCTTTACAGAGCCAGAGCTAAGGATGGCACTATCCCAACTCGCTATAGGGAAATCCCCTAGACCAGATGGCATGACCACTGAGTTGTACCAACTCATGAGTTCTGAAATTAGTGCCCCACTGCTCTCTGCTCCCCAGGAGGCCCATACATCTGGTATCCTCCCACCCACCATGCAAGAGGCACTCATCATCCTTCCCCCCCCAAAAAATTGGATGACCAATTGGACTGTGCCAATTACCGCCCAATATCCCTAATATCAATGGACTGTAAAATAGCAGCAAAGATGCTCGCTAGTCGCATGATGGAAGTCCTGCCTTCCACAGTTTACCCATCACAGGTTGGGTTTACCAAAGGAAGAGCCGCTGTCGGCAACATCTGTCTGTTCCTTAACCTTAAGTGGTTGGCCCTGCACTCTCCTACCCCCATGGCTGCAATGGCGGTGGATTTTTCGAAAGCCTTTGACTCATTCAAATGGTCCTATATGCATGCCATACTCCAACTTTACGGTTTTGGCCCGTACTTTAGACAATGGATCTGAGTGTTATACAATGAGTCCCTAGCTCGCATCCTCACCAACAGAGACATATCCCCACCTTTCCCATTATAGCAAGGTACCCGACAAGGCTGCCCGCTCTCACCATTGCTATTTCTGGTTGCATTAGATCCTCTTACTTGGAAGCTGCAGGCCACTAACAAAATCAAAGGTATATTGGTAAGGAAGCATGTATTTTTAACGGCCTCCTATGCAGACAACCTCCTATGCTTCTCACACTCTCGCACCCACAAGACTCTCTGCGCCCAACCCTAGATATCCTACACACATTCATCCACCTCTCTGGTTTGAAAATTAACCAACGAAAAACTAGTGTTACTCCTCTAAATGCAGCCTGTTCCAAAGAATGTACACAAGACTTGGGACTCACTTGGGCTCCTAGCAATCTCACATACCTGGGCCTTCACATACCATTCATCTGTAAGCATATTGAACCCAAGAACTTCTCCCCCCCAGAACAGTTAACTGCTGAAGTATCTTGTTGGCTCCAGCTTAATCTTTCCCTTCCAGGGAAGATTGCTGCTATCAGAATGCTTTTTCTGCCTAGGGTTACATATCTCCTCAATAACCTCCCTATTGCCTTGTCACAAAAAAATCTCCAACAACTGGAAAGGCTTATTTCTCAATTCCTGTGTGAGGGTAAGAGACCGCGGTGGAGCGTGCATAAGCTACGAGCCCACTGGTCTAGGGGTGGCCTTGGGCTCCCCTGGCTACAGGGATGCCATTGGTCTTTGCTCACAGCTCAGGCCACTAAATGTTTTTTCCCCACACATTCTCCCCCTGCGCTGTGGGTTCAGCTAGAAGCTCAAATTCTACAGGAGATTCCCCTTGGCCTACTTCTGACTAACCTCACGATCCCCCAGAGCTTGCTCACACCAGTTATGGCCAAAACCAAGAAAGTGTGGTTCTGCCTTATGGCTGCAGCCCGGGACCAAGAAATCTGCATGCTGGATATCGTTCAGGTACCTTAATCTCTGGCACAACTGGCTCCTAGTGATGGACAATAAACCATTCAACTGGACGCTGTGGGCCAAGAGTAGGATACACATAGTTCAGAATTTATAGCTACGTGATTCTACCATGCTCATGTCATTTGAACAGCTTAAAACTCACTATTCACTCCCATCTCAAGACTTCTGGAAATTCTTGCAGCTCTGTACTGCTGTCCAGTCCATTAATTAGTCCCAGACTGCCGACCCGAAATGGCTCTGGTTATCCATGTTGCATTCAAAACCCTCCTCCCGGGGCCTTGCAGCTAAGTTCTATAGCACCTGGCAGGAGGCACAACCAGACCATACAGAAGCTTGCAGAATTGCTTGGAGCAGAGATCTAGACTGCCACATCACATCAGAAGTGTGGGAGCACTGCCTGCATAAAGCCCATTCCACCTATAAGGACATTAAGAGCCAGCTGATTCAGCTTAAGATTCTGCTTCACTGGTACTGTACACCTGCAGCCCTTCACAAATGGGGTATTCTTCCTCATTCTGAATGTTGAAGATGCCATAAAAGCCCAGCCCATATCCTACATATCTTGTGGCAATGCCCTACTCTGGCTCCCTTCTGGTCCTCAGTGGAAATGGACTGCTCAGAGGTTTTAGGGCAGCCTATCGACCTCTCTAACCCTATGCTCTTACTTGGAGATGCCACTTCCATGGAACAGATTTGCCACAACAGCAGGAGTGGGTTCTAGCAGCTCTGCTAGAGGACAAATGGCTTTTATTGATGTCCTGGCGATAGCCTTCTCCACCTGCTATCTCACTCTGGCACCCTGCGCTAGCCAGGCTTGCCACCTTTGAGAGGCTTAGTTATGCCGGCAGAGAACAGCTATTACTATACCATAACAAATGGGAAGCATACCTTAATTCAACTCTCTGCTTTGTGCCCCCTCCCTCTCCTCAAAACCCACCTGTCTAGGCAGACTATGGAGCCTGGCTCTCAAGCAACTAGTCCTGTAATGAGGATCTGTGTGCTGATTTTGACAACCCCATCTTGTGTGTAGGTACTCTCCCATGCTAACCCCCACTTGTGTTTCCCTTTCTGCCTTTGGCCACTCTCTGGCACAACACTCGATCTCAATAGACAAAGTATTGTATGAGAGACTTGTTTATACTGGCAATCACTACTAATGTCTTATATTCTGTCATGAATGCAGGTTTGTGAAACAGTGCACAGTTGTTTTAAAGGTTATATTACTATCTATACTAAATGATGTGAGAACGTAATCTTATGATCATTGATAGTTCTTTTGGTCGAGATGGTAGCCTGCTGTAAACACTCTATTAGATGTTCACAGTTTACTATGTTGCACATAGGAATATCCTGTTGTGTTCTTTAATGCACATGATCTATTGATTGTGGTATGGACCTAATGGAAAATAATAACAATTATTCTATGAGAAAACATTGACCATAGATTATGCTATACTCCTCTGGGACATACATTCATGCAACATGCAGATGATAGGTATTCTCATGCTAGTTTGTATAATGCATGCAAAAGAATGCCCTGAGTTTATCCGAAAAGTGTCTGTGAGTTGAGCAACCATCATCGGTACTGTGCTATTACACCTGCTGCAGGAGCCCCCTGCCCCTACTACATCAAACCTCTGAGTCTTTTTCTGTCCACTGGCTATCTACCCCTGTAGTATTTTGATTCATGGCTGCAATCCATGCCTTCATATCCTTTCAAACTGCCCCCCAGTGCCTCTCCCCCTAGTCCTGACTCTCAGACATGCTACTGCTTTGGATACTCCCATCTCCCCATCTAGGACTGATGGCCTTTCTGCTGTTTTTCCATTTTGCTAAATGTCTTTTTGCTTCTACTGCCAGATTATGTACCAAGGGGTAATGAATTTGCAAACAGACATAACAGTGAAGAATTACCTAGAATCCATAATAGTGGAGATGTGGTCAGTGTTACCCCCAAGATAGCGGAGGCTTGACTGACTACCCGAGCCCCAAAAGACTGTATTTGCATACATCCCCACAGAATATGGGCCATGGTACCTGGAGCCTGGTGGCATCACCAACACCTGTCAGAAATGTGCACCCCCGTAAGTACCAATTTCATTGGATTCCTATGTCATCTGGCAAGGACTTTTTATTTTTCAATCAACTGGTCTCTTGGATTTAAGGAACCTGTGTGTGTCTTAATCCAACAGTTTCTCCAACACTCTTGAGACACCGGCAACTGCAGATCTTGTGACCATTTATTTCTTTGTACCTCCCAGTCAGAGGAGTTTGCATTCTGAAACTGTTTATAAAGAAGATTGCTCTGTCTCTTAGGATTCCTAAGGCAGAGATCCAAAAAGTGCTTCAGTGGGGAATCCTTCGACTTACCCCTGCTATTGAGCCATGGTAAGATGGCATGCCATAACTAAAAATGTCCAGTGGTCCCCTTTTTGAAGACCAAATTCAGTTTTCAATTGTTGGAAGGACTTCAGCACTTCAGTGCCCTCTTCCAGCAAGTGGCTAATCCTACTGTATATATACCTTTATTGAATCAGTTTACCCAGATAATGGGTTTGCCATCAATATGAATTGGGGAATTATCCCATAGAGGTTTATATTTCCCTAGAGATAAGTCCCTCCATCCATTACAGTTCATCAGTTTACGCCAGGCATTTTTTGAGTATTGGACAGGGCCTGATCCTGTTTTACCTTTTGGTTGTGGGCCTGTAACTAGTTGAGAAAGTAGTGCCCCATCCCATAATGCATGTTCAGCTTCTGCCTATGAGGGCTGAACCTGTAGAGGAGTTAACCATCCCTCAACTGTCTGCTTAATCCCAAAGGAGGTATGATATGCCCACATCCATGGGATGTTCCAGCCTCCCTGATGGTGTGGAACTCATAAAGTTTTTCTACTGAATCTTGGAGGTTTGCCTTCCCATATAAAGCTGGAGAGGGGCTTGTCCATCTTAGACCACAGTTTAAGAGATGGTAGTAGTGGAAGGTTTTTATGGTAATAAATGAGAAGGGGCTAAGCATGTCATCATCTAAAGCCGCTATCCTGCCCAGTAAAGTAAGATTTAGCTTTTGCCACCTAAACGTGTCATTAGCTAGACTATCCATAAGAGGATTCAAGTTAGCTGTAAATGGGTCTGCTATATTAGTTGTAATCTTAATGCCGAGATAGGTAGTGCTAGCTGGGGCCCATTTTATGTTATAATTCCTGACCTGTGCCATTGAAGTAGTAACCCCTCTGAGAGCAAGAAGCTCTGTCTTTTCCCAATTAATCTGTAAACCAGGAACAGCGCCAAACTGCTCAACAAGTTGCAGTGCTCATGGTAATGAGTTCTGTACTTCCAAAATTGTTAACAAGAGACAATTTGTGTACAAAAGAGATTTACAGTTAAAGGAAACTAACTCAGTACCCCTTATACTAGCATCTTACCTAATTGCCACACATAGTGGCTCAATGGCAAGCACAAAAACTAACGGGGAGAGTGGGCAGCCTTGCCTCATTCCTCGTGGAATGGAAAAGTAGGAGAATTTATCCCATTTGTAAGTGCTGTTGCTAGGGGAGAAGTATAAAGCAACCTAATCCATGAAATAAATGAGGGTCCAAGACCAACTTTCTGTAGGACTGCAAACAAATATTTCCACTCCACTGAGTTGAAAACTTTCTCTTTATCCACTGCAACAAAGGCTGCTGACCTCAGAGACTTCTTAGTTCCTTCCAACAAATGCACCACTATTCTTAGGCTATCAGACCAATTTCTGCCCTTCAGAAACCCTGTTTGGGACTTATGTATGATGTGGGGAAGAGCTTTCTCTAATCGCTTGGCCAGCACTTTTGCCAGAATTTTGACATCCAAATTTAACAAAGAAATTGGGCAAAAACTGAAACAGAGGGTGAGATCCTTCTGAGGTTTAGGAAGAACAGTTATTGTTGCTTCCCCCATTGAGTGTGACAGTTGCTGTAGTACCTGTGCCTCCTTAAACAGCTGCATCAAGTGTGGCATCACAGTCTTAGAGAACCCTTGATAAAACTCTGCACTTAGTCCATCTGAACCTGGAGCTTTCTCCTTAGCCATACCATTGATGGCACCCAGCAACTCTTCCTGAGTGAGCAGTGCTTCAATAGCTCAAGCTAAATCTTGAGGGACCAGTTTTTAAGGTAGATTATCTAGAAATTCGAAGATGTCCACTTCTGTAGCTTGAAGGTGTGAAGTATATGTTTTCATGTAAAAGTTTTGAAATATTTCAATAATTCTATGTATGTTAGAAGTGATACTACCATCTGGCGTCCGAATCATCAAGCTCATAACCTCATTTTTTTTCTTTTTTAACCCATATGCTAGAAGTCTGCTTGCCCTCTCACCATTTTCCGAGTATTGCTGCCTAGTGAAACGAGAACCCTTTCAGTCGTTGCATTATTATACTGTTCAATTTATTCTTTAGTAATGTGATTTTCTGCAAGTTGGCTGATGATTTTGTGGAAAGTGCATAACATTTATGCTCTGCCTCTTTTGACTGTAGAGTCAGATTACTGACCTCTTGCTTACACCTTTTATTCTGAGCAGAAGTGTAGCTAATGATAAGCCCCCTGATGAAGGCTTTAAACACATCCCAAATTGTGCCGTCCTTTGAATCTGGGCACCTATTCAATTCAGAATACAAATTAATTTCTCCCTCCAGCCATTCCTGAAAGTGCAGCAATTGGAGCAAGAAAGGACTGAACCTCTGCCTAGGGGTTTTAGGAACTGCCATATTTATGAGGGTTGTCATCCACACCGGTGCATGCTCTGACAACAAGATCATCTGTATAGAGCTATCTAACACCTCTGTATCACTCTGCATTGAAACAAAAAAATAGTCTATCCAACCACTGGACGGGTATCCCGTCGAGTGGTATGTGTATTCCATAGCCGTAGAATGGAGCATCCTCCAAATGTTTAATAATTTAAATTCCTGTCCCTAGCCTGCCACTGCCTCCCTAGCTCTCTTATGTGATGTTCCCCCCTTGGCAGTGGGGATTTGTCAAGAAGGAGCTCTTGAACAAAATTGAAATCTTCTCCCACAACGAGACAAGTGTCTTGTGAGACTTATTTGCTATTTGTTGAGTTATGCCTAAATAAAAGAATGGGCCATCAGTGGTAGGCCCAAAAATATTCATGCTAAACACTTCTCTAGCCTGTCTGTTGCTCTTTAACAGTACCCATCTATCAATGGGATCAACCTCAGTCTCCTCCACAGTAAAGGGGCAGCATCACTTTATCAATATAACCACCCCACGTCATTTAGTTGTAAATGAACTAGAAAACTGTTGGCCAACCCATCCCCTTATCAATTTCTGAGCTTCTTTTTCCATTAGCTGAGTCTCCTGCAGCAGAGCAATATCACACTTGACTGATCTGAGATAGGCGAGTATCTTTTTCCTTTCTATTGAAGAATTAATCTCTTGTACATTCCATGTCATCTGTCTCAGCTCAGTCATAATGTGTCACAGATCGAACGATTACTCAAGTGAGATGTAAATGACACTTAACATTACCTGCACCATACCTACATTCATCACGTGTACTTAAAAAGAATACCAGATCTAATGTTTAGTGAACATAGAAACATAGAATTTGATGGCAGATAAGGACCGCTTGGCCCACCTAGTCTGCCCATTTCCCTACCTAACGGATAAGCTGCAGATCCTAGTTAATCTACTTCCTCCTCCTACCCCCCACTAGAATTGCCTTATGTCTGTCCCATGCATTCTTGAATTCCCCCACTGTTTTTGACTCTATGACCTCCTCAGGAAGGCCGTTCCATGCATCTACAACCCTCTCTGTGAAGAAATACTTCCTCACATTACCTCTGAGCCGTCACCCCTCTATCTTCAAATTGTGCCCCCTTGTTCTTGCACATCTTTTTTTTCTGAAAGATGCTACCCTCTTGGACTTTGTTGATTCCCTTGAGGTATTTGAAAGTTTCTATCTTGTCCCCCCTCTCCCTCCTTTCCTCGAGGCTATACATCTTAAGCTCTTTTAGTCTTTCTTCATATGTCTTCTGGTGCAGACCCTGCACCATTTTAGTTGCCCTCCTCTGGACAGCCTTCACCCTGTCTATGTCTTCGCAGAGATGGGGTCTCCAGAACTGTACACAGTACTCCAGATGTGGTCTTTTATTTATTTTATTTATTTTTCCTTAACTTCTCTCAGTCTTACCAACTGTCTGTACAGAGGGCCAACAACTTCCTGTTTTCTACTGGTGATGCCTCTCCCTATGCATCCCAATATCCCCCCAGCCCTCATTACTGCCTTCTCACATTGCTGGCCCACCTTTAGATCATTTGATATGACTACCCCCAGGTCCCTTTCCATTTTTGTTGTTGTCAGTATCTCACCCCCCATTGTGTACTCTTCCCTTGGATTTTTGTTTCCCAGGTGCATTACTTTGCACTTCTTTGGATTGAATCTAAGCTGCCATACATTTGACCATTCCTCTAACCTTGCCAAGTCCCTTTTCATCCTTTCCACCCCATCTTGCATATCAACCCTGTTGCAGATCTTTGTGTCATCTGCAAAGAGACATACTTTCCCTTCCAGTCCCGCTGCAATGTCACTTATAAAGACATTAAAAAGGACTGGCCCCAGTACTGAACCCTGCGGTGCCCCACTAGTAACCCCCCTTTCTTCACTGTGGACTCCATTTACTATTACCCGCTGTGTCCTGTTGTCCAGCCAGTGTTTTACTCAGGCTACCACCCTGGGACCCACTCCCAGGCTGGCTAATTTGTTTATTAATCTTTTGTGCGGGACTGTGTCAAATGCCTTGCTAAAGTCTAGGTAGGCCATGTCCACAGCCCCTCCCTGGTCTACTACTTTGGTCACCCAGTCAAAGAAATCAATTAGATTTGCCTGACATGACCTTCCTGTTGTGAATCCATGCCGCCTTGGGTCCTGTGCCCCACTGACCTCTAGGTACTCAACAATTCTTTCCTTCAGATGTGATTCCATCATTTTCCCTCTGTTCTTTGCTTTTCCTGGAAGCATATTTGTCCCTTAGAAACTGTACATTGCTATAAAGAGAATGTTAAAAAATACTGTTTGGTCATCCATAACTTTATTGGCAAAGAGCTGTCTCCTGAAGCAATGTGTGTCTGAAGTAGCACAACCTTCCACAGAACCAATATTTGTGTAAAAGGTCCAAGCCTTATTAAGAGTTAGTAAAAAATAAACAAAATGCCTTGAGCCAAAGCTAACCACCAACTTAGGTGCTTGCATTGCGAAAGAGTGACTCCCATCACCCAAGTCCCCAAAAGTCCCCTAAAGTAGTGCGCTATACACCCCTTGCTGCTGTAGGTGTCTGACACAAACTCAACTCCAACCTTAGTTCCATTCCTTATGTAAGCCAAGCTATTACTAATTAACAACCACCTGTAATGTCATTCGTCCTGGCCCCACCACCAGAAAAGGAGTAATGTCTGCTTCTGAGTTTCCTCTCTAATCCAGTAGAGTTCACAGCCTATATCACCTCAGACTCAGAATTAGAATCCCAAACCCATGCGCCCATGGATTTAACATAGATTCTGCCTTCCAACCTCCTTATAGTCTCAGAGGGGTAATAGTGTCTTAATTGCATATGTAAATCTGCAACAGGAGAGAAGGGGGGAAGAAAGAAGAGAAATAAGATGAAGAGAAAGAAGTAGAGAGAAGAAAAATAAGAAGCACAGTATGTCCACTTTTGCAAGTAATGCCAGATCCCTGCTAAATACCCTATCCTTCCATTTCCCTCTACAACCCATCCATCTGCATATCTAATGGGGGTTTGAGCAAAGTGAGGTCAGAGCACTAGTATGGCAGTACTTAGGAGATGCACCCAAAGGGATACAAACAATCTGTGACATCATTGCTACAATAATAAGAACATTGTCTTCTAGCCCCTCCAGGCCCTTGTGTCTCTCTACCAAGGCAACTACCTGCCTTCTAGTAGACCGGAGGATATGGATATACCAGCTCTTAGAGGAGGACGTCCTCCTTACCTTTGTCCAGTGCTGTTTTGCGGTCTATATGCAGCTTCATCTGCCTCTGCAGGGTGCACCTCACGATGAGATGCCCTCCTTTTGAGCCTGGGATTGCAGCTATATAACACTTTCTCCTATTGCTCAGGAAAACTTGCAGGGATCGTTAGATTCACTATGGGACAGAATGCAATAAAAAAACTTCTGCAGGATCCTTCTTTCATAACCTTTGTTAATTTTAAATAATCCAGGGACTACAGTGTGATGACATACAAATCTTTTCCCCAGGATGCCTAATACACCTGATGTCAAAACCAGAGTCACGCTATAGGATCCTTAACACCTCCCATAACAATTGTACAACCCTTTGTATTGTAGGGTACAGCCAGTTGCAAATATGTGCTTGATAATATGGCTATTCAGAATCAGAATACTAAGTTTTCATTGTTCAAACAGCCTGATCATGTTATATTACCAAATTTAAAAACTTCATGCCCATGTATGTAGGATGTGAGAGTGCTGCCGTCCCTCATTCCTAGTCTGCACATGTGCCACCACAACTTTCACAAAAAAACACCCCTCACAAATGTGCGACAGTCTGAGCCAAACCATTGATAAGTGACCTAGCAGGGGAGCTCGTGACCTTACTGAGCATGGGAATTCAGGCATTCGCAAAGCAGACAACAGGTGGGGAATGAGATAACCCACTAAACATGGAATAAAAAGGAAGAGAAAAGTTAAAAAAAAAAAATAAAGAAACAAAAACAAACATGGAGCAAAGCAGCTGAATCTGACACTACAGTATCCCCAGCACTCAGAAGATGAAGATACCCATGCAGCACAGATACCATAGAAAGTATCTCTTGTCATGGTATAAATACTGGCTGGCTTGCCATCTTCTACAAGTCCCACCATAACCTAACTGTTTCCACCATACCTAATCTCTCTTTGTGTGAATCCATTCACATTACTCTATTCCTTGGTGCTAAGAAGTTGCATCTAATCTGTGCCTACAACCCTCATCAGAGCGGCATCTTGGGCCTTCAGGAACTCCTAGACTACACCTCTTGAGCTGTTAAGCAAAATTAAGTATTCATCCTTGGTGACCTGAACCATAACTGGGTAGGCAAAGTCCACAACTCACTCCAATCCCTGTTTCAAAGTCACAACCTTCACCAGCTAATTATGAACCCCATGCGAGTTTCCGCCTCCTCCACCACTTGCACTCTGATCAATTGGATACTTACCAGCCGCATTGGTCAGATCTCGATAGCTGGCATCCTTGCTGATGCCATTAGTGACCACTCTCCCATCTTCTGCTGTTGGAGCCCCTCCCCTGTTTCTCCGCCACACCACAGTATATTTCCTTTAGAAACATTGCCAGTCTTGTTCAAGCAAGCTTCGTACAGGACATCTCCGCAATTGACTGGTCACATTTGCATCTGACCAAGGATATGCAAGATGCCCTTGACTACTTTCTCCTTCAATTCACGGCAGTCCTGGACAAACACACCCCTCTCACTACACATCACGTCCATGGTAAATGAACCAGAGGGCTTCATAAAGAGCTCTTCTCCCTACTCCATATGAGAGATAAATGCAGGAAGCATTTTAAAACAACTGGTCTTCTAGCTGACCATAATGACTACAGGAAGCTGTGGAACTTGCGTATCAGACAAATCAGACTGATTAAAAGCTCCTACTGCAAAAGTCTCCTTGTGGATGCTGCCGGGGACTCTAGAAAATTCTAGACCCATTTCAAAACCTTCTTAGGCTCCTCTCAATCTCACGTGGTTAATGACATGGTCCTAAATGGTGTTCATTGCAATGATCTCACAACCATAGCTAATGCTTTTAACTGGCACTTCTCTGACCTGTCTAATTTCACCTCCCTGTTCCCTTCAACCCATGATGGGACTAGCCCTGCACCTTGCGACATTAGAAACATGATCCCACCATTTCATTTTAAGGCTATCCATATGGCTGATGTCTTAAAACTCCTAAATTCCATATCTGAAACTACCTTTGTTGACTCTGATTGCTTTGAGCCCAAGCTCCTAAAACTGTCCCCTTTATTGCTTCACCTCTGGCTAGAATTTTCACCCTATCCCTTTGCCATAGCAAAGTCCCTGACATAAGAAAAATTGCCAGAATCACTCCTGTCTTCAAAAAGGGTGACAAAACACACTTCCAATTATAGACCGATTGCCATCCTCTCAGTGTTGAGCAAAATCCTAGAAAAATTGATCGCTTTTCAAACCATTGATTACCGCACCCAGTATGATCTCCACTCGCATGAGCAGCATGGATTCTGCAAAGGCCATAGCACCATCACTGCCATGCTGAAGTTCACTAATGACACCATATGTGCCATGGACTCTAGCCCGATGACCAGTGCCGTCTTTATCGATCTTACCAAAGCTTTTGATCTTGCAGATCACCCTCTTCTTCTTGCCAGTCTCAGCTCCCTGAGCTTCTCTGCACAGGTCATGGAGTGGTTCAATAGTTACCTATCCAATAGATCCCAGGTGGTCAAATTTAGCTCAGCCCATTCTGTTCATTCCTCTGTAAACATTGGTGTCCCCCAGGGCTCCATATTGGGACCCCTGCTGTTCTCTGTTTTCATAAAGAGATTTCACGTAATAATCTCACCCCCGCTTGGTCCTTTAAGCCCATGGACAATCTGGTCCTGTACTCTAGCTCGAAGGATGTTTCAGAGATCATCCTCAATCTCTTCAAATCCTTTCACAACATTCAAACCTGGCTCCTCAGGCAGAAGCTTTTCCTCAATGTGGGTAAAACAAAAAATATGTTATTTGTCTCTGCAGTTAAGCTTAGGACCAGCCAGAGACTTCTCAAAATCTCTTGCCTTGATGGCTCTGTACTGGAAACAGTAAATTCCTTTAAATATCTTGGTATTCTAGTAGACTGTTCCCTTGACTTTGACTTACATATCCTAGCCACATGCAAGTCTGTAAATTCCAAAATTGGGATGGCTTACAAAATTAGCTACACCCTGACCCCCTCCACGAGACTGGCTATAGAGGCATCCTGCTCCCATCTCTTACTTGGTGCTGCCACCTATGTAAATGCTCCTAAGTCCTCACTCCACAAGTGGGATACAGTCTGCACCGCTTATAATGGGCACATTTGGTAAACGCAGGTATGCCTGTTATGTGCAATGGTCGGTTTATCATATGGAACAAAAAAAATGCGACTGTGAGGCAATATGCAGTGAATATGCTATTTAATGTGCAGCAATTAAGTACTGTACTAATGTGAGTTCAATAGCAATAGCAACTGGTAAAGAAGTACAGTACTCTACATACATCAGCATCAACGGCATCGGCAAAGAAACAAAGTTAGGTACAGTACATTACGTGAAGTAGCCGGTGATTTTTGTTTGCAGTGAAAAGGAGATATATTGACTACTTTGCCAACTGACTTTGCCCGAAATAGGCGGCTGCCTTAGATCGCAATAAGCGGCTGCATTTTCAAGTGCAGTATAGGAACTGGCAAATGGTTTTGATTCTATGCCCGTTATATCAGACTGCCCGCATTAAACGAGGGCGATATAAGTGGCGTGGACTGTACCACATATAATGACATCTGCTGCTATGCCTCAGGATTCCCTTGGCTTAAACACCACTGTCAACTTTATGCCGACCTAAAGTGGCCCGCACCATCTGTACTCAGGAATCTTGCCCTTGGCTCCATAATGGACAGCATTATGCAATCTAGTACTCCTGCCTCCCTTTCCTCCTTGCTACTTTCTCTATCCTCCTCTTATGGCCTCAGATCAGTTGACCGTGCTCTGCTACACATACCTAAGTGTAAAACCATCAAAGGTGTCTTTGCCTTCTTGAAGTCTGCCCACAAATACTGGAATACACTTCCTACTGATCTATGGCTGTCACCCACTCTTGCCCTATTTAAAATAAAACATTGTTCTCTACTTATTACTAGTGCTCAATGTAAATGTTTCAATCCCCCCCGAATATCCTGTCTGTTCTGTCTCTTAATTACCCGTGCACTACCAGTTTTATATTAGTGACCTATGAGATGTCATTGAAATTGGGTAGCCTGTGATGATAGCAATTATAAATGAGTGACTGTAGAAACAGCAACTCATTTATAGTGCTATCATCATCAGCTACCCTGCAAGGGTAGCGATGGGTTACTGAGGAAAGTGACTAGAAGGGGAAGGAAAGGGATGTGCAGGTGATGGATAGGAGGGAGAATGTAGGTAGACAGGAGAGCCTTCTGCAACTGAACCAGCCCTGTGGTATGGTGGTGAGTGTGGCTGGCTATAGTACAGCAGGCACTGGGTTTGGGACCTGCTGGGGGTGATTATTTTGCCGCTGCTTGTGACTGGTGTTTTTAATTTTTGCTGCCGCTGTGTTTTACCCCCTCCTCAACATGCCCGGAGTTAAGAATCCTTAGTTAGGGGGAACAGGGGACTGAAGCCCCTCGTGAGGGGGAATGGGGTTGCAACTCCTGCAAAAACACTTTCAGTTGCCGGAAGTTGGGTTGCTTAGAAATGTACATTGATGAAATGCTTTTCGACGATATACATTTGCTATGGTAGTGATCGCTGTTTTTCAATCTCTATCATAACATGGAACCTTGAAAATGTAATGATTGCACTTATATTGTACATTTCACCTTTGGTTGCACTGCCAAGCTATATTCCTTTTGTATTTTCTTTAGTTCTTACTCTGTACTTTGAATTTTCAATTTGCCTATTGTTTTTGCTCTGTTCTGTGATATTCCTGTATTGTATTCTGTATCACTGCCATGTAACCTCTCGGGTCGTGTCTGAAAATAGTCATTCATATGGCTAGTGCACCGCACCCGGTTAACAAAAACAAATGAATCCCCCCCCCCCACCAAGCACCAATGCCTCTGCTACAGAACAGATCAAGCTAGAAAAGAAATAATCCAAACCAATACCCCATTTTATGCCACCTCTTAAGAAAAGGGTGATAGTGGTCTGAAAAAAAACTACCCCATTACATTGAGTGTCTTCCATCCCTGCTGGTGGTGGCCATAGTAATCCTGGGGTTTGTGGATCCCTACCTGCAATCAGAAAAGAGAAAATAGGGAAAGACAAACAATGGCAAAACTATATGAGAACACACAAGTCCCAAAGGATCAATGACAAACAGTTCCTTTCTCATGATCTCTCCTCAGTAGTTGCGATTGATTCTTCTGTGTCGTTTCTTCAGAGGTCCCTTCAACTATTGAGGCCCAAGTGGGACGGTGTGAAACTTCTTTTCCAGCAGCTTGTAGGTACATGGGATCAGGGTCCATAAAGTCCTCTCTTTCTCCATTTGTTCCTGCTGTTCCTGCATCTTTGCTCCTTCTGGCTGAAATGCTAACATCGGTGACAACTGCAGATCCCAGGGAGGAGAACTGGATTCAGGTGTAGGGGGCCGGGAATCCTGGCTATGGCTCCTGTCATCTTGCCCAGTATGGGAAGTTTTTTTTTAGGCATTTCCCATCCTCTTTGTCTGGTCCTCTTTGGTTTGACCAACTACCACTCCTTTACTGCTGCAAGGGGGGTGCTCCAGTTGCCCCATCACTCCGTGACCTTGTGAGGCATTAGTACCCAGCTGTGAGGGCAGTTTGTTCGCTAATGTATTCATATCCCCTGCACCTTGAGATTTCCCCTCCGACAGGTAGCTCCCAGTATGTTATTTTTAGACACAAAGCTGGTGATGTCCTGAGGACTAAAATGCATGCCATTTATCATTCCACCAGATTTGTAATGTGGCAGGATATCTCATACTGTAGGGAATATTAGCCCGTACCAGACCTCTCTTTATGGCAGTATAAGAAACATAGAAACACAGAAATTGTCAGCAGATAAGGACCATTAGGCCCGTCCAGTCTGCCCGTAGGCCCTATACATTGTATGTGGCCACTGATCCTATGTGATCAATAGCTTGTCATTGCTCCTTCCCCTCTGAAGCTTCCCTTGTGCTTGTCCCAAGCATGCTTAAACCCCTCCACTGTGCTTGCCCCCACTACCTCCTGTGGCAGACTATTCCATATGTCGACTACCCCTTTCCCAACCAGCCCACTCAGTCCCGCCACCCCGCTCCCCAGTCAGTGGCGAGTGGCAGCAACCGCCATAAACCGCCCGCTGATTGACACCGTGCGGTATAATATCGCCCGGTGGTCCATGCACGGACCAATGGTCATATAGACATACTATACACAGTTCAAAATGTGAATGAATCCATTCATTCACATATTAGACTGTGTAGTACAAGCACGTCTTCACGCCCATTGGCTCATGCTGTGGACCAATGGACATATGGCCATACTGTACGCTGTCAATTTTGGTGGGCATCCGAGTGACTTGCAGGTGGTGCTGCTGCCCACTACTGACTGGGGGAGGGGTGGGGACTGAGCGGCGGTTGGGAGGGGGTACCACTGAACCACCAGGGTTATTCCAATTACTGTAAGCCCATGATCAGGTTGTGGATCAGGTCCATTGGACCACCAGGGATAGTAACATAATGAAAGCCTGTGATCGGGCTTGGGGATCGGGTCCACTGGACCACCAGGGGAGTTATACATATTACAGCCCGCGATTGGCTGAGGTGCATTGCCAGTGAGGGGCAGGGGCGCCGGTCCGACGGCTGCTGCTGGCAGGGCACCAGGGATCGCACCGCATGCAATGGGGTTATGATGACATGCAATGGCCCTATTTGGCGCTTTGCATGCATTATGGCCCCATTTGCATGTCCACCATTGAATATCGTGGTTGCTGCACCTACTGCAACGGCACTTGCGCTGGTGCATCCCCTGCTCCTTCCTGGCCACTTGCGCTGGTGCAGTGCCACTGTGCCATGCGCAACATGAGTGGCCATGGAGCGATATTCAAAGGTGCTGAGCCATGGTGCAGCACCATTGAATATCACCCTGTCAATGCCCTGGTGCATCCCAGTTGCGCTGCGCCCAGGTTTACGCCACAGCCTGGTGCAGTCTGAATATCCCACCCTCTGTGTGTTTGAAATTGTATTTAAGGGCTGTTTTTAACTGCCATTTATTGGGCTTTTAAATTTAGTTTGGGCAGGATTGAGGGATTCTAGCAGACAAGTTGGTCTATGGTGGGGGGAAGCTTTCCTTCTGTCAGCAACGTCGTTTGTGAAGTCTTGGAAAAAATAAATACAGTGTCCATTCCAATACAGTGTCCCTTTTTCCAGAGCTAATTTTAAAATCTGCTCTTTAACACTGAAATGAAGGAAGTACGCAATTATTGGCTGTGGTGGGGATCCACGGGCTGGTTTCGGTGCGAGTGCGGTGCATGCCTTTTCTACTTCTATGGGAGCATCTCAGTAAAAATGTAGAGTTTGTGGAATAAGAGACTGAATGAACAGTAACATGTCTTTTCCCTCCGATCCTTCAGGGACCCCAACTATCCACAAATGATTTTGCCTGCCTCTGTTCTCTAAATCATCCAACTTGCTCTAAATTAGTTGTACTTGCCTTTGTAATTCCTCCATGGTCTCAAAATAACAATACATTTTTGACTCCATCTGACTAACAAATAGATCATTGTCCACAATACGGAGCTCAGCCACTTTCACATGTTGTTCAACCTCGTTAACATGTTTCTGTATTATTGGGATATCCTCAGTCAGCGACTGCAGCATTTGTTTAATCTCTGTCAGGTCCATCACTCCCACAATAATTTGAAGAAGAATCAGCATTTATATAGCACTTTTCATACACAGTATCCCAAAGTGCTTTACAAGCTGGTAGTGAAGTGACTGAATGTGTGGTGGCGGCCATGTCGCACATCATCACCAACACACAGCCTGAATAACTGCATGAACCAGTTTATGGGAAGGGGAATATTGGCCAGGACACCAGGAATGTTCCCTGCTCTTTGCGAAGAGTTCCCTGGGTTCTTTTACTTCCACCTGGACAACCACCAGGATGGGCAGAAGGGACCTCAGTTTAACGTCTCATCCGAAGGATAGCACACCCCAGCAGTACAGCACCCCCCAATACTGCACTCGGATGCCAGCGATTTTTAGGTTCAAGTCCAATCCCTGTGTGGGACGAGAACCCATGACCTTCTGGTCCAGAGGCGGATGTGCTACCAACTGAGCCATGCTGACACCTTTGTATGGCTGTGGCCACCATTTCCCACCACTACTGGACACTTCAGTATTTCTGCAGTCAAATGCCGAAACTGAATATAAAAGGTACCAAACGATCCAGCACAACGTGATCTATCACCCAGTGGGTAAAAATTTAACATTTTGGAACTTACAGCAAATTAAAATTATGGCTTTTTGAATAGGTCATTGGGAATTACAGCTCTAAGCAGCCATCTGGAATGGTGACTCACTAGTGCCCCCCCCACACACACACAAACATGACTGACCTCATGGTCTTTTCTTGTCTATCATTTGCTAAGTTCCTACAGAAATGTGACATGTTTATTTTGTTTTTATAAACTGAAAGTGAACCATACTAGTGAGCTCCCTGGTGAAGTCAATATAAATAGTCTGCATTGTTGCACACTACTCATAAAGGGCCAGGAACAGACTGCAAACACTGTCCAATTATTTTTTTTGCCCCTCCTACTCAGCCGTCATCCATCTGCCATGGAGCTCCCCCCAGCCCTGTCATCCTATCATCTCTGGGGCTTACCCTCCCACTGCTGTACAGTATCCCACAGATTACCCCTCTTTGGTGGAACTCCCTGGGCACTTCCTGCTTCCCAGGAGGAGGAGGCTGGATGTGGGATGTGGTTGTGGGAAGCCCAGTAGATAAAACGGGCTTGCAAGGGAGTGCATTATCATCCCGCATGGTCTCGGCATTTTACGCATGTTTTTTGTCTCTCCATTCACTCCGTTCAGATACCCTGGTGGATCATGACTGAAGGAGATACATGCATGTGTGAGCATCTCAGTCACAAGGTGCCTGACACTGCCCAAGCTGTGACTCTGTTTGCACCACCACCCCTGGTCAGCTATGTGGCAGTGACACAGTGGAGCTTGCCAATAACCTCCCCCCCCAGAGAGGGGAGCATCCTATGGAGCACTCAATCCTCCTCCTCATCCCCTGGCTGACCCCCAAGTGACCAGAGTCCGTTCTTGAACCCGGGTTGCTGGTGAGGCAGAAGATGAGGTACTAATGCCTCAGCTCTCTGCACCACTGGGCCAACACAGTCCAATGCTAAGAGCAGAAGAATTCTGAGAAGCCACAGAAAGCCACCCCAACAAAATAGAAACAGAAAATGATTGTAGAAAAAAGACTAACTATTGAGTCTGCACAGTTTTCCTACCTGTTTACCATGACCTATTGTTGAGGGGTTTTACGTTATGATCTGCCCTTCCCTTCAGTCTCACCGAGCTGACCCCTCCCAACACTTTCTACTCCTTTTGTCCTCATCTCTCCTTTTGGAGCTATGAACTCCCAGTATCTGTCCCACCCAGTCCTGGCCTTATTTATAATAATAATAATCTTTATTTTATAGTGCAATTCACAGATATCAAAGCACTGTACAAATATTAGTTAATAAAACACAGTAAAATAATAAAATTATAAGAATACAAATCTAAACTTCTCTATCAAAATTATTAATCCCATAAAATTAGACAATTCACTACATCAAGTTCCCAAAAGCAAGCTAAAACAAGTGGGTCTTTAAGGCCATCTTAAAGCTCTCCACAGTCTGGCACTCTTGAATCCAACAAGGTAGAGACTTCCACAGGGTGGGGGCCACGTGCATAAAAGCTTGCGACCCAGAGGTTTTCAGCTGTACCATGGGAACCTCTAGCAACCCCTCGTTGGCTGAGCAGAGTGGTCAGATGGGGCAGTAAGGAATCAGGAGCTCTTGCAGGTAGCCCTGAGCCTGTCCATGTAGGGCTTTATAGGTCAGTAACCCAACCTTGAAGGTGATCCGCTACTGTATTGGTAGCCAGTGCAGCTTGCGCAGCACAGGTGAGATGTGACTCAAACGAGGAGTCCTCATCAACAACCTGGCAGCTGCATTCTGCACTAGCTGCAAGCAGTGGATATCAACCCCTGGAAGCCCTAGGTAAAGGGAGTTACGGGTAGTCCAGGCACAAGGTCACAAAGGCGTGGCTCAGCATTGAAAGGTCACTAGACATAACAAGTACTTAAACCAGGCGATGTTCCTCAGATGGTAAAAAGAGGACTTGACTACTGCCGACACCTGAAACCATATTGTCAGCCCATCATCAAGAATCACCTCCAGGTTTCGCACCCATTCATCAGAGGACAGCAACTGGTTACCCCAAAGCCAAAGCCCCGAGGGAAACCCCGCCACCGACCCTTCTATTTGGTGACCTGGATCCACCACCAGCACCTCTGTCTTTTTGGAATTCAACTTCAGCCAGCTGGTCTTCATCCAGTCTTGGATTTCTGTGAGGCAACTATTAAAGACCGAGATCACACTATCCTGGTCAGGCACAAAAGACAGGTAGAGCTGGGTATCATCTGCATAACAGTGAAACCTCAGTCCATACTGTCTCACAGTGTCTCCCAACAGCAGCATATACACCGTGAACAGCACTAGGGACAGCACGGAGCCCTGTGGGACCCCACATGGCAGAGAGAATGAGTCAGAGGAATACATCCCAGACACCACCCTCTGAGATCTGCCAGTGAGAAAATATTGAAACCATCTGAGGACCATCCCTGACAGGCCACAGATACCCAGCAGGCACTCCAGCAGCTCCCCATGGTCCACAGCATTGAAGGCTGAAGAGAGATCAAACAGCACCAAGATGGAGCAGCACTTTTGATCTCCTGCTGTCAGGTGATCATTGAGCACGTGAACCAGAGCAGTCTCCATACTATGCCTCTTCCGGAAACTGGACTGGAGGGGATCATAGATGTCATGGATGGTAAGGTGGTTCTCCAGCTGTAGCGTAACTACTTTCTCAATCACCTTCCCTACAAAGGGAAGGTTAGAGATTGGCCTGTAGTTAGCAGGGCAGTTTGGGTCAAGAGAAGATTTCTTGAGAAGGGGTGTCACCACTGCCTCCTTCAGGGAGTTCGGAAACTCACCCAATTGTAAAGAGCACCAAACTATCTCTTTAAGGACAGGGCAAATGATATCCACACACCTCATTATGAGGCATGTTGGGCCCAGGTCCAAACTACAGCAAATTGTCCACATACTCTGGGCAATCCACATGACATCCATGATCTCTGGATGGTCAAAGTGTGCCCAAGGAAAAAGAATAGTAGTAATCATGCACCGACCACTGACAACCCCCATAGGATGAGCTGATTGAATCTCCACCCTGATGTCGGCCACCTAATCAGCAAAGAATTGAGCAAACTCATCACACTTCTTTTGTGAAAATGCACTTGGAACTTGCAAACAGGCTGGATTGCACAGCCTGTCCACAGTTCGAAAGAACTGGGCCAGTCGATTCTGAGCTGCAGCAGTCTCCCCAGACATGAACTCTGCCTTCTTATGAGTGATTGCTGATTGATAGTCCCGATGATGTTCCATCAATCTAAGCCAATCAGCTTCAAGGGCTGATCTCTGCCAGCACTGCTCTAACCTTTGTCCAACTTGCCTCAACTTTCTCAAGGTCCCATCAAACCAAGGGGACAGTGGGCGAAGAGTGAGAGGACGAATGCAAACAGGAGCGATAGAGTCCAGAGCTCCCACTATGGCCTTATTATATGCCTGAGCCAGGTTCTCTGGGCCCTTGCTGGCACCTGGAAATACCAATAGGTCTAACACTGTCAACAGGCCATCAGGGATCAAATCCCTCAAAGAGTGGTATCTGACCCTCTCCACAGGGGCAGGCCTATGGGGGAGAGCACAGAAGTTGAACCTTATAGTGTGATGATGGGACCATCCAACTAGTTTCACCACCAAGTCAGAGGTGTCCATCTCCAGGAGGAAAACCAGGTCGAGTGAGCGACCCTGATCATGGATTGCAGAGGCAACTGCCTGTGTGAAGCCCAATGAAATCATAAGTTGGAGGAAGTCCTGACCAAATTGCAAGAGTTTATCGTTGACCCAGGCGCTAAAGTCACCCAGCACCATCAACCTAGGTGACTCCAGCAACATGTTGACAATGAAGTCAGCAAACCTACTGCAGGAACAAATTCTCCCCCCTAGTGGACGGTAGATGAAAATAATCCTACACCCCACACCTGCAACCACAGTACTCAGACAATCTGGATTCCTCAACTGGTACCTCTACAAGGCCCAGTTCCAATTTAAAACAAATGGCTACACCCCCGCTTCTATGGTCCTATCTCGAGTGATGCTATCACTGAGAACCCAGCAGGAACTGCCGCCTCCAAAATAGGACCTGCATTCTTATCCAGCCAGGTCTTGGTGATGCGAGCCAGGTCTGCTGTCCCAATAAGATCAGCAATAATAGTCGTCTTGTTCTTAATGTGCCTGGCATTGCACAACACTGCTCGAGTAGGACGAGATTCTGGGTCTAGCTGGACTACTGGCCCTGTAACACTGGAGCCCTTGAGTATGGGGACCAGACATGGAAGATGATGTTCTGGAGCCCATTTTGCCCCAGTACGTCTCCGGGGTCCTCACTACCCCCAATCCGGCCACCCAGGTCAACCCCCCCCCCAAGGTTCAGGATCTCCCGCCCCCCTACGCCTCCTACCTACTATTTACAATGCCCTGCAGTGTCCATAGACTGCCACCAGCAGGGAGGACAACTAAAGGGGCAGAGGCCCCGGAGCTCAGTGGAGGAGTAGTGCTTGACTGGGAGAGCTGCCTGCCAATACATCTCCACACCAGCTCGAGACTGCTAACAAAATCAAAATGAAAAGTAACCAGATAACCAAATCCACCCAAAGTAGCATATAAAATCACTTCACTCAGCACACCCACTCTCACAAACACCCACACACTCCACAGCCACACTTGACACAATACTACCAAAAAAAAAAATGTGGAAATTGCCAGTCCTTATAGTAGTCCTTATAGCAGCATAAAGTAAATAAAAGAGATGAAAGAAGACCAGACACAGTATTTAAGTCCAACTTGAAGTCTGTACCCAGAGAGCTCCCACCACTCAGAGTAAATGTCCAAACAGGGAACCAATCCCAACATGACCTCTCACGCAGTAGGGAGGAATCAACAATAGCTTAAGAGTAAGGATGTGCAGGGAAGCACCCATGCACTTAAGAGTGTGCTAAGCACTCTCACCGCCCATATGACACCAACAATAAGGTCAAGGGAGCCTTGAATTTCCAGAGTCAAAGTTCTTAAAGCCGAGCTAGCAACCTATTGGTCCCCAGTTCATCACATTCTGTGTTGATATATAATGGAAGGGTGTAAAATATAAATTCAGTTCCACCATCATTCAGATGTTTCTTCACCCACAGCAGCGCAATGACCAGATGATAAAGATTGTTCCACTCAGTGGCATCTGCTAATGAAAAAACTCCATGGTCCCAGGTTTCGCTCTTCTTACTCTAATTGGGCCAATACTGACCGGCACTACATCCCCTCCACAAGCTGACTCCACAGCCTGCAGGGGAGAACCGACAGTAAAATGACACAGAGTAGCAGTAATTGGGGAGATATGTAGGCATCCCCCAGCTACACCACTAGGAGCTAGCCGCACCCATCCCCCACCACTTCATTCAGCAGTCCATTGCATTGTTCCACCACCATTTGCAGAAGAACCTCCTCTCATCCCTCTTAAATCTCCCATCGATTAGTATCCACTCATGCCCCATTGCAACTGTTACTGTTCCGGTGAACAGGTCTTCACTGCCCACACTGTTTATCCTCCTCAGGAACTGGAACTCAATCATATCTTTTCTCTTTTCTGGCTTTCAGCATCTACATGTTTAGCTTCACCAGCTGCTCCTCATATGATCTGATCTACCCTGAAGGTCCTGGACCATCTTGGCGACCCTATACTGCACAATCTCCAGCCAGTCCCTGCCCTTTCTCTGGGGTCCAAAACTGGGCAGAGTTCCAGATGGGGCCTAACCAGGGACCTGTACAGGGACAATATCACTGCCATCCTCCTACTGTTGAATCCTCTCTCTGTGCATCCCGGCATTCTGGTTACCTTACTGTATATTATGTTGTGCTGGCCTTAGGGTTTGAGGGTGTCTCTAATGATGACCCAGATCCCTTTCCTCCATTGTTGTGCCAACAGAACCCCCTCCCAAGTACTTGGTGCATGGATTCTTCCCTCCCCATCTGGTATGTGGTACATGGGTTCTTCCCTCCCTATCCAGTACATGGTGCATGGGTTCATTCCTCCCCATTCATTACATGGTGAATGGGTTCTTCCCTACCCATCCAGTATGTGGTGCATGGGTTCTTCTGTCCCCATTCAGTATGTGGTGCATGGGTGCTTCCCTGCACATCCAGTACCTAGTGCATGAGTTATTTTCTCCCTACCCAGTACATGGTGCATGGGTTCTTCCCTCCCCATCCAGTATGTAGTGCTTGGGTTCTTCTCTCCCTATCTAGTATGTGGTACATGGATTCTTCCCTCCCAATCCAGTACATGGTGCATGGTTTCTTCCCTCCCCATCTAGTACTAGGTGCATGGGTTCTTTCCTCCCCATCCAGTACATGGTGCATGGGTTCTTCCTTCCCCATTCAGTATGTGATGCATGGGTTCTTCCCTCCCCATCCAGTATGTGATGCATGGGCTCTTCCCTTCCCATCCAGTACTTGATGCATGAGTTCTTCTCTCCCCATCCAGTACATGGTGCACTGGTTCTTCACTCCTGTCCAGTACATGACGCATGGGTTGTTCTTTCCTCATTCATTGCATGGTGCATGGGTTCTTCCCTACCCCTCCAGTACTTGGTGCATAGGTTCTTCCCTCCTCATTCAGTATGTAGTGCATGGGTTCTTCCCTCCCATCCAGTAAATGGTGATGGGTTCTTCCCTCCCCATCCAGTATTTGGTGCATGGGTCCCCCCCCCCATCCACTGTATGGTGCATGGGTTCTTCCCTCCCCAGCCAGTATGCAGTGCATGAGTTCTTCCTTCCCCAGCCAGTATGTAGTGTATGGGTTCTTACCTCCTGAGGTAGTATGTGGTATGTGGGTTCTTCCCTCCCCACCCAGTAATTGGTAAATGGGTTCTTGCCCACATGCATCACTTTGCAATTTTTGGCACTGAATCTCAACTGCCAGATTTTGGACCACCAAATCCTTCTTTAATTCCCATACCCTCTCTTCACTGTCCACCCTGCCACAGAGTTTTGTTTCTGCTGCAAAGACACCTCCTGCCCTGAATACTCTCCCTGATGTCACTGATGAACACCTCTAACAAGACAGTACCCAGGACCAACTCCTGTGACATTCCACTTGTGACTTCCCTGTCCACTGAATTAATCCTGTTTACTATCACCTTGTGCTTCTTGCCTCCTAACCAGTTCCTAATATACCATACAAGCTTTTCCTGGCCCCATATCACCTCCTGCCACACCACCTGATGCAACATAGAAATTGGGGGCTCTGCTCATTCCAGACTAGGGAGTACAACCATTCTTGATGAAGAAGTAGGTTGTGGTATGGCGTGAAACAGGCCCATTACCTTGGAAACATCAGAGGTGGGATAAAACCTAGGTCTCCATGATCATAGAGCCTTATCCCTGACTGGCTCCAAATACAGAAAGGCAAAGCACGGCAAGGAAATTTAATTAATACGGTACCCAACCCCAGGGGCTCTAGGCACTTACAATCACAGCAAAGATAATAAAATATATAAAAAAATGACAAAATATAACATCTATAAAAGACTTTAAAAGAAAGCACCGGACCCAAAACTCAGAGTAAACAAGTGAGTATTCAGTCAAAATTTAAAAAATGCTGTGTGACGGGGCTCCTCTCATGTCTGGCCAATGTGAAAAGGACAGGTAAAAAACAGATGTTACATCACAGCCTGAAAACATAGAGCAATGTACCATCTGCATTATGAACAGAGCTAGTAAAAAAGGAGCAAGAATTACATTGCACTCTACAAACATAGAGAGAAAAAGACTGTCAGTAGTTAAGTATGAACAGTTACTGAAAAGCATCAATGTTACATCACAGCCTGTAAACACAGAGCAAGGTACTGTCTGCAGAATGAACAGGGCTGGTAAGCAAGATTCCATGCTAAGTCACAGAAGGAGTAAAGAGAGAAATAAGTGCCTCAGATGATATTTAAAGCCAGGCTGCTCAGAATACTAAACAAAGCAAAGCAGTGCACCACTAACGAGGGGGTGCTCTTACAGAGGTAGCAAACCTCAGAACAATTCAATGAATAAGTAAGTAAGAGCTACTCCAAACTAGTGAAATAAGTGCTAAAACAGCAATTTATTGAAGCCAAAAAAAAGTACGTCCAGGAACCCCTGCACTTCGGCGTGCTAGCCTTCAAGGGGGTATGGCTTAGTGAAGCAACAGGCTCACATATATACATAGTGGGTGGGATATTCAAAGGAGTTGTGCATGGTGCAACAGGGTTGTGCCATGTGCAGCCCACCAATGTGCTCCAGCGCAATATTCAAATGGCATGGTTGCGCTGCGCAACCCCTGATGCACTGGGGTGCACCTGCAATGTATGCGGCGCAAGTGCGGGGTGCGTGCCCATGCATAAGCGGCAAATCCCAATATGCAGCAGGGATGTGCAGTGCATATGCAGGCACAATCCCACCTTGCACAACTCAGGGGGGCACAGTGTTGTGCTCCTTCAAATAGGGAACATGTCGGGGGACACCCACAGGCGGGCTGCCATATTGTTGGGTGCAACACAGCAGCTGCCTGCTGTGGGTGGCCACCCGACCTCCCAAAAGACTGCCCCATGCCCCCTGTCCAGGGAGCATTGTGCCCCCTGCCCCATTGCCTGATCACGGGCATCAATAATGGACCTCCCTGGTGGTCCAGTAGACCGATCCCCGTCGCCCGATCGTGGGCACGTATTAGAAATATCCCTGGTGGTCCAGTGGACTGCTATCCTGTGCCCAATTGCGAGCATGTATTAGAAATATCCCTGGTGGTCCCAGTGAACTGCTATCCTGTGCCCGACGATGGGAGTTAGAATTATCTGTGATCGCGCCTCTCATCCGCATGTCTGTGGCCAATCTCAGGTGCGGGATCAATCACCGCCCGCAGCCGACTTGCGGTCCAGTGGTTCCCTCGCCCACTTGTGCTGATCTTTGCACCTCGGTCAGTGGTGAGCCTGCAGCCTCATCTGCAAGCCACCCAGCTGCGCCCACCAACTGACAGCGTATAGGTAGGGCTGTACATCCATTGATACCACGTGGTATGGCCCTGGGCAATTATGGCTGCCATGGTGTCCCGAGCATATGAATGAACGTCATTCACATTTCGGGACTGTAGTACTGCATGGTCTGCACACCATTACCACGAATTGACCAACAGGCATACAGTCCTACTGTACACTGTCAGTCAGCAGGTGATCAGCAGCTGGGGGCAGAGAGTTGCCACCCACCACTGACCAGGGGGGGTGGTGGGGACTAGTGGGCAGGGAGGGGTACCACTGACCACCAGGGTAGTCTGTACAACGCCTCGTGAGTGCGATGGTGATCGGGTCTACTGGAAATACCAGGGTTATTTTTAATACATGCCTGCAATCGGGCAGGGGATAGCAGTCCACTGGACCACCAGGGATATTTCTAATACATACCTGCAATTGGGCATGGGATAGCGGTCCACTGGACCACCAGGGTGTTGTTACACATATGCCCACAATAAGGCAACATATATAGAAACTGATATGATATACTGCTTCTAGTGTTTAGACATGTATTTACTGCAGACATGGCTTCTCCATTTTTGTTAGTCCAATGAATGTGTCTTAGTATGCTTAAAATATTTAATACACCTCAAATGTTTACTAATGAATAATGTCAGACCAGTCCTTAAACTAGAAAATAATTTTTAAGGAACTGTATATTTGTAGAAAGCTTTGTTTGGTCACCATCTCAGAATAGAGGGTAACTGAGACTAATGTAATTTACTGAATGGTTTGACTGAACTTTGAGGTCTGCAGAGACATTATATTTTCTTCTTATTATTTTTTTCTTTCGTTGATTCACCTAAATGCATCATTTAATTCTAGTCACCCTTCTTATGTGTATATACATATGTGCTTTTGCACTAATTAATCTATTGTAATATTAATTAGAACATAGATTTGTGTAATGCATTGTTGTCACCTGTTGATGAGGTCGTTCATTTATTCACTATGTATGTATGTGAGCCTGTTGCTTCACTAAGCCATATCCCCTTGAAGGCTAGCACGCTTGAGCACAGGGGTTCCTGGCCATACTTTTTTGGCTTCAATAAATTGCTATTTTAGCATTTATTTCACTAGTCTGGAGTAGCTCTTCCTTATTTATTCATTGCTCAGAATACTGTTCTGCTACACCACCAGCTATGCCATCAAGGCAACTGTGACTCCCAGATCCACCTTATGCTTTCTCAAGTGCACACCCTGGTGCTACACAATTACATTTTTACTCACAAAAGTGTGGCATACATAGATACAAATACAGATCTCTGGAACACAAAAAGCCCAAACTCAAGATACTTGGACAGTCCATTTAGATTTCCAGATACACCTCATTGTCACAGCTTTCAGCTACAGCAGTTATTACGGATAGTGGGACTTCTGCAGCATTATAACACAGATGCTACGTGCAGAAAAGATATCACGTATCCGGAAGCTGTAAATGTCCTATCGGATAAAAGTGGCTAATGCTGTGAGGAGGCTTTTTCCTGTGTCTGTAGAATCCTGATCCAGAATGGGGAAAAAATAAAATTCTACATACAAAGGAGTTGGATTATATTTGCATGGACATCAGTCCTATTCCTCTAAATTCTGCAATGAAATTCAGCAAAATTTTGAGTAAAAAATTTCGCAACACTATTGAATGTTGCATATTTCAAACCAAAAAGACTTCAGTGAAATAAAATACCAATTAATTATTCATGTGGCAAATGTTATTCCTCAACAACTGTAGAAATGTCAGGATAGTGGATATTTTTGGCTTGATAGTGTAAGATAATTCAAATAATTTATGAGGATAGTAATGGCCTCGGTACTTCATTGTCTAGTCCGGACCTGAGCAACTGTAACTGTATGTAATGATAATAGGTTTACAATGTAATGGAATCTGAGATTACAGCATCAGAATGTGTTCTGTCAGTATTTTCTCTTAGCCCAATAGGCAGCCTTCTATAAAAGATAACTGATAGCAGGAAGAAGGAGATATGTCCTTGATTCCCTACCACAATTGAACTGCAAACAGCAATCTGACAGAAGGCCCCAAGGTTAGGAGAACATTTGTTGGAACACAGCCCTGAAATTTATTGTGGGTACAAGTTTCCCAAAATACTACCTGCCATCTGCATTTTTGTCTTCAGGTAATATGTTTGAAACACAGGTTTAGTGCTCTCATACATTCCTTAACGTATTCCAGGAAAGTCCAAAAGATGCTGTGACACTCAACAGCTGGTTATTCAGTTAAGGAGTTTGTTTTTGTCCCTCCATAAAAGTTCCTATTGGCAGTAATTCCTGCCAGTGTGGTGTCATTACCTTGGGAAGTACAACACCAAGTTTTGGAAGTCTTTGACATATCCTTTGTTCTTGATTTGTTTGCATTTTGCCGTATCAGTGCTTAGCTGGAGGGAGCAGAACTCAAGGGACCGATGGCACACTGTCCTCCCCAAAGGTGTTATGTACTGAATGCCATTGGTCTGGACAGGATAGTGACTTGCAGTCCCTGGCCCCTGTATTTGTTGTTCAGTGGCATTTCTGATATTTCTGTGTAATGTGTCAAATCTGACTGTACTTAGGGTATAAAGTTATGTCTAATATTATACATGCACTCTAAAAGCAACAAAAAATACTGAGTGCAAAATAACATTTAACTCAGTGTATGATGTGATATAAGCATTTAACAGGAGCTTTGATGTGCACAGACTAATTCATAGTTTATTAAACTCCTCTTGCAATACTTTCATAGCCATAAGAAGGGGTAGGACTAGAGCAGTACAGAACAGTATCATCAGCATAAACTGTAGGTGTAGTTTTGCCTTTACAATGTTAGAGCCAAGATCATTAGTATAAATTGTGAGTAAAAGTGGCCCTAATATGTATCCTTGTGGTACTAGTTAAGAAACAAACACAATACTACTAAGCCATCTAAAGGCCTTTAACCTTCATTCTTTAAGACCTGTTGTCTGTCCTTAGTAGGTACCTGCTCTTTAAAACCCAGGGACTGTTTGGAGTCTCTTTGTTCACTTCTAAGTGACTTCTGTCTCAGATGTTTGCCTGACCTAGCACTCTGTGTTATCTCAAGCATTGCTAGCAGAGCTTAATAAAGGAACTCAGCCATCCTCACTGCCCAGGGTGTAACTCAGTCTGCCCCACTGCCTAATTGTCCCACTACCCAGGAGGTAACTCGGCCTGCACCACAGCTTCTTTGCCTCACTGCCCAGGAGGTTACTCAGCCAGCCTAGCTGACTCACTGTCCCACGGCCCGAGATGTTACTCAAACAGCCCAGCTGCCTCACTGTTCCACTGCGCCGGAGGTAACGTAACCAGCCCCACTGCCTTACTGCTCCACTGCCCAGGAGGTTATTCTGCCAGTCCCACTGCCCAAGATGTTACACAAACAGCCCAGCTGCCTCACTGTTCCACTGCGCCGGAGGTAACTCAGCCAGCCCCACTGCCTCACTCAACCAGCCCAGCTGCCTCACTGTTCCATTGCGCCAGAGGTAACTCAGCCAGCCCCACTGCCTCACTGCCTAGGGTTTTCCTTAGCATCTTGTCCACCTCTGCATGATCTCTAACTCTGCTAGCAGAACTCAGCAAAGGAATTCAGCCAGACTGCCCAGGAGGTAGCACAGCCACCCTTGCCACCTCACTGCTCAGGAGATAACTCAGCCAGCCCCGGTGCCCCACTGCTCAAGAGGTATTCCAGCCAGCCTCTGTCTCACTGCCCCACTGCTCAGGAGATATATCAATCATCCCTGCTGCCTGACTATACTACTGCCCAGGAGGTAGCTCAGCCAGCTCCACTTTTCACTGCCCCACTGCTCAGGAGGTTATTTATCCAGCCCTGCTGCCTCACTGCCTCACTACCCAGGAGATAACTCAGCCAGCCCTGCTGCCTCACTTCCCCCACTACCCAGGAGATAATTCCTCCAGCCCTGCTGCCTCACTGTCCCACTGCCTATGAGATAATTCAACCAACCCCACTGTCTCACTGCCCCACTGCTCAGGAGGTTATTCATCCAGCCCTGCTGCCTCACTGCCTCAATGCCCAGGAGGCAACTCAGCCAGCCCTGCTGCCTCGCTGCCCAGGAGATAATTCAGCCAGCCCTGCTGCCTCACTTCCCCCACTACCCAGGAGATAATTTCTCCAGCCCTGCTGCCTCACTGTCCCACTGCCTATGAGATAATTCAGCCAGCCCTACTGCTTCACTGCACTACTGTCCAGGAGGTAACTCAGCCAGCCCTGCTAGCTCACTGCTCCACTGCCCAGAAGGTAATTCAGGCAGCCCCACTGCCTAGGAGGTAACTCAGCTAGCCCTGCTGTCTCACTGCTCCATTGCGCTGGAAGTAAGTTAGCCAGCCCTGCTGTATCACTGCCCCACTGCCCAGGATGTAACTCAGCCATCCTTATTGTCTAACTGCACCAGTGACTAGGAGATAACTCAGCTAGCCCAGCTCAGCTGCCTCACTGCCCCACTACCCAGGAGGAAACTCAGCCAGCCCCATTTCTTAACTGTCCCACTGCCCAGGAGGTAATATAGCCAGCCCCTGCCTCACTATACTACTGCTCAAGAGTTAACTAAGCCTGTCCTGCTTCCCCACTGCTCAGGAGATTGCTGTGCCAGCCCTGTTGCCACACTGCCTTGGGTTTCCCTGAGTATCTTGTATTCCTCCACTGAATCTCTTTTTCAGCATTGCTAACAGAGGATGGCAAAGTAATTCAGCTAGCCCCACTGACCCACTATGTTAGTATCAGCCCTTATCATACTAAAGATGTGCTACCTACCTGGCTGTGACCCTCACAGATGATAGCCTGGCCTATCAACAACAAGTGAGCATTCACAGCAGAAAGTGCTCGTAGTTTTAAACTTTCAGCAAAAAGTCCTACATGGCCTGTTCTCAGCAGGATGTGTTTGTAGTGTGAAACCTTCAGTGAAAGCCCTAAATAGCCCAGTCTCAGCAGGAAGTACTTGTAGTTTCAAGCCTTCAGTGAAAGCCCTATTGTAACAGATGTAACACTCACAAAATGATTTTTTTAAATCATTCTAGTTATGTTGCCTGTAAACTATTTTAGTGTCAGTGGCTCAGTAGGTAGCACACTCGCTTCTGATGCTGGGAGATCAGAGGGCTGTGGGTTCAGTTCCCACATCTAGCACTTGGGTTAATATCCCAGTACTGACACTGTAGTGCAGCATGAGAGGGGTGCTGCACTTCTGAGGTGCCATCTTTCGGATGAGACGTTAAACCGAGGTCCCATCTGCCTGGATTGGTGGTAGTTCAGGTGGATGTTAAAGATCCCATGGCACTTCTCGAAAAGAGTAGGGGCATTTTCCCAGTGTCCTGGCTGAATTTCCCTCATTCACAAAAAATACCACTAGCAGCTTAATCTGATTCAAGGTCAATTGGCATTCATCTGTATCCTCCTCCCCTGGGTTGTGCCTGAAAATAGGCAGGATTTGTCTAGTGCACTTACCCAGTCAACAAAAACTAAATAAACTAAATAAAATAATAAAATAGTTGTGGAATGCTTGGGGAGAACTGAAAATTGCCTCATACTGCAGTCCCAAGCCTTTTGTGTGAGCATTCCTAGGTCCTCACTGAGGTTAGGTGGGGACAGCAATAGTTTCAATCCTGTAAAGGCTCTCTTGGTTTACTTAACTATCTGAAAGGTTTTTGTTTTGGTTAAATGTCAAAAGGCTGAGTCCCTTTTATTTAAAATATGTTTGAAGGGCCAAGGTAGAGTGAGAAGGTTTCCTGATGGGTAGCCAGCCAGGATAACAAAAGGACCAGGCTCTAATAAACAAATCCAGTCCAGAACAGAAGGGAAAATGTAGTCCCCAGAGATCAAAGTAATGGTACAAGAAGTGATGTCAGAGGGGCATGTATGATGTGTATGTAGACAGCCACCCAGCTGAAGGTGTTTCTGTTGTATATTTACAATGAGACAACAGTTATGTCTTGGATTTTGAACTAGCAACCTCATGGGTTTGAGTCTGCCTTAACTCATCAGTTCCCAGTTGGGGGTCAGCTTCTAGTACTCTACTTATAATTTGTATAGTGGTGAGTTATTTTTTTTCTGTGTGACCGCTATCTTTTCAAATGTGTTAACTTTCTATCTTTGTAGAAATACTGTATTCCTCATAGTTTTTAGTGTATTGTCTTGCAATATATGTAAATATTGTGAAGTATTAAACTTTATTTTTATATGCTGTATGCTTTCTGTGACTGCCTCATTTCATGTATAGATACCCAGGGTAGATTATCTGTGATCCATTTTTGAAGAAACAGGCTACAGTCACCATATCTACAGCAAAGTGTTCTCTGCTGTGACAAAATATGTGAATTGTTTGCCCTCTGGAAATGAGCACTGTACTGAGTGAGCAGTGGCTGTAGTTGAATTAGGACCTTGAGAAACCCCAAGTTGGAGACATGCTGAGTAATGGCAGCATACCAAGGTGGCCAATTCAGACATCTGAAGAGCTGTGAAAAGTGGTAGCAGTGCAGATTTAGTTCTGGCAGAAAACCGTTCTGTGACACCTAGAGCACTCATTTACAGTAGGATGTAATTGTTGTTCCAAAGCGTCAGTGAAAGTTGTATACAGACCATTCATAGTAGGAAATGTTATCGTTACAAATCTTCACTGAAAATAGACACTTCGTAAAGGGAACATGACTTGCATGCAAGGCCAAATTATATGTGCAGCTTCTGTGGTTATTTAAGTACTTATTTTGCCTTTTTGTTTTCAATCAGCAGCTCTTCTGGACTATTATACATTGATCCACTACATATACAGACACACACACACACACACACACACACACACAGAGGCATTCATGCTTTCATGTATGCACACACACACACAGACAAGGTACATCCTGACAGTTTTACTTGTCATGAGTGCCATCCTTTGTCCACATTCCTCCTGGGAGCCATCAAAGCAACATCAAGTTGATAGGAGGTGATGGTATGGATTGCAAATTGGGAGTATGGTGCAGTAAACCAGTGTCAGTGGCTCAGTAGGTAGCACACTTGCCTCTGACGCCAGGAGATCAGAGGGCTGTGGGTTCAGTTCCCACATCTGGTACTTGGGTTAATATCCCAGTACTGACACTGTAGTGCAGCATGAGAGGGGTGCTGCACTTCTGAGGTGCCGTCTTTCGGATGAGACGTTAAACCGAGGTCCCATCTGCCTGGATTGGTGGTAGTTCAGGTGGATGTTAAAGATCCCATGGCACTTATCAGAAAAGAGTAGGGGAATTTCCCCGGTGTCCTGGCAAATTTCCTCATTCACTATAAATACCACCAACAACTTAATCTGGTTCAAAGTCAGTTGGCATTCATCTGTATCCCCCTCCCCCGGGTCGTGCCTGAAAATAGGCAGGATTTGTCTAGTGCACTTACCCGGTCAACAAAAGCTAAAAAAAACAAACAAAAAAAAAACATGCCTGGAAAAGAACTGTGGTTGTGAACTGGAGGAGGATTCAATGGGGGCATATGTATGAGGATGTTATACTGATTGCATGTTGCTATGGAGGTGTTAGGGGGCACTGATTATGGAGTTCAAGCTGTACAGAAAGCATATCTATAAATTTACAAAAATTCATAAGGGAAAAAGAGGGTTGATTTATAAGAAGTGGTGTGCAAAGTTGCTCAAATTTGTTGTGAGAAAATCTGCGAATTTTGGCAAGTTTGTGAAGCTGATTGCCTCAATTCACACTGGGGCCTATTTATAAAGGTAAGGAGTGGGATACATGCTTCATGTCTCTGGTGTGTAGCGCACTCTGCACCTGCCAGCCCCCTGTGTGCATTCACGATTGAGGTACGAGCCCCCTATGCACCCGATCCCCCAGCTGAACATGCAGCTCCATGCCGGGGTGGGCTGAGGGGTGGAGCTGCGCCAGCACTCCACTCAATTCTTAAAGCCACGAGTGCCGCACATGGCAACACATCTCCAGCACAACCATAATCCCAAGCAGAGTTATGCAACACCCAGGGAAGCAGGGGATGGCCATGGCAGACACAGTGAGGGCATCGCCCCAATAGGGAAGACCTGCTTTTGGTGTGCACTGTGAACCAGTGCCAGCTGCGAACGCCCCTCAACATTGGCGGCTGGTTGACATCAAGGCACCCCACATGCACAAGGGATCTGCTGTGGGACCCTGCCTGGGCAGCTGATTGACTGCCCACCTGAAGCCACTTCTCCACTCCCGCCTGCCCCCCTTGGACCTGTGCACACTGGGGGTGGGGCCAGGTATGGGAGCCAGATGGGACTGGTGTTTGTGAATGCGGCCCCCACATGGATTTCCCAAGGGTGCAGAGCTTCACACCCAGATACACACTTTCAGGGTGCATATTGGTGAATAGGTCTCATTATTATTTGATAAACAAATTGACCAAACTGAAGTGATGAATCAAAGTGAACGGCCAGTTCATGGGCGAATCCCAATGCAAATTGCATGCTATACTCCCTCTCCTCAACCAAAAACAATACAATCATTGATAACCCTTCCCACCCCCATGCTGGAAAACCAAAACAAACACAAGCAGGTTGATTTTGTGGTTGCTGACTAGAGGGGTCGATGGGATCACAGGGGCTTTGGGTCAGAAGGCTGGTTGGAACTTGGGTGGCGGAGGCAACAGAGTATGTTGACACAGAGGTGGGGGTAGGTTTGGAATGCATACTTTTTGGTCTGACTCTGCACTGTATAGCACTAGCATCTTGTGCAATTTGCTGGGGTGGGAGAGAGGAAAAAAAGATGCCAGTGGAGGGGTTGTAAGGGATATCAATGATTGTATCATTTTTGGATGGTGGAAGAGTGACTTTAGAGCACAGTGAGTGATGGAAGTTTTTTTAAAGTTTCATTAATTTTATTTAAAAAAACTGCCAGTGAAGTTGGCGCATTTGCTGCAGAATTCACAAATTTCACAATTTGCTAATTTCAGTAGATTCATGCCATCTTCGCTGGCAGATTAAAAATGTGCAATATCTCTAGAGATTGACTTAAATGCGAATTTACATGGTGAGTACTTTCTGGGGTAAGCCAAGTACATGGAGCCTAATGGTATTCACAATGTAAGTAATACACCACAACAAGGTGTGCATTATAAGATTTTAGTGCATTCCCCAGGGGTGTGCTAAGGCACGAGGCTGCAGTTTGAGTGTCCTTACACCCCTCGAAAATGCTTTAGAGAATAATGGATGGGGTATTGTGCATTTATTTATTTATGTTTTTGGTGACCAGGTAAGTTATCTGATCCAAAGGAACATTTTCAGCCATGACCCAGGCCATAAGAGTGGCAGATGACAGACAACAGCAGAGATATAATGCAGTGATACAGGATGACAAACACACCTCAATATGAAGTCAATTCATAGTGTTAACAGTTCACAATCAGTATGTACAGCAGAAATCAAACACAAGGTTACAGAAAATATAAGAGGACTTAACATAGTATGAGTAGAGCAGACTAAACATACAGGTACAGAAAGTTTAGAATGAATGAATACAGTAATATCAATAGGCTGACAGTGCAACAAGCTGTAGGCTAAGCAGCTTATGGACAACAGTTTTACTAAGGGATGCTGTATAGGAGATCAGGATTTGGATAAAGAGTATATGCACCTGAGTGTAAGCAGTACTAGGGAGTAAGGTCACAGGACAGGGTCTGAGGTGAGAGCCAAAGCGGGAGCAAAAGGCATGCGGCCCATAGTACATCCTAGGGTGGTTTACAGTCCCTAGAGTTTCCTAGAGGATAGTTACAAGTGTACTCCATTCAGAACCAGGTTCTGAGGTTTGTTTTGAAGGATTGGTGGGAAGGGAAGAGCAGATAGGCAGCGGGAGTCTATTCCAAAGTGAGGGGGCAGAGATAGAGAAGGTTTTTCTACCCATAATAGAAGATATACGTGGAACTTCCAATGCGGGAATGGAGGAAACCCTGAAGCTATGAGAGGCTGCCCTAACAGTGAGCAGAGAGGAGTAGGGGGACTGCTAGTAGTTCCTGAGTGAGTTGTCTATTAGGCAGCCCATGGTGTAGTCAAAGCAATCCTGTAGAGCAAGCTACCCTAGGGACTGGTAGAGCATGCAGTGGTGGGTAGAGAAAGGGGCTTGAAGAACAAAGCAACAGATGGAATTATTTGTTGAGATTAGACAAGAGCGTAGTGAAGAGAACACAGAGGAGTAGACAGGGGAGCAATAGTCAATCAGAGGCAGTAGGTTTCCTTGGGTGATAGCTAGGTGGGCCACAGAGGAAAGATACTGATTGAGGCGATAGGCTGCACCTAGCTTTTGATGTTATTTCTTCACAATAATGCTCATGGTTCATTGAAAATGAGGGAAGGATCAAGCGTCACATCTAGGTATTTAAAGGTGGGGACAGTTTCTGGGGGGGCCTGCAGGGATGTTTACAAGGAGGGAAGAATCTGATTTGGTGGCCTTAGCAAGGAAAGGCTTAGAGCCAAAGAGCATTGCCTTAGTCTTCTTCTCATTTACAAGAAGTTTTCTGGAGAGGAACCATTTCGGCACAGCATTGTAGTTTAGTGAGAAGTTGAAGGAGACGGATTCCAGGGATTTTTCACTATGGTAGATAACAAGGTCATCTGCATAGAGAAGAGCCTTACAGTTTATGCTTTTGGTGGTGAGAGCATTTGTGAACAAGGAAAAAAGTAGAGGTCCAACTAGGAACCCCTGGGGTATTCTAGATAGGATAGGTGGGGGGGGTCGATGAGTCATTACCTATGAGAATGGACTGGGACCTGTTGGAGAGATGACTATGGAACCATGCAGCAGTGTCTGGAGAGCAGTCAAAAATCTGCAGGGCTGTGTGGACACGGTGGTGGTTTATGAGACTGAATGCTTTCAATAGATCCACAAACACTACACCTGTTACTTTGCCTGCATCCACATTTCTAAGGACGTAGTTGGACAGGAGGACCGATGAGGAGGAGCTGCTATGGTGTTTGTGGAAATCATGCTGGAGGGAACAGAGAAGGTTATATTTTTCTAGGTGTTTACATAGTTGGTAGTGGATGATTCTTCTCTAGTAATTTACTCAAATGTGGGAGGAGGGAGCTGGGTCTATAGTTTTGGGGGGTGAGAGGATCACCAGATTTAAAAATTGGTACCACAACAGCATGCTTCCATGAGTTAGAAACAGTGGATGTCAAGAGAGCAAGATTGAAAATGTAAGTTAGGGGCTTAACAATTACTGGGGAAAATAGTTTCAAGAAGGTGGGATACAGCCTATCACTGCCTTGACTCCCTCTGGCCGGTAGTGTCTTTAGGAGTTTTAGGGTGACACTCTGACCAATGGCTCTAAAATAGAATTTAATGATTTTTTTTTCTACACACCCAAGGTACAAGTGGTTTGTGGTGGTATTCACACCGAGGGTGTGTAAAAATAAAAGAATGATGTAAAACCCCATACTTTATTTTATATAATTGCTGGTCAGTTTAGTGCTGTGTAGTAAAAACAATGGCCATTGTCCTTTCTCAGGCATTTCATTTCTGTGAGCAAGAGACATTGGCAACTTTCACTTTAAGACTGACTGGCTCACATCCACGCTGTAATAACTGGCTGCTTTATATGGAATTGAACCCATTCATTACAGCATTTGAAAGTACTATTAGTCTAGTCAATAATTGGGCTCACCAGTAATTATAATCCTATTATGGACACCATGGAGTGACTTATCACACTTCTAAAATGGCTCAATTGCAATGTGATAATTGCAGAATTTAAGAAAAAAGTTGTGTGCTTTTGTTGTTGAAATCAAATACTGTTTTAAATTCTTGCATTAAAAATGATTTATAAGTATAGTAAAAATTGATAAAATAGTGCTAGTTGCAGTATCTGACCAGCAGGTGGTGATGTACTGTTGCACTTGCTATTTGTACCAGACTACAGAGCAAGGGAAATTACAGGTAGTTTGGCAGTTTTCGTGAACAAGCTAGTTGCTCTTGGTGAATCAGCTAGATGCTCCCCTGCTGCGCTTGACCGCAACCCACCTGCTCAGCAAGACAGCACCCCTGCTGCTCTCGGCATGACCATCCTGCTCTGCTCAAGTCAGCTCCAACTTGTCTATGGCACTGGAGAGTAAGGTAATTAGTTCTGAAATTTTACAAAAGTATACCTGTATTGAGAATAAGGGAGTGGCTAGCAAGCTATGCTCTTCTATGGCTAATCTGTGCTTTCTTGTGTCGATGAGTAAAAATGACACCCTCCCACTCAACTCTGCCTCATTCCACCCTATTCAGTTGTACAAATAGTGGCTCAGGAACAACTGAATATGAGCTTCCTACTCTAAACCACAGAAACCCTAACTCCTTTTCGGCAACAGGTTGCTCTGCTGGCCAACGCATATATTAGACCACACTGGAACAGTTATCGACTTGTATACATTTGCAAGCAAGTTGGACTTGAAGTGCATTTATTCCAGTGAAGATACCCTGATGCACACGGAGGGTACAATGGATCAAGATGATCGGCCTGGGGACCTTTCTGTATCCAACTCTTCTGCTACCCAAGATGAGGACCACAGCATACAAAATCACTTTCTCCAATGATAGATAGATAGATAGATGGATAGATAGATAGATAGATAGATAGATAGATAGATAGATAGATAGATAGATAGATAGATAGGGTGCCCTATTCCAGAGACTCAGAGTGCTGTACATTCAAGACAACAATACAGATATTAAAACAACAGTCTTATGATAATACATGAACTGGGAGTCAGCAATAAGTTAAAATTATCTGTCTGTTCCATTTAAAACAGCAATAAAATAAATTAAGCAATTAAAAGCCTACTGGAACAAATAGGTCTTGAGACCCTTTTTAAAGGCTTCTACCATGGGAGTCTCCCTAAGATACCTAGGCAGTAAGTTCCACAGGGTAGGCACAGCCACTAAAAATGCACAGTCTTCTGAATGCTGCATCCTAACCCTGGGAACTCCAAGGAGGCAATTGTCAGCAGAACGGAGCATCTGGGATGGGTGGTAGTGGACAAGGCGATCTTGCAGATAGACTGGCCCCCTTTCATGCAGGGTCTTGTAGTACAGAAACCCTACCTTGAAGACAGTCCTCCACCTAACTGGCAGCCAGTACAGTTTGTGAATGACTGGGGTGATAGGATCATTCATTTTCACTCCTGCCAACAGACTTGCTGCTGCATTCTGCACCAGCTGCAGGTGGCAGAGGTTGCCTCCAGATAACCGCAGGTACAGGGCATTGCAGTAGTTCAACCTGGATGTAATGAAAGCATGCACCAGTGTAGTCATGTCCTCAGGCAGGATCAGGGCTCAGATCTGAGCAATGTTCTTGAGATGGTAGAATCCACTTTTAACCATGGCCAACACCTGAGCATCAAATGCCAGGCCATCATCAAGGATCATGCCCAGATCCTTCGCCCACCTGGAAGGCTCATGGGGAGCCCCCCCAGCACTAGACTGGGGGTGTCCCCTGGCCCCCCCCGACTACGATGACCTGGATCCACCACTAGTACCTCAGTCTTGTCTGGGTTAAGTCTAAGCCAATTCTGAGTCATCCACATCTGAATTTCCTCTAGGCAGTTGTTAAACACAGAGGCCGCCATCTGGGTTTTGGGTGCACAGAACAAGTATAGCTGGGTTTCATCTGCATAACTTTAAAAACCAAGCCCATACCACCTGATAATGTCTCCCAATGGCAGCATATACACCGTATACAACAAGGGCGACAAGACCGAACCTTGCAAAACCCCAAAGAGCAAAGGCTTTGCGTTAGATGATGCCAATCGCATCATCGCCCTCTGCATTCTGCATGTCAAGTATGACCTGAACCAGTTGGTTACATTATCAGACAGGTCACACCAGAACCACAGATGGTCAAGTAGCACTTTGTGATCCACAGTGTCCAATGCTGCAGAGAGGTCCAGGAGGACTAACATGGTACGCTCTCTCCTGTCCCTCGCCATCAGGAGATTATTAAGCACCATCACCAGGGCAGTCTCCATACTATGCCCAGCTCAGAACCCAGACTGAAAAGACTCACAGGTGGAGAAGGGAGGCAAGATGCTCTTCGAGTTGGATGACCACCACCTTAAACCTTCCCTAAAAATGGGAGGTTAGAGACTGGCCTGTAGTTGCTGAGACACTCCGTGTCCAAAAAGGGCTTCTTCAAAAGGGGACTAACTAGGACCTATTTCAAGGCTGATAGAAAGACCCCACTTCTCAAGGAACTCTGGATGATCTCGGCAACCACAGGTCCAATCAGGTCCAAACATCCAACCAAAAGGTGGGTTGGACTTTGGTCCAGATCACATTGTGTTGGTCACAGCCTTGAGACTATTTTCACCACCACCTCCACTCAAACTACCTCAAACTCATCCCAGACAGGAGGAGTCTTTCACCATGGATCAATCCACCTTTGTTCCATCTATGAACATAGCCATAGGAGTTTTCACAAAAGTATGTGAATGGGATCTGGAAGCACTTGTTTCAGAGGAATTTTGTCAGATCTTTGTCAACATGAGCAGTGCTGAGTTTGAAGTTTTTGAACAACTCAGTAAGGATCCCTTAATTATCATCAAATTTGTGTACAAGGGGGTGGCATTGTGATAATGATCACATACAAGTATGTGGGTGAGGCAAAGAGGCAATTAGGGAACAGTAAGCACTATCACCTCTTGCTTACATATCCCATAAATGCTTTCAAAGCAACGATAGATGGAATTTTGTCTAGAGCTTACGTGGAGTGCTAGATTGATGGTAACACCAAGTATACCCTTACTAAGGATCATTTTGTGTACTAAATGATTTACATGTTACCAAAGGAGCACAAGAGGTTAGAGGCACCACCTGGTCACCCTATTATACCCGGCATTGGTTCCCAAATGGTGCCTCTGTCTGTTTATGTTGTTGACTACTACATCAGACCTTTTGCCAGTGCCTGATATCATATCTTAAGGCTACAACTGAGGTGTTGGGTCTATTGGAGGACTACATCAAGGGCGATGAGTTTTGGTTCACCCTTGGTGTGGAGGCCTTGTACATCAGCATACATCATGGTGAGGGATTGCGTGCTCTGCACACCTATCTGGACCACAGGCCACCAGGTACTCTACCACCAACAGATTTCTTGATGGAATTATCAAGGTTTGTGCTGGAACGAAACAGCTTATGTTTCATATGAGACTTTTTCAGGTGAGTGACACAGCAATGAGAGTGACTTTGGCACCCAATTTTGACGATCTCTAGTTGGGATTATGGGTGAAATGAGTGGTCTATAAAGAGGAGGTTAACATTTTTCTGCTTTCAATCTTCCTTTGGCAGAGATATATGTAGATGATATGTTAATAGTGTGGTGGGGAATGGTGTCTGAGCTAGCTAGTGTTTTTTGACTTCCTGGAGGCTAGTAACCCCACTTATGTTTTATATTAACATATATTGAAGTCAGCATTTCTTTCTTGGATATCACACTCTCCAAGAATCGGTTGGGTGGGGGGTTGATATCAATCTTTATTGAAAGCCAACTGATTGTAACATCCTTTTGCTTGCTAGCTCTTGCCATCCCCGCCACATCATTGAAAATATCCCTACAAGTCAGTTTCTGTGGGTCTGCAGGAACATTAGTCACATTGACACTTTTGAAACCAATGTAAAAAACTTAGTACGCTGCTTGCAGGAAAGGGGATATGCAAGTATCTGTATGCAGAATGCTTTCATCTATGCCAGGGATGTACAGAGACAAGATCATTTGATGAGCAACCCTAATGTCAGACACAGTGGACCTAGGATGTGTAACTTTGTTACTAACTTTAGCACTCAAGCTTGAGTGGTTAAAAACATTGTACCGAGGAATTGGCACATCCTCTCAATGGAACTGAAGTTGAAGGAATCGTCGCAAGCAGTATGGGTTTGACATCAGCTGCCTTGTATGTTTTTAGTGATGGAGTGAGTAAAAATAGTTGATTTTGTGCAGAGACCATACAGATTAGTTTGAGCAGTCAAGCAGGCATATCGTTTAAATAAGTTGTGGGTACTTGTAGTTGTAAAATTGGCTGTGAGTGTGGGAGTGCTTTTTGTTTTTAGATAGACTGTCAGCAGTTTTAAGAACAATTATATTTAAATATCAGTGTAGTAAAGTGTAAGAATTTCAGCATGGTGGTTGCTGGATTATTTTTTTACTTTCATTTTGGAGCACATCTTTTGGGGAGAAAATCCAGATTCGGAACCTAATCGTGCATTTACAGAGATTTAAGGTGCAGTCGCCTGACGTTTCTACATTTTTTGTTGACATATTATAAATGTATGTAATACACATTTAGTATGTTTTTCCTGTGATGTAAAAAAGTTGTATTCAACATCTATTGAAAATAATTGTTTCCACAACTGCTGCAATCAATATTGTACCCTCACCACAGATTTAAATCTAACTAGAGTACAAACTGAGCAGCAATTACAGCTGATTCAATCGTAACCGCATGTGTTAAGTAAAACTGCGATTTTCACTTCAAAAAGTTATTTGAAAAACATGCTAATTCTTATATTATAAAAATTACAAACACCTCAGTGTTAAGAACTCCCTGGTTTGCACACCTTGTTAGTGCTATGACATCACTAAGGTATTTATGCATTGCTCTCTTGCCAGTGATGTTGTAACACTAACTAGGTCTGTGAGCCAGCTTGTTCTTAACACTTAGGTATTATTTGTTTGCTATCTAATGTGCAAACCATGAAATAAAAAAATTAAATGGCCACCCAAAATCAAACTTTGAAATTCAGTCGTGGCCCCACCACTCATTACTAAATGTCATCAAAAGTCAGACTTGGGAGCAGATGAAAAGCCAACCCTACAATTTCAACTTTTCTAGTTTGAGTTGAACTGAAGCTGGGAGATCAGAGGGCTGTGGGTTCAGTTCCCACATCTGGCACTTGGGTTAATATCTCAGTACTGACACTGTAGTGCAGCACGAGAAGGGTGCTGCACTTCTGAGGTGCCGTCTTTCGGATGAGACGTTAAACCGAGGTCTCATCTGCATGGATTGGTGGTAGTTCAGGTAGATGTTAAAGATCCCATGGCACTTATCGAAAAGAGTAGGGGCATTTCCCCAGTGTCCTGGCCAAATTTCCCTCATTCACTAAAAATGCCACCAAGAGTTTCATCTAGTTCAAGGTCAGTTGGCATTCATCTGTATCCCCTTCCCCCGGGTTGTGCCTGAAAATAGGCAGGATTTGTCTAGTGCACTTACCCGGTCAACAAAAACTAAATAAATAAATAAATACATTTGCAGCTTTGAATGTTTGGAAGTTTACACATTTCCTGCCTGACACATGAGCCAGTTCTGAGAATGTCAGTCATCTGCAGTATTTACATCTGTTTATGAGCCACATCACTCTTCTTTTGTGTGTTCCCTAGCATCCAGCTAACACGTTGACAAAACTTCTAGTATCCTGAAAGACTTTGATCAGATCACAAACAGGTTTTCTTTCAAAATTTTTCTGTAGTTCATCATGTTTAACAACAGTTCAGGAAGTGTTTTGAAAGCTGGCGACATACTGCAAGACAGAAAAGTCCCGGCAGATTTAAGTTCCTGATAAGCATGCTGCAGTAAGAGCTAAGAAAGTGAAAGCCAACTCTTCACAAACAACAGCTTTTGAACTACTTTAGGGTGCAGCTCCACTAAAACTACTAATTGCTTCCTCTCAGTCCTGCAGGACATGCACATGGTTTATTATTTTACTTGGCTGTGGCTAGGAGCAAGCACTTTAGAGGCTCTCTGTTTCCATTCATGTGTGCAGAAGATTGTGAGACTCAGTAACTTCAGGCTAACATTTCTATCAATGCTTTATTTATGTTTCTGTCCACTGACATAGCAGCGGTCAGCTGGTGTGTAAAGTGTGACAGTATCCTGCAGTGTACAGTACAGTTGTTGATCACTGTTAAAGCCAGTGGGCCCCTTATTCAAAAGGTGCACAAAACTGAGGCACAAAGATCTGTTAGCATTTGTAAACCTGCACACAAGACCACAGAAGGTATATTGAAAGAGACCCACTATTAGGGTTTCCAGTACTATAAGATTTCCTATCCCCCCCCCCCCCACCAACCAGGAGTGCAGTGCAAAACAGTAAGCTATCTGGAAGTTCATAGCATAGATCTGACCAAATAGGCAAACAGGTTCTGAACTGTAAGAGAACTGGGTCGATTATGAGACGCAATACCCACAGTGCTGAAGTGTACAGACCTGCAGTATTGGTACATAAAATGCTAATTAGCTTACTCAGCAAAGAAGGCCCTAATATCTCCTTACCATATCAATTCTATCTCACTGCATGCCACCTGCATGCCGTTACTAGGGGACGTGGCTCTATGCAGTGGACAGAGGCTGCATACTGCATCACTATAGTTTGACGCACTCTGACATGGCTGTCAGTTTGTTGGTGCATTATCTTCAAGATTTGCTTGTTAACATTTAGGGCTCTACATGGTCTGGGCCTTGACTACCTGAAAGATCACCTGCTGTACTACACCCCACCCAACCTCTCTGCTCCATTGATGTGGGTTGGTTCCTGGTCTCCCCTCACCCCACCTGTGTTAACCAGTCAGGGGACCAGGCTTTTGGGGTTGCTGATGCTATTATATGGAATTTACTTCCTTGTAATATCTCCTCTGCCCACCCTGTGGATGCCTTTAAGGCCTCAGTGAAACTGTTCCTCTTTAGTCAAGCCTGCCCAAAGTAACACAACATTTCATCTCTAAATGTATTTATTAATTGTATTTTGTGTATGTTCTCGCATTTCTGGAGTAATTGTATTTTATCTGGTTTATGGTTTCTGTTATTGTAAGATGCTCTAAGCATTGGATAGGCTGCCAAACAAAACACTGGCCTTGTCATGTAGTACTCTGTAACAATTTAGAGAAGGTGTGAGGTGAGGATGCAGCATCTAGTTAGCTGCAATGTTTCCTGAGGCATGCATGCCAGGGGCATTGTGCTTATTCATGGCCCACTATCTCTGTGCCATTGTACCGAGGTCCCCAGGTTCTGTGGGTTAACATTAATCAATGCCCCAATCCATCAATAAATACTGCCACGTAGAAGCTCCATTACAAGTGTTTGTGGCAAGGAGCGTGCCGTAAAAATAGCACAATTTTTGTTTTTGTGGGGGCCCTTCCCACCCCCCACCCCACCCTCTCTATAGGATTCTCACTCCGAGGGGAGCAGATCCTGGGAAAGTTAAATTCATGGGGCTGCGGAATACTGTTTCCATGGCCCCTGGTAAAAAAAAAAAAAAAACTAAGTCCCAATACCGGCAAAAGGGGGGAGACCAGGATTAGAACTCCAGTCTCCATTGCCACTGGCCAAGCTGTTCCATGCCCCAGCCCTCCATGCCACAGGTGCAGCTTGGCCAGCTTCCTGTTCCTTGTAGCCCTTGTCCTTTTACAGGATCATGGACAGTGACCAGGGGAGCGCTTTCAGCAAGCGTTGTATAACCCCACTTGTTGTCCATGTGGGCACTTACCAGACTAGCACCATATAGTGTGGTGCTAGTCTAGTAGCACTCACTTGACCGGGTACCCTATCAAGACATGCATTCTTCCCTGTGTGTATAAAGAGTAGAGAAATCTTCTTTGCACAGTTCTTACAAGGTGTCATTCACCCTTACACATTACATTTTCTACTTGCACGTTTCTTGATTAGCGTAAAAACAGAATATTTTTCCTGCACTGTTCTTACAAACTTGTAAGGATAGCACAAGAAAAAAAATCACGTACTTACAGTTGTCAAGAAACATGCTAGTATAATTATTTTGTATCACACTACATTTGAAACTTGCGGATTTCTTGACCAATGTTAAAAAAAATACTGTAAATTGTTCTGTTGCAAAAACCTTGTGCATACTTGAAAAAATGGCATTTATTCATGCAAGAAAAATAACAGCTTGTGTATGTGATAAAATTCCTGAACAGTCATGCAAAGATCTTAAACTAATTTTGACACTAAGTACATTTTCTAATGTTATTCTTACAAACCATGCATGATCAACTCTAAATCGTACATTTTGTTCAGTAAAGGCAGCCATCAGAGACTGACAGACCAGTAGGCATGCAAGCTGCCAGCTAAATTAGGATGTGCTGAATGGTTGTCTGCCTAATTGTAGGGCAAATAGCCACAACATTATGGGTCATTCGATACCAAAAATACTGTAATGCCAGAAGGAGTCAGGGCCACGGAAGCAAAGCTTGTTCTGCAGTCTTCCACCACGGTGTGATAACAGGTCGCACTGAGATTATTTATTTATTTATTTTGCATCCAAGGGTAAAAGGAAGCCTAATAAACATCAAACATCTTTACAATTAACAACAGGAAGGGAAGCACACTGCACAAAGATCAATTGTGTGTTGTTCATTCTCTAGCACCAAGGGTGCCACCCACCTCCAGCTTGGAATGAGTGTCACAGAAATGATGGCCCTTTGTTCTGATTGCAGAAGGGTACCCACACAGAAAGCCCATTGTATGTTGCAAAACTACACATACAGTTGCTGTAGAGCATGGCAAACAAGATAGGACTGGCCGCACCATTTGATCAGATTTATGCTCTTCTCTAGTGTGTGCTTATACCTATCTTCCTTGGTTCATGGCTGGACTTAGTACCAGCAATCCTAGTGGTAGGTGAGGGTGTCTGGCTCTCAAGGGGGCCCTCAGCCACAACAAGAGTGTGTCAGGAATTTTGACATTTTTAGAACTTTATTTCATTGGCTGTGTTTTGCTTGATGGACACAAACAATGCATTGGTTGGCTGGGCACACTTACAATTTGAAAGCTGGAAAAACTCACTAAGATCCAGCCCTGTCAGTATGTAGCCAAGGGGAAAGAGATAAGGATGAGTGGACCAGCTAGATTTGCTGTACACTCTGAGTCTGACGAGTCCCCCTTTTACTTTCTTAATAATTTTTTATTAAGATTTGTAATGCTGGAAATACATACAGAAATAACAAAGCTATTTACATTAAAAAGCCAAATGTACCATATTACTTGTTAATAGGTTTGAAAGCAATTGCTAAATATCTTTAAACATTTGTCTCATTGATAAGGTCATCTAAAAGACAAAGAACTGAAGCATATAAGAATTGAGGTATGGGTTATCCAGAAAGGGCATTGGCAGGAAATCTAGGTTTCAGAGAAATGAAAAATTACACATAGTCCAATAATGCAAAGCATCATGGGACGTATATGCAAATTACCATGAAGGAATTTAGACTGGCTCTGCTTTAAGCAAGAGTTTATAGGGCCAAATGGCCTCTCACACACTCTGCAAAGACTGCCTGTCTCAATGCTTTTCTGCTGAGGTTCTTGGTCTTTTAGGTTACATTCCTGTTTTGGCAGTGGAGTAGCCAGGTCATATTTGGATTCAACCATTTTGATGAAATATACTTTAATTCAGCTGGCCATGGCTACCAATGTGCCCCAAACTGCATGTACATATGCCTGGGCTTTCAGTTTTTGAAATCCTGGCTACTCCCCTGTTTGGGCTCACCATGATGAGGCTCTGCCCCTGTTTGGGCTCACCACAATGAGGCTCCACCCCTGTTTGGGCTCACCATGATGAGGCTCCACTCCTGTTTGGGATCACCATAATGAGGTTCCATCCCTGTTTGGGCTCACCATAATGAGGCTCCACCCATGTTTGGGCTCACCATGATGAGACTCCACCCCTGTTTGGGCTCACCATAATGAGACTCCACCCCTGTCTGGGCTCGCCATGATGAGTCTCTGCCCCTGTTTGGGCTCACCATTTTGGGCTCACTAAATTTTGGTTAGGAGAACTTCCCTCTTACCTCTCATGTTTGCTCTCTCCCCTGCTTCCCCCTCCCATTCCCTCAGATCCTCTGTCACTCACACTTTGTTGGTCCCCCGTTGTACCACTTTCATGGGTCAGTCAGGCTTTACCCATCATTTCCCACAAATCTGGAACTCCTTCCCCTCAAATATGGCACTCCTCCCCCTCCTCCTCCTCCTCCCACTCCCTTGCCTCTGCCTTACATAACTTTCTCTCATCTAACTGCTCCTGCTTTAACACTCCTTAGTTGTCTTCCTGTGCCTCTGCTCTTCTTCTCCATGATGCACATCACCTATTAGCCTTCCGCCCCCCAGCCTGTGTCTCAACATGCTCTCCTCCCCTTTCACCACTATGTACGATGTTCCTCAGATATGCCACTTGTAATTAAATGCATATTTCACATGTATGATGTATTTAATTGTATGTTATGTTATAAATGCATCTGAATGATTATGCATGATATTTTTTAACTGCCTTGTTGCAAATGTAATTGAATAATTTCTTGTATGTTTTAAATGTTAAACTATATGTCTAATTCTTCATCCAATAGTAACCCCCCCCCCAGGTCACACCAGAAGACAAGCAACTTGTTGTTCAGTGTGCCTTCCTGGTGAATCTTTTCAATAAATAAATAAAAATAAATAAATAAAAAAACACGATGAGACTCAGTCAGGTTTGGGCGAGACAACTGTGAAGCAGAGCTGAGCATTTCTGTCTTCCCAAACCTTAGGCTTGGAAGCTCTCATACTATAAGAGACATCCCTCTGAGGCCCTATAAACTACTTATAAATCAGTCTAGTTAACTTTTGTTCTGATGAAGAGCTCTGTATAAGTTCAAAAGTTTAAACATTCTGTGAGTCTCTTGCTGGGCCAATAAAAGGTATCAAATCACCCATTTTGTTCATCTAGTTAGCTGGAGTGATTTATGATAAGTTTTAAGAAACTTATGTTTACATTTCAAAAGTTTTTTTAACAGGCCTCCCCTGCCTCTGAAGTGGAGTGCTCTGCTTCTAACACTCCTGCATGAAAGACCACTGCACAAAAGTTAAAGCAGCAGTGTAGCTCCTGCACAGAGGATCACAGTACAAAAGCAGAAGTGCATGACAGCAGTGATAATTGTGACCTATACCTTCTTATTCTATTTTAGATTGCCCCTTCTCTCCTGACCTTTATGATACCCTTGTTTGAATCTGTTTTGCCACTTTTTTTTATGTTTGCTTGCACGCATGTGCAAGAAACATAGCGCCATCATCTGAGTTTTCGGAAGTGTGGCAGCCGTCCTGGTCAATGAAAGTGTGTTAGCAAGCAGGCCCCAGTTCTCCAATGAATGCCGCAGCTGTCTATGACAGCAGTTGAAAATGCAGTGCCGTACAGTTGAAAGGGAGAGCTCTGCTTCAATGAGCAGAGCTTCCCCCTCCACATGTATGCATGTACATTGTGTGCTCATGCGCTCCCCACCACACACAATGTATGTCCGATGACGGTGCCCAATACCCCATTGGCTCCAGCCCCTCCAAACAGCCTTCCAGCTGCCATGCTGGGAGCCCACCCCAGTGTGGCAAACATCCTGCATCATCAGCCTTCCAGCTGCCATGCTGGGAGCCCACTCCAGCGTGGCAATAGATCATATGGCCAGGGGCATCCGATCCCCCGTTGGCTCCGCGGCCCTCCGCCAAACAGCCTTCCAGCTGCCATGCTGGGAGCCCACCCCAGCATGGCAAACATCCCACATTGTCAGCCTTCCAGCAGCCATGCTGGTAACCCACCCCTGCATGGCAAATGTCCCACATCGTCTAAGAAAAAAATAACAACCTGTGAACAAAAAACATTCCCTCGGCAGTATCTGCGGTCTCCCTGCCCACCTGTGCCCACCCTCTGCACACTGTGCCTCCCCACACCCCCACCTCACCCCATACTTACCTCTGGAGCTCGGCGTGATGATCTTCGGTGGACCAGGAACACGTCTGCACTCTTCAAAGCTGACCGTGAACTAAGGAAATGCCGGTGAGCTGTATAATGCAATAAATAGGGTTTTTTCAATTTTAATACATATCTCGGGCATTTTTTTGGAATTTTGGCACCAAATTTTTAACATGGGGTTTTTGGGACGCCTCCTCATGAATTCTTGAACTGTCATGGCATTAATCAGGCCCGAAAGGTGATGTTGCAGTCACTGCGTGAAATCACCTTTCAGGACTGATTAACAAAACGACAGTGCCAGTGTTCATAAGGTGGGCTCTCAAAAAGCCTATGTTGCAAACTTGGTGAAAACATTCCTAAAAATGACTGTTTTACAAGCCTTTGTTGCGCAGTTCCTACACACACTCGTAAGTTTGTGAATTTTTAATATTTGCATTCTGGATTTTCAACATTGTCATTTTACCACACCTCCTTGTGAGCAGTATAGCTGTCATTTTTCACATTTCACCCAAAATGTGTTTCCGTGCATGTAGCGCACAATGGCGCAGTCGGTGTGTGAAATCAATGTATGGAACACATTAAGAAAATCACAGTGATACTGTTCATGAGAAGAGGTCTTAAAATGGCTATGTTAAAAATTTGGTGAAAATTTTTTAAAAATGACTGTTTCACGAGCGTACGTTGCGCAGTTCCTATGCACACTCATAAGTTCACGAATTTTTAATATTTGCACTCCAGATTTTCAACATTGCCATTTTACCACACCTCCTTATGAACAGTACAGCTGTCATTTTTCATATGTCGCCCAAAATGTGTTTTCCTGCATGTAGCGCACAATGGCGCAGTCGGTTAGGACAGATTAAGAAAATCACAGTGACACTGTTCATGAGCAGAGGTCTTAAAATGGCTATGTTGAAAATTTGGTGAACAAATTCCCCAAAATGACTGTTTTAGGAGCGCACGTTGTGCAGTTTCTACGCACGCTCACAAGTTTGCGAATTTTTAATATTTGCACACCAGATTTTCAACATTGCCATTTTATTACAGTTCCTTATGAGCAGTACAGTTGCCATTTTTCACATCTCACCCAAAATATGTTTCCGCACATGTAGCGCACAATGGTGCAGTCAGTGTGTGAAAGCAATGTTTGGGTCTTAAAATGGCTATGTTCAAAATTTGGTGACAAAAGTTCATAAAATGACTGGTTATGAGTGAGCATTGCACAGTTTCCATGCACCCTCATAAGTTCATGAATTTGTAATATTTTCAGTCCAGATTTTCACCAGTGGCATTTTTCCACACTTCCTTATGAACAGTACAGCTGTCATTTTTCACAGGATGGCCGAAATGTGTTTTCACACTTTCCGCGCAGAAATGCATGGTCGCTGTGGGTAATCATTGTTTGGGACAGATAAAGAAAATAACAGTGACACTGTTCATGATTGGAGGTCCCAAAATGATTGTGTTGACAATCTGCTGTAAAAAAAAAAATCCCCAAACTAATTACATTATGGGTGTGCATTGCACAGTTTCTATGCACGCTTGTGACTTCACCAGTTTTTTTAATATTTTCACTGCAGATTTTCAACATTGCCATTTTTTACACCTCCCTATGAACAGTACAGCTGTCATTTTTTCACATCCTGTTCAGAATGTGTTTTTGCACCTGTGGTGCTAAATGCCATAGTCGCTGTGCAAAAGCAACTTCCGGCTAACAAACTGATATTGCCACTGTTCATGAGGTGGGGGTCACACAAAAAACATGTTGAAAATTTGGAGTGAAAATACCAATAAATGCCTGAGGTGTTAGGATTTCCGACCATAACGCCCCACCCTGTAGAGACTGACAGGCATCAGGGGTGTGACTTGGGATTCCCGCCTGTAATGCTCATACCATTCCACACCCTGCAGCCAGTGAGAGGCATCGAGGTGTGCCTTGAACTCTTTGGCCCAAAAGTTCACCCCATTCTGTTATACCGCACTCATCTCACCATATTTCCTGATGGAATGGGGTGCGCATAAGGGCCAAAGACCCCAAGGCACACCGTGACAGTTGTCGGTGTCTACAGGGTAGGGTGTGGTGAAATGGCATGGCTGTTTTGCCTGATGACCCAAAGGCACACCCCAATGCCTGTCAGTCTCTGAAGGGTGGTGGTGGGGTTGGCTTCAGTTCAATACTTCACTGCCATTCCTATTATGCAGCTCTGTAATTCCTACACTACCAATACCAACAAGCAAACATTCGGCATTGATAAATGCTTGTTTTACAGTTGACATAATAAAAGAAGCACTCCTTTTAATATGGCTTAGACCAGGTTTTCGTCACTATTCTCTGTTGTTTTTGAACACCTATTGTTTAAAATTACTGCTTGTGGCTATTATGAACTAGCATGCAGCAGACACTGCCCCCTAAACTTATTGGACAATAGGTATAGAAAAACAGCTGAGAATATTGACGAAAATCTGGTTCAAGCCAAATAAAAGGCAGCAATCCTTTCATTATTTAAAAGGAAAAGTAAAAGCACTAAAGGAGACTCAAAATGGGGAAAGAAGGATGTCATACAAGTCAGGTGATAAGGGGCATGTAAATGTAAATAAAAAAGTTTGGGTCACGGTTTTTACCACCATCATACACTGCTGCTTTAAGAGGTACAATGTCTCTGTGCACTGATTGGCTGAAATCTTGGAAGTGATTTATATTTCTCTAAAAAATAGAGGAGTATGACTTCCGTGGATGGAAAAGCAAAAGAAGCAAATGAAGTCTGGGGACAAAGATCTAATTTTCATGCAAATGTCCTCAGTAATAAAGAATGTGGGTTGATAAATACAAAAATGTAATGAAGTATTAGTTGAAATAGATGCCCTCTAAGCACCAAAAGAAGCATGTAGCTTTGTAGTCTGGTGTTCTATAACGTCTAGACATGATATGTAGTTCAGCCCAGTTAAAGGTGTTATGCTTTCCAATTACTCAAACGTACGTTATTTTTTCCCATAAATCTTAGATGGTGCTCGATTGAGCTCCTCAGGGAGCCATCCCTGCTTTTGCATTTGCTGACACTGTGCAAACATTAAATTACAAAGCAAGTGCCAAACAGAAAATTACGCTTTATAGCCAAATGGGGAATTCAGCTAGCAAGGTAAGAGCTGTTAGAGGGGCAGACCTGTAGCAAATATCATTGCCAGTCACCTTTAAATCCAACCACTTCCTGTAGTTTTGCCAGCCTTATGCATGCTGCTCTGGAGTGCTTCATGCTTAGGACTATTTTTCCTTTCAAGGGTATCCCTCCTGTGAGGAGGTGTTTACAGAGTAGGGTCATTGTAGACTTCCTTCACCTCAGCCCAAAGAGGGGTTTCAATATTTGTATATGTAAGGGCCACCAGTGTTTGTTTTATACCATGTGTGATACTGTATGCCCAAAGCCATGGTATATTCCAGCCTCCCATGGTTTTAAGGGCTCTAAGGGTTTTCCTGCTGAATTGGGTGGGGGGGGGGTGTTGTATTTTCCACATGAAGGCAAATATGAATCTGTTTCCAAATTTTTGGTGGGCACGTCTGTGCCAGTCTTATAGAAACATAAGAACATAAAATGTTGGCAGAAAAGGACCAGTAGGCCCATCAAGTCTGCCTTATTTTCCTTGCCTAACAATACACCCCGTGACTCTGTTTGGTCGTAGGTGTCCCTCCCTCCTTCCTTACTTCTATATATTATGCCCATGTACCTATCCCAAGCATGCTTGAAGCTACCCTCTGTCTTCGCTGCCACCACCTCCTCCTCTGGCAGGCTGTTCCAGGCATTCAACACCCTGTCAGTGAAGAAGTATTTCCTCACATCCCTCTTAAACTCTCACCCCCCATGCTTCATAGCATGCCTCTGTGTTCTGGTGCTTCTCCTCCTATTAAAGAGCCCCCCCCAGCACTGTGTTCACCCTCTGAGGTACTTACAGTTCCAATCATGTTCCCTCTTGCTCTTTTCTCCTCTATGGCGTAAATGTTGAGCTCCTGCAGCCTTTCTTCATATGATTTCCCAAGCAACCCCCCCAACCATTTTAGTAGCCTTCCTCCGCATTGCTTCCACCCTGTTGATGTCCTTGCAGAGCTGAAGCCTCCAGAACTGGACACAGTACTTCAGGCGGAGTCTTACAAGCAAGCAATAAAGGGGCAATGCCACCTCTCTTTCCCTCCTAGAGATCCCCCTCCCTATGCACCCCAGCATCTAGCCTGCCTTGCCTAATGCCCTGCTGCACTGCCCTGCCACCTTGAGATAATCAGATATGATCACTCTAAGGTCCCACTTTTGCTTGGTAACTGTAAGTATCTCCCCCCATCTTATACACAGCCCTCAAAGTTACCCTGCCTCAGATGCATGACTTTGCTCTTTTTGGCATTAAAGCCCAGCCACTGCTCCCTAGACCACCCCTCTAAGTTTCTCCAGATTTCTTTGCATTCTCTCAACCCCTTCCCGGGTGTCCACCATGTTGCAGATTGTTGTGTCTTCCACAGAGAGACACACCTTTCCCTCCAGTTCCTTGGCAGTGTCATGTATGAAGACATGAAGAGAACAAAGACCAGTACCATCCCTGTGGTACTCCACTGGTCACTGTCCCACCCTCTGTGCTACTGCTGTGTCATTTACCACCACCCTCTGCCTCCTATATCTCAACCAGTTAGATACCCAGCACACCACTTTCTCCCCCAACCCAAGGTTGCTAAGTTTATCAGCCTCCTGTGTGGAACAGTGTCAAAGGCCTTACTGAAGTACAGATGGGCTACATCCACTTCCCTTCCCTGAGCCACATTCCAAGTTACACAGTTAACATAGAAACATAGATATTGTTGGCAGATAAGGACCACCAGGTCCATCCAGTCTGCCCGTAAGCCCCTCACTTATATGGGGCCTCTGACCCTATCTGGTAAGTGGTACTTCATCACTCCCTCCCACCTCAAAGTTCCCTTGTGCCTGTCCTAGGCATTTTTAAAAGCCCCATCCATGTTTGCTCCCACCATTTCTTGTGTCAGACCATTACATGCATCCACCACGCTTTCTGTGAAGAAAAACTTTCTCATATTTCATCCTAATCTATCCCCCTCCAATTTCATGTCATGCCCCTTTGTTCTTGTACTCCTTCTACATTGGAAGAGGTCTCCCCCTTGCACCTTGTTCATGCCCTTGAGGTACTTGAAAGTTTCTATCAAGTCCCCCCACTCCCTCCTTTCCTCCAGTGAGTACATATTGAGGTCCCTTAGTCTCTTCTCATATGTTTTGTGCTGCAGGCCATGTACTATCTTGGTCACCCTTCTCTGGACTGCCTCCACTTTGTCCTTGCATAGGTGTGGCCTCCAGAATTGCATGCAGTACTCTAGGTGAGGCCTCACCAGTGTTTTATACCATGGCATCACCACTTCCCTCCTTCTGCTAGTGATCCCCCTGCCTATGCACCCCAGGATGCTACTGGCCTTCCTTGCCACCTTTGCCCTCTGCTTTAGCACCTTTAGGTCATCTGAGATGATAATCCCAAGGTCCCTTTCCTCCTTGGTGACCATCAACACCTCCCCTTATCCTAGAGCTCTCCCCAGGATTCCTCTTCCCAGGTGCATTATTTTGCACTTCTTAGTATGGAACTCCAGTTGCCACACCTCTGAGCATTCTTCAAGCTTTTTTCCCCCAAGTAACTTTTCATTTTCTCCACCTCTTCTGGGGTATCCATTCTGTTGCAGATCTTGGTGTCATCCACAAACAGACAGACCTTTCCTTGTAGCCCTTCAATAATGTCACTAATGAATATATTAAATAGGACTGGCCCAAGGACTGATCCCTGAGGTACCCCACTGGTCACCTCCCTCTTCCCCGATTGGATCCCATTTACCACCACCTTCTGCCTCCTGTCAGCCAGTTACTAACCCAGTGTATCAACTTTTGTTCCATGCCCAGGCTATCCATCTTGTTTTGCAGCCTTCTGTGTGGGATGGTGTCAAAGGCTTTGCTGAAATCGAGGTAGGCTACATCCACCACCCTTCCCTAATTTACTTCCTTTATCACCAAACCAAATAAATTTATAAGATTCATTTGACATGACCTTCCTGCTGTGAATCCATGTTGCCTCAGATCCTGGGCACTGTTGGTTTCCAGGTGTGCCACTACCCTTTTCTTCAGCAGTGTCTCTCCCCACCACAGAGGTGAGGCTGACCGGCCTGTAGTTCCCCGCCTCCTTGCTACTGCCGCTTTTGTGGAGAGGGACTACATGTGTAAAATGTGGGTATGGTGGGTAATGGAACAGTGGTCTTATAGGAACTTCTTCAGCTCCCACAGGAGGCTGTGGACACAAAATTATGAAATAGAAATGTGGTGGGGGGGGGGCCTTGAAAAATTCAAAATGATTTCTCTGTTGTATAATTACTTATTTTATTTGTAAAGTCCCCTACGTTTCACCCATAAAATGGGCTTTTTCATGGGGAATATGTGCTTATAAACACTGTATTCTGTGTTTTTCTGCAAATTAATTAAGACAGAATATTATTAAATTCTACTTATATAAACTTATAATATGCTTATGTGGTGACTTAAAAATATTAGTAATTCTTCATACCTTAGTAAAAATGCGGACTGTTACTATAGTAGTAATATACTTTGAAGAACCAATTCTGCTGTCAGCAAAAACATTCAATTTTCTGAAAAAAATACATAAGATAAAATGAATGAAAAGTCACTCTGGCAGTCACTTGTTAATCACAGTTTGAAAAAACTTGTGCTCCTTTATAACTAAAGCACTTTTCCTAGCTTTACCACTTTGGTCTGTTAGGTGCAGGGAAAAATGTGCTTTTAAGCACTGAACTGATTTCTGTGGAAAAGCCATGATAAAAAAAGGGTTTTGTAGCTCTCTTTTAAAATGTAAGATACAATAGACAATTTTAACAAGTAGAATAGTTTCTAATGACTTATTTGGACTCTTTAACAAAAGTTCTTTCCACCATATCCACCTCTCTGTACCTTAAAGATGGCTGCATGTGTATGTTACAACTCCAGGAGTGCTTCTTTACCTCTTGTGCCCATTTTGCTGTAATCCCATGACAGGACGTCTCAACGTGATGACGTCACGATCGCGCTACCACGCATGCGTGAACAGACTGCAGTAGCAGCCTAATAGCTGGCTCCACAATGGAGCCATGGATTTTAAGCAAAATGGGCAGTATAAGACTGCCACAGTGACTTGTACACTTTCTTTGTGTATTAATTACAGGCTACTATGTCAATAAGATACTATGACTACTAGCAACCATACATTATAAATTAAAATATGAACCAAAAATCAAGGATAGCATATGAATGTGAAATTAAACTAAAATAGCATATATATGAGAAAAATCAACTAACACCTGTAACCTTCTATTACCAGGGGAGAACATGGGATTATTTAGGACATGCCTTAACATGCCTTCTAATGAAATAGATTCATGTACTAAATTATAAGTTGCAAAATTATAAGTTGCAGAATTCAATCTTTCATGCTGCTACACAAAGAAATTCGTAAAATATTTTACATTTACATAATAAGGTCAGAAATAATGTGACTTCAGAGACTTGTAGCAATTCTCTTTGGTGCTGTGTACTTTACCTTTCATAATGGGAGGTCATGGGGTCAACTTTTACCAAAGTGTCTCATTCAAAGGTTTTATTAGAAGGCATGTTAATATTATATAAAACCACATGTTCAATTTAGAAACATGTCAAATAATGTTCTTGTCCTAAAAAATCTGCCAGAGTGACTTTTCATTCATTTTATCTTACGTATTTTTTTCAGAAAATTTAATGTTTTTGCTGACAGCAGAATTGGTTCTTCAAAGTATATTACTACTATAGTAACAGTCAGCATTTTTACTAAGGTATGATGAATTACTAATATTTTGAAGTTACCACATAAGCATATTATAAGTTTATATAAGCGTAATTTGATAATATTCTGTCTTAATTAATTTGCAGAAAAACACAGACTACAGAGTTTACAAGTGCATATTCCCCATGAACAAGCCCATTTTATGGGTGAAAGGTAGGGGACTTTACAAATAAAATAAAATAAGAAATTATACAACAGAGAAATCATTTTGAGTTTTTCAAGGGCCCCCATTTCTATTTCCTAATTGAGGGACTACATGTGCCCTCCTCCAGCCCTCTGGAACCACTCCAGGGTTGAGTGACTTGGTGAACATGGCTGCGAGAGATGCTGCTAGTTCCCCTCGCAGCTCCCTTAGTATCCTCGGGTGTGTGCCAGCAGGCCCCATGGCCTTGTCCGCCTTCAGCTTTGTGAGTTCTTCCAGAACTCTCTCCACTGCAAATGGACTTGGTGTCCACTTCTCCCCCCCCCGCATCTGCTACCCAGCTGTGGTCCCTGACCCACCCCCTCCTTAGCGAATACTGAACAGAAGTATTTATTCAGTATTTCTGCTTTGTTAAGGTCTCCCTCCCTACACTTACCCTCTTCCCCTTTGAGCCTTACAATCCTGCCTTTGATTTCCCTTCTTTCACTGGTGTACCTATTGAATGTCTTGTCCCCTTTTTTCACTGACTGTGCTAATCCCTCCTCCGACCACACCTTTGCACTCCTAACAGTTTTCCCTGCTTCCCTTAGCCTCTCAAGGTACACCTCCCTATCTTCCTCCCTTTAGGTCCCCTTATACTTCCTGAAACTCAATCTTTTAGCCCTTACTCGGTCTGCCACTTCTTTAGAAAACTGTAGTGGCTTCCTTCTTCTTTTCCCCTTGGCTACTAACCTGATGCATATGTTTTTCACCTCCACTCTGGCAGCTTTCAGTTTCCCCCACTACTCTTCTGTCCCCACACTTACCCCCCCCTCCCGGGCTACTCTAATGCATCTACCCATTTCAGTGAAGTCTGCTCCCTGAAATCTAATATCTTTGCTCTCATGCAACTCAGTTGAGTCCCTGTCTCCATGCTAAACCCCATTATGTTGTGGTTGCTGGACCCCAGCTGCCTTTCCACCTGGACTTCTGCAGCGCTTTCCCCATTGGATAATATCATGTCCAGAGTTGCCTTGTACCTGGTGTGATCAAGCACCAGCTGTTTGAGCCCTGCTCCCTGTAGGAAATCTAGGATGGCTCTGCTCCTGGCTGATGCAACTGCCATGGTGATCCAATCCGTGTCAGGCATATTGAAATCCCCCAGCAACAGGAGTTCACCTTTAGATGCCATGTTATGTATTTCATCCACAAGTTCCTGATCTGCTTCCTCCTCCTGTGCCAGAGGTCTGTAGATCACCCTGTGTGTACTGATGTGCCATTGCCTGGTTCAAGGGTGACCCATAGCGCCTTGGCCTCCCTGTTTCCACCTTCACCTCTGTAGCCTTTATACTCTCTCTAATGTACAGTGCCACCCCTCCTCCCTTGTTACCTTTCCTATCCCTCTTGAACAGAGTATAACCTGGTATATTGATGTCCAGCCATGGTTTGCAGTCAGATAAATCAGATTTGTTTCACAGGACCTCCCCCCTGTGAAGCCGTGCTGCTCCGTGATCCAGTAGCCCATGTGTCTCCAAGTACACCATCAGTCTCTCCTTCAGCAGGGACTCCATTAATTTCCCCACCACTGATGATGGCATGGAACTATCAACAGCTAAGGCTGCAAAATGCCATAATCAAGCTCCTGCTGTGAGCTGGTAGCTGCTCTGTAAAGCAGGTGTTTTGTTTGGGGATATTGCTAAAGTAGTAATGATGAGGAGAGATGTGGCAGTCTCCAACGATAGACATCATGACTCATCTCACAGAGAAGAAAACTAAACCAAAGGCTCTCATCCTGGGGCCAAAGTAAAGTTGTTATTTGTTTCTTTTCTTTCAGGCTTAGATCAGAAAAATAATCACTCAAGAATACGGAGGATGTCCATTGAATTTTGGAGTACGAGATCACCCCTTGTTCTGCTTAAAAGCGAAAATGAAATGTTGGAAATTATTTAAGGATTCTGATGGGTCTATGAGAAATGTAACATTGATTTTGTTTCTATCCCCCCTCAAGGATGTAAGTCTAAAATGACTAAACATCATGAAGTCATCATTGGCTACAAGGGGACACACACCAGCAGGAGACTTTTCCTAAGAAGCCAAAATCTAGCACTGAGAGTGCAACTTAACCACCACCGCACCAAACCGCTAACCCCCAAAAAATTAATATCAAATGACTTTTGTACTTAATGGAGAAACTAGATGAAGTTAAAATGTATCAAATAGTTATACACTTGTTTTTCATTAATGGGTGTAAGTTTTTGGTTACTTGTTTTGTATCAGGGATTGCATATCATTACTGCTGTTACGTGGAAGGAAACATTGTATCTTTACAAGTTTCTGTGAAATATATCAGTGTAATGACTCTGCACCTTTAAGATGTGCATTTTAGGAGGGGATGATGGGTTGAACTGAGGGACAGCCCCCGACAAAGACCTATAGTAGTTTAAAGCACTGTGGCGTTTATTCCTCCAGGCCACTTTTCAAAGTAAAGTGTTTAATTTGATTTTATTTGCGAGTCTGTATATATATGTATATGTATATGTATGTATATATATATATATATATAGTTTAGCCTTTTGAGTGTAATTTTCCTGTATGTTTCTGCATGCTGGGGTTGGCAGCCTCTAACCTTACCACCACACTTACAGGATGTGTTGCTTTTTTTTACCCTGGTTCCTAAAGCCATCCTCTAAATGTCAAGGGACAGAAATGAAGCACAGCATGTTGGGAGTTCTGGCAGCACAGTCATCTCCTAACTCACTGAATCAGCCTCCCACATCTTTGTGTTTCTGATGACAATCTCCAAAATATACCTCCCCACCTGCCCACCTCCCTTCGGAAGCCTCTGTTAACTATGCAGTGGAGTTTACTCTTCATCACAGTCTTCTCTTTTCCTACTTAAAGTGACATCACATGTAAAAAATCTCAAGAGCATGACTGGATGAGTGGGGGCAGAAAATTGTTTTGTTTTTCTGTTTCCATGTGTTTGAGCCAATGGTTCATTATTCAAGCTGCCTCCATTCTAGCAGTCCATGTGGGAGTCAGAGCTGCCTGGTCAGTTCCTGTCGGATATGTTTCTTAGAACCATAGACATTAATGTCAGATAAAGGCCTGCTGGCCCATCTAGTCTGTACAGCCCTACCTGCAGCATGATGTGAAAGCCCAAGCAGTCACTTACGCCCTTCCCCATGTCATCCTCCCCTGCTAACTTCACCAGCCTGCTATGTCTGTTCCATGTTTGCTTAAATACCTCCACTGATTTGGTACAGACCACTGACTCTGGCAGCATGTTCCACTTATCCATCACCTTCTTGGTAAAGAAAATCTATCTGTGGATGTCCTTCCTGAATCCCCCTCCTACCAGTTTATTTGAGTTCACACTTTTGCCCTTGTTTCCATTCATTTGGCTCTATACACTGTTGCTATGTGCAGTGCATAACCAGTACAAATGCTCAGTTGTCATGCACTGGTGGCCCACTGGGACATTTGAGGCCTGTATGAAGCTACATGCTGCAGGTTCTGCATGCACCTCCCAGCTTAACCCTGTGGTCATGCATAGCAGTGCATATGGCTGGCTCGCGGGCATGGTGGGGGAGTGGTTGCAATATGTGGCATGCATGATGCCACTTGCATGTCAACTGGGGCAGCATGGGGGGTGCAGAGACTCCTGCCATAAATGCCTCAGCACCCCCACCACTCCTACTCTCATGGGAGCTGGACAGCAGGGATGTGGGGCATGTGTCAGACGGTAACAGTAGCCTATTCCCTAACATGTGGGGGATACAGCAGTCACTGCCTAGGCTACAGCATCCCAGGATCCCCTGTGCAAGCATTGTAGGGCATCCATTGGGTGGCCGAGCTGGGCTTCTGATTGAAAGCTCAGTGCTCAGTAAAGCCTCATCTCCATGTCTGCCTCCACCAAGGTTGCTGATCTCTGTGCCATCTTACGGTTACACCTGCGCTTTATACATACCACCAACTCACTGGCATGGCTCTCTGCAGGCAGCAATTGGCAGATCACATGATAGCCTGCATCTTTCCTGCATAAGGCCCAATGTGAACAGTTCTCCAGTGTCTGCTGTTTTTTTCCCTTGAAGAAACATGAAAGTTTCAATCATGTTCCTCCTATCTCTTCTGGTCTCTTGCTTTCCCAGAATCATTTTTGTTGCCATCCTCTGCAAGGCTTCACCCTACCCCTCTCCTTTTTGGAGTGCATACTCCAGAACTGCATGCAGTACTCCAAATGCAGTCACACCAGGGATCTGTAGAGGGGCAGTATCATATCTGCATCAGGAACATGTACAGGGCCAGGATCACATCCACATCAGTGATCTGTACAGGGGCAGGTTCACCTCCTTCCTTTTGCTACTAAACCCCTATACACCCCCACATCCTATTGCTCTTCCCACTGCCCCGTTACACTCTGCTGACAGCTTTTAGTTGTTGCTTGTATCCCTCTGACTTTGGGCTTTTGGTGAATCAGTGTTCTCCTTTGCTCACTATGACAATTGACTTAAATCTTTGATCCTATTGTACTTTAGAGTATGTAGGAAGTTCCCTAGAAATCTGTCAAGTGGCAATTTATTTATTTTGCTCCTGTCTCATAAAGTTAGCATGCATCTCAGTGTAGACACAGTCTCTGCAGGGAATTGTTTCTGCTTTGGGTTTGTAGTTTCCATTGTTAACCTACTTGCAGAAAGGTGGTCTTCACTGCTGGGTAGTGGGCATGGAGGCTTTAACCTTCATACTTCCAACCCTGTGATTTCTTGAGATTAGGGTCCATGTTTTTTTTTTCTTTTCTTGTGAGGATCATGACAGATGGTTTTACTGTCTGGTATCTAATACATCAGAAATTCTAATGAAATCTTCTGATGTCCTCTCACTTGTGGCTCCCTGCAGTCATAAACTCGTGAAAGCTGCCAGTCTTTTTAATGATTCACTTTTAAGTGCAAAAGAAGAAAGTTGAAGAGTTCACTGTTACCCAATAACCCTCCGCTTTGGTTTCCACAGCCCTGAATCATCTGTTCTGTCTTGGGACTCAAATCTCTGAGGGTGCTATAGTGACCGGTACAAGACAACAACCTTAAAATAACTTGGATAGCACAGTTGTCTCCATGGAGACATAATTAAATAGTGACATGAAGGATGGAGACATGATTAGTGACGCATGGAGGTTGTGCAGTCTGTCCAGCCTCAGACTGACAGCTGACAATGAGCTAATGGATATTACATTATATGTAAATAATTGCTGTGGGCACTCTTCTCTGTAACAAGAATTGTTCCCCACAAAGAAACAGCACCAATGCTCTGTAAAACATTTATTTTTTGAATTTTGTTGACCCGGTAAGCCCACTGGGCCTAGAAGTCCCTTTTTCACGGGTGACCAGGGGAAGGGGGATACAGATGGTAAGCAACTGAAACTGAATCAGATTAAGCTGTTGGTGGTATTTTTAGTGAATGGGAGAAATTTGACCAGGAAAATTCCCCTACTCTTTTTCGATAAGTGCCATGGGATCTTTAACATCCACCTGAACTACCACCAATCCAGGGACCTCAGTTTAACGTCTCATCTGAAAGACAGCACCTCAGAAGTGCAGCACCCCCCTTATGCTGCACTACAGTGTCAGTATTGGGATATTAACCCAAGTGCCAGATGTGGGAACTGAACCCACAGCCCTCTGATCTCCCAGCCTTAGAGGCGAGTGTGCTACCTACTGAGCCACTGACACTGACATATCCATCAGTCTTTTCCCATAAGGAAAATGCAGGCATACCATGCCATAGTTGACAGCAATTACAAAATTATGACATTATCAATTAAAAACAACCTACTAACTGGATTCACTTAAAGACTGATGACCTAAAGTACACCCAATTATACATTTACACATCACTAATAAAAGTCCATTTTAACAACATCAGTCTGAAATACACAAAAGCTAATCAGTTATCAACATCATCAATACAAAACTTTTTAAATTTTCCTATACTCATCTTGAAAATAATACTTTCATAAAAAAGGCTTTCCCAAGATCTTGTTTCAAACCCCAGCAATGTTAAGAGCAAACACAGCGCTATACAAGCCATGTTAGTGGCAAATGCTCACCATCTGACTTTCCACAGCTCACTTGACCTTCTGCTGCAGCAATCCATCCAGCTGTGGAAAAAGGGGAAAAACAGAGCTGACAAAAATAAAGTTTTACGTTTCAGTTGTGATATAAATAAAAAAAATTGCAAAAACCATGACAACACATTACATGCAGTTCAAATTTCAGCACCCCCAGGAAATCTTAATAAAGCTACCCATCATACTTTCACAATAATTGGTTTAAAACACATAAACAATGCAGGAATTACACTGATGGAGGAAATGGTGAAAAGCAAGAACACAAGCAAAATGTTGCATCATACCTCTCTGGGCTTTAAATGATTACTATGGTACAAAACACTGCTATCAAACAGGCATTTAAAGGGACAGTAAACATAGCAGGGGTCACTCAAATTGTGAAAGCCCATGTACAGATATTTCAAATGAGGCACTGGACATCATTGTAGGTGTCAGGAGTCCTGAGATATAACTATCTAATTAATCTCTAAATCAACAAGGCAGCAGCCATTTTAAAACAGGAATTGAAGTCACGGAGGGGCAAGCTGCATGTTGCTAATTTCAGCTTGCCTATCAGTGACATCACTGCAGGTCTCATGATTCAATGAAATGGCTGCTGCCTTGTTTTGATTTACAGATGATTTAGGTATTCATAGCTCAGGACTCCTGACACCTACAGGTAAGCTCAATACCTCATTTGAAAGATTGTTTTATGGGCTGTCACAATTTGAATGACTCCAGCAATGTTTACTGTCCCTTTAAATTCAACAGAGCGAATTTGATTAATCACAATACCCTTCTGACAGAAAACAAATCAACTAACCTGCAGAACTTGCTTCTTTCTCTTTCTTCTTTTTCTTCTTCTAGTTTTGTCTGTCTTCTCACTGAAACAATGGAGAAAATTACGAAGCAGAATAGTTTCTCATTCACATAAAACAGTTGAATTACTCATATTCTTCAACAGGAATTTATAATTGACTCTTATATGCAATATTAATTATTTATAAAAGGCTTTATATTAATTGTATTGTATATGGGTTATATTTAATAGATATGCTATATTGATATTAATTATATTATATCTTATTTATTTGTTATGTATAGTTGCTGAAATTTAATAAGATTTAATTGACAAAAAAAAAAACTGCAGAAAAATGTTTCCAAACTGGACAATCCCAAAGCCATTTGAAAAAAAATAGCTCAGACAAGTGCAGTGGGATGGATTTTCAGATATGCATTGGGGACTCATGTCATAAGTGTGTTGTATCCTTGATGCTTGTGCCAGTGAGTTAGACCACGGAAATGGTGGTTTGACTATCATGCGCATCTGCTGTGACATGTGGTGTCATGGGAGCCCGGTAATGATGCACACGTCAGTCTTTGATGCATGTCATTAGTTTGACAGTAACGTGATGGCAGGTGCTACAAATGTGTCATAACATCTGTCAATCATAGCCAGACATTATGCCACATTTGCCCAGCTGCAGGCACACACTGAAAATAGAACTTGCATCTGCAGCAGGATGGTTGAAAATCCAGTTTTTTTCAAATGTTTTAGATTATGTACTGTCCATTACACTAATGGACAAACTGTCTGGAAGTCAGCAAAGCAGTGAATTTTAATTGTGGTCACTTTAAATTCCCTAAGATAACATTTGGATTCATGTGTCTAAGGGAGTTATTTAAGGAGCGATGGAACTGACAAACCACACCCCTTGATGAAGCTGTAGCAGTGAAGTGCTGGGGTTAACTGGCCTCTGGAGTCCATTGACATAAGGTTGGGAGTTTTTACTCTGTGAATGTTTTGCACATAAATGTTTTTGTATTTGCACTACAACGCCACCGTGATATGACTGTACTGCATTCAGCACTAGCACTTTGGTACTGCCATGGCACTCTGCAATGTCATTTGAAGTTACAAAAATAAAAAATAAAACAGGTAAATACATCATTAGTTCTGTGGTATGTGATCTGATATAAATGCTGCACTTAAAGAATCAAAATAGTCTTCCTCCTGTCTAACCAGTGTTCACTCCCACTTATAAAGTGAAGTTTTGATGAGGATTTATGAAAATCTAGCTTAGTGTCTTCTTCTCTGCTTCACAGTCCTCACCTAAGTCTGTCACATCTTTTAAATATGAAATTAGTACCCTGCCTCAAGCTTTAAAAGCAACAATTAACAACCACAGCAACAATCAATGCAGTGTTTGCTTTGCAAACACTTAAGCAACAAACAGCACTGTAACAAACGCCCATCATGAGCATATCTCCAACCCTGCTAAAATCTATAAAACAACTTAAACTCAAGCCAATTTCAGTTAACCAAACTTATTATACAAAACACAAGTAGTAGTAGCTGTTTACATTTTAAAGTACTCCTCCTAAGCTTGGGGTGGTTTTGCCGAAGAAAGTGAACAATAATATATCTTTAAAACAGCAAATGAAAAGATAAATAATGGCAAAAATTTTTATGTATGACAGTATTCAAAAACAAAAGAGACAGACACTCAGTCCATCTTACAAAATGCATGCTTCATCAAGTAAACTAATTGAAGGAAGAGAACAAGTGAAGGATAAGGAAGAGGCCACTATGGTTCTCTAAGGAGGTGACAAAGGCAGTGAAGGAGAAGAACATAGAATTTAGGAAGTACAAAGCGACCCAGATAGAAGAAGATAGGGAAGTATATCTGGGAAAGCAAAGGCAGGCAAGAAGGAGGGTGAGGACAGCTAAAGCTCAATGAGATGAGAGGATAGCTAAGGAGGTCAAAAAAGGGGGCAAGTCTTCTTCAGGAACCTGAGTGAAAACAGAAGACAATTGGAGGGACAATGAGAATCAGGAGGGCGGGGGTACTTGACAGAGGAACAGCAAGAGAAAGCTGCAATTTTAAATGATTTTATTTATTTGCTTTTGCTAACTGGGTGGGTGCACTAGACATAGAGATGCCTATTTTCAGACATGACCCGGGAGGATACAGTTGATTGCAAAGCACACCATGTGACACAGCACATGGAAAATGAGTAACACAGTAGGAAGCAGTAACATACAATCAACTTTGGGATTGAGAGAAATACAGTATTTAAACAAAATTAGGATAGAAGTAACAGTTTGGATAAATTCAAAAGGATATATATAAAGACAAGGGTAAACAAGTGAGTAACACAGTACAGTAATAAAATGACTAAAATGTTATATGCAGCAAAACAATAAGTGCTATTAAGTAGCTACTTCTGCTTGATCTTCACAGTGTGTGTGTGTGTGGGGTGCACCAGGGGAGACAGAAGTGGACACAAGTCCATTTTCATTACAAAGAGTCCGGAAGGGATTGGAAGCCTTAAAGGAGAATTATGTGATGGGGTTGGATGGCATTCACAAAAAGGTCCTAAAAGAACTGAGCACAGTGTTGGCCATTCCTCTGGCAATGCTATTTAGCACCTCATTGGGGGTGGTTCCAGAGGATTGAAGGAGGACTGATATGGTCCCTCTGCACAATAACAGCAGCAGGGAGGAAGCTAGCAACCAAAGGCCAGTCAGTCTCACATCAGTGGTGGGGAAATTGATGGAGATCCCACTAGGGAGAAGCTCATAGACTACCTGGAGTCTAATGAGCTGCAGGTTCACCAGCAGCATGGGTTCATAGAGAGATGTTATGTTAAACAAACTTCATATGTTTCTTTGACTGAGTTACTAGGGAAGTGGATAAAGGGAGAGCACTGGTTGTGGCCTCTCTAGACTTCAGTAAGGTCTTTGGCACTATGCCACACAGGAAGCTAGTTAAGAAACTAAGCAGCCTGGGGTTGGGGAAGAAAGTGGTAAGCAGGGTATCAAACTAGTTGAAGGATAGGAGGCAAATGGTGGTGGTAAATGGCAGACACTCAGAGGATGGGAGAGTGCCTAATGGGGTGCCACAGGGACTGGTGTTAGGACTGACCCTCTTCAATGTCTTCATTACTGACATTGCTGAGGAGAGGCATGGGAAGGTGTGCCTCTTTGCAGATGGTACACAAAACTGTAACAAGGTGGACACTTGGGGTGGAAAAAATGCAAAGGAATCTTTAGAAACTAAAGAAGTGGTATAAGGTGTGGCAGCTGAGTCTCAGTGTTAAAAAGTGCCAGGTTTTGCACCTGGGGCAGAGTAATCTAAGTATTGTGTATACGATAGGGAAAAGGTACTTACAACTGCCAAGCAAGAAAGAGACCTCAGGGTCATCATATCTGATTACCTCAAGGTAGCTGGTCAGTGTGACAAGGCAGCAGAAAAGGAGAGTGGGATGCTGGGGTGCACTGTGAGGAAGATTTCTAGCAGGAAGAGGGAGGTGGTGCTGCCACTGTATTGCTCACTAGGGAAGTCCCACCTTAAATACTGTTGTAGAATGTTTACACTCCAGACTGAGTCAGCTTGGACGGTGGCCGGGGGCCCCAGAAAGGTAACTCAGGCTAGACTTAGTTGTTATGAATTAAATATATTTTTTTATTATAACATACGTGAAAATATCCCTAATATAGTAAAACTAGACAGATGACAGCCCACCACTGTCATAGCTATAAGCATGCAGAGAATCAAAGCAGATAATACCCGGTCTGTCCTCTGGAGTGTTTTCAGGGTCCAAATGCTGTGTGGTCTTGTTCCTCCTTCTGAAAACACTGATGAGGCTCACAGTCTGGCCTGTATTTATACAGAGCTTATTCACAACTAAAATTATTACTTTACCAAACAAGGCAGGCTTCTTAGACTAGCAGCAAGAAAGGAACAGGGAAGGCCTTTATCAAATAAGGCTTTCTTTACAATAATAGATCCTCTTCTGATAAGTGATGTTATTCCACTGTCTGCAATGCCAGTTTGAGCAGACCTTTGAACTGGACAGTAGTCCTATTTTAACACAAAAGCATTTTGCTATCCTGGTAAGTGATGTCACAGCTGTTTGCAGGGTCAGCTTGAAGCGATCTTTGAGCTGGGCTGTAGTGAATCTACTATTCAAGCTCTTGGTGGTTATTCTCAGAAAGGCTCCCAAGACAGAATGAACCCAATATGACAGGCAGTACTGTCCTTCTTAACAGTGTTTCATTTAAACAGTGTTTTAGCAAACCTTATTTCCTTCTTTACACATACCATCTGATTTCTACGTATTTAATTCCTTCTCAATCTCCTTCAGTCTAACATAGTATAATCCTTTCTATCATTTCTTTACTCCTTTTTAGTTACTGTGATTTCTCAGTCTTTTTTCTTTCAACACTTTACCAGTTCTTTTAATATTTTGCCCTAATTCCACACCGTGTCCTGTTCTAGAAGCCATACTGCCACAAGAACACTGAAAGGCTGGAGAAGATGGCACAGAGGAGGGCAACCAAAATGATGAGAGGGTTGCATGAAAAACCATATGAGAAGAGGCTGCAGGAATTTGACATGTGCTCCCTGGAGGTTAGAGCAAGAGGGAGTATGACTGAGACTTACAAGTGCCTCACAGGGGTTACCAAGATGCAGGCGGGGTGTTTCAGAGGAAAAAAAGCACTAGAACAAAAGGGCATGCAGTGAAGCTAAAAGAAGAAAGTTTAGGAAACATGTGAGGAAGTGCTTCACTGAAAAGGTGATGACAACTGGAACAGCCTGCCAGAGGAATTAGTGGAGGCAAGGACTGTGGGGCACTGCAAGCATGCATGGCATTTACACAAGGGCAAATTAGGTAGCGGAAAAGGAGGGGGAACCCAAATGAGGCAGAGGTGTCAGAGTAAGCAAGGAAAATGAGTAGACCAGGTGGGTCTACCAGTCCTTTTCTGCCAACAAAGTCTATTTTTCTGCATTTCTATGTAAGATTTTAAAAGATGTTTAAAGGAGATTAATAATTGAGAGGACTGGACCTCCACCATGAGCAAGTTTCAAAGGATGGCAACAAACTCTGTGAAATTCTGATCACCTGCAGACTTTTAGGTAGGATGGCACCACCCTAGAACTCTTCCCAGAGTATCTCAATGCCCTGGCTGGGATGTAGGGGGTCAAGATCTTACTGAGATATGGGGGACCTCACTCTTGTAGAGCCTTATATGTGAACAACAAAAGACTGGAAAGTACTAAACCCTTATAAAAAGAAATCCAACTCATGGGTCACACTAGCTAATAGGACACCCTCGGCCTTTGACCCCATGATTTATTAGCCCATCTGATCCATTTGATGGAATTATTTTACTTGTGCACTACTACACACCTATGAGTTATACTGCTCAGTAGTGGTGCTTAGTGGTTCGACTTGAAATGCTTAGGTGGCAGAACTCTGGATGTATGGGGGGAACTATTATACCGTGTTTACATGGTGAACCCTCCTATGAAGGTGCAGGGACTCTAACACAAATTATAATAGGTAGAGGAACTGAGTTCCTGTTGGTTTCTGACCAGTTTAATCTCTGGTGGTGCTCCAGTCATTGAGGGTGCAGTTGCAGTGTTACAGATTAAAAAAAAAAAAACCTTCTCCATATGGATATCCAATAGCATACAAGATACTAGCTACTTATTCTTACTTTCTCTTCAGTAAACAGGCTTTATAGCTAAAAGGAATGTGGGCAAACAGGTTTGGTTTTACCCTTTATTCATTTTCATGGTTTCAAACATTCATTGTACCTTTACAACGGTCACATTTTCTGAAAGGCACTTAGAGTATATATTGTCAGCCTGAAAAAACACTCAGCAAGCCTCTGGGAGCTGCAACTAGGACTCCAGCATGCCTGACCATCTTCCTTCCAGTTGTCACTGTTAGGTTTTCATCAGGAAAGCCTTTGATGTATTTTATAAGCCAGAAGTGATGCAAGAAATTAAACTTTAAAGCATCTTAAGTGGCAGATGAATTTCTTTTTTAAAAAGTATGTTGGTGTCCTGGTGGCACTGAGGGTTAAAGCGCTGGACACCACACCTCGCACCACGTTGGTGACCCAAGTTTAGGAACAGACTTGGGCCATCGGGGGTTGTCATAGAAGGAGAGGATCGAGTGTCCAGAGGACTGCTCTTTTCTCCTGGGGAGGGTTGGGGTTTGTGTCCCTGGCACTAGTGACCTCCAGTGGAGACTGAGGGTTGCTGCAGTCAGGGACACCTGCAACTGGGATCGGGACAGTGACAGATGTCCTGCTGGTGAGCACGGGAGCATGCTCGCTATGCACTTACTGTCACTGCACATCCACATCCCCCAGGCTTAAGCAGAAATGCCTCTCTGGGTGTGCGCCATGATGCCACCAATGGGCCACCTATCACCGGCTGAACAAACCCAGCATAAGATGGGTGGGGGCTCAAGGGTAATGCAGACTGTCCTCCCCAGACCTGCCCCCAACTAGGGAGGGGTCCCTCTGTGGGGGGTTAGCCACGGTCCTCCCTGCTTTGTAGTTGCAGTGGAGGTCGGTTGGACAGTTGTTGAAGACCCATGTAAAGAGCTAAAATGGGGATGGCCCCAGCTGCCGAAAGGAGGAAAAATAGAATGTACCAAAAAATAATATGTCATTGCAGTTTTCAAGTTATATCTCCAAACCAATACAAACCAAAACACAGTTCATAGTTAGATGATACAAAATCTATTGTTATAATTAAATACTTCATGAGACCATGTTGTAGAACCCACAACCATAGGTATGGCCATGGTGCTTTTAGGCTGTTGAGCTGCGGATTGTTCAAAACTATGATGGTTTTTATCAATGAGATTCTTGTGCTGTCTTTCTCCAGCACATTGTAGACTGATTATTTCCTCCCGTAAGTGGTTTTCTTGAAAGAGTAACTTGCATCTTTGATGTTTTGAGTGTTCTGATGTTTATTTCCATGAAATGAGGAGAACTGCATTTGGAATAAGATAGTGCTGGGAGCATCTTCTGTTAGAACCCCTTGAAGGGGTTGTGTGTAGGTGGTGAGGCCCTCAAAGAGTCCCACAAGGAACGACTTGTCCAATAAGGAAGTGATACATGAAAGGATCATAAAACATGCAAAGCACATAGACAACAAGTAAAACTACACTCCTGCAGTTTAACAACTTTATTAGGAGCTTTCATTTATGAGCAACAGTGAAGAGTAACTGTGACTGTTTCACCTAATCTGGCACCTCTAATCCCTGATTTACCATCCCAGCACTTGTAGGAAGGGAAAGGAAGGGAGAGGGAACATTGTTTAACCAGGAGTAGCACACTAAGCCGAAGCTATTTTCCAGATGTGATCTGGGAGCACACGGAACTTAAGTGACTTGCTGAGGATCACACAATATGCACCTAGGCGGCAGTGGGATTCAAACCCAGGTACTCTTGTACTCTTCCCCAATCTGTGAGCCTTGCTCCCACCCTCTTCTCACACTTTTGCCCCACATTCCTTCTCTGTTCTGCATTAACTACCCTCCCACCCCCCACTTGCTTGCTTCTTTTTTTCCACTTTACAAGTACCTAGCACCCCACTGTTAGTATCCTAACTGTATTGACAAGGCCTCCTAGGCTGCTTCCTCTCCTAGGTTCTCCTGTTTTTATCCTGTTACGGTTTCACCTGTGTACCTACCTATTAGTAGATTTCTAGTTACAATGTCCAGTCAATTTTCCAGAGTGCTACTACCTGTAAATACAACATAATGTTTACCTTTGTATGTGGTTTTCTTGAAAGAGTAACACAGAAATGGTGGAGGGGTTCAAGAGGGGGTGAGACAGGTACAGAGGAAGGGTTCTGGAGGCAAAAACCAGTGCAGTGAGAATATCCGGGACTGGGAAGGGAGAAGCCAGAGAGGGAGAGGGGGGCAGCAAGGTCACCTCCCAGGGTGGGGGCTGACCAAACGAGCAGACACGAAAGACCGTTAGACCTATTCTGCTGGCATTTTAGTATGTTGGTATGTTGCCCTACTCCACTGATGTGAAACCTCTGTAAATGAGCTGCTTTTGCTCAGAAGTATTGTTAATCTGAAAATTCAGCAAATAAATAAATAAAAACAAATGTGATAAAGTTGCTCTAGGAATGTAATTTAACTGATTGTGATAGTGTGAGTCATTATAAACTGCTTCCATGTATTTACTTCAGTGCAATAAAGATTAAATTAACTTTTGTTGCTATAATTCCTTACCTTACAAAGCAAATACCATAACTGACTGCACTTTCAGCCAAATGTGTGTGTGTGGGGGGGGGGGGAGGCTAACTGGTAATGCTTTCCAGTCCATGTAAAGGGGTTATAAGTCCTACTAGCAATGTCTTATGGAGTCTGGCATGAGGTTGCAATCTGTGCATTGATTAACAGGCAGTTATTGCCTTCACTGTTTTAATCCAGGTTCCCTATCATACCAGTGCTTCAAGGCTTCCAAATTTGAAGTGGTATTCTGTAGGTGCCAACCCTGGATTCTGGGCAGATTTTTGTACCCGAGTGCTTTGTGTGCATTCACCAGCCACTCATAGATGGGAGTGTTTTCATCCAGTCACAGCTTGACAATATATTTGGCTAAGATGACAAAAAGGTAAAAGGGATGGTTGCACTACATTACTAGAGATACAGATCTCTGGTCTAAACAAGTCCTTTGATTCGAATCCAAAACTGACAGATCAGGGTGCAGCTCCACATTAACTCTTAGAGTACTGGGGGAGTATAGATACATCCTGAATCTATATACTGTATGTTTAAACACACTCAGCTCTCAAAGATTAAGTGCATCAAGCTGCTATCCAAATCTTCACAATTATACCATTGACTGGTGGAGAGTCTACCCATCTTGCACAACTTGTGGGGTGGAGAATCCAGTTTATGAAAGGCAAGAACGTGATATTTATAGTGCATTCTATCCCAAAGGCTCAGCATGCATCACATAAATACATCAGGAAGCAAATAAAATCATTTAGTAATAACAATCCATGCGTAACCCCCCCTGCAAATGGGGGTTCCCAAAAGTCTTCCAGGAGCTTGCCTGAATGCTCCAAGCCTGGGTGGTGTTCGGCATCTGAGCTGCTTAACTGTGGTTGCAAATGAGTGATATTTGAGCCTCCACATATTGTCTCTTTAAGAGCTGTCTGCTTGCAGACTTAATTAGTTTGTATGGGGGGGGACTGTGTATTTAATGCTCGAATCCTGCCTGAGCTGCAGAGTAATCGCTCCAATTTGCAGTCACTGAAGGCACAAAGGGAGCCCATCTGAAAGCTGTAACTGTTTGCATGTAAACATTTAAAGCATTAGCAAAATTGTAGTTTGTCTAACCTGCCTTTATTGCAGCTGGGACTCTGTGTGTGTTACTGCTCCATTTTGGACCTAAACTGCTGTACTGGGCCAATTGGGTAAAGGAAGCCCTAAAAAGGAGCCAGTGGATGAATCAGAACTTGGACTCTTAATCTGAGCCAGCCAAAAGGGGATTGTATGGGCAGTGACTCTGGGAAATGTAGTTTTGACCTTGGTGCCTTTTTCTACCAACAGAGGAGTCTTATTGTAGTGACAGCTGAATCAGCAACAGAATAGTGTGGAGCTGAAGAAATGCCCGCTCTGTGACTGGAAAGACAGATCAGTTGTGGCAGTGAAGAGAGAAGAGCTGTGTGCTTCCTGCAGTGTATAGCTCTCATGCTGGAAGCACGTGTAAGGGCCCTGAGTTTCGGTCTGCAGCCATTGTGAGTGCCAGTTTGGACTGAATCCAAGTTTTGAGGAGAAAGAAGCACTAGAAGTGTGAAAACCAGGCTCACCCTGTAGAAGACTGGAGAAATTGCTGAATCGCGCTTGGCCTGTCAGGAACTGAAGTTGCTGTGTGTGCTCCTGGGTATTTCGCAGTAATTGCAATCGGGATTGAGGAGCAGCCTGCCTGGTATAGTACTTTCTTTTAACATATAAATGTGCGTAGTGCTTGCGGGGAATCGCTATTTCAAATCCCCTGTACAATGAATTGTGTGCTGAAGCTGGAAATAAACCCCCAGCTTAATTCGGACTACATCCGTTTGCTATCAACTGCAGTGGGGTCCAGTCACAAGGACCTTGTCCTCATGCCCTGCTCTTCTGGCAATCCAGAGGGACATTCTCTATCCGATCCTCAGCTGGGTGTTGTGAGTACAAATCAGGGTATTCCCCTGCAGCTTGTTTTCAATCACAAGTGTGTCACCTAATTCTTGTTGTTTCACTGTTTCATGGACTGAGCCCTCTTGCTCCGGATTTCAATTGGGTATTGTGCATATCTTTTCTCTACAGGACCCTATCCATCTGCACCTGCCGGCCAATCCTGGGCAATGGACCTGGCTAGCCCCCCCCCCCAACCTGGGTACCCAGAGTGTGACTTTTCAGACCCTGTATGTGTGCACAGTACTGTGATTTAATACCACAAATTAACTTGATTTCCCCCTCCCGTGTTACTGCCCCTTAAATAAATCAGATTTGTTGTTGTTATACTGTATACTGTCTGTGGTGTTGGTGCTTATGGAAACAGTATTGTATTTTGCTGTGCATGTTGTTTGACCTTATTTTACAGGGGGTCCTCAGAGATGTCCTGCAGAATCCATCTTGAGGGTAAGTGGTGCCTTATGAGTGAACAGCGTGTATATGTGGGGTATTGGGACTGTAACTCCTGTGTACTGTGCAAGCCACTAGAGGGAATAAAAGAGGGTCTCAGTGTCTCAGAGGGCTGTGACCAAGCTAGTCTAACCACTACAAACCCTGACCTCTGGGTGGAGGCACCCACCATAGAACCTAGGCCCCTCAACCTGTCAGTAGTCAATCAGGCAGGAGTAGTAGCCCTTGGGATAGTGCCACCTGGGGGTTACATCTTGCTTTCTATGATTCTTTTTCATTTCTCAGCCTCCACACACTGCCATTCAGGTATTCAGCTACTTCCCAAAATAGGCGCTCTGTACAGACACTGTGTCTGCCTTCCTCATCTGGCCCATTGGGAGATTGTTCAGAATATGATCCTCCCTATCTTGGACTTTGGAGACATAGTCTATAGTGTTGCCTCTAAGTCCACCCTTACCAGACTGGACACTCTCTTCAACTCCTTCTGTCGCTTTGTCCTTGCCTGTCCACCACAAACACATAATTGTGACCTGTACACCACTCTACCCCCCCCCTTGGGGCCAGACATCTTACCCACTGTGCCTCATAACTTGGGAAGTACTGGCTTGGCTGCCTTCTACCTTACCTCAATGCTGTCCTCTCCTCTCCATCCCTCCCATCCCCACCTTCTCCCTCCATAATTCCCCCTATAGGTCCCTCACCCTCCCTGCCCTAACTTCCACTTCAGGGAGAGCTGCCTTCTCCTATCACTTTCCTAACACCTGGAACTCCCTCCCCTCATATATCTGCTCTGCCTCATCTACTTGCTCTTTGGCCTATCTTCTGTGTTTCCACATTTCTCCATCAAGCAGTTGCTCCTGACCCATCTCCTTTACTACCTCTCTTTTCCCCCTCTACTGTTCTACTTTCCAGTCTTTTCTCCTCTTCTGCCCTTCCTTGGCATGTTGTAAGCCTATAGCACTGGTGGGGTTTTCATCGAGCAGTGTGGATTTTTGCTCCTAAGGGTAATGGCATGCCTCCCATTCCCTTCCCCCCTTTGGTTTTTGACCTTGCTTACCTTATCTACCTCTTTTCTCCTCCACTACTCCACTACTGTTCTATTTCTTACTCATTCTCCACCCCCCACCTTCTGCCTCTTCCTTGGTTTGCTTTTAACCTATAGTACTGGCTGGGTTTATATCAAGCAGTGTGGAATCCACTCCAGAGTTTCATACAGTAGCTTTCCTGCCTCTTCCTCAGCCCCAGCCACCTCTCCTATTCGATTTTTTTCCCAACTTCTTCTTCATCTTGTAGTTGTGTCATCACGAGGTTTTCTGCTCTAGTGTATTATGATCTACCTTCTTTTTACGTTTGCTTGCGCGCATTCACAAGGAACGTTCAGGAGAGTAGCACACTTTGGAGGTGTGCCTCTCCTAATCCACTATCGTTGAGCGGTAGTGGTGGTCCTGCACCAATGGGTGTAGAGCTGGTATGACAGCAGCGGTCTTCACTTCAAAGAAAACCACCGCTGTCACATGAGAGCACCGCCACGCCACCCCCCCGTGTCATGCACCCCCGTGTCACGCCTCTAATCTTTGCTGCCAGGCTGGGAGCCCACCCCAGCATGGCAAACGTCCCTGTCGCCTGCTGACGGGGTGCCCAATCCCCCGTCGGCTCCACGGCCCCCCAAGCCATCCTTCTGCCATGCTGGGAGCCTACCCCAGTGTGGCAAATGTCCTGGGTTGTCAGCTGACTGGGGTGCCCAATCCCCCATCGGCTCCTCGGCCCCCCCAGCCATGCTTCTACCATGCTGGGAGCCCACCCCAGCGTGGCAAACGTCCCACGTCGTCTGTTTTTTTTTTTTTTAACCTGTAAATCGAAAACGGTCCCACGGCGCTTCTTCCAGTCCCTCCCACAACCCGCACTCACCCACTGCGCCCAGCTTCCCACACCCCCCACTCCATACTCTTTTACTCCGAGCTCGGTCGCGACGATCTTCGTGGACCGGAATGCTGCTCAGCACTTTTCAAAGTCAGACCAACCGAAGAAATTCGCAAGCTGTATAATGGGCTAGATAAGGGTTTTTCAACTTTATTGCATATCTCAGTATTTTAGAGTAGACTAATTTAAGGAAAGTGATCTTTTCTCGATAATTGTCATGAGAGCAAGGCTCACGGGTGATTTCCGCAGTCACTGTGCGAAATCACCCTTCGGCCCAAATAATGCCATGACAGTGACATCATTCATGAGAAGGGGTCCCAAAACCCCATGTTGAAAATTTGGTGCAAAATTCCAAAATGACTGTTTTACTTAGGCCATGCTAAGCAGTTCCTATGCAGGCCTCGTAAGTTCACTTAATTTTCAATATTTTCATCCATATTTTCAACATTGCCATTTTACCACACTCTCCTTATGAGCAGTACAGCTGTCATTTTTCACATCCTGCCCAAAATGTGTTTCCGCCCATGTAGTGCACAATGGTGCAGTCGGTGTTCGAAATCAATGTATGAGATGCATTAAGAAAATCACGATGACACTGTTCATTAGCAGAGGTCTTAAAATGGCTTTGTTGAAAATTTGCTGAAAAAATTCCTAAAATGATTCTTTATGAGCATGCTATGCATTCCCTACGCATGCTTGTAGGGTTTGTGAATTTTCAATATTTCCACTCCAGATTTTCAACATTGCCATTTTACCACATCTCCTCATGAGTAGTATAGCTGTCATTTTTACATCCTGCTCAAACGTAGTTTCCGTCACATGTAGCTATAATGGCGAGTCGGTGTGTGAACTCAATGTATGGGACACATTAAGGAAATCACAGTGACACTGATCATGAGCAGAGGTCTTAAAATGGCTGTGTTGAAAATTTGGTGAAAAAATTCCTAAAAATGACTGTTTTACGAGTGTTCATTGCGCAGCTCCTATGCACACTCATAAGTCTGCGAAATTTCAATATTTTCACTCCACATTTTCAACATTGCCATTTTACCACACCTCCTTATGAGCAGTGCAGCTGTCATTTTTCACATCTTGCCCAAAACATATTTCCGCCCATGTAGCGCACAATGACGCAGTCAGTGTGCGAACTCAGTGTATGGGACACATTAAGAAAATCACAGTGTCACTGTTCATGAGCAGAGATCTTAAAATGGCTATGTTGAAAATTTGGTGAAAAATTTCCTAAAAATAACTGTTTTACGAGCGTGTGTTGTGCAGTTCCTAAGCAACGCTCATAAGTTTGTGAATTTTCAATATTTTCACTCCAGATTTTCAATATTGCCATTTTACCACACCTCCTTACGAGCAGTACAGCTGTCATTTTTCACATCCTGCTCAAAACGTTTCCACCATGTAAAGGTTCAATGGCGCAGTCAGTGTAAGTAAATCAATGTATGGGACATAGTAAAAATCTCGCAGTGACACTGTTCATTAGCAGAGGTTTTAAAATGGCAATGTTGGAAAATTTGGTGAAAAATTCCTGTAATGACTGTTTCAATGAGTGTGTGTTGCACAGTTCCATCAAAGACGTCAGTAGGTTTGCGACCATTGATTTCCACTCCAGATTTTTCAATATTGCCATTTTACCAACACCTCCTTATGAGCAGTACAGCTGTCATTTTTCAATCTTGCCCAAAACGTGTTTCCTACCATGTAGTGCCAATGGCGCAGTCGGTGTGCTAAATCAATGTATGGGACACATTAAGAAAATCACAGTGATACTGTTCATGAGCAGAAGTCTTAAAATGGCTGTGTTGAAAATTTGGTGACAAAATTCTAAAATGACTGTTTTATTTAGTGTTCATTAAGCAGTTCCTATGCATCACGAAGTTTCATAATTTTCAATATTTTCACCCAGATTTTCAACATTGCTATTTTACCATACCTCCATGAGCAGTGCAGCTGTCATTTTCACATCTTGCCCAAAACGTGTTTTCCACCCATGTAAGACAATGGCACAGTTGCTGTGCTAACTCAGTGTATGGGACACATTAAGAAAATCACAGTGTCACTGTTCATGAGCAGAGATCTTAAAATGGCTATGTTGAAAATTTGGTGAACAAATTCCTAAAATTAACTGTTTTACGCGGTGCATTGTGCAGTTCCTTGCATTTCTGAAGTTCTTGAATTTTCAGTATTTTCACTCCAGATTTTCAACATTGCCATTTTACCACACCTCCTTATGAGCAGTACAGCTGTCATTCTTCACATCCTGCCCAAAACGTGTTTCCGCCCATGTAGTGCCCAATGGCGCAGTCGGTGTGCGAAATCAATGTATGGGACACAGTAAGAAAATCACAGTGACACTGTTCACTAGCAGTGGTTTTAAAATGCCAATGTTGAAAATTTGGTGAAAAAATTCCTAACAATGACTGTTTTACGAGCGTGCGTTGCACAGTTCCCACGCACGCTCGTAGGTTTGCGAATTTTCAATATTTCCACTCCAGATTTTCAACATTGCCATTTTACCACACTTCCTTATGAGCAGTACAGCTGTCATTTTTCACATCCTGCCCAAAACGTGTTTCCGCCTATGTAGCGCTCAATGGAGGTAACAAAAAGTCATGCTGAAAATTTATTGTGCAAATACCAGCAATCGCACAGGGCATTAGGGTAAAGCACCATACATGCCAAACACCAGTGCAAATACCTGCAAGCGAACGTTCGGCATTGACAAATGCTTGTTATCTTAGGTACAAGTGCCAGCTTTCCTACCCTCCATCCAACCCCCCCCCCCCATTGTACCTCCCTTGTTCGCTGTCAAACCCTCTTGTGGGGTGTGCATCGCGGAGGAGTGAAGAGGTGAAGGTGCACCTTACTCTTACATTCTCCATCTCCCCTGTCCCCCCGACTGGCAGTTGTCCATGTTTACTGCTTTAGATCTAATCCAGTTAATTGTCTCAGTGGTAATGTGTTGTTTGTATGTATAGGATTTAAGTCAATGATTACTGTGTGTTGTATGGGAGGGTTTATTTCTTTATTTTTTTATTTAATTATTTTACTTTACGTGTGTGTATGTACAGTATGTAAATTGCATTTATGTACTTAGTCTTTATCTGGATGACAAGTGCTGCCTAGCTAAACCACAAAACGTTTGGTTAATTTTTAATTGTATTGCTTGCATGTCCAAGCTTCGTTCTATGTACAGTATATAGATACATAGATACTGTACATAGAAATTGGCTGCAGATAAGGACCGCCCGGCCCATCTTGTCTGCCTGTAAGCCATATACCTGTATGCAGTCACTGATCCTAAATGATCAATGGCTTTTCATCACTCCCTCCCCACCCAGTGTTCTCTTGTGCCTGTCCCCGGCATGTTTAAAGCCCTTGACTGAGCTTGCCCCCACCACCTCTTGTGACAGACTGTTCAAAGTGTCCATCACCTTCTCTGTGTAGAACAACTTCCTCACGTTACCTCCTAACCTACCCCTCCTCCAATTTCATATCGTGTCCCCTCATTTTGATATCTTTTCTACATTGGAAAAGATCCCCCGCCTGCACCTTTTTTATGCTCTTGAGGTACTTGAAAGTTTCTACCATGTCCCCCTTTCTCTCCTCTCCTCCAGTGAGTACATACTGAGGTCTCTTAGTCTCTCCTCATGTGTTTTTTTTTTTTATATTTTCTTTGTATGCCCCCTCTTTCACCACCGAGCTCCTGTTCCTTCTGGAGACTCCATCGGCCTGATTCGTCCCCGCTCCTACTAGCCGACGACCAGTGCAGTCCATCCCCCCCACGGAGCCTTGGCTATACCCCCCAGGCGGGTAGGGGGCGGGGCCCTTACACCCCGATGTGACTTAGTTTTCATCGGGGGATGCTGGTACTGGCGTCGGTAGGGGCATTGGGGATCATGGCCAGGAGCTCCGTCTACCAGGAGTCCTCCTCATGTGTTTTGTAATGCAAGCCATGCACCATCTGTGTCATCCTTCTCAGGGTAGCCTCCATCATGTCTATGTCCTTATGCATGTATGGTCTCCAGTACTGCACGCAGTACTCTAGGTGAGGCCTTACCAGTGTTTTATACAATGGCACCACCACCTCCTGTCTCCTGCTAGCAATGCCTACCTATGCATCCCAGCATGCCACTGGCCCCCCTGCAGATTTTGCACACTGCTTTGATACCTTAAGGTCATCAGATATGATAATCCCTTGGTACCTTTCCTCGTTGGTTACAGTCAGCACATCCCCCCACCCATGTACTTTGCTTTCTTATGCAAATGTATCCTCATCGCCCCTTCCCCCAGGATGCATCTGGAAACAAGCTCTTGTGGCTCAGTACATCTTTCCTGGTGAAATGTTTTCAAATAAATAAATATAGTGCTAACACAGCCCCGCAATCATACTGGCATCACATGCCAGTCAGGGCGCACTGCCTGTATCAATATGGCACATAATGGCAGTGTACTGTTTTGCACATGCCACTATTGTTTGCACAGTGCTAACAGCTGCCTTTGAGTTTGGGGCCTTATGTATGCTTCTTAGTGAATAATGTGCAAAATTGGTTATTTTTTGATTGAGTTGAGAGTTTTGCACAGCTGGGGCACTTAAATGTGAATTGTGTGTGTGTTTTATCCTATTTGCATTTCCCTCTCTGTTTGCTTTTATGTAAGGCACCCAGAGCCTCCGGGAATGGGTGCCATAGAAATAAATGCGCATTGCATTGCCTTACAATCAGAGACAACCATCCCTCAATTACAGTCAGAGAAAACAGTATGTCAATTAGCAGCCAGGATGACAGGCTCCAAAAGTTAGTCTCAGATATTAAAACCATGAGGCAAAACAATACATAAGCTGAAAGACTCTCAGGACATCTGCACAGTGCACTACAATGAAACAAACAGCAAAAACTCAAGGAAGTGGGAACACACACAACTGATTAGAAAACACACACACACACACACACACACACACACACACCCACACACTGCAACTTACCCCCCCACACACTGCAACTTACCACCATTACAATATATCTCAAACACCACACACTCACACTGCAACTTACCCCCAATTACAATGTAACTCAAACATCACACACACACACTCAAAATGCAACTTACCCCATTACAGTATACCTCAAACACCACACATTCACATTGCAACTTACCCCCAATTACAATATACCTCAAACATCTCACACACACACACACACACACACACACATTGCAACTTTCCCCATTACAATATACCTCAAACACCACACACACACTGCAACTTACCCCATTACAATATACCTCAAACACCCACACATGCTGCAACTTACCCCATTACAATATACCTCAAACACTGCACAAACACTACAACTTACCCACATTACAACATTCCCTCGAACACCATACAAACACTACAACTTATCTACATTACAATATACCTTGAACACCCCACAACACAATGCAACTTACCTCCCATTACAATATACCTCAAACACCACACATGCACACACTACAATGTACCATTCCATTACGATATACCTCAAACATCACATACACAATGCAGCTTAACTCCCATCACAGTATACCTCGAATACCACATTCACACTTAAACTTACCCCTCATTACAATATACCTCGAACACCACAAACATTGCAACTTACCCCCATTACAATATACCTCAGACACCACACATATTGCAGTTTACCTCAATTACAACATACCTGGAACACCACACACACATACACACACTTCAACTTACCCCATTTCAATATAGCTTTAACACCATATACATATTGTAACTTACCCCTATTACAATGTACCTCTAATACCACACACACACCACACTGCAACTTGCTACTCCTTGCAATTTACCTCAAACACCACACTCAGTTTCTGACAGAAATGAGTACTAAAAGATATTAGTTAAATTAGGCAACAACAGATTTTAATGACGTCAGTATCGTGAAGTGGATTAATATTTCCAGTAACAAAAATAGGAATGAATAATGTGTCTAAGAAGAAAGGCTATCATGAGCAACAACACTAATTTCACCCTGGTTAACACTTATTTCTGAAGGATTCTGTATGCACATATCTATATTTATTAACCTTTTAGTTCAGTATATGCAATTCCAGTACATTCCACTGCTGGAGCTTTTCCAGGAATTTTGTTCGGAACTGGATGCCCATGTTTTGCAATACTGCTACAGTTTCCTCAGTCTTGTTTATCAGCCCATGAATTAACATTTGTTGTTTTAAAACATAAAGCAGCTCCATTGCAGTTACATTATAACTCACAAGTATATCTTGATTTTTAACTACTCAGTCATCTTTTAAACTATATTTCCTCACTTGCACATCCATTTGAAATGTTTATTGAATTAAACTGCAACTTTTATATTATCGTCCATCCCTAGGTACTGTGTTACTTTGCTTTGGTCTAGCTTAGATGATGTTAGCAATTAGTTCTGGTATATTTTTTCAAGTTGTACTGCATCTTCCTTAGTAGGAAATACATTTTGCCTGGATTTAAACTTTTGAAAACATATTTTTGCACCATGATATAAATTTCCAGATAACATTATTTAATTAGATTCAGTTTCACAATTACCTAAAAATGCAGCAACTGGTTCTGGTGTAGTGATATTATATTTTGACAAAATCTCAATCATGGTATTATATCAAGTAACAGTATTTGTACATGGTGGCAGTGTAAAGATCAGGGCTTCTGCAAATCAACTCATTAACCCCCCCCCCAACTAAAGCTCTACAACGCAGCAGTGTAAAAGATTAGGGTTTCCACTCTCACTGTAAATCCACGATATACAGCAGTTTGAAAATTAGAGCTAACATCACTTGGTATCCCCTTCTATTGCCACAGAGGACAGCCATTCTGACAATCAGGGTTCTCTCTACCGGGGAGACCCCTTTCCAGCTACACTAGGTGGCAGTCAGGACACCTGTCATGTACAACTAACTTAAGACCCTAGTCCACTATACCAGCTGATAGCTCATGGAACTGCAGTACAGTACTTGCAGACAGAGTATCATATCCAAGTCTATCTGCCAGAGAGCAAGTACATTGTGCATGCACAACCTCATCCCCACTGACATACAGGTGCTCACACGCAGCATGTCTTGCAACCTGCCCGGCACAATTTAGGTGCTCAGTCCTCATCCAAAAGATTGGAGCAAGGCTCAGAATTTGACCATCTCCATAAGGCTGAATGGGAATGGAGAAAGGAAATGGACAAGAAGCAGCAAAATTTCTTTGGTGCCTAAAAATGGGTAAGCAGAACATCACTGAAAATAATATGTTGCATCTCACCTGGGCAATCCCTTGGGTCAAAAGCATTGTGAAAGTTGGTAAAATTCAGCACCCTCTGAAAACAAGATACAGTACATTGCATCTTAGTGGAGCTATGCATTAAAAATACAGTGTAAACATGGCCAGAAGCAGGAACCAACTGAAGAAGAGATATTGCATCTCACCTGGGAGGGGCACCCTTGGGTTAAAACAATTTAACAATCGGTAAATGCTGGCCAACTAGTACAGTGGTGATGCTACTGTGTGCCATCCAGATAATCCAGGTGTGTGCCCCAAGCCTGGGATCTCTGGTGCTGACTGGTGGAGTGGGGGTCTGGGGTATATCTGGGGCACCTCCTACCTGAGGTAGAGAAGGCCTCTCCTTCTGTTGCATGCCTGGCCCGGGGGAGGGTGTGTCATGTGGGAAGGATTATATGATCCTTCTTAACTGGCCTTATATTGGCATGCATCTATTTGCCAGATGAGTGACATGGAGGTATCAGGGGTCACATGCCTAGAGCAGGGCAAGCAGGGGAGTTTCAAAGAAAGGGTGAAGCTCGCCCACCCTTCCAATGGCCCTGATTGGCACTCTGATGGGTTTCTGCTCAGGATCATGCCCATGGGAAGAATAACTGAGGGATTAAATGGAACAAAATACACCAGCACCCCCAGGTACATGAAGCCACCCCACCCCCACACCCCACAGTAGGGCCCTGCCAACTCCTCATGCCCACCACCAACTCCTCCTCCTGAACCTCAAAAAATGAATTCACCCCACTCCTAACCCCACAGTAGAGCTATGCCAACCCCTCATACCCATCACTGACTCCTTCTCCTTCTGGACCTTGACAGATGAAGCCACTCCAGCCCTATTCCCAGTGTAGGGCCTTGCCGATCCCTCAACCCCATCATTGACTCCTTCTCCTCTGAAGCCACCCTGGCCCCACACCACAGTAGGGCCCTGCCAACATCTCATGCCCATTACCAAGTCTGACTCCTGGATCTTAACAGATGAAGCCATCTTGCGACTTGCTGCGCCATAGCAGGGCCCTGCTGAGCCCTCACACCCATCACCAACCCGTCCTCCCAGACCTTGACAAAAGAAGCTCCCCCATCTCTAACCCCCACTGTAGGGGCACTGCCAACCCCTCCCACCCATCACTGACTCTGCCTCCTGGACCTCGACAGATGAAGCCACCCCACCCCTAACCCTAGCTGTCAACCCCTCATGCCCACTACCGACTCCTCCTCCTGGACTTTGACAGATGAAGACACCCCACCACCCACTGCACCACAGTATGACCCTGCCTACCCCTCATGCTCATCACTGACTCCTCCTCCTCCTCCTGGACCTCGACCATCAAATGCGGATTTTCCTCCAGACTTGTGGAACTGAGAGGTCCCACCCACAGGAGACAAGCTGTGGGTTTCAATCAGGTGTCTGGAGAGGTTGTTGAACAAAGGGTGATGGCAAGTTTGACCCTCCTGCTGAACTCCAATGGCAGGCAGAAGAGTTTTGACATGAGAAAGGAGGAGGATCTGAATGCTGGTGAACAGAAATGGTGGTCTAAACAGACTCCACTAAAAACAAGATATGAGATATTGCATCACAGCTGAGCTATCCTGTGTCAATACATTGTGATGGGTTACAGTAGGACCCCACTGAAAATGAGCTGCTGTATTACATCTCAGCTGGGATATCCTTGATAAATACAGTGTAAAATGGGTAAGACCCCACTGAAAATGAGATTTGGCATCTCAGTTTTGCCACCGTCATAAAACGCTGTGTAAAATGGGTGAAAGAAGGGCCCCAGTGAAACCGAGATGTGTCATCTATACTGTGCTATCCTTGGTAAAGAAGAATATGGCACGTGAAAGCATGACCACACTAATGAGATATTGCATCCTATCAGATCTGGGATATCCCGGATAAATACAGTATACAAATGGTTAAAAGTAGGACCCCACTAAATCACAATTTGGCATCTGTACTGGGCTAATAGCACTTATAAATGCACTGTGCAAACAAGGAATGCACGTACCCATTGAAAATAAGATACTGCAGCCTAGCTGTAATAACCTGCATAAATACAGCATAACTGTGGTAACAAAGAAACAGAAACATAGAATTTGACCCTTCCAGTGTGCCCATTCCTCCATACCTACACTATTATATCAGACCGTACCCGATCTACTGCTCTTTCTCCCTCCCTTCCTTTTCACTATGATTCCCTTGTGTTTATCCCATACATTCTGGAACTCCACAAGTGTTTTCACTCCCACCACCCTCACTGTAAGTCTGTTGCAGGAATCCACCACAATTTCTGTGCAGAAGTACTTCCTCGCACCTCTCCTGAATCTACCCACTCCAGTTTCATAGCCTGTTCCCTTATTCTTGAGCACCTTTTCCTCTGAAAAATACTTCTGTCCTGTATCTTATTTACCCCCATGAGGTATTTAAAGTCTCTATCATATCCCCCATCTCCCTCTTCTATTCCAGGGTGTACATATTGAGGTCATTTAGTCTCTCCTCATAGGTTGATGCAGACCCTGCACCATTTTAGTTGCCCCCCTTTGGACTGCCTCCAATCTATGTCCTTTCGGAGATGTGGTTTCCAGAACTGGACATAGTACTGTGGGTGGAGTCTTACCAGCAATCTATACAGAGGCAACAGCACCTCCCTCTTTCTTCTGGTGATACCCTCCTATGCACTCCAACATCCCACTAGCCCTCCCAACTGCCTTGTCCACTGCCTGACCAACTTTAGGTCATACAATATGATTTCTCCTAGGTCTCTTTCCTGCTTGGTGGTCGTCAGTAGCATTCCACTCATTTTGTACTCTGCCTCTGGATTTCTGTGCCTTAAGTGCATTATTTTGCACTTTTCAACATTGAAATCCAGCTGCCATGTCCTTGATCCCTCCTCTAGTTTTTTTCAGGCCTCTGCTCATCCTTTCCACCCCCTCACCACAGTGTCCACCCTACTGCAAGTTTTGGTATCATCCACAAAGAGACAGACCTTCTCTTGCAGCTCCTCTACAATGTCACTTATAAAGGCGTTATAGAGGACCAGTCCCTGCACTGATCCCTGAAGCACCCTGTTGGTCACCCTCCCTTCCTCGGAGAGAACTCTGTTTACTGCCACCCTCTGTCGCCCAGCCCCTAACCAATTTCTTATTCAGTTTACTACCTTTGGACCCACTCCTAAGCTATAGAGCTTATTTATTAGTGTCCTATATGGAATGGTGTCAAAAGTCTTCCTGAAATCTAGATAGGTCATGTCCACCACTCCACCCTGATCGAAATCTTTTGTCATCCAGTCAAAGAAATCTTTCAGATTCATTTGATATGACCTCCCCTTGTGAAGCCATGCTGCCTTAGGTCTTGCAATCCACTGGATTCAAAATATTCCACAATCCCTTCCTTCAGCAATGATTCCATTAACCTTCCCACCACTGTTGTCAAGCTGACTGGCCTATAATTGCCAGCCTCCTCCCTGGTACCACATTTGCATAGTGGAACTACATCCACCCTCCTCCAGTCCTCTGGAATGACTCCTGTTTCCAGTGAACTGTTAAATAGAACTGTCAGAGGTGCAGCCAGTATTTCCCAACTCCCTCAGTACCCTTGGATACACCCCATCTGGCCCGATTGTTTTGTCCACCTTCATAAAAACAGTAGAACATAAAGAAGCTGGGTAAAAGTAGGACCCCACTGTAACTGACAAAATGCATGTCACTGGATCTAGTAAGTACACCGTGAAAATAGGTAATACCAAAACCCCAGGGGAAATGAGACATTGCATCTGAGCTTGGCTATCATACATGAATGTATTTCTAAACTGGTAAAATAGGCCTTCAGTGGAAACAAGACAGTTCAATAACAGCTGCTGTAGGCTGTGGCAACTCTTGTCTTCTAAGTCAGCACACTCATGGTGCGGGGTGCAGCTGGTTGTAGTAACAGTACTAACTGGGTTGGTGAAAAATGTTTATTTACCCTAAGACTGTGGGGGCTGAGGAGGAGAAGAAAGGGGGGTGGGTTACTCATTTATATTGGGAACATGGCAGGGAAGGTGGGAGTTGAGCATAAGTGGGTTAGGAAGAAACAGGATTTAAAATGTTTTACTTACACCATGGGGACGGTAAATTGTGCTGTGAAGTTGGGGGGAGAGGGGGTTTATATTTTAGCGTTTTATATTTTATTTTATTTTTTTGAAACTACAGGTCTTCCCTCACCAGGCCCTTTGCATTTGATAATGGGCCTGTGAGAGAATGAAAGTTAAAAGTAGCCAGTAAAGGGCAATTCATCACTTTGCAAACAGTTTTCACAAAGTGTCCAGTTTGTTGGTAATATGCCAGACCTCCAAGAATGGCAAATCTTGCCAATATGCACATCTTCACCAGTGACGTTTTCTTTGCATCATCCCTACTAGCTGTACTCATTGTATATTGCAACTTACTATCAGCAGACACATTCCTGTTTCGGGTAATCATTCCCCCCCCACTTGTCTCTGGCTCTGGCCACTTTGTGCAGACATTCCCAGCTGAGTCACCTGGCTTCCCTCTGCCTTACCACTACTCATGAGTCCCCCATATTTATTCCCTGTGGTGAGAGTGGCAGAGATCCCCAACTCCTGTTCCATTTGGGCCCAGTTGTGGAGGAGGGATGAGTCACTGGAGGGAGTCCTACGGGAGGTCTGAGCCATCCTGCTTTTCCTTGTTCTAGGTCAGGCCCATTGGATGTTGGCATGCAGGGACACACATGCAAGCACAAATGCCATATGGTACCCACTGGCATCCATCCCGCCCATCATAGCCGCTGGCTGCAATGCCACCTGTGGTCCCCAGGTGGCAGTCTTTCAGCAGCGCCACTAGCCCCCTGCCAGAAGAGAAGAGGATCCTCATGGATGCTCAGTCCTCCTCACCAGCAGCCTCTGATGACTAAGACTCGCTTCCAAACCTAGGTTTCTTTTGTCGCGAGTGGTAACCCTACCACTGTGCTGATAGGACGTCCCTATCTGCAGACATTCTTGTATTTATTAGGTTTGCAAGTGGGGCAGCTGACTTTTTCATCTGGCAACTGGAATTCATTTAACCATGTTATTCTCATTAATGAGGTACCTCAATGTATTACAACCTTGTACAGTTATGCCATGTAAACCGTGCACTCCATGTAAATATGTTCACTTTTTGTGTTGTGTTTCATCACCTTGTATATGTATTGCCTTATTGTATCTTCCTATACCAGGAGGACCTCCTTGTAAATGAGCCTGCTCAATGGAGTTTTTCCTGCCAATAAACTTTGACTTTGGCAGTTTAGATGGACTCACCTGTCTTTTGATTACAAGTATTCAGAAGACCAGGCCTGTGGTTATATTGATTGGTAATCTGTTTTGGCACTAAGATGAGGGCTGTATTAAGGCAGGTAATCTGTTTGGGGGCTAAGATGAGGGAGGGCTATGTTAGGGCTGGAACTCTGTTTTGAGGCTACAGTAAGGGCTATATTAAGGCTGGGACTCCATGTTGTGGTTACAATAAAGATGGTATAAAGCTCTTAAACAGGAGTGACATGGATGAATTAACAAGCAGCTGACACGTCCGGGAAAGATCAGTCACAAAAGGGGGAAACTTGCCTCAGGGGCAAAATAAGTAGTTTAAAAAAACATTTTATAAAGTAATTAATGAACAGGCTGTATCCTTGTCCTTCACTTGGCATCATCAGTATCCTGTTTTGGAGTGGAGCTACAGTTTGAGACATTGAATCTTACTGAGTACAAGGTAGCCCTACAAAGGCTGTTGTATAATATGTACTCTGAGTTTTTTTAAACTGGCTACCTGAACCTGTGAGCAGGTAACAACCTGGTGAGACTTCCTTGCCCGAAGTTAACAAAGGCATCAGTGACTCTTAAGCTTCTGAACAAGAACAATGTCTTGTTGGGCACAAAACTGGGAAAATATTTACTTGTCTAACTTATTGTTTTGACCTGTTTTATTGATGTAGTAAATAAACTGTAATGAAAACCAGAATGTCTGGACTCTCCGTCAACTGTCTGGGCAGGCAAGATGGCCAGTGGGCACTCCCTTCTGAGTGGGGAAGGCAGGTGGAGCTTGGCCAGTTGCTTGCAGGATGTGATTAGCTGTGGTTAAAGGTCTGTGGGTTATTGGAACCACAGACATGCTGGGAACTCTGCATTTGTCATAGTTCAGCCCCATTACACAAAAACACATAACGCTGACAGTGCAGCATGGTAACCTACAACCACAGCTCATGTAATATCTGAAAGGACTTTGGTGGCAGCTGGCAGCTGTTCAGTCTCACTGGTCTGGAAAGGCATGCAACGTTAGCCTGCTGTGGCTAGTGCTTTCCTTATCAAAATAATCCCTGATGAAGGTTGCCATGCCTAACATCAGCTGGCTGTTATTAAGTCCAGCCCACTAGGATTTCAGTGTACTTTATTATATTGTAAATATAGTTGCCACTGATCCAGTCCACAGTTTGTAGCAGATGTTCTCAGTAAGCTTCTCCTATGGCACTTTTCCGCTGCAGCTTATTCATGGACAGACTCAACACAATGACAAATATATCAAATTTGGCAATTGGATTCAATGTTCTCACATTGGGATTAATAAAGGGGAACTTCTTTTTAATATGAAAATGTTTAAAGGGACAATATCTGCCACACCATGAGCCAGTTTTGTCTCTTTTTTGACAACACACCAGCAATGATTTTTTTTTACGTACTTTTTCTCCCTCACCTTAGGTGCAAATGGTGCCTGTGGCACATCATCTTAATAATAAATGGTCCCAGTGGCACGTCATCTTAATAATAAATGGTCCCAGTGGCACGTCATCTTAATAATAAATGGCCCCAGTGGCACGTCATCTTAATAATAAATGGTCCCAGTGGCACATCATCTTAATAATAAATGGCCCCAGTGGCACATCATCTTAATAATAAATGATCCCAGTGGCACATCATCTTAATAATAAATGGTCCCAGTGGCACATCATCTTAATAATAAATGGTCCCAGTGGCACATCATCTTAATAATAAATGGTCCCAGTGGCACATCATCTTAATGCTGAATGTTCCCAGTAAAATACCATGAATGTTCCCAGCAAAATATCATCTTAATGGTGAATGGTCCCAGTGGCAAATTGTCTTTATGGTGAATGGCCCCAGTGACAAATAGGAAACTACGGAAGGACTCCTACAGTCGCTATTTTTTTCTTTTCATTTGGGATCATCTCTCTCATGTGGTGTTTGCGCTGATAGCCCACTTGAAAGGTGTAGCAAATATAACTGATGGCAACTCTCTATTTGTCAATCTGAATTTTTAATCCACTGTCTCTGTATTTAAAGGTGACAGGAAACAGTTTTTACACCTCTAAATGCCCTGCAAATGTTCTTTTATTGGCTACCCAGTATTTTGATATGTTTTTTGTCCTTTTTTTTTACATTAAATAATCTAATTTTGTTGCCACTGTAACTACCCTGAATCCTTCTCTGCTCAGCAGCTGCTGCTCTCTGTTTTCATACTGCCTGAACATTATATTACATCAGAAACACCCATTCCAGATCATTCAAATGAATAGCATGGAATGGGAGTTTCTGATGTCATATATCATGTCTTAGAAATATGAAAATCAAGAGCAGTAGCTGATGGGGAGAGTGGAACTCAGTGTAGATCTGAGTGCACCCCAAAGCTAGATTATTTATTTATCAAAAAATCATCAAAGCATATCAGAATACATAACTGGCATGGAAAGGAAGATGGAAGGACATTTAACTATGACAAAAATCATTCCCTGTCTCCTTTAAGACAAGCACAGTTTCCATAGCCCCAGCTCCTGACAAAGCTTCTGTTTGAAGCAAAGTACTGGGATTAGTGTCCACTCCAGTAATCAGGTTTTGTTTTCACTTGTACTCGCACACTTTAGCAAGTATAGTCCGTGGCTGCCTGAGTGTGTCGGTTTTTGGTAGAACAACATTGTTAGAGCTGGCTGCCCAATGCTGGCACCGTGATCTTACTCAGCATGGCCAGCTTTTGTTTTGCCTCTGCAATATTTTCATATGTTACATAGGAGAGGGTATCCAGAGCAAGATCTGTCTCCTTGCAGGCTGCACCACGATCTGCTGAAGAGTAGACGCAGAGGAGGTAAGAAGGGACATGAAAAGGGCTCTAGTGTGCCAGACAGTCAGTGCAGCAGTAGTGCGACTCACAATGCCAGTGACCCAGTTTCACAAGTGAGCCCAAAACATCGGGGAATGTCCAGGGAAGAAGAACAGAGCATCCCTGAGGATATTTTTCTCCTCCTGGGAGAGAAGTTGACACGCTCTGGAACACTAGTGTCAACTTCGCGACCACAGGTGTCAGTGCAGGCAGAGATACGATGGGTGGGCAGGCACCTCCTGACTGGGCTGTCAGTACGCTTGCATGCAGATATCCACTCCAGTCTCAGCTCATTGAGGTGCCTGAGGGAATAGAACAGAATAAAATGGAAAATCCCCTGACCTACAGAATGACGCCTCCTTTCCTCACAAGCCGCACACCACTCACCAGCTCCCAATCCGCACCTGAGCTAAGCTCCACCTGGGCCTGGGGAATGCCATGGGAGTGAACTATGGGGCACAGTAGGATCAGAAGGTAAGTCCCATGGACAGCGAATGACAGGGCTGGGGGAAAGAGAGGCTGATAGGGCAGGTTGGGCATAAATGAGGTACAAAACATAATAAATAAAAGGGGCTCTAGAATGGCTGAAGAGGTGCTCCAAGGTATGGTAGTTTAAATATAACACCACCAAGGGTAAAGTTATGCATTCTGGCATAAAAAAGCTAGAACAGACTACTGAATTGGAGAAGTGAAGGTAATTCAAAGCTTTGACAAAAATGACAAGCATCAGACGTCATTATCAGTGACAATCTCTAGGCTACTGTATGGCCCATTACACCAAGGCACATAGGAAGGTAAGTGTATATTGAGTGCACAATGAAACCCGGATGGTGAAATCCTTTACAGCGACAATTTTGACAAGTTTTGAAATTGTCACTGTAAAGGACCCGACAGTGAAATTTCGCAGTTTCATTGTCCTTCACCCCCCCTTTGAACTGACTCTGACTTGCAGTTAGTTATATTAAGAAAGGAGGGTGCAGAGCGGTGGCCCATTGGCACAGCAGTTGGATTTCTGCTTGGGACGCTGGCAACCAGGGTTTGGGAATTGACCTGGATCATCGGAGGGCCAGCTGGGGGGAATTGGATTGAGTGTCCCACGGACTGCTCTCGTTCTCCAGGGGGAGGGTGTGGGATGTCACCGGTACACGGGGGACCCCTGGCAGAGGCCAGAGATCCCACAGCAGACAGCACCAACATGGAATGCAGGAGTGGGATGGATGCTGGTGTCATTACACGTTCCAACCCCCCACAAACAGGTGAAAAACCTGCCTGCCTGCCACCTCTATGAAGCCCGCCCCCAGCTGCACTTGGCTCCCCCAGGCTGACTCCCACCCAATTCCATAGTTTGTGGCACCTTAGGGCTGGGTACCATGACCCCACCCTGGGGGGAAATCCAGGGGGTCCCGGGAGAGTGACTAATGTGGGAGAGCCGCAGCCGTGAGGGTCTGTGACTGGGCAGATGCCTGGTGGAAGACAGGGCCCATAAAATATAAATGAAAAAAAAGAGAAAGGTGGGTATGGGGGTGCTGCTCCCTGCATAGGGAATTCGAGGGGCACAGCTCTCCAAAAGAAAACACACAATGTCTGAGGAGAAATTTCACCTGTCGATACTGAGGATTTTGCCATGTCGCATGTTGACAACTTTGTTGTCAGTGCGGCATGGTAGATCTGAAGGTAAGTAGAATGCTGGGGTGTATAGGTAGAGTGTTCACTAACAGGAGGAAAGAGGTGATCACCCCTGTACTGGCCCCTGGTGAGGCCACACCTGGAGTACTGGGCACAGTTCTGGAGTTCCCACCAAAGCAAAAAACAGGGACCACATGGAGAAGGTCCAGAAGAGGGCTACAGAAATGATGCTGTGGCAGCAAAGGAAGGTGAACAAGGAGAGCCGGGAGTGTCTTAACATGTACTCTCTGGAGGGCAGGAGAGAGAGGAGGGCATGACAGAGACTTGCAGGTTCTTGCAGGGAATAAGTAAGGTAGACTGGAATGATCTGTTATTTTTATTTATTATCTATTCTTGAAGTATGAAAGCACTGCATCCAGGAGGCATGACTGGACATTGGTGGGGGAGATTGAAAAGGAATGGAAGGATGTTATTGTTTATAGAGTGAGTGGCGAATGGGTGGTGAATAGGTGGACTAGTTTACTCAAGCAGGTTGTTGAATCCAAGTTAGTGGTGGGCTTCAAGCATGGATGGGGCAGACACAAGGGGATTGTGAGGTCTATGGGAAGGGGAGTTACAGACAGCCTGGGGTGGGAGGTATTGAGATGCCATCAGGATCATTGACTCAATAAATCCAGGCTGGTGTTTGGTCAGACACAGGGTCAGGCACGTAATGGGCAGACTGGATAGACCACTAGGTTTATATCTGGCAACAAATTTTATGTAGCTAGATATCTGTACAGTAGTTGGTAGCACAAAATTAGAGCACAAAAGGCTCTTAATAACATCACCACTAAAAACTGCCATGCACAGGGGAAGGAGTCCACTCTGCAAATGATGGCCACTGGATGGTTACTGCAGATTTGTACACTGTAACCACCATGAAGGACCGGGCATGGCATACTGACAATCCCATCTTACCATGCCATGTGCAGTCTGCCATGGTAATGGTACCACTGCTGTAGTCATCCCCTGCACACACCCCCACAAACTGAACCAGAGCAGGCTGCAAAGGGTACTGGGATTTGGTTTTATTTTTCAATCTGGAGCACCAAAAACTTGCCAAATGACTTTAAGATTTCACAACAGACATAGTCTCCTACTCTCCTTAAAAGATTCCACAAAAAGATTTTCCATCCTCTTTGGATGTTTAAGATGCCAAATGATTATGAAATGATTCCTGTAAACTCCACTTTGAACTGTCAAATCCCTTTTGTCTCCTTACATCCGTTTCCTCCTAGGCTTCCTTTCTCCACACCCACTCCCACTTAGCATCAGATCATAGCCTCTCTCTCCAGTCAGTGTGCATTGCCGATAATGGCAGCAAAAGCAAACTTTAATTTGATCCCAACCAAACATAAACATTTTTTATTGACTTTGTACTGTACTGTTTTAGGCTAGTTCAGCTGAAGTGTAACACCTTGTTTGTAGCAGGGTCCTGCTCCCTTATAGCTTGGAGGACCCCCAGTATTGGCCCTGTACAAAAGTTATGACTTAGTTTGTCATTAGCACACCAGTTTAAGCTTGTGAAAGAAAAAAATATGCTTGGCATTCTGCCCCTAGAAAATGCCTTGAAAACCTACGGGTCAATGCATTTAATTTTTTCAGGACTTATTTAGAAATGTATGCTGGAAGTCTGGCTGAGACAAAACTTGTCTCCAGAAGTGAACTGGGAAAGGGGTAGGGAGGTGGGGGATAGGGAATACTTAGCCAGTGATATCAGCTGCAGTAATCTAGGTCAGCACTGCAGTGTGTATAACAACTGTGACAAACAATGCCATGCCAGAAACAGACATATTTACCAATGCAGTAATGCCAAAAATACAATATTCTGTTTCATGTTTATTGTTTGACAACTTTGTGTCTTTACAGGGTAAAAAAATACAATATAATAACTGGGCATCAGGTTTTTTTTGGTGTTGATGACCGGTTATTGTTTGTCGTAATAGTCGCAGTTATTACTGCGATTATGTGGCTTTCCACAACAGAGCTGCACTCAAGATTTACAGTGTCATTCTGTCTCGAGCGCAGCAGTCCATTAACGAATCACAGCACTTTTGGTTATAAAAGTGAGATGGAAGCATCAGAACTGACTTGTTTGTATGACCATATCAAACGGTAAAACAGCCCTAAACTCTGCTGCGCTTGAGATAGCCTAATCGTCTGTGTCTGGAGAGCAGCATTTCTGAGATCGCCCTTTTTCAAGGTGACGCCTATACAATGCAGTACTACATTGTTAGTTAGCATGGTCTCAGTCAGTAACTGACCTCTCAAGGGAGGGAAATACAACTGATCCCTCAAGGAAGGGAGGCTGACCAGCGGGGTGCCTCAGGGATCAGTTCTGTGACCGGTCCTCTTTAATGTCTTTATAAGTGATATTGTAGCGCAGCTGGAAGGAAAAGTCTAATTACAGTACATTTTGGTGTTATCTGCAAAGAGGCAAAGAAAAATAAGCAGATTGAGTGGAGCAAGTAATCCTTATCTTTGGCTAAATTCTATATTTCTACGTTTCTGTGCTTCAAAAGGTATATAGCACTGTTTATACGACGGCTTTTGCTCAGTTCCATAGATAAGCTTCATTTGAGAATTTACTTAAATCTTAGCATTTTTTTGGGGGGGGAACAATTGATGGTCAGTGATTGTATAAAATAAATCATGGGCTGGTTTAATTACTCAAATTTAATACCAATCCTCAGTGTGTGATGCTTGATAAATCCCTTACTCTTCCCTCTTGGGGTTTATGTAGCACCACACACCTCGGCTGTGTATTAAATTCTTGTAATGCATTTCATCCCATGTATTACTCTATACATCATTAAACATACAAGTAAAACAGATATTTAGCATATCATTTAAACACTGATTTTTCTGAATGACCTCCCCTCCGTTTGTGACAACTCACATATGCACATAATACACTCGTCTTCACCTCCAGTTCTTCTACCACTCCCACGGAATATCTGCTCCAGCAGGACTTCCACAATGTCCTTTGTGCATTCCATTCCAATCATCTCAAGGTCAACACCAAAACAACAGTGTCTACTAGGGTTACCACCTTTTAAAAAGCCCAAAGTGGGACATTTCTTACTGAAACATGATTTTTCGCAGGACAATATGTAGTCTCGACCAATGCAACAGACTTGTATTGTTTAAATAATCAGAATTAAGACTAAGTGTTATATTTTTTCAGCTGTTTTTAGTGTTTCATGCCATTTTAAGGTATTTTAGTTAAGGTATTTTGTTGTTTTGCAGCATTTAGAGGAAAGTCAGAAAATATTTTTTTCTGCTATAATGTCAGGACGTGTAGTATTTTTCATGTTTTTTTGCAGGACAGAGCTGCCCAAATCAGGACTGTCCTGCGAAAATAAGGACAGGCGGTAACCCTAGTGTCTAAGACCTCTTGTACCAGTCAAAACATGACCAGGCTCTTGAGACTTCCGGTCTTCACCACACTATATGGCTCCTCGCATGAAGTTGTCAGTCCTTCAAGTATCTCTGCATGTGGCTTTGCAGTAAGCTTGGCTTCTCTTCCCACATCAGTGCTATCCATGCAGAGCTCTGTCCTAAACTTGGTGCTCTGTACCATAACAAAAACTGTATCAATAAATGGCTGCTCTGCCATGAGCTGATAGAGGATAGATAGAAACTTTATTTATAAAACACTCCTCCCTGGAGGCTCGGAGCACTGTACACATATTTAAAACACATCTTCTTCAATAATTAAAACAAACTTTACAGAAACACCCATACAGAGTAATTAACAGTATCTAAAATCACTCTATCTGTCACATATGACATAAAACATGACAGTCAGTATTCCAAATCATTAGCAGGATTAAATAAACAAGTTTGAAATCTAGATTTAGTATTTGTCATATTGGTCCTTGCAAGAACAGATCCAGAAGCAAATGATTGGATACCTTTTAATGGACCAACATAGATGTAACATAGATTGTTCTTGTTGTTACATCTATGGTGGTCCATTAAAAGGTATCAAATCATTTGCTTCTGGATCTATAAAAAAGTTTGTAACCCTTTTTTAAAGGTTTCCCCTGAGGGTGCTTCCCCTAGATAGACTGGTAGTGAATTATACAGGACTGATGTGGCAATGGAGAATGCACAATCTCCATATTGCTACAACATGGCCCTGGGAACCACCAGGAGGCAATCATTGGAGGAACGAAGAGCGCGAGCAGAGCGGTGAGGAACCAGGAGATCTTGCAGATAGTCTGGTCCCTGGCCATGCAGGGCCTTGTAGGTCATTAATCCGACCTTGAAGGCAATCCTCCACCTTATCAGCAGTGAGTATATTCCACGGAAAACCAGCGTGACATGGTGTGATCCACCAAAGGGTGTTCCCGGTCTTTGGCTATGCAAATGTGGTTTCCAGTACAGCTCCCTTCTCTTCACTAGCCAGACTGGAGACCCTCTGCAATGCCTCTTGTTACTTTGTGACAAACTCTCCTCCTCCTCATACCCACCACTGCTCCCTCTAGTTCTCTCTCTCCATCCTCTCCCACCTTCATGTTGCCAGTTTCACAGCACTTCCTTCATTTCCAAGTACTGGTTTAGCTCCGTTCCTTCCTTTCTCTCCTCACTTCTCTCTCCTGTGCCCCCACTCCACATTTCCTCTGTTCCAGGAATCAGAGAACCTTCTCCACTCCTCACTCCAGTTCTTCTGCTGGGCATTCTGCCTTCTCCTACTGACTGCCAGCACTCTGGAACCAGCCCTCCCTATCCTTCCATTATTCCACCTCCCCAGGCTCCCTCAGGTGCCAACTGAAACTCCTCCCTCCACTCCCCTGCACCTGTTTCCTTTAGGAGGTCCCCGACAGAGTGTTTCTTATGTTTTATTTAGTAAGTCAGTTCTTCAGTTTCTCAAGACTTAACTGATCCCTGGTGCTCTGTATTGCTTGCCTTTAATGATGGATTCTAGTTTTCCACTTGTACTGGCCTGCACAATGTACTTGCACTTTAATCTGTTCCAAGTTTGTACCAGAGAAGTATTCTTCTGCGCTGTGTCTACACTTACTGTCTGTACCATGTATGCACTGTATAGTCACTAAAAATACCACTAACAGCTTAATCTGGTTCAAGGTCAGTTGGCATTCATCTGTATGCCCCTCCCCCGGGTCATGCCTGAAAATAGGCAGAATGTGTATAGTGCACTTACCAGATCAACAAAAACGAAATAAATAAAATAAAAATCCTCATTGTTTCACCTGTAACCTTTCTCCCGGGTTACACCTAGAAATGAGCTTTGGCTCAGTGTGTCTCTCCCAAGTTCTAATTTTCAAATAAATAAAATCAAATAAATCAATAAATATTACTAAGCCAAACATTTTACTCTACTGATTTTCAGAGCAACTCTGAAAAAATGTAACCACACATGCATCCTTTCAATGTCCCATTGTGACATTAGGAAAGGTATCAAATACCCCAATTAATTATGTTAAAATTTTGATTTTTGCTCCTCCTTGCAACCCCCCAACCTGCCACTCCTTCTGTCTGCTTGTTGTCCCATTCTGCCTGCCAGTCTGAACCTTTGATAACAGTGGCAGCAGATGCAGTAACAGCACCAGCTGTTGTCCAGAATTTATTGACATCAAACAAATTACACTCCAGGAGTCATTGCGTGCCCACACAAAAATGCCACTTAGTCATCCAGCTGCTGTGCGAATCAATCGACAGGTGAGATAATGGCACTTGGTCTCTAGCCATTCTCCATGGTGGAAGACACCAGTTTCTGAAGACTGTTATATGAGCTGAAACCTAAATACCGCATTCCGTCGCACTTCATGTTTTCTTGGCATGTTGTCCCCACAATGTATGAGGCCATACACATGCAGATGGTGACCCTTCTGAAGCAGCCAGAGAGGGGATATGTACATTTGACTAGTGACATCTGGAGCAGTATGGTAAACCAAAGCTTCCTGAGTCTCACAGCTCATTAGGTTGTATCAAGCACCAGCAGCACCACTGCTACCCCCACCTCCACCACCAACACCAGCCCCTGCTGGAGTTATCGTGAAGTAGGCAGCCTCAAAGAGGAACAACACTATAGGCAGTGTCTTACTTCATGTGTCAGTCACGGAGGAGAAACAGTGGGGTGAACATTCTGTGCTTCATACAATCACTGCTGAATACCTCACAACCTGAAGATTGGAATTTTTGTGATTGACAGAGGAAGTAACATGCTGAAGGCCATGAATGATGGGAGTTTCTGCCATGCACCTTCCTTTGCTCATGCACTGAATCTGGTGGTGACTTATGTGCTTGAGAAACATGTACAGTTAAAAGGAATAATAATGACATGAGCAGTGTTCATCGGGATATTAGTGCTGGACAAGGCAGTGGTGTTAATGGTGGTGGTGCTGACACCACTTCATCATCTAAGCAGCAGCTGAAGCAGGATGCAATCCTTATTAGAGAAGTGGAAGAGATGTTTCTGACACAACCTGAAGAACAATTTCAAAGCATTTGACTGGATTCCCCATTTGGCATGGCAACATTACTGGATCCCAGATATAAAGATGTCTGCATTCCTGCTTCATATGTTGACTATGTCAAACAGAAAGTCTTGCAGACACTTCAGAAAGAGCAGTGCAGACAATGCACAGAAACCTAAATCTAGTTTCTTCCTCCTCTTGGGCCTACTTCCCATGCTTCCAGTTCCAGGGGTCATCAGCATGGTGATGATGATGATATCAGATGGGAAGAGGAAGAAATTGATGATCCAATTTCAGGAGACACAGCAAAAGACATATGGGAGCTGTTTGACACACAATACTGATGCCGAACAGACATAATGGATGAAGGCACAGACATGACAACAGACTACATGATGGACGCTTATTTAGCAAAGCCATTGTCTAGCTGAAATACTGATACTGTACCATCAAATTCTGAGAGGACAAAAAGTTATTTGGCTTGCACTGGCTAAACTGGCTTTGTACTTTCTGGGATGTCCCCCTACATCGGCTGCTTCTGAAAGGTGTTTCAGCACAACTGGTGATATTGCCTCAATACATCATTCCAGGCTACATGAGGAAAATATTGAATTCCTATCCTTTACGAAATTGAATTTACCATGCATCAACTTCACCTGTCCATTTGATTATTTAAACTTCCAACAGGTGTCATCAACTAACTCTATATCTCCTGCAGGCAAGTCTCCCTGCACTCCAACTGGCATTGGCAGCACCACAGTCTGGCTCACTACCACCACTCCTAGCAGCACAGTCACCAGCAGATGAAGGATTTGGACACACTTTGCCATCTCAAGTCCTCCAGAAGATAGCACTACAATTTTTACCATGTCATCAGCAAGTTCAATTCGAACAGGTGGGAGATACTGACTGCCTCAGTGTAACTCAGCCTCAGCCTCACATGCTTATGTAGCCCCTCCACCAATTTGGGGCTTACCATAAAGGGACAGTAAACATTGCAGGAGTCACTCAAATTGTGAAAGCCCAGGTACGGATATTTCAAACGAGGTACTGGACATCCTTGTAGGTGTCAGGAGTCCTGAAGTATGATTATCTAATTAATCTCTAAATCACAACAAGGCAGCAGCCATTTTAAAACAGGAAGTGATGTCACTGAGGGGCAAGCTGCATGTTGCTAATTACAATTTGCCCCTCAGTGACATCACTGCTGGTCTCATGATTCAATGAAATGGCTGCTGCCTTGTTTTGATTTTCAGATGATTTAGGTATTCATAACTCAGGACTCCTGACACCTACAGGTAAGCCCAATACCTCATTTGAAAGATTGTTTTATGGTCTGTCACAATTTGAGTGACCCCAGCAATGTTTACAGTCCCTTTAGTCCATTTTCAGGGCTCCAGCAATGCCCACTGCCAGGCAGATGTCCGTTGGAAACAGTAAATCCATGGTTATTTGATGACCCTATTGATCTGCATGAGAATGCCATGATGTACCTTCGTGCTTGTCCCTTTAAGTGACACTGCCAGTGTGCTGTGAATGGCCTAGGCTGGGGATCCAAGTGCTTCAGAGATTGTGACCAGCTGGGCATCACCTCAATTTGCTCCACTTTGCTGTCGTTGTTGGAGCAGAGGGAACCCTAACTGATATTGTAAATATTTACTTCTAATTTGTTGTTGTATTTACATTGGAATGCTCATTTTAACCTGACTTCTTGTAGCTTGTGCATCCAAATTGGAGCCACCATGTTTGATCTGGGACTTCCAGGAGCTGGACCAATTTTGACACAGGGGACCTCAAGAGATCCTTAGTTCAGGTGCCTTGTGGGAGAAACTGTGAACTCTAAGGTTTTACACCTAAATGAATCAATGGGAGCACAAGATTATGATTGATAGCTCCCCCTGACCAATTGGAATGCAAGAGAAATGGACTAATCTGAAGGTTGATTTCAAACTGTGAGCAGTTTGTCCCAAGACTCCATGGAGTGAGGAGCCTGTTCAAGCTTGCGGGGTTCTGCCCTAGGAAAAGCCTAGCTTTCTCCGGTGTTTTTCTGCAGTCCTAAGTTCAGGAATCGGTTGCTAGAAACTGCCTTCTGCAGGTTGAAATGTTTGTTCAACAGAGCGGCTGTAATTGCAAACTGGCCTGAAGCCGAACTGAGAAGTGTATGCTGTTTTCATTTAATGTGCTGCATGCTCGAGGTGGGCTGAGACCTACTAACCAGGGATGCCTGTTTCCTACAGGGAGCTGGTCACCTTATTTGGCCAAGTTGTCAGCCAGCTGGAGGCTTTCACCAGCCAAAACCAATACCAAAAACCAACACCAGACCTGCCTTCTGGTAAAAAAAAAAAAATCACTCCTGGGACTCATGCCTAGCTCAACTACTACTCTTTTCACTAATGCTCAACCTGCCTTTAACACAAGAAGTGCGACCAAAGGGAGTTTGCAGGTGTCATTCAAGCATACCACGCTTGCCCAATGATCACTCTGTTACCAGGGACCCAAGTGGATCAATGAACTCCCCACCACCCTACTTCAGTGCAACAAGATCCATGAGTTCAAAACTGGTCTTCACTCGCACCTGAATCTTGAAAATGTGTGCTTCTGCCTCAACTAACCTCTGGTCACAATCACCTCTACAGATCCTTCTCACCAACTACCTATAATGCCCTCATTCCATCATTCCCTCCCTTTTACTCCCCTCTCCCACTTCTTCCCCTGCTTCTTCTACCCTTCTCAGCCCCCCGACAAAGCCTACCCTGGTTGCTCCCAGCACACCCTCAGGTAGTCTTGCTCCCCACTCCTTCCTTCCTTTCCCTACACCCCTCCCCTTGTCTGCTCCCTCCTCTGCCTCTCCACAAACACCATTCAGACAATGGCTACTCTGGCCGTTGATTGTCACCCCCCTTGTAGCTATTTCCTAGACAGCACTTGTAACCTCTTGGAGCCTTGTACCTCACTCTGGGAGCGATGTCACTATCCGCACTTTTTGATGTATGTTTGTTTCCCTATTGACAGTCAACTTTCACTTGTATACTTAATAAGTAACCTATTGTATAGCGATGTCATATATAACAAATTTTCATCAATGTCACTTGTTATGTTTTGTCTTGTATTGTCAAAACTGACTTGGAACCTTTGGAAACGTGCCTCTGGCTCAAAGGTCATAATACTAATCTGAAATAAATAAATAAATAAAATAATACAAAAACTGAACTTTGCTAGGAGTGTTTTATCTGACCTTGGGCTCATGCCAACCCCGGCCCAAGCTGTCTATTCCTGCACCAGTTACAGTTTTCTCAGCAAGAGACCAGTTTGGGGATCCAGCCCCTGCACAGCAAGGTATCGCAGGTTGCAGCCACCTGGAGGGAAAGACCATGAAGCGGAGGTGAGTCGTGTCGGACCAGCTTCCCCATGCTCTTCAGTGCTCTGCAACAGGTCTTCATTTTGCCAGGCCATCTTCTACCTACTGGTGTTGTGAGTAAACTCAGGGTAGCTCCCTGCAACAAGCTCTTGACTTATTCTGTGGTATCATCTGATTTCACTCAATATGCTTTACAGGGTTTCAGTGGACTAGGCCAACCAGCCGAGGATATAATTAGTCAGGGTTTTTGTTTGTGCATGTTTAATCATCTTTTCTTCCCATCAAGGACCCCAACAACAGCTGCAACCACGGGGACCATTCTGGCTAGCCAGCATCACACTCTGGGTACCCAACAGTTTCAAGAATGTACTTAAGGGACTAAAGAAACTGGATGCAAAATATCCTGGCTAATACCAGTTTAGCAATCACTTATCCAGATTAGCACCTCTCTCTTGTTCACATCCCCTCAATAAATCAAATTTGTTGTTTCACTGTTAAGCAGACTCAGGAGCAAATTATTGCCTGGTTAAACTTCACTGTGACTTGGGTAAAAGCATTTGAAAGTGTATGCTTGCATGTGATATTGCTTTACAGGGGGCTCCAGGGCGTTTGCCAGAAGACCAGACCCTGGTGGTAAGTGCAAGGGGCATCAGCATATTATTAATGTTTGTTGCTAATTGTGTGTTCCCTGCTAAAAAGGATATTATCCATTGCAAAGGTACTTGGTCGCTAGGTGGGCAGTTATAGCTTCCCAGAGGGGTATACCAGGTTGGATAGACACCCCCACATACCTTACTCTGGGTGAAGGCACCAAATCATTGTGTTTACTGATGGTAGGGAAACCCCGGTAATTGTTAATTTGGAACCAAGGTCCCTCAACCTGGCTTCAAAAACACAGGCAGGGGTAGTAGCTCTTGGAATAGTGCCACCTAGGGGTTATGCTTACAAACAGTCTTTGCCAGTTAAATCAGATCTGTGATGTTACCTCAACTACTGGCACTGGCAAAGGATGAAAATGGTCACCTTTGGCAGCATGGCAGACTGGGAAGAACACCTCAGAATGATGCTGCCATTGGGCAGCACCTGTTACAGAAAAGTTTTGTTACAATGTTAAAAAAATGTAAAAGTTAAAAAATGTAAATTAAAAAACTACAAATCATGAAAAAATAAAAAAGTAAATATACAGTTTGGGAAGATAAGGCAGGCAAAGCATTGCCCTTGTATGGTTATAGTATGGTAGTACTTGGACTTTTTTTTTAGGATGCATATTTTTTTGGGAGGGACATATTTGGAAAAACCTATGTGGAACTAACATAGTAACTGGCATGAAGAGCAAATAGGGACTACAGGGGGAGGGAGAGTGAACCTCGAGGTCAACAAAGGAAACTAAGAATTACTATAGCCCTGATGGGGGGTGCTTAGCAGTTGTATATGGTTGGCACTGTGGCACACCACAGAAAACACAGCAATCCCCTGCCATGGCATGCCAACACCACCTGCCACAAATAGACTATAGTAATTTGTGGCCATTGCTGACCTCAAGGCTTTTTCCCCTTTTTCTGTAGTGTGTTTTTGCCCTATGACAATTATTACATTTGGAGCTGAAGTGATTCAGCTGCCGTGCTGAAGCTGAACCTAATTTTGACCCCTAGTTGAAGCTGAAGCTGCCACCGGAGCACTTTGCTCAACCCCAATACATAGATGCAGAAACATAGGATTTATTGGCAGCTAAGACCCACTTGGCCCACCCAGTCTGACCATTTTGTCCCTGCCTATACTGTTGCTGCAGACCCTCCCAGATCTCGGGCTGCTTTGCCCACCCTTTTGTACCAAGATTCCTTTGTGCCTATTCCATGCATGCGTGAAGCCTACCACTGTTTTTTCACCCACCACCTCTGCTGGAATTTCCCCCTTTCAACCTCATTTATTTATTTATTTGAGTTTTGGTGACTGGGTAAGTCCACTGAGGTAATACAGTCCCTTTTTCAGGGGCGACCCAGGTATGGATTACATACAGTAGCAGTACAAATTAACAGAGTGGTAATACATTGGACATACAGTAACAGTGCAAATAATTGTATGTTCCCTTGTTCATGTGCACTTCTGTTCTGAAAAATACTCCCTTTCTGTACCTTATTCACCCCTGTGAGGTACTTATAGGTTTCTATCATGTCAGCCTTCTCCCTCCTCCCTTTCTGGGTGTATATAATGAGACCCCTCAGTCTCTCCTCATAGAGCTTATGATGAAGCTCCTGTACCATTTTAGTTGCCGTCCTCTGGGCAGCCTCTACCTTGTCTATGTATTTTCTGAGATGTGGTCTCCAGAACTGGACACAGCACTCCAGGTAGGATTTCACCAGTGATCGATACTGTGGTAACACCACCTCTCTCCTTCTGCTGGTGATACCCCTCCCTATGCACCCCAGTGTCCTGCTGACCCTGCCTTGCCACCTTGGCATCATCAGCTGTAATAACCATATGGTCCCTTTCCTGTTAAGTGACAGTCAATACCTCTTCCCCTATTTTATAGACCACCTCTTGGTTTCTGTGCCCTAGGTGCATGATGCTGCACTTTTTCACACTGAAACCCCGCTGCCAGACTCTCAACCACTCCTCAGGTTTTCTCAGGTTTTTACTCGTTCGCTCCACTCCCTCTGAAGTATCTACCCCACTGTTGATTTCAGTGTCATCTACAAAGAGGCATACCTTCCCTATCAGCTCTTCTGCAATGCTACTTATGAAGACATCGAAGAGGAATGGTTCCAGTACTGTGCCCTGAGGAACCCTGCTGGTCACTATCCCCTCAATAGAGTGAATGCTATTTACCACTACCCCCGTTTTCTATCCATCAACCAGTTACGCACCCAGTTTACCACCTTGGTTCCCACCCCTAAACTTCCCAATTTCCTCATAAGACTCCTACAGTATGTGGTACAGCGTCGAAGGCCTTGCTGAAGTCTAAGTAGGCCACATCAACTGCTCCACCCTGATCTGTTTCCCTGGTCACCCAATTGAAGAAATCTATCAGGTTTGTTGGGCATGACCTCTGCCCCATGAATTCATGCTGCCTTGGGTCTTGCAACCCACTGGATTCAAGATACTCCACTAGCCTTTCTTTAAAAGTGTCTTCATTGACTTCCCTACCTCTGAATTTAGACTGACCAGCCTATAGTTGCTAGCTTCCTCCCAGTTGCCTCTTTTATGAAGCAGGACTACATCTGCGCTTATCCAGTCCTCTAGAACCACTCCTGTTCTCAGTGAGTAGTTGAATAGGGCTGTCAGAGGTGCAGCCAGTGCCTCCCTCAGCTCCCTCAGGACTCTTGGATGTACCGTGTCCAGCCCGATAGCCTTATCCACTTTCCAATTTGCAAGTCCTCTCAGGACTCTTTTCTCTGTGAGTATATTTGTGTCTGCCTCTCTTCCCCCTGGTGTTCCTGCTGCTTCCATATGGTCTGTCCCCCTCTCCCTTCACTGTAGAGGCTGATCAGAAGTATCTGTTCAAGATATCTGTCTTTTCCTGATCCTCATCTGCACTGTCTTCCCCTGCCACTCTTAACCTCACTGTCCCTCCCTTTGTCTTCCTATTTCTGCTTAAATATCTAGAAAATGTCTTGCCCCCTTCACTCACCCCTTTGGCTGGCTATCTTTTTCTTTATTTGCACATTTGCACCCCTCACCACCTTCCCTGTTTCCCTCTGCTTTTCCTGGTGCAACTCCCTATCCTCTTCCCTCTGTATCTCCCTGTGCCTCCTGAATGCTACCTTTTTATCCTTCACATAGGTGCCTTTAGCACAGATGTTTTAGGACAGATAAAGACAAGAATACATCTGGTCTGCCCCGTTCTTACCTACCTAGGTCAATTCAAAACTTGCAGTGTTGCCTTTGGATACACAATTAAAGTCAACAGGAAGGATAAACACTAAATACTCCCCAGTTCTCAACAATGACTCATTATCAGGAAGCAAGCCGCATTAGGTCCATGAGCAGCTAACAGAAAAGGAAACTGTTTTTTAATGTTTCTATAAGCAATTAGAAGGAGTGGGTTTGTTGGGTTTGTTCTCTGTTTTTGCAGAGCAGATGTCTTACAAAGAATTCTTTATAAACACTTAGATAACTGCAAAGACATCTGGACTGCTGTTTGGGATCTCCTTGGAACACAAAATGCTGTTTTTCTTCCAAAACTGATGAAGGGATATTTTCCAGTTATATGGTACTAGCCCATCCGCAGGCATTGAAAACATACTGTAGCTCATTTAGGGAGGTTGAGTAAGAAATCATGTTATAAGTGAACTGGAACAATGAATCTACCAAGATTTTGAGATGCAGCAGGGCAGCCAAAGAACAAAGCTTCTTGCTGTGTCTCTGTCTCTGTACACACAGATTAAATGATTTTTAAAATGCTTTTGAAACTGGGTTTGAGCACGGTGTTCAGGGCATCCATACTGCACTCTGACACTATACGCTGTCCTGACTGAGTTCCTGGATATCATTTTGACACCAGCACAAGGCATTGTGGGTTCAATTGTGCATGCTGGGATAGCTATAATCGGGAGTATCTATGAAAATGGCGGAAAAGGTATCGGTTAAAATCTCTAGCTCCTTATGAGGTTTCTGATGCTTTCTGTACTGTTTTACATAGCTGTTTCTTCCCACAGTTTAACATAGGAACATAGAAACTGACGGTAGGTAAGGGTCGCTTTGCCCATCTAGTCTGCCCATTTTCATTGTGATTGTTTTCACTGCATACCCTCCTTGGTCTATGGCACTGTCTCTTCTACCCTGTTCCTTTCTCTTATGATTCCCTTGTGCCTATCCCAGGCTTTTTTGAATCCTACCACTGTTTTTACCCCAACAGTCTCCACTGGAAGACTGTTCCAGCCATCCACCACCCTTTCTGTGAAGAAGTATTTCCTCACATCTCTCCTGAACCTACCCTCCTTCAGCTTCATATCATTCTAGCACACCCTTTCCTCTGAAGAACACTTCCAACCTGGACCTCATTCATCGCTGTGAGGTATTTAAATATCTTGATCATATCCCCCTTCCCTCTTCTCCTCCAAGGTATATATATTTAGTTCCTTTAGCCTCTCCTTGTATGGCTTTTGATATAGATCCTGTACCATCTTGGTATCCCTCTTCTGTACAGCCTCTACTCTGTCTGTGTCTTTCCTGAGATTTCCAAAATTGGACACAGTACTCCAGGAGGGGTCTTACTAATTACGTATCCAGGGGAAGCACCACATCCCTCTTTCTGCTGGTGATACCCCCTACCTATACACCCCAGCATCCCACTAACTCTTCTGATCTATTCATCACATTGTCTGACCACCTTCAGGTCATCGGATATGATTACCCCGGTCCCTTTCCTGCTTGGTCATTGTAAGTATCTCTCTCCCCACTTTTGTACTCCACCCCTGGGTTTCTGTGACACAAGTACAAGAGTCACAATCCATTTAATTAATTCTTGTACCAGTATAGTGTCAGTCCACACTGCCTTTAACATGAAGGAAACCATGTTGATCTGAAACCTGTGTTAATTCTGGACCTTTGAGCAGGGCTAAAGCATGCTTTCAGCATGATGTTTGCCATGCTATAATTCAGATGCAAACCTTTTAAACTCTGTTAAAATGGGTTAAAAGGCATGAGGGGTATTTTCAAAACCTATGTCCAGATGCAAATTTCTATTGTGTACAGCACACATTTTGACATAAGAGCACATTATCCCAGTGCCGAGTTTTCAAAGCTAGGACACAGTGAAATAAAATGTTCCAAATCCTGACTGAGTTATGTCCAGCTTGCCAAATTCAGATATGGTTGTTCTTAGACACATTTGTAGAACCAAGTATAACCTGGTCAGTCATTTACAGCTCTGTCTAGCCATGATTTTAACCAAAACGATATAGGTTTATCCATGGTTTTAAGCAAAAATGTACAGAAATTACCAAGGATACCCTCCAGGCCCCAGACCTTTACAAATGATATGCAGAGGACATGTTTTCACAGTTTGCTGTCCAGCTGTCTGCTACCTGGCAGGCTGGCACTTTATTTCAACACATGCTTGACAAATTTAAGGTACGTGAGGTGCATTCTTGAGTATGCCTGGGAGCAGCCTTGGAAACTACCATTAAAGAGCTTGCAATGCTACAGGTAAGTCAGCCATTAAAGGGCAGTGCATGGCCTAGCCAGCAAGGCAGATGGCCATCTGATTGAGGAACTCCTAGTAGAATCCATTAAAATCATTGACATCCTTTAGCCAAACTGAGTTAAACTTGTCCATGTCTGCTTACTGAGATTGCAGAATAGCGTCCAACTTGAAACCGACTCACAATCCTACTAAACTAGTCTTTAAAGCAACAAAAGACAGTCCAGGACCTGATGGGTCTGTGGAGCCAGGCAGCCACAGCAAAGCAGGAATGGGAGCAGTGCAGATCACAGGGTCAGCCCAATCCCTTGAGCAAACCACCAGCAGAGACGATAACCTGCCTATAAAGCAGCTGACATCAATCATTTTTTAAATGAATAATGAACTTAAAGCAGGATTGGAGAACCTTGCTGCTTGATTTGCCCATGTACAGCAGATGAGCTCCCTTGGGGCAACAGTAGATTCACATGGCAAGCACCTGAAGGAACTAGAGACATGACTGGGGGCCTAGGAGGAGTGATTAATGGCGGCAACTACAGAACTCACAGTGGCCCATAAGCTTATAGAGGAAATGGCAGACAGTATAAACAATCATGAAAACTGTGAAAGATGGAATAATGTCTAACTTGTGGGCCTGCTGCAGGAGATGGAAGGAAGGGACCTGTTCAATTCCTGGCTAAATGACTGCCTGAAGCCCTGGGCATGCCTTCTGACACAATCCTGGAAGTAAAATGAGTGCATCGCTTACTGGGGAAATGGCTTGATCCCACTGAATGACCCTGACACTTTTTAGTTTCAGGACAGAGAGTGACTTCTTCAAGCCTCCAGAAAAAAGGCATCATCAAGCTGCAGGTCTCTGTTGACCACTTTTTCCCTGACTACAGCAGAAGGCTCCAGCAGCACCATCAGGAGTGTAACAAGGTCAAAAGGAGCCTGCATGCCAAGAACTGGAAGTTTTCTCATGTATATGCATCCAGGCTCCTGATATTTCACCTGGGCTGCCCACCAAAGCTATTTATCAAACCAGCATTGGCACTTTCATACAAATGGAGATAGCGGCAGAGGAGAGGAAGCTTAGTCAATGTCACATGGGATTGGCAGTTTGACCTTCGAGTGATGCCCAGCATACAAACTGTGAGTACAGCTTTGGGACAGAGGGAGAGATGGGGCTCATGGGGAGTAGGGGTTGGTGTTGGTGAGGGGGGAACTATGTATGCCACAAGGTTGAATGGTCAAGAATATTTTCAGCCTAATTCGAACTGCATGTAAGTGTGTGTTCACCTGCTTAAAGTTAGGGAAAAAGAGTCTCAGCCACAAGACCAGACAGCTCATATTTTCTTCCCTGGACCTAAATGATGAGCAGCTGTGGAGTCCAAACTTGTCATGGTGGGAAAAGGGAAAATGGCAGCCAGCCATACCTCCTCCTGATCTAATCAATGGAATGAGCTGTGGCATGCTCGCTCCTTTCCCTGCTCAGGATCCCCAACCCCCTAGGACTGAGATGCAGTAGATAGCCTACCTATCTGCTTGAGCTTGGTCCCTTTTCCAGCCATGCTAGGAATGCAATTTCAGACCACATTTTTTCACCCTGCCTCTCCCCAGTGCACTTCCAAGCTGAAGAACACTGATAATAGGAAAAACTGAATCCCGATGAGACTTTGTGAAGATACATGGTAAGTACAGAGGACAGTAACCTTACATGGGGTAGCCTTGGGACTCTTGCATGACACTGCCCTTTGTTCAATCCCGTGAGAGACACTCTTGTAAGAACTTTTGTATGCTGGATTGGGGGACATGGGGAGCAGCAGTAACAAAAAACTGATCCTCATAGATAATCTACAGTTTAAGCATATAACTGGAAACCAAGTGTAAATGTTACTCAGTTTAGCCATTGTATTAAATCTTATGCTATTTGCGGAAAGAAACTGGTGCACGGCTAGCTACTACCATGAAAACAGAAGAGATCCCAGTTCTCTATCACAGGAGAAGGGAGGAGGAGAAGTTGCCATTCCTCAGAGCTGTGTTGGAGATGAGGAATGGTAGGGGATGAGGGAGGCAGAAATTGCTGAGGAAAAAGTGTTGTAAAAAAGCTGACATAGTTGGGAGATGCCATTAGTTGGAGAGGGGATGAAGGGGGACTACTGGGGGAGATTGGGGGGCTCACCTGTTGGTTGGGAGGGTTCAGTTTTTTGTGTAAAGGTTTGGAAAAAGTAGAAAATGCTTCCGTCATACTGCAGTAATTTTTACCTTTTTAGTAAGAGTTTGGGTGGGGTAAATGAGGGAGAGAGCTGAGACTTTATTCAGAAACAGCGTATAATGGATGATGAACTAGTGAACAGGTCCTGGAATATTAATGGCTTAAAGCCTGTAATAAAGAGAAAGAAAATATGGTCTGTGACAAAAAAAAGACAAAATGGATATTCTACTCCACCAGGAGACACATGGTGGAGGACACAACTCTTAAACACAGCAATAGCTGGGGAGAAACCTTAAATGTCAGCTGACTTCACCTCCAAGTCTAGGGGCTGGCAATGTGGATATGCCCTGGGCTGGGAGCAAAAGTAACCAGGTCCACAAAAGGTGGCAGAGGTGCAAATAGGACCTGAACAGTACACCCTAGCCTCAATTTATGGTCCGAATTTCAATTGCCCTGAATTTTTTCAAGAGTTGTCCCTAGTCCTAGCTGAATATTTGGCACTCCTGGTGGTTGGGGGGAGGGATTTCAGCACACCATGGGGCCCAATTCTAGACAGATCAGCTCCCCAGATGTGAACCCTCCAAGGAACTCAGGAGCCCTCGGCACATGGTAAAAGAGGGAGCCACAGTGGAGTTCTGGAGACACCTACACCCTTCTGACCATGAATATTCCTTTTACTCACATGCCCACAGGATCTCCATGGGGATTGATAATGTCCTACTGTCCACCACTCTAATCCACAAGGCATCCATGGCAGAATAAACTCCTAAACTGTTTTCAGACCATGCTCCACTAATGATCAGACTGCAGGGGGGCCACACCAAAGAACAGGCAGTGGTGGCTGGACCCGAAGCTCCTCAATGATTTGTTCTTTGTTCAACAAATGGACAAAGCCATAGCTGATTTTCTGATATATAATAAAGTAGGGGATGCATTGGAGAGGACCCAAAGGGATGCACTAAAAGCACATGGGGGGGCATATCATATACAGCAGGCAAAGAAAGCAGGAAGCCCAGCAAGGGAAAGCTCTGACAGGAAACTGACACATTAGAGAAGCAGCACTCCCAGACCAATTCACAGGCTACCCTCCAAACTCTACTTAGGAAAAAAGGTGGCTTGAAATGGACCTCCTCTTAACACACACAAAACCATATTTTGAGGAGGACAGGGCAGGGCATTGGCTCTCTTGGCAACTGGAAAAGAGAGAGGCTGAGAAAACAATTAGTGGTATTATACACAGGAGTGTAGCCAGAGATTTCCTTTTTGTACACACAATCTGCAATAATTACACCCCCCATTAAAAAATGTACACATCCTCTCCAAATGGCACCCCCTTCCAAACAAGTCAGATTGTTGTCAGATGATTCCTCTAATCTCTAAAGAGGTTATACATGTACAGTATCTGTCTCCTAAACAACATAAGTTTAAACAGAGACACTCCTCAGTGCCCTACACTAACCCAAATAATACAGATTAGAATTAAAATGTTAACAGAAAGGCATATGGTTTGTGACAGGCACTCAACAAAACTACACAAATGTGTACAGTGAGTATGCCTGCCTACACCCTTGAGTACACCCAGACGTGTTGGGTAAACCATTAGTGGCATTACACAAGCAGACCAGACAGTGTTGAGGGACCAGGAAGCAATAGGACAGTCTGAAAATATTCTAGCAAAAATTATATACTTTAGAAGTGGTTGCAACAACCTCTTTTCTGGTTTCTTTCTTAGCTCCCTTGTCCATCCCTGAGGTATGCAGTGATGACAGAGTGAATTTAGACCAGGAGCCTCAGAGTGTTGAACTCAGATGAGCAGTATTCTCACTGGTGCAGGGGAAGGCACCAGGACTGGATGGAATCCCAGGTGAGTTCTACAGAAAATTCTGGTGTTCCACAGAATAGTGTGTGGAGAGCACGATAAGGGAATCACTGGCAAAGGGCAAGTTACCTGAATCCTTAAACGTGGCCAATATTACAGTGCTCCATAAACCATGAAAGCTCCCCACCATTTGTGGCTTTTGCCATCCCATCTCACTGCTAAATGCAGATTATAAGATTATAGGATAAGTGATTGCCACCGGGGTGGAGGAAGTATTGTCTAAGATCATCCACTGTGATCAGGTAGGATTCCTAAAAGGAAGACAGGCCAAATCAAATGTTAGACATACCTTTAATATAATGTGGAAATAGGTGGGGGCTGCTCGGTCTGACCATCTGGCTCTGGATGCTGAAAAGGTCTTCAACCAGGTTGAGTGGCATTTCCTGTTTGCCACCCTGATCAAATCTGGCTTTAGGACTAAATTTAGAGCCTGAATTCAAATGTTATATCATAACCCTCAGGCTCAGGTGCTAAGAAATGGGACCTACTTGGACAGATTCCCACTGACAAGGGGTGCCAGGCAGAGATGTTTCCTTTTCCCCCTCTTATATGTCCTGACTGTGGAACCCCTGTCCATTGCCATTGGGGCCAATCCACAGATAAAAGGGATACAGCAGTGAGAGGTCAGGCATATTTTTTATTTTATTTATTTATTTGTTATTATTTCAGAAGACACCTTTGAGCCAGGGCTCTTTTACACAGGTTTCACATCGGGGAAACAATATAGAACATAGTGAGGACAATAACAAGTACAGTAGTTTCAAGCAGCCATAGGCTTTGTCGGGTACATTAAAGCTTTCGTACATTAAAGCTTTCGAATGGAATTACTGTAATATGTGCAATGATTCACAGCATGTATGTTAAGTTACAGTAATTTGTGTATATTATTCAAGAATATATGTACAATAAAAAAACACAGTTGTAATATGGTTCACTAGAATAAATTAGAAACTGCTAGGAGAGATGGTAGATACATGTACAGGAAGCAATGAGGAGAGAATGCAGGTAATAGTGGGGAAATAAAAAGGGAGGAGATAGGAGATAGCAGAGGGGTAAAGGTGGGAGGGACTTGGGGGGGAATTAGAGGGAAGGAGAGTAAGTTTAGTTAGAAGAAACATTCACAGGAGGCCATTGTGACAAGGTGCTGATGCAGGTTGCACTTGAAAGTGCCCGGGGTAGTGTCGTTGGTAACAGCAGGTGGAAACGAGTTGTACCAGGATGAGGCTCTGTATGTAAAGGAGTGCTGTCCTTGGGTAGTGCGGCAGCATGGAACAGAAAAAGTAAGATATTCTGAGCGCCTGGTTAGGCGGGGGCCACAGTGCGGGGCCAGTAAGGACTGAAACCTTGAGGGTAGGAGATTCAAGGTAATCTTTTTTGCTAGCATACAGGTCTGGTACTTGAGTCTGCTGGGGAGTTTGAGCCAGTTTGCTTGCTTGTAGATGTCACAGGTATGTGAGAGGCGTGGAGCACAGGTCAGTAGACAACATGCCTTGTTAAGGGCAATGGCTATTCATCGAAGTGTGGTGTCAGTGGCAGAGCTGTGGATCACAAGCCCATAGTCGATTATTGATATAACAGAGCTCTGAATGGCAATGCTTAGGGCTTCATTGGTGAGGCAGCTCCTATGTCTAAAGAAAAGTCCTATGTGGGTGTTCACGATCTTGGCAATGCTCTCAATGTGATCAGGGTAAGACAAGGTGCTGTTAAGGGTAACCCCCAGGTATTTAAGCAGTGGGACATGTTCGAGCAACGTCCCTTCACTGTTTGTGATAGATAGACATTTGTTTTGATGTTTGTTATGGATGCCATGAAACATCATTATTTTAGTTTTTTTGTGATTCAGTGTGAGTTTTTGAGATTTAAACCATGTCTCCACTTGCATAAAGCTTGTTTGCAGTTGCAACTGTAGGAGGAAGGGGTCAGGGTGGGAGGTGAAAATAAGTGCATCATCTGCATATAACAGGAGTCTATTAGGGCATGATGCAGGGAGATTGTTCAGAAAAATACTGAAAAGCAAGGGACCCAAGATGGACCCTTGGGGAACTCCAGAGTGAACAGGACGGGAGGGTGAGAGGGACTCACCAACTCTGACCTGTTGGGTTCAGTCACTAAGGTAGCTTTGGAACCAATGTGCGGCATCATCTGAGAGGCCAAGGCAAGATAATTGTTCAAATAGCAGGGAGTGGTTGACAGTGTCGAACGCCTTTGTCAAATCAACGAAGGTGGCACTGACAAGATGTCCCTGATCCAGAGCATTATGGATGTAAGTGGTGAATTCAAGGAGAGCTGTGGTAGTACTATGTCCTTTTTGAAAACCATGCTGCTCCTGACATTGCAGGTTGTGGTTAGCAAGGTATTCTGTAAGCTGATTGGCAACTAGTCTCTCCAGTGCTTTCGAGAGATGGGGAAGAATGGAGATGGGTCTGTAGTTAGAGGTTAGGGTCTTATCCCCACTTTTGTGAATTGGTGTCACAACAGCAGATTTCCATATTTGGGGGAACTGAGAAAGCATTAGGGATTGGGTGAGGATTTTGGTGAGTGGGGCCAGGACTTAGTCAATGGTGAGGGCAAGGAGTTTCAGGTGTAGGGAGTCGCCACTGAATCTGGACCTCTCAAGCACTTTGAGCAATTTTTTTTTGGCTAGGGCCTCCAAGATAGTTTTAAAGTAGAAAGGTGGATGGCCCTGTGTTATTCTTGCTTTGTCCAAGCCTGGAGAGTCTGGTGGGGGGTCAAAGAAGGTTGGAGGAAACACATGACTAAGATCGGTGAATGCCGCATTAAAAGCATTAGCCATGGTGACCTGGTCCAGAGTGAGGCTGCCATTTATGTTGAGCATAGAGGGTTGTACTTTGGGGATATGCCCTGTAACTTCAGAAAGATTTGACCAAACCTTCTTCCTGTCTTTCCATGAGTTAGTGAGTGCGCTCCTGTAGTATCTTGCCTTTTCATTTCGATTTGCTCTAGTATAGGCATTTCTTGCTGCTTTGTAAGCCTGGGTATCAGCCTGGGTGCCAGTCAAGTTGCCGAGATGCCAAAGATGATCCCAGGAACTTCAATTGTTCCAGAAGATCAGTGTTAATCCAAGGGTTGTTGTCGCCTTTAATCTTGCGTTTTTTGAATGAGGCATGGACATCACAGATGCTCTTAAAGCTGTGGATAAAATATTCAAGAGCATTGTCAGTGTTGGAGGCTGTGTCTATCAGAGACCAATCATGGTCTCATAGGAGGGTTTTTAGAGACCCAAGATGACCAGGAATAAGTCTCCTGCTGTTAATAGTTTTGGGAGGAGGCTTAGTGTATTTGTTTGACTAGGAGCAAAGGATTGGGGAGTGGTCGCTTAAACTATCAGAGAGAACTACTGTTTTTGTGATGTGATCCAGGTGGTTCATGAGAACCCAGTCCAGAAGAGTGGTAGTATCTGTTCTGTAGTTCACCCTTGTGGGTGATTGGACCATTTGCGAGAAGTTAGCAGCAGTCAGTGCGTCCTTACATTTGTTCACACTGGGGGAGAACCAGTTCACATTGAAGTCACCAAGCAGGATTGTTTCTGCATTTTGATTAAATGAGTGTATGAAGTCTAGTATGTGGTTTAGCCCTTGGTTGGTCAGCTTGGGGGGGTATAGATTGATGCCACTGTCAGGTTTTTGTTTTGTGCTCCAAGCAGTATCTTCATTGCAAGGACCTGGATGTCATTCTCAGGGAGAGGCACACTGAAAACATGACCCATAAGAGATTCCTTAGGTAAAGGGCACAGCCTCCAGCTCTCTTGGAAAGCCTATCTTGCCTGAAGACTGTATACCCTGGGATCGATATTGCTGAGTCTGGGATCTTTGGGGAAAGCCATGTCTCAATTGCGGACAGAATATCAAGGTTGTGATGTGCTGTCCAGGCTGTGAGGGAGTCAAGTTTATTGAGTAGGCTACAGATGTTGGTACTTGCCAAGGAGAGTGTCCCAGCCTTGACTTGTTCTTTGGCACCAACTCATGGGGGAGGGCCAGGGTTATGGTGAATGTTTCCTGACATAAGTAGCAGCAGCAGTATTAGACATTTTATGAAGGTCAGCTTTGGTTGTTGGATAGATAGCCCTTAGAAACAAGTATATTAAAAGTTGATTTCAGTTGAAAATGTTGATACCTGGTGGTTAAGTCAAAAGCCAAAAGAAATTATCAACTGCTGAGGTCCAGAGACACATAATGTGTTAAAATTCCTGAAGGTGATGAACCTCTTGTTTGTATGCTTCCTTTGTTATTCAAAGAGGTTGTGAAAAGCCCACACACAGATCCTTTAGGAGAAGGTCAGACGAAAACATGGATTCAAGCAGGACCCAGAGTCATTGAGTTTGTCAGACTTGGTTGACTTGACTTATGTTTTGCTTGGGATAGATTCCAAAAAGTTGATTTTAAAATGAAAATGCAGATACCTGGTGATGATGTTTTGCAGAAATCGCTCTTTGCAGATGACATTTTTCTCTTCCTGGCAGAACCAGAGATAGCCTTACAGGCCTTGACAACCATCTTTCTAAAACAATGCCCCTTGTCAGGACATAAAATAAATTGGCTGAAATGTGAATGGATGCTTATGGGAAGCCCTCTGCAGGTAATGGGATACACCTTAGAGCCATCTTCCCAACTGAAGTACCTGAGGGTAATCTTGCCCAGAAAGTTATCACCAATATGGGCAATAAACTACTACACAAACCTATTTTGCGACAGCTCAAATCAGATTGAGAGTAATGGAGAGGCATCCCACTTATTTTAATTGGGCAGGTTAACACAGTCAAAATGTGCCTGCTACCTAAGTTTTTATGAATGTTTCAGGTTCTACCAGTCCAAGTGCAGCTCTGACTATTTACAGGTATTAGAGGTCACATCACTGGCTTTCTATGGTAGGGTAAGAGTGCAAGGATCAAGCAAAAAGCTTTATGCAGACCTGGTTCTGAGGTGGGATTAGACTTAACAAATGCTAGGTTTTATTACTTAGCCATCAAACCTGTGTATATAAAAGATATACTGAACCCTGACACCCCCAGGGCTGCATGGGTGGAACTGGAGTCACAAGAACTGGGGCCCCAGGGAATTGTATGGGTGTTATCCCATGCCATAAGAACAGGATTAGTGAAAAGCACCACTAATTAATTTACCAGATCTTTAGTCAGAGCTTGACTCCATACCCCTCAGCCGGTCAGCATTAAAATTCATAGCACTTGCCTTCAAATATCAAAGCAAATGGCCAGAATTGTAGCACATTCTTATTTTAAAAGAATAACATGTCTTCAAATAGTGGGTTCCGTACAATTAGTGGTACAGAATGTTTCTATCAAGTTAGTTTAATTATTCAATAGTTTGTGTGTCTAGAAATAGCTGTAACATTATTAAGAACATCAGTAAACCTTTGCAGAGCAAGGATACATTTTAATGTACAAATCATAATGCTATGTGAAATTTATTGCAGTTGAGAGGTATGCTTGACTCACTGCCAATAAACTTATATTACACTGCACAGGAATGTCTTCTTAGGCAGATACTAAAAAAGTGTTGTGGGGGTACTTTCCCACCCACTGAACCCATAGTCAGAGTCTTAGAGGTTTGGAGTGCCAAAGTGTTTTGGCAAATATCATAATTAGATAAGCGAGGCATGTTCTTCACCTTCAAACACCTACAGGAATTATCCAGTCTTTCAGCCAGAGATTTCTTTACATACTTACAAGTCAGATGTTGAATACAAATACAGATGGAAGGTTTACAGGCCCCTGAGAATTAATCCATAGAAGAATCATTTAAGGCCATCCTGAAGGAGAGTAACCCTTAAAAATCTTTTACGGTACCTTTCAATCTAAAATGCCCTAACAACAACCTAGGGCACTCATGGGGTGGACAGATGATGTGGGCTTGAGGAATGCCCCTGAATCAACTTGGAAGGAGGCAGTATGATATACTCAGTCCTACTCAAAAAATAACAGAATTAGGCACAGTTTAACTTTCTACACAGGGTATACTGCACCCCCAAACTGACTCACAGATATGACAGCTCTAAATCAGACAGATGCCCTAAATGCCATGTTTCGGAAGGCATCTCCCAGCATTTGGGGTGGGAGTGCCCAGTGGTGGTGGGGTACTAAAGTGGGGTGGTGGCTACACTTTCAAGGTGTTTTGATTTTTACTGTGAAACTTTCATTGGAGCTATGATGCCGGTCTGTCAACCACAAGATGGTAAACATACTAATTTCTGTCACTCCCTCTGGCAGCTCAGCCTAGCAGTGGCAAAAGTTGCACTAGCAAGGCATTGTACAACACATAGCTCCCCACCCCATGATAGCACAGTGGAGGAACTCTATGCTGGACTGCCTCAAAACTGAAAAACACTGTATCAATTGCAAGGGGACCTAGACTCAGATAAGAAAATATGGACCCCTCCAGAACAAGCAGTAGAGCAAGGGTCATGCCCTCCGTAAACGGTCCTGCATATTTCCCCCTATTGAATGTGTAACCCAGTAGATTTAAGGGCCTAATTTTCAAAGGGCTGCTAGATTGGTGCACCTTGTGCTGATCTAGAGCTGCGGCAAACTCCGGGTGCGTCAGGGACCCTGCATCCTATTTCAGTACATGGGGTCCCTGCACCAAAGTCTAGAGAGTTGCCCCAGTTGCAATGTTGCAGCAAAGCTTTGGTGCACTGGAGGGGTTTGATGAAGGATTTATTTATTTTATTTTATTTAGTTTTTGTTGACCGGGTAAGTGCACTAGCCATCATGTGACTATTTTCAGGCACGACCCGGGAGGTACAGTTACAGAACACAGTGATACATAAAAATTACACAAAAGCAAGATACATTGGGAAAGGACAAAGTCATACAGTGTAGTCAAAGCATAACAATTGAGAATCATCATACATGTATTCATTGTTGATAACTAGGGGGTGAGGTGGTAGTGGACAGGTGGATGGGAAAAGCAGGAGAAAGAGAAAAGGGGGGAGTAGAGCAAACAGTGAGAAAAAGGGTAGGGCATGAGGGAAGGTTAAAGCAGAAGGGAGGCGGTGAGTGCGGCATTAACGGAAGAAGGTTACCACCTGCAGCCGGGTTGGTGGAACCGGGAGTCGGCAGGAGAGAAGGAGAGGTCGGGGAGCAGGGGAGAGTTACAATGGGTGCAAAAGATAGGGGAAGGTAATGTGCAGGAGAGACGTGGTAGGGACCGTGTGCAAAGGTATAGAGGATTTCAACTAGGGGGATGGGGAGGACAGGAAGGTAGAGGGCAGTGCAGGGTGGAAGTGCAGGGTATATAAGGATTGGGGATGATGGGGCATGGAATAAATAGGGAAGCAGTAAGGGAGGTTAAATGGAGTGCTCCTAGTAAGAGTGGTGCACAAAAGGAGGGAGAAGAACACAGAAGTAAGGCGTGTGAATACGGCTTTAGCGGCTGAGGTAACAACCTGCGGCCGGACCCGGTGGAACTAAGAGACGGCAGGAGAGAAAGGGGAGATCGGGAAGTCACGGCAGGATGCAGACAGGTGGAAGAGATGATAAGTAGGAGAGGGAGGGGTGAGGACAGTACAAGAGGAGATGAAGGAAAGAATGAAAGAAGGAGGGGAAAAGATGGCGTGAGAGGGGCAGAAAGGTGAGAGGTGGATCAGAAAGAGAGCAGTATGAAAACTAGCGGTACAAGGTTACAACCTGCAGCAGGACCCGGTGGAACCAGATGACAGCAGAGGGAGGTAGGGTCGGAGGGGAGGGGGCAGGGAACAGGAGGAGCAAGGGCAGGAGAAGGGAGAGGGTAAGGACAGTAAAAAGGTACAGGAGGGATGGCTAAAGGGAAGGAAGAGAGGAGAAGCGAGGATGGTTAGGGTTACAAGAACAGAGGATGTGGGTTAAGGAAGGAAGGATGGTGAGGATAATAGGCTCAGGGGACGAGGGCAAGCTAAGTGACTAGGCAGAAGTAGAGAAATTACAACAGGATGTTACAATTATATCAGGGTATGAGTACAGGGCATCTGAACACACAAATATACAGTATCATCAAAACATAAAGGAAAATATGGGTAAGTGCATATCATTCATAATGGAGGAGAGGAGGAGATCTGGTTAGGAACATAGGATTTAAGTGGATCAAAACAAACACATTTGTCCATCGAGGCAAGGAAAGTTCTGAGACTCTGCTTAAAAGCGGCATGGGAAGGAGCATTTCTAGGTCCAGGGGGCAAGTTCCAGAAGTGGGGGCAGCATAACTGAAGGATCCAGAAACCTTGTTTGTACGGCAGAGAGGAACAGTTAGTAAAGATTTGTCAGATGATCTAAGGTCCCGTGAAGGTATCACCGGCTGGAGCAGTTTTGATAGAGATGCTGGCTTGGACACTCTGATGATGGTGTCAGAGAGGCTGCAGAGGTAATATAGCCTGGTGGAGGAGGGAGACAGCCAGCCTAGGTCTTTGTACAGCTGACAATGGTGTTTCAGGCATGGTGCTTTAGCCGCATACCTACATACGTTGTTAAAGGTGGTGTCCCATTGATGCAGGGCAGTTTTGCTAGCCATGGTTAGGATGGGAGCACCGTAGGTCAGGGTTGGTAATAGGATTCCCCTGGCAATTGCCAGTTTAGTGGAGGGGGTGAGCAGGTAGTTTGTCCTGTAAGCGGCCCCCAGCTTGCAATTGACAGATTTACAGGTTTCCTGGATATGCTGCTTTAAGTCAAGGTTTTGGTCTAGATGAATGCCCAAATAGCAAAAAGAGCTAACAGACTCCAGAGGGATACCACTAATGTCAGGAATAAAGAGTGAAGAAGAGCAGGTTCTTATTTTGTGGGGTGATCCAAATAGCATAGCTTTAGTTTTATTTGAGTTGAGGACAAGGCGTTGAGTGTGCAGCCAGCATTGCACCAAGTGGAAGTCAGTGGTAAGGGCAGCATTTAGGTTGATTATATTGTCAGAGTGGGCATAGATGACCAGGTCATCAGCATAAAGTAATGAGTTGCCAGAGGTTATTACATTAGGGAGATTGTTTATGAATAGTGAGAAGAGGAGAGGTCCAAGTATGGAGCCCTGAGGGACACCAATATTCCATCAAGTAGCCCTTGCCTGGCTCAACCCCAGTCCAGTCGCAAAGTGGAGTAGGAAGAAGGAAGCCTGCGAGGAGGTGCAACAGAGCAGATGGACTTGTGGAGGTGCCATAGTGGGTAGCAGGGCATGGTGACTGTGTCAAGGTACAGGGTTGGCACTGGGCAGTACCTGCTGTGTAATGAACCACCACCACTCCACCTCCCATGTTAATACACCCTCTGGTGTCAAGTGACAGCCGCTACCTTACCCTCACCCATGCCAAAGCATTCCCTGGTGGTTAGTAGTACTCTTCTCCCTCATCTTTCCCCATGCTTAATAATCCCTGTTGTATCCCCCTCTTCACTCTGTCATATGGCTGGTAGTCAATGGCATCCAGTGGCAACCCTCCTTTCCTTTTCTGCCCCATGCTAATGCACCCCTTGGAATCCAGTGGCACCCCCTTCTTCCCTTTTCCTGCACCATGCTAAAGCACCCCTTGGCAGCCAGTGATACTCCCTCCTTTCCTTTTCCTGCCCCATGCGACAGCACCCCTTACCCTATCCAATGCCTTGCAGTCACTAGCATCCATGGCATCTACTCTTCCTCATCCTGTCCCATACCCAGCAGTCCTTGGCATGCAGTGATGGTGGCTGGCACAAACCCTCTGCTCACCTCCTATGCTGTCTTCCATAATGCAAGCTACTGTACCAGTACTGAAACAGCAGTTGCGAGATGTCTGGCTGAAAAAAATCAGGTAAGAAATTGATATCCTGTGTGTGACAAACTGGTAAATTTTATGTTATTTATAACATTTCTTTAAACATTTTTGATCACATAATCCCCAAAAGCACACCTGTGGGACAGAACTGAACAAGTCTGAAAGTTTCAGGTTTCAAATCTCAGTCATTTTTTAGGTTTTGGTGAGAAGGCAAAACATTTAATTTGGCGTTTTGACATTCTACAATAACAAAATGACTAAACTGAAATTTACCAAAATTGGCAGGTTCTGAGGTCCTGCAACAAAGGGTTTGGATGTCAACTTTGAAGTCTCTAGATCCAATCATGGCCAGGTTACTCATGCCTAAAAATAAGGGTTTAATATTAAAGTGCCTAGTCAACCCTAACTACTGTATGTATAGGTCACTGACGTACTACTATAATACTGGAACACATCTTGCACCAACACCTTGCTGCAAACATCTTTTGAGGACACACCCCCATTCTATTTTGCTTCCTGCTTACCTGTTTTCTAGTAAGCATGACTCCAGGGCCCTGCTGGGTAATTCAAACACAAATAAAGCAGCGCTTAACACTGGCTCCAAAATAAACATAATTTATTGAAGTGCTTCCATACAGACAGTTACCCAGCGCTTCAAGGGATCAGACCCTCTTCATCAGGGTCTGCTGGGTCATTACCTAATTATGTTTTGTTCTTTTCTCTATTGAAACTGTTGTACTACATTGATCTGTGTTACCCTTCATGCGTACACAGTTTGTATTTTGTATTGAGGCACTACAGCTGAGTATTTCCAGCATAAAGCTATCTGTAAAAGTTTATTTTTATAAAGAGAAACCACAATTAGGCCAGAGGAGTGTTCACAGTGTTATCCTGTGTTTTCTCTGGTAACAAGATAAATGAACAGATAATATATGCACCTAAAAATTCACCCTCATAGAAGAACTTATTGTCTCTCTTCTTCCTTTAGCCATCTCCTAGCTCCAAATGTCTCCATGCTATCAGCCTATGGTGACAGAGTCTTTTTGGCCCATGGTTCTCGACTAAAGACTAATTTCCCAGTTTCTATTGCTGGAGAGGTAAATGTGGAAATGCAGCAGACCTGTCTTTGAAATTCCACAACCGCTACTTGCATACTGAATGATGTGGCACTTCCTGATGTTTAATTCTCTCTCTGTCTCTCTCTTTCTCCCTTTCCCTGGTCCCAACTGAAAATGGACTTCAACTCAGTAAGCCTCACTTGGCTGATACATATTTACACTGTGTATTGTTCCACCCCATGTACCCTATCCCCTTCAACCCACCTCAGGACATAAATGGAAATGAGCTACAGTACTTGAACCTCAATGTGTTTCCTCTAGAGACTGGACAAACATTTCAAATAAATAAAAGCCATTAAATAGAGGAGGGATAGAGTAAATCTGGTCAAGAAAGTTTAAATAAATAAAACTAAAAAGAGGAGAGATGCAAACCTTCTTGTTTAGAAGAAAAAGCTGTGGTACTCTTCTTGATAGATAACTACCTGCAGTACTAGTGCCATCTACTAAAGACCTTCATCTACTCAGCAAAAAATGTTTTTGCTAAGTGGGTGGTACCAAGCATTTAGAACATGCGTTGCTCCACTGTGCATGGTGTATTTAATGCAGGGTGACATGGATAAATCCAATTGTTTCAGGTTTATCTTTATAACCGAATGATGTAGCAAGATTATAATTGGGCATGGGGCTAGGAAAGTAAATAAGAAGTTTTATTTTGAAAAGGTAACAAGAAAGGTTGTTGTCCAATACCTAAATAAAATGAATACCAAAACTAGAATAGACAGTGATGGGTTGGATATCAAATTGCTGAAACTGGTTAGAGATATGGTGGTGTTTCCAATTATGAAGATATTTAATCTTTCTTTGTGCACACAAGTAGTACCTGAACTTTGGAAACAAGCTATGGTTGTCCCAGTGCACAAAGGGGGTGAAGCAATGGTTACAAGTAATTATAGGCCAATCTCAGTCCTGTCCCCACTGTGCAAGGCACTGGAAAGAATAGTTTATGATCAATTGGTTGGTTATATTGAATAATTTGATCTCTTAACAGATACTCAGCAAGGTTTTAGGAAAAAGTGTAGTAACACAACTGTTCTATTGGAATACACATTTCCTTAGCGATGTCTTGGATAGTGGGGACGCAGCTGGTGCAGTCTATATTGATTTATCATAAGCATTTGAGTTAATAAATCATAGGATATTGAAAAACAAATTGTTTACACTTCATTTATCATAAAAGGTTTGCAGCTAGTTTCAAGATTATTTTAAATAATAGAAGATACACTTGGGTAACATTATGTCCATACCTAGGCGAGTTAGTATAGGCGTCCCACAAGGATGTATATTGGGACCCCTACATTTTAGCTTATTTCTGAATGAGCTCCTTTCAGTTTTCCAGGACTGCAGAGTCATCCTTTATGCTGATGATGCAGTCCTGGCAACAAGAGGCAAATGTGTCCATGCCCAAGACAAACCATTTTGGGATGATGTTAATAGAGTCCAAAATGGATTTAATGGTAATAAACTAACAATGAATGTCAAAAAACAAAATCAATGCTTTTTGGTAGTGCAAGGAAGCGTGGGCATTGTGAACAACTAGTAATTAAGCCCGAGGTAGCAGATATTTTGTAGTAGGAACAACATTTTAAATACCTGTTTTGTTTTGTTTTCTGGATAGTGCACTGTCCTATGCTAAACATATAGATTATATAGTTCAGAAAATTAACATGAGATTGTTTCTGTTATATAAAAACAAAAGGAACTGCCAGTCTGGTGGCACTGAGAGCTGAGATGCTGGATGCCTTACCTCACATCATGCTGGTGACCCGGGTTTGGGAACAAGTCAGGGTTGTCAGACAGCCAGGAAGGGAGGGGGAGGGAGAAGGATTGAATAGCCAGAAGGAAATTTTCCTCTCCCGAGGAGGAACCCTGTCACCCACCATAGTTCCACTGCCCCTGGGTGGAGGTCCAAGGGCAGTGCAGGTGGGTGGGTGGCAAGTAGAGGGAGGGTGACTTGGAACCATGGTGTGTGCATGGCTAAAACAGTGGATGGGGAAAAAATGGGGTACAAAAAGTCTATAAAAATAGATTAAAAAAAAAAGGAACTTTGACTGACAAACAAGAAAACAAGAAGTTTAGTTGTCCAGAGTCTAATTCTGTCCATTATTTATTATGGGCTACCAATTTATGCATCAACAGTGGACAGTGTGCGTAGCAGACTGAGGGTAACATACAATCAATTCTGTAGGTGTGTATTGGAAAGTAGGTGGGATGCACATCACTGTGAACTTTATGAACCAGTAGGGTGGTTGGCCGTAGGTGTTGGTGTTATGTATTTTGATGGTGTCTGGTGCTAGACACATTTGCACAAACAATGTACTCAAACATTGTATACAATGTTGTCAAAATGTTCAAACTCTTATACAACAAGATCAGTTATGAATCTCTAATTAGCAAAACCCATTAACAGAACAAGTGAGAGACAAGATTTTTTAAATATTGGGCAACAAAGACATGGAACTGATATCCTGTGACTGCATTAGATAGGCAGCAACTAAGGCACTTTAAAAATGGTCTTAGAAAGTATCTTCAAGAACTTGCTATGTGCAGTTGTTTCAAATGCTGAGTGATATTTTATTGCATGTATGACAAAGTATAATTCATACTATATATTGTATGCATGCTATGTATTTGTCTGACCAAGTTACCTTTGAAAATAGGCACTTGTTGCCTAAAGGTATATTCCCAAACAATAAAATAAAAAATTAAAAAATCTAGAATCTTATCTCCCACCCTTGTCAGTTTGGTTTCTTTCTTGACAGTGAATAACTAATACATTCTAAACCAGTTAGTAAATTATTTTCCAAAAATTAAATGTATAAGAATAAAAATGCCCATTCTTGGCTCTAGGATTTAACTCTGATAATAGGACCCTGGCTGATTTAGGAAGTCACTTTCTCTTTCCAGTTTGGTTTTATGAGCCTTCGCCCTTTTTGATCTTGCCAGCACCTCTTACAATCAGGTATATAGGGTGTTTTGCATTGTTTTAGTCAGATTGGACTGTAACACATTGGATATGGGATTCCCAGTATTATATTCTGGATTACCTCTGCTAATGTATTCTGCTAGTCAGGACCCAACAGTGTAAAACTTGCCTGCACAAAATTTTGAATCCCGACTGGGGAACTAGCATTTTATGTCCTTTCTGGCTCATTGTCACTAGAAGTAGAGACTTTCATGGGTTCTTCTGGTTTACACATGCATTAGATAGCATTTTCTAATTTATTTTACCTCTATAAACACGATCATGCATGTGATATTTGCTTCTGTCACCTGTGTAATTGTACTATATCAGTGTTTGCGATGCCTTTTTTAGGGTGCACCTCCTTACTGCACCTTATTATTGTTATGCAAAGCTGATTATTCATCTCTCTGCATATGTCCTATAGTTTATTTATTATAAAGTGTTTCATTTTCTTACTTTGACTAAGTAGCCATTACAAAAAGCAAGAAATTACAAACGGTAAAGGTCATTGTGCCGTAACTAGCTCCATCAGTGATGAACCGAACTACAGTAACTTCATCCTCCACATATACAGTACATCACTGAGGTTCAGCAATATTAGATCTATGCCAGTGTTGCCCTTGTATCCCTCCTGGCTTCAATCCTTTCTTTTTGGTCACACTAAACCATAAAGATATGTTTGGAGTATTCTGTTGCTTGTTGGATCAAAACTATAATGATAGATGATCATTATAATATGTTAATAATTACCCTCATAATAATATGAAGTGAATAAGTGGTAACCATCTTCCCTGAGGAAGTAGGGGAAGCTATGAAATGTTAATAGCAGAAAAATTTGGCATATGTATAAAACACTGGAAACACAGAATGACTGTTTAATGAGGAAATTCATGCTAATGTGGTGAGTGAGTCTGACGTTCCTTGTTCTTGGTATAGTTTGGTCCTTTGTGCAAGACTCCTACCCTGTGACATTTTATTATAGACCAGTAGAGGCTCCAAATTATTTTGCTACATTTATGAAGCTTACTTTGTGGCGTACCATTGGGGTTCAGGAGGGGTTGCTTCATATATATGAATATGGTGTATCATTCAGTTTGGTAAAACATTTTAGTCGTTCCCTTTTTTGATTTGATATTATAATACATAATAAATAGGTTATTGCTTATTGCAAGACATGTAAGTGTGGATTTTTTTCCCCCTGTAATCCTTTTACCCTTTAACCCCAACCCCACCCATTATTGTAAGGCTTCAAAAATATGTGTGTCAGCTTGGGTCTTTTTTGTACATAAATGCTATATCTACATGATGCATTTCTTTTTTTCCCCTCTTGCCTGGCCATCTTCTGCCCCTGTGGCTCCCCCAATCTCAAAACCTACCATCACTGTGGCTTATCCTGAGGACCCACCTGTTCCTCCATAGCATCCCCTTGTGGTGGGACAATAGAAGGTTCCCCAAGCACCCTCTGGATGGCTTTGCTCAGTGCGGTGGGTCCTGTGCCCAGTAAGCAGTGTAGGGTCTATGAGGAGCCATGGGCTTCATCCTGCCACTGGCTGTGTTTCATGTTTTCTTTCCCCAACCCATGAACACTCCATGGAGATGATAGCTTGACATGCACACATTGTTGGACTTGCTGACATCTTCCACCAGGGGTATTATCTCCCAGAACTGCTGCTTCTGGCTGCACCACCATACATGTCATGTAGGTGACGGTGTTGCGACTGAGCAGGCTGCTCACCCTCCCTCCCTCTCCAGAAGAGAAGAGTGTCCACTGGGACGTGCAGTCCTCTCCCCACCCAGGCCAACCCCTGAGCATCCCAGGTTCATTCCTGAGCCCAGGTCGCCAGTGCAGTGGCAGATGAGGCATGCACACCACAGCACTCCACACCACCAGCTGGCTCTGCCTGATGTATTTCATTGTCTTGGTTGTAATCCTATACATCTCTCTTCTTTTTACTGTTCAATTTGTCTTCTGCTTAGTAACCTAGAGATCAGCTGTGAATTCAATCAATGGAACTCAGTGATGTGTTTCCTGAACAGATAATGTACGAACTATATAAACTATTTCTACATGACATATTTCTTTGTCTTGATTGTAATATTATACATCTCTCCCCTTCTAATTTTTTGCCAGTCCTGTTTATCTTGAGATCAATTGGAAATTCCATGAATGGAACTCAGTGATGTGTTTCCCCAACCAGGCAATGGAAGAAACTAAGAACTGAATTCATGAAGACACTGTTCCAGTCCATAATGTTTCTGAAAAGGATTTTGTCTGTGGGCATTGTAACATTAACATGATATATTAATGAATATTTAATAATTCATCATTTAAAATAGGAGGACAGAGTGGTACATAGCATTAAATAATCATGCCTAATAAATTACTAGTTTTTTCTTTGCATTAATCTATTTGCAAACATAATTATTGATTCCATGAATATTTAAATTGTTTAGGCATTAACTTGTTCTACATTTGTAAATTGTAAGTTATGCATTTTTCCATAAGAAATTTGCTGCATAGCAAAGTGTAGTTATTATATTTAAATTTTTTTTTCTTTTTATGTTTCTTTAAAGGCACTGTGCACAAGTTGGAGCTTTTGTAGAACTGTTTATGCTAGATTAAATGGTTGTAGGTTTTTAAAATGTAAATACTCTGAATTTCACAGATTATTGCTGTAAATTTAAGGCCATGAATAATTGATCTGAATCAAGAAGAGGCTCAGTAGCAGAGGCCTTACATGAGGGAATTAAGGGGAATTAGTCAATTCATCTAGTATAGTAATTATTAATATTAAGTGGTAGAGTACAAATTATAAGATTAAATATGGCAGAGCTTCACACCCTGATCCAAGACATAGTAGCTGAGGACCCACCTAACAGGCAGTGACTACCGCATGGTGTGTTCTCCCTCAACTTGGACAAGGAAGCAGCCAGGACCAAGATGAGGGTGGTAGACTTCAGGAGAGTTGACTTTGCCAGGATGAGTGACATCCCAGCAGGGCACATGGCCAAAATCAGCCCAGAGATGGATACAGATCAAAAATGATCCATTATCAAATTGGGACTAACTGAGGCCGTGAACACGTGTGCTAAGGGCCAGAGTAAGAAGTCCAGGTCCAAAAGGCCTAACTGGCTCAGCAAGGATGTGGTGGAGAAATTGAGGGATAAGAGAGTGGCATTCCACACCTACAAGAGATAATAATAATAATATTTATTTGCACCATGCCTTTCTAAAAACCAAGGCACCTTAACAGATAATTTGAATAAAAACAGTATAATAAAACACACATACAATAAATACTGATTCATAAAATCAGTAAAATAACATCAAGTCGAATACACCTGATACCACAAATGAGTCTACAGGGCTTGTTTAAATTCCACCATTGATGCACATTCCCAAAGTGGACAGGGTAGAGAATTGCAAAGGGTTGGGGCCACATACATAAAAGTATGGGCCCCAAAGATTTTAAAGAAACCCTTGGAATCTCTAACAACCCCTTGTCTGCTGAGCAGAGCGATCTCCTAGGGCAGTAAGGTACCAGAAGCTCTTTCAGGTCGTCTGGGCCACGTCCGTGTAGGGCTTTATACATCAGAAGTCCGACTTTACTGGCAGCAGTGCAGTTTGTGCAGCACCAGAGAAGTATGACAGGTACGGGGCGTACCCATCAATAATCGGGCTGCAGCATTCTGCACTAGCTGCAAGCGGCAGATATCAACCCCTGGTAGCCCTAGATAAAGGGAGTTGCAATAATCAAGGTGTGAGGTCACAAAGGCATGGACCAATGTAGGCAGATCACTGGATGGAACAAGGTGCTTAATCCTGGAGATGTTCGCCAGATGGTAAAAGGAAGATTTGACAACCACCGACACTTGCAATCGTAGTGTCAGCCCATCATCAAAAATAACCCCCAGATTCTGCACCTGTTCAGAAGTGGGGAGCTGGGAGCCACCAAGAAAAAGTCCTGAAGGCAAACTAGCTCCCCTCCCCTCTATCCGGTGACCCAGGTCCACAACCAACACCTCCATCTTCTCCGAGTTCAACCTCAGCCAACTTGAATCCATACAGTTCTGGATTTCAGTGAAGCAGTTGTTAAATGTTGAGAGAGCTCTATCCTGGTCGGGTGCAAAAGATAGGTAGAGCTGGGTATCATCAGCATAGCAGTGAAACCTCAGCCCATACCTTCTTATAGTATCAATGAAGGGCAGCATGTACACTGCGAACAGCATGGGGACAACACCGAATTCTGAGATACCCCACATGACAGAGAGACTGGGCCAGAGGAATTAATCCCCAACACCACCCTCTGAGTTCTGCCAGTGAGGAAGGATCTAAACCACCCGAGGACTGTACTAGAGAGGCCACAGATGAACCTCAGGCATTTGAGAAGAACTCCATGGTCCACAGTGTCAAACGCTGAAGAGAGATCAAGAAGAACCAAGATGGAATGGCTCTTCTAATCTCTCGCCATCAGGAGATCATTGAGCACCCGAACCAGCGCAGTCTCGGTACTATGCCTCTTTCAAAAACCAGACTGGAATGGTTCATAGATGTCATGGATGGTCAAATGGTTCTCCAGCTGTAGAGCCACTACTTTCTCAATCACCTTCCCCATGAAGGGAAGGTTAGAGATTGGTCTGTAGTTAGCATGGCAGTCTGTGTCCAAAGAAGCTTTCTTCAAGAGGGGCGTCACCACCACCTCCTCCAGGGACTTAGGAAACTCACCTGTCTCCAAGGAGCACCAGATTATCCATGCTAGGACTGGGCCAATGGTATTCCAGCAACCCTTAATCAGGGACGTTGGGCCCGGGTCCAAACTACAGCATGTAGGGTGCATACCCTGGACAATCCACATAACATCAATGAACTCCAGTCGGGCAAAGGAACTCCAGGAGAACTCGGGGTTAGTGACCAAGTGCCAATCCATAGCTTCTCCCATAAAAGGTGCTGGTTGGAGCGCTGCCTCGATGTCGGCCACCTTAGCCATAAAGAAGTGAGCAAGCTCTTCACACTGTACTTGTGAAAAAGTTCTTCGAACCTGCAAGCAGGCTGGGTTGCACAGTCTGTCTACAGTTTGAAACAGCTGAAGATGGTTGGTTCTGAGCAGCCGCAATCTCCCCGAACAGGGACTCTGCCTTCTTACAGGAGGTTGCAGAATGATAGACTTGGCAATGTTCCATCAATCTAAGATGGTCGGCATCAAGGGCGGATCTCCACCAGCAATGTTCTAATCTTCGACCTTGTCGCCGCATCTCCCTCAAGGTCCCATCACACCATGGGGACCAAGGGTGAAGGGGGAGATGATGAACATGGACACAAGCAATGATATCCAGAGCTGAGGAGATGGTCTTATTATAAGCCAGTACACAGGTTTGGCTGATAATTTTGGTAGTCCACCCTTGATTCCCTTGTAGAGATGGGCCCCACTAAAGCCTGTCTCCTACACTTTACCACCTCACCAGCATTTAAGGACATTTTTAAAAAAGACATTTGATAGGCCCAAATTGTGTCCTAGCCAATTCTTTGAACAGTCTGGGGTGGATCTCACCTGGTCCCTGGGCTTTGTTTGTGTTTAACCCTATAAGTAGGTTAAGCAACCTATTTCCATCAATGGTAATATTGTCAGCTTTCTGATGGCTCAGTTTTTCCATTTGTCCATCACCCTTGTGAAATATGGAAACATAGAAACATGTTGGCAAAAAAGGACTGCCTGGCCCACCAAGTCTGCCCAAGGTGCTAGCAGAAGGCTAGGACTTCCCCCATAACCTCCCAGTATTAGACCCATGTGACTGTCCCAAGCTCTCTTAAAGCACCTGACAGTGACTTCACCTATCACCTCCTTTGGAAGTTCATTCCATTTTTCCACCACTCTTTCAGCAAAATAGTTTTTTCTGGTGGTTCCCCTAAGCCTGCCTCCCTCCCTCTCTCTGTAGCATATACTGCCTGGTCCTCTTGTGCCCCTTTAGTTTAAAAAGTCTCTCTTCTGGTTCTCTCTTTATCCCCTTCATATACTTAAAGGTCTTAATCATATCCCCCTCTCCCTTCTGTGCTCCAGGGAGTACATTCCCAGTTCGCTCAATCTATCTTTGTATGTCAGGTGAGTAAGCCCAGCCACCATCTTAGTCACTCTTCTCTGCACCCTCTCCAGCCTTTCCTCATCTTCTTTCAGGAACAGTCTCCAGAATTGCACCCCATATTCCAACTGTGGTCTGACCAGCTGTTGATATAAGGGGATGGTAACCTCTTTCTTCCTGCTAGTGAATCCCCTCCCGATGCAGCCCAACATCCTGCTAGCCCTGGCTACTGCTTGCCCACATTGTTTAGCTACACTTAGGTCCCTGGAAACAACAATTCCCAGGTCCCTCTCCTCCTCAGTGTCTCCCAGTGCCAGACCCCCAGGTAGTAAGTCTCATTCTGGTTTCTCCTCCCCAAGTGCATGATATAGCACGTTTTTATGTTAAAGGCCAGTTTCTATCTTTTGGACCAGTCTTCCAATAATCCTGGGTCCCTGTGCATATTTTCTCTCCCCTCCTGGTTTTCCACCCCATTACTGATCTTCATGTCATCTGCGAAGAGACACACCCTATCCCTTAGACCCTTAGTTATATCTGCCACAAATATGTTAAACAGCAGTGGATCCAACACTGACCCCTGGGGAACCCCGTTTGTGACCCTTCCCTCCCCTGAGGCAACACCATTTACTATTACCTTCTGTTTTTAACATTTACATATTACATGGTACATATAGGGAGCCTTTTTTAGGAGGTTTGTTTCACTCTGAAGGGATGCAAGAATCTTCAGTCCATAAAGAAAATGTTTATATTACTTCTAACTTTTTGACTAATGATTGTTATAATAGCTTTATTAAAGCTTTTGTAATTAGAAGGACTGTTTTTCTTGCATCCCCTTTAAGAGTTATTAGGGCAAGGAGTTTTTTAATGATGCAAAATAGGATTTGTAGATTTAAAATGACAGGAATATTGAAAATGTTCCTCATTTATTGTCTATTGACCTGTGGTGATGTACACCCTAGCCCAGGTCCCCCCCTTAATTAATGATTATGATACGGATGCACCAAATTATGGAGGTTTGAACATTGTACATTTTAATGCAAGAAGTCTGGTGAAGAACTTTGTTGTTGTTAAGGACTGGGTTGAGGAATGCAAACTAGGGATTATTATTATTATTACAGAAACTTGGCTCTGAGGACTCAATTGGGTTAGCTAATTTCCAGACATTTAGGAAGGATAGGAACAAAGGGGGGGGGGGTGTAATTTTCACTGAGAGTAATTTAACTACTAAGGAAATTATATGCCCTAGTTTGGACTGTGGTATAGAAATCCTGGCCATAGAGATTACTGTGCCCCATAAAAAACTTTTCTTCTCATGGGAACTTATAAACCTCCTAAGGTGGAAGCAGGGGTATTATATATTCTATTACAGTTTCTGTTGAAGTATAAATACTCCCATGAGTTGTTTCTTGTGGGTGATTTTAATGTAAATTGGGGAGATGTTGACCAAAGTCATCCTTTAATTGATTTGCAGGTTGATTTGGGACTGACCCAGCTGATACTGGAACCCACAAGACTTAACCACCGAGAGCCTAAGAAATCCACAATTTTGGATCTCATGTTTACTGATTTTCCCCAGAATTACACATCATACGGGGTACTATCTGAATCATTCTTTGATCACCAGTTGATTTATTTTACTAGAATTAGTATTACTGCACCTAATTCAAGCTATAAGGTATTTTGGAGAGATTTTAAAAGATTTGTTTTCTTATTATTTATGCTAGACTTAGAGAATGTTCAGTGGTCTAGGTTGGATTCGATTCCTTCTGCAACAGATGCCTGGGATTTTTTTGTAACAGAGTTTCTAAATATTTGTGATAAACATGTACCATTGAGATCTAGGAAATCTAAACTTAGGTGAAATACTTGGTTTAACAGTGATTTGTTTAAAGCCAGAGATAAAAAGTGTGGAATCGCTAAAAGAACTGAGCTGATTGGTCTGTTTACAGACAAGCCCAAAATATTTATACATCCAAGATTAGGCTAGCCAAACAGGAGCATGTTAGACTTAAGTTAGATAATTATAAACATTATGCAAGATCCTTTTGGAGGACTATATCTGGCCTAACGGGAAATAATAAAAAGCAAGATGTAGATAACATTATGGTGGAGGGAATTGAAATGGTACTTGGAAGGGAACTTGTAGAGATCTTTAATACACATTTTAGTAAGGTGGGTTCTTCTGTACCCACTAAGGATGCCCAGTTAGATTGTATATCAACTGGGGAGGATAAATCCTCCAGGCAGGAGGCTTCTGGGCTCTTTAGATTTCACCATATCTCACCTGAAGAAGTGAAAACTGAATTGTTGAGGTTGAATATATCTAAGGCAATTGGGTCTGATGGGAATGGGATTCCAGCTAGATTGCTTAAGTATGCTGCCCCTTGTATAGCTGAACCATTAGCCCTCATTTTTAATTTATCCTGTAATTGTAGTGAGTTTCCAGAGGGATAGAAGGTAGCAAGGGTAAAGCCTATCTTCAAGGGTGGGGACAGGAGCGAACTGGGCAATTATAGGCACATCTTGCTCCTGCCACAGATTTCAAAAAACTTTGACAGTTATTTCTATTCAACTGAGAGAATATTTGAACTGAATGGCAAAATGTCTGTTTATCAGTCTGGTTTTAGGTCCCAACACAGTACCAATACTGCATTGGTTGCGGTGGTTAATGATCTGCAGCTGAACCTGGACAGGAGACAAATGGTTGGAGGTTTATTTATAGATCTCTCTAAAGCTTTTGATACTTTAAACCACTGAGTACTCCTGTCCAGGCTCAGCCAGATTGCTATGTCTACTCAAGTCGTGAATTGGTTCTCATCTTACCTAAATAAGAGAAAACAATTTGTGGAGATTGGTCCCTTTAGGTCAACTTTAGTTTATATGTTTAATGGTGTCCCACAGGGGTCAATCTTGGGACCTTTGTTATTTAACATTTATATTAATAACCTTAGTTTTGACCTCCCAGACATAATGTATCATCGTTCTGCAGATGATACTATAATATATGTTGAGGGTCCAACCCTGGACCTGATTTGACCTAAGCTCCCAGATGGCCTTTGATCAGGTGCAGAATTTTTTCAAGAGGCATCTCTTAGTATTAAATTCCAAAAAGACCCAGGTTGTTCTGTTCAGGAATAAGCTATGTAAAGAACAGAAATCAGGTCTGATTATAACAACTTTGGATGGTACTGTTATAATGGAAGGGGATCACTATAAGTATTTGGGCCTTTGGCTAGATTGTAACTTGCCTTGGTCCCTCCACATAAATAATATGATAGTGGGATTAAATAGGAAATTGGGGGCTCACTATAGGTTTAAAAAATATATGTCAAGGGATGTCTGTTTAAATGTTGAGAACTCCCTATTAATGCCTTTTTTAGACTATGGGCATCTCCTATATGGTGGAACCCCTGTTTTTTTATTGGATAGTGTGGACTTGATGTTTCATAGGATGGCTCGTTTTGTACTGGAGGTCCCATATAAAACTCACAGGTGTATTTTGTTTAATAACCTAAGATGGCTAAAGCCTTATGTGCATAGGAATTTATATCTCCTTAAATTTATGTTTCAAATTTGGAAAAAAGGGGTTCCAATCTACATCTCTCAGTTATTTCCTCTTAGAATTATGAAAGACAATCTCAGGGCAGCTCAGGGAATGCTTTATTTAACTCCTAGATGTAATTTGAATGTGGGTAAGTCATTGGTACCCTTTAGAGGGATGACTCTGTGGAATAAAATTCCTGTGCATTTAAGGGAAGTAAATCAGATAATTTATTTCTCTGATTTGAATAAATGGTACCTTGGATGGGCTAGTAGCCTATCCCACTGTAATCAATGTGATATTTATCAATCCTGATTGTTTACATATATTGCTCCTTGTTGTATATTGTATATTTTTTAGACTGTAACTAATGTTGTTTTGTATGTTATGTTCTCTGAAACTGATGTTTGATGTTTGCTGTTTTGATACTGGGACTTCATTGTAAATGAGTTATGCTCAATTGAATGTTTCCCTTATTCATATGAATAGAAAAAGATTTACTACTTTACTACTTACTACTACTAACTCCTATCCGTTAGCCAGTTTTGCACCCATCTAACTACCCCCACCCCCAGTCCCAGTCCATCCAATTTATAGATCAGTCCGCCATGCGGAACAGAATCAAACACCTTCCTAAAGTCAAGATATGCAATATCCACTGATCCCCCTTGGTCCACTTCCCTTGTGACCCCGTTGAAGAACTGTATTAAGTTCATTTGACAGGACCTCCCCTTGGTGAATCCATGCTGATGCCTATCAATAAGTTTATTGTCCTCCAAATACTGCTGAATCCTGCCCTTCAGTAACTTTTTCATAATTTTGCCTACTATGAATGTTAAGCTCACAGGTCTATAGTTACCCACCTCTTCTCTGTCACCCCCCGTATGAAGAGGGATGACGTTTTCCATCCTCCAGTTATCTGGGACCTCCTCCATCTCCAGGGACCTGCTAAAAAGAGCTGCTAAGGAAGCCGCCAGAATATCCCTCAGCACCCTAGGATGCATCCCATCTGGCCCCATGGCCTTGTCCACTCGTAGCTGCTCCAACTCTCTCAAGACTGCCTCCTCCTCGAATGGGCTCATATCAACCCCCATCTTTGCCTTAATTCCTGTACTAATGTCTGCAAATTCCCTCTCCCCCTCTACCCCAAATACTGAGCAAAATAATTTGTTTAATAACTGTTACTTATCCCCATCATCCTCGATCAAGACCCCCTCCTCGTTTCTAAGTCCGTTTATCCCCCTACCAGTTTTCCTTCTCTCACTGACATACCTAAAAAAAGCTTTGTCTCCAGTTTTGACTAACCTGGCAATTTCCTCTCCTGTTTTGGCCTTCGTGCTCCGCACCTCTCTGCCTGCCTCCTATTGCCTCCTCTGGTATATTTCCCAGTCTTACCCCCTTTGTGTTGTCTTGAATTTCTTGAATGCCCTCCTCTTCTCCCTAACCCTGCCTGCCACCTCTGTGCAAAACCAATGAGGGTTCCTGTTCCTCCTGGTCTTATAAGCCCTCCTGACATAGAGATTTGTTGCCCCAGTTATAACCTCTTTAATACCCTCCCACATACCATCCACATTCTTCCCACAGATCTCACCCCTTAAGGCCTCTCACACAGAGTCCCCTATACTGGTAAAGTATACCCTTCTAAAGTTGAGCACTTTTGCCTTGGTTCTAGTACCCATCACAGCTGTACACACAGTGAACCAGACAACACTGTGGTCACTTGAACCAAAGTGTTCTCCCAGCTCAACTTCACCCACCCTGTCTCCATTTGTCAAGACTAAATCCAGCAAAGCCCCTCCCCTGGTGGATTCTCTAAACAGCAGCCTCAGTAGGGCTGCCTGCAGACAATCCACTACAGCCCTGCTCCTCCCCAGTTTGGCAGAGGAAGTGTCCCAACTCGCATCAGGTAGATTCAGATCCCTCATTAACAGCACCTCACCTTTATTAGCCTTTCTCATTATTTTCTCCAGCATCTCCTCATCTTCCAAGTTGGTTTGTGAGGGCAGTCTGTAAATCACTCCAACACGTACCGCCTCCCCTTCCCTATAGGCAATGCTACCCAAATGGACTCTATTCCTCCTGTTCTGCTCTGTAATTCCACTGCCTTGATATCCTCCCTCACATATAGTGCTACCACACCTCCTCTTCTATTGTCCCTGTCCTTCCTGAGCAATGTGTACCCAGGTAGGGGGCAGCATAGTACAGTGGTTTAAGGCTCTGAGCTGCAAATCTGGAGACCTGGGTTTGAATCCCACAGCTCCCACTTGCATATTGTGTGACCCTGAGCAAGTCACTTAACTTCTCTGTGCTCCCAGGTTGCACCTGCAAACAAGCTTTCAGCTTAGTGTGCCACTCCTGGCTAAACAATTGAAAAAAAAAAGGTATTTCCATGTCCCAGTCCTGATCCCCATGACCCCAAGTTTCTGTTATCCCCACCAGATCAAGACCTGTCTCACCATGACTGCTGTCAGGTCTGGCACCTTGTTGCCCAGGCTTCGTGCATTTGTGCACATTCTTCTCCACTTTCCTAGTCCCTTGTGTTCTTGATCCCCCTCTATCTTACCCGTCCCTTCTCCCTCTAGTATATATATTTTTTTCCTGTACCTATTCTTGTTTCAACTTATGCATTTTGAGGAGGGCTGTCTGACCCTTCTGAACCTCTGGAGTACCGTCCTGCCCTCCCCCCCGCTGCAGTTTAAATTTAGCTTACCCTCCAGGAATTCATCCATCCTGCATCAGAGCACTAATACTCCCTCCCAATTTAAGTGAAGCCTATCTTGTGCAAAGAGACTTACATCCCTCCATGCATTGTCCCAGTCTCCCAGATATCCGAACCCTCTCTCCGCACACCTACCTTTTAGCCAACCGTTGAATTCCTCTATTCTGTCCTTCCTGTCAGAACTTGCTCTCAGAACTGGCAGCACCTCCGAGAATGTAAGTGACTTAAACCCTACCTCACTGCAGAACCTGGCCGGTGCCCCGAACCTAGCCTGCACCTCCATTACGTCACTTCCTGCTAGATCATTTGTCCCTAGATGGAATAATAGGTGGGTGTTTTTGTCTTGGGTTTTCCCCCAGGATGGAATGTAATGGAATGGATAACTTCATTTGCCATCATCCCTGGTAAGCATTCAGTCCACATACCCCTACACTTTTTTACTTTCTCTCCCCCTCCCATGCCCTTTATTATTGAGTCCCCCACTATCAGTACTTTTTCCTCGTCAGCCTTCTGTTGTGCTGACTGCCCCCCTTGCCTGCCTTCCTCAGTCTTCCTGGCTGAACCTCCATCCTCATTTCTTTCCCTAATTTTACCACTCCCTCCCCCCTGCACCCCCCCTCCAGGGGACCCCACCTTGCATGGTCCTCTGAACTCTGCCACCTTTCCCTGTTTCTATAACCCTCACTTCCTTGCCTTTTTTCTCTATTTCTTTCACCACCCTTCCCCCCCATCCTTGTCCACTGTGGGACCTGTAACAGACTTCCCCTTCACCTCCTGCACAGCCCCCCCTTTACCTTGACCTCCTCCTCTCTGTCTGATATGTGATCCCCCCTTCTCGTCAACCTTTCCATTTCTGAATTTTGTATACATTGTGGCCCCCTAGAGGGAATTTTCTCCCCCATCCCTAGCTCTTTTGACTTCCTTGCCATAGCCTCTCCAACCTTAGACTCCTCTCTGCTTCCTCCCCTGGGCCCAGGCTCCTGTAATACCTTACCCTGGTGTGTCCACAAAGGGTCCCTCACCTCTCCATCCAATGTTCCTGCTCTTAAGAGATCATTATCTGTGCCTCCCAAATTCTTTTCCCATGCTTTCCCCTCTGTTGGCTCTTCGAAGTCACTCTCCTCCATTACTTCTACTAGTGTAAATCTGTTACCTTGCTCTGTTCCCATGTTACTTTTTTTGCTGCCATTTGAGGCCTTATATGAAGTCTGTTCCCTAATCGCAGACATCTGCCTTCTTTTACCTGGTCATACTATCTTCCACGCCTCCTTTTCCCTAGCTGGCTCCTAGCCTCCTTTCTCTGGATTCCTCTTCTCACCTCTAACTTTGCTATTTTCCTCTTCCCTCGCCCTGTTGTATCCACCTGTCCCCCTTTCTTCCTCCTTTCTCCAAGTCCCTGTATTTTAAGTCCTTTTTCCCAGACTCCCGGTGCATCCCTCTACCCCCTCCCTCTCCATCCCCGGCTTATACTGACACTCCCACCTCACTCCCCTACCCTTTCCTCCCTCCTGCACAGTGCCCACCTTAGCCATCCTATTTCCTCCTTCAACTGTGTGAATTGTTTACACACCATGCAACCACCAAACCTGCAAGCCCAATTTCATACTATGGCTGTTCCACATCCACTACACCCCACCATCCTACCACAGAGGCCACCCCCTTGGTTGCCCCTCCAGCTGCACTGCCTTTCCATTTCAATGTCAGCTAGACTGGAAATATGTCTTGCAACAATTTGAGCTCTCCCTATTCAAGTACCTCACTCCTCCAGCTTTTTCCATCACTCTGAGCAGAATCCTAGTCCCTTTTAATCAGCACTTTAGTTTGCAGGTACAATTCTACCATTTTGCAGTTTGTAATTCAAGGCAGATATATAAGCAGCACTTAATTTTATGGATAACTATCCTACCACTCAGCAGTTCAGTGCATTTATGCAGTACTTGACTTCTAGGTAACACTTTTCAATAGCGCTTTGTCCATAATTACCACACAAGTCCCAATTTGTCCAGTTCTTGGAGTATCTTCTCCTGCAGAGTCCCAGTCAAGCCAAAAATTACAGCTCCTTCATGAAGAAATGTTCCTTTGCCCAGCTGTGAGATCCACGTGCTGCTCCCTGTTCCCCCAGATGCTCCCTAAGACCATTGGCCATTCTTTCAGCTGACTCCTCCCTACTCCAGCATTTAACAGAGGCCGCAGTCGGGGAGGCTGGGTGGATGGGAAGAAAATCTTCCCACAGAAGCAGCTCCCCACCCTGCTTTCTTCAGCTGCCAACTGTGGCCTGCCTCCACTGCTCCCTCTGGCTGCCTGACTGCTGATGTTGTCAAATTCTCCCACTCACCACCAACCACAGCAAAAAAGCAAGCTCCTCTTCCCCTGAATGACCACCGATGCAACCATCCAGCAACTGCAGTCTACAGCCCAGTACAGCTTTTTAAAGCCAGACTGCGTGGTGCTTTTCTCCTGATAGGGCACCCAATTTAAGCCCAGTCCTGATAGGTCCATAGGCCAAGGACCTGATAAGAGGAAAAACCTCCCCACAGAAGCAGCTCCCCATGCTGATTTCTTCAGCCGCTGACTACAGCCTGTCTCTGCTGCTCCCTCTGGCTGCCCAACCACCAATATGGTCAAATTCTCCTGCTCACCACTGATCATGACAAAAAGCAGGCTCCTCTTCCCCCAAACAGCCGCCAATGCATCCAGCTGAGTAGAAGTAACTATTAAAAATATTTACATATCTTCCTCCCTAGAAATTATGTTTACATTCTGTAGCATACATTTTAAATATGTTTATATTTGTAACATTAATATATTTAGTTTTCACCTTGTATATCATTTCCCAGTGTGTAGCAGTAAATGGATATGTCTGGTAGTAACCTTATAATGACACAACACTTTATATTTCACAACATATAACATCCAAAATGTCCTATAATAAACTTAACAGGATGGTGTGCCCTTATTAGGATGGTATTTACCTGTTAAAGATGGTGGGTAACAGAGACAATGTTGTGCAACACAGTTTATGAATAACATGTTTTCAAGCTACACAGTCTATAAATAACCTGTTTTGGAGAAAAAGGTACTTCACAGCTTAAAATAGACATGTTCTTTGTTTTATGATTGGTTTATACTGGGGTGTTGGCTTTTTCAAGATAACACTTTCATATATAACCACTGCATGTAAACTGAATAAGTAGCACCACTATTGATGAAATGAAATTACCTTGTATGTGAAGATGAAGAACTGCAATAACATTTTAGAAATAATCTGAAGGCTCGAGTGAAAATCTTTTGCAAACACAATGCAGACCTTACAATTGGTGCCGTGACTCAGATGTCTGAAGACAGTCTATATGGTTGCTGATGACACCAAAAGAACCGAATAGGCCATGTTGCAGGGAACATCTTACTGCACCTGACCTGATCAATCAAGTACAGAAGGGAGTCGAAAAGGGACTCAGTTGGACTGGGTGAAGTCAGACGTGATTTGCCAGTCAAAATAGACTTAAGTATGGATACCACATTACATAAATATTTATTTTAAAGGAAGGTCCATATCGCTGTCCTGAGAAACAGGAAGATGTGTATCTATGTTTTACTAAACAATGTATGGACAGAAATGAGAAAGTTAAATTTATAGAAACAAAGTTAGCCAACATCTGTCAAATGTATGTACAATATCAGTGTGAAATAACAGCTGGGATGTGTAACATGAAGAGGCAGCTGTTAGAAAGGTAATGTAATAAAGGTGTAGTCCTTCAGGACAAAGAGTTGCAAAAATGTGCTGCAGAAATTAAAAATATGGAAGAAAAAGTAGAGAAGAAGCTACAAAAATGTGCCACTGATACCAAAGAAATGGAGTATATATTAAGTATGGCACAAGGGGAGATTTGTGGTTTAAAAATTAAGAATAATCAGAAGAAAATCTTAAATTTGTAAATAAACAAAGTCAGGCTGAAATTAATGGATTGGCTAGGCAATTACAGCTATTCCTTGCTACTCACTTTAGGAGAAGCACTACGTTTGATTGTAGTACACCATATCTTGTTATGTAGTGCCCAAGGTCACGCTGTTCTCTGAATTTTTGTTATTACTTACCTGGAGAATGTTCAGACAAATAATTGCAAAAACATTACTGTATTCAGTAATGAATGTTATGGTTTCATGACATCAGCTTCATTAACGATAATGATGCTGGCGTGAAGTCTGTCTTTTATTCACTTGAAGCCCATTATTGTTTTCTTTAGTTGAGAGACTCTTGGTTTCTTTATTCCAGGTTAATCCTCGTTAGTGGCATAGTGCTGTAGGATGTATTTTAGAATGTGCCGTCCTGGATTTTGATGTGTGAAAATATTTGAAGTTGGGAAACACGGTGCCTAATCCAGCATATGCTATGTCTATTTGTCACTGTTACACTTTATCAGAGTCTTTAACTGTGTTTTCTGAAGCTACTCTGGTTTATTTTTTATGTTTCATCCAATGACATGTTCCAGTTTGCAGTGTTGCCACACTGTCTGCAAACTTCCTATCTTTTAGATAGGTGGTTGGTTTAATGTTGAAATATGTGGACTGGAGTCCTTAGTGTTGATTCAAGTTAGTATGGTCCCTCTCTCTCTCTCAGAGGAACTGATATGCATACAAATATGTGAGTGGAGTTGCAGATGTGGTAGACGTGTAGCAATGGATGGGGCATGTGGATGGGGCGGCTCCCCTAGGCAATCAATTAAAGAGATTAGATCATGCCAATCAGGAGCGTGCCCAGAACCTCTCATATAAGAAACAGTCCTTGTATACATTGCAAGCAAAGGCACCGCTGCAGTGCCAAATCTCCTTGTAGTTAAGGCAGAATAACTACCTCCTTTTATCTAAATAAGTGTTCAACTGAGCAAAAAGCTGTTAAAACAGTAATAAAAATATGGTAATTTTCACCTTGTAGAAATTGGTGACCTTTTGCAACACAACTTGACCTTCCATGTTTAATCTAAGTTGAGCACATTATTTTGTTAGGATTTAATATATATTAAATATATATTTCCAGGTCCTGCTGTATTGTAAGCTGTACAAGTGAACTGTGATTTACTGTCTAAAAAGAAGTAATCAAGATTTATTTAAATATCACATGTCAACTAGCTTAAAAAGAAGATTTTTTCTATGATTTTTTTCTTGTAACATCTTTCATGGCTCTTAAACAAGCACTAATGATGGCTTCTGCCCTCATTAGCCCTTCTGAGTCATCAGATTTTGTTATACAGGTACATGCCACTGATCAAGTGATCAAATGCAGTCCTGTTACAAAAGCGATCAAGGATTTTACGTCCAGTGGGATATTTTTCTTGTGTATTAACACCTGTAGAAGTGACATATGAAGAATGTGTGAAACACTTATTAGCTGTATGTTGGGTAATACAAGCTACTGAACATATTGTGGGGTTTAATCACATTGTTTGCAAACCTCACATACACCTGTAAAATTTCTCTTAGAAATGGATGCAAGGGGAGTATCCTCTCAGAGACTAGTGAAGTGAGCATTGGCCCTACAAGGGAAAAATATCACAGTAAAAAAAAATGTACCTCACCTGTGTTAGTTAAATTATTGGCATGGCAGGGAGAGGCACATGATTGTGGAACTGTAATGGAAATTGATTTTAAACCCATATTTGCTGCAGAACCAAATACTGAAGCAAGAGATGTTTATGTAGATGGCTCTTGCTTTTGGGAGGATAGACATTTCCACACAGGATATGCCATATGGACACCGTGTACTAATCAAGAAATATTAGTACAATGCCCATCATCATTTTCTGCCCCTAGAGCAGAATTAGAGGCAGTCCGCTGAGTTATTATGGCTTACCCATGGGAGGCTATTAATATCTTCTCAGACTGTTCTTTTGTAGTTAACTCCTTATTGGACTTTTTGCCAATATGGACCAAATGAGGAATGCGGACAGCATCTGGAGAACCTGTTGCATTTGCTCCCATATTACGACATATATGGGATATAGGAGCTCAAACCTGCTGAGAATTGTTGTTTGTAAAGTAAGGGCTCATCAAAAAAAAACCAAAAGATATACATGAACTAAATAATAATTTGGTAGATAATTTGGCTCAAATAGCCGCAAAAGAAACAAACTTATGGTTAGACCCTCTAGGAGGTGACTCTACACAATTGTGGAAAGCTGAAGAGTATGATAAAAATCATCCAAAATGGATAACAGCATCATCACAAGTCCCTAGTTTGGGACAAATCCAAGATACTGATCCTTGGCTTCTTGGTTGTCAGAACCAATGGAAAGATACAGGACAGTGTACCACCAAACATGTTACCATATGGGAAGATATGGTAATATGGGAACGACAATCAGGGTTTCGGAAGTGGATCCCACCCACTTCATTTAGAAAAAAATATTATCATGGATAATCATCATATTGGAGGTCATTATGGACTCCACAAAACATGTAAAATGTTGGTACAAAATATTGGTGGCTAAAAATTGGAAAAAGATGTCAAACAATGCCTGGAGGCTTGTCTCATCTGTGCACAGATGAATCCTCCAGTGCCTGGAAAAAGGGTTCTGTTAGGGGTACCCCTGGAGGACAGTCCTTGGTCCAGCTTACAAATTGATTATGTGGGGCCCTTGCCTACTGCAAAAGGGGGGTTCCGATATTTACTAGTCATTGTTGACATATTTTCCAAATGGGTAGAAGCATTGCCCATATGAAATGATAGTGCTACAGCTACTGCAAAAGCACTATGGGAGCAGGTGTTCTCGCGATGGGATTTTCCCAGAGTCCTTGCAAGTGATAGAGGGACTCACTTTACAGTGAAAATAATGACAGCTTTGTGTGATATCTTAGGTGTCACTCAATGTTTGCATTTACCCTACCATCCACAATCTTCAGGAACGGTAGAAAGGTTAAATCGCACTATGAAAAATGCACTGAAAAAAGCAGTGCTGGATACTGGTAAAGGGTGGGTGACACACTTACCAGGAATCCTAATGGTATTAGAGGTACGGAAAATGAAAGTACTGGTTATAGCCCATACCAATTGATGACTGGATGGGATATGCGGCTGTATTATCCTTCAGATCCAGATCTATCTACACCTGTGTTAGATTGCATCAAAACTTATGTATTTTTACATCAAATACAGAAGCAGTTAGCTCTGTATGTGCCCCATGTTGCCAGAAACTTGGCACAGATTCATTGGAAAAACAAACAGACATGATAAAAAAGTGATACCGCCCATTTAAAAGGGGTTATCACTTCATGGTGAAAAATTTCGGTCAGAAAGGACCATGGGATGCTAATTGGATGGGACCCTATACCATCATTGATGTTTCAGGGTGATGGGCCATTCAGGTCTGTCAAAATTGACAAGGGTCTACAGAGACTAAATGGGTCCATATGGACCAATGTAAATTGTATCAGCCTTTAAATGATAACAACTGGTACTGCTCTGTTTTTCCCAATAGGTGAAAGACAATGATGTTTCCTTTACTTGTTCTGGGCAGTACCTTACTGATCCTGGTAACTTCTGACAAATGTGGATGCCCAGGGCACATATGGAACAGTTTATATAACAAGAACTATGCCGATCATTCTGCATGAGGTATCCCAGTATTGTTGGGAGAATGACATGAACACACTGGATATCTTCTTATGAAATGGTACTTTATTTGTTATGGACAATGTCAAATGTGACATGGGGATGCTGAGTATTCGGCCTGATAGCAATGTGCGTGGTGAACACAATAGCCCAGAAAATGATCTATATCCACTCTACTTTGTGGGGATACTATGAATCTGACAAAAGAAGAACAAGATTTATTTTAAATGAAACTAAAGGACATGTTTCACTATCTACCTAATATTACGTTGTTAAATGCATCTTATACTTGTTCAAGACGTAATATGTGGCATTTTTTATATAATACAACTATTGTGGCAAACTATACAGTAGGGCTAAAGCAATTTTTCACAGTATTGCCATTATCAAATAAATATTCTTTGTTAACTTATACTAGCAGTGCATGATGGCCTGGTATGGCATGTAATGTTAATCAAACAGCATGGCACAATTTTGCTGTATGGAGTATAGTGTATCAGAAACAAAGTACATCAGGGCAAAAATTCTTGCCCCCATCAGATGGTATTATTTGGACACAAAATGTATATCCTCTATATTATCCATGTAAATTGGAGTATTATAATGTTTTGCTACATTTGCCTTTTCCACGATTACCGCCTCAATGTAGAGATCGGGTTTTGGTAATAGTGTGGCAACAGTATTATAATAATACTTTGAATCAATACCATGATAGACACAAATTGTGGTAATTTAGAATTCCTGCAGAAGCATCACCAGGCTTCTCTCGTCGTAAAAGAGACGTGTGGGGCTGGTTGGGCTCAGGATTAGGAATTGCTAATGGTATTGATTCTGTGGTTTTAAAGGGTCATATTCATTCTTTAGAAAGGACTTTAAAAGATATGGCTACTGGACCATTATCAGCTACTGTCAGATTAGCGGCCGATAATGAAGAAATTATTTGGTTTGCATTTAAAGATACTTACAGAATTTGTTAATTATTGCTAAAATAATAAGGATTTTAAATAGCTCACTTTCTAATATGTTTAATGACAGCTATATAGAATTGGCTTGCTCACAATTAGCTGCTAAAGTGCATGCTTCTCTAGTCAATGAATTCAATAGAATTGAAAAAATAGGCTACCTTTAGGAATAGGTGAGACCAATGTGACTAAATTATTGGATCATCCCACTGTATTCCTACCACCCTTAGCTATGGTAAAAGTATGGAATTCACCAAATCAATATGCACATGTGCTGCGACACGTGATTCCCATACTAGTGATAATACCTGTATGTTTTGAACCACCGAAAATATAGTGGCAAATCAGTAATTTGGGAGTATTAATACATGACCAGATCATGAGACTCCAAATACCAGGTGACACTATTATCTCAGTACACAATGAATATGTTGTCTTACCTAAACAACAGTGTGTACAAGAACATGAAACCTTGATATGTGGGGAAGAGACATCAACCGTCCCATGGTTTCCTGATCAATGTAAATTTACCCTAATGTCTGCAAATGAATACCGTCAAGCTTTGAGATGGAACCAATCATGGTGTGTAATCGCAGGTCAACCTTGAAATGTATGGGGGTGTAGTGACAAGACCTAGTGGGTAGCAAATTGAACCCTCCGGGAATGTCCTGCCTATAGCCGAATAAATGTTACCCATATTGATGTTTCCAGTAAGGCCTTGGATTTACTCACTGATTTGGCAACTCCAACTCATTTTTTATTACCCCAAATTAATAAATTTACACTTGGTGCCTTGTTGTATCGTCAACAAACTGAAGGACTTATTTTCTCACAAAAGGCCTCTGCTGTAGAGGTAGAGAAGCAGTCGTCTTATATACCTATTATATCCTGGTGGGATTGGTGCTCAGCTGTTTGGGGTACTAGTCCAACCCTAAAAGTGCTAATATGCGGTATTGCAGTAATCTGTTTCCTTGCTATGGCACAAGTGTTCTTGTATCGTAAAATGAGACAGATGTTCAAACAAATACAAATGTTACAATGGCAACAATGTCTTGTGTGATCTCCAAGGATAGAGAGTCACAAAGCGGGGATTGTAGCAAAAAGTTTAAATACATTTATATATGTAACATTAATATATTTAGTTTTCACCTTGTATATCATTTCCCAGTATGTAGCAGGAAATGGATATGTCTGGTAGTAACCTTATAATGACACAACACTTTATATTTCACAACATATAACATCCAAAATGTCCTATAATAAACTTAACAGTATGGTGTGCCCTTATTAGGATGGTATTTACCTGTTAAGGATGGTGGGTAACATAGAGGATAATGTATGGTCCTCTATCGTTAACCGGTCAGTTAACAGTCGAGAGGTTGCCAGGGCGACCATGTAAACCTCGAGAGCGAAGCTCGAGAGGTTTACTTCACCATGGCAACCTCGAGACGGTTAAAATTGACTGGTTGCCGATAGAGGGACCATACATTATTTTTTATAGTGTATGGTCCCACTATCAAAAATTAAATGGCTTACGTTTTTTAAAGTCACAGCCACGGCCCTTCAGTCCTTCACCGTCGGTTTCCCTTCAGTCGGTTCCCGTGAAAAGCATGCATGTGCAAACCACTGGCTGTTGTTAACCTATCGATGTGACGTAGGATCGATAGGTTAACAACATATCTACGTCACATCGATAGGTTAACAACCTTAGGAAATGATGATTTCCTAAGGTTAACAGCGTTCTAACATACATTATAAAGAGAATGTTGTGCAACTCAGTTTATGAATAACATGTTTTCAAGCTACACAGTTTATAAATAACCTGTTTTGGAGAAAAAAGTGCATCACTGCTTAAAATAGTATGTTCTTTGTTTTATGATTGGTTTATACTGGGGTGTTGGCTTTTTCAAGATAACACTTTCATATATAACCACTGCATGTAAACTGAATAAGTAGCACCACTATTGATGAAATGAAATGACCTTGTATGTGAAGATGAAAAACCACAATAAAATTTTAGAAATAATCTGAAGGCTCGAGTGAAATTCTTTTGCAAACACAACACAGACCTTATACATTCATAGTCAGTGCCCCCTCATTTTGAGCCTCTATTACTGCTATTGTAGTTATAAAATTGTTTATGGTTATCATTTGCAGCAACTGCTATGTTAAATTCTAAGGCTGCCTTACTCTAATTTCTTTTTTTTACAAATCCTGACACGTTTATTTTATTTGTCACAGGCTGCTGGTGTGCTGCTGTGTTTTGTCCTACAATATGTTCTTTCCTTTATCCTCAAGTACATTTTAATTTCCTTGATAACCATGATTTCATGGTATTGTTATATTCAACATACTAACACACTAAGATGGCAGCAGAGTGGGCCTAATAGTCCATTGAGTCTGCTCGAGAATCAGCACCCGGTAGGGGCACCATTGTTGCCCCCCGTCCCGTAAATCCCTCCAGCCGCATCCACCATTGGAGGTGCACCTCTAGGTCTGGCACTACTCAGTTTTACCTTCCCCCATACCTGTCCCAGACCCTCTTGAAGCCCTCCATAGTATTTACATCCACCAGTTCTTCAGGCAGTGCATTCCAAGGCTCCACCACACTCTCTGTGAAGTAATGTCTCCTAGTCTCTGCCCTGAGTGGATATTTGACCTTTCCTGGAGCATATGTTTTAATCAGTATTCTAATTTTATTTTCAGTGACCTCCCATGTTTCTTCCAGCCCACTTACGTCCTTCCATTTCCATTTTTGGAGCTTCTTTCTCATTTCTGTAAAGTTAGCTCTAGAGTGACATTTAATTGTTGTTTTGCCCCTTTTAAATTTTTCTTGGTGGCTTATCATGAAAGTAACTGTCTTGTGATCACTTCCTGAGATTGTCGCCTCCACTCGACATTCAGGTAGTCTACCTTCCACGTTGCTGAGCATCAAATCCAGTATTTTTAAAATGTATGCTCCCTCATGTGGCACTGCACATGCTTCTGTAGGTTGAGTTTGTTTGTAATACATATAAGTTCCCTCTCTCTATTATTTGTGCCTGCCATGATTTCTCAGTTTATCTCTGGCAGGTAAAATCCCCCACCAGATATATTCTGTCCTCAGTGTGTTGAAGAATCTAATGATATTGTACAATTTTTCCTCCTTATCATTTGGTACTGAGGGAAGTTTGTAAACCACCCTCAAATACCATTTTTAACACTTTTTGGTGTAATGACTACCCATATCATCTCTAATTTTTCCTCATAATCCTTTTTGATTTTTATGGCTTCAATGCTTAGTTTTACATAGAGGGCCACTACCTCACCCTCTTTCCCTTTCTATCCCTTCTGAAAAGGTTATAGCCACTAATACTTTACCTCAATCCTCATCCTTATGCCACCGCATTTCTGTGACTTCACAGATGTCCAATTCTCATCTCTCATCTTTGCCTTCAGTTCATCTTTTTTGTTGTTCAGGCTCCTTGCATTTACAAGGATGCAATTCCAGTCATTGGGTCCTATGCATGATGGTATGGAGTGCTGCCACACTGTGTGTGTGAGGTGGTGAGACATTCTGCACCCATTGTGCCCCCCCACGAAGGATGCACTAAGGTTGGGGTGTGCAGCCCATACCCACCTGAGCCCCTACCCATTCGGACTACAATGTGCAGGGGGGATGGGTGGGTGGTTGGGGGGGCCTGCCAGCACTACACACTATGCACAATGGCATGTAGTGCTGCCCACAGGGATTCAGAGACAGCCATGGGGTTATGCCAGGGAGAATTCTGCCATAAGCTCCCAGAGCATCTGTCCCACAACAACAGGATCCCAGCATCAGATGAGACAGGCTGCCCAGGGCCACCCGCCCCAGTACCTAGCTGTACTGCCCATGCTCCCTATGTATGCCGCCCCCCCCAAACACACACATGGGGACACTGGCCCCAGGACTGCAGCCCCCCTGTACAGAACTGCCTGCCTCTGTCTCCTGATGCTCCGGATCCTGGCCCCACTGGCATGGTGTAGTGGACAGATGTAAGTCCCCCACACACCCTCATGGCACTGCCTCCTACTGCTGTACCTTCCCATTCATTCAGGGGCATGGAACATCTGGCAGCACAACCCACCTCTCACCTCCATGGCCACCAGCCATGTGGACATCTGTAGGGGAGTGCAGCCAACATGCCCCCCACCATATAAGGGATCCTAGGAGGCATCTGTGATGGGTATCCCATTGGATGTCCACCCAGGTGCACAGCTCTGCCCAGTGCTGCCCCACATGAACCTATGTATACCCATGTGTTGGTGGGTGGGACCTTGGACAAGTGGCTGGTGATTGTGCATGCTGCCGGTGCGCACATGTCCACAGGTGTGGAGCTGCACAGGTGGAATATGCACCTCAGTTGCAAATTCCCACCCATTATTGCATAGCCACCTGTATTATTATCCTTCACTTGCTTTACTAATATTGGTTTTGTCATGGATACTTTACTGCTCTTTATGTTTGTATCTTCTCCCACCTCCCCTGACCTGCTAATTTGGAGGCTGATCAATGCTTTGACTTGGCCCGTTTCCCAATGTTCTTGCCCCAGGTGGGCTGAGGTGTTACTCATCCTTCGCAAACAGGGTGTAATCATTTACAAACCATTCCCAGTTCCTCTGGAAGAGGAGCCCTTCTTGTCTGCACCATGTCCTTAGCCACCCATTTATGTATTTTATATAATTATTTCTCACAACTCCTCCCCTTGAAATGGGTAAAATTTCCAGTATGATATCATTTATAGCTACACAATTCTCCATTCACTATCTCCCATGCTTAACCCCTTCCTGAATCTTTGCTCAGTAATCGGTTCCTTTTGTCTCTCATAGTTATATGCATGATGTTTGTATACTGCCCCTGGCTGTATTATCCTACACTATACTGTATGTCTTTGACCTTCCTTTAGCAATAGTTTTGCACTGTTAATAAAGTCCTCCATTTCTCTTATTTTATTCTTTCAGTCTAATGTTTCTTTCAAGTGCTGTTTTCAATTTCAAGACGTTTTGTTAATTTACACTTAACGCAGCAGTTATCACTTATTTCCTTCACAGTTCCATACATATTACATATACTACATTTGATACAATCCCCCATAATACCACTTCTCAGAGCCACTGCAACAATGTCTGTGCTTCCAAGGTTACTATCCAGGTCCATCGTACTGTCTGCTCCAGCTGACATGGCAGACAGTTGCCTCTGTCACGCCTGTCTCCACTCGTGCTCACCCTCCTTTCACAGGGCTTGAGCCCTTTATCCTTCGGGGACCCAGAAGTATAGTGCACGTGTGCCATGCACTCAAATAAATTCCAAAACTAAAATGGCTAACACTATATACTGACTTTGCCCCCATCAGTATATCTCACCTTCTAATCTCCTTTTCCTCCCAGTTAGCACTTTTAGTGCCTAAAACAGCCACCCAAAGCATGCTGCAGTGCCCTCCCTGCTCAAAGGGGTGGCACTTCCCAGAATCCTTTGCTTATTTCCCAGTGTTGTCAGGAAACATAGGATGACCAGGAGCAGTTGTAAAATTCGCAATGAGTGTTTTATTATTATTAACATAAAAAATAAAAAATAAAAATGTGTTCAGTAGAACTATTTACAAAGGCAGTTCAAACAGAGAAAACAGTCCTTCATCTGAGGATATGTCTTTATTTATTTCTTTATGGCTCCTGTTTTTGATCTCCCGCAAGGGACCTCAGCTCCCACTTGCTGCCTCCCTACGCCCAGGCTTACCTCCCTGGGCAGGGTCACCAGGCAGGTGCCCCCCAGGTCAATGGTAATGTGCCTTAGCTAACCCCCCAGTGTGGGGCCAAGGGAGTGAGACTCCACCCGGTGGACATTGTTGACAGAGGAGGTGGTTGAGTGGGGGTTCACGCTTGGTGCTGGTATTTTGTGTGCTGTACGGGGGGTAAGGACATGCAAGGATGGCCCATGCCTGCCCTACCCCCCCCCACACTAGTATGGCGCAAGCACAGCAGATGCCCTCAGCTTCTGCTAGGGGTCTGTAGTGTACCAGACACACTATCCCCCCCCAGAGAAGGAGATCAGTCCCTAGGATGCTCAATCTTTCTCCCCCAGTCAGTCCTCCGATATCCCGAGTCCATTCCTGAACCCTGGTCATCAGCATCGCAGATGGATGCACTGCCTCTACACTGGCAGTCTGGCCCCATCTGAGGGTATGTCTAATTCCCAGTTTCAGTCTCTCAGTCTCCCTCTCTCTTTATAGCAAAAGTATTGATACTTGTTTTATAAGTCTTTGTCTGAAAACTCATTAAGAAGACATCCTATTTTTCAGAAAATGTTCTTCTCGGTTTCCTTCAATGTAGGAGCAGCAAAACAGCACATGGTGTCCCAGAACTGACCTCCTGTTGACAGCTCCACAAAAGAGCTAGTGTTGCATTCCTGGTTATCCCCCTAAGTCCTAAACAGCATTTTGCAATCATGTCACCAATATAACTATATACATTTTCAAACCAAGGGATCTAACTTTCACATAAAGATTCACACATATTTTAAAACTTCAGATGTACAGGGGGAAGAAAAGATAGAAACAGCAAGTGAAGGCAGAGACATGGAGGGATAGCGAGACAGTCAGAGTGGCCATTTCCTAGGTCCCACAAGAAAAATTTAACTGCGCAGTCAGACAGACAAGGAACAGAACAGAAGAGAATAAAACAGATCCTTGTATTTAACTCTTTCTATGCAGCACAGTTTTCTACATAACAAATGCGACAGGTCTTATTCAACCTTGTCACATACCCCCTCTTTAAGAGGGAACTTGTTTTAAAGAAACATGTAACATCCAGTCAGCGCTAAACTAAGTGGGCTACTACCCCTGCCTGTGTAGCTAGTGAACAGGTTGAGGGGCCTGGGTCCTATGACGTGATGCCTCTATTTTTATAAGTTGAAACTTGGAGAGAAAGGTGTCACTCGGCATGGTGATTAGGTTTGGCTACTCTGCACAGGGGACCCCAAATAACTCTGGACACAGGAAGCAATAACTGTAATGTCCAATACCAGAAGTTGGGATTCTAAAGTGTGGCTTTTATTCACATCCAGCAGAATAACAAAGCATAGATGGACCCCACGGGGCTACACTCCTGGTAATGCAGATTTATGGAGATCAGAACACATACTCTTTACACTGAAACCCTCAGGTTTCGAAACACTCTTGGCATATAGCAGTGTCAGTGGCTCAGTAGGTAGCACACTCGCCTCTGAGGCCGGGAGATCAGAGGGCTGTGGGTTCAGTTCTCACATCTGGCACTTGGGTTAATATCCCAGTACTGACACTGTAGTGCAGCATGAGAGGGTGCTGCACTTGAGGTGCCGCTGGATGAGACGTTAAACCGAGGTCCCATCTGCCTGATTGGTGGTAGTTCAGGTGGATGTTAAAGATCCCATGGCACTTATCGAAAAGAGTAGGGGAATTTCCCCGGTGTCCTGGCCAAATTTCCCTCATTCACTAAAAAAAATACCACCAACAGCTTAATCTGGTTCAAGGTCAGTTGGCATTCATCTGTATCCCCTTCCCCCGGGTCGTGCCTGAAAATAGGCAAGATTTGTCTAGTGCACTTACCCGGTCAACAAAAGCTAAATAAATAAATTTGGCCCTAACTCAACTCTTTTTTGTTTTCCCTGGCTCAGCTCCCTTGCCAGCCCTCTGGACTACCTTCCTTCTATGGCTTGGCTCTCATGCCAGCCCTTGGACACTTTCCATGTAGCATGGAACATTTCTCGGTGGCTCCCTAAACCACCTCTGAGCACTTCTGGCTCCATCAGGGAATCTTTTTCATCGATCCCACATCTGGGTACTTTCCTCAGGCACTGGCCAAGTACCTGAGAGAAAGCAACAGGTGCCCCAAAGCAAACCCGTAGAGGTAAATTTGGTTACTACTGATGGGGGGTCTCCCACCTCTTGCTCCCATAATTCATACCCGGCCATTTCTCTGGACTTTAACACTTCATCCTCTGAAAACACTTTACTGTGTAGATTCTCTTTAAATGTATGTCACATTTTATCTACTATTCTTCCATCCCACTTGTGCTGAACTTGAAACACAGTTAAAGAGTGGCTGTGTCCATTCCTCTAGACCCCCACCCAGAGTTAAGCAGTCCAATTCCCACAATGTTCAAAACTGTACTTGGCTATCTTTTCCTGACCCCACAATAACAGTCACTTAACTTCATCTTGTCTCAAGTGAAAACACATTGGCCCTTTATCAGAGCAGACTCACCCCTTGGTTGCAGGTGCCCCACAGGCTTTTTCTTCTTCAAAGAAATCTCATCCAAAACTTCTGGTGCCTCAGCACAAACCTAAAATTAGGCAGCTTCTTCTTCCCCTAGCCAGACCACGGGATTGCCCCTGGAAGTAGGCTGAATCCTTCCCCCATCCCCACAGGAATGGGGCCCTGAACCACTGGAAGCGGTCTCTACCACTTCACTTGGCTCTTCTTGGGTTCCTCTTCAGGTGAGAACACACACCTCTAACAAAAATATAGCTCTTTGTCAGAGCTACAGGCTATGAGGGCCTGCAACTGCAGCACACCTCTTCCCATTTTCAAGACTCTACTACAGATAACTTCTGAATTTACTTCAAATTCCCCAACATCCTATCCTCACTTCCCTAGCTGCAACATTCCAGTGTGGCTTATGCAGCTGCAACAGTTCTAAAATTATGTCATCCCTCAGTCTCAGCTGAGACTGAGAACAGAGTGAGACAGTGTGAAATCCATTTAACTGGAGTTTCACCAGCTGCCTTCCCTGCCTGCCACTAGGTCTAACTGGGATTCTTGTAACCCCGGGTAACGGGGGTTACAAACAGGTTTCCAAAACTTTCTTCAGATTCTCTTTTAACATCAGCTTATAATCTTTACAGTTGTCACCATCTGCAGTATCCCTTTTCTCCATAACAACCAGTACAGCAAACAGTCAGATTTAAACTCACACATTTTTTTAGCCTTCTGAATTCTTAACTGCTGATCAATATCTTGACAGAAAATAAGCATCGACATTCTCTTTTTCAGATTTGTGCAACACTTTGAATTTAAATGGCTGTAGACAGTACCAGGTACCACCTTGTGATTGTAAAATATTTATCCTTCATTGGTTAAGTCAACAGAGAGGATTATGGTTGGTTAGAAGTACAAAGTCAGCTGCCAGCAAATAAAACTTGAGGGACTCAATGGTCCACTTTGCTGCAAGGCATTCCTTTTCAATGGTGGAGTACCTTTTTTTCTCTGTTGTGCAACTTCCTACTGTTATATAGAATGGGATGTTCCTTCCCACCTATATTTATTGTTCGTAATCAATATTTTATTGAAATATAATGCACACCCCTGGAGTCTTTTATTGCTCTTATAAAATGGCTTTTAAATACGTGACTTAAAATGAATGAAAATAAGAACAGATTTTAGAAAGATAAGAACTGTACCATTCATTGAAATATGTTTCCATCTGAACTCTGAATACAAAAAGATAGTTCATATTCTGGTAGCTATGGGGTTAGCTAAAAACATAAAACCTATTGAAAACTGTGTGTGGCACACATTTTTATAAGAAAGTGTTACCGTGCATTTTTAATCAATACAAGTACTGTTTTTTTAATGGAAATGTATTAGAAACTTTAAAACCTGCCAGGTTGCCATTTTTTTTGGGGGGGTGGGGGTTGAGGTACTAGATTTCACCTGAAAATGCCCATGTATGATTCAAATGTATGTGCTTTTATAAACTTCAGTAATGTATTTCTGCAGTTTGACTCTGCCTCTGCCTACGGTAAGTAACTGTGTTTTCCCACCTTTTCTCTTTGTTTATGAAGTATTATTGCCTACTTTCTTTATGATGTTTTTTTTCCTCTGCCTTTCTCCACAATTAAAATATGGAATGTTTACCATGGAATGCTTATCACAGAATACAGGGATTCAAAATTCTGCTCAGTGCCACTAGCAGAATGTTCCTCTCCAAACAGACTACACACAAACACAACAAAGGCCTTTCTTTAGAGTCATAGACTCAATTATCCCACTGTCAGAAAAAGCAGAAGAGATTTGCCTGATGAACAATTAAAGACAGAAGGAGGATTGTTGATTGTCAGCAAAGAAACCGTTGTAAAGAAAACTATGAACAATGCTTAATGTTTCTAATTTGTTTACGTGTGTACTGTAAGTAGTTTATGATGATAAGGGAAACAACATTTAATTAATTTGTTTTATTTTTTATTTAAGGTAGTTTTAGTTTGAGGGCCCAGTTGAAGTTTGTTTCACACTGTAAAGGTAGCAGCCATGTTTGTGATGGAAAATCAATTCTGGTTGCAGGGGAACTGGTGGACCATAGTTCTGGTTATAGGAAGACATGTTTGCTCATTGTGTGATGTGGTTTAGGACCAGGATGACTATGCAGTATGCTCTAGTATTGAATGGTTACCTGACTGGTTTTAACCAATCAAAGTTCTTTGATTTTTAGACCCATTTTATAATCATGGATATACAGTACAGCAAATACAAAATCAATATTTGTACTTTAGTTATACAGTAAATAAATGCAGAGGTATGATGAAACAAACATGTAATGTTATTTTGAAACAATTAACTGACATTCTAGAGATTGGGATAAGGGAATACTGTTGACCAATGGTATTGCAGTGCTTACTGTAAGCTGTCATTCAGTGACAGCTTAGCTGGTGGGCAGCCATGGAGGTGTGTGTGTGTGTGGGTTTTCTGCCTGCCAGCTATAGTGGCCATGCTGTGACGGGGGGGTGGGGGGAACGGGGTGGCGTTTGGGTGCCTCAGTGGGTAGGGGGTCCACTTGTCTACCAGGGACATATAAGAACATAAGAAAAGTGTCAGCAGATGGGGACCATGCAATCCATCTAGTCTGCCCCAGAAACTAACCCCTTCCCTATGCAGCCTTCATCCTAACTTGTCTTTTATATCTGTCCCATGTGAGTTTGATGTGTTTTTTATGCTATGATCAGGGCTGGGAGGGGGGTACCACTAGACTACTAGGGTTAAGAGGGATCCTTTTATTATATGACATGATCGTGGATGGGGGGGAAAGGATACTAGACTACCAGGTGGCTGTGGTTTGTTTTTTTTCTTTTTCACACGGACTTTGCAGGGTGCCCAGTGCATTCTGCCAGACCTCGTTCAGGTACCTCAGTGTTCTTGATGAAGCTCTCACCTTTGATGACCATATTATGGCCATGTGTAAGGCAGTGAATATGAAACTTGGTGCCGCTTATGGGACCAGTCATATGCTCACTCCCTCAGCCAGACTGAAAATAGCCAGGGGCATCCTCCTTCCCTCTCTGGCATATGGCACAGTCACCTATATAACAGCCTCAAAAAGCACCCTAAGAAAATGGGACACCACGTACAATAATGTTGCCAATATGCCTTGGCCTCCCCTTGACTAAAGCACCATTGTTCACTGTACGTTGATCTGAACTGGCCCTCCCCATCAGCCTACAGGCATATTGCCTATGGGTCTTTGCCTGACAATATTATTAGATCCAACCTACCCTCCTCCCTGGCCACCATGATGGTGCCACAGTCCTTCCACTATGGCCTCCACTCAAATGAGCAGTCACTTCTTTATACTCCAAGGTGCAAAACATAGAAAGGAACCCTTGCCTTCTCTAGCTTCACTCCAAGATACTGGAACTCTCTTGCAGTTGAAATTCGCTCCGCACCCACACATGATGCCTTCAAAAGATTGCATCATACCCATATCACAAGTCATAACCAATGTACTTGCTTTAACCCCCCCCCCCAGGTCTTCAAATTCCCCCTTGCTGCCTCTTTAGGCCAAAGCCTTTTCTCACCATGGCACTTCCATTAGACTGTATATGGCAACCCCTTTTCAACCCTATGACCTTATGTAGCATGACTATTGTATCATAAAATGATGGTACTCTCAACCGACTGTATGTTTTTCTCTCATCTTTACTACTTACTTGTATTTTGTGTTTTTCTTGTTCACTCATAATGATATGTCCTTATCTGATGTAATCCTGCCTGATTGTATTTTACTGTATGATGATTCCTTTAATGTTTGTAAACTCCCGGGTCATGCCTGAAAATAGCCACTTTGTGGCTATGGCACCCACCTGGTAAACAAAAAATAAATAAATAAATAAATAAATAAAATGGGGTCATAATGACATGCAGATGGTTCCATTTGCATGTCACGATCTGAATATCTGGAATTTGCACCTGGCGCATCCCCATTCCAAGTATTCAGACCGCTCAGGGGGATGCGCTGGCACATGTTCAGCAGCTCCCATATGCACCACCCGCATCTGTTGCTATATTCAGATGGGATGCGCGTTGTGCATCTCATTTGAAAATAGCACTTTTGCTCTCTGGAGCAACTCAGTTGTGTGGAGCAAACACTTACACCCTTTCTAGGTGCAGTTTAAAAATCCTGGCCTGTATGTTTTGTGTTTCACGTAACTTTGTACTGTTAATGCCACCCCTGTGATGTTCTTCTCAGCTTATATACTGTAACATGCAAATACAGTATAGTAGCCTACACTGCAAATTGAGCAGTTTGTGCACCAGTGGAATCCACTCCTGCCTGTTGTGAGATTTACTCACAGGCTGAGACACAAACTGAACACAACTGACCAATCTGATTACAGGATTCTGCATTATGTCCATTATACTGTATGCCTTTTGTGCCCTCTGTTACCCTCTGCCATTCTCTGCCATCCCAGGGCATGTGCACTATAAACTCCGACTGAAAATTAGAGGTGGGTGCTGTCCACAAGTTGCTGCTCAGTCTCTGTCTAATGAGTTATACAGTTATCTATGGTTATGAATTTCTTCTCTCTGTATTCTAAATTGTAACTGTACATTTGTAAACATTCCTTATCCCTATTTGTAACTGTATTTGTACTTGCAACTGTACCTGTACCTTTTGACTATGCTTATGTATGTGCCATCTGTATGGCCCGGGTCACACCTGAAAATGGTTAATTGAATCAGTACAGTTACTCAGTAAACAAATACATACATACAGTACATACATACACACAGTACATACATACATAAATAAATCCACAGGCTTAGACAAAAATATATGTTTAGGGCCATGGCACAACTCCAGCAATGGTTTTTCAATGCAGCAGAAGTGATGGTGGCATTCCCCAGGACCAAGAATGACAGCACCCAACAGGATTGTATATGCTGCATCTCAGAACTGTGCCTCACAGCCATCCTGTACTAGGGAGGAGGACACAGTCCTCACAGCCATCCTGTACAAGTGAAGAGGACACCATCCTCACCACTGTCCTGTTTTAAGAGGTACAGCTGTCACATTCTGCTCAGCTGTTCTTCATTAAGTGGGGTCCCCTCACATCCTACTCAATTATCCAACATTAAGAGGGGCTTTGCTACTACCCTCTCAGCAGTCCTACATTACAGGCACATCCCAAACATACTCCACAACCATCCAATATTAGGGGACATTCATCACAGCGTTCTCAGTCTAACATTAGGATGAAGAGAAAGGTTTTGCACTCACAGAGTTCAAAAAAGGAATCAGCACAAAACAGTAGCTTTTAAAGTATTTATTCAAGCACTGCAGAGCTCCTGGCTGCCACCCTCTCAAAAGTGGGGATACTACCCAGTGCTGGAATAAATACTTTAAAACCTACTCTTTTGTGCTGATCCCATCTTTGAACTTCACAATTGCAAAACCTTTCTCTTCTGTGTTGTGTATAAGCTGTCTTGCTTTACAGTATCTGCCTTCTTCAGTGCATGCCACAGCCTTTGGTTGAACTAACATTAGAATGACCTTTCTTATGTACCTCTCAGATATCATTGATTAGTGGTGTACACCTTTTTCATACCTCTCAACTGTCCCACGCTAATGAGGAAACCCTTCACAAATCACTCAACAGTCTACCATTGGGGGCACCTCCCACCTGCCACTGTCCCACATTGGGGGGAGGGCAGCTGTCATGTACCTGTGAAGTATGCCACATTAGGAGGTGCCCGACTCACATACCTCTCAACTATATCACATTAGGAGGGACATCCCTTAGTTACCTCTGAACTGTCCTTAATTGGGGGGGTTATACCCTTCCCATCCCTCCAAGCTGTTCCATTTAGAGGGCACCACTTAAATATGTACCTATTAATTGTTGCACATTAGTGGAGATCCCTCTCACCCACTAATCAACAGTCCCACATTGGAGCAACCCCTATTATATACCTCTCAAAAGCATGAATACCACTCACCCACCTATCACCAGTACCATATTGGGGTGACTCTTCTCACATATCTTTCAAAAGTGGGGATACCACACATACACTTATCAACAGTCCCACATTGGGGTCACACTTTTCACATACATCTCCAAAGTGGAGATCCCAGCCAGTCCAGTGGCATAGAGGGCTGAGACACTGGGTGCCTTACCTCCTGCCACGCTGGTGACCCAGGATCAGGAATGGACTCGGGTTACTTGGGGGCCAGTGGGGAGAAGAAGGATTGAGCATCACTAGGACAGCTTTCCTTCCTCGGGAAGGGGGCTTAGTGTGGCACTCTGCTTTCCTGACACCCAGTGGTGGCTGAGTGCCAGCATATGCTCGCTACCACGTAAGGAAAGGATCCCATGTTCAGGATGCCTCAGCCATTTCTGAGGAAGCAGAGCTGGGACATTGCACCCATTGTATGTCCATGGGCCCGGTGAGAAAATCAGAAGGAAAAAACACCCCATGCAGCAGGATGACAACCAACCATCTGCAGGCCCTGCACCGGTAGCAGGGCACAACCACAAGTCCTGTGGCACGGGATGCTGGTGAAGGTAAGTCCCGGAGGGGCCAGGTGATTGAGCTGAGGGAGGATTGGTCAGATGGGAGCTGACAGGGATACCAGGAGATAAAATGTGTTTTTTAAAAAAAAGGGGGAGATACCACTCATGCACCTATCAACAGTCCCGCATTGGAGCGACACCACTAACACTCTTCTCAAAAGTGGGGAATACTACTCATACACCAAACGAAAGTCCCATATTGGGGTGACACCTCTCACATATATCTCAAAAGTGGGGATACGACTCATACACCTATCAACAGTCCCACACTGGGGCAACACCTCTCACATACCTCTCATATTCACCAGTTTAGGGGAGACACTAGACCTCAGTACTTCTCAACTGTCTACATTATCAAATAGCCCCATGCTACTGTGGAAAATACAACAGTAATGAATCTGTTAAAAGCAGGAGCTTAACCATTGGCCATGCTCCACTGGCGTTTTCACCCCTGATACAGTACTAGATACAATGTAGCTTCAAATGCATCCACCTGTGTTATTTTGCATTTACACTGAATGTTATTGCCCAGGTGCAGTTTAAGAACGTACTGTATCCTCACAGCAATCTTATTTCCTCAGTGCCAAAATGACTGCTTGAAACTTAAAGCAACTGTGCAATGACAATTTTTTTTGTCCAAAATGCTAGTTTCAGCTACAATTGACAAACATATTAGCATACCTGTCAAATTTACTTTTCTATTTACCTTTCATGCTGTCTACCTTGAATTTTTTAAACGCCCTCAAGCCTAACCCCTGCCACGTCCACAGTGCTATTTGTATGCCAAAGGTGGCAGCCATCTTTTTTTCTTGAAGAAAACTTACATTAAAACATTTATAAAATTACTCAGACTCTGGTAGAACTTGAAACTTATACCACCATATAAAACTGGTAGATGTCTGGAATATTTTTGTAGTTAAATAGGCTCCCAGTTTTTTGCTTGCTTTGCTGCACTGCTACTTCAGTGAAGAGCAGGTGTTTTGCATCCTGAAAGTTTTCTCTGAACTGGGTAATGCTGCTGGCCTTATCTGTTGCTTTATCTTGAAATAATTTATTGCCAGAGCTGAGAAACACAATCAAAACATAAACAAAAAATGAGACCAATATTTGTTAAATAGGGGATGATGTACCAGCAAGGCTGGAGATGCATGTTTATGGGCCTTGACGTTCTATGTATCTTTCTTTCTTAGTATGAAATCATATAGATGAAACAGTTACAGTGAGATCAATGTTTTGTTAGTTTGAGTAACCTAGACCAATTTCTGTTTATTTTTCTTTCATTAACCATCCCAGATTTTCTTATAATTTACAATGATGAGTCCATCTATTTGTCCTAAGTGCAAATCTTGCTAGACAGTTATAAGTAACTACAGCCTTTCTTAAAGCAGTGACATTAGCAAATCCATATATATGAATTGCATAGTCAATGACTGGTATCAATAGTTGGTTTACAATTGGCTTTCTAATTGTTTCATATACTCAATGTCCAGTGTGTTTTAAGGCTCCCAATTTTCTATATATTTTTTTTAACCATTTCTTCAATATGGTAATCAAATTTGAATTTTTGGCCTTTCTAAAATCCCAAATATTTGTATTCTGAAACCTGAGTCAAACTTTCATTACTGTTTGTTTTTATTTCTGTCAGTGGAATTTCTTCCCCAGCTCTTGTATTGTTCAAATAAAATACCATGCTTTTAGATTTTTTTATCATTTAACACTAAAATTAGATTTTCCAAATCAAGTTTGAATTTCTGTAAAATCGCTTGTAAATCTTGCTGTAATTGTGTGATATTTGTTCTTGTAGTCAATATTACTGTATCATCAGCAGATAATCTGACTTCTGATTTCTTCATTAGATCTGTCACTTGATTTGTATATATTAGAAACGATAGGGGGCCTAAAATTGATCCTTGGGGGACGTCGCATTGTACGATAGATTTCTTTGAGAGTTCATTTTCCACCATACTCTGTTGTGTTCTTCTCGTTACGTATGATTTAAACCAGTAACATGCTTGATCTGATATGCCAGTTTATGACAGTCTGTTTAATAGAATCTGATGGCCTACTGTATCAAAGCTTTTGATGGATCCATGAACACCATGACCACCAACATTCCCATATCAACAGAAAATGCTACTACACTTATTAGGTCAGTGAGTACAGTGCCCATGGAATGTTCTTTTCTAAATCCCAACTGGTACCAGAACAACAGGAAATACTTCTCCAAGTAACTGTACTATGGGACACATTCAATGCCCCTATACTTCAGATTCCCACTCACCAGCTCAGCAATTGGGTTAAAAAAAAACAGCCCACCAGACACACACTGAAAATGAGATGTTGCATCTCTATTTGGCTGTCCTGGGTAAAAACAAACAAACAAAAAAAAAACATTTTTAAATTTCTGTGAATCTTAAAAAATGCATACAATTATTTTAATTATTATCTTTTGTAAGTGCCCTTGTCGGCTGCTAAGTGCTTACTGTTGCCATTAACAGGAGGTTCTTGGGTAAAAAATAATGTATTTGCTCAATGAGTTGCATCATTACAAAAAGAACAATTTAAATAAACAGAAGAAGTAACTTCTCATCCGTGTGTTTTGTGGGAGCTACAGGAATAAACCATTTGCTTCTGCTGTAGCTCAGATGGTGTTCCCACCAGGTGGCACACCATCCTGCACATACTGAACTGAGTGGTACAATGCAGTTAGTGAAGAAATGATGAAAAGGGAGTTAGATCCAGCCTAAAGTACCTAGCACAAATAACAACAGAGGGATCACTCTGGTCTTTTGAAGCAGTGCAGAGGACATTTAGGATACCACACAGAGATTTCTATATATACCTGCAACTTAGGCACTACTACAATGCCCTCACCAGAGGGGTGAGCAACCCTGAACTACACCCCACACTGATCACTAAACTAATCCAACTGAACACTACTCTGAACCAGGGACATCTCATGTCTGTCTTCTGTGAGACCCTCATAGCCCCCAAAGAAAAGCTCATAGAAGGTACGCATCTACAATTGCAAGAGGAGTTAGGGCTACCCATTACCACAATAGACTGGCAGCTTGCGTATGAGCACACAGCGAGAGTCACCAGCTCCCACCAGTGGCATGAATATGCCTGGAAGAACCTAATTTGATATTTTTAGAGCTCCAGTTATTACCAGGCACTACTTGCCTATTGGTGCAGCTGATTGCTGGTGTCAGTGTGGCAAGAAAATGGCACCCCACACACACATCATGTGGCCGTGCCCCAAATTAAAGCCCTTTCTAGTGTTCATCCAGTTTGAGCTCCAGGAACTTTTCAGCAGGTAAGTGCAGCTTACAGAGAAAATGTATATTCTCCTACACTTCCCCCATGGGTTCAGAGACCCTAACACCAGATACTTTCTAAGCCTCCTTATAACAGCGGTCTAGAAAACCATAACCAAAGCATGGCTTACCCCAAGAATTCTGACCATCCAAGATTGGTGGCTCGTGACCGAACAAATTTACCAAGAATCCCCCATAAACTTAATGACAGAGAGGAGAAGGGTGACTCCAGATGGACAATTTGGTTTCTATATTATATGTTAAAGGATGGATCCTTTGTCCCTTAAACTTGCTGCACCTCCTCCTCCTCCTCTCCCCATTGCATTGCCCTAATAGTCTTTAACAGGATGTTGGCACTGCTGGGGTCTGGGTCTCTGCTCCTAGGGGCACTTCCTCTCACCCTCTTCTCCTTTGGGTAGGCTTACGCCTCCATATAGTCTTCTATATTGGGGACTCATAGAACTGCACTCTGATAAATGGGGATGCAACAGAGGTGTTAATGTTTTGCTTTTCTTATCCTAGGGATGTTGTAAGTGAGTTCCTTCTCTGACTGTCATACTAAGTAAAAGAGTACCAATGAACTAATCACTCACTGTATAGAATATGACGAATTAAGATGTATTGGGTTCTTACCAGAAGGGACCGTCCCAATCAAACTTATCAGTTATGCTTTAACGAAAACCTGTAGATCTGTCAACTGTACTTTGTAAAAACAATAAAGATGATAATTAAAAAAAAGGGGGAGTTGGAATACCTTTCATAATGAGTCAGTGGAAACTGTTTGCCATCCTCTGACCTGTTCAGGCATGCAGCCACTTATTAACTGAACAAAAATGAGAGAGAATATTGAAGTGGCAAGCAGTGGTGTCACAGCATGACATTGCATATTAAGAAAACAATTGTATTAATGATGGGGGGAAGGAAAAAAACTTTTATTCTACATCAGTAGCCTCAGAGTTCTCATGACAGTGAACCATTTTCTGCAGCAAAATTATAGCCAGCAGTTAGCTGTTGATCTTTCAGAAGTGTCGCAATTCACAGTAGATTCCTTGTTTTTCAGGAAGCACGCAAAACCAGAGAAGTATGGAGAATTGCAGTTAATGTGAATTCCAGTGTGTTGCAAGGTTACAAAAGGTAGATATTTGATAAAATGCAGTCAGCCGGATGCTACAGTAGACACTGGTCAAGCAAAGGTGGCAGGTAAGAATCCAAAGGAAACTGTCAGATCTCCACCTGGAATCAGTAATCCCCCACTCACAGTGATAATTCTGGGCTCCAGTAGCAGGTGAAGTCATTGGTATGGCTAGCCTGCAGTATGTTTACCAAGAAGCAGTACCTGCTTTACTAATAGCTTGTACCAGGATATGAATGACTTGTCTGTCTATAATAAAAACTGAGATGTTAACATTCCTTTAAAATGAGCACCTTTACCTGTAGACCTGACATTGCCTACTGAGGTCGCTGAGGAAAAGGAGGGTGTTGCCAGTGAGCCCACACCATTCTAAAATGCTCTTCACTAACTGACTCCCCCATGAGAGAAGATCATGAATGTTGCTGAAGTGAAGGGTTCATGGGCAGCTTAAAGTTTTGAAAAGCATCTGCTATTGGCAGCCTGCCATTTCATTTTAAGACATGCTAGTTTGTAAACTTTGCTGTGTGGTTTGTTAACTATTATTTCTGTGTTGTACTTTGTTCAAGTCATCGACCCCAAAGCTCAGTCATTTTATGTCTCATTAATTTCATAATAGTGAAGTGTGTTTAACAGTTCTTTCTGCATCACTTGAGAATTCAGTGTGTTATCTGACGGTCCTTCAAAAATACATTTTGTACAAAAAGTATAGCTAAAATCAGATGTTTTCTGAATTATTTGTGTGACCTTGACTGACTACTTATCCAAACGCCAGTGCCAGCTGCCAGCTACCAGTGTGCTCTGTTCTTTGGTTGGGGAAGTGAGTGGCACATTTACTGACTATATTCCCCACTCCTCCCTTCCCCCCACCCAGGTTTCACTAGTGTTCCTAGATGGCAAGTTTCGTGTTAATTATTATAAATCATGTACATGATTTCCACCAAGCAGCACACACGACTGCAGGGCATCTTGCCATCAGCACATTTGCCACTTTGTGCTGCAATGGTAAAATGGAGCATTCAACTTCAGAGTCATGGACAGGAGTTGTACAGTGGCTTTTAAAATACCACATTAAGTGTGAAACCTAATGTAAATCACTAGACAGTAATTGAGTGAATGGATTTGTAGTATGTTTATTGGTGCTGTGACAGTTATCTCTTATGCAAGATCACTGTACAGTAACTTGAGGGATGTATAATACATTTGTTGGTTCTGTGAGAGATGTTGTTAGTAGGCCAAGCTGCGTAGGATGGCACTCGTATATCACAACAGATATCTCAAGCCGCCCTTATCAATAGTGTACAGTGTGGTTATAACTCAGTTTCCAGTTTTTACTAAATATGCCTATTTGGGTAGTGCATACTCCATCCTTGGCTGGATCATTGCAGTACAGTGCAGTGGTTTATGGTTCGGAGCTGCAAACCTGAAGACCTGGGTTTGAATCCCACAGCCCCCACCTGCATACTGTGTGATCCTGAGCAAGTCACTTAACTTCCTTGTGCTCCCAGGTTGCACATGGAAACAAGCTTCAGCTTAGTGTGCCTTTCCTGGTTAAACAAGTTCCTCTTTTCCTTTCCCTATTTTAATTTATTCTATACAGATGTGTGCATCAGTGCTCAATATCTCATTTCTGTTTTTTTAAGTCTCATTGGACTTCCTTAACTTAAAGAGACAATATAGGCTAGAGGGTTAACGCATCACTTGATGAAGCTGGAGACTCAGCAGACCTGGGATCAATCCCACAACCGCCATTTGCATACTGTGTGGCTTTCACAAGTCACTTTTTTTTTTTTTTTTTTTAGTTGTTTAACCAGGTATAGCACACTAAGCTGAAAGCTATTTTACAGGAGCGACCTGGGAGCACAAGGAGGTTAAGTGACTTGCTCAGGGTCACACAGTATGCAAGTGGAAGCTGTGGGATTCAAACCCAGGTCTGGTCTGCTGGATGTCACCAGATTTGCAGCTCAGAGCCTTAGACCACTGCACTATACTGCCTCACTTAACTTCCTTGTGTTCCTGGGACACACTTAGAAACACACTTGAGCTTTGTGTGACTTTCCAAGCCACAAAGTCTAAAATTAAAAGCAAAACAATTCTTTTACATACCTGAAAATGTACCTTTACTACCAAAACGTTAAGGACAGAGCATCTGCAATTTTAGCAGACCTGTACCCTGTTTTGAGTGGTTAATAGTACTTTAAGGTTAGACAGGACAAGGAATGGTGTAAGGTTTAACTTCTGCCAGCAGAATTCCAACAAAATCACAATTCTTCTTCTAAGAAATTTTGTGAAATAGTCCAGGAATACTTCATGTAATTTTGTCACAATCTAATCTGCCACGCCCCCTGGGTCTGTGTGGTGGCTGCTTGTGTTTGTCTGTGTCTGTAGCTTAGTTTTTGTGGATTTACATGTTTTTCTGCTTGTGGTAACTATACTATTCTTGCTCACTACATCCGTGAAAGTCTCCTGGACTGGATTTCTGCAAAAAAATCATCATCAGGTATCTTTATTTTCATTTTAAAATCAACTTTTTGGAAGCTATCCCAAGCAAAACACAAGTGAAGCAACTACATCTGACAAACTTGGGACTCTGGGTCCTGCTGGAATCCACATTTCGCCTGACCTGCTCCATGATCTGTATGTGGGCTTTTGCAACCTGTTTGAATGACAAAGAAGCATACAGACAAGGGATTTCACATCCTGCATATGTGCAGGTAAAGCTAATCACCTTCATGAATTTTAACATTTCAGTGACTCTGGACCTCAGCTGTTGATCATTCTTTTGGCTTTTGACTTAACCACCAGGTACCTATCTGCAAGCGACTGGGTGCAACTGACAAGCTACAACAAGGATAAATGGGCATATCATCCTCTATTACTAACAATCTCCTTGCTCTGGGTCCCTAGACACCTGCACTGGTCCAAGCTGTAGAAGCCTCAGAAGTGTAATTCAATTGACTACAAAGTACAGCAACTGTCTCTTAAACTCCTACTCTTCCTCCTCTTGATATCAGGAAGTGTCCACTCAAATCCTGGCCCTGTCTCCTACAGTACAACAAAGCCTGCCAAAATGGAGGGTGGGCTCAAAATTGCTACCTTAAACATCTGCAGTCTCCTCCCAAAACTGGCCTCCCTTCAAATCTTTGCCAGCCAATACAACCCGGATATCCTTGCCATCATCGAAACTTGGCTGACACCTAATACTCCGGATCATGCCATCTCTATACAAGGCTACAAGATATTCAGGCTGGATAGGACCTCAAAAAGAGGGGTGGTGGATGTGCAATCTACATAAAAGGACTACCTCACCTGTCTGCCTGGTTCTTATCCCACCACAGAACCTCAGTGCAATTCCTTCCTATCAAGATACTACTTGGTGCCCAAAACAAAGTCCTCACGATTGCTGCTGTCTATATCCCACCAAAGGATCCTGATTCCGGCCTACAGGCTGTCCTCGAGTTCATAAGTACACAACCTTCTGACATCGAACTCCTTCTCCTTGGGGACTTTGATATAAATTGGCTTGCTCCTGATGCAGGGTCAAACAAAGATGCCATCCTAGCAGCAAATTTAACACAAGTGGTAAACTCCCCTACCAGGAAAAACTACAAATCAGGGACCAGCACCCTCATTGACTGGATCCTTACTAGCCACCCTACCTGTATAACCAATGTAAGTGTTCTCCCTGACTCGCTTAGTGATCACTCAATAATATGTACCTGACAAATAAGTTTCATAAGTCACCTCCAAAACCATCTATAGCCGAGTCCTACCTTATGGCAACCTTACTCATCTCAAGACCTGTCTTAGGCAGATAGACTGGTCCTTGATTTACAAAACTCAAGATGTTGACCTAGCCCTTGATTACTTTATTACTACTTTCAACACTGCCTGCGACACCTATGCACCAGTAAAAAAGCGCAAAATCAAAGCACTCACAAATCCCTGGCTCACTGCAAAGCTATTGGCACAACTCAAAAGTAGGGATCACCTCTGGGCCACTGCAAGAGCTACTGGCACTCTGTCGGACATTCAAAAGTATAAACAGGCTCACAACCACTGTACTAAACAGATCTGCTTGATGAAGAGCTCCTACTTCAAGAATGCCCTCTCCAACTCCTGGGGCGAAGGGAAATCCTTCTGGGACAACATAAAGAATATCATGGGTCAGCAGTCCAAATCCTCTCCTACAATAATGAATGTGGATGGAACCACTACATTAGACCCAGAGATCATTGCAAACACCCTAAATGATACCTTCACGGACCTTAGTGGTGTCCTCTTATCTGAAGTCTTCACTGATGCTGACCCTCCAATTTCTACTTTACTACTGCCTCTCCAACCAAACCACCCTTCCATTTCAAACTAGTAAAGGCACATGAAGTCTATAAATATGTAAAGAAGGCCATTTCTAAGTCCCGAGCAAGCAGCGACACTATTGACCTTAAACTTCTGTCCCTCACTCTGAAGTACTGCTCCCCCTCACAAAAATTTTCAATCTCTCCCTCTGCTACAGCCAATTCCCTAGGAAATGGAAGGCTGCAGTTGTCACTCCAGTGCACAAAAGTGGTGATAAGTCACTGCCTGGTAACTATCGCCTGATATCAATACTACCACCTCTCTCTAAGGCTCTTGAACGCTTGGTGGCGGACCAACTTTCAGACTACCTGGAAAAGCACAACATCCTATGCACTCAGCAGCATGGATTTAGGAAAGGGCACAGCACATCGACTGCCCTACTTGAATTCTCAGGAGCAATCCACAATGCCATGGACAAAAAGAAACATAACTGGAGCAGTCTACATTGACTTAACCAAGGCATTTGATACAGTTAACCATGGCCTACTTATCAAACGACTTCTATCCCTAGGGCTCTTGCAGGGTCCTGGTGACTGGGTAAAAAATTACCTTGCTCAGCGCTCTCAATCTGTAAAAGTAGCTGGAGTTCTCTCAGACTCAAAACCTGTTCGCTCAGGAGTTCCCCAGGGATCCATCCTGGGCCCCATCCTTTTCAGCCTTTTCTTAAACTCCCTCCCCAAATCCTGCCCTGAACAATTAATCCTCTATGCCGATGATGCCGTGATTCTTGCCACTCATAAAGATCCGAACCTCTTACGCCTCAACCTTCAGCATGCTTTTTCCAAAGTTGAGATGTGGTTCCTTGAACATAAGCTGGTTCTAAACCACAAAAAAACTAAATCCATGCTCTCTCTAACCCGCAAAACAAGAAACGGCAAGTCCCACTCACCATTAATACATACCTGGGAAATACCCTTGAACAAGTGCCAATTTTCAAATATCTTGGAATCAACTTTGATCAAGGCCTAACCTTTGCAACTCACATTGATAGTACAACAAAACTATTAATCAGCGAATTGGGATTCTGTATCGGAACTGACAGCTTCTTACCCATTCTGCACCGAGGTTGCCATCCAATCTTCTATCATCTCAGTCGTTGACTATGGCTTAGTTATATATGGATCTGCCACTACTACAGCACTTAGTCGCATTACAACATCCCTAAATAAGGCCTGTCGGCTGCTCACTGGTGCACATCGACGCACTCCACACATGTGAACTCTATGCTGACTCAGGTTGGTTGCAACTCTCAAACTGGATAAAGTACCTTACTTGCCTGATGGCAAAAAAATCCACTCTGGGCCTCACTCCACCCTGTATCCAAGACCTGTTATGCCCGAGCGCTAGCACCCGTTTTACCAGAAGATCAGAACACCAACCTCTCCAAGTCCCCCGATGCCGGACTTCTCAGGGACAAAGATCATTTGCCTATCATGCCCCCAGCTGGCTAAATGCCCTCAGCACTCATATTACTGCCTCCACCTCTCTAGGTATTATCAAATCAAGGCTTTTCTCTCACCTTGCCACCTCCAGCTGCTGTGACTACCCTGATTAAACCTCCTATTTTCTCACTACCCACCCTGTTCTGTTATTTGACAAAGACATGTTTGGGAAACCTTTTCTCCTGCTATTGTCTGCTCCCCACACCTTTCACTTAACCTCTCTGTTCTGGACTTTTTCCCTATGTGTTTCTCCTAATCTGGCATGACCTCTTTCTTGTAATAATAATGTGATTATTGATATCTCATGTCCTTTTGCACAAGTGATTTGATATGTATTTGTATATGTTTTCTTGCTCTTGACACAACACAAATTGTTATGTTATCTATGTAACCTTTTGTACTGTACCTAATTGACGTGGAACCTTTGTAAAAGAGCCTCTGGCTCAAAGGTAGTAATTCTTAGAACAATAAACTAAACTAAACTAAATTTCTCTTATTTTTATCTAATTTTAAAATGTCTAGTCCAAATGTCATTACATTTGGATGTATGTAGTCCTGCAATTCATGGACACGTGTACCATGGCACAAGTTTCTAATTTTAAAGGAGGCACACTTACAAGCAGCCAACACTTCTGATCATTTTAAATGGCATTTCAAAAATATGTAAGCTACACAATTTGAACTCCTATAACTTTAAAACTAGAAGACACAGTGTCACCATTTCCTAAATTCATGTAACCTAACAAGGAGACTGTCTCTGTTAACTTCTAAATCTCTTGCTTATAGGGGAACAGTCAGCAGTATGAACTACATACCCAAGTGTGGGGCTTGTCTCAGTCTTTGTGTGCAAAAGAGTTTTTTACTTACTGTTTACTACAGTATAACAGATTTAACAGGCTGATTCTCCTGTCTCATAAACCAACATTTTCGGTAACCAGAAATCACAGAATTCCTTGCAGCTGGTTTCAGCAAATGTCATTGAGGGAGTCAGCTGAATCAGCCTGATCCCACGCCTAAGAAGTAATGCTCTTCATGGCTGCTACCACCTGAGAATAGAAGTAGCACTCTTCATGGCTTCTGCCACCTGATACAATCATTATACTGCAGTAAACAGAAATAAAACTTTTTTCTTTGCACACAGAGTGCAAATTGGGACCAGCCTCACAGCTGGGTGTGGGGGATTTCAGTGCTGTCTGTTCCCCTTTAAGGGGTAGCTACATTATGCAGTAAGTAGCCATAACTTACAAAATAACTCATCTTTGATGAAAGTAGAATTTCATGAGCTTTTGTAAAAATTGTGGAATTTTGGGATAATTTTTGTGGAAGCCATATCCATGCACTTTACCCATCCACACAGTTAACCTGCAATAGAGGAGGAATAGAGGAGTTGGATATTTATTTATTTAGTTTTTGTTTATTGGGTAAGTGCACTAACCAAAAAATGACTATTTTCAGGCATGACCCAGGAGAGTACATAACGTAATAACATTCATGACATTTCACAAGTGCATAACAGCATTAGGTATCGCTTTGTTTAGACCAGAGAACATGCATAACATTTCAAAAGTTCATAACAGCATTACATATTGCTTAGTTTAGACTGGAGAACATGGAATACAATAACATGTCAATAACAGAGCAGCAGAGAACAGTACAGGCAATGCACAATAATGGCATAAGAGACCATAGTAAATGAGACTTCATACAAATAAACAAATGACAGCAAAAGTGTAACACTATGGGAAGCTCAGGCTCCTGAGATAACATGTAGAAGGTGTAAGAGTAACAGTGGTAAGTAAGTGCTGTAGCAGTCATAGGGGGTCACATAATAAAAGTACAGTGGTGCCAGCATCAGGTACCCTTGTGTTAATCACTAGTTTGAGTGAAGAACTGCTTTGAATAATAAACACCATAACTACACACTTGCTTGCCTTCTTGCAATTTGCTATATAGCCACTAGAGCTTACAGACTACCTGTTTCTGTACAATGCCATCCTGCAGTGTATATTTTTAGCAACAAAACAGTGAAAACAAGTGACGCCAAGCATTACAACTATACAACTGAGGCCATTGAGGCAGAAGAATCCAGATATCTTTAGTTGTTATGGAGTATGAGGATAAGCACCACTGCAGCAGGAAGGGCAATGCATGGCCATGATGCTAGCGTGGGTAAGGTGATTTGCTTGTGGCAGTACAAGGCAAGTGAATGTGATCCACAGCCAAGCTGTAATGGGCTGCAGTTCTGCCAAGAGGGGACATGTTAATTGAAAGGGCAGTCAGGATTTTGCCAATTAGTAATTTACAGTATTACCACTATAAATGTTAAACAGCTATACCAAATTTTTCCAGCTTTGTTATATGCTGGGACCCACCAACATTGGGTATGCATATGAAGTTTCAGGTGCATATCTCCAACAGTAGCGAAGCTACAAGCATCCAAATGTTGGGGAAATTTTCACAAAATGTCACTAATTAAATTTTGAAATTATTAACCCATTACTTTCAAATCTCTCCATATTAGCAGTTTCCAATAGCCTTCCTCAAAGGTTATGCATGCACATTTTCAAGTATCTACCTCCAAAGGCTCCAGAGCTGTAGGCAGTGAAACATTTCAGAAAATTTAAAAAAAAAATGAATTGCCAGATTTTATCCCCTAGAAGTTCAAAACAACTCATCAAAATATCCTAAAATTTGACATTCCCTTAGGACCCCTTCCAGTGAGTATGCATACCAATCTGCAGTTCTTTAACTGCAAGAATGGCTGTGTTATGACTAAATAAAGAATTTCACAAGAATTCTGCAAAAGTGGAAATAGTTAATATCACCCAGCCTCAGTCAGGTCTCTAGGTCCATCAGTTCTCCCTTCCCCTCCCCCACCAAGGGATTAATAAGCATGCTGTGCCGATATGTACTAGTTTATTGGGATTCCCCTCCCATAACTTTTCAGGGTGGAGATGGAAGGCAAGGAAAAGCTGTGGGGGTGTAGAAGAACTGTGGGGGGAATAAAGAGAGGGATTTTGAGTATCACTGATCAGTACATTAGGAAGGTAGGCAAGAGCAAATGAGGAAGGATGCTGCTTTGGTTCTCTAGAGAGAAGTGGCAAGGGCAATAGGGGAGAAAAAGAGGGCTTTCAGGGCATATAAAAGAACAAAAGGAAAGGAGAACAGGGAGGTATACAGAGAAAAGCTAAGGGTGGCAGGGCAGGCAATCAGGAGAGCAAAGGCAGATACAGAGGAGAGGACAGCAAGAGAGGCCAGCAGGGGAGACAAAAAGTTCTTCACATATATCAGGGAGAAAAGAAAGAACAAGCAGGATATAATGAGACTTAAAGGGAAGGGGTAGCTATGATAGAGAGGGACTTGGAAAAAGTAGACTTGCTAAACAGGTATTTCTGCTCAGTTTTCATGGTTGAAAAGGAGGGAAAGAAACCAGAGTTGTCGGAGAGGGGAGTGGAGGCTAGGGAGGTGGACATTAGCCCATTCATGGCGAGCAGGGTGTGATGCTCTGCCACCAGCTTATTGTTATATTGTTTAATATTTGTGTTATAAATAAAATATGTATGGTATGTGACTGCCTGCTTAAGGATGGTAGTCAGTGTAAGGAGGCTTGACCTTTGACCTCCAAGGTGTCAGTGTTGCTGAAGTAGCATTATGTTAAACTGACCAGCGAAACCACTAATTAAAGCCTTTCTTCCAGAGAGACAGTTTATTACCCGCGTATAACCTGCTCCTATTTTTGAAATTGGAAACTAGATATGAATTTTATGACCCTAGCAGTAAGGGAAGTCATTTGGCTAATCTTTTATGGTTTTTTCAACTAGCAGAGAACTAGTGACAGATTGTGGGGTTATAAAATATCAAAGGAAATGCTTTGATCAAAGAGACTCATATTTTGGGAAATTGCTAGTTGCTGATTTTCACATTAATAACATACATCCTTGTGGATATTTATGCTAAGAAGTTAAAGTTATGGGAGGATCTAACTGTGACCTCACCAAAGGGGGTGGGGAGATGGAGTTTGAAATGATCAGGCATCTGAGGGAAACATTGTATTTTATTCTGGACTTAAGAAGGCACTTTATGGTAGCATCTAGCTAGGCAAGAACTTTTTAAGTGTTTGTGGTAAGTGTCTTTGTGTTCTGTAACTTTCCATTTATTTTATGTGACTGTAAGTTATTGATGTACTTGTTCTGTGATTGATATTTTACCTATTTTACAATTTTTAGTAAACAATATTTTCATTGAAATACTGCCTGTGTCTTCTCAGTTTTCTTTTGCATGTGAATGCTGAACCAGTGTTTAATTCTGACAGCTGTTAAGAACTCGAATGTGTTAAAAATCTTGTTAAAGGTACCCTAGGTCTCATACTGAGTCATAAGGGAACATTTTGAAAACCTGGCTGGGTGCCACTGGGTGAAAGATTGTACTGCATTCCCGAAGAGGGTACATATCTGAGCTGGTTAACCGGGTATGCTAGCATTAGGTTCACATTTGACCCCCAGGGCTCAAGGCTAGTAGGTGATTTTGGACCCAAAACAGACAGGAGGGCTACCCTGTTTGTCACTTGTTCACGCTATTGCATTTCAAGGTTGGCACTGTGGGAGCAGAGGGCCTGACCTGCAGATCGCATTTGTGACACAGGGTATTAGAGGAACTGGATACGGTAAGGGTGGATGAGGCAATGGGTCTGGATGCCCTACATCCCAGGGTGCTTCAGGAGCTTAGGGAGTAACTGGTTGCACCACAAACAAGGCTGTTTAACTTATCATTGGACAGACAGAGAGTTCCAGGGGACTGATAAAAGGCAGCTGTGGTACCATTGGACAACAGCAGAGACAAGGAACAGCCAAGTAACTATCGTCCAGTCAGTCTTACCTCAGTGGTAGACAAGATTATGGAGGCACTCCTAAAAGAAAGAATCATTAAATACCTTGCTGATAGTGGTCTACAGGATGACAGACAGCATGGGTTTACAGAAGGAAGGTCATGCCAGATGAACCTGATCGAATTCTTCAATTGAATGATGAGGGTGAGCGATCAGGGAGGGGCGGTGGACACAGCCTATCTGGATTTCAGCAAGGCCTTTGACACGGTCCCTTACAGTAGATTGGTGAGGAAGTTTGGCATTTTAAGTGTAAGGGAGAAAATAACAAATTGGGTGGAAAACTGGCTTGGTGACAGAGATCAAAGGGTGGTTGTAAATGGGGTTCACTCCAGGAAGGAAAGGGTGACAAGTGGGGTACCACAGGGGTCAGTATTGTGGCCAACACCTTTTAACACTTACAATGGGGATATAGTGAAGGGACCAAATGGGAAGGTGTGCCTATTTGCAGACAATACAAAGATCTACAACAGAGTGGACACACGGGGGGGGGGGCAATTGAGAAAGGACCTGAGAAAGCTGAAGGGGTGGTCAGAGAGTTGGCAATTGAGATTTAATGCAAAGAAGTGCACAATAATGCACATAGGGCATAAGAACCCAAAGGTCATATACACACTGGGAGGAAAGAAGGTTTTGGTAATGGAGCAGGAGAGGGATATGGGGATTATCATTCTTGTACAACCTAAAGAATGTAAACCAGTGTAACAGGGTAGTTGGAAAGGCAAATGGAATGCTGACATGCGTAGGGAGGGGTATTACAATTAACAGTAGGGAAATTATAATGCCCCTTTACAGGTCCATGGTTCATCCCCATCTGGAGCACGTGGTACAGTTCTGGGACCTCACCTACAAAGGGATATAGATAGGGTGGAGAGAGTCTACAGAAGGGTGACCAAAATGGTGCATGGTATGCATCAGATAACCTATGAAGAGAGGATGGAGAAGCTCAACCTGTATCCCCTGGAAACAAGGATGGGGGAAGGGGGGATATGATTGAAAATTGTAAATATCTGAAGGGAATAAACAAGGTGAGGGAAGAGATCATCTTTAAGATGAAAGAAAATCTAAAAACTAGGGAACAGAGGTTATATCTGGAGGGTGGAAAATTTAGAGGAAATAGGAATGGGCACTACTTTGCAGAGATGGTGGTGGACCCCTTAAATAGGCTACCAAAGAGGGTGGTGGAGGCAAAAATGGAAGAGTTCAACAGGGCATGGGATAACTACAAGGGCTTAAACAAGAAATAAAGGAGGCTGGAATCCACAATGGGGGGGCACAGGGGTGGGGTGTAAGGTGGGAGGGTCAAGGCTATCTATGGGAAGGGGGCAAGGGTCAGACTGGATGGGCCATTGGGGTCCTTTTCTGCTGACAGATTTCTGTTTTTATAGCTGAATGGCCATTACTGGGCTTTGACTAGGTGTTTTGATTCCTATTCTTATGGATGTGTTGAAATTATTTTGAAGTTGCCAGACCATTTTCTTGAATTATATGTTTAACATCTCACATGTGATGCTTATGAAGGAGTGTTTTTTTGTTTCCTTAGGCACTATACAGTAATTGTAGTTTCTGTTATGCCATGCCCTACTTTTTCTATTTGGCAAAATGTAGAAGCATACTGCATGCTACATAATATGGTTTGCGTTCTTTGATCCAGCCAATCAAGCTTTTTGTGATAAAGGGGCCAGGAAATCTGTGCTAATTAGCAGCTGTTAGTAATGTTACTACTAACAGAAATGAAAGGCTTGCCTCAAAATGAGCCATATTGAACTGTACCTGAATAAACTCTGATGTGAAAAATTGTGTTTTCAGTTGTTTCCTTTTTATGGACAACATTCTGCACAGTTCCCTTCATGGAACCAGTAATTTGGAGTTTTTACTATGTCATGGTTTGAGTACAGAATGTTAAACATGAGCTATTGTCCTATCAGAATCATGCTTAAGAGTTCTATGCTCAAACCGTGACATGGTTAAAATTCCAGATCACCGGTTCCGTGAAGAGAACTGTAACAAAATGCTGCCCATAAAAACAAAACAATGCAAAATGTTTTTCACATCACTTTTTACGCAAGTACGATTACATAGAGAATAAATGATGGGGAAGTGTGTGTTACGAGAATTTAATGCACACCCGAGGTGTGGGATGCTACATAAACCCCGAGGGGTTCATTAAAGCATCCCACACCAAGGGTGTGTATTAAATTCGAGTATGCCACACACTTCCTCATCTTTTATTTTTTATAATATACTGAGCAGCAATTTTTCACATGCACACACACACTCACTGCCTGTCTTTAGTGTTCACACACACACACACACACACACACACACACACTGGCTGTGACTCCCTCTTTCTGCTGCCTTCTCCCTTTTCTTTTAATTTGGCACCTGAATCTCTTTTTTTTTTTTTTTAATTTACTTACAGTTTGTCACCCCGAGATTGCGTCTAGGACGACGCTCCCTGGGCATGCTCCGGTGCCAAAACAGTCGGACAGCAAGATCAACCAGATATTTAGCGGGGTACAAGGTTGGATCAACCAGATACATTTTAAACTAAAATTAAAGAAGGGATGACCATGTTCTTTTTTTGTGGCAGGTTCTCGTGAAGCGACAGATGGAGCGCCATCTTTCAAAGACTATACAGCCCGCCCACATCCATTCCTTGAGCCAATGCAGAAGCAGCATCAGTTGAGTGGCATGGCTCATGAATGTCATAACAACCAGCCAGTTATTATGGGAAATATCAACTGGTCTACTCAATAGGAAAAATTGCTGACCAGTTATTATATATATGGATCATTCAGGCTTATGGATATAATTTCTACAAATGGGAATGTCATAAGCTGCAGATTAGAAATCATTTCCTGTCTTCTTTAAGTATAGTTCTGCTGTTCTCTGAATCTTAGACTATTATTTGCAATATGTTTCTGTTCCCCTCTGAAACATAGACTTTGACGGCAGATAAGGACTGCTTGGCCCATCTAGTCTGCCCATTTCCCTACCTAAAGGATCAGCTGCAGATCCTATTTAACCAACAGCCTATTGCTTCCTACCCTCCACAAAAATTACCTTATATCTGTCGCATGCATTCTTGAATTCTCTCACAGTTTTAGATCCCACAACCTCTTCAGGAAGGCTGTTCCATGCGTTCACCACCCTCTCTGTGAAAAAATACTTCCTCACATTGCCCCTGAGCCGTCCTCCCTCTATCTTCAAATTGTGTCCCCTTGTTCTTGCACATCTCTTTTTCCGAAAGATGCTACCCTCTTGGACTTTGTTGAGTCCATTGAGGTACTTAAAAGTTTCAATCATGTCCCCCTCTCCCTCCTTTCCTCAAGGGTATACATATTAAGCTCCGTTAGTCTCTCCTCATATGGCTTCTCTTGCAGACCCTGCACCATTTTAGTTGCCCTCCTCTGAACTGCCTCCATCCTGTCTATGTCCTTGCGGAGATGGGGTCTCCAGAACTGGATGCAGTACTCCAGGTGAAATGCTGTCTTTATCTCTGTCTCTGTCAGTCTCTCCCAATCTATCAGTCTTTCACAGTCTGTTAATCATGTACCTGTCTGTTGGTCTCCAGCTCTATCAGTCTCTCCTATCTGGGTTTATTCTTGCACATCAGCACTTGGCTGTCATCTTCTTTGTCTGGCATTTTCAGTCTCATTGTATAGAAAGGCTTTTGTTTTTCTTTACATAAAGCACACATAAAAGCACCACACCCCCTCCTTCCCTTCCCACCCTGTCCTTTCTAAGCATCATGTAGCCTGGTATGGCCATGTCCTACTCCTGGCTGTCAGTGCACCATGACTTGGTAATGGCCACAGTATCCAGATCAGCCTCTGCCATCATGGCCTCTAGGTCTGAGATCTTATTTCCCAGACTTCTAGCATTCATTCACGCACATGGCCTTCCAGAGTTTGTCAACTTTTTTGCTTGTTTTGTCCTACAAGAGCTTGCTAAGCTCAGGGTGGATAAGGCAATGGGACCTGATGGCATACATCCCAGGGTACTTAAGGAGCTAAAGGAGGAACTAGCAGAGCCATTAGCAGAATTGTTTAGTGAGTCTCTGAGCACAGGAGAGGTCCCAGAAGACTGGAGAAGGGCTCATGTGATCCCGCTCCACAAGAGTGGTAGCAGGGAGGAGGCGGGGAACTACAGACCAGTCAGTCTTACCTCAGTAGTGGGCAAGATTATGGAGACACTCCTTAAGGAAAGGATAGTGCAACACCTGGAATCCATAGGTGCACAGGATCCAAGACAGCATGGGTTTACAAAAGGAAGGTCCTGTCAAACTAATCTCATAGATTTCTTTGACTGGGTAACCAGAGTGGTGGACCAAGGGGGAGCAGTTGATGTCGCCTACCTTGACTTCAGCAAAGCTTTTGACACTGTTCCACATAGAAGATTGATAAATAAGCTGGGTAGGCTCGGGGTGGGTCAGAAGTTGGTCAACTGGGTGGCAAACTGGTTGTGAGGCAGAAAACAGAGAGTGGTGGTGAAGGTATACAGTCAGAAGAGATGCAAGTCACAAGTGGGGTACCTCAGGGATCAGTCCTGGGGCCAGTCCTCTTCAACATCTTCATTAGTGACCTTGCAGATGGACTAGAGGGTAAGGCTTGTCTGTTTGCAGATGACACCAAGATCTGCAACAGAGTAGATGATCCAGATGGGGTGGGCAGAATGAGAAGAGATCTGGATAAACTAGCAGAATGGTCAGAAGAGTGGCAACTGGGATTTAATGCAAAGAAGTGCAAAATCATGCACATAGTGAAGAGAAACCCTGAAGCCACCTATAGGCTGGGAGGGGAGTTGCTAGCAGTCACAAAGGAAGAAAGAGACTTGGGCATCATCATCACTGATGACCTAAAATCATCCAAGCAGACCTCTAAAGCAGTAGGTAAGGCTAGGGGGGTGTTAGGGTGTATTAGTAGGGTATCACAAGTCGTAAGAGGGAGGTAATAATCCCTCTGTACAAGACACTGGTTAGGCCCCATCTGGAGTACTGCGTGCAGTATTGGAGGCCACACCTTCACAAGGACATTAACCAAATTGAGGCAGTCAGAAGGAGCAGCAAAATGGTGCAGGGACTGCATCAGAAGACATATGAGGACAGATTAACGGAGCTCAATATGTATACCCTTGAGCAAAGGAGGGAGAGAGGTGATATGATCGAGGCATTCAAACACCTTAAGGGCATAAACAAGGTTAAAGAGTCTAACATGTTTAAATACAAGAAAAATAGCAGGACAAGAGGACACAGCATGAGATTAGAGGGAGAGTCGATTAAGGGGAATGTGAGGAAATTCTTTTCACAGAAAGGGTGGTGGATGCATGGAATGTCTTACCACAAGAAGTGGTGGCTATGAATACAGTGCAGGGGCTTCAAACAGGCATGGGATAGGCATAAGGGAGCAATACAAATGACTATGAATAGATAGGTCACTGACAGAGCAAAGGCCGAAGGCACATTTATAAGGTAGAAAAAGAAATGGGCAGACTGGATGGGCCTTGCGGTCCTTATCTGCAGTCAACTTCTATGTTTCTATGTTTCCTTTTTCATTCCCCTTCTCTTTTGACTTTTTCTTTTCTCTCCTTCCTCCTTTGTTATAACCCTGCTTCTTTGATTAAGTTGTACCCTGGGGAACTCTCTCCCCTCAAGATCTCCCTACTTTCTATCTCAGCTTGTGGGGGGAGGAGTAGTTTGTACTTCCCCTATTTCATCCAAAACCCCCCTCAACTAGTTTGAATGTTCATCGAAGTGACATTTAAACTATCCACTGAGGACTGAGGTTCCCTTCCCAAATGGATGCAGTCCACTGCCTCTGTGTAGGCTCTTATCTTCTGAGGTGGAGCCCCAGTCCCCAGTGTAGCCATACCCCTCCAATCTGCACTATTTCTTCAACCATGCATTGAAAGCCTTAATATTGAAATCCCTCTCCTTCCTGCATCATAGACGAACAGCACCTCCACAAAAGCTACTGAGGGTGCTACCTGTCTAAGGGCACTTCCTAGTTCCCTAAACTCCCCCTGCACTATTCCAGCTATGTCCCTAGCTAGGTAATTTATCCCCAGGTGGGCAATGACAGCTAGCGCCCTCTTCCTTCCTGCTGCCCTAGCAATCTGTAGGATATGCTTCTCATTCCTCTGGGCTGTGGTGCCGAGTAGACACCTGACCTCCCTCTCTGCTCCTTTTCCTATTCCCAGCACTATCCCCATGGACTCTATCCAAGTTACCTGTGCAGAACTAATGTTTCCATGCCAAGGCAACTTGACATGGAAGGCTCTGGAAAAACAATCAAAGAAATGTCCATTGGTGCTTTGCATAAATGTGCCTTGCCACTTTTGGGAGTTAGTTCTGCCCCTCCCCCCAAGCCCCATCTAATTGTATTTATCTGTAGGTGTATGTGAGTGTCTCCCCAGTTATACTGATTTGTTAATGTCTGTCTGGTTATAGTCCAGAATTTCAATGTTCTCTCCCTCTCCCGCTCTTTCTTTCTGTCTCTTGTGTCATCTGTATTTTATTGTTAGTCTCTTACAGTACTATCAGTCTCCATCAATCTCAGTTTCTGGCTCTCAATCTCCATTTCTGGCTCTCAATCTCAGTTTCTTAATGCAAAAAAACTCAAATAATGTATTTCAGTAGAGCAAAAAAGTATGAATTTATCATTTACTTTACAAATTAAAACTCTGGACCAAATAATACAACACGTTCCGTCATATAGATATTTGGGATGTTTGGCTGGATTATAAGATCAAATGGAATATTCATATTGATAATCAGGTGAAACATTTGGGGAAACACCTTGGTGTCTTGTACAGAATAAAACATTCTACGAATCAAGAGATCAGGAAGCAGGAAGTTAATACCATGATTGTACCTGTTTTGGATTAAGGAGATCTAGTGTCTGCAGCAGCATCAGGGATAGGGATAGAGCTGGCAAATCTAAAAAGTGCATGTTAATACCCCTGCAGAGACGACTCATACACTTGCAAGAGTGGTCTCACATGTGTTCTTAGGGTATGAGAACCACAAACCAAAGGTGAGCAGTTCTGATACCCTAACAATGTAAGTGAGACCTCTGCTACAAGCAGAAGAGTGGTCTCTGTGGTGGTATCAGTTCAATCAATAATATATATATATATATATATATTTTTTTAAACTGTCCCAGAACATGCCAGTTCCAGGGTAGCTGTGTGTGAGACACTCTTCATGGAATATGAGTGTCTCACCTGCAGAGTAAAGGAGCATTCTGACTGGTTGGGAGAGCTCCCTCAATCTACAATATGTGTAATGGGTTTGCTCGCCTTATCCTTGACGCTCCCCGTAGGACTCATGGATGTGAACTCTATAAGGAGCATGGGTGGCTGAGATTGGAGGAGTGTAGGGAAGTTAATTGTCTCACCTGTATGCATATGTGCTATAGATCATGAGTCCCCAGATATTTGTTAAATAACTTGCAACAAAGAAGTATCAAAAGCTCTCTTAGGACAGCGGGTGGGGCTGAATATTTGCTTTCTAAAAGAAGTCTAAAAGTGGGTAGATCCCACTTTTACAGTATGGGCACAAAACTCTAGACTACTATCCCTCTATGACTAAAATCCTTGGGAGGTAATATTAGTATGAATAAAATAAAAAAATGGTTTACTGAGCAAAAAAAAAAGTTACCTCTTCTTGTTGCTTAGCGATAGATGCTGATTGACCTTGTCCTTCCTGAACACTGCATTGACTCTGCATTTCATTCTGTATTGAGCTTGGGGATTTAATACGTTGACTATTTATTTTTATTTGAACTCTTTTGTAACCAGGATAGGCACACTGAGCCAAGGCTCATTTCCAGGTGCAACCTGGGGAAAGGGTTCAGTGGAGAAGCAGACACAGCATAACCAACATGCAATAGCAACAATGTATGCACTCAATTATACAATGGCAATAAAGAATGCTGTCTTCTGAGTGGTCAGTTGGACATTACAGCAAAGATGTTATCCTGGCATAACATCCCTGCTAATTGTTTCTTTGATTTGTATTTGTTGCATTTTTTTCATCTTCTGTTAAGAAACAAAAATATTTTTACACACTAACAAAAACATTCTTTAAAATATTTTTTTTATTCTGTATAAAACAACAAGCCATTGTATAATAGGAATAATGCCCTCCATGGTGAGTGTTATGCTGGGATAACATCCCTTTTTGGGTGTTGGATACCCTCGGCTGGTGGACTCAGGCCCAACCACCCGAGGTGGGATGTTATCCTAGCATAACACCCACCCTGTCAGGCATTATTCCTTTAACATGTACAATAGAAATAATATATACACAATATACGCAACAGTATCAGGTTAATTATAACAATTACAAAGGAGAATATTACATACGCAATGGACTAGTGTTGTATTAAGCAGTATCACTCAATGTGCATTAGTATGATTATTAATACATATTAAAGTGATTCACAAAGATTAGCCCCTGCCACTGAATAAACAGTGACTTACCGTCACAGGAGTCTGAACATGTAAAGATGTTCCAAATGAATGCAGCCTTTAAAAAGTTATGTCCTTCATAAAATTGTAGAAACTGCGTCCCATGGGCTTCCTGGTGTTTTGTCTGCCACCTAGCTCCGCCTCCTCACTCACTAGCATGATGATGAGATGCTAGTGACAGCGTAGGGGCGCGCCCCATTACATTCAATGGATGCCAGCTTTTCAATCAATTTTTATTAACATGATGGACACTTACTAATGAAACATGGGCACCGGTCGACTACCAAGGCGTTTAAAACCTTTTTGTGGTGACAGGCCTATCAGTCACTCACTGTTGCCTAGAATTATTGTGTTGCTTATTTTTGTATTTGTGGTTTATGAAATTATGTTTTAATTACTGTAAAGCGCCTTGATATTTTGAAAGGCGCTTAAAAATAAAGTGTTATTATTATTTTTATTACATCACACCACCCAACACAGAACCATTAAAACACAGCAACAATACAACATACCACACCACACTACCACAACATCCCACAACAAAAGATAACATACCACAACACAAAAACCACCTGTACAATACCAAAGCACAGCACAACACAGTACCACACCTGGACACAACAGAACAACATCCCAGCACAACAGTGCAACAAAAATACAACTTCAGAATAGCTTAGTCTCTTGCTGACAAAACTTATCTCTGACAACAGTATACTGCAAAATCATGACAATATGACACAGTTCCATCAACATTTTTATAAAGTTTGGGAACTTCTAGACAAAACTACATGCAATACATCACAGCCCTTAAATGATTAACACAACTAATGTACACTTTGTGCATTAAAACAATAAAATGTTAAATAACTTCTGGGTCTACAATCAGAGTGGAGTACAAGAAAAAGCTAGAGAAAAGCAAGGACATCATTAGAAGGATGAACAGTGCACTGAAATAAAGAAAACAGAGGTGTTAAAAAAAAACACCTTCTTCAGGCACATAATGAAAAATCATCAAACAAGGAAAAGCATTGAAATGAGTACTTCAGATGTGTGTTCAGAGTGAAAGCTACACAGGACCAGTCCCGGACAATGTTTCAAAGCTACAGAAAACAACAGATAAGAGATAGGATATATACTGTACCTAAGGGGAGAGTGCAGAAGGGTCTTCAGGACCTGAACATAAACAAGCACCCATTGCCAGATGAGCTGCACCCAGTGGGTCTGACAGAGACAAGGCAGGTCCTAGCTGTACCCTTGACAAACCTGTTCAATGAGCCACTGGCAACAGGAGAAGTACAAGTGGACCGGTAGATGGCAAACATGGTCCTCATGCACAAGGGCTGGAGAATGGAAAACCAGGGAAATTATAGACTAGTGAGCCTACCATTTATAGTGGGAACGCTCCAGAACTAGAGACAGTAATAAAAGAACAGATAGTTGAAATCCAAGAGGAAATTAGGCCCACTGACAGGAAACAACACGGGCTTAAGAAAGGCAGGTCAAGTCAAAGACTTTGATTTATTTCATGTCAGGGACACAGATGATGGATAAGGGTCAAGCAGCAAACATCATGCATCTGGAGTTTAGCAAGACATTTAACTCAGTGTCACATAAGAGGCAAGTAAAAAAGGTGGGAGAGTTGGGGCTAGAGAAAGCAAAATATATGAATTGAGAACTGACTGGCAGATAGAACACAGAGAGTAGTCCAGAATGAAAAGTTCTCTAATGTCAGTAGGGGCAGTAGAAGGGTGCCACAGGGGTCTGTTCTAGGGCCAGTGCTTTTTAATGTGTACATGTATCTTTGTGGCACTGGTTGGAGGTTACAGGAAACCATACCTCTCAACTGTCCCTGATTTTCAGGGACGTCCCTTATTTTGCCTTAAAATTTTACTCTGTCCCTCCTAAAACTTGTGTGTCCGTGACCAAATAGTGGGAGTTGTAACCACAAAATAATGTCAAACATTAAAGTTACAGACTTGTTCTTCCCTAGAAAATGCATTTTACACTAAGTCCCTTATTCTACCAGCTTCCAGAGTGGATACCACCAATTTTGAAGATGTGTCCCTGATTTTGGTCCTTTGTACCTGATTTTTTTAAGCCCTGTCCCTGATTCATGAGGTAGGAGGTTGAGAGGCATGCAAGAAACTGAGTCTGTTTGTGTATAACATGAAATGTTGTGGGAGGGCACAGAATAAGGAGGAAATTGGCAGCATGAAAAAGGATGCAGAGAGGTTAGAGCAGCATTATAGAATTTGGTATTTTCATAGTTATGCCAGTCCCTCCTCTGTGCTATGCAAATGGCTTCAAGTTCTCCCAGTAATGCCAGTGTCTCCTCTCACTTTTTTCAGTCTCTCCTTCCAGTCATGCCAGTGCCCCCTCTAAATTATGCCAGTGTCCATTGTTTTCTCTTTTTAAATTCATAGGCACTGAAATGCATTAAAATGAGCTGTTTTTGAAAAAACAAACACCTGGACCTGGCTAAAGGGGACCCATTTAGCTAGATTCTGCTATTTGTTTAAAATAAATGCCACAAATACCTTTTCTGGGCACCCCAACTTACTCCAGGGTTCACAGCTTAGTGAGAGGAGCCATTTTCCTTATTCTCTGTATGAGAACAGTGGGACTTTCTAGAGTTCTACAGCCACAGCTGGAAGTCATGTTGCGGACACCATTGAGAGTAGCAAGCAGTAAGGACAGGGATGGGGCTAAAAGGGGTAAGGCCATCAGAAATTGGAGGGTGATGAGTACCAATGCCCATCGTCTGGGTAACAAACTCCCTGAACTAGTGGCCTTGATGGAAGAAGGATGCCTGTATATTGTGGCAGTCACAGAAACATGATACACAGAGAACTATGACTGGGATGTCAACATACCAGGGTACACAAGCTACAGGATGAACAAGGAAGGTAAACGAGGAGGAGGAGGAGCAGCCCTCTATATAAGGGAAGAGATCAAAGCAATGGAACTAAACAGTAAACAAGGAGGAGAGGAGGCACTGTGGGTCACCCTGGAGACAGGAAATGGCACCACAATTAGCATGGGGGTTGTATACAGACCTCCATCTCAGGGGGGAGGCAATGGACAAGGAAATGATAACTGGAACCTGGGCTGTCCCTGAGCACATTATTCTTTCTCAAATGCACAACCCAATGGCAAGATAAATCTTTACTTGTAATACACAAGATTGTGGTGTGTATATTTATGGAACACATACAAACACAGGTAAGAATGAAGTAAGTGCCTCAGCTGGGAACTGAACTCAGGTCACCCAGAATACCATTCCGATTGTGCTAACCAGCTGTGCCACAGAGACAACTGGAACCTGGGCTGTCCCTGAGCACATTATTCTTTCTCAAATGCACAACCCAATGGCAAGACAAATATTTACTTGTAACAATAGCATAGAAGTGTGGTGTGCATATTTATGCAGCATGTACAAACATAGGTGAGAAAGAAATACATGCCTCAGCTGGGTTGCCATTGGGTTGTGCATTTGAAAAAGAGTAATGTGGTCTGGGACAGCCCAGGTTCCAGTTGTCTCAGTGGTGCAGCTGGTTAGGAAATGATAGAAGGCATTCTTAGAATAGCAGAAAAAGGGGAGATGTTTTTGAGGGGGACCTGAATATGGCATATGTTAACTGTAGCACTTTTGCTGCAGCCACATCCAAGAGAAGGGTTATTCTTGATGCCCTACATGGGGCATGCCTCAGACAGCTGTTGTTGGAACCCACTCTTATACCTGGTACTCTTAAATGGGGATGGAGAGAGGATCTCGGATTTAGAAGTGGGTAGCTATCTGGGAATAAGTGACCACCAAACAGTGTGGTTCACGATAAACAAGCCATAGAGTCAAGCCATTCAAAAGCAAGGGTATTGGACTTCAGGAGGGCTGACTTTGGTAAAATGGGACAGTGCCTCAGAAAAGCACTAGCAAATGGGCAAGAAGGAGGGGTGGAGGAACAATGGGGAAAAAATCAGACTAGCCATCACAGAGGCAACAAGCCTTTGTGTGAAGCAAATCAACAAAACAAAGGAAAAAAAAAACACTTTGGTTCTTAAAAGAGGTGGCAGGGAAGATTAGAGAGAAAAAGGTAGCATTCAGGAAGTATAAGGAAACACAGAAGGAGCAGGATAGAGAACTGTACCAGTTAAAGCAGAAGGAAGCAGGGAAGGCAGTCAGAATAGCAAAGGCCCAAACTGAGGAAAAGATAGCCAACTCAGTTAAGAAGGGAGATAACACCTTTTATAGGTACATTAGGGAGCAAAGAAGGACCAAGGGAGGGATAGTGAGGCTTAGTAAAGGGAAGGGGGTGGGCAGACGGTGACAGTGAAAAAGCAGGGATACTGAACAAATACTTCTGCTCAGTATTCAGAAAAGAAGAGGAGGGGGGGAGAGATACATAACCAAACAATAGAAGCGCTTTGAATAGGGGGGTCAATACCAGTCCATTCACAAAAGAATGGGTCCTGAAAGAACTCTTAAAACTGAAGGTGGACAAAACAATGGGGTCTGATGGGATTCATACAAGAATTCTAAGGGGAGAACTAGTGACACCACTGACTACTCTTTTTAACAAATCATGGGAATATGGTGTGGTACCTGAGGACTGGAGGAGGGTGGATGTGATTCCCCATCAGAAAAGTAGGAGCAAGACAGGCAGGAAATTACAGACCTGTTAGTTTGACCTCAGTGGTAGGGAAAATGATGGAATCACTTTTGAAGGAAAGAACTGTTGAGTACCTAGAGGCCAATGGGGCACAGGACCCAAGGCAGCATGGATTCACAGTGGGAAGGTCATGTCAGATGAATCTAATTAATTTCTTTGACTGGGTGACCAAAGTAGTAGACCAGGGAGGGACTGTGGACATGACCCACCTGGATTTTAACAAGGCATTTGACACAGTCCCACACAAAAGATTAATAAACAAGTTAGCCAGCCTGGGAGTGGGTCCCAGGGTTGTAGCCCAGGTAAAACATTGGCTGGACAACAGGACACACACGGTAAAAGTAAACGGAGTCCACTCAGAAGGAAGGGGGTTCCTAAGGGGGTACCGCAGGGTTCAGTACTGAGAACGGTCCTCTTTAATGTCTTTATAGGTGCCATTGCAAAGGGATTGGAAGGGAAAATATGCCTCTTTGCAGATGACACAAAGATCTGCAATAGGGTTGATACACAAGAGTGTGTGTGAAAAGGATGAGAAGGGATTTGACAAGGTTGGAGGAATGGTCAAAGGTATGGCAGCTTAGATTCAATGCAAAGAAGTGGAAAGTAATGCACCTAGGAAACAAAAACCCAGGGGAAGAGCACACAATACTAAGAACAAAAAAATGAAAATGGATCTGGGGGTAGTCATATCAGATTACCTAAATCTAGGCAAGCAATGTGAGAAGGCAGTAAGGCATCTGGGGGTTACTGGGATGCATAGGGAGAGGCATCACCAGTTTGGAAACAAGAAGTTGTTATGTCTCTTCACAGACAGATGGTGAGATCCCGTCTAGAATACTGTGTGCAGTTCTGCAGAGCCCATCTCCATAAGGACATAGACAAAACAGAGGTAATCCAGTGGAGGGCAACTAAAATGGTGCAGGGTCTACAACAAAAGCCATACGAAGAGAGACTAAAGGAGCTTAATATGTATTCCCTCGAGGAAAGGAGGAAGTGGGAGTGTACCTTAAAAGATACCTAAACAAGCAGTTTTTTAAAACTGCAAACTCCAAAATCTAGCTTCACTGCGAGGTAAGGTAAAGGCTGCTGTTTACATTTATGCTCAAACTGCATTTATGTAAATAACACAAATGCTATCTCATTGCTTTTGAAAAAAATGTAAACATCAGCCTTTCACTTACAAAAACAGCCTAGCCTTCACCCTAATATGTCTGCCAACTGTGTCAAGTGATGAGTCATGATGACATCATCAGAGCCAGAGACCAATATAGATTCCTATAGGCTAACTAATTTTTCTTTCCCTCTTTGTTTTTAATTATTTTAACAGAATGAGCAACACCGTGTGTTAACATGTGGATTATTTTGATCAGTACACATCTTAGGCTATGATTTTCTTCATTTTATTTACTGCAAGGTGTACTGAAGCTTCTTGGTACTGTCCCTGTCAGCCTATTTAAAAGGTTGGCTGCAGCAAAAGTAAAAGATACGTGCAGCTGCTTCTAAACCCTAGCTCACTGTTCTAACCCTAGCCTTCTGCTTCCTCTTACTTACCTAGAAATTAGCTGCCTTGTTACTCTGAAACAAGCACTTAGTGCCTTTTTTCTGTACTTGTATTTTCTATGTCATTGTCATTTTTATGCAACATGTTAATTTGTGCCCATAATTCTGTACTTGAATTTGTACTGTTTTTTTCATTTATGCAATCTATAACTACCTGTCTGTGTCAAAGGACCTCCTTGTGAATGAGCTTGCTCAATGGAGTTTTCCTATAATAAACTTGAACTTGAAAATGTTTTGTAATCTAGCTGACTTTCTCTTTGGCAAACTGCAGAACAGTACAACACTTCAGGTACCTAATGATCTAGTGGTTATGTGATGCCCTGAATATTCTTGTTAACCAGAAGAGACACACTATGCTGAAACCTTGTTTACAGATGTGGCCAGGCAGCACAAGGAAGTTAAATGACTTGCTCAGGTTACACAGCAAAGTACCAGTCTGGTCCAATTCCAAAGCTTATGCATTCTTGTTAATCCACAAAAAAAGCTTCTCTTGTATTCTTTTTCCAAGTGAACCCCCATGCACCTAGCCTGGCTTCTGTTGAATACCCCACCATCCGTACTGTGTTCTTAGTACTGCCTGGGGCTGCATATGAGCTTGCGGTCTCATGAAGAGAATTATCACACCTCAGACTGTAATCATATACCTCAGAGAGTTGAGCATACCTACATCGATACAGATCATCAGCTGGCATTGTTAAAAAAATACCTCCCAAATTACACTTAAGTCCACTTTTTCAATGTTTGACTTCTGCTCCAACAGTCAACATTGAGTGATCACCACCCTTCTGCACAGTGAAGGCAGTATGAACAGTTCCCCTGTTGTATTTTTGTCCCTCCTCATTAGCCAACAATTGGGTCTTTGTGGAGGGCCAAGCAATAAGCCTCAGGACTCACCAGAAAAATTGCTGTTCATGCCCTCATAAGGGCTGTACTTATTATGGATAACAATATTATTAGCAGGAGACGCATACTAATGCCTTAAGTGAATCCTCCAGTCTTTCAGTGTCAGTCTGCTCCTTAACCTGTGATCTGCAGAACCCTGCAGGACAGTTCCCTGCAAATCTCCTCCAGTACTTTTTAGTGCCCTACTCCACAATGCGAGCTGGTTGGCTACCACTGCTCTCATTCACAGTCAGGTAGTGACCATGATGCTGGCAGCCCTATATTTCAGATCTCACAGTGATCTGATAAACATCCCCCTTCTTGTCTGCCCCAACCTGAATATGGCTGTACCCAGCAGGAATGGCCTCTTCAGTCCCTCTCTGGCATGCATTTCTTCTCTTCTGCTCCCCACACCAAAAACTGGTGAGCTCACTACCCTTCTGCACAATGAATGCGGTTAGTACAGTCACCTGTGTCATTTTTACATATTCATAATAAACATGATCTTCTGGTAAGCCAAGCTGATAGCAGCAGGGCACAAGGGGAAACATAGGCATTCCTACTCATATAAGATCCAATCCACCTATGATTAGGCACTATTAAATGACATGCATAATGATGTGCACACCCATCATTTAATAGTGCCTAATCAAAGGTAGCCTAGATCTTTTAAGGATAGGAAAGCCTATAATTTCCCTTGATCAGTACACATCTTAGGCTATGATTTTCATTTTATTTACTGCAAGGCATACTGAAGATTCCTGGTACTGTCCCTGTCAGCCTATTTAAAAGGTTGGCTGCAGCAAAAGTAAAAGATACGTGCAGCTGCTTCTAAATCCTAGCTCACTGTTCTAACCCTAGCCTACTGCTTCCTCTTACTTTCCTAGAAATTAGCTGCCTTGTTACTCTGAAACAAGCACTTAGTACCGTTGTTCTGTACTTGTATTTTTCTATGTCATTGTCATTTTTATGCAACATGTTAATTCATGCCCATAATTCTGTACTTGAATTTGTACTGTTTTTTCATTTATACAATCTATAACTACCTGTCTGTGTCAAAGGACCTCCTTGTGAATGAGCTTGCTCAACGGAGATTTCCTACAATAAACTTGAACTTGAAAATGTTTTGCAATCTAGCTGACTTTCTCTTTGGCGAACTGCAGAACAGTACAACACTTCAAATACCTAATGATCTAGTGTTTATGTGATGCCGTGAATATTTTTGTTAACCAGAAGAGAGACACTATGCTGAAACCCTGTTTACAGATGTGGCCTGGCAGCACAAGGAAGTTAAATGACTTGCTCAGGTTACACAGCAAAGTACCAGTCTGGTCCAATTTCAAAGCTTATGCATTCTTGTTAATCCACAAAAAAAGCTTCTCTTGTATTCTTTTTCCAAGTGAACCCCCATGCACCTAGCCTGGCTTCTGTTGAACCACCCCACTGTCCATACTGTGTCCTTAGTACTGCCTGGGGCTGCATATGAGCTTGTGGTCTCATGAAGAGAATTATCACACCTCAGACTGTAATCATATACCTCAGAGAGTTGTGCATACCTACATCCATATGGATCATCAGCTGGCACTGTTAAAATATACCTCCCAAATTACACTTAAGTCCACTTTTTCAATGTTTGACTTCTGCTCCAACAGTAAACATTGAGTGATCGCCACCCTTCTGCACAGTGAAGGCAGTATGAACAGTTCCCCTGTTGTGTTTTTGTCCCTCCTCATTAGCCAACAATTGGGTCTTTGTGGAGGGCCAAGCAATAAGCCTCAGGACTCACCAGAAAAATTGCTGTTCATGCCCTCATAAGGGCTGTACTTACTATGGATAACAATATTATTAGCAGGAGATGCATACTAATGCCTTAAGTGAATCCACCAGACTTTCAGTGTCAGTCTGCTCCTTAACCTGTGATCTGCAGAACCCTGCAGGACAGTTCCCTGCAAATCTCCTCCAGTACTTTTTAGTGCCCTACTCCACAATGCGAGCTGGTTGGCTACCACTGCTCTCATTCACAGTCAGGTAGTGACCATGATGCTGGCAGCCCTATATTTCAGGTCTCACAGTGATCTGATAAACATCCCCTTTCCTGTCTACCCCAACCTGAATATGGCTGTACCCTGTAGGAATGGCCTCTTCAGTCCCTCTCTGGCATGCATTTCTTCTCTTCTGCTCCCCACACCAAAAACTGGCGAGCTCACTACCCTTCTGCACAATGAATGCGGTTAGTACAGTCACCTGTGTCATTTTTACATATTCATAATAAACATGATCTTCTGGTAAGCCATGCTGATAGCAGCAGGGCACAAGGGGAAACATAGACATTCCTACTCATGTAAGATCCAATCCACCTATGATTAGGCACTATTAAATGACATGCATAATGATGTGCACACCCATCATTTAATAGTGCCTAATCAAAGGTAGCCTAGATCTTTTAAGGATAGGAAAGCCTATAATTTCCCTTGTTCCCTGCTGCTATCAGCCTGACTTACTGGAAATATTTGTTTATTTTTGATATGTCAAAAAACCTGGGGACTGTACTACCTACATTCATGATGCACAAGGGTGATGACCAGAGGGGGGATGAGAAGGCCACTCCTGCAAGATACTGCTATATTCAGGGAAGGGAGAAGACAGAAGGGGAGAACTAAGAGCAGATCACTGTGAGAAATAAGATGTGAGGCTGCCAGTACCATGATCGCTACCTGACTCCATTGTCCTGGCCAACATTCCCCTTCCCATAAAACCAGTTCATGCAATTGTCCAAGGCTGTGTGTGGGTATTAATGTGTGAACTGGCTGCCACTACACATTCAGTCACTTCACTACCAGTCTAGCATTGCTTGTAAAGCACTTTGGGATACAGTGTGTATGAAAGCACTATATAAACACTGATTCTTATTATTATTATTTCCCATGGATAAAAAAGAGAATGCAAGACAAGCATATTTTTGATTTCCAAGAAAGTATGAACTCTGGCATTGGACTACAGATGAACTTTGCTACAAACAAGTGGTGGATCTATGGGGTGGTGAAGGGTGTGACTGTAACCCCCATTGTAAAGTACTCGTTTGCTGTTGCTGCATTTCACTTTGTTGAAGAAGTTTGATTTATTGATTGTACAAATGTTCACATTCAAAATTATGGATTACATTTGTAGTTTCAGTCAAAAACATACTAGAAAAAGCATAATAGCAAAAAATATAAAGGTTTCATAAAAATGTTAAAAAGTGCATATCAAGTATGCACACACTCCTACACCCCATTGTAGCATCCTGGATCTGCCATGACCACTAGACCACCAGGTTATTCAAGATTTGTACTGCACTGTGGTTTGCCAAAGGGAAAGTCGGTTGGATTAAAACACAATTTCAGCATGTTAAAGTAAACAAAATGAACAGAACCATAACCTAACATGTGTATTTATCTAAATAATGCTCATGGTTTTGTCAATTCTGGTGAAACAATTCTATACAAAGGGAAAAAAGAAGTAGTTAGCACTACAGAGACCCATATAGCTGTCTGTCTTTGGCACAGATGATGTCATCACTTAACACATTTTGCGGCCATTTTAAGAAGCAGGTAATGCATTTTTCTTGAAATTAGAAGGCTGATTTTATATTTTTCAAATGCTTTGGAACCACATTTAGGTAACTTATATAAATGTAGTTTTAGCATGAACAAATTCAGCAGCCTTTCCTTTAGTCATGTTTGAGGTCATATTTTTGAATAGTTTGTTGTCAAAATGTTGTTTAGGTATCCTTTAAGGGAATCAGCAAAGTCCAAGAGGGTAGCATCTTTCAGAAAAAGAAATGTGCAAGAACAAGGGGGCACAATTTGAAGACAGAGGACGGTCAGCTCAGGGGCAATGTGAGGAAGCATTTTTTCACATAGAGGGTGGTGAATGCATGGAACGGCCTTCCTGAGGAGGTTGTGGGGTCAAAAACCATGGGGTAATTCAAGAATGCATGGGAAAGACATAAAACAATTCTAGTGGGAGGTAGGAGTAAGTAGGCTGTTGGTTAACTAGGATCTGCAGACTATCCAATAGGTAGGAAATTAGCAGACTGAGTGGGTCAAGCAGTTCTTATCTGCTGTCAAAATCTATGTTTCTACATTTCTATGTTTCTAGCTGCTGATTCCCTGTTCTGTCTGTCTTTCTATCTTTCTATCTGTCTATCTATCTATCTATCTGTCCATCTGTCTATCTGTCTATGCCTGTTCAGGTGGTAGTTCAGGTGGATGTTAAAGATCCCATGGTACTTCTTGAAAAGAGTAGGGGAAATTGTTATTGTGAAACAAAAGCAAATACTATCAAAAAGCACAAACAAGAACTCATTACACAGTGACACAGAGCTCAAAACAAAGGTACATAACAAAAAAAAAGAACCACAAAAAAAAAAAACCACATCATAGCACAGTAAGGAAAACCCACTACCAAACAGAGCCGTGACATAATCCCCCCACACCTATCTAGCACCATATACTTCCTAATGTCCCATATAGCAGTGAAAAGCAAAAAGAAAGAAAACATTACAGAGCATACATCAGTAAACAAAAAACATAATGCACTGAAATACATTACCCCACCCATTCCACCCCTTCCAAAAATGTTGACAAATAACCTCCCCATAGTATTATATTCATAATGATAGATTTTATCCAATTCCATCTGTACTTGACATAACATGTCTCATACAGTCACTTCCTTTTACTGCAACACTCTAAGGCATTTAGCATGCCAGATCGCCCATTTTAAACAAGCAAACATTACCCAAACTGTACTCTTATGCCATTTTCTCCATCCCTTCCCTAATTGACCAGATATCAGAATATCATAATTCATTTGTGCAAACAGACTTTCACCCCATAATGCAGCCAAAGAATCCCAAAAACTTTGCATACAGGTACATTTAAAAAATAAATGATGCATTGTTTCTAGTTGACCCCTAAATGTCCCTTCAAGACGGACCCTATCATCCAGTGTTTTGTGTTTCTGGTTACCTTTAACATTCAATCTTTGATGTTCACATAACCATACCATGTCCTGCATTTTCAACAGAATTTCCGGTTCAGTAGTACTGTCCAATAATAGTCTATTATCAAGGGCCGCAGAAATATTAAACACCGGCTCTTCCAGATAACACTGAGCAACAATAGTTTTATAAAATTTTCTTTGATCGTTGTCTACTAACCAGTGGAGCACTACTTTCCACAGCCTAACATATTTCAACATGGTCCGTATGTAAGTAGGGAAACATTTTTCAGAAACATGCCATCCACCTCTCCCCCATGCTTCCAAAAACTGAGCTTCCCAGCACTTCATACCATCAATACCTAATCCTGTGTTCCCTAAGACCAGTGGACGGATATTGCTATAAACAAAATTACTAAATAAATAGACCAAAGGCTGAATCATATCAAGTCCACCTTCCTTTCTAGCCTTGTAGGTGTATGCCCTCTTCATGGGATTCAGGCTGCTACCCCATAAAAACAAAAAGAACAGACTCATCAACTTAGTATGCATACTAAAAGGCACTGGATAGATATGTGAGACATACAATAAACAGGCATAATATAGGCTTTTAATAAATAAATCTTTTTTTGCTGTCATTTTCCAAGACTTCCAAGACATAACCTTTCTGTGTGCATCATCATATACTAAATCCCAATTCATTTGTTCTACCTTCTTAGTGCCAAACAACAGCCCCGATATTTTAATTTTGTCATGTTCTACCAGTATGGAAAATTGCAATGGTACAGACCTAAAACCAACAGTTTACATTTATAAACATTAATTGTAATCCCTGTACTACAATGCATGTCTGCTAAAACATCAAGCACACCTTGTCCAGATTCCAGATCTCGCACTACAACCGTACAATCATCTGCGTAAACAGATACCTTCGGATACAGTTTACCAGTCCTGTCACAAACAGGTTTTATCTTATCCATATGTTCTATAAGTTGCAACAAAGGATCAATGGCAAACACATATATAAGCGGACTTAATGGACATCCCTGCCTAACTCCATTCATCAACCGAACAGGAGTACCCAAGTGCCCATTTATCAATGGTATCATCATTGCCTTCTTATATAAATGCTGAAGTACTCCAACAAACTGATGTGAAACCCCATACAGTAGGAGAGTTTCCCAAAGATGGCTATGCTGTACTGCATCAAAAGCAGTTTCTTGATCTAATGACATTAAATACCCATCGAGATGCATATTTAAGCCTTGATCCACAAGCTCCCTGGTAAAAATCAAATTCTGCTGTACAATTCTGCCTGGTACTGCACATGCCTGATGAGGCAAAATCACAAATGTCACCACCCATGCCACTCAGGATGTCAACATTTTGGTCAATATTTTATAATCTGTATTTAACAGACTTAAAGGTCTTCAATTCCGAATATTCTGTGGATCACCTTTTTTATATAAAAATGTCATCGCTCCCTCTTGCATACTGGAGGTCACCCCCCCCATCTAAAATCTCCTGATACACCATTCTTAAATCAGCCACCAAAGCAGACTTGAAGAGTTTATAAAATTCATTAGAAATGCCATCCAACCCTGGGGCCGTATGAGCTGATAAACGGTCAATTGCCAAACCAATCTCCTCGTCAGTAACCGGTCGCATTAACTCTTCCACTTCACAAATAGGAAATTCAGACAAAGTCCCAACATTCAATGGAACAATCCTCTGTGCAGTCACATTTTTCTGATGAGTAGAACATAAACGAGCATGAACCACTGTTTGAATGCCATGTAATGTATCTTGCACAATCCCATCGTGTCTAATCAAAGCCTTCATTGTCAATTTCTGCACTCCTTGCAATTCCACCTCATGAGGGTTAACTAACTCCTTTCTCACCTGTGTAACATATCGTTGACATTTAGCAGTCTCTCCCTCCCTCCTCTTATGATACTCATACATTTTCTCCTTAAGTACCTGCAGTCGTACATGATGTTCATTACCATCCTCCCAGGCCTGAGTCAAAAGTTTTAAATATTGTTCTCTCAAATGTAAATAATCCAAATATTTAGAACTAGCCAAAATCCTAGATGTCCATTTCAAGAAATCACTCACATCCCTCTTTGTATCCTCCCACCACTTTCCCCAAGAATCATATAAAAATTGAACATCCTGTCGGTCATACAATAAATCTCTCACCACCTGCTGTATTGCCTCCTGCTGTAATATAGAAGTATTCAATTTCCAATAACTTCTCCCAAAAGTGATGCTATGCACTAAACCTATCCGAGCCTGAACCTACATATGAGTAGAAGTTTTCGGTGGTACAATGTTAACATCAGTACCATTTAACCTGTCTGAAACAAACCAAAAATCAATACGTGTAGATAATCTTCCTTTATAGGAGGTATATTCCAGAGGTTTATCCACAACATCATAAATATCACGTAACCCAGCAGTAGTCAATATTTTTGTTAATGCATTCATGTCACTATACACTTTTTGAGTCTGTCTACCCCAATCCCTTGGCAATAAACCACAATTAAAATCCCCCCCCCCCACAAAATTAACTTAGAAGTAGAGAGGAAAGTTCAATGACACGAGACAAAGCCACTCTATCAGCCTTTGTTTGAGGTGCATGCACATTTATAAAGTGATATGCCAAACCACCAATAACCACATTCACCAGCAACACCTTACCAGGGGAAACATCTAATACCTTCAAGATTTGAACAGGTAAATTAAAAAACAAAATACCCACCCCTGAACAAGGCACTTCTCCCACTGACCATAAAGATGGCCCCCACCTCCAATCTTTATATGCCTGCTCTATTTTGGAAATCGTATGCAATCTGATGTCTTGTAGGAAATTAATCTTGCCTGATTCTTTATGTAAACTAGGAAAAGTAACAGTATGCTTCTGTGAATTATGAATACTGTTAACATTGACAGTAGAAATAAGACTAGAAGACAGCATGAGAAAAATGAGTCAGAAAGCACAACCAGTAAATCCATATCATTTTCTTCTTTGGCTTAGGCTTCTCAACCTTCCCAGGTCCAACAGGAGCCTCAAGCAGCGAAGATGTCACAGATGAGCCACAGACTCACCTCCCCCTTCGTCACCTGGTACTTCCATAAGAACGTTAAATGGGTTTTGAACTACTTGTTCTTCCACTACAGGGTTTCCCTTATATGCTGCCTTCGACCTCGTGACCCTTTGGAAGGGTAAATCCTCCACTCTCCCTGATGGGGGCATCACCTCCTCCATCCCATCTTGTATCAAAATGGAGTCAGAACCAACAGTAACTACTGTACCTGCAAAGTCTGCTCATCCAGTCCATGTTCAGATAACTCCTGTTCCAAAACCTGAGAGTATTCCAAATCCACTGGATTTTGTAAAGCATCCTGAGTGGGTACTGAAGTAGCCCAGGTACAGTACTGTACTTCCACCGCCACTACTTCAGGAGCAGACAGGGACCGTGAACCAGGGTCAACAGCAGGAACCTGTTCACTTTCGTTCAACTGAGCCATTAAACCACTGGCTCTCAGTTTTTCATTTTGCTCCATAGCAACATAAACATCATGTTCGGCTCTTACAGATTGATCCAGACTATTATGGGATGCTCAAGAACAATTCTGAAAATTGTGACCCTTTTCGTCATACAGATTACATTTCTGTGGTTGTCTGCAATGTGCACCAGTATGCCCAAAATCTCCACAGAGGCCACATTTCTGTTTTTCACATACATTACTCAGGTGGCCAAGAGCACCACACTTATAGCAGGCTCTGGGCTGACCTGGATAAAATATCACTCCCCTATCTCTCCCCGCAAAAAAACAATTAGGCAAATGCTTTATGGCACCCTGTTCCTGTTTAAGCGTGACTTTATATTTCCAGCCCCCCATCCACAAATGTTCCTCATCTAAAATAGGGTCTGGGTAGCCATTCACCAGGCAATGTTGCTTTAACCAATAAGTGAGATCTGCCACATTCACTCCCTCATGCCGAAAGAGGACTGTGATGGTCTTATACATGGGCTTGGTCAGAGGTATGGCAAGAAAAGGCCTTCACACAGGGCCATTCTTAAGTAAGTTATACTGTTTCCAGAATCTTTCAAGCCCATTGGGATGTTTAAAACTGACATCATAGATGGTGTCCCCTGGCATAAGAATGAGGTCATAAATTTCGTACGCATAAAACTTCATACTAGTCTTAAGCAGTGCCCTCCTCACAAGCAATCTATCAGTACATCAGAAGCATTACCCCTGAATTTCAACTGAACAGCATTTCTTCTCATTGATGTCTCAAAAACATTCCTAGCATTAGAAGGAAAAGGTTTTTCACTCACCTCAGTATGTCAAACAGTCAGTGTAGTAGCCTGCCATCCTGTGGAAATATCACCAGGTTCAGACCCCTCAGTGACAGATAAATGCGGTCGCACTGTCTGCTTCTCCATCACAGAGGACTCCACTTGGGGATTTAAGGGGACAGGGGAAGGAGGAGGGGGTTCGGGCTCCAAAACAAGCTCTCTATCTTCACCTTCCAATGCCTTAATATCTAATAAGATATCTTCCTGTCTAGTATTATCAGGAGACTCATGTTCCAATAATCTCTGACCAGGTATTATCTGAGAAGGGGAATCTCTAGAGCCTAACCCAGAACCATTGCCCAGAAGCACAGGAGCAACAAAAGTGTTATCCAAGACAGGGGCATTTGCATCCCAGCCAGAGCCATCTGCTTTCTTAACCCACCCTGCAGCCTCTAGGGATCTAACTATCTGGTCAGCTGGTGGTGTAGAAGGACTGAGTATCCCCCCAACAGGAGAAACACCAGTAGACTGCAAAGGGGTTTTAACCCCATCCCCTCCAACCCAACCTTTCCTGCCTCGCAGTGGCTGTTCCTTAGGGGAGAGTTTCTTCAGAGTCCCACCAGTAGAAATGCCTATAATAAAACAGCCCTTTGAGGGCTCACCCACAGAAAAAGTCTTACTATGCCCAGTAATAAATTCAGTCTTAGGTTGTTGTTGACTTTCCATAATCCCAGAAGCAACTGCATAGTCTGGCACATCGGTTTTCCGCATATGTTCCAACCCCCCGCTCCCATCCAAAACACCCACAGTGTCAGTACAAACCAGTACCTGCTGTATCGGAGAGCATTCCAGGGATTCCAAAACCACTTCTGAGTTCTGTTCAGTGGCCACGGCAGCCACTGGAGTCACATCCACTTCCATATGCACAACAACAATTCCAGTACAGGTTCATCTGTCCTTCACTGCACCATTCCCAGTGCGCTCTAACAACAAAACTTCCAGTTCCTGCCTCCTAGCAGTGAACTTTCTCTCCTTGGCAGCAATCAGCTCACAAATATCCACCGTAGTCACCACTGCCCTGTGCCGGTCTGTAACCTCCTGTGGCAGGTCCATGTCAGGTAGGGAAACCTCGCAGAAAGAGCTCTCAACAGCGTCATTAGCAGGTTTGGCCTCACAGATTTCTGAGACCAGGGAGTAGGCCTGTTCCCCAGCCCCTAGCACATCTGTCCTCCAGGATTCCTCAGGCAGACTAGCCATAGCAGCACCAGTCACAGCGCCATCTACCATGGAGTAGGGGAATATTTTATTGGGAAAGAAAACATAACATCAATACAAAGAAAATTGTCAAAACAAAAAAAAAATCTCCAGAAAAACTGTAAGCAAAGTAATCAATCCAATAATTCAGTAAATGATAATCACAGAATTGTGGATACTGAAAGAAAATTGTCAGGGGGAAAAAAGAAAACATGACAGACACACCCTAAAGAAATCTCAGGTTATTATACACTGAAAAAAAAAATAAAAGTCAAAAAACATGTTTCCAAAACTCATGAAATTTGTGAGAAGGCCAAACGCTGAACTCAGAATCCCTCTGTTTTCTAATGGCCAATACAATATTATAGACCAGTACTGTTGGGAAGGTAGAAATATGTTGTAACAAAAACTAGCATATTGCTTGCCACATGTAGAATTTAATACATGCAAAAATAACATTCAGTGTGCTAGGATGATACCTAGAAAAGAAACCTGCGTAATCTCCAAGTATCAAACTTTCATAGGAGATAGTTCGAACAGGACCCCATCCCCACTTAAAAAATAATTCAGTCCAGAAAAGCTTAGCATATGAGCAAGATAAAAAGAAATGTTCCAGTATTTCCTCTAAATCAATGCACTCGGGTTGAATGCACTGACGTTCAGACAAACTCTTATGTTTCAAATTACCCTTAACCCCCAACCTCCCATGGCAACTAAGCCAAACTACATTCCACATCTGAGATGGTATACTTTTATCTTTAAGGACTTTTAATGTTAGGTGAATCTTTGAAGGGAAGCATTTAGGGAAAACCACAATGACCAAAAAAACTTGATTCACAATGTCCAGGTACAAGGCTTTTCACAAAAGCCCATGTATTGAAATCTGAGTAATGTGCCACGTTCTTAATATAGTAGCCAACTGGGAAAGAAAAAGGGGCGCACCAGAATTAGATTTGACAATGGGAGCCACATCAGTCCAGTTATTCAAAAAATTGCGTGTCAAGTGAAAAGTCCACATTTCCCAAGGATGTGACGTATATTGATCCAGAGTTTTAAAGGTGGATTTAATAAAACAGGAAAAATAAAAAAACAGAGGATGAATAATTCCAAGCCCCTCTTTACTGTTGGACAAATAAGTAAAATCTCTCCGAACAGGGTTCAGATGACTCCCCCAGAACATTTGAAAAAAAAAAACACTGAATAAACGGGTCTCATAAACCTTAGGCAGAGGAAAAACAGAACTGAAATATAAAAATATAGGAAGGATACATTTCTTGATTATCATGACCCTTTTTTTCTTAGAAAAAGACCAGGATTTCCATAACAGAACCTTCAGTTCCCCCATTTCTAGTTTTGATTTCTAATTTATATCAGTCAAATCCCCATTTCCAAAAAAAATCCCAAAATTTTAATTGGTTGAGAAGAAATGGACACCTTCCCAACTGAGGTAACAAAAGGTCCAACCCCGAGAAAGAGCCCCAGACTTTTTTCTAAATTCACGGTTGTTCCTGCAATAGTCCCAAATTTTTCAATGACATCAAGAGCTGTCTGCCCTGAGCATACATCCCGTATCAGTAAGCACATATCATCAGCATAAACTGCCAGGACCGGGGGCAGAATTTGCAGGGGAATGGGTAAGCCCTTGAATTGTCTGGTACCATAGAAGCTCCCTAATAAGGGGGTCTAAAACAAAAGTGTACAAAAGGTGACTAATGGGACATCCCATCCCTGTCTAACCCCTCTACAAAATTTAAAACTATCCCCGATTATGCCATTTACCATGGGATAGGAAATAGCCAGATTGTAAAGGGAATGAATCTAAGACTGGAATTTTGGAGAAAAACCATAAATGTTGAAACACCTGAAACAAAAAATCATGAAATGCTTTATCAAAGGCTTTGGCTTGATCTAGGGATAACAAGTAACCACAGTTGCTGCAGCCTGCTGCATTCACAAATATTCCACAGAAGAGTAAGATTTTGCTGAATATTTCTTCCCGGAATCGAGCAGGTTTGAACAGAGTGAATCAAAAAAGAAGCAACTTTTGTAGTCGATGGCATAAAATAGCAGAAAGAATTTTATAATCAGTATTTAATAAACTGATTGGTCTCCAGTTACAAATATCATGGCGTAGCCCTTTTTTATAGAGCAAAATAATCAAAGCTGCAGAGAAATCTGGAGGCATACAGCCAGACTCCAGTATTTCATTATAAACATGAGATAAGATGACACTAAAGTCATCGGAAAATAATTTGTAAAGCTCAGAAATTAAACCATCGGGCCCAGGGGAAATACCAGGCTGTAGACGGTTAATTTCAGATCTGACTTCCGAAATTGAGATGGGTAATTCCAACTCCTGAGACTGTTGTGAAGACAGAACTGGTGGAGTAAAGGAAAACATGTCCATCCACTTCATGGGAGAATGAAAGGCCGACCCTTGTTGATTTAATAAAGCATTCCGGACCACATTTAGCATTTCAGCATCAGAAGATTTCAAAATACCCATAGAATCTAAAAGGCCGTCCATTAATTTTCTTTCCAACACTTGTTTACAGGCAGAATATGGATCTGAAGCAGGTGAAGTTTTTAAACCATATGATAATTCATCGTGAGAATAACAGGCTCCACTGTATTGAAAATGTCACATTTGTGATTTTATATTTGATATCTGTTCCTGTATATGGATGTCGGAAGCATCAGGAAGGGACATTAATTTATAAAATTGATTCTGAAGACCAAGATAAGTAATATAATCTGTTGCCAATGTTTGTTTGACAAAAAATGACGTACAGAGTATTTAAATTCAATTTTCATATGCATCCACCATGACAACCACGAATCATACATACCAGTAAGTGTCTGTTGATGGTGAAAAATCCTACCATGACAGCTTGAAAATCAGCATGTGATAAAAGGGGAAGGCTGAGTTTCCATCTAGCAGGCATAGCAGGGAATCAGGGTCTTAACCGGGAGAGGCTAAGATCACAAACCAGGGCAATATGGTCAGAGAACTCACAAGGAAAAAGAAAAAAAGTAGAAGGGAGCAACTGTTTAGATATCAGGATAAAATCAATCCTGGTAGCATAACTGCTCCATCGATAAGTAGGCCCAGGGTTATGATGTAAAGCTCTATAAGAATCTAGTAAATTGGCTTTAGTGATTATTTCAGATAGAGCATGAGAATCGCAGTAAGTCTTTCTTTGCATGTGATCATGAATTTTTGTATCTAAACTGCAGTTAAAATCCCCACCCCAGATAATAAGCCTAGGGTATACAGATACTGCTCAATATTGTGAAAAAGTTCAATTCTGGCTGTCTTAACTTGTGAAGGGTAGATTGAGGATAATGTATGGGCATCGATGAACAACAACACTGTGTGAGCTGCGAGTGGTTCCCTTGGTAACCCATGTAAACCTCGAGAGCGCAGCTCGAGTGGTTTACCAAGGTTGCTAAGGATGATCCACGAGAAGCTATATAGTTGTTAATCGATGCCCATACATTGTCTTTTATAGTGTAAGGGCATACAGGGCAGAGTCTATCGATAACAAAAATACAGTGTTGTTTTTCTTACCTTACACAGATAAGATTGAGAGTACATTTTTCATTCAGGGGAAAACATTTATTCAAACTGCTATTAGCAGCTAACATTTAGTCAAAAAAGGAGTAGATTTACTAAAAAAAAAGAACATCTATGTTAGATACACACTAAAACGCATTGAAAGAAAACAGAAACAGAGATCGGGGTCAAGTGTCATGTAACGTCCAGACGGGCTTGCCGTTAAGTGGCTGAAAAAGGTAATGCTGTGAATAGCTGACGTTTGCGGGACTGACCGATGCTGTGGCAATCAAACCTATGAAGAACTGGGAGATAAATAAAATGAGAGAAAACATGGTTAGATTTTCTGATTTTTCTGAATTGTGAATGTGCTACACGGGTTACTAGATGCACACGGGTTGGGGGGGAGAAGAAAAAATAACATAAAACTAATTGAATTAGGACCGCGCTGCAAACAGTGCTACCTTGGAAACAGAAGTGTGTCAGTTCTTTTTTGTTAACCCACTGATGTGATGCACCATCGGTGGGTTAACAACTAAACCACGTCACATCGATGGCATAACAATGTGGGGAAAAGATGAATTTCACTACATAACAACGTTCTACCATACATTATATGGAGATTAAACATAAAGAAAAACCCTTATAAGCACTATCTAATAATAAGGGCCTCCCAGGCACTATATCTACTAGTCGAAGTACGTGAACTTGCCTGGTGCAAAAGAGTATCCCTACACCATTGGCAGCATCAGGGATAAGGACCAAAAAGAGGGGCCAAGTACCCAAAGCTTTTTCACTTGAAAAACATCTTGTAAAGTAGTGAATCTAGTTTCTTGTGAAAAAATAATATCAGCAGAAAAAGATTTGCAAAAATGTAAAAAACCCATTCGCTTTTTTGCATTCTTAATGCTGCAGGTATTAATTGAAACTAGTTTCAGAGAAGCCAGAATTGAAGTTTTTTAAGGCCTTTCTTTTTTCCTTTTTCAACCAGTTTTTTTCTTCACACCTGGAGGTGCTAGCCCCTCCTCATCATCATAGTCCATTTCAGAAGTAGCCTCAGACCTAACAGAAACATCAAATTCTGAGTCTCCCTCTGGATCTTGAAAGGCCTGAAAGGCATTTTGTAAAGGAACTTCAAGTGGCTGTAATAATTTTCTAGCATGGGACCTGGTAACTCGTTTAGGTGGTGGTATCTGGAATTCGGCAGCGGGGGGGGGCATGGAGGGATCAGCAGGTGGTACTACCCCTGGTGCACCACAGTTTGCGGGACAATATCCCCTTCAGGATGGGACAGATTAACATCCTGTGGCTGAGGGGTGTTATGAGGTTCTGAAGCAGCAGTAGGTTCTGCAAAAGGGGGGTTCGGCTTCAGGAGGTCTATCCCTATCATCAGAGAGAGGCCGAAATCTATCTTGGGCCTGAGAAATCAAAGTTTCTTTATCCAGGCCTCCAGGTTTGCTCTGCCCAGCCCAAGGACACTGGTGATAGGCGTGCCCCCGCTCATCACAAAGATTGCAACAAAAAACGTTATGGCAAGTTCCACTATCGTGGTCCAAGTCCCCACATAAGGCACACTTAACCTTATCGCAGGCACTACTGAGATGTCTTGTGCTACAGCACTTGTAGCAAGCTTTCGGTTGGCCCCAGTAAAAACAGACCCCCCCTGTTCTTCCCCCCAAAAAAACTATTCGGAATGTGCTGAACCATATCCCCTACTGAATGTAATTTAATTTTAAACCTCCAGCTCCTTGTCCAAATTCCTTCAGCATCAATAATGGGTTCAGGAGGGCCCAAAACAGTACATTTACCCTCCAACCAAAAGAGAATATCCCACACATTAACCCCCTCATTTCTAAACATGATGTTTACAGTCTTGAAAAGAGGCTTAGTAAGAGGTATGGCCCAAAATGGAGTCCAAAGCGGTGTGCTTTTTAGAGACTCATATTTCACCCAAAATTTATCAAGGCCAACGAAGGTCCTGAAACTAATGTCAAAAGTGTTCTCACCCCTAACATTAATAAGGGCGTAAATGTCAGAGGCTTGAAAAGACATAGAATTTTTTAAAAGTCTCCTTGCCACATAGAATCTATCTGGGTGTTCTGCAAGGCCCCCTCGGTAATGCAGACGCACAGCATTGCATCTAGGGGCTTGCTCAAGTCTATTTTTAGAAAAAAGGTCAGGAAATCGCGCTCCAGTCCTGTAGTGATCTCTTCGAGGGGAGGGAGAGGGGGAGGTATGAGGATGATCCTGCCCACCCCTAGACCCTTCACCCTCTGTACCTGGAAAGCTTGTTCATTCTTCAGTAGGTTGTGAGCAGGGATCACGTCCTGAATCCTGCTGTGAATTGTCCTGTAGTGCTGATGCCCCTGAATCGGTTGCTGGCTGTTGTGAAAATGTGACCCAATTTGAGTCCGGAATCCAGCGGATGTCCTGTTGCACTCATCCAGCATCAGAAATAGCAGTCTCCTTGCTCCAATCAGTGTCAGGGAATGCCGAGTCAGACTCTCTGTGCTTCCACATTCTAATGCGAGAAGCGCCGGCCAGCTGATTCATTGTAGGTGCTGACAGATCATTCGGCAAATGACAGGTGTCTACTGTAGGTCGAGGAGCCGGAGGAGATACAGGGAGAACACCATCAGAAGCTGGGGAAACCTCCGAAAATTCAACTTGGGTCACTGAAACAGATAAAACAGCAGGAGCAGGCTCCAAAATTTGCACAGTCTGGAAAACGCCCGCTGCACGGTTAGCATCGTGCAAATCACCAACATGCTCTGGAGGTTCTCTGGAAAACATTGAATCCTGGTAAGTAGTCACATCTAGTATCACTCCTTCTGGAAGTAAAACATCCTCTTCCATTGGAAGCTGAACACTGTCTGCCATTCTGCAGACAGACACTAGCAGCTCCCCCTACTGACAGCAATCGAGTAGGGGAATTTCCCTAGTGTCCTGGTCAAATTTCTCCTATTCACTAAAAATACCACCAACAGCTTAATCTGGTTCAAGGTCGGTTGACATTCATCTGTATCCCCTTCTCCTGGGTCGTGCCTGAAAATAGGCCGAATTTGTCTAGTACACTTACCCGGTCAACAAAAACTAAATAAAGAAATAAATAATCTATCTATCTATCTATCTATCTATCTATCTATCTATCTATCTATCTATCTATCTATCTATCCATCTATCAGTCTATCTATCTATCTATTCATCTATCTATGCTATCCATTTTTGTTAAGCGAACCAGGGTGCCAACCCCCAGTACCACTTCTTCCACCCTCCCCCCCAGCAGGTGACCCACCCTTCCAAATGTTTATTATGTGTGTTTTTTAATTATTTAAGTGGACTGGGTGCCCACTATAGGTACCGCTTTTGTGGACCCCCTCCTATCCAGGTCATCCACCCTGGTACTGTCTGCTGAGCTGAAATAAAGAAAACATTCCCTTGATTTTTTTTTTTGTTTTGTTTTATATTTAACCTGCAAAAAAGAAAATGGTCTCTCACCAATCTGACCCCCACCCCACCCCCCACTCAGCACGCAGCACCCCAAACCCCCCACACCCTCACTCACCTGAACATGTCCATGGCAAAGCTCCATCTCTGATCAAAGACACGTCTTGCTGCTGGAACCGCCGATTGCAATGTGAGAAGCTAATGTAAGTGTGGTTCCATGTATTTCAATGGGGTTTTCAACTCTGATGCATAACTTTGTCATTTTGGCATTTTTTGACCCCAAATTTTCAACATCACCTTTTTGATGCCCCACCTCATGACCAGTGGTGGTGGAACTATGCAAATCAGGCCTGAAAGTTTTTTTTTTTTGTGGTCACTTGGCGAAATCATGTTCCGTGTGGTATTTGAAATGTTCACTACAATTGTGCATGAGGTTGGACCAAAAGAGAGCTATGTTGAAAATGTTGGTGTCAAAATATGTAGATTGGCAAAGTTATGTGCGTACATTGAACATTTTCTATGCTCACTTGTAACTTTGGTCATTTTAAATATTTTGATACCAAATTTTCAATATTGCTATTTTCAACATTGCAATTTTCAACTTTACCATTTTTTCACACCACCTCACGAACGTGACAGCTGTCATTTTTCAAATCCTGACCAAAATGTGTTTTAGCACGTGTTGTGCAGAATCAAGTTTTGGTGGCACAGAATCATATTTTGGCTGGGATTTTTTTCTGTATAATTTATTTATTGATTTTATAGAAAGATCAACAACTACAGTACACAATAACATACAGCTGGGATTTTAACATTTTTACCTACTGTTTTTTCACAGAGAGGGTTGTGGATGCAGGGAACGGCCTTCTGGAGGAGGTTGTGGAGTCAAAAACAGTGGTGGAATTCAAGCATGCATGGGACAGTCATAAGGCAATTCAAGGGGGTGGGGGTAGAAAGAAGTAGGCTGCTGGTTAACTAGGATCTGCAGCTTATCCATTAGGTAGGGAAATGGGCAGACTGGGTGGGCCAAGCGGTCCTTATCTGCCATCAAATTCTATGTTTCTCTGTTACTGGGTTCATGAGACTGGGTAATGGTGAACGTCACAGTACTGCAACATTCACTCATAACTTCACTAATTTTCAATATTTTGACTCCAAACTTTCAACATAGTCATTTTTCCACACCAGCTCATAAACATGATGTGCATTTTTTTTAAATCCTGAACAAGATGTGTTTTCACACTTCTGATGCGAAATGACATTTCATACAGTATACTATAAATGGCACGTCTTGTTTATAAGGCGAATCATAAAATGAGTATCCTAAAAAATTAAGGGTCAACATGATTTTCCACACTACCTTATAAACGTGACGTGTCATTTTTTTTTTTTAATCCAGCTTTTTGGTTCCCATCACCGCCTCCCGCTGACTGGCGAAGGAGACACATAGGCATTTTACGGTTTTCTCCCCTTGCCTCCCAAGGCCCAGCACACAGCTGTGCGAGCGTGTGGAGGCATGCTATGCACCCTGTGGTGCCAGCTCAGCCCCTTCCACCTCTTGTAACTTTTTGCTGCCCCTCTCTGCCTATGTTACCCACTGGACCTCCAGCCGGTGGGAGTGGAACTACGGGGGGGTGCCAACCCACCCTCACCACCCTAGGGAGAGGAGAACTGCTCATCGGCATGCTCAATCCCGCTCCACCCCCCCATGCTGGCACCCCAATGGCCCGAGGTCATTCCCGAACCTGGGTTACTGGTGTAGCACAAGATAAGACATCCAGCATCTCAACCCTCAGTGCCACTGGGACAGCTTGTGTCATTTTTTTAACTCATGGACAAGACATGTTTTTGCAGTGACATTTTGTCCAATATACAGTATTATAAATGGTACATGTCTAGTTTATAAGGCAATCAGGAGGAGCCAGTCTCTGGGGACAGAGTCTCCCTGTGAAGCACGGCTTTTAAACAGCAGCTCCACTCTTGTGACTGTTGTCTTGCTGTGGCTAGCAGCTCCAGGAGGAGCTGTTTACTTTTAGAGCCAGTTGGGCTCTTGGGGGACGTTATTTCTGTGAGATGGACATTCGTTGAGGACTGTCTCTGTCCTGCTCCTCTAATTGGGGGGGGGGGAGCCAGTCTCTGGGGGTGGAGTCTCTGTTCCTTTTTTACACTCACTATATTAGCGGTTCTCTGCTGCAATCCTTTTGCTAAAGGGTTTAAGGACGTCATACTGTGGGCGTCAGCATGGGGTGACAGTCAACAGGAGACACTGCACCTACAGTAAAACATTGGACTCTACAGCTTTTATGTTTATTTTGAGTTTTGATTAACATGTCATTGTTTGGTTTTATACATGCTCTTAGCTATTGTGTGTTGCTGCAGCCTTTTAGGTCTACTGTGCATGCATTCTGCTCTGCTTTAGTCTAATCAATGCTCACACTATGTTCTCTAGCTAGTATGTTTAATCTTGTCAAACTGCTCTGTTTATAGTTTTGTTTATTTATATTGCTTCGTTTTCCAATTCATAAATGTCTTATTTATCCCTGCAGTTAGTGTTTTGGGCTAAGGGTATGCTATCTATGTTATTTGCGCCTGCTTAATTTGTTTAATAGTACATTTGAATGTACTTTCTTTACTTAGTCTCTCTCCCTTTCTGCACCCCTTTTGTTACCATTTCTGATACTGTTAGCTTCATACGTCACTTACGTTTCCTGTTTCTGCTCTCAGTTTGTAATTGTTTACTCCTTATTCCTTATCGTTCAGTCTTCATTTCATACTTCACAATGCTGTTATTATACTTTGTGTTTCTTATCCTCACTTTGCCTTTCTTCTCCTTTCCACAGCCTCATGTAATTCCTTCTTTCTACTCTCTTACTGTTTCCCTCTTCTCTTCTCCTACCCTACCCTCCTCCTCAATTCCTCCTCCTCCTTCTCCTGTCATCCACACCTCCTGGTGTCCCTTGAGTCAGCTTCTACCTGCTCCTTGGCTTCACCTTGAAATGCTTGGTGCCTTCTGTCCCATCTCCCTTCCTACTCCTCCTCCCTCTCCCTTCCCCCTCCTCCAAGCAACCTATTTATATGTTAAAACTCTTTGTCTGCTTACTACTTTTGTTAGCAGGTGACATTGAGATTAATCCTGGTCCCAGTACAACGCCTCCTTTGCAACTTCCTAAAAGGTTGAGGGTGGCTCATTTAAACATCCACAGCCTTTTCCCAAAAATTGACCAGTTATGACCTATTATGCTTAATCTTTGGCTGGATGTTCTAGCTATATCTGAAACCTGGCTCTCCTCCAAGGTCCTGAATTCAGCTATAACTATACCTGGTTACACCCTAGTCAGGCAAGATCACTCCAAAAGGGGCAGTGGTATTATAGTTTACATATAGACTAGGCTCCAGTGTTCTACTGTCCTTGCTGTCTCCTCTCCCTTCTCACATGAGTTGATACTTCTTAAGCTTTCCCTTCACTTCTCTATTCCCATTTTTATGTTTGCTTGCATGCATGTGCAAGAAACATAGTGCCATCATCCGAGTTTTCGGTGGTGTGTCACCCCCTCTTCCAATTCAGTCAGTGTGTTGGCGGCGTGCTGAGTCGCCATACTGCTGAGCTGTCTATGACAGCTCCAAAATGCAGTGGCATACAGTTGAGGGGGAGCTACGCCCAGTGAGCAGCGATAAGATATCGCCTGCTCATGCGCAGCCCCCCACACACACACACACACGCATACTGCGTGCTGCCCCCCCACGCACACCGTATAGCCCGACAGGGTGCCAATCCCCGTCACCGGCTGCACTCCCCAAAGCCTTCCACATGCCCGCTGGGTGCCCACCCAGCGTGGCAACTCATATAGCCGAGGGGTGCCCAATCCCCGTCGGCTCCACCGTCCCTCACCCCCGAGTACTGGGGCCTCAGCGCAATAGATGCTATGGATGATGGGGTGCCCAATCCCCGCCGGCTCCACGGCCCCCAACCAGCCATCCTTCTGCATGCTGGGAGCCCACCCCAGAGTGGCAAACGTCCCACATCGACAATTAAAAACTGTAAATTAAAACGGTCCCACGCAGTCTCCTAGCCCCCCACAACCCACACCCACCCACTGCGCATCCTGCCTCCCACCCCTCACCCCATACTTACCTCCGGAGTCCGTGCGACGATCTTTGGTGGACCGGGAACACGCTCTGCACTCTTTCAAAGCCGACCGCGAACTGAGGAAGTGCCGGTAAGCTGTATAATGGGATAGATAGGGTTTTTTCAACTTTGTTGCATATCTCAGGCATTTTTTGGAATTTTTGCACCAAATTTTCAACATGGAGTTTTTGGGACCCCTTCTCATGAATGCTTCACTGTCATGGCGTTATTCAGGCCTGAAGGGTGATTTCGCAGTCACTGCGCGAAATCACCTTTTGGGACCAATTAACGAAATGACACTGCCAGTGTTCATAAGGTGGGCTCTCAAGAAGCCTATTTTGAAAATGTGGTGGAAAAATTCAAAAAAATGACTGTTTTACGAGCATGCATTGCGCAGTTCCTACGCACGCCCGTAAGTTTGCGAATTTTCAATATTTTCACTCCAGATTTTCAACATTTCCATTTTACCACACCTCCTTATGAGCAGTACAGCTGTCATTTTTCACATCTTGCCCAAAATGTGTTTCCACCCATGTAGCACACAATGGCGCAGTCGATGTGCGAAATCAATGTATGGGACACATTAAGAAAATCACAGTGACACTGTTCATGAGCAGAGGTCTTAAAATGGCTATGTTGAAAATTTGGTGAAAAATTCTAAAATGACTGTTTTACGGATGCGTTGCGGTTCCTATGCATGCTCGTAAGTTTGCGAATTTAATATTTTCACTCCAGATTTTCAGCATTGCCATTTTATTACACTTGCTTATGAACAGTACAGCTGACATTTTTCATATGTCGCCCAAAATGTGTTTTCGCACATGTAGCGCACAACAGTGCTGTTGGTGTGCGAAAGCAATGTTTGGGACAGATTAAGAAAATCACAGTTACACTGTTCATGAGCAGAGGTCTTACAATGGCTATGTTGAAAATTTGGTGACAAAAGTCCATAAAATGACTGTGTTACGAGTGAGCATTGCTAGTTCCATGCACCGTAAGTTCATGACTTGTAATATTTTAAGTCCAGATTTTCACCAGTGGCATTTTTCCACACTCCTTATTACAGCACACAGCTGTCATTTTTCACAACATGGGTCAAGTGTGTTTTCACACTTTCAGCGCAGAGATGCGTGTCTCCTTGGGAAATCATTGTTCGGGACAGATAAAGAAAATCACAGTGTCACTGTTCATGATCGGAGGCACCAAAATGCCTGAGTTGACAATCTGCTGTAAAACATCCCCAACCTAATTATATTACGGGCGTGCGTTGCACAGTTTCTATGTACACTCGTGACTTCACCATTTTTTAATATTTTTACTGCAGATTTGCAACATTGCCATTTTTTACACCTCCCCATGAACAGTACAGCTGTCATTTTTTACATCCTGTTCAGAATGTTTATGCACCTGTGGTGCTAAATGCTGTAGTCACTGTGCATAAGCAGCTTTCGGCTAACAAACTGATATTCCCCCTGTTCATGAGGTGGGGTCACAAAAAAAACCATGTTGAAAATTTGGAGTGAAAATACCAACGAATGCCTGAGGTATTAGGGTTTCCAACCATAACGCCCAACCCTGTAGAGAATGACAGGCATCAGGGTGTGACTTGGGGTTCTTGCCTGTAATGCTCATACCATTCCACACCCTGCAGCCAGTGAGAGGCATCGAGGTATGCCTTGGACTCTTCGGCCCCAAAGTTCACCCCATTCTCCTATATTGCACCCATCTCACCGTATTTCCTAATGGAATGGGGTGCGCATAAGGGCCAAAGACCCCAAGGAACACCCTGACGCTTGTTAGTGTCTGCAGGGTAGGGTGTGGTGAAATGGCGTGGCTGTTATGCCTGACGACCCAAAGGCACACCCCAATGCCTGTCACTCTCTGCAGGGTGGTGGTGGGGTTGGCTTCAGTTCAATACTTCACTGCCATTCCTATCACGCAGCTCTGTAACTTCTACACTACCACTGCCAATGCCAGCAAGTAAACATTCGGCATTGACAAATGCTTGTTATTTCTGGTCTCTACTGCTGTCATGGTGTATCCTCTGCTTCTGTAACTGTAACTGAATAAAGTCACTGGAGCTGACCCAACTAATTTCTGAACCCACCAGTTAAAATTTCAGATCTTTAAACCACTTTCTGATTGACTGGGTCCTCGCTTCTCATCCCCAAGTGTAGTTGATGCTGTTATCCTTCCTAATGCATAGAAACATAGACTTTGACAGCAGATAAGGACCGCTTGGTCCACCTAGTCTGCCCATTTCCCTACCTACTGGATAAGCTGCAGATCCTAGTTAATCAATAGCCATTTTCTTCCTACCCCCACAAAAATTGCCTTATGTCTGTCCCATGCATTCTTGAATTCTCCCACAGTTTTAGACCCCACAACCTCCTTAGGAAGGTGGTTCCATGTGTCCACCACCCTCTCTGTGAAAAAATACTTCCACACATTGTCCCTGAGCCGTCCACCCTCTATCTTCAAATTGTGTTCTCTTCTTCTTGCATATCTCTTTTTCTGAAAGATGCTACCCTCTTGGACTTTAATTCCACTGAAGTACTTAAAAGTTTCAATCATGTCCCCCCTCTCCCTTTCCCCTTTCCTCAAGGGAATACATATTAAGCTCCTTTAGTCTCTCCTCATATGGCTTCTCTTGCAGACCTTGCACCATTTTGGTTGCCCTCATCTGGACTGCTTCCATCCTATCTATGTCCTTGTGGGGATGGGGTCTCACCAACTGTCTGTACAGAGAGATAACAACTTCTTGTTTTCTGCTGGTGATGCCTCTCCCTATACATCCCAGTATCCCCCAGGCCTCCCTCCTGCCTTCTCACATTGATTGCTAGCCTTAAGGTCATCTGATATGATTACCCCCAAGTCCTTTTCCATTACTGTTATTACTACCCCCCCCCCATTGTGTACTCTTCCCCTGGGTTTTTGTTTCACAGGTGCATTATTTTGCACTTCTTTGCATTGAATCCAAGCTGCTATATGTATGACCATTCCTCCAACCTTGCCAAATTCCTTCTCATCTTTTCCACCCTCCCCCCCTTGTGTATCAACCCTGTTGCAGATCTTTGTGTCATCTGCAAAGGGGCATACTTTTTCTTCCAGTCCCTCTGCAATGTCACTCATAAAGACATTAACAAGGACTAGACCCAGTACTGAACCCTGCGGTACCCCACTAGCAACCCCTCTTTCTTCAGAGCGGACTCCATTTACTATTACCTTCTGTGTCCTGTTGTCCAGTCAATGTTTTACCCGGGCTATCACCCTGGGACCCACTCCCAGGCTGGCTAATTTGTTTATTATTCTTTTGTGTGGGACTGTGTCAGATGCCTTGCTAAAATCTAGGTAGGCCATGTCCACAGCCCCTCCCTGGTCTACTATTTTAGTCACCCAGTCAAAGAAATCGATTAGATTCATCTGACATGACCTTTCTGCTGTGAATCCATGCTGCCTTGGGTCCTGTGCCTCACTGGCCTCTAGGTACTCAACCATTCTTTTCTTCAGAAGTGATTCCATCATTTTCCCTACCACAGAGGTCAAACTGACAGGTCTGTAGTTTTCTGCCTCTGCCTTGCTCCCAGTTTTGTGGAGGGGATTCATGTCCGCCCTCCTCAAGTCCTCATGTACCACAACATCCTCTAATGATTTGTTAAAAAGGGTAGTCAGTGGTGTCACTAGTTCTCCCCTTTAATTCTTTTAGAATTCTGGGGTGAATCCCATCAGGCCCCATTGCTTTGTCCACCCTTCAGTTTTAGGAGTTCTTTCAGAACCCTTTCTTCTATGAAAGGGCTAGGATCGACCCTCTTATCAAGAGTGCTTCTCTTAATTGGATTAGGTACCTCCTCCTCCTCCTCTTTTGTGAATACTGAGCAGACGTATTCATTCAGTATCCCTGTTTTTTCACTGTCCCTCTCTGCCCACCCACTGTCCATTCTATTCAGCCTCACTATCCCTCCGTTTGTCTTTCTATGCTCCCTAATGTACCTATAAAAGGTTTTATCCCCCTTCTTAACTGAGTTGCCTATCTTTTCCTCAGTTTGGGCCTTTGCTATTCCAACTGCTCTCCTTGCTTGCTTCTGCCTTACCTGGTACAGTTCACTGTCTTCCTCCTTCTGTGTTTCCTTATACTTCCTAAATAGTATATTTTTCTCCCTAACCTTCCCCGCCACCTCTTTTTGAGAAAGATAGTGACTTTTTCTTTTATTTTGATTTGTTTATTTGCTTCACACAAAGGTTTGTTGCCTCTGTGATGGCAGTTTTGATGTTTCCCCACTGTTACTCCACCCCTCCTTCTTGCCTGTTTGCTAGTGCTTTTCTAAGACACTCTCCCATTTTGACAAAGTCAGCCCTCCTGAAGTCCAGTACTCTCACTTTTATATGGCTTGACTCTACAGCTGAGTTCATCGTGAACCATACTGTTTGGTGGTCACTTGTTTCCAGGTGGCTACCCACTTCTGGAACTGAGATCCTCTCACTGTCCCCATTTGAGAGTATGAGGTCTAAGATTGCTCCCTCCAGAGTGGGTTCCAACACTAGCTGTCTGAGGCATGCCCCCTGTAGGGCATCAAGAATGGCCCTGCTCTTGGATGTGGCTGTAGCAAAGGTGCTCCAGTTAACATCTGGCATATTCAGATCCCTCATCAACAATATCTCCCCTTTCTCTGTCATCCTAAGGATGCCTTCTATCATATGCTTGTCCATTCCCTCCGGGTCTGTATACAACCCCTGTGCAGATTGTGGTGCCATTTCCAGTCTCTTAGGTGACCCACAATGCCTCCTGTTCTCCCTGTTTACTCTTTTGTTCCATTACATTTATCCCTTCCCTTACATAGAGAGCTACTCCTCCCCCTCTTCTACCCTCCCTGTCTCTCCTGTAGGTTGTGTACCCTGGTATGTTAACATCCCAGTCATGGTTCTCTGTGTACCATGTTTCTGTGACTGCCAGAATATCCAGGCATCCCTCTTCCATCAAGACCATCAGTTCAGGGAGCTTGTTGCCAAGACTATGGGCATTGGTACTCATTACCCTCCATTTCTTGATGGTCTTACACCTTTTTGCCCCACCCCTGTCCTTACTGCCTTTTTCGTTTTCACCAATTACCCCTGCCCTTCTCCCTATCGACATCTCTATCTCGGTGTTTACCTCACTAACTACTCTGATTTGGGGGGGGGGGCCTAGGATTTCCATGCTCCTTTCCAGTGCCTCCTCCTTTGGCTAGTTTAAATGCTTGCCAATGAAGCATTTAAACCAATCACCTAGGATCCTGGTTCCCCTCCTGGACAGATGCAGACCATCGTGCCAGTATAGGCCTGCATCACTCCAGGTGGACCCCCAGTCCCCAGTGAAGCCAAACCCTGAGCTCTGCACCAGTTTTTCAACCACTGATTGAATCCTTATGGTGGTAAACTTTAGTCTCACCCATGCCATAGACAGGCAGCACTCTCCGAGAAGGTTACCATGCGTGCTATTTGTCTAGCCCTCCCAACTCCACAAACTCTTCCTGCACTGTTCTGATCCTTTCCAGCCAGGTCATTTGTCCCTATGTGGACAATGACATCCAGCTCCCTCCTCTGTGCAGCTGCTCCCATGATCCTGAGGATTCACGCCCTGTCCCTCCAAGCCATGGTGCCTGGCAGGCACCTTACCTCCCTCTCCCCCTCAGATCTGCCCTCCTAACAATGGAGTTCCCCACCAAGAGTTGTTTCCTTCTCCTGTGGGTCTCCCTTGTGGAGGTTCCCAACATCCTCCTTGGTCTCCACTGTGGGTGCCTCTATAGAGGAACCACACCCTTCCAGAGTGGCATACAAATTGTGGAGAGGTACAACTGGAGAGATGTACCTCTGTTCCACCACCCTCAACCTCCCTGATCCCACTGTGGTCCAACCGCTCCTCTTTCTTGTCAATTTCTGAGGCAGCGGTGGTGGCCCTCGTGGTCCCTGGGTGGGAGAGAGGTCTTCCAAATCCTGGTCAACTCAGTCTGGAGATGCGCAACCTCCTCCCTCAGCCCAGAGAGGTGCCTGCAGATGGGACAACACCACATCCTCCAGAATTTTTCCTGGAAGACTGCTGCTCCACAGCCACTGCACTGCACCATTCCCATCATGTCTTATTTCTGTCCCCTTAACTGTTGTTTTGAATACTTACTCTTTCCTCTGTTTGTTTATTTTTTTATATATAATTTTTTTTTTCTTCCCTACTTACCTACTGCCTCCATGCCCTTCAAGCTCGTGATCTTCTTGTTCTGAGACAGGAAGTTCCTATATTTCTCAGTAGTCTCCTTACTTGCTCAGAGTCAGACCTCCAGCACCTAGGGAGGGGATGGAGAGCTACTCTTTTCCTTCTAGGATGGTGAGTGTTTTGTGGCTCTGTGATCATTCCCTTCCTGCTCCCAAACAGGAAGTTCCTGTTGTCAGTCAAATCCTGTGCCTATAAAAGTAGAACTGGCTAAGGGTGGGGGGGTGGTGGAGGGGGAGGGAAGTAGTCCCAGTAGAGAGCGTAGTTCTAACAGCACCTCCTTACTCTTTCTGTTCTCTGCCAGAAGCTATCTAGGGCAGTTTTTAAATCTTAAACACCTGGCTTCCTTCTGGTTAAGCCACTCCCCCTAATTTACAGCTCCTTCTACACCAAGATAACCGCACAGATAACAATTCACTTCACCCAACTCAGACAGACACACTAACTCTTTTTTTGTTTGTTTGTTTTTACCCTAAATTGAAGGTCCAAGTAGTAGAGTTCTAGTTCTTTAGTCCCAATAGAGAAGTATAGTTCTAACAGCACCTCCTTCCTCTTGCTGTTCTCTACCTGTTCTCTGCCAGAAGATATCCAGGGCAATTTTTAAATCTTGGGCACCTGGCTTCCTTCTGGTTAAGCCACTCCCCCTATTTTACAGCTCCTTCTACACCTAGATAACTGCACAGATAATAATTCACTTCAGCCATCTCAGACAAACACCTAGAAAACTGCACAGATAACAATTCACTTCAGCCAACTCAGACAGACACACTCTTTTTTTTTCTTTGTTGGTTTGTTTTTACGCTAATTTGAAGGTCCCAGTAGTAGAGTTATAGTTCTTTAGTCCCAGTAAAGAAGTATAGTTCTAACAGCACCTCCTTTCTCTTGCTGTTCTCTACCTGTTGCACTCAGTGATCATCATATGGTTTACTGGGTGCATAAGCTACGCCATCCTAAAGCTCCCCCTAAAATCATATACCTCAGATCTTTTAAGTCACTTGACTTGGCCTCTCTCCTTGCTGATCTCTGGTCAATTGATTGGTCCCCATCCCTACAGCCTGTAATATAAAGTCTGCCATTCATTACTTTCAATTTCAATTCTTGGCTGTTTGGGATAGTCATACACTCCTACGTTGAACCATAATGCGAGGTTCACATCTTCCCTGAATTTCGCCTGAGGTACTGTACAGTACTTACTTGTCCCCATTCCAGAGACCTTGGCTGATGTACTTCTAAAATCACTGTCTTCCAATCTTCATTGGCCCACTACACAAGCCTTCATAATGCCTGTACAAAAGCCATCAGATTTTTGAAGTCAGAGTATTTTGATTCCACACTCCAAACCAACTTAAATAACTCCTCCAATTTTTAAAAGGTTATCCATTCCCCTCTTATCTCCTCAGACCCAGTCCCCCCTCCCACTTTAAAGATTAGCAACTCCCTTATTTCTCTTTTTTTTTTGTGCCTCCCCTTCTCTCTGGCTGCCCACTCCTTCAGGCCTCTAATGCTCCTCCCGACTGCCTGCCCCAACTCCCATACCGGCTATCACCTCATATGGCAGTTCCCCAGGTAACCCAGCATAACCCTTCGCCAGGCGGGTCCCCATCCTCTGAGGGGGAAGGCACCGGTGGGGTGGCCAGTGCACTTTTCCATTGGCCCGGGGTACTGCTGAGGCATGCTGATCATAGGATCGGTGGCAGTGGAGGACAGAGAGACCATCATCCGGCCAGCCAGGAAGTATTTTCCTGGTTTTCTGTGGGGGAATGACGTCCTGATGTCAAGGCATACGCCAGACGTCTGTCACTCTCCCTTGAACTTCGCACCAGGCATCACTGCCATGCTCACAGCCTCCACCAGGAGTCAGCATGCACCGGTGCACATCCCTACCCTCCCCCCAGAGAAGGAGAGCTGTCCCCGGATGCTCCATCCTTCTCCCCCGGCCAGCCCTGTGTCGGCCCAAGTCCATTCCCGATCCTGGGTCGCCAGCATTGCAGACAGAAATCCAACCACTGCACCATCAGGCCAGCCCGGCAACTCCCTTATTTCTGATGCCTCTGCTGTTGCTAAATTTTGTAATTCTTAAGTTGCTATTTGTGCCCATTCTCTTATCCCTTCCTCTAGCAACTCCCCTCCTTTCCTCTCCCAGCCTTCTTCTCCACTTTCATTTTCTTTTTCTCCTGTCACTTTAGTAGTCTCTTTAAAGGCTCTGCTTTCCCCTAATCCACTAAATGGAGGTAGTCCTGATGGTCTTGACCTTAAATGAGTCCTTCATTCAACACCTGCTATTGCTCTTCCCATTACCTTACTTCTAAACCTCTCCTTCTCCTCTGCTACTATTCCTGATGTCTGGAAGCAGGCTGTTATCATACCTATTCATAAAGGTGGTGATACCACTTCTCCTGGTAACTTCCATCCTATCGCTCGCCTTTCTACCTTGGCTAAGTTACAGGAATGCATTGTTCTATCTCAGCTTACTTACTTCCTCGACAACTCCTCCTTTTTCACTCCCTTCAGTCTGGTTTTAGGAAATCCCATTCCTCTGCTACCTCCCTCCTTCAACTCACTGATTCCATACTCATAGGTATGGACAAAGAACTGATCACTGCTGCCATATTTATTGATCTTGCCAAAGCTTTTGACACTGTGGCGCATCCCCTCCTACTAGACAAACTTTAAGCTGCGGACCTTTCTAACTCTTCAGTTAGCTGGTTTTGTTCCTACCTTAAAGGCAGGTCTCAAGCTGTCCTGATAGGAAAATCCATTTCATCTCTACTCCCCGTTAGCTCAGGTTTCCCTCAAGGGTTTGTCTTGGGTCCTATCCCCTTTTCAATGTTCCTAAATGACCTATCCTCTGTCTGTTCCTCTGCATCCATTCATATGTATGCAGATAACAGTTCTCTTTCCCTCTGACTTCTCTCCCAGTAACCTTACCTTCCATCTACAATTGGATTTTGACAACATTCAGCGCTGGTTCAAGGATAACTGGCTGTTTCTTAATGCCAAAAAAGAAGTCTTAATGACTTTTGGTATATGTCAGAAGCTTGCCAAACAGAAAAGGACTGCCAGGCCCACCCAGGCTGCCCATTTGTCTAGCAACCTCTAGGCTTGCTGTCAATAGTATTAGGAGGGTTAACAGTGATGTTATTATTGGGGAGGCAATATTGGTGTGATGACTGCTTGGATTATTATTGATGTGATTACTGGAGGGTATTATTGATGTGATGCCTGCTGGGGGATGGGATGACAGGGGCAATATTGATGTAATGAGTGCTGTGTGGCTACCTTTGCACTTCAGATGTAGTGTTACGTGCAGCCTCTGTGTCAATGGTACTGGGTTGGTGAATACTGATATTATGACGGGGGGGCTAATATTGATGTGCTTACTGGGAGAGTAATATTGACGTGATGAATGCTGAGGGTTCATATTGATAAGATTACGGGGGGTAGTAATGATTTGTAATCTGCTTTGGGAGCTACCTATGTACATCAGATACAGCACTGTGCACAGCCAATGTGACACTGGTACTGAGAGGGTTAATACCAATGCAGGAAGTGGTGGTAACATTTAATGTGATTAATGGGGGATGGACAGCAATATGATGACTATTGGGGGGGCTAACTATGTACATCATGTTCACATATGACACTATGTGTAGCCTCTGACTCCGGATGGTTTTGATATTGTAGCAATTGCACATTTTACAGCAACTTTGTACTGTACCCGCAGGAACATTGTTTCATGTTATTCTCTGAAATCAGCACCACATTTGATCTTTGTTACAGACCACAACACTGCTAAAACCTCTCATTATCAGCTGCCAGGACAGCTGATGGTTGATTATTATCTGCCTGACAAATTAAACATTAGTCATCCTGTGTACGCTGTTTAACAAATGATTTTTCAGAGCAGAGGCACTGACAAAAACATCTTTGTCTTACTGTCTCTCTCATCGTGACCCAGTTTTAATGTAATAAATAGGCTGTGACTGTCGTGTTTAAACATAGAAACATAGAATTTGTAAGCAAAAAAGGACTGTTTGGCCCACCCTGTCTGCCCAGATGTTCCCTGACAATTCTGTCTCCACAGGCCCTAATTGGTCTCCCACACCTTCCCCCTCCCATCTTGTTTACCAGTATTCCCCTATTTATTTTATTTATTTTAAAAATTGATAACTGGGAAAGGCACACTGAGCCAAGGCTCATTTCCAGGTGTGACCCGGGGAAGGGGTTGTAGGGAGGCCAGTTACAAATACAGTTCAAAATCAGCATAACAAATACAGGAATAAAAGGTGTATACAGAGGCAGTGGTATCATAAAATGGCATAACATAAATAATACAGCAAGTATATAAAGCAGTAATCAGTAAACAATCAAGTGGGAGGACAAGTGCCCAATGTGTGTTGGGGTAGGGGTAATAAGGTGAAGTGCAGCAATCAGGGAACAAAGCAGGTGAGGGTCATTGCCAATCCCATGCATGTCTGACACACACACACACACACACACACACACACACACACACACACACACAGACACACACACATATACACACACACTTTTTTCACCCCCACTACCTTTGGTGGCAGGCTGTTTCAGGCATCCATCACTCTTTCAGTGAAGTAATGTTTCCTCATGTCCATCCTAAACTCCTTCCATTCTAGTTTCATTGCATACCCGCTTGTTCTGTTGCACTTCCTCATTTGAAACAGGCTCCACACCTGTACCTTGTTCACCCCTGTGAGGGGCTTGTAGATCTCTGTCATGTCCCTCCCTCTCTCTCCTCTCCTCCAGAATGTATATGTTGAGATCCCTCAGTCTGTCCTTGTGTGATTTCTAATGTAACCTGTGCACCATTTTAGTTGCCATTATCTGGACTACCTCTACCCTGTCTATGTCCTTTCTGAGATGCAGCTTCCAGAACTGGACACATTACTCCAGGTGAGGTCTCATCAGTGACCTATACGGTGGTAATACTGTTGTGCCCTGAAGGTGGTAAGAAGGATGTTAACGTGTGCTGGGTTTCCACATCAATAAAAAGGGGTAATAAAGCAACTGTGTCGATGACACCAGTAACTCGCACACAAATTACTAACACAGGTCCAAAAAGGGGTGAATGTTGACACCAGACAAAGATAGTCAAGAGTCCAGAAATAGATTCCAAATACTTCACAAGATTTTATTTATACCAAACCTAGGGGAAACACAGTCACGTGGGGACACTTACACTTACTTTCACTCTCCTATACAAGCAGAACTCTAAATAAATGGCTGTAACAGCTCCACTTTATGAGTGATCTACACTCTATAATCAGCAAATCACTATATAATCCTTTCAATACTACCCTGAGGTACACCTCTACCTAGGGCCTATTACATGGAGTACTCCACTTTAAGGAACTCTATATCATAATACTGTAAAACTCTACTTCAGTCATAAGAGGCAGTTCATGCATGGATAAGCTTTCTCTGTCATTGGGAAGAACATGGGTTGCAGGTTAAAACACGAGGAACACTTGGCTGATTGGACTAACAACTAAGGGACTGCAGAAAGGATTTTGTACAGGCCATGAGTCTTTCAGTCATACCCCACCTCTCTAGGGTTGCCGGACTTGTTAAGAACAAAGCAATGATTCTCTTGGCTCAGAACCCACTGAGGGCCGCTGGAATTGAGACACACCAAACCCGGCCACAGACCTCTTCTGGACTGCCAGGGTAAGATGAAGAAGAAGAAGATGATGTTGACCAATTGGCCCAAAGTCCTCTTCTGGATTGCCGAGACATGAGGAAGAAGAAGAATGTGCTGACCAACTGGCCCAAAGTCCTCTTCTGGTCTGCCGGGACATGATTAGGATTATGAAGAAAGGAAGCCTGTGAAATGGAAGCACCAATGAGGTTCTGGGCACCAAGGCCAGAAGAGCAAAGGACTATGTAAAATAAGAAACAGAATGATGATGCAAAACACTGTGACAGAATATCTGGATAGCACTTCAATATGGACGACAAAACAAAAAATGGACGGTACCTTTGTACCAGGCCATGCCGTACTTTGGGGAACTTTGAAGAGCAGAAAACAATAAACAGGACGTTGTAAATGACTGTGACATAGTTCTTTGAAGATCTGCTGCTGGCTGCTTCGAAGATGCACTGGAGATGATTTCTGGAGTACTTTGAAGAAGATTAATCTGGATACCAATGGTGAACAGATTCTGGAAAGCTTTGGAAGACTGATTCAAACACCTTGCAACTTGGAAGGCTGGCAACAAAGCAATAGTTTCTGGCACATTCACTGCTTATAGCAATAGTTGCATGCAAAATAAAGTCTCAGTTCTTGTTGCAGTGATCTCTTATCCAGTCTTAATGTTCAAATCACAGTAAATATACAGGCAATTCACTTTTCTGATAGAACCCTAGCACTGGTGGTCCTAACTAACAGGGGTCCCTCTGACTAAATCGTGTTCTTCCTGTTACTGTGACTCTGTATGGCTAGCTAGACTCCTTAAACATCCGGGGTCACTAATGCTGCTGGGCCCCTATAACACCTGGGGAATCTAAATGGCTAGCAGTGGGCCTAACCTGCCCCTTTAAATGGCAGCGCACGTGGCGGTGGGCCTAACTTGCCCCATTCAAGAACAGGTGGGCCTGACTTTCCCCTTTAAGAACTGGTGGGCTACCCTTGCCCTTTGAAGAACTTATGGGCCTGACTTGCCCCTTTACACAGTGGTGGACCTAACTTGCCCCTTTAAGAACTGGTGAGCTACCCTTGCCTCTTTAAGAACTGGTGGGCCTGACTTGCCCCTTTACATAGTGGTGGGCCTAACTCGCTCCTTTAAGAACTGGTGGGCCTGACTTGCCCCTTTATACAGTGGTGGGCCTAACTTGCCCCTTTAAGAACTGGTGGGCCTGACTTGCCCTCTTTAACTAGCATGGGCCTAACTTGCCCTTTTAAGAACTGGTGGGCCTGACTTGCCTCTTTACACAACGGTGGGCCTAACTTGCCCCTTTAGAACTGGTGGGCCTGACTTACCCTCTTTAACTAGTGTGGGCCTAACTTGCCCCTTTAAGAACTGGTGGGCCTGACTTGCCATGTGGGTCATAAACTACCCTTGCCCCTTTAAATACACATATGGGCTTTCTTGAACTAAGCCCCTTTAAAATCTCTGGGCTTCCCTGTAGCCTTGGCCCCTTGAAACACTCTGGGCCCTTTTCAACACACTGGTCCCCTTTAAAATGCTGGGCCTGCTTGTTTCAGCACCTTTAAACACACACACACACAGGTCCTTTTACTGCTGGGCTGGCTTTCCCTTTTTAAATTCAGGGCCTGAACAGGTCTAGCTGTCAGTTTGTCACTAGAGCCGCTCCTTCCTGCTGAATATTTATGGCCCTTCGGAGGCCTTTCTGTGGCTGTTCCCTCCCCTATGGGCGTCGCTACACCCCAAAGGCTGTAATTATTTAAATCAAGGGCCTCTGACCCACCCCTTCATGGTGCTCAGCCATTTTCTCTTGCGCCTAGTGCAAACTGTTTAAAATAATTAAATACACTCTTTGTACAGTTCCAGGGTGAACAGCACGTAGCAGTGTGCTGTCGCCAACTCACCACACCAGCAGGAGGTAGAAGACTTAGGCAGGAGGTAGTAGGTGCTGTTTCGAGAGGGAGGGAGCTTTCAGGCAGGTGCAGGATGACTGGGGACCTCACGAAAGGTCCTGGGGCAGCCGAACGATGCGGCTGTGAGATCACTGCCTCCGTGGGACCAAAACATTAACTTTTAAAATAAAATAACAAAACAGGCATCAAGCCCTCCTGGGGACACAACGGGATGTTTCTGGACTTCACCAGTGGCTCAAACCGGCATCGCAGACCGAACAAGCTTGCAAGTATATTTTCTTCAGTGACTGAAGGCAGGAGGCACACAGCAAAGTCCTCAGGGACAGCTTCAGCCCTCCTGGCAAGCCCTTCTCATCCCTCCTTGCTTTCTGTGTCCTCACTCCTCCACAGTCACCACAATTCTCTCCAACAGTAACTTATTTTTTGGACAGTAGCACTCTGTATTCTGGTTCTGGAAGCGTGGCAGGTGCCACACAGTGGGCATCCCATTAGATCTGCCTAACATTCCGTTAGCTGCAGCATGGCAGAAAGGATTATGTTGTGCATTATTTCTAAGCTAATTACAATATTTTTGACATGCTTTGTAACAGGGATTTGTGTTGGCATTTTAAACTGGGCACCTGGACATTTCTTGGGCACCTGTTTGCTATATTGAGGCACCCATTAACTGGCATTTTTCTGTTCTTTATTTTTCTGTGGTGCCCCCAACTCTGGGGCACTACAATATCACCACCCTTCTCCTGCTGATGTTACCAATCCCAATGCACCCCAACATCCCACTGGCCATGCCCACTGTCTTGTCACACTGCACCTGTGACTTTGAAGTAATTAAATATTATAACCTCAATGTCCCTTTTCTGCTTAATAACAACAATACCCACCTGCAATTACATACTCCACTCCTGGGTGTCTATGCCCCAGGTGCATGATTTTGCACTTTCTGGCATTGAACCCCAGTCACCATTCCCTTGACCACTCCTCAAGTTTTCTCAAGTCCCTGCTCATTCTCTCTACCCTCTCCTGAATATCCACCCTATTACACATCTTGATGTCATCTGCAAAAATGCATACTTTCTCTTCCAGCTGTTCTGTGATGTCACTTATGAAGACATTGAAAAGGACCGATTCCAGTACTGAGTCCTGTGGCACCTCATTGGTCATGCTCCCCTCATTAGAGTAAGTGCCATTTACCATCACCCTCTGTCGCTTATCCATTACCCAGTTTACCATTGAAGATCCCACATGTATACTGACCAATTTATCTACCAGTTTCCCATGTGGCACAGTGCTGAAGTCCAAGTAGGCCACGTCCACTGCCCTTCACTGATTGAAGTTGCCTGATCACCCAGTTGAAGAAATCAATAAGATTCATCTGTAATGACCTCCCCCTCATGAATCCATGCTGTCTTTGGTCTTGCAACCCTATGGATTCAAGATTTTCTACTAACCTTTCTTTTAACAGGGTTTCCGTTAATTTTCCCATCACTGATTTGAGATTGATCAGTCTATAGATGCAAGCATCCTCCCTGCTATCACTCTTTGAAGCAGGGCTACATCAGCTCTTCTCCAGTCCCCTGGAATCACTCATGTTTCCAGTGATATGTTGAGTAAGACTGTCAGTGGTGCAGCAAGCTCCTGCCTGAGTTCCTTTAGCACCCTTGGATGTATCCTGTCCAGTCCCATGGCCTTGTCCACTTTCAGGTTTGCAAGCCCTTCAGGAGTCTTTCCTCTGTAAATGGACTTGTGTTCACCCCCAGGTTTTTGTTGCTTGTTTTGGGGCATAGAAACACACAATGTGTTGGCAGAAAAGATGTGGTAGGCCCTTTTATTCTGCCCCATTTTCCTTGTCTATTACTACACCCTGGATCCTATTCAGTCACAGTCATTCCTCCCACCTCCCTTTTCCTCTGCCTATTATGCTCCTGTGCCTGTCCCATGCATGCTTGAAGCTCCCCACTGTCTTTACCACTACCATCTCTTCTAGGAGGCTGTTCCAGGTGTCCACCACTTTTTTCAGTGAAGTGCTTCCTCACGCATCCCTCTTAAACTTCCCCCTATAATCTTCATAGCATAGCCCCTTGTTCTGGTGCTCCTTCTCTGAAAGAAACTCCCCTCCAGCACTTTGTTCACCTTTGTGAGGTACTTATAGGTCTCAGTCATGTCCCTTCTTGCTCTCCTGTCTTCCAGAGAGCACATGTTGATCTGTCCCCCTCTCTCCATTGTGAAGACTCAGCAGAAGTACCTGTTCAGGATGTCAGCATATTCCTGATCCTCCTCTGCACATTCACCATTTGCCACCCTCCTCATCCTCACTACCCCTCCTGTTGCCGTTCACTTTTTGATGATGTGCTTCAATAAAGTCTTGTCCATTTGTGCCACCCCTTGCCTATTCTTTCTTCTGTTTGTACTCTTGTTTGTCTCACTGCCTTCCCTGCTTTTCCTGATACTTCTCCCTATCTTCCTCCCTCTGTGTTTCTTTGTACCCCCTGAATGCCACTTTTTTTCCTTCATTTTTGTGGCCATCTTCCTAAAGTACCATAGTGCCCCTGTTTTCATCCTACATTCTCTTGTGGTATGCTTCTGCACCAGTCTTAATGCTGAAGCACACTGTACAGTGGAAACTGGTCTCCAGGGGACTGCCCTTTGTGACATCTGCCTTCTGCAATACTATCTCTGTTAGTGAACACCAGAACCAGTATTGCCCCTTAGTGGGTTCACTGCCTAGTTGCCTGAGAAACACACTCTGCAAAGCGTCTAGGATTGGCCTACTTCTAATCAAAGCTGCAGTTAGAACGCTCCAATCCACATCAGGCAGATTAAAATCCCCAACCAACAGCACCTCCCCTTATTTGCCATCCTGCTGATGGTTTCTCCTAATGCCCTACACAAATCCTCCTCCTGTGCTGGAGGCCTGTATAATACTCTAGTGTGAATCGTGGCCCCTGCTCCTGTCTCCAGTATGACACACGGTGCCTCCAGCCCTTCCCTTGCCTCTAGGTTCTCTTGTACTTCTATAGCCTTAATATCCTCCCTCACATACACAGCAACCCCTCCTCCCCTCCTAATTTTCAGTAGTTTAGCTGGAGATGCCCTGACCTGGCAATGAGTTATGTTAGATAATTGTTTAGTAATGTGTGCAGTCAACTACAAGAGAGATTGAACTGGGGAAGCTTGTGGGTCCTAATGTGGGGCTCATCATAAACCCCAGTATAAGTAATCCTCCCAACTCCCAGCAGTGCAACAAATATTTGCCTTTCTTGTAACATAGAAACATAGACTTTGATGGCAGATAAGAACCGCTTGGCCCACCTAGTCTGCCCATTTCTCTACCACTTGGATAAGCTACAGATTCTAGTTAACCAACAGCCTAGTAATTCACTTGTAATTCACTGTAATGCTCCACACTATCCCTAGCTTCTTATGATTGGCTGACTGTGACATCTTTGAGATACTCCAGTTTGGGTTCAGGTCTAGCCATAGTACAGAGATTGCACTTTTCAAGGTTGAGAGATGGGGTGAATGATCAATTCTTGTTCTCAATCTATCATCAGCATTTGATACTGTGGATCATGGGGTGTTACTGGATCACCTTCGGGAACACCATGGACTTGCTGGCACAGACATCAGCTGGTTTAAGTTCTTTGTCACAGACAGGATGCAAGGAGTAATTATAGGAATTTTTTCCTCTAACCCACTGCCCCTGTCCTGTGGAATCCCCAAGGGCTTGATCTTGTCACCCATCTTGTTTGTGGTATACATGCTGCCCTTGGGAGACATTATTAGATGTTACAGGGAGAGAACAACAGCTAAGGGAGTCCACACCAGGAGTACACCAAACAATGACTATGAGTCAGAAATGACTGGGCTTTCTCAAGGCGTGAGAAAGCCCACAGTCATGTGGGTGAAACGTTGGCTGTTGCTGGTGGGGTGAGTTTTGTTAAGCTATTTATTGTAATAAATACTTTTTTTAACTATAGAGATAAACTATGGTCTCTTTATTACTGCTATACACACTAACTGCCTAGTTGGCCACTTTATTCTTTGACTCAATATTAGATGTTACAGCGTAGGTTTTCACTGCTATGCAGATGACACCCAGCTGTATATGTCCTTTGCATCTTGACAACAGGGTGTAGTCTCTGTATTTAACTCCTGCCTGTCCAAGGTCTAGGACTGGATGTCCACCACTGGTTAAAGCTTTCAACCCAGATAAGACAGAGGTATTTGTGGTTGAGCTTGGTCATCGGTGGGATGCTGAGCAGGTAAGGGAAATCTCCAGTCTGGTACTTGATGACTCCCCATTGACCATTTCTGAGAAGGTGAAAAATCTGGGCATGATCCATGACAGCAATTTGACACTAGAGGCTCAGGTGTCAGACATTGTCCAAACTGGATTTTACCACTTCAGGAATTTCACCTGGATTAAACTTTTAAACAGTCCCAATGACCTGCCTTCACTGATACGTGCCTTTGTAACATCAATATTTGATTACTGCAATGCCCTGTACCTGGGGCCAAATGGAGGTGCCCTGCATCATAGATACATAGATACATAGACAGTGTCGGCAGATAAGGGCCTATGGCCCACCTAGTCTGCCCATTTGAGCTTGTAAGTTCAGTTTGTTTTTCTAGAAGTCTGTTTCCCCTAACCCCTGCCCTCTAGAATTCCTTTATGTCTATCCCATGCATTCTTAAATCCCGTGATTGTTTCAGCCCCCACCACTTCCTCTGGCAGGGTGTTCCACTTGTCCACCACCCGTTCTGTGAAGAAATTCTTTCTCATGTTTCCTCTGAATCGTCCTCCCTCCAACTTCATCCCATGCCCTCTAGTCCTGAAACATCGCTTTTAAAAATAGTGTTTTCCTGCACCCTGTTCCTCCCTTAAGATATTTGTGTGTCTCTATCATATCCCCTCTCCTCCTCTCCTCCAGGGAGTACATGTTCAGTTCCTTCAACCTGTCTTCATAGGACTTGTGATGCAACCCATGCACCATCTTTGTTGCCCTCCTCTGAACCTTCTCTACCTGTCTATGTCCTTCGTAGGGGTATGGTCTCAGAACTGTACACTGTACTCCCAGGTGGGGCCTCACTAGTGTCTTGTATAGCGGAATTATGACCTCCTTTTCCTGCTGGTGATGCCCCTGCCTATACATCCCAGCATCCTATTTGCTTTACCTGATGCCTTGTCACACTGTTTCCCTACCTTGAGGTCATCAGAGATGACAACCCCAAGATCCCTTTCCTGCTTGGTGCATGCTATATCCTCACCCCCAACTTATATATTGTGCCAGGGTTTTTGTGCCCCATATGCATTATCTTGCACTTCTTTGCATTGAATTTCAACTGCCAAACCCTTGACCGTTCTTCAAGTTTCTGCAGGTCCCTCCTCATTCTGTCTACACCTCTGGTGTGTCTACTCTGTTACAGAGCTTTGTATCATCAGCGACAGTGAAATTCTGCCTTCTAGATCCTGTGCAATGTCACTGATGAAGATGTTGAATAGGACCGTCCCAGCACTGATCCCTGTGGTACCCCACTGGTTACTCTTCCTCTGTGGAGTGACAGCCATTTACCACCACCCTCTGTGTCCTGCCACCCAGCCAGTTACCTACCCACCACACTACTGTCCTGCCCACACCCATATTCCCAGTTTGTGTAATAGTCTTCTATGTGGCACAGTGTCAAAGGCCTTGCTGAAGTCCAGATGAGCCATGTCCACTGCCCTCCCTGATCCGCCTCCCTAGTCACCCAGTCAAAAAATTCAATGAGGTTGGTCTGACATGACCTCCCCCTGGTGAAACCATGCTGCCTTGGGTCCTGTAGTCCACCGACAACCAGATGTTCCACCAATCTCTCCTTCAGTAGTGCTTCCATGATCTTTCCCACTACCGAGGTGAGGCTGACTGGTCTGTAGTTCCCTGCTTCCTCTTTGTTCCCACTTTTGTATAAGGGGACTACATCTGCTGTCCTCCAGTCTTTGGGTACCTCCTTGTTTCCAGTGATCGGCTAAACAGGATAGCCAGAGGTTCAGCCACCACCTCTCTTAGTTCTTTAAGGACTTGGTGCACCCATCTGGCCCCATTGCTTTATCAGCTCTTATTACTTCCAGTTCCTTCAGGACCCTTTCTCGTAAAGGGACTTGTGTCCATTTCTGCACCATTCTCACCCTTGTACTCCTTCAGACCCATTACCCCCTCTTCCTTAGTAAAGACTGAGCAGAAATACCTGTTCAATATGTCAGCTTTATTGTTGTCATCCTCCACGCTCCCATCCTCCCCTTCAGTCTCACTATCCCTCCCTTTGTCTTTCTTTTTCACTTATGTACCTGTAAAAGGTTTTGTCCCTTTACCCACTGATTTTGCAATGTGTTCTTCTGTCTGAGCTTTGGCTTCCCTTACTGACTTCCTGCCTCCCTTTGTTTCTCCTGGTACTTCTCCCTATCCCTTCTGCCTGTGTCTTTTGTATTGCCTGAATGCAATCTTTTGGCTTTCACTTCTTTGCTACCTCTTTGGAAAACCATAATGGTCTCCTCTTCCTTTCCTCTTGCTAACCTGCTTAATGCATAATTCTGTTGTTCTTATAATCCCCATTTTAAATACTGCCCACTGTTCCTCAACCCTGATTCCTGTCCCATTCCCTTAATGCCTCTTTCAAGTATCTCCCATTTTCCCAAAGTCTGCCCCCTAAATCCAGGATACGTGTTTTGTGTGGTTTGGTTCTGCTCTTTCTGTGATTTCAAACCACAATGACTGGTGGTCACTGTTACCCAGGTGCTCCCCACTGTTACCCCCATCACACTGTCCCTGTTTGTGAGCACAAGGTCCAGTATTGCCTTCTGCCGAGTTGGTTCCATGACCAGTTGCTTGAGGAAGGCACCCTGAAGGAGTCCAGGATAAATCTGCTCTAGTTGATGCTGCTGCTGGGATGCTCCAGTCCACGCCTGGTATATTGAAGTCTCCAACCAGTACTACCTCACCTTGTCTGCCATCCTTTGGATGGCTAGCATCAGCTCCCTATCTGTTTCTTCCTCCTGGGCTGGTGGTCTATAGACCACACCTGTGCGGATGGCTGGCCCCATTTTCCTTTCCAGCTTAACCCACAGTATCTCTCCCCCATTTTGTACCTCCTGGATCTGTGTGGCCCTTATGTCATTTTTCACATACAGTGCCACCTCCTCCTTCCTGCCTGCTCTGTCTCTTCTGAATATGTTGTAGCCAGGTATGGCCATCTCCCAGTCATGGTTATCATTACACCAGGTTTCAGTGATGGCCACAATGTCCGGGTCTGACTGTACCATGACAGCCTCAGATCTTCCATCTTGTTGCTAAGGCTCCTGGCATTTGCACACATGGCTTTCCATGATTTGACCTCCCTAGACTGCTTCACTGCTCTACTCCAGCCCCTTCCTTGGTTGTCATTTATCCCTGGTTCTCCTTGCTGTTTGCCTTCTGCTGAATTTTGCCCCTTTCTGCTTATCCACCTTTTGGACACTAATCTCCATCTTTTGCACACTGCTTTGCAGAGATAGCCACTCCTCTGGTTCACTGGTTCCACTACTAGCTGTGGGGGTGAGCAAGTAGGTACCATCCTTGCTGCCTGCCACCCCTTTGCTAGTTTAAATGCTTGTCAATGTAGCATTTAAACTTATCATTGAGTGCTTGGATTCCCCTCCAGGATGGATGCAGGCCGTCAGGCTTGAACAAACCTCCATCCCTCCAGGTGGGTCCCCAGTCACCAATGAATCCAAACCCTTCCTCACAGCACCAGTTCTTCAACCATGAGCTAAAGTTCCTGGTGCATGCACTCCTATGCTCTCCCTTGCCTCTCACAGGTAGTACTTCTGAGAAAGTGACAGAAGTAGCTACTTGCTTGAGACCCTTCCCCAGTTTCCTAAACTCTTCCTGAACTTCCTTTGGCTCCCATTTGCCAAGTCATTAGTACCTAGGTGGATAATGACATCCAGCTCACCTCCTGCCTCTTGCCTTCCCAGTGATCCCCAGTATCTTCCTTCCATCCCTCCATGCCGTGGCACCTGGTAGGCACCTCACCTCCCTGTCCTCCCCTCCTGTGTTCCTAGCTGGATCCCTCTTCACGATGGAGTCCCCACCAGGATTCGCTTCCTCCTCTGGGGTCCACTGCTTTCCCACTGAGGTCACCTCCTTGCCTAACCTCTACATCCTTTCCTTCCACTTCCCTGGGTACCTCTATTTGGTTGTCCTCATTTGCCAGTGTGGCATATGGAGTTCTTGAGGAATAGGATCTGGGATGTGCCTCTGCCTGACTGCTCTAACCTCCCTGAGCCCACTGTCATCCAAGTGCTCCTCGTCTCGGCATCCTTTGAGGCAGCTGCATTGGACTGGGTGGCCCCTGGATAGGGGTGATGGTACTCCTGACCCAGTTTACTTCCGCTCTGAGTCTGGCTACCTCATCCCGCAGTCCAGAGAGATGCATGCAGATAGGGCAGCACCTCAGTGTCCAGAAGGTCTGCCTGAATATGGCTGCCCCACAACCACTGCATTGCACCACTCCCCACATTATGCTGCAATTCCACTACTTCTCTGCTACTGAAGCTCTCTTAGTTCTCTTTTTATTTATTTACAGTACTAAAAATCCTGCAACTGATCGTCAGATATATATATTTTTTTTAAGGAAAAAGAAACCAATAAATAAATAAATGAGTCAAAACACTTGTCGTGCTGAGGGTGGTCTTCTTCCCCCTTATGCCCCTCCTACTTCACACCTCTTACTATACCCTGTGTTTAGCTCCTGTCAATCAGATTTATCAGGGCATATAATTAAGAGTTGGGGAAGGGGGGGAGGCTAAATTTGCAGCAATTAAAGACAGCACAGAATTACACCACCACTATGTTTTAAATTTTCAACAGCCCAAAAACAATTATAAGTAAAGACAACACAGAAAGAAAGTATAGTGTCACTACAAGCCTACAATCTAAGTTTAAAAGAAAAATACCAATTACCAGTTACTCTAAAGCACTGAATTGAATATGTTTCCTTCCTTCACCTTCTGGCTTCTTCACCCGCAGCTAGTGCAGAACATGGCAGTCAGGTTGTTGGTGGCCCTTCCTAGGTCCTGCCATATAACACCAGTCTTGCACAGTCTTCACTGGCTTCCTGTGAGATGGCAGTTTGCCTTCAAGATCGGATTGCTGACCTGCAAAGCCATACGCAGCCTGGAGCCTTGCTACCTGTGTGACCTACTGTCTCCTTAACAACCCTGCTGTCCTCTCTGTTCCTCTGTGGAGGACCTCCTAGCAGTTCCCAGGGTCCAGTTAAAATCATCCGGTGAGCTGTTTTCTTGGTAGCCAGCCTAACCATGTGGAACTCGTTTTCGAGGGCCCTGAGAGAGGCCCCCTCACCAGAAGCCTTCAAGAGGGTCTAAAGTCCCACTTATTTAAAGTGGCTTTGATATTGTTTCATTTACATCATTTAAATTCAGTCTTATTTAATTTTATTTGTTATAGTTTATTACTTGCTTGTTATATTTTATTCTTGTCATTTTATTTTGTGTGTTTTACTGTTCAGCACCTACAGCCTCTGGGGATGGGCACTTTAGAAATAAAGTTTGACTTACTTACTGGACCTGGGCAGTCCCTGGTCGGCTGTGATTGGCTGATGAGCATCATGCCATCCCTTGCTCCTTGAAATTAGCTAATGAGCTGTATGTCATCCCTGTCTCTTCGCGATTGGATGATGGGCTCCATGTCATCTCTGACCCCTTGTGACTGAGTAAATGGCTTTATGCCATTCCTTTCCTCTTGTAATTGCCTGATGGACTCCATGTTATTCCTGACCTTTTATAATTGGCTGATGGGACCCCTGCCATCCTATACACCATGTTATTGACTGATAGATTCCATGACTGCACCGGGACAAAATGTTTGTTGTTTCTATAAACATTGTTTAACTACATTGCAACTGAAATGCAGTTACATGCAACAAATATGTAACTACAGGGTAATTACCCTATTGTATGTAATTAATGATTAGTTACATTGAAACCAACACTTAGTGTAACCTAATTTTCTACAGATCATGACAAAGAAAGACAAAAAGAAAACTGTTAAAAAGAAAAATTAGACTGAATGAAGTCCCGCTAACCTTATAGATATACATTTCATTATGAACTTAAGATTAGTACGGTCAAAACATATTTTGATTCAAGATAATAAGCAAAAAAATACCTTTTTATTATCTGAAGGTTTAATATGTTCCAATACAAATGCAATTATAATGCTAGTTCTCACCCATCCCAGATCTCAGGCTTATAATCCTTTAAAGTTTGGTTCTCAAAGTTTTAAAAAAATTCTAAGTTACAGTTAAGAATGTGAAAGAACTCCCACTGTACACTTAGAAGAAGCTTCAGAATAAGAGCAGAAAAAAGATTTCAGTTGTGTTTGTAATAAGTGACAGGCAGGGGTTAAACTTGAGAAGCAGCCCCCAGGAACTCAGTTCCATCATGTCTAAATAAACACTAGCCTATCTGGCTGCAAAATGATATTATTGAAAGTAGTGAAAAGGAAAGAAAACATCTAGCACAGATGAAAGATTGTGTGCTACAGTTCCTGGCTGACACAAACATGTGTGTTTGTATGCGTGTGTGTTGGTGGTGGTGGTGGTGGGGGTTATATAGATTGCATGATATCCAAATATGCACAGACATGTATACTAACAGGGTGCATAACAAAAAAAAAACCTACTAAAACAACACAGGTCCAATAGCAGAAGCACAGTTGTGTGTGTGCTGAAATTCTTCTTTGAGTCCCACCACTGCCACTTGCATAATCATTCATAACAATACACACAATTGCATACTGTGCCTGCTTATACTGCACCTGCCCCCAGTGGGTAGAGGGCTTTATCCTCCAGAGCTATAAGCTCCCTATACCTTTCACCAGCTATAAATACATACTGAACCGGCCTGTGCCATGCCTGGCTCACTGGATAAACAGATGGCTTCATTCTCTGCTGCTGTCTGAGCCTTACCTTTCACCAAAACTAAGTTCATTACAGTATGGAGACACCTAACCTGTCCCTGTCCCTATGGATGAACAGGAGTCTGCAGTCTCCAGAGTTCTCAGTCCTTTACATCTCACCATCGCTAAAACCCACATCACAGTTAGGAAAAGCCTGACTGTCCCTGACCATAGAAACATAGAATATGACAGCAGATAAGGACCGCTTGGTCCACCCAGTCTGCCAATTTCCCTACCTGATGGATAAGCTGTAGATTCTAGTTAATCAACAACTTACTTCCTCCTACCACCCACTAGAATTGCCTCATGTCTGTCCCATACATTCTTGAATTCTCCCACTGTTCCTGACTCCACAACCTCCTCAGGAAAGCTGTTCCATACATCCACAGCCCTCTCTGTGAAAAAATACTTTCTAACATTACCTCTGAGCCATCCCCCTCTATCTTCAAATTGTGCCCCCTTGTTCTTGCACATCTCTTCTTCTGAAAGATGCTTCCCTCTTCTACTTTAATTCCCTTGAGATACTTGAAAGTTTCTATCATGTCCCCCCCTCCTTTCCTCAAGGGTATACATATTAAGCTACTTTAGTCTCTTTTACCTATCTCTGTATGTACCCCATGCTACATACTGTATGTCTGTGGATAAACTGAGGGTTTCAGTTTCCAGTAATGTCAATCCCTCACCTTTCACCAACACTAAATCCATTACATTGTAGGGAATCGTTCCCTATATCTGCCTACTTTTTACCTGTTCAGATAGTCACAGGGCTTCAGGCTACAGTGTTGTCAGTCCCACACCTTTCATTTACATTAAATACATCACAGTATGAAGAACACTTGCATTCTACATGTATCAGTGGATAAACAGTTGTCTCCAGAGCTGTCAGCCATTCACTTATCAACATTACTACATTCATTACAGGGTAGAGAAAGCTTGCACTTTACCTGTGCCTGTGTATGAACTGGGGACTCCAGAGCTGTCAGTGCCTCAACTTTCATCACTGTTACATTCATTACAGTATGGAGAGCTTGCACTGTACCTGTCCCTGGGATAAACTGAGGGCTCCAGAGCTGTCAGACTTTCACTTTTCACCACTGCTACATTCATCAGTGTGGAGAAAGCCTGTATTGTACTGTACTGTACCTTTCCATGTGGATAAACAGGAAACAGGAGGTGCCAGAGCAGTCAGTCCTCCACCTTTCACCAGTATCCAGTGATGAAAGTGACCGAAAATGAGCGACTATAGAAACAGAGACTCAATTTCAGTGCTATCATTTTGGGCTACCCTGCAAGGGTAGCGATACAATAGCAAGGATGGCGACTGGAAGGGGAGTGATAGGGAGGAGATGGGAAGGGATACGGAAGAGGGATTAGGTAAGGGCATGTGCCTGCTGCAGCCAAGCCAGCCCTGTGGTGTGGTGGTGAGGGTGGCTGGTTCTGGTGCAGCAGGCACTGAGTTTGGGACAGAGCAAGGGAAAGAATTTTGCTGCTGCTTGTGGCTGCTTTATTTTTCTATTCCCATGCCAGAGTGTTGCCCCCTCCTCCTTGACATGCACACCCCTGGAGTTAGTAATCCAAAATCAGGGGGATGCGGGGGGCAACCACTCTGCAGTATACCTATATCAGTGGATAAACAGGTCTCGAGAGCTGTCAGTCCCTCACCAATCAGCATCACCACAGTCACCACATGGTGTCTCTTCCCACACTGTACTTGTCTCTATGGATAAACTAAGGGTTTCAGTTTCTAGTGATGTCAATCCCTCATCTTTCATGCACACTCCACCTGCTTATACGGCACCTGCTCCAGTGGATAAACAGAGGACTTTATAATCCAGAGCTATAAGCCCCTTGCCTTTCACCAGCAATAAATACATACTGAACCTGCTTGTGCCATGCCTGGCTCACTGGAAAAATAGATGGCCTCATTCTCTGGTGCTGCCTGGCCATTATCGTTCACCAAAACTAAATTCATCACAGTATGGGGAACACCTACCTTGTGCCTGTCCCTGTGGATGAACAGGAGTCTGCAGTCTCCAGAGCTGTCAGTCCCTCACATCTCACCATCACTAAAAACCACATTACAGTTATGAAAAGCCTGTACTGTCTCTACCCACACTACCTACCTCTGTGGATAAACTGAGGGTTTCAGTTTCTAGTGATGTCAGTCCCTCACCTTTCACCAACACTAAATCCATTATATTGTAGGGAAGCCTACTCTGTATCTGCCCACTTTGTACCTATGCGGATAATCACAGGGCTTCAGGTTCCAGAGTTGTCAGTCCCTCAACTTCACCAATACTAAATACATCACAGTATGGAGAAATTGTGCACTCTACACGTATCAGTGGATAAGCATGGGTCCCCAGAGCTGTCAGTCATTCACTTCTCAAGATAGAAACATGCATTACAGAGTAGAGAACACTTACACTGTACCTATCCCTGTGTATGGACTGGGGACTCCAGAGCTATCAGTGCCTCAACTTTCATCACTGATACATTCATTACATTATGGAGAGTGGGCACTGTACCTGTCCTGGGATAAACAAGGCCTCCAGAGCTGTCCAACTCTCACCTTTCACTGCTGATACGTTCATCAGTGTGGTGAAAGCCTGCACTATACCAGTCCCTGTGGATAAACAGGGGGCACCAGAGCAGTCAGTCCCCCACCTTTCACTGCCACTACATTTATTTATTTAGGAAATCAGAATTACAAACCTTTGTGTCATAGACTCATTTCTAAAGGCTCCACATCAGAATAAAACATAGATATTCATACAGTACATGCATAGAATAAATGTGGGTGAGCAATCATACAGAGTATAAGTACAATGAGCACTGGTTAATGCCTACACATTTGGTAGCTAAAACAGGGCAGAGCTATCAACATATTACCTAATGAGTGGTTAAGACCTATACAATTGGTAGCTAAAGCAATGCATGATATGAGCTGGTAGTAAGCCACCTCAGGGAGGCCTTGTCTTATACATAATACAATGCATTCATAGTCCAGTGCAACTATATGGTAACTGAGGGAGGTGAGGAGCCTGTAGGCTAGAAATAGTGAGGGCTCGCCACAGCCAGGCAAAGGGCGGGTGCATGGCCTAGTGGTGTGGTGCAGGATCCACAGGTTACTGGTTACACTGGCATTGATGTGAGGAGAGGATATGGGCCCTTAAGGCAGCTTTAAAAGGACCTAGATTGATGATTGATATGACGGCTGGTGGGAGGGCATTGTACCAGGATGGAGATCTAAAGGGGGAAGGATCACTGGGCCAGGGTGGTCCTGACCCTAGGCACCTTACAGATAGTTTTTGGGGCAGCCCGTGTGGACGCTGAGATGGTGGCTGCCTGAAGAGAAGCCATGACACCTATTGGGATTAAACCCAGGTGGATTTTTTTGGTGAAGAGACAGGTCTGGTATAATAGTCTTTCCTCAAGGGAGAGGACATTGGCGAGCGCATATAGGGTGCAGGTATGTGTATTTCCGTCGGCACCAGAGAGGAGCCAGCAGGCTTTATTGATGACTACTTGTATTTGATGAAGCGCCGTAGGGTCGGCGGCAGCATAGATTGTGAGGCCATAGTCTACCAGCGATAAGACTGAGGAGGTAATGGCTAGGTGAAGTGCTCCAGGTGGCAGCCAGTCTTTATGTCTGTACAGGAGACCAATGCGGGTGTTGGTGGTGGAGGGTGAGGATTTGTATATGTTTGTGGAACGAGAGGGAAGAGTCAAATGTAACACCTAGATAGTTATACTTTTGGACCTGTTCCAGTTGGATGAGAGAGGCAGAGAGTATTTCCAGAGGGAAATCCTTTGATCTGTTTTGGCGGTGGGCATAGAGCATCGTCTTAGTTTTTTTAATTTTGACCACCAATCTGTGTTCAGCAAACCAGTGTTCAATCACAAAGTACATTTCATCAAAGTGTGGAGAAATGCTACACTGTACCTGCATCTGTGGATAAACAAAGGTCTCCAGAGCAGTCAGCCCCTCGCCTCTCACCACCAATGTAGTTCATCACAATGGGAGAAACTCTGCACTATACCTATATCAGTGGATAAACAGGTTAAAACTTAGTTCTGTCTGTAAAGGGGGGATTGAGTGGGTGAGACTTTGCAGCAGAAAGAGTTGTCAGGAGCTTATGACAGAGTTCTGCAAAGACACACACATACACACACACACACACACACACACACACACACACACACACACACACACACACCAGTGCCAAATTTGCCCATGTTTCTTTTATATTGCAATAATTTTCTAGTTTGCAAATGCATTTTTTATTACAGTATAAAAAAATATACAACATTCCTCCACAGTTCTTGAGAGTTATGATTTTGAATTACAGGGTCTGAGTTCTGAGTTATAAGCCTCTGTCAAAGAGTTATACAAGCAGGAGGACATGCCGAGCTGTAAATGGACTGTCTGTAATTTGACACTGTAGTCTGCTGAATGAGACTCTGAGAGCTTCAGATCTTCAATAAGGAAAACTCAGTCAGTATACTTGAATGCTTCTTTTTAGCCATAAAAATAAGCTGAATCTAGTAATTGTATTATCACACGTCACATTATGCACAAATTAAGATTGAAGTACATGTACTATTATTGTGAACTTACTTCATTCCTCACTGGGAAACAGTAAGTAACAGAGAAAAAATAGAGCGGCAAACAGGCTGCTTGAGCTGTGGGATTGCTATGAAAGTCCAATTTAAAAAAGTCTGTTAGCAATATACTGAGATAAATTTTTCTATGTGATAGTAAAACATCCACAGAGCTCTGCCTTGCAGCTGTAAAATTGTATGATAGTTCCACCATGTCTGACATCTTGCTTTATTGACTACTGTAGGAAGGTTGCATTACCTAGACATGAGACTTCCACTAACTAGAAATCCTAGATGTGAGAGTTCCTCCCACCTAAATATTTCCAGTTTAAGTACTGGTGACGTGAATGTTTTTTGTAAATTCTCAAATGACATCAGCAAAAACAGGGAAACTTAATGGTTCCCCTTAGTAGAAAACCACTTGCATCTTAGCTGCCTGGTATTGTTACATACCTGCATCTCTCTCTCTCTCTCTCTCTCTGTCTCTCTCTCTATGATTCAGCACTGTATCATTAGAGCCTTGTCCCATGGATTCCCCAAAAAAGAAGACTTTGAAAGTACTCTGAATACTGTACGCTGTGCAGTAATTTAAATAGAGTAAGCAGTCTCTTATTTTGTCTCTCCTAGCATTCACATAGGCCTAAGCAGACGTGCCAACATGGGAGGCCATGAAGGAGTTACTGTATGGTGTATGCTACATCACATGTCATAGCTGTCCCTCACCTCTCCCAGAGTGTGTATGCTACATTATGTGTCATAACTGTCCCCTCACCTCTCCCAGAGCATGTATGCTACATCACATGTCATAGCTGTCCCCTCACCTCTCCCAGAGGGAGCAGGCTACATCATGTGTCATAGCCGTCCCCCTGGCTTGTATGTCTCCTACAAAAGCATTTTTGCTTTTTTTCATTTGGCTCACTGTGTTAAGTTTGGGCCCTTTTATCCATTTTAACACATTAATTCAAATATTTATAATTAATCAGAACTAACCAGGACAAATCAGCCCTCTCTCCCATGTTCCAGTTCTTATTTAATAAGGGTCAGAACTGTACTGAGCTCTGCCAGAACGATCATGTACTACCAGCATCTAACTCACTGCTTTGTAAAGTACTTTATAATGCAATGGGTATGAAAGGCAATGTAGAAATGTAAATACTATTCTATTCTACAGTCCCTGCACTACCAGTATCTATTGAATTACTTTAAGTGCTTTGGAATACAGTGTGCATAAAAAGTATGGTTTAAAGCCAGACTTCTTCGAGCCCCACCCTTCTTTCCTGAAATACTTGTGTAGGGCTCAGGATATCCTTCCTCTCCTCTTACTTTATTAGGGCCCAAATGATTTATTTTACTCAATATTTACAGTTCAGTTATACCATCTCCCAAATGGCCATTTCATATTCAATCAAGGCAGATTGTTCTTATACTCTGAAAAAGACACCAACTCTCCCTGAGCTGGGGCTTCCTCTGAGGCAAATAATTAATCATATGTTAGATAATTTTTTTCAGTTTTTTTTTCATCCTTGCGTATAGGAGTGTCTACTCCAACTAAACTATGACTTACAAGTTGATTGAAGAGGCAGTGGTAAGCTGGATCATGACTAGTGACTTTTGTTGTCCCTGCAGTCTGATATTCACCCCTACTTGTGTCACAATATGGATGTTGTGTTCTTAAATTAAATCTAATGTTAAATGTATAAAATCAAGTATTAGCCGGCCCGGTGATACAGAGGGTTGAGGCACTGGATGCCACACCTCGTGCCACGCCAGTGACCCGGGTTCGGAAGTGAGTCTGGGTGGCCGGGGGTCAGCAGGGGAGGGACGAGATCAAGCATCCAGTGGACTGCTCTCTCTTCCCGGGGAGGGGTCAGTGGAGTGTCCACTCATTGAGCGACCTCCAGCAGCGGCTGGAGGTCACCAAATGCAGCAATGCGGCACATGCCTGGGGGCAGGAGCTACAGCACCACGTTGCCTTGCTGGCCATGCTCTGCAGGGGACAGAAAACACAAAAATATCCCCCCTCCATGCTTGCAGAGATGATGGGGGTTCCAGGGACACAGCCCACATCCCAATAGCAGCCATGAGATTGGAGGATTCCACAGCTGACCCGCCACCCAGGTAAGGCTGCTTTAATTACAGAAAGGCCATCACGGGCGGACAGGACCACCCTGGGGGGGTGATCCGGGGGCCTAGGTCTGCCTGGGTGGTCCTGGGAGTCTCTCCGGTCCATAACAGGGTTCAGTCAGGGAATAGAGGCTGTCATCAAGACTACACTCCAGAAGGATGCCTGGCTGTGGTGGAGATAAAAATAATTTTAAAAAAATCAACTACTGTAGTATGTTTTTCTCTTATTATGCAGTCCTTAACAACACTGGATGTACTGGGTAACAAATACTGGCAAGTCTCCTGGGGCGGGGGGGCAAAGAGGTCCCAAACGGGTTCTTGATTAAAAATCTTGGGCAGGATTCACAGAACACTTTGAAGGTGAAAAAAATGCACAAATCCCCAAAATGTGTGCAGTTCTGGAAAAAAGGGGTAATTGCTCTGTGTCATATGCACAAAAGATCCACAGCTGTGGAAAAATACACTGCGGACTGTGGAAAAAATGCAGCTGCGGAAATTCCTGCACAAAAAATGCCACTGAAAAGTATGGCATATCCCTTTAAAGCCACTGCTTTCCCGCAGTTGTGGAAAAAAATGTGCACACATGTTGCACCAAGGAGACTGAGGTATAACTCACTCTAAGCAAAAGGCAGTGTACTAACAATTAGGAAACAATCATAGTGGGGATTCAGGCACCAAGCTACATCAGACCTGTGGGCTGTATAGTAGAAAGGATTTCAGCTCCCAGGAAGGGAGGAAACAGATCACTTTGCATTCTGTACTTCCTACATGGGGAGGACAGGCCACTTATTATTCCTGCAACTCCTGCAAGGTGGAAACAGATCACTTGCATTCTCTACCTCCTATAGGGCGGGAACAGGCCACTTGGCATTCTGTACCTCCTATGGGGTGGGAACACACTACTTAGCATTCCTGTACTGCCTTCAGAGTGGGAACAGACCACTCCATATTCCCACACCTCCTGCAAGGTAGGAACAGACCGCTTGCCATTCCATCTCTGACAGTGTGGGACAGACCTCTCAGCATTCCAGCACCTGCTGCAGGGTGAGAACAGACCCCTTGCCATTCCAGAACCTCTTGGAGGGTGGGACAGACCATTCAGCATTTTGGCACTTCCTGCAGGGTGGGGACAGACTACTCAGCTTTACCACAACTCCCACAATGTGCGTGCAGATCACTGGGCAATCACACCCCTTGCTATAAAGTGAGGACAGGCCACTCAGCATTCCTTCACCTCCAGCAGAGTGTTAACAGACCACTGTGCAATGTAGCTCCCCTACAGAGTGGGAACAGACAACTCAGCATTCCCACACCTCCTGTGGATGGGAACTGACCACTGGACATTCTTGTACCTCCTGCAGGGTGGCAACAGACCACTGGACATTCCCACACTACCTGCAGGCTTGGAACACAACACTGGGCATTCCCACACATCCTGCAGGGTGAGAAGAGACCAGTGGACATTCCTTCATTTTCAGTAGGGTTGAAAAGAACAGCAGGCTGTCCAGGACCTCCTGCAGGATGGGAACAGACCACTGGACATTCCCGTATTACCTGCAGGCTTTGAACAGCAAACTGTGCATTCCCACACCTCCTACAGGAAGAGAAGAGACCATTGGATGTTCCCTCACTTCCAGCAGGGACAGAACAGAACACTGGGCACTCCTGCATCTCCTGCAGGGCAAAAACAGACCACTCTCCCACACCTTCTGCAGGACTGAAAAAAACACTGGGCATTCCTGCATCTTCCTGCATCTCTTGCAGGATGGGAATGGACCACTCAGTTTTCCTGTACTTCTTGCAGGGTGGGAACAAACTGCTCAGTGTTTCCACAGTTCCTGCAGGGTGGGAAAATACTACTCTGTATTCCTACACTTCATTGAAGGTCAGAATGGACCACTCAGTATTCACACATTTCTTGCAGTGTGGGAACACACCTCTCAGTATAACCACACTTCCTGCAGGGTGGGAACAGACCACTCAGTATTTCTGCACTTCCTGCAGTGTATGAACAGACCACTCAATATGTCTGCACTTCCTTCAGGGTGGGAACAGACCATTCAGTATTCCTGCACTTCCTACAGGGTAGGAACAGGCCACTCAGTATGTCTGCACTTCCTGCAGGGTAGGAACAGACCACTCAGCATTCCCACATTTCCAGCAAGGTGGGAACAGATCACTCAGTATTCCTGCACTTCCAGTAAGGTGGGAACAGACCACTCAGTATCCCCACACTTCCTGCAGGGTGGGAATAGATCACTTGACATTCCTGCACCTCCTTCAGTGTTGGAACAGACCATTCAGGAGGTTATTGAGAAGGTGGTTATATTGTAACTTGAGGAACAACTCACAGGTTATGACATCTATGAGGCTCTCCAGTCTGGGTTTAGGTCAAAGCACAGTGCAAAGACTGCATTGGTCAGGGTGCATAATGACCTGCTCAGGGTGAGGGATAGAGAAGAGTGGTCAGTACTTGTCCTGCTCTCTCTTCCCATAGCATTTGACACCGTGAACCATGGGTTTTTCTTGGACCAATGCAGGGAGTATGTAAGACTCACTGGCAAAGTCATCTGTTGGTCTGAGTCCTACCTCACAGGCAGGATATTTATTTTTATTTATTTAGTTTTTGTTGACCGGGTAAGTGCACTAAACAAAGTCTGCCTATTTTCAGGCATGACCCGGGGAAGGGGGATACAGATGAAGGCCAACTGACTTTGAACCAAATTAAGTTGTTGGTGGTATTTTTAGTGAAATTGTGACATAGTGTGCAGCGATCTGAAGTTTTTCCCCGGTTCCAATGGACCTGCAGTGTAGTGTACCTCAGGGGTCGATCCTTTCACCCATGTTGATGGTGGTGTACGTGCTACCTCTAGGTATGATCATTAGAGAATATGGAGCTGGTTTTCATGTTATGCAGATGATACTCAGCTCCATCTGTCTTTTGCACTTGAGACACGTGGCATAGTGGATGTGCTAAATCAAATTTAAAATAAGTGCTTGACTGAGATCCAGGACTGGGTGTCATTGAGCTGGCTGAGACTCAACCTATAAAAAACTGAAGTACTGGTGACTGATCTGGGTCAGATGAAGGGAGAGGCAGTGGATGTGAGAGAGACAGGGCTTTGTCTTGGCACCTCTAGGCTTATGGTTGCTGCAAAGGTTAAGAATCTAGGAGTCATTCTGGACAAATGGCTGACATTTGTTTTCAAAATAAATTCTTTATTAAGCTTCAAAAGTCAGATAAAATCAACAAACCGCTATATAGTACAACCAGTCAAAATCAGAAATAAATACTGTAATATAGTTGATATGGCATTAGCAAAATTCATAATATAAAGTAGCAGTTAAATATTAAAATCAACATAAAAAAATGATGTAAATTCACTATAACACAGTAGGGTTAATCAAAAGCTTGTTAGGTTAACCTCTGTAGGTCAAGAAAGGATTCCAAATTTTTGAAAAGAGATCTGATTGTTGTAGAATAGTGTAACTTATCCTTTCGTTATTTGCAGTACAGCCCATTAGGTCAAGCCATTCTCTAACAGACGGTGAAGTACTGTTTTTCCATTTTGATAGAACAAGTCTCTTAAAGAGCCCCTGACACGATTAGAAAAACTTGAAAAAAAAATGAGATTTAGACTCAAGTAACTTTACTTTTTTTATAGTTTCTATAATTATTTCCCTTATTTCTTTACTACTGAGGACAGATGTATCAAAGAGGATTACTGTCCCTTAGACTTTATCTGCTCTTTCTGCTTGCCTACACGTGGCATTGTAATCCACTGTTTATGTCACCATAATTATCTCCACTGCAACAGGCTGTGATGTCACAAACAGAAGTGTGGTGTCAGGTATAGGCATGCAGCCAGAACAGAGATGGTGCCGATCCTGTTTACATGCACATGTCCTTAGTAATAAAGATGTAAGAGTGAGAATTAAAGAAAAATTATTAAATAAAAGCTGAATTCTGTCTAAATATTACTTTTTTCAAAGTTGTCACAACAGCATCAGGGGCTCTTTAAAGGCTAGAGCAAATAACAGTATCCACATTTGAAGAATCATCATCATCATCATCAAATCTTTATTTATTCAGGCGAACATCATTGAGCAAGGCTCATTTACAAGATGGACCTGATAAGGTCAAGGTTCTATAGTTGATACACAACAGATACATCATACACTTATATAAGACAGTTATACATACAGGGGAAAATAACGTTTATAAACACAGTGATGTACAGTAAATTCACATGATAAAAAACGGTTATAGGAAAGTTAATATTTACAGTCTGTACAGTATATACATATCCCAGTGGGGGCATGGCAGACACTCAACATAATGTAATACTAGGATGGTGAAGGTATTACTGGGTGCCATAAGATGGGGTTTCTGTCTGGAAGGAATATGCCATATATGGTTTGGAAGGGAGATTTGAGATGACGATGCTAGCTCTATTGGTAGCAATTGCATTTCTCTTTGAAGAAGACTGTACAATGCTGTTTAAAGGATGCAAATGGAATGATATTGGACAGTTTTAGGGATTTTTGTAGGGTGTTCCATGCTATAGCTAGAGAATAGCTGATTGCTGCCCTCCCTAGCCTGGTGTTGAATTTGGGCAATTTGAGCAGGATGATGTTGTTGCTTCTTAGGGCATAGGAGCTAGGAGAGGTCTGGGTGAAGCAGTCCAGGATATAGTTTGGAAGTTTTTTGACAACGCTCTGTAAATCCATAATGCTGCATTTCTGTTCCTTCTGAGGTGAAGGGAAGCCCACCCAACTGCAGCATAAAGAGAGCAATGATGAGCATTAGATGGCAGATCTATAATGAACCTTATTGCTCTATGATATAAGGTATCTAACTTGTGATGGTAGGAGATGGGGCAGTGACTATAAAGGAAGTCTGCATAGTCAACAACTGATAGAAAAATGGCCTGGACTAACCTCATCTTTGAGTCTCTGTTTAGGAAGGGTTTTAATCTGTAGAGAAGGCCAAGCCTTTGGTGAAACTTTTTTAACAGTTCTTCTAAATGATGAGTGAAGTCAAGTCTGTTGTCAATCCACACACCTAAGTATTTGAAGTTTTCTACATACTCCAGATTTTCTCCAAGTATAGTGCATAGCTGGGGGAGAATGATTGGAGAGGATGTGCTGGTGGAGCTTTGATTAGTGAACATCATTGCTTTAGTTTTCTTTGCATTTAACAGAAGCTTTTTCTCGAGTAGCTGATATTGTAGCAAGGAGAATTCTGTTTGTAGGATTTCACGAGCAGCTGCAGGTGAAGGGTTGCTGACATACAGAACAATACAGAAGAATTCTTGCAATATGGAATAGGTTAAATGTGTTTTGGATAAAAATTGTAGGGGATAAAAGAAATGAGTTGCCTAAGGGCTTTTGGCAAATATATTGGATTTATTTCTTGTTTGTTTATTTTTTTTACCAGGAGAGGGCAACTAATACTTTCTATATTTTATAAATCTTGGGACAGTGCCACAACATACAAGACAGGTTAGCATGGGCTGAGTTACATCTCCAGCAGTTATCTGTGTTAGAGCAACCCATTGTTTTAAGTCTTATGAGGAGAAAAATAATAATGGTGCAGAATTTGAAACTGAGTCAGTCTCCCTTATGTTTCTTTACTGCACAGATAGGCATCATCCCAGGATGAAGAACATAGTTTTGGAAAGATTATGATATTAAATTCAGTTTCCCATTTGAGTTTAGTTGAATTTGTAATGGAAGAATCAAGTTTAGAGCCAATTTCCTAAATAAATCTTGCTCCTTTCCTCACTTGAACCATTTAAAGAAGTTGATCCCATCCAGAGTTATCTATGCATTTATATTGTGAAATGAGGGAGTAAAGCTTCTCTCAGTGGTAAGTAAAACCAAAAATGAAACCTTGGAACATTGTACTTCGATTTAATTTCTCCAAATGACAGATGCCTATTATCGGTAGCATCAGTCAAACTTCTAACTTTATTAATGCTCAGTTTTTCCCATCCTATATCTTTAATTTGCTTCTTGTTAACGAAAGTGTTGTTCCAGAGAGGGCAATGCAGAACTGGAGGTGTGTCCAATTTTAGCAAAGTAGTTAATATTTTTTTTCACTTTATCTTTTTATTGAAATTCAAGTATATAAGAAAGCACACATCTAATACAATAGAAGACTATCCTCCGTGTAAGGTATAAAATATCACTTAACAAAACACAGTATTTAGGATAAACATATTGGAGAAGCCTTATATACAAGTACTGATAATAAAACACAAACCTAGACAGGATGTAAGTGGAGAGCAGAAGGGTTACAATCAATAGTGTATTATAGGATCAGAAATAGCAACCATGTATGAAATACATGCTAGGGCAGGCTATGGCAAGGCATTCAGTAAATTGCAAAAAGTGATAAATGTGGTAGTATGAACAATGTTTAGTAATGGAGAGGTGAAGATAAGAGAAAAGTGTGCAAAGAAAGAAAGAAGAGAAAAAAGCAAGGAAGAAGGGAAGGAGAGAGGGAGAAAATGGGGAAGAAGGGAAAAAAGAGGAGAAATCTGTGCACAAAAGTTTCGAGAAAACCTAATCTGAGAGCAAAATAAGGAGAGCTAAATATCCCTAAGAATTAGGTTCTAGAAGAACTAGGTTTGATGTACTGTATATAATAATTCACATATGAAAAAAGAAAAGGCAATAATCAGGATGCATACCGACTGAAGATATGCAACTGAACAGCCTAAAGGCTATAAACCTGATGCACTGCTAAACTGGAGAGTAAAAGGCTAGATACAGAGAGCCTGTTTAGTGTGGTAATGTATAAGATCTAACACTATAATAATGGGTTAGAAAAGCATTACTGATATACCAAAGTTCCCTTGAAGACCTTTAAGCTGCTCGTTTAAACACTGCAACAAAAAGTAAATTGATCACACCACAATGTACAGCCTTTGCTTTCTGCACCCGCTGGGAGTGAAGGCAACCAGGTAGCATAGACTGTAGAGCGGGCGGCTAGGCAGAAAAAGTGTACTGGCACTCCCTTTAAATATCTTGGAAGCAAAACCTACCAAGATATAGCAACTGTGACTATATTACTGACCATATAAGCTCATGACACCTTAGATTTATTAACAGGATTGTGACTATTGATGTTCTTGCTTTTGGTCTTTGCCCTATATTTCTTTTTGGGTGGCTCTAAAGATTTGAGGGGGGAACTTGCAACAACTTCTGCCCATGAAGTATTGGCAGAAATACATCCCAGAGGCACAGGGCCCAAATTAAAGGGATGTTTGTCTGAAATTTGCTGGGAAAGATCCTTCTGCGAGGAGTGCATGTCATACTCCAAGAGAGCAAACTTATTGCTTAAGGGAATATAGGGGTTGATTTGAAGGTGAGAGGCTGCAGCTTGGGGTGTCTGAGGTGAAATCTTGCTAGAACAGTATGAAAGTCTTGAAGAATAATGCCCCGGCCGAAGCTTCTCTTGCAGCCGTGTTGATTGCCTTGGGGCCAAATCAGTTGTGGCATTGCTGCTTGGGGCTGCGAGTTCTGCAACACTTTCCCCACATTCCTGTACCTCGTTGTCCACCCTCCATGCAGATACCAAAGTTGTGTTCGGGTTGCCAATTGCTGCTGAACCTCCAGAGGGTAAGATTGCACAGAGAGACCTCCAGATAGTTGGCTAAGGCATCAGGGATTTCAAAATCCTTGACGGAAAAGCCTGAGAAAAGCGTAGTGTCGCGGGGTAACGTAGAGCAAATTTAATGCTTCTTTGGTGGAGGATTTGTTTAAGAGGATTGCAGGCCTTCCTTCTGATGGTTAAATCTTTTGAAAAGTCTCTGTAGATGGAAATATTAAACTCTTGCCACTGAAGTTTCCCCATTTCGCTGGCTCATTTCAGGATTAATTCTGTGTGGGAATAGTTCAAGAAGCGAGCAATGATAGACCTTGGTCGCTGGTCTGATGTTGGCCTGGGACCCAGAGTGCGGTGAGACCGCTCAATGATTAACGTTAGGTCAGGAGGCAGTTTAAGCATTGCAGGCAGCACATGTAATAAAAGCGCAGTAGTGTCTCCTAATTCTACACCTTCAGGGAAGCCAAAAAATCATAAATTGTTGTGATGATTACGATTTTCAATATCGTAAATTTTGGCTTGTAGGAATTTAATAGTTCAGTCTTGATTGCGGACAGTAGCCTGGAGGTCGTGAATAGTAGTGGTGTTACAGACCGTTACTTTCTCATTAAATGCAATTTTCTGGCTGAAAGTTTCAAGAGTGGTCGCATTCTGTTGGGTGGAGGTTTTTAGATCATTAGTCTCAGCCATCAGTTTAGAAAACATTGCTTCCATTCTAGCAAGTGAGCTTTGCTGTACTTGGAGATCTGCCATAATGCTGAAGGATGAGGCCTAGTATGCTGCAGTACAGTGTAGGATAAGTGAATATAAGTAGATGATGGATCAAAAATGACTTACAAACTGTGTCAGGTAGTAAGATTACAGGATGGTCACAGGAGTTGGTACCAAAGAAAGGTCTGGTGAAGGCTGGATGAAGTTAGATTGCAGTCATTGCTGCAGAGATTCTGAACTATGCTGCCATCTTCTGCCTGGTCAGGCCACGTCCCCAGTATTTTCTCACTTTCTACAGGGTGTGAACAGACCACTCAGTATTCCCATACTCTCTGCAGGGTGGGACTGGGCCACTGTGCATTCCTGCAGCTCATGCAGGATGGCTGATCATGGAGAACCATTGGCATCAGCACCTCCTGCACCTTCACTCTCCAGATCAGCCTCTCTGTTCTGCTGGGGAGAACATTTTAGTAAGTCCATGTGCCTTTTTAAGTCTTTCAGTAGGACAGGGCCCTTTCTGTGGCCACCCCATGTTTGTAGAACTCTTTACCATCTCACTTGTGGCAGATCACCTTTATGGAGGTTTCAGAAGGGCCCTATGAAGCCTTTTGTTCTCCTTGACCTTCAAGGACACATTTAAATGTTGTTTAGAAATCAGATGGAGCATGATCCTTTTCTATATACTTGGTTTATGAAATGTATTTTATTATATGCCTTACCTGAATTTTTATGGAGTTATTTGTTTAGTGCTTCGAGCCCTAATAATGAAGCGCTTTATCAATAAAAATGATGGTGACGATGCTAAGATTTGTAGCTGTGTCTGTGATTCCCCATGTTGGTTACATTACGGCTTTGCCATTCTGCTTAGTTGTACTTTTGCCTTTCATATTCCTCAAACAGCATTAGTGATAAGCTTCCATTTGAAGAATGCTTCTCTATGTATCTGCCAGGTAAATCAACAAAACTGATAGGTTATTAAGAACTTCTGTAATGCATCAAATTAATATTTGTTGAGTCTCTTGTGAAACTTAAATGATGTTTTTGGAAGCCTGGTTGTTTTCTGCACATTGCTAAGCTGGCTAATTGAAAGGCATAGTATGCGATTCAATGGGCTAAAGCAAGCAGCCATGCCCCCTGTCTGAGCTATCTACCACTGTCCTTCCTGCTTCATTCAGAAACATATTTTCTTTGTCCCACCATCCTCCCCTCCTCTTCCAGTGGCATTGCTTCTCTCCTCAGGCCTCTTTCCTAAGCTATCTTTAGCCGAAGGGAATCCTTCCCATAGCACCTCTAGGGGTGAAACCTTCCTCTAGGCTTCCTTACCTTCAGCATCCTTACAGGGTGCTATTTCCTGTGGAACAGAGAGGCAAACGACCACAAAGGTTTATTTAATAAGTTGCATAAGCACAGCACTAGACCTGAGTTACATAAGCACATTGAAACAAGAGCCTGGCATGTGTTTGTGCTGCTTACTGTGTTACACAGATTGCTCTGACCAGGTGATGTTTTTAAATGATGTTGTATATGGCTTCTTCTTTGTGTCGTATACGTGTTTCTTTTGCTTTTTATGGCAACTGACAAAAATCTAAAAGCTGAAACAACTAACTGTTTACAAATAGTAATGAGACCAATTCTACAGTGTATTCAGGGTTCCCCACTCTCTGAAACTATAGGGTTGTGGCAGTGGTGATCAGGTCGAAAGGAGCAATATTTTTCTGGACCTGTTACATGCGCTGTACATGTGCATAAATAGATTTTAAGTAAAATATAGTTCGCTGATATCAAAACAAAAGTAGTAGTACAATGAAAGATGGCAATAAAAGACAATTTTGGAAGATTTTATAAAAAAAATCAGTAATGGATAAAAATATAGGGTGGTGAAAAAATATAGGGTGGTGGCCCACCACACTACTAAACAATGAATGGTGTACAGTGGTATTATAATTTCACATTTCTTTCTGTTAAAGGGACACTGTCAACCTGTTTTTCATCATATTATTTCTAGTTGAAACCCTACATTTTATGATGGCTTACCTCCCTAAAATTCACTGATGTTGCTGTTTGTTTTGTCTGCCTCTTAGTTTAGTAGAACTGAAATGCATGGCAATGTATATTTATAAACAGCCTTGTTTTGTTTACAGTCCTGGATCTGTTCTTACTGCATGCTTCCTGACCATTAGGTAAGGTAAGGTAAAATTGATTTATATAAGGCGCCGTTCCTGAGCTCAGGGTACCTTTACAAAAATTTACAACATAACAAAAATGTAAAATCTATAATAATTAAAACACATTTAAACATCACAGACATTAAGTTCCTAGGAATGCCTGATTAAATGAAAATGTTTTCAGAGCTTTTTTAAACCCTTCTACAGTCAGACTATCTCGTATCTGATGAGGTAGAGAATTCCACAGGGTAGGTGCCATAAAGGCAAAAGTTCTTCCTCCAGATGTTTTCAGGGTTACCCTGGGAATCTCTAGCAACCCCTCATCAGACGATCGGATGGAGCAGGAGGGGCAGTAAGAAAACAGGAGTTCTTTCATTAGAAACATGCCCAAACAGTGCAATCACTCATAAGGCAGTAGCCTCCTAATCTTCCATTGCATCATGAGGGGCTTGACTGGGTTGTAGGTGTTCCCAAGTCCAGGAAAAATGCAGTTGGAGTTGATCAAGGAATGTAAACCAACCTGTTTTGGTGTGGTAACACCAGTATATTGGGCAGCCTGATTTTCACTTTTTTAAAGAAAATAAGAGTCAGAATCAAACTACCAGCTACATCAGCAATCTTTACAGAATTTTGGCAATCATGAAATGTGTTTTTAAAACTAGGGACACTTTGAGACCTAAAGGGGTTGACAGTGTTCCTTTAAGGTAAAAGAAATCAGCAAAATATTTCTGAATGTAATTGTTTTGTATAAATATTATCTCTAACTGAACTGTAATATGTCCGTTGTGTAGTTCAGGAAAGCTGAAAATGAATTATTTCTATTCAGTCCACCTTACCAGTAAAACAAAATAAATAAATAAATCTAATCTGGGCCAGGATCTAGGTACACCTGGAAAAAAGGTACATAAACAGGGTGCAGGAATATACTATTTTTAAGCAAAAAAGATGTTCCAGGACTAGAGGGCAGGGGATGAAGTTAGAGGGAGGATAATTCAGAGGAAACATGAGGAAGAATTTCTTCACAGAACGGGTGGTGGAAAAGTGGAACACCCTGCCAGAGGAAGTGGTGGGGTCTGAAACAATCATAGGATTTAAGAATGCATGGGATAGACATAAAGGAATTCTGGAGGTCAGGGTTAAAGGGCAACAGACTTTTAGGAAAACATAAAGTAAACTTACAAGCTCATGTCTATGCAACTCCGCTCCGCTACCACTCTTCCTATATCTAGCTCCTTACATAACGCACTTACCCTAGTTTGGCCTCTGCCCCACAAGCTCTACAGCACCTGACAATGCCACCTTCCTGGCTGCTTCACCCCACCCCCTTCCTTATCCTTACCTACCCCCCACCTCTCCTCTTTTCTCTTTTTCTTACCTCCCACCTTGCCCCTCCCATTTCTTCCTACCACCCCGTCCCCTCATTGTCCTCTTCCTTTCCACTTTACCCTCTCCCCGTCTGTTCGAAATTAGTTTGATATCCTTTACCCTTATTTGTGTAACAATTTTGTCTATTGTCATGTGATACCTATGTCTTGACGTGGAACCTTTGTAAAAGAGCCCTGGGCTCAAAGGTAATTGTAATCCTAGAATTGAAATAAATAAATAAAAATAAATAAAGCTCAAATGGGCAGACTAGGTGGGCCGTAGGCCCTTATCTGCCGACAGTGTCTATGTATCTCTGTAATCCACAGGCTCCAAATGAATCAGTTTCCATGCATGGTTGTTTTGTATTGGTTCTGTAATGCCTCTGGCAGTTCAGACTGTCTACTGTAGGGGTGTGTGTGTACCTTATCGGTATCTGTGGCTACATTTAGCAGGCTGTCTTTGGCTACTGCTAACATAAAAAAGTAGTGTTGTTAGTACTGGAGTTCACTGACTTTTGTTAAAGACTGATGCATAATCTGTGACCTCAATCTTAGGAGCAGCGTTTAGAATCAGCTCACTACTGAAGTGCCTTAAGGCAGTAAACATATCTCCCTTCAGAGTAAATTTCCTCATGTACGTTGCTGTAGCAGACAATCTAAGCAGTGCCTCTTATGTAGAAAAAGTCAATTCAGGCAGTTACATTTTCAAATAAGGACACAGCTGATGGGTGGGCCACCGTGATATTATTTAGCTGGGTGTACTTCACATCAGACCTCTGAAATGAACACTAAGAGACTCCCACTCTAGTTGGAAATAAAAAGAGTAAGAAGCCAATTAAATCAAAAACAAAATGACATTTGAATGATTTGCCATGAGATGAAGATATGCACTGAACTCTCTGTTTTAACAGTGCAGACTAACACAAATAAGAGAAGAAAAAAGTATTAGTTTATAAACTAGAAAAGGCGAATAAAGCAGGGAGGAGGGAGAGGGAAAAAAGTCACAGACTCTCAAACCCTATTTAGACTGGCCATTTCTACACTGATGTAGCTGATTTGGAGAGCCTTTGTCCATTCCAGTGGTGGAGGAGCTTCCTATTACTGGCAACCTGCTGTCCATCCACTGCTCAAAAATGGGGCTCCTTGGTCCCATGTTCTTCATATACAGGAGCATCTGCATCTACCAAACTGTTGGGGACTGTCACCATTAGAGATGTGGGTGTTGTACACTATGCACCCACACACACGACATGACACCAACACTTTTCTGACTCTGTAGGGTACAATGGCAGGAATGGTGCTTCCCAACCCCTGTATCTGTGGCAGTAGTTCCAGTGTCATTCCTTCTCCTAGTCTCATATATGGTGCCTGCCTATAGGGGTGCCCACCAACCTGCTGGTGCTACTATGGCATCCATAGATGCAGTATGTCAGCACACAGAGGGCTGTGCCTTAAGGGCACATCATGCTGCCAGTGAATACATGTCTGCCACAAAACTATACTGCATACCATGCAGCCAGGGAAAGTCCTCACTTGTCATGGAGTCCCAGATGCACGTATAGCACCTGCCTATAGGGGTGCCCACTAACTTGCCAGTGCCACTATGGTACCCATAGATGCCGTATGTCAGCACATGGAGGACTGTGCCACAGGGGCACATTGTGCTGCCAGTGGGTATGTGTTTGATAACAAACTGCACCACATACCATGCAGCAAGGAGCAGTCCTCACTTGTCAGGGAGTGTGACAGCAGTGGGACAGCCAGCAGAGCTGATAACACTGAGGGGTGTGGGTCCAGGACAGGGCTGATGCCTGCATGCTCAGAAGTAACCCATCAGTGAGTCTGTGGACTGTACAGGGCACAGCTGTCCAGTGCCATCATTCCACCCTGCCATGCCATGTTGTGTCACATACAACCCAATAGGTCACTCCCAAAAGACCATTGCCACTGTACCAGGTGGGTTGCAGGGTTCAATCCCCCCCATCTAGCCCAGTCCTGACCTGTGGCACAAGGGCTCACAGCTAATGGCTGGTCTAGCCACAGCCATGACTTGTGGCCTTGGCAAGGCTTTCCAATCTCAAATTAGGGGATGCTGCAGCCCCGCCATGGCACAAGCCCCTTCTGCCTTAGAGCACCACCACTTTAGGTGCAGGGGTGGCACTGCTGGTTTGCAGCATGGCCTCCCATTTTCAATGCAGCCTGTGCTCAAAAATCAGGATTGCCTCAACTTATGATGCAAGGCGCCACTTGCATCAATTCCATGTGATGCAGATACCTCGTGTCAAAAGCAGGGTTTAGGTGTCAAGCCTCAGGAGTTTTCTGAGCTGCCCCCCCGTGGGAACTCTGCTCGAGTTACTGCCACAGGTCACACAGTTGGAGGCCCAGTAGGGGCAGAGGCAATCCCCTATGCACTGCGGGGTCACTGATGGTGTCTGTGTCCCTGCCCCAATAGAAGCATCAAGGGGAGGTGCGGGTGGTGCCTCCTGGGTGGTGAGGGAAGGACAGCATGAATGAAGGCCAGCTCTGTGATGGGGAGACAATTGCAGACTAGGCTCATACCTCAACCCCAGGAGCAACCCCAGCTGAGTGAGGGTCATCCCAGTGGATTGCAAGGGCAGTGATGATCCCCACCATGGATGCATTCAGATGCAGAAGCTGGGGAATGTTCTGCTTAGCTTGCTCACCCTGTCTAGTGAGGTGAGGACCCTACCCTTCTCATCTTGCTTCAGGGGGCCCAGCCTTACCTGGATCCACCATCCCAGATATCTCCCAGGATGAGAAGAGCCACCCACCTTGGCTACACCTCCCTTCCAAGAGAAGTCTAATCTACTCCCCACAGACATTTCACCCAGTGAGACAAGTGAGTATTCACCCTGACATCCAGTAGCAGTGACAGCTCTATCCCTTAGTGACTTAGTAGAGCCTACTTTGGAGAGCTCAAGAATAGCTCCGTTTGGGTATCACTGGGTCGCAAGGATCCTGAAGACTGGAGCAGAGGAGGGGCAGAACCATATGGGGGAGCTGCAGGCAGGTGGAACAAAATCCTAGGGAAGGACCAAGGGCTTCAGCAAGGACAGAGAGCAGGCAGGGGCCTACAGCCAAGAAACTGGAGGGTGTCATCTGTTCCTCCTTGGACTGGAAGTAGCAATAGGAAGGGCACAGGGCTTCAGGTGGGGAAGGGGAGAGCTGGAGCAACTCCCCTGGCCAGAAGGCAGGCCCACAGGTGCAAGAGCCACAGGACCCTCCAAGCAAGAGTAATCATGCTCTGGTCACAGCAGAGCAAAGACACCATTCAAAGGTGAGTGAAATATTTATTTTAAAATCATAAAGCTTGATGCTGTTTCTACAATTGGATTGACAGCATGGAAGTGTAAGATAGCCTGGCATAGAAAGAGAGTACAGACCGCATCACGGGCCCAGCCAGGAGTGGGACATTTTTTGCTGTGCGCTGACTAGTAAGACGTTGACTGTTGCCAAACGTCAGGATGGGTGGCCTCTTGCTGCCGGTTGTAACTTTTGCTGGAAAATGCTCAGATTGCATCAGAGAGCATGAAAACCCAGAATCCTTCTATGGGCTAGATGACCCCCAGATCCTCGGCCTATTGAATTTGGTATTTCAGCATCATGCTTTGTAGTAGGTGGGGACTCAGTGGCCATAACTGCAGAAATAACTAGAGGCTTCCCAGAGCTCAGTGGCCTAGAAAGATTGTTCCCCCAAGAGCTGGTCTGAGACCAATTTCTCTTTTTTTCCCCAGCTGAACTGGTCTGCTATCAGTTAATGCCACAGATCTGTCTAACCACAAGCTTGCTAAGCAGCAGCCAGCATAGTCTAGTGGTCAGTACTGAGGGCTGGGCTTCAGGAAGTCTGGGTTTGAATCCTGATTCCTCAGAAATTCCATTAACCATACATTTCACGGGAGTGGTGATCTATGGCAGTTTGGTGTTGGAATAGTTAATATGCACTAGGAGTATAAAGTGCATGAAAAAAAAAACTGCTGTAGGTGCAAGAAAGGAAAGTGGGCCAGATTTGTAAAAATGGAAAATCTGCGTTGCATCAAAAAAGTTACACAAGGGAGGGTTTCCCTGCCCACCGATATTTTCCAGATGCACTCAATTTTCAGAAAGGCTGCCTGTTTGCAACCTTTTCCACAATTTTTACAGTAGCATGCATATTTTTTTGAACAGCTGCAGAAACATGCTACTCCTGTGAACATATGACAAAGTCAGCAGAATAAGGTCATTAGGTCTATCTAGTCTACTTGTAGAGCAGCGTCCTCAGCATAAGCTATTGACCCTGCCCCCTCCCCATTCCACCCTTCCCCTCTGCTCCACCTCTCCCTTGACTCTTGTTTTCCCCTTAACTCTGTCCCAGCCTGTCTTCAAGCTTCCCACCATCTTCAATGAAACTACCTCTTCTGGAGGCCCATTCCAACCACCATCACTCTCTCTATGAAGAAGTGCCTCCTAGCATCTCTCCAACCCCCCCCCCCCATTTGAGACTGTGTCCCCTCATGTTTTGGTTTCTGCCAAGCTTACAGAGATCCTCTTTATCCTGTCTATTATCCCTTTCAAATACTTGAAGGTCTCAGTCATGTCCTCCCTATCGATCTCTTCTCTCCTCCAGGGAGCACATGTTCAGGGCCTCCTACCCTACTGGCCCATGATCATCTTCCTTAGCCTTCTTTAGACTGGCTCCAGCAGGTTAATGTCCTTTTAAAGATATGGGTACTAGTACTGTACACTTTACTAAAGATGCAGCCTCACTAGTGACCTGTACAAAGCCGGTGTTACCTCCTCTGGCTTACTGCTGATCCCTCTGATAATGCAGACCGACATTTTATTTGCCTTTGCTGCTACTTTTCTATCCTGCATGGAGGGCTTCAAGTTACTAGTGATCATCACTCCCAAATCCTTCTCCTCTCAGATGCAGGTACCTGGACCCCTGTACTCTGTCCTTGGGTTCTTGGCTATAATACACTTAACTCTGCATTTCTTTGCAATGAAGCCAAGCTGCCAAATCCAAGACTATCTCTGAAGCTTTTCCTCATCCTCCTTTAAGTCCTGTATGCCTTCTGTTGTGTCCACCCTCCCACAGAGTTTGGTGTCATCCACGAATAGGCCAATTTTGCCCTTAATTTCATCCCCAATATTGTTGATGAAGACATTTAATAGCACCAGTCCAAGCACCAAGCCCTATGGGACCCCGCTGGTGACTTCCATGGTGCTAGATAGCTCACCCCCCCACCATCACATTCTGGGTCCTACCTCTCAGCCAGTTTTCCACCCATCTGGTAAACTTTTCCCCATCTCTGAGATCAGTCAACTTCCTGATCAATCTCTAGTGGGGTACAGAGTCAAAGGCCTTGCTGAAGTCCAGGTGAAGGATGTCCACCACTTGGCCCCTGTCCACTGTTTAGTGACCCAGTCAAAGAAGTCAATCAGATTTGTTTGAGACACCCTCTCCCCATAAACCTGTGAAGTCTCTCTTTCTGGAGACCTTACTCATCCAGATACTCTACCAACCTTTCCTAAGTATGGTCTCCATGAGCTTTTACACGACTGAGGTCAGACTGACTGGTCTGTAATTTTCTGGGTCATTCTTAGGACCACTCTCATGGTGGGGCAGTACATGTGCTGTTCTCCACTCCTGTAATACCATGTCTGACTCCAGTGAACTACCGAACAGGCAAGCCAATGTATCTATAGGCTCCTCCGCCAGTTCCCTCAGCTCCCTTGGGTGTATGCCGTCTGGGCCATGGGATTTGTCTACCCTCAATGCTAGCAGTCCTGTCTTTGCCCTATCCATCTCTATCACATCTGTGCTCTCCACTCCCTCCTCCCCTTCCCCTTAGTTGCACCAGTCCTTCTCTCTCCCTGCTGAAGACAGAACAGAAGTACTCATTCAGCACCTCTAATTTTTCCCCATTCTCCACCACCTGGATGTTCAGATGTCATCTGTTGTCCAGAGTGACTTTTACCACCTCAGGAACATCACATGGGTTAAAACCTTGATCCTGCCTGATGACTTGCCCTTTCTAGTTCATGCTTTTGTGACTTCCAGACTAAACTACTGCAATGCTCTGTACCTCAGGGTGAATGGATGGATCCTATGTCATGTGTAGCTGGTGCAGAATGCAGTGGCCAGTATGCTGAGGGGCCTTCCTAGGTCTTGTCATGTGATCCTATTCCCACGTGATCTGCATTGGCTGCCAGTGAGGTGGTGAATTTTATTCAAGGTCAGTTTATTGACTTATAAAGCCCCATGTAGATTGGGACATAGTTATCTGTATAACCTCCTGACTCCTCATCATACCCACTGCTCTCTCCACTCCTTGGAGGTGGGCCCCCTAGTGGTTCCTAGGGCATGGCTGAAATTGTCTAGTGACAGGGCCTTTGAGGTACCTGGCCCAAACCTGTGGAACAACTCACTTCCAAGATCCTTGAGGGGGGCCCTTAAGAGGGGCCTGAAAATCACACCTATTCAAGGAGGCCTTTGGGCTATAGGCAGTGGCAGCTGATTCACTGGTTGTTTTTCAGAATGTATTTTATTAATATAACATTACAAAAAACTTCATTAATGCATCAGCTAGGGTTGTTACTAAAGCAATAAATGTAGGGAAATGTGGCATTAGGGTTTTCTAACCCTAACACCCCACTCCCACCCTGCAGACACCGTCAGGCATCGGGGGGTGCCTTGGGGTCGTCAGCCCTAACACTCACCCCATTCCATAAGTAAATAAGCTGAGATGGGTACAGTATAGGAAAATGGGTTGAGCTCACACAGTCTGTTTACTGTTAAATGTGAATATTCATCACTAATATTATCAAATTAACTGTTTGACATCATAATGTCAAAAATGAGAAGCAAAAGCCACTCACTATGGCGGCTGCTTGGGGACACACTCACAGAAAAACAGTTTACTGTTTTTGTCTCTACTGTAACCTTGCACCAGTTATTATAAAAAGTAATGCCTGTGTGAGGTTTGCTTTATGAGGATTTTTCACACACCCTTGGTGTGTGATAATGTCATAATCCTCGAAAGCAGGTTTTTTATATAGAAATAAGTATTGTATGACAGAAATAACCAGGAAACATGTGGTACATACACTAGTCATGCCCATAACTGACTATGGAGACATTGGCCCAGATATTCAAAAGGGCTACGCCATGCGCAATAGGGTTGCGCATGCGCAAGTCCAAAAGTGCGCCATTTTGGAGTATTCAGCAGGAGAGCAGTTCGCCACCAAAAACATGCTGGCGACGGCCTCCAATACAAAGGAAGGCATGCGCAACCGACGTGGGTGGAGCCATGCATAAAGTGCGCAATGCGAAATTGAAAGACTTGCGCATTGCGCAATAGCGGAACTGCCGGAAATTGCGCACTAGCGGAAATGAGCCAAAATAAAAAGGCTCAAGGAAGCAGCGCAAGAATGCTACAAGGATGCCAAGTGGGTAGAGAGAGAGAGAGAGAGACAGACAGACAGTGACAGGCTAGGGCAGGCAAGGCAAGCGTGGGCCATAGGCTGCAGAGGCCAGTGGGGGGGTGCCGGTGCAGTGGAAGTAGCAGGCAGGACAGCGGGGGTAACACAGCAACACCAGCCAGGGGGGAGTCAGAAGCCAGGGAGATGGACAGTGCCAGCTTCCACATGGAAGCTGTAATGAGGGGGTGAGAATGCAAGCTGCAGGGGGACGAGGCCGTGGAAGGGCCCGTCGGCGGTACGCCCCCAACAGGCAGTACCGTGCCCGCATCAGCTATGAGCTGTACACAGATGTAGAGATCGTGGGCCGGTACCACCTGAACAGGGCAATACTGAGGCGGCTCTGTGAGCTGTGCAGTGATGTGATGCAGGCACCCTCACGACGGAGTCACGCTCTGTCAGTGGAGACCAAGGTGACAGCCTGCATGTGCCTGCTCACCACGGGCACCTTCCAGAGGCTGACAGGGGACACCACAGGCATCACACAGTCGGCCATGTCACGCATCTTCACCCAATTCCTCAGTGCACTGCTGCCACATGCTGCGGAGCACATCCATTTCCCCAGCACCGCGGCAGAGCATACAGCAAACATGCAGGAGTTCCACAGGGTAGCACATATGCCTGGCATGCTAGGGGCCATAGACTGCACCCATGTGGCCATTCGCATGCCACCTGGCCCCGATGGGGCTGCATATAGGAACAGAAAGGGCTTCTTCAGTGTCAACTGCCAGGTGGTGTGTGATGCCACTGGGCACATAATCAATGTCTGTGCCACACACCCTGGTGGAGCACATGATGCCTTCATATGGTACCAGTCCACACTGTGCCATCGATTCGAGAGTGGGGACATCCCCACAGGCCATCTAGTGGGTGAGTACGCATGTATGGAATGCAAACTTGGGGCAAGGGTGGGAGATGCCACAGGTGCCATGGTAGTGGCACACAGGATATGGGCAATATGGACCTGAACATGATACTGATCTCCACTATCTCACACAGGTGACAGCAGATACCCACTCTGTCCCTGGCTGCTCACACCGTGCACGGTGCCCCATGACCATCGTAGCCTATAATGAGGCACATGCCACACACATCAGAGGCGGGTGTTTGGGATGCTCAAGGCATGCTTCCGATGCCTAGACACCTCCGGTGGTGCCCTACAGTACAGCCCCCAAAAGGCCTGTGGAATATTCCTGGCCTGTTGCATCCTGCACAACATGGCCAAAGACTGTGGGATAGCCCTACAGGTTGAAGAGGGGGACAGCGATGGGGATGCCAGTGGCGCCGGTGTTGATGGTGATGAGCAGCCCCCCCTAGGACGGCGGGACCCCCGACTGATCCGGCAGGCCCAGCTGCACCGGGACACCATCACAGAGGAGCACTATGCACAACACAGGTAAGTCAAGGGGACATGTGCAACCAACACTGTCCATGCGCAAACCACAGGCACACAGGGTAACACACCAGGGGTGCATGACGGCCAGGGGAGTGGAAGGGTCCAGGCATACAAACATACCATCAGGGAGGGGTGAACACTCATATGGACACACACACACCAGGCACAGAGTGTACATGGGCAGATGCACAGCACAGCAGAACCGACATTGCACACACAGAACCACCGACCACCCCACCACCTGTACTGTCCAAGTCGTGTGTCAGATGCTGGGCACCCTTGCACCTTTGTACAGTACAACACATGCATCATCATGCATGCACCTGTGGACAGCAGTTGGGAGGTGTGCAGGTGGTCCGTGTGTTGGCGTGTTGAGCAGAGCACCCAGCATGCACGTGCCACCATGACACATTGCACACAGGGCAGCACCAGACAGGGCCCGCACTGGGAGACAGGTCAGTCATGTAGCACTGTCCCACGGCCACCGCAGATGCATGGGAGGCCCGGCCGTGACCCAACAGCCCTGGCAGGCTGAGCAGGGGCCACATGGGGTGGCACTGTTGGACCACCAGGGGCCCCACTGCGTGAACGTGACCTTGCCCGCACAGGGGTCTGCAGCATGCCGAACAAACCTGCACCAGGGGTGCTCGGGATGCCCATAGCAGAACCCGGCATCGACAGGCCTGGTGTCGCACGACGCTGGGAACGGGGAGTGGAGAGTGAACTGTGTGGGGTGTGCGGTACAGGGGCACCTGACTGTGTGCCCAATGCGTCCACAACAGAGACCACTGCCTTGGTCAGCCTGTCAATGGCGGCGGTCACATCCGTCCACATACAAACCAGCTCTGCACGGTCCAGAGCACACTCCCTGCTGTGCCACTCCACAGCCACAGACAGTGCCTCCACGGACATTGCAACCCGCCTCTACTGCTGTACTGATTCCTGCAGCAGGCGGGTGTGCTCGTCCAATGGGTACTGTGCCCCAACAGCATCCTGTCCCCCAGGGTGTGGAAGGTCCTGATGCACAACACCCCTTGAGGGTGGGCGCTGTTCACCAGGACCAGGAATGGGCGGATCAAAGGGTGGCGGACATGTGCCACCGCTTGACACTGTACCCCCAGACCTGGTGGGTGACTGCTGCTGCTGCCCCTCCAACCGCTGTGCCCCAGGGTCCACTTGTTCCACCGCTGTGGCCGCAACAGTGCCAGACACCTGCACAGCCACTGGTGCTGCCCCACCGGTGCTGACAGGCACAGCCTGGGACTGTGCCAACATGCTGGTAGACAAGTTGGAACCAGAAAGGCCCAGGGGCACGTGCTGGCCTGCTGTGTGTCCGTCATGGGACACACACATATCACTGTCCATTGCAGTCCTTGCATCATCAATGGTGCAGGTACATGCTACAGCCACAGTCACAGCGTGCTGGCATGCTTGCATGCCAGACTGCTGAGACACAGGCTGTGCACCCCCCACACCCGAATCACCGACACCAGAGTTGGTGGCCCAGCGTGCATGCTGCTGCAGTGCATGCTGGCTGGTGACAGAGGTGGATGGACCCTCCTCCATGTCCAGCAGGTCATCATCACTGCCTGGACCCACCACCACCGTCTCCTGAAGACCGAACAGGATCTGTAACAGAAAGAGAGTACATGTGAGTGCATGTGAACAACCTTCCCCCAACACCACCACCATGTCATACCGGCAGTGATGGGCTTCCACCTGTCTGGAATCCACCTCCGGCACGCCCTCAATAGCGCTCCACTGCATTGATGCAGTCAGTCTGTCCTCAGCCGGGGTCAGCTCCAGCACCACTGGCTGGCCCCGCCAGTGCCAGCACGTGCCGCCCTGAAGGCTGCCACCTTCTCCTTCACCCTCCTGCGGTCTGTCCCCATCTTCTTCTTGCATTCCTGCACGGAGCACTGGTGGCTTCCGTGCAGGTTCATGGCCCGAGCTACCCCCTCCCATGCAGCTGCACGGGACTGAGGGGTGCCCCGCCGTCCACTCAGTAGTGGCTTCTCATCCAGGTAGGCCTGGAACAGGGCCTCTGTCTCTGCTGGGGTAAAGTTGGGCCTCCTCCTATGCCCACCATCCTCACCCTCACCTTGTCTCTGCTTGGTCATGGCGATCTGTATGGGGGGAAGTGGACACCTGTCACTGTGCAGTCTACAGCATTTTCCCATGACCATTGTCCAGAACCTCACACAGCATGCAACTCACCTCTCACCTGCAGTACCCGAATCTGGCCAAGCGCGAGCCCAGATTTGCACATTTATAGTGCAATGCATGCAAATTAGGAGTGAAGCAACTATAATGAGATGCAAATCGCGCCACTGCGCCTTTGAATGGCTGATCAGATGATTTGTATGTGTCGGCTGAATATCGGCGCGGTTGCGCTTTGGCCGAGCCAGGTCGAGCGGCTGAGCCAATGGCGCGAATCTGTGACTGTGGTACACTGCATTGTGCATGCCCAGATAGCTTACGCAGGTCTGCCGCGCGCTGCTGACATGCTGTGCGCGATCGGCAATTCAGGCCATGGCCACCATTGTGCCAGTGGCGCTACAGCACTGGGCACTATATGGCGCTGTGGCACTACTGCGCAATAGTCCACTGTGGCACTGGTACGCAGGTGGTCAGTCGCGCAGGATGCGTATATGTCAGATGGTGCTGTGCGTGGCCTTGCGTCATTGCCCATGACCTGGTGTCCGACCTTTGCCCCCTGGCGCTGTTCGGCTGCCATGTGTATAGCCCTATTCGCTGTCTGGTGACAGTGCTATGTGAACAGCGGCGCTGTTGAAGGCGCGGTGGAACCTATGGTGGTCTATTGCACAACATCTCACGTGGGGTTCACGGTAGCGGGTGCCTATTGCCTGCTGTAAAGTTGGTAGCATAGCACGCGGGAGGGCAGTGCAATGGAGCCCGTGGAAGTAGGCCAACTTGGTGGCCCTGGTGGAACCCACTATGGGGCACTGTAGGTGAGTGCCCCTCACCATAGCTAGGACCCAGGTCTGGCAGCAAGTGGCCAGTGACCTGGTGGGGGTCACTGGGCGGTGACGGTCAGCTGAGCAGTGCCGGCACTGGTACAGTGACCTCCACAGGAGGGATCCTGAGCTTCTGGAGCGGCTACGGTCACGTGCCAGGAGGGGCGTGGGGTGCCTAGGCCAGGTGGTGTACCATCTATGCACCTGTATTCTCTGTAGGGGTGTGAGTGTGTTTTGGTGGCTGTGCATAGGTGATGGCTCTGCCATGGTTGGCTGTGTCAGTGTGTGCAGGTGTGAGATGCATGGGTCTGGCTGTGTGGGCAGGCACTCTCACTGGGGCAGGGGCAGTCTGCTTTGGAGTCACACTGATGTTTTCTCAACATTTGTCTCCCACAGGATGAAGGAGAGGATGCAGGCAGGAGTGAGGGGGCGTGCCAGGGCGCCCGTGCGGGTGGTGGTGCTGTGGGTGGTGCGCCCAGCAGCAGCAGCAGCAGCAGTGGCAGACACAGCTGCTTGAGGAGTGTGAGTATCATTACTTCATGGATGCTATTGCATGGTGGGGGGCATGACCACCAGCCAGCTGCTGCCTAACCATACCCGACACAGGCGACATTCATCACTGTCAGTGTCACAGCATGTCTGTGTATGTCACTGGTGGTCCATGCATGCACTGGGCACATGGCTGTGGGACTGGCATCGCACCATGTTGCCACGTCCACTTGACAGCCTTGTTTGTGCTGTGATGTACATGGCCAGTGTGTGTGCAGTGGTGCACATAGCTGGTGCTGCCTGGTTGGGCGTGTCATGTGCATGGTCACTGTGGGTGGGTGCATACTATCACAGGTGCGGGGCACTAGGCTTTATGCCTTGCAGGATGGGTGGTGTTCAGGGTTTTGGACAGTCACAGCCATTGACTGTGTTCCCTTTTCCTAGGTCTCAGCATCCTAAGAAGGATGGAGCGTGCCCTTCAGCGGATTACACGTGTGTCAATTGCAACACATGGGATCCTGAATGACATTTACCACCATGGGATCCGGAGACGGCAGAGGGGACAGTGACGGCGGCAGGCAGCGGCAGACCAGCCTGCCAGGCCACGATTGTGCTTCCCCTTCCCACTTCAAAAATCCCTCCCACCCTGCCTTCCCTCTCGCAGTTGTTCACCCCTACCCTTACCCACCCCTACCTTGTACCCCACCCCTTGTCTTGTACATGACTGTATATAGTTGTTCTTGTTCTTGTTGTTGTATTTTATTGTTTCTATGAATATATATATTTTGTTGTGAATACTGTGGTGGTCTCTGATTTGCAGCTGGCTATGGTTGCTCAGTTGCAGTGGTGTGCATGCCATCTGGGGTGGTATGGTCCTGGGTGTGTGAGAGTGTGTGTGTGTGCATGGGGAGGTGTCTCCAGTGTGGCAGTGTCTTTCTGTTGGTCTTGCCATCTGCTGCCACCCACTGCTGGATGTACAGGGTGGGTCTGGCTTTGTATCTTCTCTGCTACGGGTTTGATGTGCCAGGCGGGATGCATGGTGTTTCCTGCAGTGCCAGTCACTGCACATGGCTGGTGTCTTGGGGTCATGGTACAGGGTGTGCTGTGCATCCGGGGGGGCTGATGTGCACTGTGGTTGTCATCCCCCTGTGTGTGGCAGTCTCAGCCTGCCAGTGGTTGTGCTGGGGCATCATGGCCCTGCTGTGCTTTGTTGGCTTGTCCCCAGGGGCCAGTGGATCATCCGTCCCACTCCCAGTGATGCTGTGCTTGGGGTGTGCAGGTGTCTTGTTGGTTCTGCAGTGTGTTCCTGTGCCCATGTGTGGCATGGCTGCGGTGGGCCCCAGCCTGCCTCCCTGGATGTGCAGTTCCATTGCTCTGTGGAGGGGGGCTCTGCTTGCGCTATGGCACCTCTGGACTGCTCTGCTGGGCTGCCCTGGTTGCGCTATAGCGCAACCTTTCTGCTCAGCTTCTCCTTCCTGGTTGCGCTATGGTGCAACCTTTCTGCTCAGCTTCCCCTTCCTGGTTGCGCTATGGCGCAGTTTGTGTGATATTCAGACGTTGGCTGCTTGCGCACTTTGTTCTGCTCCATGTTTGAATATCGCGTCTGTTGCGCATATGCGCAATTGATTTGTGCTTACTCCTGCTGTTGCGCACATTTTGGGCGCAGTTTGAATATCCAGGCCATTGTGTAATTACATGCTTCCCAAAGGAGCCTTGATAGATTAGATAGAGAATAATGTATGGGGAGATGGTTATAACGAGAATTTGACACACCCGAGGTGTGGTATGCCACTTAAACCCTGAGGGCGAAGCCCGAGGGCTTTATTCAGGCATCCCACACCGGGAGTGCTAGGCAGTGAATAACCACCTCCCCATTACTTATTTTATAATTGCTAGTTGCAAATTTTTGCCACATTTAACATGCTCCCTAACCCACGCTAACTTAACGCTCTCCTCTGACAATTGTGACACCCAGATCTCCACAGAAAGCAGATAACTACAATCACCACAGCACGAAAATTTCTAGCAGGCAAGTATTTGTTTAGTGTCACGGAGAACGGCGATGGAACTGAGAGAACACCAGCAGCTGACAGAGTGTGAGTGGCTGAATTCTTTAGTCTGCTCTGCAGGTGTTTGTGTCTTGCGCTTCTCTAGAGAAAGCTGGCGCGTATTAGCCATTATAACCAGCTCGGCTGGTTAAAATGATAAATTATAACTGGCTTTCTCTATGGAAAAAAATTGTGGCCAGTAATTATATACTATTTATCACAAGTTAGCTAGTTTTATATTAGATGCTCCAAGAAGAACTCATAGGACTGACCTCTATGAAAAATTACAATGGATCAGCCTCAAAGAGAGGTGTTCGTTGCATACAGTGCTGTTTATGATTAACAGCTTCAAGGGCCTAGTTCCTGATTACATCCTAGATAACCTTTTAGTTAGACCAGTTAAACAAGGTTTAAGGTGTGCCCAAGGATTAGAATATAAGCTCCCAAATTATAGAACAAACTTGGGTCAGAAACATTTCTTCTATAATGGACTTAGGCTATGGAATTTTTTGCCATTCTAAGGTAAAAAAATTGGTACAAGTGAAATAACGACCTGGTTCGTAAACGAGGCTAGACAAAGAACCATAACAGAATTAACATAAGTGGCAAAGAGTAAGGCCTTTATGAAGTTCAAGGTAACACAAGCTGAAGTGGACTGGGAAAGGTACCAGGTGAGTTAGAGAGCAGCAGGGGTAGAAGTAAGGAGGGCAAAGGCACGAACAGAGGAGAGCATAGCTAGCACAGTCAAAAAGGGGGATACACCTTTTTGAGGTATGTCAGTAAAAGGAGGAAAACTAGGCAGGGAATACTCTGGCTAAAAACAAATGAGGGTGAGCTGATACAAGGGGACAGAGAGAAGACAGAACTACTAAACATCTATTTTTGCTCGGTGTTCACTAGGGAAGAAGAAAGGGTAGGCAGCAGAGCAAGAGAAGCCAAGGCAGGGAAGGGGGTTGTGGATATGAGTCCATTTTGGGTGGAGGAGACTCTGGGAGAACTAGGCTGCGTGAAGGTGGACAAGGCGATGGGGCCAGATGAGGTGCACTTATACTGGCAGCACCCTTGGCTGCACCCTTCAATAGGTCCCTGGAGTCTGGAGTGGAACCAGAGGACTGGATGCAGGCAAATGTGGCCCCTCTGCATAAGGGAGGAGGTGGGTAATTACAGGCCCAAGAGCTTGACATCGGTGGTGGGCAAACTCATGGAGAAACTAATGAAAATCAGGATCGCCTATTACCTAGAGGTAAGTGGCCTGATGAATCCAAGGCAACATGGCTTTACCTGGGGTAGATCCTGTCAAACAAACTTGGTAGTGTTTTTTGACTCGGTCACCAAGGAACTGGATCAGGGGAGAGCAGTAGATATAGCTTATCTGGATTTCAAAAAGGCATTTGACTCCATGCCACACAGGAGACTGCTGTGTAAGCTGTCATGCCTGGGTCTGGGGCAGAAGGTGGTTCAATGGATGGGAAACTGGCTGGGGGACAGGAGACAGAGATTCATTAAAAACAGGGTGGCTTCTGGAGAGGGCATGGTCACAAGTGGGGTCCCTCAGGGGTCGGTGTTAGGGCTACTACTGTTCAATCTATTCATAGGGGACATTGTGGAGGACCTTGAAGGGGGTGTGAGTCTGGTTGCAGATGATATTAAAGTCTGCAACAGGGTGGACACTCCAGAAGGGTTAGAAAAAATACGGAGAGATCTGGGGAGGCTTGAGGCATGGTCAAAGAGGTGGAAGCTTTCATTCAACATGGACAAGTGTAAGATCATGCATCTTAGATACAGGAACCAGAGGGCAGGATACTGTGTGGGTGGCCAAGACCTGGAAGTAACAGAACAGGAAAGGGACCTAGGCATCACTATATTGAGGGGCCTGAAGGTGGAAAGGAACTGCAAGGGAGCAGTGGCTAGGGGCAGCAGAATGCTGGGCTACATTGGAAGAGGGATTGCCAGTAGAAAAAGGGTGATCATAGTACCCTTGTACACCCATCTAGTTAGACCTTATTTGGAGTATGGGGTCCAGTTCTGGAAGCCATACCTCAGAAAGTATGTGAGGAGGCTGGAGCGAGTTCAGAGGAGGGCAACAAAGATGATTAAGGGGCTCAGCTACCTGTCCTATGAGGAAAGGTTGGGAGAATTGAACATGTACTCCCTAGAACAGAGGAGGAAGAGGGGGGACACGATTGAGACCTTCAAGTACCTTAAGGGTATAAACCAGGTGCCAGTGGGAAGCATCTTCCAGCTGAAAGGGAATTAGAGAACTAGGGGGCATGGATTACAGATTGAGGGGGAACAGTTCAAGGGTAACATTAGGAAGTACTATTTCACAAAGAGGGTGGTGGATAAGTGGAATAGGCTCCTGGAGGAGTTGGTTGGAGAAGCAACAGTGGAAGGCTTCAAAAGGACATGGGACAGACACAGGGGATTGTTGGGGTGGGGCATGTCCTAGAAGATAGCTAGACAAATGGGCAGTCTAGGTGGGCCTGTTGGCCCTTTTCTGCCATTACACTTCTATGTTTCTATGATATTTGATCATTCTGATGAGGTTAATGTGGTAAATTATATATTTATTGAAGCATGTATATAGAGGATAATGCCTGAGTAACAGTGGTTAATCATAATATAATAACTGGTCAGCAATTTCTCTCAATGTACTGACCAGGTTGATATTTTCCATAACAACCGGCTGGTTGTTATGACATTCATGAGCCAAGCCAGTCAAACTATGCTGCTGCCTCATTGGCCAACATTCTGTATGTGGGCGGGGCCAAACAATCTCACAAACTGCTGGAGAAAAATTGCTGGCCTGTTATTATAAAAAATAAAAGATGAGGAGGGTGCTTTATATGAGAATTTAATGCACACCCTCGTTGTGGGATGCTTTGATAAACTCCTCGGGCTTCACCCTCAGGGTTTATGTAGCATCCCACAACTTGGGAGTGCATTAAATTATCATATCAACCCCTTCCCCATCCATTATTCTCTATGTAATTACCTCAAGCATTTGCCAGGACAACTAAGTAAACCTAGAGAGCACAGCTTGCAAGATTTACAGTTGTCATGGCAACCGTGAGAGGTGATTACATCTGTGGTTGACCACCGTTACTCAGGTATTGTATTTTATAGTGTATGGAAAAACTAGTCACTGTGGAAAAAATACTTTTTTTTTCAATGTGCGTTTGTTTTCTTGCTTGGCTATGAATGCTTCCTGCTTTGTGTGTTGAGCAACCGAAGTGCTGAAATTAGCCATTGCGATCTATACTGCAGTGGGTCTGTAACTGTCTGAATGGAATGTGTGTGTTTTGAACGAATGTCCAAACAGCAGATCACCTTTCCTTTTCAAGAATTTTGACAGGTAGTGGCATTCTATCCTGTAATCCTATCATTATGACATAGTTAAGCAAGGTTTACAGCATACGGATGTCATAATGATGGGATTATCAGGTTGTAAATTGACTGAAAACGGGTTAATAGACACTGATCATACAAATTATACAAAACATTAGATGACATAACAATAAGACAAAATAATGTATTTATTGTAGGTATGTTTATTTTTGCAACTTATCTAACTTTTGTACAAAGGACCTCTCTGGAAATGAACTTGTCTCAGTTGAGCTATCCTATTCATTATGATATGAATAAAAATTCTTACTTACTACTACACCTTGGGTGTGTGAAAAATCCTTATAACATATGCCTGCACAGCCATTATACTCTATTTATTAGTAATGCCAGTCCACCCCCACCCCCATACTTGGCCCCAGTCGGCGACTGGCAAAACCCACCTCTCACTTCTACGGCCAGCTGCCGACTGAATTCCCTCTGAGTGCATACTACTGTATACAGTATGTGCTAAACTGAGCATGTACTGTATACAGTATGCGGTAAACTGAGCACATACTGTATACAGTATGCGCTAAACTGAGCACGTACTGTATACAGTAGTAGATGCTCAGAGGGAGCTCAGTCGGTGGCTGGCCGTGGAGGTGAGAGGTGGGTTTTGCCAGTCGCTGACTGGAGCCGGGTGTAGGAGGAGTGGGGGTGGACTAGTACTGCTGGGTGGGGGGCCACTGAACTACCAGGGATTGCAGGTACATGTCGCCAGGCAGCTGGCATCGGGGCTGGGGGGGTACCTGTATGCACTACGAGGCATTGCAATTGTTTCAGGGTGTGGGGCTTTGGGGGGGGGGACTCTGCATTCGGCACTACGGGAGAGGGGAACTGCGCCCTGTCAGAGGGCATTGCTGTGGCTTGCAGCACCCTGTTTAGGTGCACCCTTCCTTTAGCGCACTGCCTGGGGTGCCGCAAGTTGCAGGATGTAGCTGCTGGGGACCCTGCCTGTTCTGGAATCAGGCGCAGGGTTCCCAGTGTATCGACATATGGCGCAACTCGCAGGTGCCAGTGACTTGCGCCATATGTCTTGGAATTGGGCTCCAGGTGTCAGGCCCTTTGAAGAATCAAGCTTCAGGTCTTAGATCAGGTCTTAGTGGAACATATCTGAAGCATAGCCAACTGAGACAGGGCATTGTGGGAAACTGCGGCACAGGGTTCCCAGTCTCAGTGTTAACTGTGCCTGGCTGGCCATTGTGTGGAATCATTCAGCCTCAGAGTAGTGAAGGGCAGGCAAGATCACAGCCACACTGCTGATTATGTTGTCAGCTCACAGCAGCCTTTTGTTGGCTGCCCCTGCAGGCAGGACTCACTCACCATCTAAAATGAAAACAATGTTAGTTTCGGTTTCAAATAACACCATATTTTTGTAACAAACTGTCAGCAAATAACGTATTGCTTATTTTAATCATGGCAAATGAATAGATTCAGGAAAGTACAAGGCCTAGCTGCACAGAGCGTTCTCCCTCTGTGTCAGCGTCTATTTCTGTACTGAAGCCTTGGAAATTCCTGGCTCCCAGGGAAAATCCCAGGGCTGGTCTCAACACACTGAAGCCCTTCTGCTCTTCCCTCACTCTGCTGGTTCCACCTACTGAATACTGAAAGCAATGGAGCGACTGGTACAAGTAAGGCAGTGCTGCAGAAGGAATTGTGTAAACTACTGGGGGATTTTCCTAGGATCTCAGTTAACTGCATTCCAGCTTGTGGGAAACTTTTCTAAAATCACCTGAATCTGTTCTTACAGATCAATCAAGCAAACATGAAATAAGGACTAGGGAGTATCTCACTTTAAACTTTTCCGAACAAATATTACATTGTTTCTGAAAACTATCATGAGACAAGGTTTTGTTTGCTTTGACTTGTGCATGTTTAAGTCCTTGCCTGCTACACTCCCACATGACCCAATGTCCCCCAGAATTTATATGAAGTATATTTTATTATCAGATTGAAACCCATCTTACCAGTCAGATCACAATGAAGGTTTATAGCCTATGATACTGAAAATGAACCAGATATTTTGGGACAAGTGATTTGGGGAGGGGGGAGTAGACAACAAAATTGCCCAAACTGGGTTCAGTGCCAGAAAGCTAAAAATCAGACTCCTAGTTTCCCATCTCCATTAATTTGTAGAAGAAGTTCAAGTTCAAGTTTATTGGTGGGAAGTACTCCATTGAGCAGGCTCATTTGCAAGGAGGTCCTAGTACATAAAAGGGATGAGTTACAAAGATAGTAATCAGGTTGACAGCAAGGAACAATATTGGTGTGTGTACAAGAAACATAAAAATGCAGTGCCAGAGGCTTACATACAATAAATAGCGAGCATTTGATAAGCTACAAGAAAAGGCTACAGACATATTTACAGTACCAGCATATGACATCATTTGCATTTGACAAGTTACATTTGACAAGTTATGAGAAAAGACTACAACATATTTGCAGGCATACGACATCATTTACATATGTACAAGAGATGTAGGCAATGCAGAGCCTGAGTGCTACTGTGCCGAAAAGTGCAATAACTGTGGTGTGGGTTCTTCTTCAAGGGTATAAAACTGGGCAGGGATGGGGGGATAAGGGGAGACAGAGTACTTGGGAGGTCTGACATGGAGGGGACAGAGAGTGATGCCTGACGTGGGAGAATGGGGGGGGAGGGAGAGGACAGGGACCAGGTGGTTCCAGGGTGGGTAGGGGCAGGAAGAGGTGACAGGCATTCTAAATGGTAATGACAATGGTGGGGGTCCTATTTCCTGGGACAGTGGCAGGTTACTGGGAAGAGTTTCTGTGCCAGAGATTTGAAGGTATTTATAGAGGCAATACGGGTGAGCCTCAGTGTCTTCTGCAAATGATTCCCTGCTGATGGAATTACGTAGCTAATGGCACAAATACCAAGGATTGTATGCATCCAGGGTACTTCAAGAAGAATGAAGTCAGTTTTTCTAAGAGAGTAGGGACTATATGAGGTGTTGACAAAGGAAAAGATATATGCCAGTAGTTTGTTTAGCAGGTGATTTAGGGTCCAGAAACCTGTAGCAGTTTCCTGGTGGCTAGAGGTTGCCAGATGACTTCTTTATATAGGTTGCAGTGGTTCGCCCAGAAAAGTGATTCAGTACTTAATCTTAGTGCTTGGTGGAACAGTGTAGCTAGCTTGTGGAGGTTGGATTCCGCAGTGCAATTATAGATTATGTGACTGTAATCAAGGAGAGGGACAAACGTGCCTGCACTAGCCTGCATCTGATATCTGGAGGAAAGAGGGCTCTGTTCCTATAGAAAAAACCTAGCATGTTTTCAGCTTACTAGCGAGGCAGTCAATGTGAGCACTAAAGGAGAGCTTGTTGCCTAGCCATATACTCAAGTACTTAAATTTATCAACCACATCTAGTGGTTCACCTAGAATAGTTAAGATTGGTGCTGGTGTTGCGTTGCAATGAGAGGAGGCTCTGTTGTTAGAGGGGACGAAGTGTAGCACCTTTGTTTTTGTTTTTTTGCAGCTTGTGGCTGATGAGGTGCTGCTATAGATGGGTAAAATCATCTTATAACACATCACATAGCTCAGTTAGAGATGACTTGGAAGCATATATGGCAGTATCGTCAGCGAATAAGTATATTTTGGAATTGACAATATTGGAATCCAGGGAACTGATGTAGATGGAGAATAAAATGGGGCCTAAAATTGAGACTTGTGGGACACCTCGTGTGATAGGAAGAGAGTCAGAGATTTGGACACCTACTTTGATTTTCTGAATTCTACCTGAGAGCTAGCTGGAGAACCAACAAAGCAAGGTATAAACCACCCCTATTTTGTTGAGGCTGCTGAGGATGAGGTTGTGGTCGATGGTGTTCAATGCCTTGCTGAGGTCAAGGAATACGGCACCTGTGACTTGCCTGGAGTCATATGCGATGAGCCAATCTTTAATAACTTTTGCTAGGGCCGAAGTAGTACTGTGATTTTGCCTGAAACTGGACTAGGTGGGGTTGAGAAGTGAGTAATTATCTAAGTGGGCTTTAAGCTGCAGATGGATGAGTTTTTCCTGAATTTTAGACAGGACAGGAAGGATGGAGATGGGTCCACAGCTGTGTAGGTCTCAGGGGCCTCCAGATGTGAATGGGGCAAGGTGTGAGCAGATTTCCAGCAAGCAGGGACTGTGGCTGTGGAGATGGAGAGACTGAAGATGTGGAGGATAGGAGCAGCTAGGTGGTAGTAGCCTATTTTGAGAAAGATGGGACCAATGCCATCAGCTCCACGCCCTTTTTATGTTGCTTGCGTGCATGCACAAGAAACATGTTGCGGCAGCTTGCTGCAGAAGCAGGTTGTGGAGGTGCACACTGTTGTGGCCAATGCCCCCCCTGCCTTTTGAGGCTTGGCCTGTGTTCCCCAATGGGGTGACACGCTGCTGCTGACACTAGTTCAGCCAGCGAGCCACCACCTTGAAATGTTTTAGCCACTGCAATCAGAGGCTGCATCATCACTGCAGCATCAGCCATTCTGCTGCAATGAGGGAGTGACCTGTCATTGCAGGGTGGTTCCTTGCATGCCCCTGACCCAGTTTGCCGACGGGGAGCCCAGTCCCCATCAGCATGATGTCCCTACACTGAAATTTTTCTGTATGCTGAGAGGGTGCCCAATCCCCCTCGGCATCATGCCCCTCCGCTTTCTTTGCCGTCGGGGCGCCCAATCCCCGTCGGCTTCAGTCCCCCCTTCTAAACTGAATTTGCCAATGGGGGAGCCCACTCCCCATCGGCATAATGCCCCCCCAATGAATTGTGTGCTGAGGGGGGTGCCCAAACCCCTCAGCTCTTCCCTCCATGTGCCGACGGGAGTGCCCAACTCTGCGTGCACAGAACCCCAAAAAACACTTAGGTGGCATACAGGGAGCCCACCCAGTGTGTCAAATGTCCCTGTAAAATAAAAACATCCTGCTACATTTTCCTTTTTTTAAACCCTGTAAAACAGAAAACGGTCCCTCGTTGAGTCAGTGGCCCCACCCCAACCCGCACCCACCCTCTGAGCACCCTGCTTCCCCACACCCCCCTCACCCCATACTTACCTCCAGAGCCCAGCATGATGATCTTTGGTGGACCGGGAACACGTCTGCACTCTTCAAAGCCGACCATGAACTGAAGAAATGCCGGTAAGCTGTATAATGGCATAAATAGGGTTTTTTCAACTTTGGTGCAAATCTCAGGCAGTTTGGGGGAATTTTGTCACCAAATTTTCAACATAGGTTATTGGGACTCCTCCTCATCTATTCAGCCACTGTCATGGTGTTATTCGGTCCTGAAAGGTGATACGAACATACGAACATACGAAATTTGCCAGCAGATAAAGGCCTAGAGGTCTATCAAGTCTGCTCAAATGTGTAGCTAGCACCCCTTATTCTGCAGCTGCCCCTCCCTTCCATCCTTCCCCCTTCATTAACCCTTCCCCTTGTCCTGCCCCATCCTCATTTAAAGCAGTCCACTGTTCTACTGCATACCACTTCAGGAGGTAACGCATTCCACCCAGCCACCACCCTCTCTGTAAAAAAGTGTCTCCTCATCTCCCTCCTGAACCTTCCTTGCTCCAGTCTCATATCATGGCCCCTGGTGTCCCTCCCCTCCCTTACTTTGAACAGCCCCTCTGTACTTGTCTTGTTTATTCCTTTCATGTATTTAAAGGTTTCAATCATGTCACCCCTGTCTCTCCTCTCCTCCAGTGAGTACATGTTCAACTCCTTCAACCTCCTCTCGTATGATAAGTCCCCCAGCCCCTTGATCATCTTTGTTGCTCTGTGCTGCACCCCCTCCAGTAACTTAATGTCCATCTTCAGATACGGACACTAGTACTGCACGCAGTACTCCAGGTGTGGTCTAACTAATGACCTATACAGTGGCAGAATCACCTCCTCCCTCCTTGAGGATATACCCCTTGCAATATAACCCAGCATTTTGTTGGCCTTTGCAGCTGCCTTCCTACATAGTGCTGAGTTGTTCATTGACCTGTAATGAGCACACCCAGATCCTTCTCCTCCTCTGTCTGGGCTAGCTGCACTCCCCGTAGCTGGTAACTCCTCCTTGGGTTCTTCATCCCAAATGCAGCACCTCGCACTTTTGGCATTAAAGTCCAGTTGCCAGGTGTCTGACCAGGTTTCAAGCTTTGCCAGATCATCCTGCAAACCCTGCCATCCCCCTAGGTCCACCACCAAGCCTACCTTGGTATCATCAGCAAACAGACTGATCTTGCTCTTGATGTCCCATGATATGTCTGCAATGAATATCCCAAACAACAATGGTCCCAACACCGAGCCCTGTGGAACACCACTGTCACTGCCCTTGGGTGTGAGAGCTCCCCACCCACTACCACCCTCTGTTGCCTTCCCTGCAGCCAGTTTCCTACCCATCTCACCAGCTTTGCACCCGCCCCTGTGCCTACTAACTCTTCCCAGCCTTCCATGTGGCACTGAGTCGAATGCCTTACTGAAGTCCAGATACAGGACATCCACTGCATGGCCCCTGTCCAGTTGCCTAGTTACCCAGTCATAGAACTCGACCAGGTTGGTTTGGCAGGATCTGCCATGTATGAAGCCATGCTGTCTGCTGTCCTGTAGTCCTTTGGCCTCTAGGAGGGCCACCAGCCTCTCCTTCAGGATGGTCTCCATTAGCTTACCCACGATGGATGTGAGGCTCACTGGTTATAGTTTTCTGGTTCATCCTTGGGCCACTCTTGTGGAGGGGCACCACATGAAACCATCCTCCAGTCCTGAGGTACACACCCTGAATGTAGTGAGGCATTAAATAGGTTTGCCAAGGTCCTGCAAGGACCTCTGCCAGCTCCTTCAGTACCCTGGGTGGATGCCATCTGGGCCTGCGCCTTGTCCACCCTCAGTGCCTTCAAACCCTCTCGAACTCTGCTCTCCATGATTTCCCCATCTGTCACCACTTCCCACCCTACTTCTGCCATTTCTCCCACCTTGGGTGTCACCCCCCTCTTCTCTTTAGTAAATACTGAGCAGATGTACTCATTTAGTGCTTCCGCCTTATCGTACCCTGCTTCCACCCAACCCCCCTCCTTCCTAATCCTTACTATGTGGTCCCTACAGCTCCTTTTCTCCCTGATGTACTTAAAGAAGTCCTTTTCCCCCTTCTTAATGCCTTGTGCCAGCCTGAGTTCCATAGATGCTTTGGCTCCCCTTTCTGCCCTTGTCACCTCCTTCGATTCTGTCAAGTACTCCTCCCTGTCCTCCCTCCTTCCTGTTTTCTTGTACTTCCTAAAGGCAGCTCTTTTCCTCCTTACCTTTTCCATGACCTCCTTGCTCAACCAGATCAGTTTCTTAGCCCTAGCCTTCTTGCTCTGGGCTTTGCAGCAGGTTTTGGTTGCTCCACTATCCCCAGCTTTATGAGCTCCCACCTCTGGTTAGTATCCATACTAGATTGAATTCTGGCCAGGTACCCTTTACCACTTCCCCATCCTCCCAAAGTCAGCCTCCTGAAGTCCAACACTATTGTGCCAGATTCCACTCCTTCCTTGCCCATATCCAATGTGAGCCATACTGAGTGGTGGTCACTCCTGACAGCGGTTCCTCCACTATAAGTTCTCTCACAAAGTCCCCATTTGCCAGCACAAGGTCAAGGTATTCCCTAGCCTGGTTGGTTCACTGACCATTTGCAGCAAGAAGCTGTCCTGGAAGGCATCAGCAGTACCTGCTCCTTCTGTTCCTGGTTGTTGGGGTGCTCCAGTCCACTCCTGGCATGTTGAAGTCCCCACAATCACCACACTACCCTTTCACAGGTCCTCCTGATCTGTCCCGCTAGTTCCTGTCTAACTCCTCTGTCTGAGATGGTGGCCTGTACACCACTCCCATTCTAAGAATCTATTCTTGGAATCCTGGATTTGCATCCAAAGTGACTCCATTCTACCCTCCTCCCTTCCTCCCTTACACACTTCAGTCCTTCCTTCACATATAGTTGCCACCCCTCCTTTCCCAATCATCCTGTCCCCACGAAATAACCTGTACCCTGTACAGACAGGTCCCAGTCATTGTATTGGGTGGCCCATGTTTCCTTGATGGCTGCAATGTCCACCTCTCCCTCTGCCATGAGAACCTGTAACTCTGCAGTTTTCCTCCCAAGGCTCCTAGCATTAAGGGTAACCACCTTCCACCCCCCATCCTGCCCTCCTTTCCTAGCATCACCAACAGTACTTGCCATTTGTCCTTTGTCACTGTTATGGGGTTAAGCTCATATGATTTTCCAACCTGTGGTCTCTGCATATCTCTTCCCCAACTGCCACCCCCCACTCCTAGTTTAAATTCCCAACTTCCTCTATGTACTCCTCCATCCTCTGTTTCAACACTTTCTTTCCCTCCTCACTCAAGTGTAGTCTGTCCTTAGCATAGAGACTACTGTCCTCCCAGGTCCCTCCCCACCCCCCAACAGTCCATACCCTTTAGCACAACACCAGGTTCTAGCCATCCGTTAAATTCTCTATTCTCAGCTTTCTTGCTGTGCTTGCCTTTAGCACTGGAAGTATCTCTGAAAAAGTTACTGATCTTCCTGCCCCCTCACATAATTGTGCTAGTTCCTCAAACCTCCTCTGGACTGTATCTACTGTCTTGTCAGCCAGGTCGTTTGTCCCAAGATGTATAATTAAATGAGGCTTGTCCTTACCCTTTCTAGCATATGTCAGAACAGACTGTCCCACCCTTTCCGCTGTCATTCCTGGCATGGCATCCACCCAAATGCGACTATGCCTCTCCCCCTTGCTACCCCACCTAACTCCTCTTAGTATTGAGTCCCCCAGCACTAAGATTCCACCCCTCTTACTCCCATTCATCTCCCTCTCTCATTTCCAGCTCCTCTTCTTCCTCCTGCACATTATTTCCCCCTTTTACCCCTGTTGCAATTCTCCCAGCAGAACTCCCCCCCGCTCCAGTTTGGTCCAGGCATTTATCAATTACCCCTCTAATTTCATCATTTCCCTCCTCCACCTTCTTCCTCTCTAGCAGTGCACAGCTGTTTTCTGAAGACCCTTCACAAATGCCCGCTCCCTCTCTCTGCATAGTAACCTGATCTCTCCTTTCCACTCCATGACTTTTGCCACTTCTTCGCCTCCCCTCACAAGTCCCTATCGCTTCCTTCCATTTGTCTTTTGTCTCCTGGCCTGGGCCCCTTTGTCTCTGCTTCCCTTCTTCTGACCCTCTCCTCACCACTGTTGGCTTAAATCGCCCTCCCTCATCTCCCCTTCTTCCTCCCTCCAGTACTGGGCTAAACCCACCCCCAATCTGCCTTGCCTGTCTTAGTTCCTCCTGCAGACCCTCAATCTCCTTTCTAAGTTTTTCTATGTGGTTGCACACTAAACATCCTCCACACTCCAGGCAATTTTAGAAAGATTAGTGCACCGCAGTTGTTGCAGCCTACCACCTACCTATTGCTGTCATTGCCCACCAGTGACCCCACCCTTCCAGATGCAGGATACCAAACACTCCCCAAGTCTCCCTTCTCCCTCTATCAATGCAAAACATTTTCTTTATTTCCTTACCTCCTTTGTTGCACACGTTTAGATATATTGAGCAACTGCTTTTATATTCCTATCCTTCCTATCCAGACTCAAAAACAGGCTTTAAGTAGCCATTGCACAACCTTCTTCAAACTCCTACTCCTCCTTTCCCCAATGCAATATCAATGCGAAGAAGTAATAATGAAAGCTCCTAGATTTGCATTTACTTCCCTTCCACTGAGAGAGCAGTCACCTCTTCACTTGCTGCTGTTCCTTTCCTGGTATGCCCCTCCTACTCAACACCATTTCGTGGTCACTGCACAGAATCACCTTTAGGGAGCGATTAATGAAATGACAGTGCCAGTGTTCATGAGGTGGGCTCTCAAAAAGCCTATGTTGTAAATTTGGTGGAAAAAATCCAAAAAATGACTGTTTTACAAGCATACATTGCGCAGTTGATACGCACACTTGTAACTTTGTGAATTTGCAATATTTTCACGCAAGATTTTCAACACTGGCATCTTTTCACACCTCCTTATGAACAGTACAGCTGCCATTTTTCACATCCTGGCTGAAATGTGTTTTCACACTTCCGGCACAGAATAGCGCAGTCGCTGTGGGAAATCAGTGTTCGGGACAGATTAAGAAAATGACAGTGACACTGTTCATGAGCAGAGGTCCTAAAATGCCTTTTTTGAAAATTTGGTGATGAATGTCAGTAAAATGACTGTATTGCAAGCATGTGTTGCACTGTTAACACGCACCCTTGTAACTTCACAAATTTGTAATATTTTCATGCCAGATTTACAACACTGGCATTTTTTTACACCTCCTTATGAACAGTACAGCTGTCATTTTTCACATCCTGGCTGAAATATGTTTTTGCACTTCTGGTGTAGAATATCACAGTCGCTGTGGGAAATCAGTGTTTTGGACAGATTTAGATCGAGCAAGCGAGAGGGGGGAGTGAGCGAACTCAATGGAGCTCTGTTGGGACTGTTGCAGATTTCTTTGTGGGCAGAAAAAGGCACCAACGCAGGCAGGGCTCCAGTTCAAAAGGGCAGCCTGCAGCACCTGGAAAAACAGAACGAGTGAGGGAGGGAGGGGGAGTGAGTGAGCTCAATGGAGCTCTGTTTGGATTGCTGCGGAATTCTTTGTGGGCAGAAAAAGGCATCAATGGAGGCAGAGGCCCAGTACAAAAGTGCAGCCTGCAGTGCTGGGAGAAACAGGATGAGCATGTGGGGGGGGGGTGTGAACAAGCTTAACGGAGCTCTGTTGGGACTGCTGTGGATTTCTTTGTGAGCAGAAAAAGGTGCCAATGCAGGCAGGAGCCCAGTGCAAAAGGACAGCCTGCAGTGCTGGGAGAAACTGAACAAGTGAGTGAGAAAGGGGAAGTGAGCCAGCTCAATGGAGCTCTGTCAGGACAGCTGTGAACTTCTTTGTGAGCAGAAAAAGGTGCCAATGCAGACAGGAGCCCAGTACAAAAGGGCAGCCTGCAGCGCTGGGAGAAACAGAATGAGTGAGTGAGAGAGGGTGAGTGAGTGAGCTCAACGGAGCTGTGTCAGGATTGCTGCAGGTTTCTTTATGGACAGAAAAAGGTGTCAGTGCAGGTAGGAGCCCAGTACAAAAGGCCAGCCTGCAGCTCCAGGAGAAACAGAATGAGCGCGTGAGAGGGGGGGCGTGAGCGAGCTCAACGGAGCCTGTCAGGACTGTAGAGTTGCCCACCCTCCCACCCAGGATCCTCTGTGGTCTTCTTAGGTGTGGTACTTTCACTCCAAATACCTAAACAGCACATAGAAGCAAGCAACATTCGGCATTGACAAATGCTTGTTTCATATTGGTTTTCCTAAGCTGGTCCTCTACCTGTATGAAGGTCACAGACTGGAGCTGGAGTGGATGTGGAGGAGAGGGCTCCTGGCGGATGGGGCAGGGAGGGGGGCTTGGGATACCTGCATATGGGGAGGAGTCAAATACAAGACCAGCGGTGGCAAAAGATGAATAAAATAAGAAGTTGTTTAATAAAATTGAGTATTTCACAAAATGAACTTTTCTTGGCCAGTTTGAAGGGGTGTGGCTGCCTGGCCTGTTTGAAGAGGAATGGCTGCCTACAATATAAGCATCAGCATCATCAGCTCCTACCTCACTGATTTATTAGTTTTGTGCTGTGTGTTTTGCAGCTGTTGCACTCATTCAGTCATTTAAACCCAGGTAATTCAGGAGGAGGGCACATCAGATCGGGCTGAGCTCAGGCAAGTCAGACAGGGAAATTTGTAAATGGTGTTTAACAAGAGAGCTGCCATCAGTGGAGGCACTATGTACAGGTGAACTCTGTGCTGCATGGGAGAGTAGTGCATGGTGGTAGTACTGACCAGCCCACTAGGTAGATCTGTATAACATAAAAATAAAGATTATTCTCTGGAAAAAGAAACTCCCTTCATTTTCAGATAAATTCTACCTCCAATAGGTTTGTCCAAACCTGCCTGTGCTACAAAACTGATAAAACTAACAATTTTACATCACCCTCCTGCACCACATTGTTTTCCTATTAAACCTGACAATCTTCCTGACAAACAGGAACAGCTGAACATAAACTTCTTAGTGTTAGTGCTGGGTGATATTTAACCAGGAAAATCTGTGCAAAATTCCACATTTTCTTTCTTCCACAAAATTTGTGCACCATTTTCAAGCAATTTTACTAAGATTAAAGGTTCAGTGTTTTCTGTCTAGTTTTCAAACTACTGCTCCAAATGTCACCATATTAATAGGGCTGTGTAAAGGAGGATTTGAAAAACATTCCAGCCAATCCAGTTCAAGGGCATCAAGTTCAAACCTTGTCTCTGTTCCTGCTGCTAAACGCAATCAGTGCTCACTCACCGACAGACACTCCGGCCTGCTGATGGTGTCAAGAAGGGCCGAGGGCCATGGGAATCCCCATCCCCGCCACTGACCCACCTCCTGTTCTGATCCTGCCCAGCAGAAGCTTCAGCCAATTGGACCGTGTAAAGGGGGATTTAAGAGATGCACCAGCCAATCATTTTCAAGTGTGCCAAGTTAAAACCTTACCTCTCTTTCTGCTGCTGAGTGTGATTGGCACGCACTCACCGCCATTCACTCCAGCTGGCTAAAAGGGTTGAGAGGGGCCAGCCACCATGGGAATTCCCCTCCCCTCCACTGACCTGCCTCCTATTCTGATCCTGCCCACCAGGAGGCTATGTAAATCAAGCTATGTAAAGGAGGAGCTGCACCACACTTAAAGTCCTCCACACTGAGGAACAGAGCACAAAGGGCCACAGTGCAAAGGGCAAAGGCCACCTCTGGTCTGCTCTGCATAATCTCTGGTAAACTGGATACACTTGTCACTGGGATTTGCTCTGCTAACAGTTGATGTCATTTCTTGTGTACTGTGCCTTACTTTTCAATCAGCTCCTTGCTATTAACTGGGCCTGCCCTGCACCACTGATATCTCTTTGACCTGTTTCACTGTGACCTTGGACCATGTTATATTAACACCATGCATTTACTTGTAAGGTAGCAGTTTAGCGGCTGGTATTTTATGCTTCTTTGTGTAGTACTGCTGCTCCTCACTTCAGATGTATCGTGCTTATCCATTGGTGTCCCTATCTGGGTAATCACTGCTTTTGTGTTTGAGCAGATGGGTTATTTAGCCCCTATCTAGGTGGCTGCTCCTTTGGGGCTTTTGCTATCTTAATTTTGCAACTACCATTTATTCTGTGCAGTTTAATCAATCCTGGGCACTCCCTATCTGGATAGCCTGTGCATCAGCATTTCATGCTATGCTGATGTTTCATCCTAACGAGGTGACCAGTTCTTTGTAGTTTTACAGTGTCTCTGGTTTCCACCGTGCACTGACAAAATGGGGTCAATTATATGGATTGCTTTTTTGGCTGTGATATTATCAGGTGTATTTCATTTTTATTGTGTGGGAATAACTTGTGCTTGTGCAAACTGTATGGTACAAGCTTATTTTGGCCTTTCTCATTCCCACCCTTGGTAGAGAAGCCGAGTGACTGAGCGTGAATCAGGTCCCAAAAAGAAGTATTGTGAAGAACCCCTTCCAACTCATTGATTGTGTGAACAGCGGCTCACAGGAGAGGAAAAAAAACCCTGTGAAGGAAACTTCTGAGGAACCATGGCTACTGAACTGCTCTTCCTCTGGGCATACTAAAATCCTAAAAACTCTGTACTAGAGATAATGGATTTATGTATATGAACCTAAACGAGGTTGAGATGGTGTAGTTGAACTGGATTTAGTTGGCTGAGCATAGTTCTCAATCTTCTGAATCTTCATTGAAGGTCTATATTTATACAGATGTTGATTTCTTTGAGATTTCCATGTGGGAATGTCAGCAGATGAACATTGAATTAGTACGGAAGGATAGGGAATGAGTCAGATTGTGATTTGAGACCTTTACAAAGGTTTGGAGCAGTAGAGCATGAGTCTATAGTGTAGAGTATGGATGGCAAATTTCAAAATGAGGTATAAAAACTGTTCAAAGTCCCAGGGAGGAGTCTGTTAGCTGGGTTGGATGGAGGAAACCCCTATGAGGGTTGACAATCCGAATGGTGAAGGATGCGGTGGATGTCACTGATGTGTTCAAGAAGCTATGGGACAATTGACCAGAAATAAGAATCACTACAGTTACTGCAAATGGGAAGATAGCGACAGCTGGCAACTAGAAGTGGGTGAAGTGGCCAATATTCACACCACGAAGCAATTCACGGATAATGAGGAATCCGCAAAGTGATTCCGCAAAGCGGAGTACTTAACGTCACAATGAGGAATGTGAAGTCCATTGATAACAATGACTTCTCGTTACTCTGTCTTTCCCCAATCACTTCTGCACCAATTTTAATGCAAAGGTGCAGAGCTCAGGGATTTGGCTTCATTGGGGACTGGGACTCCACCTGGAGGGCTGCAGGCTTATACAGGCATGATGGTCTGCATCTATCCGGGAGGGAAACCAGGATCCTAGATGATAGGTTTAAATGCTTCAATGGCAAGCATTTAAACTAGCCAAGGGGGGAGGCACTGAAGAGGAGAAGGGAAATCCTAGCCCCCCCCACCAAAAATCAGGGTAATTAGTGAGGTAAACACCAAGATAGAGCAGTCAATAGGGAGAAGGGCAGGGATAAATGGAGAAAAAGACAAAGGCAGTAGGGACAGGGATGGGGCAAAAAGAAATAAAGCCATAAAAAAAATGGAGGGTAGTGAGTACCAATATCTGTAGTCTAGGTAAAAAGCTCCCTGAAATGGTGGCCTTTATGGAAGAGGGATGCCTGGATATTGTGGCAGTCACAGAAGCATGGTACACAGAGAACCATGACTGGGATGTCAACACGCCAGGGTGCACAATCTACAGGAGGGACAGGGAGGGAAAAAGAGGAGGAGGAGTAGCTCTCTATGAAAGGGAAGGGATCAAAGCAACAGAACTAAAGGGTAAACAGGAAGGAGAGGAGGCACTGTGGGTCACCCTGGAGACTAGAAATGGCTCCACAATCCGCACAGGGGTTGTATACAGACCCCCGTCTCAGAGGGAGGAAATGGACAAGGAAATTACAGAAGGCATCCTTGGGATGGCAGAGAAAGGGGAGATATTGCTGATGGGGGACCTGAATATGCCAGATGTTGACTGGAGCACCTTTGCTGCAGTCACATCCAAGAGCAGGGCCATTCTCAATGCCCTACAGGGGGCATGCCTCAGACAGCTAGTTTTGGAACCCACTCGGGAAAGAGCAGTCTTAGACCTGATACTCTCAAATGGGGATGGAGAGAGGATCTTGAAGTGGGTAGCCATCTGGAAACAAGTGACCACCAAACAGTGTGGTTCACAATAAACTTAGCTGTAGAGTCAAGCCACACAAAAGTGAGGGTACTGGACTCCGGGAGGGCTGATTTTGTCAAAATGGGAGAGTGCCTCAGAAAAGCACTAGCAAACAGGCAAGAAGGTGGGGTGGAGCAACAATGGGGAAACATCAAAACTGCCATCATAGAGGCAACAAGTCTTTGTGTGAAGCAAATAAATAAAAAAAAACAAAAAACACTATGGTTCTCAAAAGAAGTGGCGGAGAAGGTAAGGGAGAAAAAGATAGCATTCAGGAAGTATAAGGAAACACAGAAGGAGCAGAAGGGAGAACTGTACCAGTTAAAGCAGAAGGAACCAGGTAAGGCAGTCAGAATAGCAAAGGCCCAAACCGAGGAAAAGATAACCAACTTGGTTAAGAAGGGGGATAAAACCTTTTATAGGTACATTAGGGAGCAAAGAAAGACTAAGGCAGGGATACTGAGACTGAACAAAGAGGAAGGTGGTTGGGTAAAGAGTGACAGTGAAAAAACAGGGATACTGAATGAATACTTCTGCCTAGTATTCACAATGGAAAAGCAGGGGGAAATACCTAATCCGGTCAATAGAAGCACTCTGGATGGGGGGGGGTGATATTAGTCCTTTCACAGAAGAAAGGGTTCTGAAAGAACTCTTAAAACTGAAGGTGGATAAAGCAATGAGGACTGATGGGATTCACCCAGAATTCTAAAAGAACTAAGGAAGAACTGGTAACACCACTGACTACCATTTTTAATAAATCATGGGAGGATGGTGTTACCTGAGGACTGGAGGAGGGTGGATGTGATTCCCTTCACAAAAGTGGGAGCAAGACAGAGGCAGGAAACTACAGACCTGTCAGTTTGACCTCAGTGGTAGGGAAAATGATGGAATCACTTCTGAAGGAAAGAATTGTTGAGTACCTAGAGGCCAGTGGGGCACAGGACCCAAGGCAGCATGGATTCACTGTGGGAAGGTCATGTCAGACAAATCTAATTGATTTCTTTGACTGGGTGACCAAAGCAGTAGACCAGGGAGGGGCTGTGGACATGGCCTACCTAGACTTTAGCAAGGCATTTGACACAGTCCCACACAAAAGATTAATAAACAAATTAGCCAGCCTGGGAGTGGGTCCCAGGGTGGTAGCCTGCGTAAAACATTGATTGGACAACAGGACACAGTGGGTAATAGTAAATTGAGTCCACAGTGAAGAAAGGAGGGTTACTAGTGGGTACCGCAGGGTTCAGTATTGGGGCCGGTCCTTTTTAATGTCTTTATAAGTGACATTGTAGTGGGACTGGAAGGGAAAGTATGTCTCTTTGCAGATGATACAAAGATCTGCAACAGGGTTGATACACAAGATGGGGTGGAAAGGATGAAAAGGGACTTGGCAATGTTGGAGGAATGGTCAAATGTATGGCAGCTTAGATTCAATGCAAAGAAGTGCAAAGTAATGCTCCTGGGAAACAGAAACCCAGGGGAAGAGTACACAATGGGTGTTAGATACTGACAACAAAAATGGAAAGGGACCTGGGGGTAGTCATATCAGATGACCTAAAGGTGGGCCAGCAATGTGAGAAGGCAGTAAGGAGGGCTGAGGGGATACTGGGATGCATAGGGAGAGGCATCACCAGTAGAAAACAGGAAGTTGTTGGCCCTCTGTACAGGCAGTTGGTAAGATCACATCTGGAGTACTGTGTACAGTTCTGGAGACCCCATCTCTGCAAAGACATAGACAGGGTGGAGGCTGTCCAGAGGAGGGCAACCAAAAAGATGCAGGGTCTGCATCAGAAGACATATGAAGAAAGACTAAAGGAACTAAAGATGCATAGCCTCAAGGAAAGGAGGGAGAGGGGGGACATGATAGAAACTTTTAAATACCTCAAGGGAATCAAAAAAGTCCAAGAGTGTAGCATCTTTCAGAAAAAGAGATGTGCAAAAACAAGGGGGCACAATTCAAAGATAGAGGAGGGATGGCTTAGAGGCATGTGAGGAAGTATTTTTTCACAGAGAGGGTTGTGGATACATGGAACAGCCTTCCTGAGGAGGTCATAGAATTAAAAAGAGTGGGGGAATTCAAGAATGCGTGGGACAGACATAAGGCAATTCTAGTGGGGGTAGGAGGAAGTAGGCTGTTGGTTAACTAGGATCTGCAGCTTATCCGTCAGGTAGGGAAATGGGCAGACTAGGTGGGCCAAGCGGTCCTTATCTGCCATCAAATTCTATGTTTCTATGTTTCATCTTGGGTACCATCCCAGATGTATGGAAGGTGGCCAAGGTCATCCCTGTCCTCAAACAAGGTGACCCGAAAAACTACCGCCCTATTGCAATCCTGTCTGCAATCAGCAAGATACTTGAAAAAGTGGTTGCCTCACAGCTCACCCATTACCTCCAGAGCTATGAGCTACTTTTCCCAGCACAACACGGTTTCAGAAAAGGGCACACACTTCTACTGCCCTAGCTGCGGTCACCTCTGACATCAGATCCACTACCAATCATGGCAAACTGACTGAAGCCATCTTCGTGGATCTCTCAAAAACCTTTGACTGGGTTGACCACTTGCTCCTGCGCTCCACTCTCTGGTCCATGGGCTTCTTCCCCCTCTTGCCTGGTTCACTAACTACCTCTCTGGGAGACAGCAATATACTAACTTTAACAAGGCCCTCTCTGATCCAGCCCCAGTAACCTGTGGGGTCCCCCAGGGCTCCATCCTCAGACCCATTCTGTTTTTCCTCTTCATAAATGAGCTGCCCTCTGCCTCAGCCCTTGGGCACTCCACCCTGTACGTGGATGATCTCATTATCCTGGCTAGCTCTCGGGACATTAAGGCCATCAACACCCGGTTAAACTCTGACTTTAACCAAATTCAAACCTGGCTTGAGGACCACAAGCTTACCATTAATGTCAAAAAGACTCAGGCCATGCTGTTTGGCTCCTCGGCCAAGACAAAAGCCTGCCCTGCTCCTCTAAGAATCTCAGGAGCAGATGGTTCCCTCTTGCATGTTGCAGATGCGGTCAAGTAACTGGGGGTAACCCTTGACCCGCAACTGGACCTCACCTGCTCACTCGCAAAACCTGTAAAGCAATCCACTGCAAGCTGGGTCTGGCATACAGAGCTAAAAGTTGTCTCACCTCGGCCACACATCTCACCCTAGCCAGGGGGTCCTCCTACCCATGGTCTGCTACAGCCTGGTATCCTTTGCCCATATCCCAAAAAACAATCTCTCAAAATGGGACACAGCGTACAACAACGTATGCCACTTTGCACTCTGCTCCTCACCTCATGCACAGATGTGAGCTATACTCCCAGCTGGAGTGACTTCCTCTGGAGAACCACCTCACCTTCATCCTTGGCAACTTCATTGACAACATTATCAGAACTGCCATCCCTCCTGCACTTGCCTGATCCCTCACATCTACAAACCCCTCCTACCACTTAAGATCCAGCGACTCTCAGGTCCTCCTGGTTCCTAAAACTTGCACCCAAATGGATGATCGGGCCTTCTCTGTCTATGAGCCAAAAGCTGTGGAACTCCCTTCCTGCCAGCACTTGCTCCTCCCTCTCCCATCCCTGCTTCAAAACCTCCTTATAGGGCTTCCTAAAATTGGCCTCCACCTGTCTCTGCACCTGAGCCACTATAACCTGGTTTCGACTGCTGGGCGATGAGTCCCCAGCTACTGCAAGCTCTTTGTCCACTTGGCAAGCTCGAGCCATCTGATGTACCAATGGAATGCCCCCCCAAAAAAATCTGTTGTACTACTTGTGCTACCTCCTATTTATTCCCACCTGTGGGTATGGCTGACCATACATGTAGGTTTCTGTCAACCATGCCTGTACTACGTTGTTATCTGCCTCCTGATGTAACCTATGTGCCTGATGCTCTTAAAAGTACCTTGATTTGCCTGATCCTGATGTATTGTACCTTGTTAATCTCCCGGGTCATCTGTAGACATCTGTCGCCCATGCCTGCACTATGCTGCTTTCTACCACCTGATGTAATCTTTGTGCCTGATTCTATTGTATGTTACCCTGTTTTTGCCTGACGTTCATGTATGTGCCATTGTAATCCTCCTGGGTCACACCTGAAACTAGGCACTTGGCTGTCTAGTGTGCTCACCTGGTTAACAAAAGCAAATAAATATATAAAATAAATTTTTTTTGCCCAACATTTAGTACATCGTTTGTAGGAAACCCTCCTGTGCTCATATCATCAAGTGTTAATGGTTTGTGTGCAGATTTTGAATGTTAATTTAGAACATTCAGTCTGTGTACTGACAGACACTTGAAGTGTGCTTTGGGGAGGGGTATATCTGTCGTGGAGGTAGATTAACTGGGAGAGAAAGGCAGTCTCTGTTTTGGTTATATTTTTCTTGCATAACTGTGTTAATGTACACACAGTAATATTTTCAGTAATTCTTGAAATTGTTTTTGCTGATTGTAGTGGTGCAGCAGTGCATAATTTCAGTTTGTTCAATTTACTACGCATTACTTGTAGTTTATGTGTGAGTGTGTGTGCGACACGTGCCATCAAATCAGACACATTTTATAGTGTCACAGAGTATTTGCAGCAGTGTGAACCTGCTATCCATTGCAACTGCGTGATTTTGTACTGCTTTGTGATATCTTGGTTTTGGACTGTTACTGCAGTGCACTGCACCCACCCCCACTGGCAAAGGTATTCTTTTCCAGATTTGACTTGTAAGCACTGGTTAAGGTGTTGTTGTGACTTTGCATCTGCATCTCTTCTTGATTATGCAGTGCAATCTTAATCTGTCTGTGCTTTTGCATCTGTTTAGTGCCCAATCTACATCTACAAGCCACGGTTGTTTTTTTGGCTTCACATCCACCGGCCCAGACTGAAAGTTCAGAAATCTAAATGTGTTTAGAATTTTCTTGGTGATCCCCCAAAATGCCTGCAAAGAGACGTGCAAGCAAAGCTGTTTCTGGCCATGGCACTGCTGCCAGTGGCAAGATTGTCCATGGGTGTGGTAGCACGCAGAAGTGCATAGCTGATGTCAGTAAAGGAATTTCTCCATCAATGTTTTTTATAGCGCATAGTTGGAGGAGATGATGTTGTCCCATCTGGTGGTGTTAGTGCAGTTTCTGCTGGCATAAGTACTGCTGCCTCAAGTTCCACTTCTGACCAGTTAACCTTTTCAAAAAATATAGTTAAGTCTAAAGCTGTGACTGACAGTGTAGATGATGTCATACTCCCCATTAACATCCCCATGGTAACTGAACATGATTCTGATCCTGGTGACGATAACTCACAATGTCACATTTCTTGCAGTGCTGTCGAGGTCATGCCTTTGCCATCCAATGATTCAAAGTGTGGTGCAGAAATATTGGGTGAAGATGATGCCATGGTTGGAACATGTTCTCCACATGACAGCATCCAAGCTGAAAATGTGGATGCAGATGATGTTGATGAATACGATGATTATGTCAGGGACTCTGTTGGGAATCAGAGAAAAAGAAAGTCAAGGTGACTGTGTCTGGGTCTGTTGGCGTTAAATCCCCCCCCCCTTTAAAAAAGTTGTGATTTGTGATGATAATGATGATGACCCAGTAATAATCATAGGTAGTCATGGTGGTCATTTGGAATCCAAGTGTGTCCAGCCTGAAAAATCATGTAGCACCCCATTTCAGGGGTTAAAAAAAAAGGAGTCCAATAGGCAGCATCAGGAACATGTTAAAAGTAGGGGATCACAGTCCCTTGTTTGGGATTTTTTTGTCCAAGATGCAAATGATGAGTCAGTTGCAATTTGGAAGCTTTGCCATGCGCATGTGCATCAAGGTGAAAAGGGGAGTAATCTGGGCATGGGGGGGCCAGCATACACATCTTAAGAACAGGCATATGGCACTATGGACCCGGCACCAGATGGCAGCTAATGCCATAGTGGGGCGTTCACCTTCGTCATCAACCTTACTGAGCATGTTACCCCCCTCCATGAGTGTAAGACCAAGTAGGAATGTCTGCAGTAGCGGTGAAATAACACCAGAGGATTACTACAGGCATGATGAGGGGAGGATTATGATTTAGAAATCTTGTCAAGTGGTGGTCAGAGTAGCAGTGGTGGTGGTGGTGGTGGTGGTGGTGAATGCAGTATGTCTAGTGCAAGTGGTACATCAGCCCATGTATGTAAAATAGGGAAATAACTTAATTTGTGGACTTGTCACCTGTGCACCGCTCTTCATCACACATCCACACCCCAGCCCTGGCCATTCACAGAGCAGAGTCATTTGTCATACCCTGTGCAAGACGTGTAAGTCAGCCCATGTTGGAGAGTGTTTTTGCCCGTAATCTCCTGCCTGCCTTCCTGAAGCATGTGACCTGCACTGTGTAAGCCATGTGATGTGTGTGGGCTACCTGTGAATTCTCACTCTGCCTTAAAGTGGAATAAGGTGGAGTGCACAGCGAAAATTCATAATTACAAAGTGAAGTGATGAAATGAGGGTTTAAAATGGACACTTCACGTAGCGGAATACTAACGCAGGCAGAATTTTACTTCGCTGCATCTCTACTGGCAACAACATCCTGAGGCATTGAAATTGTCGCAAATAGCCTTGTTCCCTATAAAGTCAACCTATTCGGCAAGACTGTCTGGGAAACGTGAGTGAAACAGTGGCAGTTGATTGTTGTGCCCTGAGGCCATAAGATCCACCTGAAATGGTCCCCACCTCTGATCCATTGCTTGGAATACTTGAGGGTGCAGCTGCCACTCCGCCTGGTCCAGAGTCACCCAACTAAGCCAATCTGCTTGCAAATTGTGCTTGCCTGCCAATATGCTCTCTAGATGTTTGGCTGCCCAGCACAGGGTCTGCAGAGCCTCCTGTAGCATGGATCTGTTCCGGGTGCCACCTTGTTTGTTGATGTATGCCATAGTGACGTGATTGTGCATTCTGATCAGAATTGACTGACCTGGAATCTGAGGGGTGAAGAACAGCAGGGCCCTGTACACCGCCCTCATCTCTAGGACATTGATGGGCAGACATGTCTCTGCTGGGGACCACATGCCCTGCATTGCATGGTGCTCTAACATGGCACTCCAGCCGATGAGATTGGCATCAATTGTGATGGTCATCTTCAGGGATGGTGCCAGTGGAACCCCCCTCATTAAATTCTGCCTGTCTATCCACCAGTCGAGACCCCGCAGTATGTTCAGAGTGGGGGCACGTTTAAACTCGAAGTCCTGGGTGGACTGGTCATACATGTCTAGGATATACCTCTGCAAGGGGTGCATCTGTAAGTGTGCCCATGGCACTATGGCTATCACTGCCACCATGAGGTCTAACAGTTGTAGGTATGTGCACATGGGTCTGTACGGTTGGTCCCATATGGAGGCCAGGAGCTGAACCATGTTGTTCACCTTGTCCTCCATCAGGTAGACCTGGCCCTCAGCCATGTCTATGCATGCACCCAGGTGTGTAAGTACCTGTGTAGGTTGAAGCTGGCTCTTTTCCCAGTTTATGAACCATCCATGCTGTTGCAGACATTGAAGCACTGTTTCTGTGTTCTTTCTGGCCTGGTCCCAGTGACTGGCCCGAATGAGCCAGTCGTCCAGATATGGTATGACATGGATTCCCTTTTTTCTGAGATCTGCCATTAGCACCACCGGCATCTTGGTGAAGACCCTCGGGGCTGATGCGAGACTGAAGGGATGACATGTGTACTGAAAGTGGTGACTGTACATCTGGAATAGGAGAAAGTGGCGGTGTCTGGGGCAGATCAGGATGTGTAGGTAAGCATCCTTGAGGTCTATCGAGGCTAGAAAATCGCCTGGCCGGATTGCCGCCAGGGTCGATTGGAGAGTGTCCATTTTGAACCTCTTGTAAGTTACAAATTTGTTTAGGAATTTCAGGTTAAGAATGGGTAGAAGGCCCCCCCCATCTTTTTTGGGGACCATAAAGAACACAGAGGACACCCTGGTGTCCTTCTTGTGATCTGGGATGGGACTATTGCCCCACTCCTGGTGAGGTTGGCCAGGGCCAGCTGAACCACCATCACCCTCATGCAGTCTTTGGGTGCTGGGGAAACCATCAGTCTGTGTGGAATTGTCTTTTGAGAAAATTCGGTGGCATAGCCATGTGCGACAAGTTCCCAGACTCAGCGGTCCATTGTAGTGTGGGCCCATTATTCGGTGAACAGCTTTAGCTGACCCCCACCAGAAGGCAGTCCACTGAGGCCCTTTTGCCACCATTGGTTGTTGGCGGTGGACCCACTACCAAATTTGCTGTCCTTAGGCCCCCCTTTTCTAGCAAGGTTACCCTTGAACTTGGATTGGTTGTTGCGAGACTAGAACCAGGATCTCACCGCCCCTCCCCTCTGGGACTGGGGTGCTGATGCTCTGATTTGGTTCCGAGCCCCTTGGAACCTGGAATGAAAGGGCTAGCTGGAGGGGAGAAAGAGGTCCTTCTGTTCTGCCATCTGCTTACTTCCTGCTCTCTCCTTAAGGAACAGGGTAAGGGTTTCCCCGAAAAAGTGTCCTACCTTGCAGGGAAGCTTCATCACGGTTGCCTTTGACTCAGTGTTTGCCTGCCATAACTTGTGCCATAGAGCATGCCTGGCCCAGTTGGTCAGGAGAGCGGCCCTGTTGCTAAATTTAAGGGAGTCCAAGGAGGTGTCTGTGATATAGCATGCTGCTTGCACCATGCAGTCCATCTGATCCACTAATGGGGAGCCTTCTATGAATTCATCCGCATTTGGTCTCCACCCAATGCAGGAATGCCCTGCTCGTGTACCACATGGCCGCATCCACTGATAAGGCCATCCCCATTACTTTGTAGATACATTTTAGGGAATCCTCCACCTTCTTATCCATTGGGTCTTTTAGCGCTGCAGCGCTCTCCACCAGTATGACCATATGTCTGGCCAGCATTGACACCAGGTTGTCCGCCTTCGGAGCTGAGTGCCAGATTGACTGATAGGACTTGGTGAGGGGATAGAACTTCTGCATGGCCCATTTTTATGGGATCCTGGCAGGCTCCAGCACCTCTGCCATCTTAGACAGGATGGCATTGAAAGCTGGGTAGGTGGGGAAGCATTGCTGCACCGATTTTAATTGTGATGAGAGGAGGGGGTCTGAAGAGGTTGGGACTCTTCTTGCTCTGCTGGGATCTGCAGGACTTCCCAGATAAGTCGTACCAGCTCCACCACATCCTCCAGTTGGCATAACTTGCCTGATGCCTGGTTCAGATCTTGTTCCACCTCCTCTTCCTCCGATGAGCCTGGGTGGTCTTCTGCCTGCCTGCACTTCTTCCTCTGCAGTTGTGGACTTGGTGCTGTGCCTGTGCATTTTTTTGCTGCTGCCCTGGCTTGCATGTGAGCTGCTGGGCTTGCAAGGTCTCCAGCCACTGGAACAGCTGGCCAGCCTGCATGGTGTTCAGTGTGAGCAGGGCCATAGGAGCCACAGGTTTTTCATGGATTGCCACTACTTCCATGCTGTGATTCTGTGGAGTGTCAGTCTCAGAGATGGTGCAGACTGTGCATAGTGCCTCCCCCACTTGTGCTTCTGGGAGCTTCATCCCACATTCTGCGCAGGCAGGCATGGCCACAAATGTTGGTGGAATATCCAATCTGTGAGGGGCAGACAAGAAATATTGGGTCAGAAACATGGCCATCGAGTGTCTACAGCCAACACAAAACAGCAGCCAGTATCAACAGCTCGGATGAGAGGTTGTGCTGGTGTTGTGCGTGTGTGTGTGTGTGTGTGTGTGTGTGCCTTTAAGAAAGGTCCTCCAAAAATGGCCCCCAGTATGGTGGAGCACATATGTAGCTGCCTCTTAAGATAGCAGCCTTTAATTCCATCCTTAACATGCCCACTGATCCCGAGAGATTCCGCCAGAAGCTCCGTGAGATTAGTAGCTCTCTCGCATGCTGTGCGCCCCCTGAATCCCCTGTGGGTGCGGAGCCACCCAGAACGCTGGTCCCTCGCCAGTCAAGCGACTGTTGTTTGGTAGGTTGCTCCCATGTGTTTGCCACTCAGTGCATGTTTTCTTAGCCTCCCTGTGGGAGGCTATTGAGCTCCATTGGTCCTGTAGTCTCACGAGAGCCACTATGTTGCTCCGCAAGACTTGGGACATACGGGAAGAGATGGCACCTGTGGAATGCATGGGATGTGCATGGAGCCATCTCCAACTGGTGCAGGGTGCCTGACTTTGACACCAAAGCTTGGTGGCTCGCCCCCCTCCCAGCTCTGGGATCGCTGCGGAGGATTAAGGAGTTACATCGGGGACCCCTTGTGGTCGGGAAGGATCATGCTCCTGGTGTCTCCGGAGCCTTGCAAGTACCCAGCCGATTCTGGCAATTGCTGGAACTGGGACAGTACAAAATGGGGCGTGCTGGCAGCAGAATTATGGGGGGGGCAGCCCGCATCACCGCTTGATGTTGGGGATGCTACTCAAGGGTCCTGAACCGGGGCAGGAGGGTGAGGCAGATGCTACATGAGGATCTGCCTCCATTGGGCCCTGCCCTTTGGTGTGCAATACAGCTGTTTCTACGCTGGCTGCAGGTTGGTAGCCAGAAGTTTGTTCCAGTATGTTGCCCACTCAGAGGTTTAAGTGGGCTTAGAGCCTAGGACCGTGTGCTTTGCTAGGCATGCCTGCAGTCCATGCTTAATGCTTGCTAGTATTCACTAAATTGTTGCTATGCCTATCCGTAGTGTTGAAAGAGGAAGCTGCAGCTTAGAACAATGCACTTGAAATGATGTGTCTAGTCTAAATAGACAGGCAAAATCTATAAACCAAGAAGAACAATATCTGTAGTTCTTAGGGAGTGAACTTGATCGTGACCAGCTTCCAGAGATGCATGAGTTAGACTGGAGTTTTGGCTGGAAACAGGGGGATTGGTCTCTGGCAGGCAAAAGATTTATGATCATGCATTGGTCAAGGGGATGGATGAGGATACCTAATGGTTATGGTTCTCTGAGCACTAGAAAGATGGCAAGGGGATAATTGATATTTTCTCCAGTTGGAAGTACAAATCTGCTCTCCTCTCTAATTGGGTATGTTAAGTAACCACCCAGTCTCCTGAGGTTACTAGAATCCTGTCAGTGTTAGTGTAACCCCCCTACAAATGGGGGTTCCAGAAAAGTCTTCCAAGAGCTTGCCTAAGTGCTCAGAGCCTGGTTGGTGTTTGGCGTTAAAGCCATTGAAATGTTGTTGCCAGTGAGCGCTTTTAAAGCCTCCATGTACTGTCTCTTTAAGGGCTGCCTGCTTGCAGTCTTAATTAGTTTAAATGGGGTGTCTGTGTGTTTCTATGCCCGAGTCCCGCCCGGGCTGCTGAATGATCACTCCGTTCTGCCATCGCTAATTGTGCAGAGGGTGCTCTCTGGAAAGATGTAACTGTTTGCTGATAATTATTTAGAGTGAGAAAGATACTGTTGTTTGTTCTAACCTGTCTTAATTGCAGCAAGGACTGTTCTGTGTAGCTCCACCATTTTGGTCCTGGACTGCTGAATGGGACCAATCAGTGCTTGGGACTCTCAAATGGAGCCTGCTGAAATGGGGCTGTGTGGAATGAGACTCTGGGAATTGTAGTTTTTGGACTGTTGGTGCCTTTTTGCACCTATAGAGGGAGCTTGTTGTGACTGACACCTGAACTGACCAACCGAACCCTTTGGATCTGAGTGAAAGCCCCTGGGCTGTCTGCTAGCAAGCCAGATTCAAGTTGGAAGCTGAAAGAGCAACAGCTCGGAGTGTTCGAGTGGCTGTGTTGTGCAGTAGTTCACGCGAGAGAACCATGGAAGGCCTGATTGCTGGCCTGCTAGCCTGATTTCTGCCCTGAGAGGGAGAAGAGGACTTTTGTTCGGACTAAAATCTGAATTCTGTGAGAACAAAGCCAGCTGCTGATTTGGGACCAGGCTTAGCCGGTAGAAGACGGAGGAATTTGCTGAATGTGATCAGCCTGTCAGGAATTACAGTCATTTCTAAGCTCCCAGTGTGTGCAGAGACTTGTGATCATGACTGGAGAGCATTTGGCCTGGTACAGGTAGAATTCTGGTATATAAATGTACTGTGTACTGAAAGAGAATCGCAATTTAGTTTAGCTATGTACGGCTGGCTTGTACATATGAATGTGCTTTGTGCTGAATGGGGTCCTTTGCTCTGAACTGTGTGCTAGTTGCTGGAAGCTGTTCCCAGCTAATTTCGGACTGAACCCATTGTTGCCTAATGCAGATAGGTCCTGCCATGAGGGCCTTGTCTCCCTACCCTGCTGCACAGAGAAGATCTATTGACGAGGGACCGGCCAGGGGAGCAGCCCGCCTGTGTTCAGCCTGGGTATCATGAGTAATTATCAGGGTAGCTCCCTGCAACATTTCTTAATCAAAAGTGTGTCATCTGATTCTTGTGTTCTTCCCTTCCCACGAACTGAGCCCTCCAGCTCTGGATTAAAAATTGTGTGTGTGCATGTTCTTTCTCCATCACAGGGCCCCAACCAGCAGTGACGTCGGCCTACCCTGATCAACAGTCCTGGCTAGCCTCTTCCCCCATCCTGGGTACGCAGAGAGTGTGACTGAGTTGGACTCATAAGTGCATGCACAGTAGTGTGATTATTAATGTGTTTAAGCCAATTAACCTGATTTCCCCCTGTCCTTGTTACAGACCCCTGAATAAATCAGATCTTTGATTTTTGGAATTTACATTGACTGTGGTGTCATCATATGTTGAAAGTATTGCATTGTAGCTGTGTGCTATGCATAACCTTATTTTACAGGGGGGTCCCCAGAGCCACGTCGAAGGAATCAGTCCTGGGGGTAAGTGTCAGATATCTGTGTATGTGTCTTGCATAGCTGGGGTATAGGGAAGGTCACCCCTGTGTATTGAAAGTGCCACTAGCGGGAGTTGAGGGGAGTCACAGTGTCCCAGAGGGACAACCAATTGTGACCTTTGGTGGAGGCACCTGTAATCAAACTCATGCCCCTTAACCTGTTGGTAGCCAAGCAGGCAGGGGTAGTATCCCAAGGGATAGCGCCACCTAGGGGTTACATCTTGGAGGCATCGCTGGGATTAGTGTCCCCTAGTGGCCAAACTTATGAATTGCTGTTAAAAATAAATGGCTACCCCAACAGAAGTGGCTGTACACCAGTTGGTGGGGTGGTGTACTGGGCAGGAGATCGACCCCCAAAATGCTATGTTTATCCTGGATATTCTCCTGGGTACCAATAAGGACACTGGAGAGGGAGTACTTTCCAAGGTTGAATGTTTATAAAACCCTGTGGTGGTGGGTCGACAGGCTAATCTGCTAGCCCAAGGTTTCGTGGCCTTAGTGGAGTGTAATGACCCAGTAGACAGTTCCAAAGTGCCACAGACTATTACTCCAGAAGGAACCCTCACTGCCTTGAGAGTGATAACTAAAGACAGTAAAGACCCCGGGGAGGATGAGCCCCCCCCAACTATTTGAGACTTTTGAGGAGAAATTCGCTAAGTTGCTGCTGGAGGAAGGGAAAAATGTGGAGGACTTGAAGAAACTATTCCTGCCACCTGGGAGTGTTCCTCCCCTAACACCCCCTCCCGCTCCAGCACCCATTATTGCCCTTCCCTCTGGGCCTGTGCTAATGCTGGCATCTATGTCTGTACCTGCCATTAGTCACGACTCTTACTGAAGGTTGAGAATCTTTTCTGGCACCTTCCCCACCCCCCAAGGGGGAGGATGATTGGAAGACCTGGATAGATTGTGTTGCCCCCTTGGTACCTGAATGGCAGTGTGCGAAGGCTGAGAAATGGAAAAGAATCATAGAAAGTTTGAGGGAACCCGCCCTAGAGGCCATTACATTTTTGAGGTCCACAAACCCTGATGCATCTGCTGAGAAGTACCTATCTGCACTTAAAGGCAATTTTGGGAGCATTGAGTCAGGGGAGAACTTGATGTGGAAATTTCAAGGTACAAAACAATGGCCAGGGGAAAATTTGTCTGCATATGTTACTCGTCTGGAAAGAGCTCTTCAGAAGGCTTACCAAAAAGGTGGAGTAGCCACCAGTGACTTAAACTGTGTGAGGTTGGGGCACATACTGCAACATGCAAAGCATTCTAAATCACAGCTCCTCCAGTTAAGACTCCAAGATAGAAGGGGTAACCCACCGGACTATTGTGACTTGATTAAAGAACTCCGGGAGGTTGAAGATGAAAAGGGGGATTGTAATTCTACAGTGAGCACAGCCCAAGTGATCACGGCATTGGAAGACCCTTCCGAAGTGGAGACCAATGAGGGTGTGCCGCTGTGGGCTAAACAGTGGGGAGAAGAGTTGCTGAAGGAAGTCAGAAAGGTACAACGAGATGTTCTCAATGAGGTTTCCCCCGTGGAACAAGATTCTGGTTCCTCTCCGGTTGTGACTTCCTTGGGGGTGGGAGTGTGCCCTCAGGCCTCCTATAACAAGGATAGCTCCCAGATTGAGATCAAAGAATTGACTGCCACCCTGAAGGAACTGTTGAGACATGTTGCACCCCTCTCACCATTGCTAGCAAATAATGGACCCCAACCTCTTGCTAATACTTCAGTTCCTCAGACAATGTTCTCTCCAAAGATGACCCAAGAGTTTTTCATGTGTCACAACTGTGGAAAAGATGGCCATATGACGAGGGAATGCCAGTCCCAGAAAGACTTAGAGAGAGTGGTGAGCTGGCTTCATAGAGAGCTTCAGAAAATGAATCAGTGGTTAAGGGGTGCACGAATTGACCACAGTGAGGGTCTGAGAAACCCTAACTCAAATTTCTTTATGGCTAAATCATCTGCCCGGGCCTCTGTTGCTGTCCCTCTAGAATGGTCCAAGGTGGTGGGTCCCTCCATGGAGACAATAGTGAAAGTGAATGGAGTGTTTACTAGGGCTGTGCTTGACAGTGGCTCTCAAGTAACTATAATGTTTCAAGACTGGTACAAGAAGCACTCACCTGATGTGCCCTTACAGCCTTTGGAAGGACTGCATGTCTGGGGGTTAAGTGAAAAGACTTACCCCTACTCTGGATACATCCAAATTTGGTTGTCTTTCCCCACCTCGGTGGCTGGAGTGGCAGAGCAAGTGGAGACCTTGGCCCTGGTGTGTCCCCCTACTTGATTGTACGATGGGGTTCCTTTACAAATTGGAACAAATGCTCATATGTTCGGGAGGCTGGCACAACTATGCTACAAGAAACAGGGGCAGCAGACTGGTAGAGCTTTGAGGATTCCTGCATTGATCAAGAAGGCCTATGCATCACAGAAGAATGATGAGGAGGTGGATTAAGATTAACCAGTTGGGGTTGGATGAAAGAAGGATCCTGAGTCCGTGATCCTGGCTCCCAATGCTCAGTGTATCTTGCAAGAGGAGGTCCGCTTACAAAAGAATGTCAAGAACAAGATACTCATGCTGGATGCACTAGGCGATGGAAAATTACCAGAAGGATTGCTGGTTAAACCCAGTATCTTACCCGCTCAGGCTCATGCCTATGTTCGAAGGGTAATGGTCCAGGTTCATAATGTGTCAGACTGAGACATTCTGGTGAATAGAGACTGCACCCTGGCTACCATACACTGTGAAGACACTTCAGTGCTACCCAGTAACAAGTACTCAGGGGAGAGTGACAGAGTGATGCCCGAATTGTTTGACTTTGGTGACTCCCCCTTGTCAGCTGAATGGAAGACTAGAATCAGCCAGAGACTTGCTCAGAGAGATCGAGTGTTTTCACCAAAGGAATGGGATGTGGGATGTGTACAAGAAGCTGAGCATCATATATGCCTGCATGATGAATGGCCATTCCATGAGAGGTCTTGGCACCTTGCACCCGCAGATATACAGTAGATGATGTAAGAAGACACCTGCAGGAGATGCTTGTGGCTGGTGTGATAAAAGAATCCAGAAGCCCTTATGTTTTGCCTATTGTAGTGGTGAGAAAAAAGAATGGAACAGTAAGAATGTGTGTGGATTATTAGACCTTCAACAGGTGGACCATCCCCGATCAATACACCATGCCTTGTATTCAGGATGCTTTAGACTGTCTGAATGGTAGCAAGTGGTTCTCAGTGTTGGATCTTTGCAGTGGGTAGTACCAGATCCCCATGGCCCCAGAAGATCGTGAGAAGACAGCCTTTATATGTCCACTTGGGTTCTATGAATTTATGAGGATGCCCCAAGAGCTCTTGGGTGCCCCAGCCACTTTTCTATGGTTAATGGAGTGTGCAGTGGGGGACATGAATTTGTTGGAGTGCCTGGTATATCTAGACAATGTTATAGTGTTTGGAAGTTTGTTGAAGGAACATGAACGACGACTGTTTAAAGTGTTGGACCAACTGGAAGATTTCGGCCTTAAGCTGTCCATCGACAAATGCCAGTTCTTTCAGATGTCAGTAAAATATGTGGGGCACATAGTGTTCACCGAGGGGATAGAGACTGATCCTAGCAAAGCTGAGGCCCTGACCACCTGGCCCCAGCCCCACAACCTAAAAGAGTTACAATGATTCCTAGGATTTTGTGGTTATTACAGGCGGTTTATAAAGGACTATTCAAGGGTGATTCATCCACTTCTAAATCTTACCCAAGGTTATCCTCCCACAAACAAAAAGTACAAGAGAGTGGCCTCCACCAAAACCGAGAGATTATATTTCTGCCCAAATGAATCTTTTGGATCATGCTGGACACCTGATTGTGAAGCTGCTTTTCCTGAACTCATATACCAATTCACCTATGCTCCTGTCCTTGCTTATTCTGATCCTGCAAAACCCTATGTATTACACACCGATACTAGCCTGCAAGGTTTAGGAAAGCATGAGAATAGCCTGAGACTAGTGGCTTTTGCCAGCAGAAGTCTGACCCCATCTGAGAAAAACTATCCTGTGCATAAATTGGAGTTCCTGGCATTGAAGTGGGCCATTGTTGACCAATTCCATGAATACTTGAATGGAGCAAAGATACTGGTAAAGACAGATAATAATCCCTTGATCTATGTGCAGACTTCAGCCAAATTGGATGCCACTGGCCATAGGTGGCTTTCTGCATTGTCCACTTATGATTATGCTGTTGAATACAGAGCAGGCCTGAATCATGTAGATGCTAATGCTCTCTCCTGAAGGCCTGTTTCCAGAAGTGATTGGGTCAGATTGTCTGAACCTGACATTCGAGCGCTGTGCCAGAAGTTTGACAAGGAGGAACAAATGTCCACGAATGCAGTGGACTGTCTAGTTGATTGCTTGGGGCCCTCTGACACTTGTATACCTGCTGCTTACTGCCACTTCTTCACATCAGATATCAGTGCACTGCCTCAGTTTGATATTGACAGTCTTCAACGGGCTCAATCCCGAGATCCTATGATCAGATCAGCACCTGAAGCTCTTTACGCTGGGAAAGATGTGTCCAAGTTGCGCTCTTCTGACTTGAGAACTGCCTTGTTGTACAGAGAAGGTCCTAAATTGAAGTTGATTAACCAGTTGCTTTACAGAGAAACAGTAGACAGGGGAGGTGAAGTAGACAAGCAACAGTTGGTCTTGCCCACTGCTTTCAGAGACTTGGTGCTGAGGTCCCTACACAACCACATGGGTCACCTCGGTATAGACCGAACCCTCAACTTAGTGCAGTCTATATTCTACTGGCCTAAGATGAGGGCTGATGTTGAACATCATATATGGACTTGTAGTCACTTCCTGCAGAGAAAGGCCTTGTCCCCCTTGTTAACATCACCACCAGCACCCCCATGGAGTTAGTTTGTATTGACTTTCTGAGTTTGGAGCCTGATCAGCAGAACGTTAGTAATGTGTTGGTGGTCACTGACCATTTTACAAGGTACACCCAAGCATTCCCCACCAAGGACCAAAAAGCATCCACCATGGCCAAAGAACTCATAGAGAATTTCTTTGTTTACTATGGAGCCCCCCAGAGAATCCATTCTGATCAAGGGCGAGATTTTGAGAGCCGCTTAATCAAGGAGATGCTCTCTCTGTGGGGCGTGCGGAAGTCTAGAACCGCCTCTTATCACCCACAGAGGATCCACAGCCAGAACGTTTCAACCACACCCTGCTTGACATGCTAGGCACTCTCCACCCGAAAGACAAGCCCAGATGGAGCTAGCAAATTAGCACCTTGGTACATGCTTATAACTGTACCAGAAATGATGCTACCGGGTTTTCCCCATACCGCCTTATGTTTGGGAGAGAGGCTCGGCTGCCAGTGGATGTTTGTTTTGGGGTCTCCCCTGATGGGGTCCAAGCTGACAATTACCTACAATATGTGCAAAAGTTAAAAGCTCAATTGAACCATGCATACCAACTAGCTCAGACCATGGCTGCAAAGAGAAATCTGGCTAATAAAGAGAGATATGATAAAAAGATGAAGGCTCAAGAGCTCTAAGAGGGAGACCGTGTATTGTTGAGGAATCTGGGACTGCATGGCAAACACAAAATTGCTGACTGGTGGCACCATCTTCCCCACATCATGGTAGGCAAATTAAATGACTTGCCTGTGTATAAAGTATGGCCTGAAAACAACTCAAAAGATGTCAAGACAATGCATCGTAACCGTTTGCTGCCCATTGGTCAGATAATGATTGAAACTGAGCTCCCAGAAGTTGCTCCCTCTGGACCAGTGACATGGGCTGCTGCAAGGCAGAGACAGAGAAAGCCTGCCCCTGTAGTCACTGACTCAAGGTTTCCTCCACAGCAAACCCAAATTGATAATGACTGTCAGTCCACTTCGGATGAGAGTGAGTGCAACTAAGGTTATTATCCTTCTTATGAACTAAGTCAGTTGTTTCAAGGTAACCCCCTGGTCAATCATGGGGAAAAAGCTGGGCTTTCTGGACTGCATAACACCCCAGCTTTATTCTTGGAGCCAATGGTCCCTGAAAGTGAAGTGCAGAGTGTCAAGTCTGATGATATTGACTCACTGTGTATGGTGGAACTGTGTGATTTCCCTGAGGAAGAAACAGATGAGCTAAGACCGACTGGTAACTTACCAGAGCAGGAAGAGTACTTTGAGTATAATGATAGTTCCCTTCCAGTGCCGTAGTGCCTTTCAAGTGAACAAAGTGCTGTGGAACCAGAATTTGCAGGTCCAGGGGCTGCCTCAAGTCCGAACTTTTCTGCCCAAATAGAGACTCCCCTTGCAAGTACGGAAAGTGCTGAAAGGGAAGCTAGAGGTACAGAGACTGTGACTGTTTCCCCCAGGAAGACTGGTCGAGCTGTAAAACCAATAGTGCATCTCATCTATGATTCCCCTGGAAGGCCTGTGGATTTGCCTCTCAATGTAGTCCATAAAGGGGTGTATGCATCCCAGAGCTCACTGCCCAAACTGAGCATAAGTGCAAACTCCCAGTTAATTGTTCTGCCCTCCAGGTATGGTGCCCCTGTCCCATCTAGTCTTGAGGTAGCTTATAGGAAAGGGCCCCCATTATCATTGTTCAATGTGCAGGAAGTGATAACCTGAATTTGTGTAGCAGTATGTGTAAGATACCTGTGTAAAGTGTGCCTGATGTAATTCAAAAATGGGTATAGTAACATAAAATGTAGAGAATCTGTAAAGGTTAAGAATGTTGACTGATGTATAAAATGTGATTGGTATAACATGTTAATGGTATAATTGCATAGTATAATTTGCATCTGAAATGATAGTGATGGTACCCACTTGATGCGGACGCCAAGCTTTTCCAGGCCAGGAAGGGTTTAACCCCACTACAAATGGGGGTTCCCAAAAAGTCTTCCAAGAGCTTGCCTAACTGCTCAGAGCCTGGTTGGTGTTTGACATTAAAGCCATTTAAATGTTGCCAGTGAGCGCTTTTAAAGCCTCCATGAACTGTCTCTTTAAGGGCTGCCTGGCTTGCAGTCATAATTAGTTTAAATGGGGTGTCTGTGTGTTTCTATGCCCGAGTCCCGCCCGGGCTGCTGAATGATCACTCCATTCTGCCATCGCTAAATTGTGCAGAGGGAGCTTTCTGGAAAGATGGAACTGTTTGCTGATAATTATTTAGAGTGAGAAAGATATTGTTGTTTGTTCTAACTGTCTTAATTGCAGCAAGGACTGTTCTGTGTAGCTCCACCATTTTGGTCCCGGACTGCTGAATGGGTGCTTGGGACTCTCAAATGGAGCCTGCTGAAATGGGGCTGTGTGGAGTGAGACTCTGGGAATTGTAGTTTTTGGACTGTTGGAACCTTTTTTCATCTATAGAGGGAGCCTGTTGTGACTGACACCTGAACCGACCAACCGAACCCTTTGGATTTGAGTGAAAGCCCCTGGGCTGTCTGCTAGCAAGCCAGATTCAAGTCAGAAGCTGAAAGAGCAACAGCTCTGAGTGTTCGAGTGGCCGTGTTGCGCAGTAGTTCAATCAGGAGAACCGTGGAAGGCCTGATTGCTGGCCTGCTAGCCTGATTTCTGCCCTCAGAGGGAGAAGAGAACTTTTGTTCGGACTAAAATCCGAACTCTGTGAGAACAAAGCCAGCTGCTGATTTAGGACCAGGCTTAGCCGGTAGAAGACCAAGGAATTTGCTGAATGCGATCGGCCTGTCAGGAATTACAGTCACTTCTGAGCTCCCAGTGTGTGCAGAGACTTGCGATCGTGACTGGAGAGCATTTGGTCTGGTACAGGTAGAATTCTGGTATATAAATGTACTGTGTACTGAAAGAGAATCGCAATTTAGTTTGGCTGTGTGCGGCTGGCTTGTACATATGAATGTGCTTTGTGCTGAATGGGGACCGCAGTCTAATCCCCTTTGCTCTGAACTGTGTGCTAGTTGCTGGAAGCTGTTCCCAGCTAATTTTGGACAGAATCCGTTGTTGCCTAATGCAGATAGGTCCTACCATGAGGGCCTTGTCTCCCTACCCTGCTGCACAGAGAAGATCCATCGACGAGTGACCAGCCAGGGGAGCAGCCCTCCTGTGTTCATCCTGGGTACCTTGAGTAATTATCAGGTTAGCTCCCTGCAACATTTCTTAATCAAAAGTGTGTCATCTGATTCTTGTGTTCTTCCCTTCCCACAAACTGAGCCCTCCAGCTCCGGATTACAAACTGTGTGTATGCATGTTCTTTCTCCATCAAAGGGCCCCAACCAGCTGTGATGCTTGCCTACCCTGGGCAACAGTCCTGGCTAGCCTCTTTCCCCCATCCTGGGTTCGCAGAGAGTGTGACTGAGTTGGACTCATAAGTGTATGCACAGCAGTGTGATTATTAATGTGTTTAAGCCAATTAACCTGATTTCCCCCTGTCCTTGTTACAGACCCCTGAATAAATCAGATCTTTGATTTTTGGAATGTACATTGACTGTGGTGTCATCATATGTTGAAAGTATTGCATTGTAGCTGTGTGCTTTGTATAACCTTATTTTACAGGGGTCCCCAGAGCCACGCTGAAGGAATCAGTCCTGGGGGTAAGTGTCAGATATCTATGTATGTGTCTTGCATATCCGGGGTATAGGGAAGGTCACCCCTGTGTATTAAAAGGGCCACTTGCGGGAGCTGAGGGGGGGTCACAGTGTCCCAGAGGGCTGTGATCTGGTTAGACTGACCACAACCAACCCTGACCTTTGGGTGGAGGCACCTGTAATTGAACTCTTGCCCCTTAACCTGTTAGTAGCCAAGCAGGCAGGGGTAGTAGCCCCAGGGATAGTGTCACCCAGGGGTTACATTAGTGTTGGGCAGGTAACAGGTAGCAGGCAGCTGGTAAGGAGCTCATTAGAGGCTTCTTACACAATGACATCATTGTTTGCTCAGCTAGTCTGAGGGAAGAAGGATTATGTCATTTGGAACTCTTGCAGCAGCATTACTCCTCTTCTGGCATAGCTGCTCTGGGAAGCCTTAGAATGTTCATGTGAGTTCAGAAGTGGAAGAGAGTGGCAGGATCCCTGCCAGTGGGCTCTGAGTCTGAGGCTCCAGGATTTCTCACCCTAGTTTGGATTACAATTACCAGCTTCCAGTGAATTGGTGGAGACCTTTCTTCAACAGGATTTCCCTGATTTTCACTCCAGGAAGGGTAAAAGGGGCTGCTAGTTCAGTAGATCCAAGGGGCAATCCCCAGAAGGTCCTTGTGTTTCACAGCTGCCTTTGAAAAGGACTTTGTAAGAGACTGTTCTGACAAGCTACCAAGGGAAAAGGTGCTTTTCTGGTTGTTCCCATGCCTAGAGGAAGGGGCAACAAGTTTGTGAGTATGGACTGAAAATGTGTTCTGCGGTTGTTTCCATGCCTAGAGGAAGGAGCAACTGTCCTGTGAGTACTGCTCTGGGAGACAAGTTCTCCATTTAAGGGTTTTGTTTTGGGGTGTGTGTGTCCATAGACAAGGCTAGATCACACCTATCAGGGGCCCCTTGTTCACTAAGCTTGTGAAGTACAGTAAATGTGGAGTCTAGCATTTCAGTGGGGAACGGAGGCTTCAGTGGTGTAACCCTGAAAGGAATGGCAGAGACTCTCGCTTGGGGCAAAGGATGGGAGGAACACCATCTGGAAGCTAACAAGGCAGGGCTAACTGATTCATGTAAGGGCACCAGTTTTACCTGAGTAAAGGCCATTGCTACGGGATCAGGTGTGTAGCATAGATCCAGAAGTATTCACCTATTTGGGAAGAAGATGTTTTGAGTGTGTGTGGCTTAGTTTCACAAAAATATGCTCTGGGAGAATGGGAATGTGTTTGGGTGTGTGGCACAGTCCACATGCATGCATCATGGGAAAGAGAAAGGAATTGTTGTTCCTCTGGAAAATTGTACTGCCTAGCATGAAGAGTTTCTGCTGGGAGTCACGTGTTCCAGGACACCAGCTAACAGCCTACCTCCATTGCTTCAGCCACCCAAGAGATTAAACTACTAATTTTATAGTTTACCAGCTCTCAGAACTTCCTAGGAGCTCCTTCAACAGTTTGGGGGAGTCACATGATGCAGGACACTAGCTAACAGTCTACCTCCATTGCTCCAGCCACCCGAGAGATTAAACTACTAATTTTATAGTTTACCAGCTCTCAAAACTTCCTAGGAGCTCCTTCAATGGTTTGGGAATGAGTCGGCCCGGTGGTGCTGAGGGCTGAGGCGCTGGACACCACATCTTGCGTCACGCCGATGACCCAGGATTTTGAACGAGCCGGGATCGCCGGAGGTTCACAGGGGAGAGAGAGGATCGAGTGTCCAATGGACTACTCTCCTCTCTCGGGGAGGGATCCAGGGGTAGCCCAGTGCAACAGCGGCCCCCGGTGGAGACCGGTGGCACGGTTACACACTCGGGCTCAGGCAGCAAGGGACAACAGTGGGCAGCTGCCTTCCAGAGGTAGGTGGGAGCACCTATGTCACGGGCTAGGTGGCATTGCATGGCCCTCTTCTGGGGGCATAACCAGAACAAGGAAAAAAAATGGCACTGAGGATCAGGCAATGGCAGCTATCCCCATGCCCCATGCCGGGCTTCCTTGAGTGGCCTTCAGTTTCCCCTGCCCTGCTCCTCGTCTGATGCCAGAGTCTGCCTTACTAAGAGCGCCTGAGTAGGAGAGGGGGCGACCCACCCTGGATAGGGTTAGCTGGGGGGTGCTGGCATCGATGAGGGGAGAGAGGAGGCACAGTTCAGGGATCCTCAGGCGAGCAGGATAAGGATAGGATGCCTGAGAGAGGACCTCGGGGCCATGACGGGAGTGAAATATATTTGGAAAAAAAAAGTTTGGAAACACTGACATGTCTTCCCATTGCAATTTGGGAACCCATGGAAGTCGAGACGAAGAAATCCTTACCCAAACACACTCCTCTGTCGACCCTGGAGAAGGCCAATAAAAAATCCTGGGCCTCTTCCTCATCAAACAACTGGAGCTCTGCATCTGCTGCCTTGGATCAAGAACCTCTCACCCTGGTGAGTTTCCTAGAGGAATTCAAACCCTTTCAAGAGGAACTGCAATCGATAACCACTGAAATAAAAACTCTATTGCAGGTGATGTAAGATCTATCCAAGAGGACTGGCGGTAATGCAGCTCAACTGCACTCACTTGAAAAACAGGTCTTCAAATTTGACCCGGACCTTGTTGCGGCCCAATAAAGGATCTCTAAGATGGAAGCCAAAATTGAGGATCTGGAAGGCTGCAGCCAATGAAATAATGCTGTGTTCATTGGACTTCCAGAGAAAGAAGAAGGGTCAGACCCAATTGGCTTTATCCAGAAGTTCATAGAAAAACTGACAGGCCCGTTGCCTTTTGAGCCCAAGTATATTATTGAGCAAGTCCACTGAGTACTCCAACCGATGCCACAAACGGGAGTCCTCCTGCCCCCCGCACCCTCTCATCTTCCACTTTCTCAACTTTTTGGAGTGGCAACACTTCTTAGTGAAAAGTAGAGAAATGCAGGAGATTAAATGGGAGGTATACAAGATCAAGGTAGCCCATGACCTACCTACCTTAGTGTGAGAGGTGCCGGAGAGCATCGCTCTGTTCCCCTGGTCTCTAAACCCACGCCGCAGGTATCCGATTTCGATGGGGTACCCCATCGAGATTGCAGGTACTCCTGTCCGGCAACTGGATTACCTAAGAGGAGGTAGAAACTGTGACTGCTGCACTCAAATCAACCCTGTCTGGTTTGTTTATAGATCCATGATCTGTGAGTACACTCTTGGTCATCATCACCTAATTATTTCAGATTGCTGTCAATGCCATCTAGTATGAAAGTAAACTGTTCCCTACGACCTCTGGGTAGACTGGGTCTGCTGTCTGAACTGTACTGCTTGAACTATTGAATGTTTCATACAAGCTCTGCAACATCTTTGGAAGCTACCGACCATCTGGGTTCATCACCTCTCTTTTCATCAGCGTGTTGAGGTGCCTGATTTTTTGGACTGTGTGGATGGCTATCCCCATGTTGGCAGAGTCTTTTTAGGAATGTTGGTCTTGGGTCTATACATTGTGAGCAAGCTACTTTTGTTGAGATTTGCATGAGCAGCTTGTACCATCTCCGCGGATTATATTGCGCAACCTGATCTACGCCGCTAGAGGGAGCCCCAAAACTGTCACTTGGATCACTTTTCCTCTTAAGGACATTGGTGGCCTGTCAGATGCTGCCTGGTTGGATTTATTTTGTGAACTTTCACCTTCCAGCTGTGTTGCTACAAACGAGGGACTAGTAGGGGTTGCGACTTAATTAGCATGAAAGCATTCCGGTCCCTGCATTCTGCTTGTTTGATGACTTTTTGTTTACACGCAGCTGAAGTTTAAGATCGAGCTGTTGGATTTCACAATTATTGGGGGACTCTCACAGGAGTAGTATTTATCATTTCATTAAGGGCCAATTCTGATTTTCTCTCTCAGGGTAGCACCTCAGCTACAAGGACTCAGAGAGTAATGAACACTTTTCACCATCTCAATGACCTTGGGCCCTATGGGGATTGAACTGCATTTTGCCCAGACTGGGACAGTGTTCTAAAGGGTTCTTCTATGTTCTGTTGGTTTGAATCACTCTCCCTGGTTTATCTATTATTATTTTGGTCTGCAGGGCCAACACCACTTCTCTGATTTACTGAATTTGAGCTACAGTGTACTTGCTTACTTATAATATACTGTATTGTAATATGTAGTTCTTATCTGCTGTTAAGGGAGCTGGTATTGTTGAGTTGTGGGATCGTTGGGTGGCTGGACTGGGGGATGGAAGTCAGTGATCTGTTTATCATTGGTCATGATATAGTAGGGGAAGGGGGTGGGGGTTGTCCTTACTTTCATGTATATGTGTTTATTCATCTTGTTGGGTGCATGGACAAGGGTAGAAGGGAGTTTCATAGTTCTAGTACGTTTGCTGTTCTGGGCAATTCTTCTTAGAGGGGCACAGGGAGGTTGTGCTCTAGGAGGGAGGGGGAATAGGGCTGGGCACAGCATCCACAGGTCAAGGTTGCACAGTAGTGACACCATCCACTCCTTACCAGAGTGGTTTCACTATGTATCTTGACCAGGGTAATGGCTAGGCACCTCACTTTTGCCACGTGGAATGTTAGAGGAATGAGTCAAAAGGCCAAACTATATAAAGTCCTTAAACATTTAAATCTCCTGAAATGCGATGTGGCTTTCCTTCAAGAATCACATTTACTAGATTCAGAAGTGAGTAAACTAAGGAGACAGTTCATAGGCCAATTTTTTTCTGCAGGAGGGAATACCCAGAGCCGAGGGGAATGATTCTGATAGCCAGATCAGTCCCATTTGTTTGCACCAAATCCATTAGTGACCCCCTGGGCAGGTACATCTTTATTAAGGGTTTTCTTCATACAACAGAACTTCTTCTGGGCAGTATATATAGTCCCAGTCTCGACTCTCCCCAATTCTTTATGCAGCTAGTAAATATTTTATCCCTCTTTCTGGATTTGCCAATATTGCTGGGTGGGGATTGGAATCTCCCCTTTGACCCTGAGCTAGACCATTCTGGGAAGGGAATGAAAGACACAAGGAGCTCTGTGAGACCTGATTGATCATCTGAGCCTATGTGATAGCTAGAGAGTTCTCCACCCTATGGATAGAGATTTCACATTTAAATCCTTGGTGCATGGGACTTCGTCTCGAATCGATTTTCTCCTTTTTTTCCATTCGATGTTGCCGGGGGTCCTGGACATGGAAACTGATCCAGGTTCACCTTCAGACCATGCAGTGGTAGTGAGTAAGATCACCTTCTCCACACTCCCTAAAAGTGGAGGGATCTGGAGACTAAACAACCAAATCCTCAAAGAGACTGAGTCTGTTTGCCCTATCTCTGAACCTATTGATCAGTTTACAGGCACTAATCAGAGGTCCACAGGTAAACCAGATATAGAATGGAGTGCGCTGAAAGCCTATCTTAGAGGGATTCTCATTAGTGTAGCTTCTGCCTGGAAAAAGAAGAGGGATAAGCATTTACTTGCCACACTTTCCCAACTAAGGGCCATGGAAGCCCAATTATCATCCCACTCATTGGATAAGTTCCATCGGGATCTTGTCAAACTCAGGAATAAGTATTCTGGTCTTCTCTGAAAGAAGCCAGAATATGACATTCTGAAATCTAAGGCCAAATACACCAACCAAGGAGAAAAAGCTGAGCGTCTGCTTGTTCTTAGAGTCAAAAAACAGGAAACCTCCAGACTGATTAACTCCATCTGATGTATTGCGGGTGGTTCCCTACAAACTTCCCCTTCTGGTATAGTTAGAGAATTTGAGGCTTATTACCACAGCCTATACAGCCCTATGGTGACCTTGCCCTTGGTAAAAATGGTGGACAGTTTCTTAAGTAACTCTCAGTTCCCTACCCTCTCGAGGGCACATGGCCTCTCTCTCTTCTGCCACCAATTTCTGAATCTGAGATAATTGAGGTGATTAGAGAACTTCCCTCTGACAAGGCCCCAGGCCCAGATGGGTTTACATCAAACTTCTATAAAGTTTTTGCAGAAAAACTTGCCCCATTACTTCAATCCCTTTTCCAATATATTTTGATGGAAGGCTCAGATGACCACACCTTTTCGAGGCCTTGATTATTGTATTACATAAGCTGGGCAAAAAAGCAAGCTTAGTCACCAGCTACAGACTGATATCCCTCTTAAGCCAGGATATTATAATTCTGGCCAAAGTATTGGCTGATCATCTTAATGAAGTGCTCCCAAATTTAGTAGGTCCTGAACAAGTGGGTTTCATGAAAGGATGGTCCTCGATAGACCATTTACAGAAACTGGCACACATCTTCTCCATATACAGGGTTGTCACCACTCTTGCAGTCTTGGATTCCCTGGATGCGGAGAAGGCTTTTGATAGAGTGGATTGGCAGTTTCTCTTTAGGGCAATGGCCAGTTTTGGTTTCCTTCCCCAATTTACCCAATGGATCCAGGCATTGTGTGCCCACCCCACGGCCCATATTTATTGCAAAGGGTCATTCTTCTCTAGCTTCCCACTTCACTCTGGCACCAGACAGGGGTGTTCTCTTTCCCCTTTGCTGTTTAATCTGTATTTGGAGCCACTAATTCATAGACTAAAAGATTGCCTGATGGTGCAAAGGATCACTATAGGACACCATGAAGTCAAGGTTTCAGCATATGCGGATGACATTTTTTCTCCATATCTCTAATCTTACCACATCCATCCCTTCTGTATTGAGCATAATCAAGGAATTTAGTTTGTTGTCCAACTGTAAGATTAATGTTGAGAAGACAGCGGTCTTTCTCCTGAACCATAGAACCCAAAACAGGGAGATTATAGCTTTGGGCCTCTTCTGGTCTTTTAAGTCCCTTAGATATCTGGGGATAGACCTCACTAGAAGTGAATCTAGACTTAAAAAACTAAACCTAGATAACACCCTTCAAGAAATCTATCAAAACACGAAGAGATGGTCCCTTTTACCTCTTACTTTATGAGATAGGATTCATCTTGTGAAGATGAACATTCTGCCATGTCTTTTCTACCCTCTTAACCTGCTGAATGTATGGTTTCCCCCCTCCATTGGTTCAGAAAGTTCCACAGGTATATCACCAATTTTGTTTGAGCTGGCAAAACCCTGAGAATAGCATATCATAAGCTAGCTGCTCCTAAAAATCAGGGTGGGTTCTGGCTACCACCCATAGGACTGTATTACTGGGCTAGACAAGGCAGCAAGTATTGCAGGTGGGCTGTCTCAGAGAATCAGTCAGTCACAAATGATTATGTTCCCTTCTGGTTGATGACAGAGAGAGAATTAATAAAGTCAAATGGCCTTTCACCTGCTGCTCTCCTGTGTGTTAAACCGAAATACCTCCCCTTCCCTGCATTTCTCCCCAGTAGGGACATCCATCCGAATTCACACTCAGTTGTGTACCTTTTTAAAATACGATAATTTACTGGACATTAATCAATCCTTAGCGGGCAACCCTCATTTCAAAATAGATGGGAGGACCATCCCCTATCATTGGTTTCCCTAATTGGCCAGTAGAGACATTAAATATTTCGTGAACAGTGATGGTTTCTGGCTTACTTAGCCAGAGATTATCCAAAAATGTAGTCTCAGGAATAATTCAATTGTTAAAGTATTCCAGCTCTGGCACACAATGGTAGAATTCTCCAGATCTCCTCCATCTGAATCTCCCAGAGTCGATTTCCAGATGGACATGGTATCCTTTGCTGCAGCCACCACATGCTGTGTCCAATATATTCCACATCCTGTATGAATGGGCCTAACCAGCAGTTAATGGATCCATTGCATATTGGAACACAGTTTCCCAATGTATCCATTAACTGGACAGCCCTGTGGAAAGGTTGCCACAAATTTGTAACCCAGGACAGGCTCCGACTAATGCAATTTCAAATATTGCACAAAATATACATGACCCTAGTCAAACTGGCTAGATTTAATAGCTTGATCTCGTCGCAGTGTGAACACTGTTCACAAGCACAGGGTACCTTTCTTCACATATTCTGAGAATGCCCCAAAGTGACTTCACTATGGTCTCTTATTAAAGGCAGATTCTACCCTTTACTAGGTTTGGAGGATTTGTTTGCAATGAACATTTGCATTCGTGGGGATTATTCAAATGTTGGAGTCACTGCCTGGAAGTATTATATGGCCCCCATCTCCATGTCGGTTAAAAAATTGGTACTAAGGCACTGGAAGGATGGAGACTCCATTACTTATAATGAATGGCTGCAAGAGTTGTTGGCTAATCTCCAGACAGAAAAAATAATAACCAATCTCAATAACAGATTTCCAAGATTTGAAAAAGTGTGGGGCTCTTTCTACACCCTGTATTCTCTTTAGACTAATTTGTAATATTATCCATGTTTCATAGGAATGGTATAAGCTTAATATAATGGTTGCCATAGGGAGGGAGGGAGTTGTGTGGTTTGAGGAGGGGTGGGTAGGGGAGGGAGGGGGATATTCTAGGCGAACATTGTTACTGTATGCTTTGAATGACTTTGTGGTTATTTTTTTGTGTAAAATCAATAAACTATCGATTAAAAAAAGAAGATTTTCTGCAAGTGTACCTGTGTGCCATGACTGACCCTTGGGGTCCACTGAAGCTTTAGTACAATCTGTTGAATAAAGCCATACTGCAAAATCCCAGCTGCTGTTTTGGACATTCTGATCCTTGCTTCTGGTGTGGAATTACTGGGGCTCCCTTTACCAGTTTAGATCTAGCATACTCCTAGCATCCTCTACCCTGGACCTGATTGTAGTTACAAAGTTTCATGTTTTATTCTTGTACCCCTACCCCTTCCTCTAGAAATGAGCCTGGTATACATCCTAATGCCAAGGGTGCTGCCGGTCTTTGAAAAGTTTATGGTATGCCATATGTGGCTACTAGTCATGTTTTATGGGCGGTGTCCAACTTACTAAAAGTGGCATTGGGGTTACAAAAAAAAATTGGGGCTCATCCAAAGGGATATGTTTTGGGTGAAAGGTAAATGCTGAGGGTATGTCTAGGATCTTTCTGTCTGGTGGTGGTGCACCCAAACAGAAGATCATTGCCAGAAAAGCAAGTTGTGCCAAGAAAAATGCCACCTGAGGATATTTCACTACCTGTGTTTCTGGGAAAGGAAGTGAAAACATTTGCTGCTTGTGTGTTTAACTGGAAAAAAATTGACTATTAAGATAAGTAATGATTGCCCTTGCTTTGCCGTTAAAGTGCTTGAAAAACTGTTAAAAGTTGCAAATTCCAAAAAAAAAGTATTTGTGGACTTTAATTACAGTTTTTTTAAGTGCCCAGAAAGTTTCATTTGTGTACTGTAAAAATTGAGAGAGTCACTAAGGAAATGCATCAATAACTGTGTGAAAATACCTTCAAAAATGCTTGTCCCACTGAAATTGCCAGCGGAGGAAAAAAGTGACAGTTGCATTTTAAATTTGCCTTCTCAATGATCGCCATGCAGGAGTGCAGCTGAGAGAGAGAGAGCTCATTTGCATGGTGTCATGTGATTGGTCCAGTGAATCTAAGCCCCGCCCTTTGCCTGAGTCTCAGATTTGTGGAGTATTCGATGAGGAACACACAGCAGCATGTGAGAAGTGTGGTAGTTCATGCAGCAGCAAGAGGATTCACTAACAGTGAGAAGCATTTCTAAACCAGTAATTTTTTAAACTTTTCACAGTACAACTGGGTAGGGTTACCACCTGTCCTGATTTTCACAGGACAGTCCTGATTTGGGCAGCTGTGTCCTGCAAAAAAACATGAAAAATACCAAATCTCCTGATTTTATAGCAGAAAAACTATTTTCTAACTTTCCACTAAATGTTCTAGAAAACTACAATAACTTAACTACAATACCTTAAAATGATAAGAAACAATAGAAGCAACTAAGAAACTACAATACTTAGCCTTAATTCTGATTATATAGGGAAAACAAGACTGTTGTATTGGTCGAGGTTACATACTGTCCTGTGAAAAATCATGTTTCAGTAAGAAATGTCCCACTTTGGGCTTCTTAAAAGGTGGTAACCCTACAACTGGGCTCAGCCTATTTTCCAACCAACAGTAGCCGTGATTGCAGTGCCTTTGTGACTGATCTGCATGTCTGCCAACCCGATCATTGGAATGACCTACAAAACCAGCAACAGGCCATTTTACATCAACAAAGGGAACCAGCTACTGCCTAGTAAGTACCTTGAACAAAAGTAAATGGACTGTGGTGCCAGAAGTTGGAAAACTGTAAGAACTGTAATGAACAACTGCAGCAAAAGTAACTGAGAGAGAGTTTTGTGAACTTTGGACTGTGTGTGAAAGAACTGTTTTGAAGAGAGTACGCTCTAAGGCAGAACGATCCATTCAGGTCCAAAGTGAAGTAGTGACATTATGAATGTGCTGAATAGAGAAAAAGTAACAGTAAAGTAGTGCTTTGAGAAAATCAGTTAAAATGCAAAAGAACCAACAAGATTTCTAGTAATTTTGAACTGAGTGTGATGGAAAAGTTGTAGCCATCATTCTGGGGTGTAGTCAGCAATGAAAACAACGCAATGCCATTTTGGACAGTGTTTCAAATACAAACAAAGTTTCAAGTGGTTGTGTTAAATGTTGGGGAAGCAAAATGCAAAAAACAGGCAGCCTGTTAAAGAACTGTACCAGTGTGTTAAAGCCAACTCTCAATGTGATTGCAAAAGTAGTAATTGGGGACTGGTGTGTTTATTTACAGAAAAGGACACAGTAGAAACCTCATTATTCAGTCCATGCCAGGGCGTGGGTTACCCAGCAAGAACAATAATTAGCTCACTTTGAACATCTGTATATCTGTGAGTCAGCACCATCTGATGTGGCTTTACCGAACTTTCCAGTAAATGTGTGTGTTGTGTGCATGAAGCCAGGGAGAGATGTTCTGCCAATTCCACATTGCACAGACTGTCAAAAGAAATTTGGAATGAGTGAGACAGGTGGCACAATGGTAGCTAAAACAAAACACATATGTCCAACTTGGACATTGGCAAGGGGCCCTGTCAGATCAGAAAAGCAGCGGGTTGGGTGCAGTCAGAGACCCCACTGAGTTTATCAAGGAGTGTTTGGAGAATGTCTGTGCAGATTCTTTGCAAGGTCAGGAAGACATGGAATTTTCCATGCCACAGAGGGTGGATTTTGATGCTGCAGATGCAGGTTCTGTAGATCCTTGGATGGAAGGCCCAAGCCTCATGGGAGAGTCTAAAGTAGAAGAGGCATTGTGTTGGGAGGCCAGTGCCTCTGAGTGCAATGAAATCTGGACACTTTCAGGAGCTGGTGCAGCTGCCAGTTCTTGGGTGGAGATTGTGGAAAAAAAAGAAGCAGCAATGGCTGTGGTGGGACCCTGTGAATCACCATTAGCATTGGCTTTGGTGGAGCCTCCTGAGACTGAAATGGAGGAGGCCTCTAGAGATGTGCCATCAAGTACAGAGGTGGACTGCTTTTACTCTGCATTGTGTGTTCATAGCTGGCTCAGCCAGGAATGGCAACCCCCAAGCTGTGCCATGGGTTTGAAGCTGGTAAAAAGCAGCAAAGAGGAGAGGATTGTTCAAAGATGTGCTTTGGCTGAGTATGTACAGGCTTACCCTTTCTTCTCTCACAAAATCTGGGAATAAATTGAGTGAAACAGGCATGTCTGGCTGTGGGAGGAAGCTTGTGCCAACCTGCATCCAAAAATAAACACATTCGTCAGAGTAAAAGTGTGTAATGAAAGATTTCAATTCTGGAAGCGTGGCAGGACTTTGTTAATTGATGCAGTGAGAATTGTGGACAAGGCTGGCCAAGAGACATTTTACAATGTTCCTATGGTTCGTACAGATGGGGAAACAGTCTATGCCCCACATCTTGAGTGGTACTACCCCTGAATGGTGCCACTCATCAGTCATTGTGCCCAGTTGCCAAGTAAATGCAAGAATGACAGCCCAGCAATCTGCCACCGAAGAGGCAGCAATCCAGGAAGAGGTGCCTTTTTTCTGGTGTTCCAGGTTCAACTCCAGCAGCATCCAGGTTGGTCTGCAGCAACATCCGGGTTCATCAGCCCAGCAGTGGGAGATTTCCCATCCAGGTCCAGAGGGAGGTTGTGGAAGTATCTGATCTAAAGATTTTGTCTGTCCAATATCAGAAAATCATCAGACCACAGGCCCAGAGAGGTGATGTTGACATCTATTTGTTGCCTACAAACTGGCAGGGTACTTTTCTCATTTAAAATTTTTTTTTTTTAATTTCTTTATTTCCTCAGCTGGGGGAGTTGTACCTTTGGTTCCCCCTTCCAGCCAGCCTTCACGTCTACTGCCCTGGTCATGGCCAGGGCTCACCCCCCACCATAGCCCTTCCCAGGCCACATCACAGCGGGTACATACCCCATCACTGCGGAGACCTGAAAGGCGGGCACAAGAGGGAACTGACTTGGGCACATTCATGGCAGTGCTGTCAAGGCAGCTGTCACGCTGCTGAGGGATTTTCTTTGTATAATCCACACTGCCCCCTCAGCATGGGCGTGCAGTGGCATCAATGATGCTGTAATGCACACTTCCATACATTGCACATCTGTTGCTGCCCTTGCTGCCCCATCCAATCGGCCTTGAGGATGCACCAGTAACCAGCTGGCACCTCAGCAGATTTCCCTACCCACCCTCCCTGGAAGAGGAGAGCTGTCCATGGGATACTCAATCCTCCTCCTCCCAGCTGACCCCTGGCAATCTAAGCCCACTCCTGAACATGGGTCACCGGCATGGCTCGAGGTGTGGCACCATCGCCTCAACCCTTAGCTCCATCAGGCCGGCCCCTACTTTTTCATTTTAATTTGATTTTTCCACCTGCAATTGAAGATGTCCTTGGAACTTTATTCACCTATAGACTTTCTCAAACTGGACTGCAGTGCTAGCAGGTTGTGTGCCTGTCCAAGAACTGTGCTTCAGCAAGCTCCGGCCTAGGAGAGATTCTGTTTGTAGGCCTTGACACTCTGAACTCCTCCCTAGATTTTAGGACTTGTAGGGTTTCCTTCCCCCAAAATGTTTTGTCAATGCTTTTATGTCTCTATTTTTGTACTTTTATAGAAACATCCTTTTAAAAATGCTTTTTGGGATTGTGCAGTATCCACAGTGGGAGGATTTTGGTTTTATAGGTTGTGCTGTTTGCAGATTGTATTTTACAATGTTTTCTTTTGCTGGTGTTCCTGAAAGAAGACCAGAAGAGGATTTTTTGGGATTCATTAGAGTCCTCTTGTGTAGAGTTGCTAGGCTTTGTGTAAATGTGTAGTACAATGTCTAATGCTTTTTTTTTTTTTGCTTCGCAGGTGTAAAGTGTTTTGTAGTTCTTAGAATTTAGGAAATGTACTGGTAAATGCATGTTTTTAAAGTGGGCTACAGTTTGGCGTAAAATGTTTTTTGGGCTTGGGCACCTGGTAGGTAGCATAGGTCAGATAGGTTTTCCCTAGAGGGCAAGGGGTAGGCAGGTTGGTGGTCCTGATTCAGGATAGTGGTCACCAATGCTGTCTGTTAGGACATGTTTTAGGCAGTTTGTTGGAGCCACAGAGAATCCGTAGATAGTCCAATAGTAGGATAGGAGCTGAGGTTTCTTCAGTGGGCCTCTATCCTTTAGTGTTACCTGCCTGTGCCTGGCATATGGTAGGGGAGGACCTGATCAACTTTCCCCATAGGGAGCACAGAGAAAGGATGGCCTGCTACTAGGCCATAATCTGGCTGTGGACAGTCACTGGTCTGGTTATGGTGAGTGTAACCACCCAGTCCCTTGAGGTTACTAGAATTCTGTCAGTGTTAGCATTAGGCAGGTAGCAGGCAGCTGGTAAGGAGCTCATTAGAGGCTTCTTACACAATGACATCATTGTTTGCTCAGCTAGTCTGAGGGAAGAATGATTATGTAATTTAGAACTTTTGTAGCAGCATAACCACTTTTCTGGCACAGCTGCTCTGGGGAGCCTTAGAATGTTTATATGAGTTCAGTAGTGGAAGTGAGAGTAACAGGATCCCTGTCAGTGGGCTCTGGGTCTGAGGGCCCAGGATTTCTCACCCTAGTTTGGATTACAATTACCAGCTTCCAGTGAAGTGGTGGGGACCTTTCTTCAGTAGAATTTCCTGATTTTCACTCCAGGAGGGATGAAAGGGACTGCTAGTTCAGTGGATCCAAAGGGCAAACCCCTGAAGGTCCTTGTGTTTCACAGCTGCCTTTGAAAATGACTTTGTAAGACTGTTCTGACAAGCTACCAAAGGGAAAGGTGCTTTTCTGGCTGTTCCCATGCATAGAGGAAAAGGCAATAAGTTTGTGAGTATGGACTGAAAATGTGTTCTGGGGTTGTTTCCATGCTTAGAGGAAGGAGTAACTGTCCTGTGAGTACTGTTCTGGGATACAAGTTCTCCATATAAGGGTTTTGTTCTGGGGTTTATGCCCATAGATAAGGCTAGATCACACCCATCAGGGCCCCTTGTTCGCCAAGTGTGTGAAGTACAGTAAATGTGGAATCTTAGCATTTCAATGGGGAATGGAGGCTTTAATGGTGTAACCCTGAAAGGAATGGCAGAGACTATCGGTTGGGGCAAAGGGTGGGAGGAACACCATCTGGAAGCTTACAAGTCAGGGCTAACTGATTCATGTAAGGGCACCAGTTTTACCTGAACAAAGGCCATTACTGCAGGTTCAGATATGTGGCATAGATCCACAAGTATACACCTATTTGAGAAGAAGATGTTCTGAGTGTGTGTGGCTTAGTTTCACAAAAATACACTCTGGGAGAATAGGAATGTGTTTGGGTGTGTGGCACAGTCCACATGCATACACTATGGGAAAGAGAAAGGCATTGTTGTTCCTCTGGAAAACTGTACTGCCTAGCAAGAAGAGTTTCTGCAGGTGTACCTGTGTGCCATACTGCAAAATCCCAGCTGCTGTTTTTGACATTCTGATCCTTGCCTCTTGTGTGGAATTACTGGGGCTCCCCTTAGCAGTTTAGATCTAGCATACGCTTAGCGTCCTCTACCCTGGACCTGGTTGTAGTTACAAAGGTTCATGTTTTGTTCTTGTACCCCCACCCCCTTCCTCTAGAAATAAGCCTGGTATATACCCTAATGCCAAGGGTGGAACCAATCTTTGAAAAGTTAATGGTATGCCATATGTGGGTACTAGTCCTGTTTTATGGGGGGTGTCCAACTTACTAAAAGTGGCATTGGGGTTACAGTTGGCTTTTTGGTCAAGAATAATGAGTTAATTCTTTTTGGTGACTTTAATATAAACTGGCTTAATGACTGTAATAAATCTGTGGTGCAAGCTCTTTGTAAACTCAGTCTGTCACAGGTCATCTAAGAGGCCTCCAGATGCTCTATTATTGATAAAATCGTTACTCTGATTAACCAGATTCTCACACCAAGAGTGGATTGGATTAGGTGCTCAGGTGTTGTCTCTGATGCCATTAGTGATCACTTGCCTGTGTATTGGGTGTGGTGGGCAAAGCCAATGAATCCCGCCCCCCCAGAATTACCCAGTTTAGAAATGTCTCTATCTGGACCCTGATCTTTTCAAACTAGCAGTGGCTAACATCAATTGGTTCTACCTGCTTGAAGCTTCTGATGTCAGGCTGGCAGTCACCTTTTTCTCTATAATATTTATTGATGTTCAAGATAAATTTGCCCTTGTCACAAAGAGAAGAGTTTGTGGCCCTGTCTCCAGTGGCTGGACCAACCACTTCTAGCTAAGCTCATTGAGAGAGCCAAAAAATGGCTTGAGTTCAAGAACTCCTTGATTATAGACTGGACTGCCTACAAAGCATTGTGTAATGAATGCAAAAGAGCAATTAGGCAAAACAAAAGCTCCCACTGCATGAAACATTTCAACTTCACTGCCCAAATCCCCAAGCTTTTCTGGAAATGCATCAGACAAATGTTGGGTCAGTCTGGCAGTCATCATTCCTCAACCACGGTCCTAAATGGTGTAAATTGTAATGACATCTCCACCATAGCAATGCATTCAATTGTTATTTCTCTAACCTCTTCCTACAATCAGGACTTCTCTGATCTGCCCTCACTATTGTCTTGTGGTGGCTCCCCTCCAGTGGCCCCCAATTTGATGAACATCCCTTTTTCTTAAGATTGCTGCTAATGAGTTTGCCTCCCCTGTTGCAAAGTTAAACAACTTATCACTGTCTTCTGGGGTAGTGCCTGAGTTATGGAAGTCTTATTGTATTTTTGTAGTGTTTAAGAAAGATAATTATAAACTCTTAAACAAGTATAGGCCCATCGCCATCTTCCCAACTAAATACTTGAAAAAGTTGTTTCTTCCCAGCTTACTAATTACCTCTCCACTTACAAGCTCCTCTCCCCTATGCACCATTGTTTTCACAGAGGGCATAGTATTAGTACTGATAGTATTGCTACTTTGATGGAATTGGGCAGTTTCATATGTGTGTCTTTATAGACCTAATGAATGCTTTTTAATTTGTTGATCACACCCTGCTCTACAGCAAACTTGACAACCTGGGAATCTTATCCACCGTTCTTCCTTGGTTCTGTAGCCATCATGCAAACCATTCCTAGAGAGTCAAATATAGCTTCTCTCTGTCTGATCCTGCCCCAACCATGGCGAGGTATTCGCAAGGGTCTGTCCTAGGTCCCCTGCTGTTTGCCTTGCATATAAACTATATAAACCAATGCCTTTCTCACTGCGGTGCCATTCTTTATGCAGATGACCTGGTCCTCTATACTCACTCCAAAAGTATACATCACATAAATCAATCTCTTACTACTGACCTTCAGTCCATGCACAACTAGCTGTCTGCCAATAAATTGATTTTGAATATGTAACCCCCCCCCTTCAATTTGGGGTTTACTGTAATGTCTTCCTGGGCTCCTTAATGCCCACTGTCAGGCTGGTGTCCCATCCTAGTATGATCCTGTTATCTGCATGAGAGTGCCATATTAAGCCTCTGCACCTGTCCCTTTAAGAGACTAGCTAATCTGTGTTAAATAAGTGGTCTGTGCTGGGTTCAAGTGATTTAGGGCTTGCAACTGGCCAGACAATACTCTGATTTGCTCCAATCTGCAGTCGATACTTGCGCAGTCGGAGCCTATGTAGGAACTGTGCTTATTTACTGTTTGTGTCTCATTATATTTGAGATAGAGAAGTCTGTCTAACCTGCTTTATTTGCAGCTCATTCATTTGGATAGGAGCCACCATGTTAGGTCTGGGACTTCCAGTTTTTGGACCAATAGAACCACTGGGGACTTAAACTGGATCTAAACCCCAGTGTTCTGTGGGAAAGAAATTCTGTAGTCTTGTAGTTTTTCAGCTGTGCCAATTTGGCCTGGAGGGGGAGCCCTTACTGTGATTGACAGCTCCTTTTGACAACCGAATTCCTGGATTTAAAAGGGAAATGCCCAGTGGGCCAAGAGACAGTGGATCAGTTAGAGTTGGAGGTTGAAGTGTGAACAGCTTGAGCTTTCAAGCAGCTGCTCCCAGAAGGAGTGTAGGGGAATAAGCAGGAAAAGGCCCAACTTCCCTCCCTGCCACTTTTCTCCTGCTTAAGACTGCCTATAGCAGAAGTTGGACTTGACTGATTCCAACCTGGAACTGCGGCAGAAAGAGAAGAAGTTTGTCAGTGCTACTTGCAATTTGGACAGAAGACTTGCTCCTGAAGTGATCGACCCAGCTTGTGTGCGAGACGTAGTTGGATCAAGAGGTCTGATCAGTGAAAGGGCTGAGCTGGTGACTGGACTGTATCCGAACTGTCTAAAGCTAGTACTACTTGATTTTGAATGTGCTGAATGTGTTCTGTGGGTCAAGACCTGTTCCCCTTGACCCAAACCTGTTACGCCAGCTGGAGACTTCACCAGCAGAAGATCACGAACTTTGCTAGACTGCTCAGCTTGCTTGGGCCCTGCCAATTCAGCTCAGGCTGCTACTCCTGTACCAGAGACTGTTTTGGTGAGAGACCGGCTTGAGGATCCAGCCCCTGCACAGCAACAACATGCAGGTTGCGGCCACCTGGATGAAAGGCTGTGAAGAGGAGGTATGTCACATTGGCCCTGCTTCCCAAGGCCCGTCGGTCATCACCAAAAGGTTTCCATATTGCCTGCCTTGCAACAGATTCCTGGTAGAATGAGTACAGTCGGGGTAGCTCCCTACAACAAATGTTTAAATCATCTGTGGTACCATCTAATTATTTCGGTTTCTTGGGTTTACAAAGGACTGGGCCAACTGGCTCGGATTACAAATAATTTGGGTGTTTTGCATATTAACTGCCTTTTCTTTCCACCAAGGGCCCAACATCAGCTACAACACCAGCCATCCCCTGGCAACGCCGCTGTCTAGCCAGACTTACCATTCTGGGTACTCAGTGTTGTATGACTGTCAGTGTGGGACAAATGGTGCATGCAATCACTGAACTAAGTCAGATTTTAAATCATTTACCTAGATTCATGCCCCCTCTTTGTTAACTGCCCCTAAATAAACCTGATTGTCTTTCTTCAAGTTTAACCTGGCTAGTGTGCATATTATTAGCTGGATTACTGTGTTAAGTGTGTGCTATTGTATTGCTAACCTTACTTTACAGGGAGTCTCCAGGGAAACAGCTGCAAGTCTAACCCTGGTGGTAAGTGTGAAGGGCGTGAGCATATTATTACTGTTTCATACTAACTGCGAATTCACTGTTGTGTCAGGTTCTGGGTCACTAGGATGTCTGGTGGGTGGTTATAGCTTCCCAGAGGGCTATAGCAGAATAGATAAACATCCCAAATACCACTACTCTGGGTGGAGGCACCTTATTAGTGAACTCAGGCCCCTCAACCTGTGTATAGCCATACAGGCACAGGTAGTAGCCCTTAGAATAGCTCAAGACCCGAAATCAATGTGAATATATATCAAAAATTGCTTCAAGCCTGGAAATTGAGGTGGAAGGACCGAAGACTATGACTAGCAAGTCATCAGCATTGGCAAATACCTTATTCATACTTTTTCCTAATTTCTTTAGTATCTTGGCAATCTGCTATCTTCCTAATTAGGGGCTCTGTAGCTAGTATAAACAAGCAGGGTGAAAGGGGACAGCCTTGCTTGGAACCTATGCTTAATGGAAAGTGATCTGAGATATGAACATACAAACTTGCCAGCAGATATAGGCTTTTCAGTCTATTGAGTCTGCTCGATTATGCAGCTAGCAGCCCTTATACTGCAGCTGCCCCTCCTTCCCTTCCCCCCCAGTGACCCTCCCCCTTACCCTGTCCTAGCTCCTTTGAAGCAGCCACTGTATTACAGGATACCATTTTCTCTGGTAATGTGTTCCACCCTGTCACCATCCTCTCCTTAAAAAAGTGTCTCGTTTCCCTTCTGAACCTTCCTCCCTACAATCTCAGATCACGCCCTTGGGTGTCCCTCACCCTCTTTAACTGGAAAAGCCCCTCCATGTCCGTCTTATCTATTCCCTTCATGTACTTAAAGGTTTCAATCAAGTCCCCTCTCTCCCTCCTCTCCTCCAGGGAGTAGTGTTCAACTCCCTCAGCCTACTGTCATAAGGCAAATCCCCTAGAGTCCCTGAGATGCATCCATTAGTTATTACTCTGGCAACTGGTGCACTGTGTCATTTTTATCCAAGAAATAAAGGTTTCTCCCAGATAAAATTTAGCCAAAGTTTGAAATAAAAAGCCCCATTCAAGGGAATCAAGTGCTTTACAAATGTCAAAGGCAGTAGCAATCATTGGGGTTCGCAGCCTGTTTGAAAACCAGATGGTGGTATGTAGTCTATGCACATTTTCTGAACCATTTCTGCCAGGCACGAAGCCTACTTGTTCTTCACCCAAAAGCTTGGCCGCATGAAATTTAAGTCTGCTTGCTAGTATTTTGGTCAGGATTTTGTAATTAACATTAAGTAATGAAATAGGCCTATAATTGCCACAATTTCAGGGGACTTTTTTTACCCTTTAAAAATCAAAGTTATGTAGGCCTGGCTCATTGAATCAGGAAGTGAGCCTGAGGTGAGAGCAGAAAAGAGGACTTCTAACAACTGATTTTTAATTGGTGGAGTAAGAACTTTATAAAATTCCCCTGGAAGCCCATCTGGCCCCAGGGTTTTGTTTTTGGTAATTCCTTTATTGTGTTTAAAAATTCTACCTGAGTGATGGGTCTGTTTAAATTCTTTTTGTCTAGACTAGACAGCTCAGGTGTTGTTACTGAACACAGAAATTAATGTAAGTCTATATGTGTTTTTTGTTTTTGTTTGTTTGAGGCTGAATAAAGTGACCTAAAAAAAACTTTTTGAATTTGGAATTGATCCCTCTGTTTAAACTTTTATCTGGCCCTGCGTATTTTCTATACATGGTAGTATGCACTGACCAGCATTTTTCTTCAACTCGTAGGCAAAAATCTTTCTGGCTTTTTCACCTGCCTCCCCGAATGTCTGCTTACTTCTAAACAGTGACTGTTCTGCCATACAGGAGTATGTTTTGTTGATTTCATATTTTAGTTTAGTTATGCAATTTAATAAGTGTGCCCTTCCACTTGGGTTCTTTTTAAATTTTTGCTCCAATTTAAGCAGTTCCACTTTCTTTTGTGCCAGTTCCTTAGCTATTTCTTTTTTGTTTGTTTTGAGACAGAAAAGCTAATAATTCTCCCCCTTATAAATGCTTTAAATAAGTCCAATAGACAGGAGGTGGAAACTGCCCCATTGTTGTTCAGTGTGAAAATCCCCTTGGCTTCCTTATTTATCCATTTGGTAAATTTGGTATCATGTAACAATGAGACATTTTGTTTCCACCTGATGTTATTCCTCTATATTTTCCCAAAGAACATTGGGCCCTATGAACTGACAAACTACATGCCTATGCACCACGTACCCAGAGTGCATAGGCAACTGTAAATGTGAATGTGCAAGGGGTCCTGTAGACCCCCGTTGGTATTCACCAAGGGTGCACAAGGCACTTGCATGCCCGCCTTCCTAGCCCCTAAGGGAGCTCCGTGCTGGGGGCATGACAGGGGCATGCCTGCACTACATGGCATTCACTAAGCCACATAGTGCCAGGCATGGGGGTGCCAGGTACACCAGCCAAGACTAGGCGTAACCCGGTATGTGCCCACTGCTCTGCATCTGCCGGGAGAGGTGGCACTGGCCAACAGACATCCATGCTGCCCCAGCCCACTAGGCTGCAGAGGAGTGCTGGGGCAGCTGCTCAGGCAAGTGCCTGATAGGTTTACATCCATTGCCGCTTTATGCAACTGGCCCCTAATCTGTGTGCCCACCACAGGGGCACAATGGATCCACTCAGTGATCCAGTGCAGGCATCTGAGATCGCAGTGGCAATGTGATCCAGGGATGCAGCCATGACCTCCTGCATGCGCTGCATCCCTGCCAGGATCTGAGCAGTGCCCCTCTCCTGCTGCTCAGCTAACTGGCACACCTCTGTGCACAGTGCGCACACTCCAGTGGCAAGCAGCACCTGTTGCTGAATGGACTCCTGCAGCAAACGGGTGTGCTCAGCCAGTGGGTTGGCGTCCTGGGGCTCCTGGTCCAGACACCGATCACCATGTGATGACCAGCCACACTGCACAGTCCCCTCTCTGGTGGATGCTGCACAGTGGGGTCTGCAGGGGGAGTGGGTACAGCAGGTGCACCGGTGGTGGACCCTGTGTTCGGTTGCCTGGTGGCACCCGCAGCCTGCTGCTGTTGCCTGTCTGTCCACTGCACACCACCCAGTGCCTGTGCGGCCACACCACCTCCACTGCAGGGCACAGCCTGGGCAGCACACACCGCTGCACCTGCAGTGGTGGCTGGCAGCTGTTCCACTGCTGGCAGAGAGCTGGGTATGCTGCTTTTTTCAGTGGCCAGCAGGGGCATCTCCCCCACAATGGTGGCCATGCTGTCCAGGATGAGCATTACATCATCATCAGTGTCGGACCCCACCCCGATCTGTGTCTCTGTGCACAGGACCCCAAGGCTGACATCCTGCAGGAACACATTCAGGGCCTCGTCTGACCCCAGGTCCAGGACATCCGCCTGCACAGTGGTGGTGAGCTGCAGCCTGTCAGGCCCCTGGATGCTCATGGTGGTGGAAGGCTGGTCCTCCAGGGCCGGTCCAGTGGCTACAGCTGCTGCTGCCGCCGCCGCCCCATCATTTGCACGGAGGCGTGCTGGTGCTGCAAGAGAAAGAGAGGCATGTTAGGGATGGATTGCCCACATGTGCCCCCCCACACTGCCACTGCCTATGTCTTGCAGCATGGCATGCACGTGGGTGCTCACACTTGCACATGACAGGCACGCTGGCTGCATGCACGCCAGCATGGCCATGTATGCACCTCCATGCCCTCAACTGTGCATGGCTGACATACTTACCATGCAGTGATGGGCTGCCATCCATCTGGAATCCACCACCAGGCACACCCTCCACTGTGCTGCGGTGCATGGTGGCTGCCACCAACTCCTCCTGCACTGTGAGCGGTGGTACAGCTGCAGGCCCCCCTCCAGTGGCATTCCAGGAGGCACAGATGACCGCCACTTTCACCTTGATGTGCCTTTTGTTCATGCCCACCTTCTTCCTGCACTCCTGCACTGAGCACTGGTGGCTGCCCTGCCGGTTGACGCATGCCGCCACCTCCACCCAGGTCCCAGCCCTGACCTGTGGTGTGCCTGTGGCACCACTCAACAGGGGCTCCCTGTTAAGGTAGGCTTTGAACAGGGCCTCTGCCTCCACCTTTGTGAAACTGGGCCTGTGCTTGTGAGCAGGCCCACGCTCCTCACCCTCCTCACGCTCCGACATGCCGCTTCCTGTGGACATGGACAGCACAGTGTGTCAGTGGCAGCATCACCCTGTTCCATCCCCCCTGCTGTGCTGGCTGCTCCCAGTGAGCTGCAGCAGCATGTGCAACTTACCCGGAAAGGATGCAATACCGGTCCATGGCCTGTGCTGTTCTGTTCTGTGGTGCTTATCTAGTGCATCGCATGCAAAAGAGCTTTGGCATAATGCTAATGACATGCTAATTCCCCCAGTGCACCATGCATTGGCTGATGAGCTCATTTGCATGTGGCATCTGAATGTCATGATTCTGCTCTGTGTGCAATGAGATTGCTCTGGAACAAGTCATGGCACAATGTGCATGAATGCACAGTGCGCAGGCCTGCAGTGTGCATGCACAGAATGGTATCATGTTGTCAATCGCATACTGCATTGACTGCAAGATGGGGGGCCATAGCACATGGTGCATCAGGCCTGCTATCAAGCACGTGCGCACTGCGCAGAGGCAGACGATCCCTGACCCCTGCTGTGACCCCTGCCCCTGGTCACCGCTGCACCCATGACCCCGCCTAGCCATGCCCATGCCATGCATCTCCAAGACTGCATGATGGGTGGACTCAGCGCATGTTCCCTCACATCGTGCATCTAGTGCACATCATGGCCACGTGCGCCTATTGCTGCCATTTTGCTCACCGGCTTCATAGCATAGCATGGCACACTGGAGAACACCCCGTGCACAGAACTGGATACAGGTGCATTTGGTAAACCTTGCTTGCCTGTGTCCAGCCCCAGGCACCCCAACTGTTTGGCCAGGTGCCCCTGCAGCAGCCCAGGGTGGCAGTGTGGCAGGAGATTGCTGCCACACTCCAGCAGCATACCGGGGTGGCCAGAATGGTGGAGTAGTGCTGCCACAGATATGGTGACCTTGTCAGGAGGGACCCAGAGCACCTCAGGAGGCTGGATGCATGAGTCAGACATGGGGCTGTGCCAGAGCCAGGTGAGTAGGCCCATATTGCATGTGTGCCCTGGTGCTGTACTGTGGTGTTGGCTAAGCTACCTGGCATGCCCTGCAGAGCTGTGCACTGCCATCATGCGCATTGTGGGGTGGCATTGCCAGCTTCCACTTGCATTGTGATGCAGCTGTGTGGGACGTGTCGGGCAGGGGCTCATACTGTGCACAGGGGTGGGGGTGGTGGGCAGCTGCTGTGAATGTTTACTGATGTGTACCTGTCTATGTTCCATTCCCAGGCCTGAAAATCACAGGAAGGTGGCAGCAGCAGGACAGCAGGCTGCAGTGGGCCAGGATGGCGGCACAGGAGTGGCTCCGGCACCAGCGGGGCCACAGAGGGCAGGTAGGTACTGTCATAGTCCTTCGCACTGTACATGGGAGGTGGCAGGGCATGGGTGCGGGCATGGCCGTCTGCGCCATGTGCCGTGGCAGCTCTATGTGTCGCACTGTGCGTGGTGCTCACCACTGTGGCACATCCATTGCACATGTGTGGCAGCTATTTGTGGGGTGGGAGTGTGCCCGGCTGCCACTGACATTACTGTGGTTCTGCCGGTGCACTGTGCCATGTGACTGTCATTGCACAGTCGGGTGGCCATTGTGCATTGGGGACCACTTTTGTGCACTGTTGTGGTGTGCCACGTTGCTGACAGGCATTAGACCACCCCCCTGCAGGTGGCGGTACAGGCCCTCCAGGGGTGTGTGTTCCCACTGCCCACTGCGCGCTGTGGGTGGGCATGGTTCCTTGGGACATTGCACTGATCACCTCTCCTGTCCCTTGTCATAGGTGTCCAGAGGAAGTGTAGGATGCCACTGTATTGCTGGCTGCTCCACCAAATCATTCTCATTACATCCACGACAATGGAGGCGATCCTGCAGATAAAGAGGATTATGCTGGGTGGCCACAGATGCTGATCACAGCAAGGAGCAGAAGGACATGGCCTCCGGTAGTTGAGCCCCAGCAGTCCCCTGTTACCCCAGCTGTACCTCCCCCTACAGTCCCCATCCCACTGTACAGTTCCTGTTCCCTGTCCCCTTCAGGGTGGGACAGATCAGGTAGCTAGGTGGCCAATGACTACTTAAATATTTGGTTTGGCTACCACATTTTGAAAGTTATAGGCCAACTTGGCTACCTGCCTACAAAGTGATTTCTGAGCCCTTAAGAAGGATGTCCACTATAAATATTGGTTTGGCTATCAGATTTTGAAAGCTAGTGGTCAAACTGACCACCAACTCACTAACTGATTTGTCCCACCCTGATCCCCTTCCCTCACTTTCCTACCCTTTCCAACCCCCTTGTTGTTGTACATAATTTTCTTACAATATATATTTTTTGACTTACCTGCCTGTGTCAGTGTCTGCTTTGCAGGTGGCATGAGAAGCCATGCTTCAGTGACCCAGTGCCTGTCCATGTGGTGTGCATGTGTCAGGGCTTCTGTAGTTCACTGCTGTGTGCTGTGGTGTCCCACTGTAGGTGTCCCCTTGGTCGGCTGGTGCCTTGGGGTGCCCAAGGGGCGGCTGCCAGGGGTGTGTTGTGGGTGTGTGTGTGGTGCTGGCACATGGCCATGGTCTTTGGTTGGGTACTGGGCACAGGCTGTGTTGGGGCCCCTGCTTGGCATTGTGCCACCTGTCCCATGTGGTCTGCACACTACGTGCCTCCCAGCACATTCCGTGCCTGCTGTGTGGGCCGCCTGTGTGGGGTGTGGGTGTGTGTGTGTGTGTGTGTGTGTGTGTGTGCTTGGCTGCCTTGTCCTGGGTGTGGACTGCTGTGGTCAGGGGGGCACAGCCTGCTGCCTTGGGGGGGCTCCCTTGCTGGCTCTTCATTGGCCATTGGCACCTCCTGTTGCCTACTCTCTGTGCCCCTGGTGTGTTCGGTGGGGGTCTGGGTGCACGTGTGCGCCCTGCTGTGCTCTGCCGGTGGTGGCCTCCAGTGGCCTGTCACTGTGCTTCCCTGGCACTGTCCCTGGGTCTCTTCTCTGTGCCATGCCCCCCTCTGTTGCTATGCTGCTGTGCTCCCACAGTTGCACTGGGGCTTCTCTGTCTGCGTCATGGCGCAACTGTGTTTGTGCCATGGCTCAAGTCTGGTTGTGCCATGGTGCAACTGTGCCATATTCATCTGGGTTGTGCTGGCGCACTGCAGCATGTGCAGCCTCTGAATACGGCTCCTGTTGCACCAGGGTGCAGTGGATTTGCACTGTGCTGGACTTGCGCTGGACTTTGGTGCCCTTCTGAATATCTGTGCCATGGTGTTTTGCAGTCTGCCACAGTACCGTTATTGAAAAAATTACTTCTTGTGTTTTGTATTCAAGTGTAACCCCCCCCTACAAATGGGGGTTCCTAAAAAGTCTTCCTTGAGCTTGCCTAAATGCTCACTGCCAGGCTGGTGTTCTGTGTTTTAGCAGTTTAAATGTACTGCCAGAGAGTGCCTGTATAGCCTCTGTGTACTGTCTCTTTAAGAGCTGCCTGGATTACAGTCATAATTAGTCTGACAGGGAGCTCTGTTAGAAGATGTACTTGTTTGCTGATCATTTGTTAGAGTAGTAATAATATTGCAGTTTATTCAAACCTGCCTTCTTTGCAGCATGGACAGTTCTGTTTGTTTCCATCATCTTGGTCCTGGACTGCTGAAATGGGCCAATCAGTATATCTGGGATTCTAAAATGGAGCCTACCTACAGGGGCTTGGTGGGACCAAAACTTGTAGGGATTGTAGTTTTGGGCTTTTGTTGCCTAAAATAACCTGCAGGGGAAGCCCTTGTTGTGACTGACAGACAGATCAGCCAACCGAACCTTTTAGATCTTGGGAAAAGTCCCACACTGCTTGCAGTTTCAGTTAGATCTGAGTTGGGAAGTGAAGAAGTAACAGCTCAAGATAGTTCGAGCAGCAATCCATAGTGGATTCATATGGGAGAACTGTGGAAAGGCCTGAGTTTGGCCTGCATGCCTGCCTGCTGTCCCTGAGAGGGAACTTGTGCCTTTTTCGGACTGAATCCGAATTTGGAGAGCGAATTAAGCCACTAAATTGTGACCAGGCTTTAACCTGCAGAAGACCGAAGATTTCCTGAATGCGATCGGCCTGTCAGGACTTCCAGCTACCTCTGAACTCCCGGATTGTGCAGAGACTCTGTAATTGCGACTGGAGAGCCATTTGCCCAGTACAGTGGAATTTCCTTTCATGTGAATGTGCTGTGTATAGGAGCCGACTCCATGGGTGCTTGGGTGCTCTAGCACTCACAAAATTGAAATAAGCACCTTCAATATTTTGAGCACAGCCTGCAACAAAGGATTATTAGGGAAACTGGTCACAGGAAAAATACTACCTACTGGCAATGAGCACCCGCCAAGATTCCTAAAAGTTGGCATTCCTGGCTGTGTGCTGATAGTGGGTAGTGATTTGGTTCCCCACTGTGTGTCTGAACTGTGTTTTACATGCTGGAGGCTGTATCCAGCTCCACGGACTGAATCCATATCCATTTCCTTTTGCCTGGGCCCTGCTACACTGGCCCAGCCAGAATACCTGCTACGCAAAGAAAGTCATCGACGAGACACCGGCCTGGGGATCAGCCCCCTGCTGAATGCCTTGAACAGGAATGACACCTCGGTGATTCATGTGGGCCCTGCTTCTCCAGGCACTCCAGCTAAACAGCCTTCAGTCTCAATTTCATCCTGCCAGTGTCCAGTATCGGGTATCGTGAGTAAACATCAGGGTAGCTCCCTGCAACAACAGCTAAATCTAAAAGTGCTGTTATCTGATTGTCTTGTTGCCTTTTCTTTCATGAACTGAGCCCTCCGGCTCCGGATTACAAATAGTGTGTGTTGTGCATTCTTCCATCACAGGGCCCCAACCAGCTGCAATGTTCCTGGCTAGCCCACCGTTTTCCTACCTGGGAACCCAGAGTGTGTGACTGTGTAGGGACTCTGAACTGCATGCATAACTATCCGATTAATATAACTTTTAAGCAAATCAACCTGATTATACCCCTCCCTTGTTCAAGTCCCCTGAATAAATCAGATTTAAGTTTGTTTGCATTTAACCTGACTGTGGTTCCAGTTTGTGCCAAAAGTGTTGTACTGTTGCTATTTGCTGTGCTTAACCTTGTTTTACAGGGGTTCCCCAGGGTCAAGCTAGAGGAACCAGCCCTGGTGGTAAGTGCAAACCATATGGGTAATTGTCTGGTGAACAAGGGTCATTGTGAAAGTAATTATTGTATATTGTTCAGGCCACTAGAAGGGAAAGAGGGGGATTACAGTGTCCCAGAGGGCTGTGCCCAGGTTAGCTTGATCACTAAAAACCCTGACCTCCGAGTGGAAGCACCCATTTCATTACCTAGGCCCCTTAACCTGCTACTAGCCAAGCAGGCAGGGGTAATAGTCCTTGGGATAGCACCACCTAGGGGTTACACAAGTGTAAGCATGTCATTACATAGTACAAAGCAACTTTATGGGGTGAGTAGTTCCGTATCCAACACAGCTCTGCACCGCATATTGCATATTATAAGTAATGCTGACCCTTGAAATGATTCAGAGTGCCTATGCCTGGTGTCACACACTTTCAGTTGTTGGATGACATTTTTTTTTTACTTCCTAGTCTTAGATATGACACTTATATTTGCATGTATCCTGTGAGATAGCCTTATGTATTAGTGCTACCACCTTGAAAACAGAGCCAGCAAACTGGCAGCAGGACAGTAACATTTTTTCCAACCTTCCCTGTAGAGCATTTCCGTAAATTCACCCCTCAAATAAAGTGAACTGTTGGTTCCTCTCACATAATTTGTATCCACCATTGTCTGCAATTTTGACAATTTTCATTATTTAGTTATGGGGTAGGTACATATGGTAAACATGTACATAGGTTTATGGACTGCTGGTCTGTCCTAGCAATGATGTCCCACTAATGTCATAATGTCACTTCCAGAAGTGTGTGATTGAACAGTGTGTGTGTGTGTCCGTGTGTGTATGGGGAGGGGGGAAGCACATCAAAGATTCTGTTTTATAATGCTGCCATAAATTAAGGAAAGGGTACCCGAGACAAAAATATTGCATATATTTTATTAACAGAGTGTTATGTATTTTTGTCAGAGACTTTATAGAAGTGTGTAAAGATAACTAATGAAATCAGCATAGCCTACTTTGCAAATAAGTAAAAAAAGTGTACACACCAATAATAATGTTCCAATGTTTACTATGTCTACCGCAACACATGCTGATACATGGACTTCAGGACTACCAATTGCTCCACAACAGAGTGGATGACACAGAGCTGATGAGAAGCGGCTAACTGGCATGTGCTGCTGAGAGACAATAGGAAAAACATGTATATGTCTATATATTCCACTAAATGCACACACAATGGGGTAACATGGAATGGAAAAGTCATAAAGTACAGCCCGACCAATGCCAAATTGCGTATGTGAACTATGCCTCATACTAAGCAGGTGAATAAACAAAATCTGGATGGTAATAGACAGGGGATACCAGTTGCGTGACAGACAAGAGATACACATTGTGGCTCTGACTGCTTGATGACTTAGGTAACAGTAAAAAAAACAAAAAAAGAGTTTGGACTGAGTATGACATAATTCAACAGTAGGACTGGGTTGATCACTGCATCAAATTGGGCAAGACGATAAGCAACACCTGCGCTGTAATCCAAAGAGGGTAGCGGTTGGCTAATAGAAGAAATGTGAATTAGGGGACAACAATGTAGATGCCATAGGAGAAATATAAAAAGTTCCTCTGTGCTATAGAATGAATTGCTTACATTCCAAAAGAAAAGAAAAATCCAGGTTATTTTGGCAATACTAGTACTGGGGCTGACAGAAACACTATGAACAGAGGCTCAGAACTCTTGAATGACATGATCACGTGAAAATAAACAACAATCCCTATTTTTGACAGAGACTGGCAGAGTAATAATGTACAACTAAAATGGTCAATGATTTTTTTTTTTTTACTGTATTTTATGGCCACTGTACCCCTAGCCCCGCGAACGGGCTTGCCCTGGTTACAGTACCCGACCCTTACTCCAGGAAGCCGAAGCGGAACTGTCGAAGCTGAAGGGTTGGGCACTATGCCTGGCTCATACGCGGGGGTCGGTGATTTTTGTAGGTTGAGTTCCTTTGGCGCTAGGATGTGTAATGACGCAAGGGTGCGTGCATCTGTCCTAGCTCCACCCCATGTCTTGGTGTGGCGCATCTTGTCCCCCAGCCTCCACTAGAGGGCAATTGACACCAGCACACTGGAGCCCCCCCTCTCCTGGGAGAAGGAGAGCAATCCTCCTGATGCTTGATCCTTCTCTTCCCCTGCTGACCCCTGATGACCCATGCTCATTCCTGAACATGAGTCACCAGCGTAGCACGAGGTGTAGTGTCCAGCGCCTCAACCCTCAGTGCCACTGGGCCGGCATATGGTCAATGATTTTATATTTTTACAGTAGCTCATACTAGACAGGATGATACATAAAATCTGGACGGTAATCCAAATGGGGATCGCAGGATGCTGACAGAGAGGAAATACAAAGTAGGGGATAGCACCGCTGTAGCTATGTCAGCTGATATTGACAGGGCTGTGCACAGTGGCATACTCTGCAGAATTTCTTTTGTGTAATCATAGCCTGTACAACCTATCCATGTACTATTTTTGTGTTTTATGTCACATCAATTTATATGGACAGTATAACTGTTTTTAGTATTGTATTTTACATACATTTGCATAGGAAAAAGACTTTTGTCAAGACGAGTACAGCAGCTGACAAACACAATATGAATAGTTGCTCAGAAATCTAGAATGCCATGGTCACCTAAAACTAAATATACATATAAATCTGTGACGTAGTTATAATGTGCAACTGAAATGGTCACAGAGGCTGACAGGAACATTATAAATAGAGGCTCAGAACTCTTGAATGACATGGTCACGTGAAAATAAATAAAAATCAGTATCTTTCAACAGACACTGGCAGAGTAATAATATGCAACTGAAGTGGTCACTCATTCTATATTTTTACAGTAGCTCCTACTAGACTGGATGGCATGCAATATCTGGACTGTAGTCCAAAAGGGGATTACAGTCAGCTGACAGAGAAGAAATGCAAAGTAGGGGATACCACCACTGCAGCTATGTCAGCTGGTGTGGAAAGGGCTGTCCACATACTGTGCACAGTTGTTCACTCTGTTGAATTCCTTTTTTATGCACACTATTTATTACCTATTACTATTTATTTTTTTAATTGTATGGTATTTTACATACATTTGAATTTGGAAAAAAACGTAAGTTCATCAGTACCAGTACTGTGGCTGACAGAAACACGATGAATAGTGGTGCACAACTCTTGCATGCCGTGATCACATTGAATTAAAGAAATATAATACATCTGAACTATGGAATGCCACGGTCAGGCAAACAAATGGCACAGTTTCACTTATTTTGGCTGTACTCTAATGCTGGCAAACAGAACAGAAATATGGACTGTAGCTCAGAACTCAGGAATGACATGGTCACATTAAAATAAATCAAAATACGTTTGGCTCTGAACTCTTGCATGCCATAATCACATTAAAATATATATATATATATATATATATATATATATATATATATATATATATATATATTAAAAAAAATACACGAATGTGGTCAAGGCTGTCACCTGCTCAGGATTCGTGCTGTGAACAGCTCATTTCCAGAAGCATCTTGAGGGAGTGGGGTTACACAAAGGAGAAGAGCAAAACCATCAATAGGAACATACTGTACAAAACAAATACAACGCATTGCAAGCCAAGACAAATAAACAAAAACATAATGAGATGAACAGCGACAGTAAATGAGGAATCATAATTGTCAGTAACATAACTTTAGAACACGACATATGAATTAACATACTTATGAAAATACCAGCATAAACAAGAAAAAATACAAGGTGTAGTATTTTGAGAAGTATAAAATGTTAAGAATATGAGGGTGTAACCAGGTACACAGTAAACTGCATATGCAACACACGTGCATAATGAGAGCACAGGAGATAAGGATACTAAGTGCTATATTGAACGTGATAGGACAGTTAACCAGCAAGGCAGAAGGTAGTGGGGGTGGGGGGGAGGAAAAAGGCAACCAGAACCTATGCTAATCCTGGTGGTAAGCTCTTATCAGTGGCCACCTAATGCTTATGTGTGCTCCCTTATGTAAATAATGCCAAAGCACCAGCAGCCTCATCCATGGACGAGTTTTCTCCACTTTGACCCTGGTGAGACAGACACTTAACTTTGTGTAATAAAGTAAGCAGCACTTACTATTATAGTTAATTTTTTAACTGAAGGGTGTATCAAGGGGAGTCCACATTTAAAAGTCAAGCAGTAACACTGGGCAGGCACGCTAGACAGATGGTTCTCTCCCCGATGTTCTACCCTTACAACCTAATACACAAACTTGTAACACAAATTAGCAGGGGCTGAGTGGCAGGAAAATAAAATAAAAGCTACATGCAGTGTCTCTCGCCTCAGAAATCTACTTGTGTCATGCATCTATCATGCCTTTTTCTCATGACTGCTCCCAAGTCCAAAACTAATTGGCTGTTGTGTTGAGACTAGTGCTTTGGGTGGGGGTGGCAAGCACTAGCACTGGGATATTCAAAAATACAAACAGAAGACAGAAAGAAGTAAATGCTTCAGCTGGTACTTGACCCATGCTGACAGAAATACCATTCCAGTTGTGCTACGAGCTGCACCACCAAGGCAACTGGAAATTGGGCTGTCTTGGAGCACATTACTCTTTCTGTAGTGCACAACCTGGTACTGCACAGATAATTACATTTTCAATCACAAGAGTGTGGTGTGCGAATTTATGGAACACATACATCAGAAGAGAGAAAGAAGTGCCTCAGATGGGATTTGAACCAAGGCTGCCTGGAATACTGTTCCAGGTGTGCTGCCAGCTGCAACAGCAAAAGTGTAGTATGCATATTGAGGCCCTTACTTCTTTCTCTCATCTGTTTGTATGTGTTCTATAAATATGCACACCACAAACTTGTGATTGAAAATGTAATTATCTGTGCAGTGCCGCATTGTGCAATAGAGAAAACGTAATGTGCTCTGGGACATCCCAGTCTCCAGTTGCCTTGGTGGCACAGCTGGTAGCGCAACTGGAATGGTATTCCAGTCAGCCTGGGTTCAAGTCCCAGCTGAGGCACTTACTTCTTTCTCTCTTCAGTTTGTGTGTGTGTTCAATAAATATGCACACCGCACTCTTGTGATTGAAAATATTCAAAAATAACTCCAGAGATGCTTACAGTCTGTTTGCAGTCTGACTGTCTCATAGCCAGGAGCCAGTGCAGTATCTGTGGCACTGCAGCATAATCAGATTGTGGACATGGCTTTGAGAGAGATGGAGTCAACTTGACTGGAGAGCACAGAGCACTGAAGTGGACCCAGTGGGTAGTGTGAGATCCAGGCACTGCGGCAGCGTGGAGTGAGATGTTGTACTAGTAGTATGACTTCCTCTTTTGCAAGACCATCACCGGACTGTATTCGGAACTTCATACCATGAGAGACTTGTTTTAGGAGAAGCAGCAGCGGTGGGAAGAAGCATGAGCCAGGACTGGGAGCGAGAGCTGAGAGCAGCAGAGTGACTGAGTGTTGAGCACCAGCTCAGTAAGCTGTCTCCTCAGTGGTGAGGGGAGAGTGAGGTGCAGACTAGGAGCTTTGCAGATTGCCTGCCCTGTGGCGACATTGAACTGGAGACCTCAGCCTGATTCTTATGGTAACAGAAAGAGTTAAGTTAAATCAATCTGGGAGCCTGCTCCAGCATCGACTCACTGACAGCTGTAAAAAAATGTCTTTGTTGTGCCAAATAGGCAAACTGTGAACTTGTGCTGCATTTTTTGTTTTGCAAAATTTATTAACTCCAGACCATTTAAGTTATATGCCTGGCATACTCTACTGTCCAGTTGGAATGATCATTCCCTTTCCCTAACCCTTTCCTTTCAGTTCCAGGTGGGTAATTATTGGTACAATAAGTACTACAGTACAGCAGTGGCAAAGTCTGCCTGCCGCCCAACTTCTCGCCTCCACTGAAAAGAACTGTCCAGTCCCTTATGTACATGTACTACTTAGACTTTGCTTGTTTCCCAATCCCTAATGGTTTGTTCCATGATCCTCCTGTTTGACTCACTAACATTAGACCTCTAAGATGGTTGGAAAAGGTAAGAGAGGTAGGACGTGGCCATTGGTGTGATTCCCTGACACCTGAATCCCACCCTCCACCGAGTTTGCTCCTCTCATAGACCATTTCCCCATTCCAATCTCCCCGGACCCCAATCTGTGTTCACCTCTCTCTCTCTCTCTCTCTCTCTCCCTCTCTCTCAGGAACAGAGGTCAGGTGGAGGAAGAGAGAGGTTCCTCTTTCTGTTTAGTCCTCTACTGGCACAAAATACCCTGTGCCCTCAACCTCCTTAAAGTTCATGGTAGACACATAATGTTGGTGCTTGCACAGCTAAAAATGACTTTTTATAAAGCCCAGCTGCCCAGACTTAAAGCATAGCCTTTGTTAACTACTAGAACTAGTCATCTTAAAGTTTCTGTTTATAGTGTTGCACTTTGCTCATTGAGCGCAAGAAAGGCAAATACTCGATAAGTTACATTTCTAAGTTTATCAGATGGGTTGGCAATAGCCTGGCAAAGTTATGCTGCATTTACTTGTTAGCTAGCAATTTCATGCATTGGTTGCTATTAAAGTGCAAGGCAAGTTGTGTGCATAATTTTAATATATGGAGGGAGCGGAAGTTTATTTACAAGCCCCACCACCCCCAGTTACTAAGCAAAATTTAAACTGTACTGCAAGTCACTAGAGAAACCAAAAGGCTGCTCCACTTAGCATGAAACCAGGCATTCTGGATTTTATATCTCATGGTAGACTCCATTGGTTAAGCAGGACTGGACTTTTGTTACTAGACTGTTCATTGAAATGTGTCTGTTTATTAATAACTTTGTTAACCGGGTAGGTGCACTGATCTCAAGGACCGTTTTCAGGCACGACCCATGCCACGTAAGGCAGCACAGAGTAGAAACATCAAAATAACTAGAATATAACAAGAGCAGGTAATACATATTAAAAGCAAAGGGTCTATTTTAAGCTGGTGGTGGTGTAAAAACAAGGTGGAAAGGTTGCTGTCTGCAGACTGCAGCTTTTCTGATTTTCTTGAACTTGGGTTTTTCGGGCATGGCAGGTGATTATTTTTTTACAGCATGCCTGGGTCTTTCCTTTGGGTGCATTATTTCCTTTATAGTGTCACTTACAGAGCTTTCACTAGTGGGCAGATTTTGTTTTACTTGCCCTTAATGTGTAATTCAACTAAAGATTACTGTAATGGACAGGTAAGAGTAGCAGGAGTGGACAGACATTGAGCATTACAGAGAGGGCTGAGCACATGGCACAGAGCTACATCGCAGATGGTCTGGCCTTAACCGAGGAGCTGAGGTAGCAGAGGTAAATCTGGTTTTATTGGTAAGTTGTTAGTGAAGTTGTGTTGTGTTTGTCATTAACTCAGTAAGACTAAACCCTGAAAGGAATCTTTAAGAAATACTGGTTCAGCATGTAGGGTGGAGGATGATCATAGTGCGAGAAACATCAGCAAATTGAGCTATACACGTTGAGTGAAGAGCTGCCACACCTGAGATGAGCAAATCCAAATAAGGTGCCCAGAAAAGGAAACAAGTCAACTTGTCTGCTCTGTTAGTCACATCATCTGATCCAGAACAATGGAGGCTATCACTTTTTGCAAGCCTGCCAAACAAGACTGTTGCGGCAGCTGCATTAAAGGAAGGTGGACAGACTGCATCTCTGTGTGTGACCACATGCACAGCCAGTCAGATTTTGAAGATTCAAGATATGAGAGACTCGCCAAGGATGGATCAACCTGATGCAGAGAAGACCAAGATGCTGCCAGATTTTCAAGTCCCCAAAGGGCTGCCTCTCACTTTGAATAAGTCAACTTTATTCACAGGCATCCAGTCCATCTGGGTCCCAGTGATGTTAAATGCTTACCATATGATCCTTTGAGAATCTACAAGCAGACACTTCATGGGAGCGACAAAGTTATGCCAAGAAACTGGGTAACTGTACAGGTGATTGACAGTTTAATGCATTCTATCCACTGTTACATCTGTATGGCATTTTCAGATGCAGAAACAAGATTTGTTACTGGATATTAAGACTTCAAGCATATTTACTGAGTAATGGAAGAATATGAGGATTTCAAGGCTCACAGTGCAGCTGTGAATACATATCTGGCATGCAGAGTGGATGCTCATATTAAAACACTGGGGAACTAAGAAATGGTTTAGAGTTGGAAGAAACAAGTCTAGCAGAACATAGATGTTATGAGGCAGATTGCTGAAGTAGTTAAGTTTATTGGACGCTGGTGCGTGCCGTATCATGGAAAATATGAAGCTCTATGTAACTTGGGGAACCCAGTGCCCAACCATGGAAATTTAAGTTAATTCTTCTGTTGTCACAATTTGATGTTCTTCTTTTTTTATTTTTATTTATTTATTTCCATTTTACTAGGAAGGTGGACTGCATCAAAAGGATCCATTTTCAGCCATGCCGGATTATTGTCACACTACATAAAAAATTACAAAATAGGTACAAAATCAATAACATTATCACAATAAATAATTACATACATATATGCACAAAATATCTACATGTACCAAAGTGAACATTACAGGGGAAAATCAGATATAATCTAGATTAACTAGGCTTTACATAACTGTATGTGGAAGATGCCTGCAAACTATTAGCCAAGTTTCAATTAAAAAAATAATACTTTGCTGATATATCGATACCCTATTGAACAAATTTATTTAATACCTTAGGACCATAACAGGAAAAGGATCTCTTAAAATACAGGTCTAAAAATCAGTGGAGCAGAGCATGAAAAGGAAGCAGAGAACAGAGAAGTAAAACGCCACTTCTGAAGCTTGTGGTCATGGTGCACTCATTGCCTTGCCATCGAAGACCACTGTTAACCTAATCATAGAGATTATTTTGCAGGTAATCAGAGATGCCATTGTATGAGATACTACCGAATAGGATTAGCATTTAGATAGATACCACACAGGACATCGGTGTGACTGACCAAGCAGCTATCATTCTATGATATGTCAAAGACCTTCACATTAACCCTTTGAGAACTGAATATGTGTGAACGTATATAGATTCTGGACGTATATATACGTTCACAGTCAGAGCATCTGTTTGCTGTGGCAGAGGTGAAGGGCACTTCAGGACAAGGAATGCATAAAGTTTTAAAGGACTCCTTTGAAAAAACAAGGATTCAATATGATGAATATCATCGTGGAGTCATTTGATGGTGCAGCCAACATGAGGAGCGAGTTGGTGGGGTTGTGGACTTCAAACAAAACAGATTCACCAAACAGTGTCTACATCTGGTGTTATGCACAGGTTTTAAATTTATGCACTGCAAATACTGCTGAAGCTGTTGAGAAAGCAAAGACTCTATTTGGTTTGTTGCAAAGAACATCTATCTTCATAAATGAGCCTCAAAAAAAGAATGATCATATGGAGAAAGGCCATCAAATGGACAGGACAAGACAAACTCAGATGGCTTCAAAAGACTGGTGAAACAAGGTGGTGGTAAAAAACAAGAGCACTGGTGTGCATCTTTGGAGCACATAAAAATCAAGGAAAAAATCTGTATGTTACATTTCTCTAGACCTTGCATTTCATTAGTACCTCTGGACATTTGATGTCAAAGCTGCCAATGAAGAAATTTGCTGCTTGAGAAATGGACAAAGTTTAATGTCATTTTGGTATCCTTTCTATTTTTGAAGATTTTTACTGTGGCTGGGCCAGCATCAAAGTACCTACAGACTAAAGGACTGGGTTACCATTTTGCATGACATAATGGCTCAAGCAAAGATGGAGTTGCAGCAGTTGAATTTCATGGATATCTAGGCAAAAGCTTCAAACTTTGTTACAAAAGCACAAGAAGAAATTGACAATAAGAAGACATTTCACTTGAAATTGAACTTGAGGATCATCTACTGAATAAAAGGATTGCCAAGAAGAAGAAAATGCATGGGGAAAACTTAAATGCTGAACAAGTAATTGATCCAGTGGATCTTTTCAAAGTCAAAGTATACAAACAAAATAATAAATAGATAAGTATGTATTACAAGGCAGTAATACCATTGAGAGGTTTGGGGACATGTAACCTCGAGAGTGAAGCTTGAGAGGTCCTAAAGTCCCCAAAACCTCAAGATGGTATTACTGCCTTGTAAAACACTTATTTTTCTGCTACAGTATGTTTTGTAATATATGGATCCATTGATAATACTACAGTTGGAGATGACCTTTGAACTGTAGTATTATCAGCAAAAATGATAGATTATCACTTTTCAGGATAGTATTATTGAGAGTAGTGATGCATTACTGGGACATTTTTGTATAACTCAGTATATTATTATTGAGGCTTATCCCTATATTACAACTGCATTATGGATCCAGTTTGAATGAGCTTAACCATTCATGTTGATAACAAGAAGCAACTATTCTGGATACTAGCTGCATGGAAACATGTCACTTGGAAGGTATGATTTAAGATAGCGTACTAGATGAAAGTCTTCAGAAAGTGGCAGCATTATCAGAAGTTGACCATGGCAAACTTAAAATTGAATTGTTGGCTTTTGCAACAATTTTCCCATGACTGAGAAGATCCTTGCCTGATGAGTACAATAATGGAGAGTTCACAACTGAAGAATATGTTGTCATTCAGGATTGTGAAGATGCTTGTTTACAAGGCTAAACGGATGGTGACCACATTGAGCAAAGAGAGGACAGGGAAGACCTGTCAAGAAACACAAAGCCAATGCAAGTCCTGCAAAGAATGCTTGATGTGCTTCTACAAAATCTTAGCCAATACATCAAAATAATAGTAATAATAACATTTATTTATAGAGCACAATATCTAAAAATCAAAGCGTTGTGCAGTACTTAAAAGAGTAAAAACCACTGGACAGGCAACATCAGACACAATGAAGGTTCAATCATTCAAAATAAAGAATACTAACATAGAAGAACACAAGCAGGAATGTGCATCATAATATCTAATCACCGAGGGCCTGGCAGAACAAAAAGGTCTTTATGGCAGTTTTAAAACTTTCCATGGTCTGGCACGCTCGAATCTGGCAAGGCAGAGAATTCCACAGGGTCAGAGCTGCAAACATAAAAGTACGAGAACCAGTTGTTTTCAACCCTACCCTGGGAATCTCTAACAACCTCATGTCAGCTGAGTAGAGTGGCCAGGCAGGGCAGTAAGGAGTCAGAAGCTCTTGCAGGTAGCCCAGGCCATGTCCATGTAGGGCTTTAAAGGTCAGAAGACTGACCTTGAAGGTGATCTGCCACTGGACAGACATCCAGTGCAGTTCACACAGCACAGGCGTGATGTGGCTTGAATGAGGAGCCCCCTTCAACAGCCGCACCACAGCATTCTGCACCAGCTGCAAGCGGTGGATATCAACCCCCAGAAGCCCTAGGTAAAGGTAGTTACAGTAATCCAGGCATGAGGTCACAAAGGTGTGGATCAGTGTTAGAAGGTCACTGGATGGAACAAGGTGCTTAACCCAAGTGATGTTCCTGAGATGGGAGGAATAGGACTTGACAACTGTGGACAGTTGTGAACCCACAGTGTCAGCTCATTTTCAGCCTTGTTCATCATCTGTGATTACCTGTTGACTTTGTCATTTACACAGGTGTACTGTAAGAGAGCTTTTAGCAAAGTAAAAATAATAAAAGACTCAACTGCATTCATTGCTGTGGCAAGAGAAACTAGAGGTGTTCATGATCATGGTTGTTGAGATAGACCTTCTTCAGGGAGTGCATGCAGAAGAGGTCATGCAGAAACTAATTGAACAATCTGACATGTACAGAAAGGTACTGTCAGTTTAACAGTTTTGTATAAGTTAATTTTCTTAAACCTTTTTACTATGTTAGCAAGCAGTGCCCTGGAAGTCTATTGTCCAGCTGTAACCTGGAGTGTAAGATGTTCTTGGGGATTCAGTAGTAAAGAAAAGGATATTTACAATGCCAGTTTCTCTGCCCACAGGCTTGGCCATAAGGGAGCGAGCGGGGGGGGATTATGGCAGTCATTGTAAATGTCAAAGTACAAATCTGAACTTAACCCTTGATGTGCTGCAAACTGTCAATCCAGAATTCCAGTAAATCCTCATTCTGTCTACAGTCCAAGGGTTAAGATCAAATAACGTAGCCTAACATGTATTTTGATTTGTACTGTTTTTGTAAAATTGTGTGTGTTTAATTTTGTTTGGATCATGCCTATAAAGGGGCCATGTGCCCCAGTGCATTCACCCAGTAAGGAAGAGTATTTGGCGTGAGCTTCTGGGGTGTGCAGACTGCATTCATCCTTAGCAGCTTGGGAGTCTCACAGAGTGATAGTACAAGGGGAAAGGAGTTGAATTCTTCTGAAGGACTCTTCTTCCCTGCTTGGGCCAGACCCCAGGAAGCCTTCAACTTCTGATTAGATGCTGGATAGGCTCATGGCACTTTTTTGCAATGTAGTGGTCTGGAACATACTTTTTGATCACCCTCAAGGTCATAGTTTTTACATTTGTAACCACTTGTTGCCAATGTGAATATTTACTGTTTACTTCTGGCTATCATGAACATCTGTTCATGCCGACAAAACATTAATCTCAAGTGTAAGATGAGACATCACATATCATTGTAGATAACGTTCTAAGTGTTGTAACAAATTTGAAACGTAAGGCCCCCTGGCATTTGGCTGAGGTATAGATAACCAGATGCACACCTTCCTTGCACAAGGAGGTTACCCCAGTTGATAGTGGTATGGAACACAATGTTCTTTATCCCCCTCTTCATCAAATCATTTTTGTTTGACTTTATTTCTTGATGTGATCAAGTACAGTTATATTCACTGTTTTCTGACTGTTGGTTGTACAGTTGTATTACGTGACCATACATAATATTGAAATCCTTAAGTTTTGCCATTTATGCCACACACATACACACACCATTTATGTCACACACACACACACACACACCATTTATGTCACACACACACACACATAATTTATGTCACACACACGCACACACACATGCACGCACACTAGTAGTTTGATAAACTGAAACTCAGTTCTCCGAGTTTCATTATCCTGACACCATGATCCAAACATACGGTTGCCTGACATTGGAATTTTGCCCTTGGCGGAGATAGTTATATAAATTAAGGAGGGTGCGGGGGGCAAAACCCCCTGAAACATGAAATTAACTCTGCTGTGGGAATATTTCTAGTGTCGGGCAACCATGTCTCAGGCTGCTGGAGTCAGATTACTGAAACTTGGGGAACAGAGTTTTAGTGTTTCATAATATATACAAAAACACACACATACACACACACACACACACACACACAAAATTTATTCTTATGTTTTAGCATGTCTGTCACACACACATAAAACTCCAGAGTCAGAAACATGTTTGATAACTTTACTGCACAACTGTGATCAAATTACATGAAATAAACTACCATCAGGAATGCTAAAATGAAAGTACTATCTAGAGATAGAGAAAGTGCACAGAGAAAGATTAGGCTGGATTGCATCATTGTTTATCAAGTCTCTTGAGCCAAAGGTACATTTTCAAGAGTGTCCCATGCCAAATGCGAGCCACACAATACAATACAATACAATGTAATACTACAGTATGATGCAACACAGCACTTACATACCTAATAATATACATGATACCAATTCAGAATACCGCAGTATTTCACTTTGTTAAACATAGCATAGCACACTGGTTCTTGAGTCTTAAATTCCTGTGGCCTCAAAATGCAGCCACCAGAACTTACTGGTGGACTCGTCATTATCATGTAAGAAGGATATTAAAAAGGCTAAAAGTGCCTACTGTAAGGAGCTATTAACAAACTCCTATGGGGACTCTAAAAAGTTCTGGTCCCACATGAAGTCCTTTCTGGGTACTAACCAGGCCTCTACTCCTAATGACATGCTACTAAATGGCGTGCACTGTAACAACTCCTATACCACTGCAAATTTCTTCAATACGCAATTCTCTGATCTTACCAAATACACTTCTTCCTTCCCTGTCCTACCTAACTCTACCTCCCCTCCTGTTAACACTACACCAAATTTCTTTTTCAAGGCAGTCTCTTCTTGTGATGTCTTATGGCTGCTCAATAATATCTCTGAGCATGCAACAACTGGGGCTGATGACCTTGAACCTAAGCTGTTAAAACTTGCTGCCCCCCATATAGCTGCCCCGCTTGCTAAGATTTTTACCCCCTTCCTCTGCCAAAGCCACATCCTGAATATTTGGAAGACAGCAAGAATCACACTGGTTTTCAAGAAAGGTGACCGTAAAGATCCTTCCAATTATAGGCCAATTTCAATCCTGCCAGTTCTTAGTAAACTTCTTGAGAAACTTGTTGCTACTCAAGCCTTACACTTTCTCCAGCAATTTGATCTTCTTACAACTGCCCAACATGGATTCCGTAAAGGTCATAGTACCACTACGGCACTTCTCAAGTTTACATCAAATACTCTACTAACCATGGACTCTGGTTTCCTCACTGGGGCCATTTTCATTGACATGACTAAAGCTTTTGATTTAGTCAGCCACCCCATCTTCCTAACAACTCTTAATTCTTTAGGCTTCTCACCTAATGTTGTCAGGTGGTTTGGCAGCTACTTAGCCGACAGGACTCAGACAGTTAAATTTAATGGAACCTTCTCAGACACTGCTTCCATTAAAATTGGATTGCCGCAAGGGTCCATCTTAGGTCCCCTACTCTTTTCCTTATTTATAAACAACATCACCTCCAACCTTGAACACACTCATTCCCTGCTATATGCAGATGATATTGTCCTGTGCACCAGTGCAAAGCATATAGCTGACATCAACACTTGACTCTCCCAGGACCACCAAGCTATTCAACAATGGCTGCTGCCTAATGAACTTCTCCTGAATGAAGGAAAGACTCAAGTCATGCTATTTAGTTCTAATACTAAACTCAAAATCTCCCAATCTAATTTTAATGTCTCCTCAGTAAATGGCTCATCTGTTGGAGTAGTAGAATTGTTTAAATATCTTGGTATCACCCTTGATCCAACTCTTAACTTCAATCTCCATATTCAGCAGACTTGTAGATTGGTAAACATGAAACTTGGCATTGCCTACTGGACTAGCTATGTGCTCACACCATCCGCTAGGCTTGCTATAGCTCGTGGCATACTACTACCATGTCTCAACTACGGTGTTGCAACCTATGCCAATGCTGGTAAATCTAGTTTTCAAAAATGGAATGTTACTTATAATAACATATGTCACTATGCATCCTCCTCACAATGTTTGAAACACTATAGCCTCCTCTACTCTGATCTTGGTTGGCTCTCCCCTTCAGCATCCAGATCTTATGCATATGGGTCACTCATAGATAATGTCATCAGATCCCAAATCCCAAAACCACTTGTAGAACTGTTTCAAGATCACTTAACCTCCTATGGTCTTCACTCTGCTGATAATGCCCCTGTCCTCATCCCCAGACACTAAACGTCCAAAGGTGCTAGTGCTTTTGCCTGTCGTGCACCACAATTCGGGAATTCCTTCCCTCTATGTATTCATGCAGCATCATCCCATGCCTCCTTTAAAAAATTACTTCGACTCTACCTAATAGACTCCAGCAGTTGCACCTGTTTCAATCCACCCTAGCTCTCGTCTCCTCTCCTTCTGAACCTACTCCACTTCATTGTTTTACTGACCCTTACCAACGCTTAGCTCTTCTTCATGGCACCTGCTTCCTGCTTTCTCATTACCTTAGGACTCTTATCTCTCTGGGTCCCCATCTTCTTATCTTACCCTCCCCTCTCTATTCCAGTTTCCCTACTACAACCTTAATCTCTACCGAATGTGTCACATATTGACTAATTTAATGTCTCCATATCACCCTCTCATAATCCTCTCTGTAATTCCATGGTATTGCTAGCACTTATGACCTACTCAAACTGTTATCTTCCTTATTGTAATTTTTACTCTCCTTACTTTTGTCTGGACTTTGACTCTGTTTGAGTATATTGCCAAACCTGTTTTTAAACTCTAGGCTGTTCTAATTCCTATGTTTGTATATTGTGAATCCATATATTGTGACCTGTAATTTCTGATTGTTTCTGTCTTGTACCCTCCCGGGTCGTGCCTGAAAATAGTCATTGCTATGGCTAGTGCACCTACCCGGTCATCAAAAACTAAATAAAAAAATAAATAAAAATTTGTGTCACCCCAAATCTCCTGGTGAAATTATTTGTTCACAGTATGCAATAAGCCAACATCCCAATGTCTTCATATGAAATCTACTTTCTCTGTCTTAAGGCAGAACATTACTAGTTCCATTCATATTTTGTTTAATTGGAGCTCCCACTAGCACTGTAATTGCATTGTGATTGGGGCCACATGGGCCTTTTTGAAAAATCTTGGCATTGCAGACATTGCACTGCAAACTAGTTCCTGAAAGTATGCGTTGTTCCTTTCCCCTTGGACACACCTGGAAATGAGCCTAGGCTCTGTGTGCCTTTCCCTTTCACCAATTATCAACTAAATAAAGAAATCTTTTTCTGTTTGCATCCTGCAATGTCTCAAGAACTGTCTGCAGAAAGGGAAAGAGTAGGGAACGCATAGGCCTCAGTTCCCGGAGGTGCCTTGCCGGGGCATTGAGCTTAACCATTGTTTTTGTTTTAAAGGGGAACTCTCAGCTTCCCTGCAACAATGCTGCAGGACTGAGGCCCTGATTTAGCAAAATACAATGTAATATTGGTGGGCTGGGGGGTACTAGAATCAAGTATATAAAAACCTACACTACTTTTACGTGAGGCAGTTAAAAAAGTATTACATTGTGTTTTGCTAAATTGGGACCACATTGTTCCTGCAGCACTGCTGCGGGGGTTGGGGCAGAGACTTCATGGCTCATAGCATTTCTGCAGGGTAGATGAGAGAATACCTTAAATCAATGGGATTACAGCTTCCAGAATAGTCAGATATTATAACTCATACCAGGAACAGAATAGCTTTCTGCCAAATGGTATACATGCTGTTGGTTTATGGTTTAAAATTCATGCTACAGTTTGTATGCCAGGGCAGGCCACTATTGGTAATATCCAGGCTACAGATTGCACACTAAAGGAATAATGCACCACAGGGTGTGTGTCGTGCTGGGATAATGCCACACCTGGGGGGGTTGGGCACGAGGCCGCAGGCAGTGCATCCAATGCCCCAGGCATGGCGTTATCCCAAACGACACACACCCTGGAGTGCATTATTCCTATTATACAATGGCTCATTGTTATACAGAATAAAAAAAATAATTTTAAAGATGTTTTTGTGTGGAAAAATATTTTTGTTTTTTAAGAGAAGATGAAACAATCAATCAAAGGCTCAGTAGAACAATCAATCAAAGGCTCATCTACATGGGTTCACAGTGCTGAGACTAGACCTGTGGTGACGTGCTGGGAGAATGCCATGGGTCCAGCCCCAAACTGACCAATCAGATACCAGGATTTTTTCTTGCCATTGTATAATAGGGCATATCGCATGGTTGGTACCAGGTCCTCATTTCCAGGTGGGCCCTTTGCTTCCCAGTCTGATCCCGTCTCTGCACAATGGAATTTTACACTCTTCATCAGCAAAACTTCCAGCTCACTGGCAGTTTGTTCCAGGAATATCCTGGATCCAGTAGGCACCATATGTTGGGTCTAATTATTGTAGCCATACAATTGATTTTTGGCACCAGGATCTAACCTGTTAACCTCCTGAACAGCCTGTTCTCAACACCTCCTGGTTGGCTGTAGTAATCTGACTGGTGGCATCAAACATCTTTGTTCGCTTCTTTCAAAATGGGCCAGGCGTGGCGCACAGCTGTAACACAGAGGCATGACAGACTGTCTTCTTAGAAGACAGTAGTACAGAGTGAGGAAGAACCACCTATACATATTTAGTCTCCCAACTAGCAGTAATTAAAATAAATGTATTTAAAATCAGCAATGCAAAAATGCCTCCTTGCCCCCCCTACCCTGCCCTGCCCTCCAAGCTTGCTGCAGCTGACTCTCTGCAGCAGCATCAACTGGGCTGCACAGATCCCTCTGCTCTTATCCACAGCCATGCACTAGCTTATAATAATAATAATACAGTAAATGATTCTATTTGTTTTACGGAAGTGAAAGTTCTCCCACTTGGGTTCTCTTCTGCCAAGTCTGAGCTAGAAATGTCACCAAACCATGCACACTGGAAGCAGTTCATATCTTCAACGCCACTGGCTGCTGCAAGTCACATGACTTTCATGGAGCTCAGTTTGCTGTACCATGTGAACAATGTAAAAAACGATGCAGCATTCTGACAAAGTGCTGCCAAAAACTTTGGGGTCCCTTCGTCCGAAGACATATGGCTAATTTGGGCCATTTATTTAATGTCCACTTCAGTATCAGCTCCCAACCTCCATTGTAGAAGGAGACAAAGAAGGAAGATCCTAGAAAAAGGGTCCTAGTTGTTCAATTCCTCACAGGAATATCCTTCTGGCATCTGTTGCAACTTCTCCTAACACAAAACCACATTTCTCATTTTTGGCAGGTTTTGTATTTTCCGTTCCATGCTCCCAGCACAGTATAGTTCCCAGCTGTAATTCTCAGAACTCAGTGAAGAGTTTTAACTCTTTAATGGAAAATTTGATGAAATCCTCCTCCCTCAGAAACCTGGCCTGCATTGATCTGAAGTGAGATTCAGCACCACTAGGCACAAATAACACAGGTGCAATTAGCCAAGGCCAATCTGCCACCTTTAGATCAAAACGTCTCTGAAATGCCTTCCTGGTAAAAACAAGTCTAAGCCTTTCAGTGCTGACTTCCAGCATATCACTCCATCATAATATAATAGGCAGAATATCCTCTGCTCCTGCAATGAAATTAGTAAATACAAATGTGTAAGAAATCTGTCAAACAGAAGAATAAAGAAAAAAACTGCTGTTTCAATTCTTCTACTACATTTTCTCTCTCTGGACCAGTCTTGAAATGTAAGTTTTGTTTTGTTTTGCTGCTTGGCATTAGAGATGCAATCATTTGTGACTTTCCCAGCATAGCTCATGTGAATTCAGGAACTTTGTGTCACGCATGGGGGATGAAGTTCCTGATCCTTCCCTAACCTTCACGGATCAAAGTTTAAAAAACTGCATTTTTGTACGTTTAATCCACAGCCCTACTTACTGTGCAAATGGTTCCCACCCCTTCCACAACCCAGACATTTAAAAATGCTGCACCCCCTGCCATCCTCGAACACCCTCCTCCTGTCTCTCCCCACAATCCCAGAGTAAGAGAAGTAATAGTCATTCAATATCACTAGTCACATCCCTTCACCTTACCTGTGTCAGGTCATGTACTGTCTGAAAATCACACCATCCACCCCTTCCCCATGTCTGAACCCCCCAAAATTACAGAGAACCTTTTACATACCCATATGCTACCACCCAGTCTCCTTCCACCCCCAGAACTCCTAATTTATATGGATACATATGGATGATACTTGTAAAAAAGAAAACTGTCCAGCACTGAAGCAATACACCCTCTTCACTAGTCAACATACTGTATAGAATGAATGAATGATGATGTCTTCACTTGAAGTAACACTTTACTGGCCACTTGTCAATGAATCAACTGTTACTACAGGAGGATGCCATCATTCATTCATTCATTCATTCATTCATTCATTCATTCACTCATTCTATGCAGGACACTGACTGGAGAAGACAGCATATTGGTCCAGTGCTGGATGTTTTTCATTTTGACAGGTATCATCCATATTTAGCCTTAACATATCTGAAGTTGGGCCAGGAGAGAGGATGGGTGATAAAGGGTGGGGTCTTACTGTGATTTGGGGAGTTTAAGCTCTGGTTGGGTAAGGTAGGTCATGTGGTTTATGGACATAGCATGACTTGGCACAGGTAGAGGGATATGCCCAGTTATAGTCTGACTATTACTACTCCTATTGTATTTATAGGAAACTTCTTCAAGACTATGAGGGAGGCAGGTGTGGGGTGCAGCACATTTAAAGTTCTGTGTGGTGGGAGAGGCTGCTAATCATTTGCACGGTGGATTACACATAAAACAACACTTTGTGTAGTTGTCAGTCACTGAGCAAAGCTACTCATAGTGGCACTTTGCTAACACTTTTGCAAGCAAAGTGCTCATGTGCATAGTATTTATTGGGTGAAGGTGGGCACTTTGCCAGGTGAAAACTATCAGAAGTGCATCCCCTGGCAAAGCAAAATCTGGAAACTTCAGGAAGTACTTCCTGTATTGAAATTTCCCTCCTTCGCACATCTCCGCAGTCTCCCTAGAGTTCCACCTTGGGGCACCCCATGTTGTTTTGAGTTACATCTAGTATTGCACTGCACATATGCTGCAGCGTACCCTTCCCTGCATCACCCACTGGTCACTTTAAGTTGTGTCTAGTACAGCACAGTGTGTAAAGCCTACATAAGCAACAAGACATAATGGGTGTGCATTAGACGGTTCTAATGCATGGTCAAAGGTGTAGTAAGGCAAAAAGATGCAGGCAGGCTCCATGCTACTAACATACCTCAATAGATTGACTGATAGGGCAGTTGTAGGGCAGCACTGCAATGCCTGTTATGTCCTGCACACCTCCCACATCACATGTAGGTTTTATCACCCACACCACATGACCAGACTCTTGTGTGGATGCATCACTCTGTGGTCCGTAAGGTGCTGTATCTGTGTTTGTCCAACACAAATGACTGCTTCTTCTACCCAAAACAATACCACTTCTTAAACTTATTTTATCTCTTATCATCTTTCTGCTTATGAAATCCTCGTCAGTACATATAAATAATCTATTCCAAACATACTTTCACCTCCATTGAATTATGCCATCAGGAGAATCACTGTAGGTTTTTGTAGCAATTGCTGCCGAAATTTGTATTAAACTACCACCAAGTAGTTAGTAAATGGTGACAGGTCTTAGGTTGGTGGTCAGGTGGCACTCCTTCCTAGGATGAGAGAATGTGGACAACACTGACTGAAGCAACTTGTAAAGCATTCAACATCAACTTCTGAACAGCCCATCCCCCGCTCTAATAGTCTGCCTTGGGCTTGTTAAAAGGGGATGTGATTTCCTTGAAAAGGATCATAATACCAAGCCTCTTGTTTCACGTGTTCTGCAATAAAAGTATTTGTTCCTTACATTTCATTCACTGGGCCAGTTTTATGAGACATACTATTTCATTTGTATGACGGTTCTGGGGACAACATACAGACGGCATATGCAACTTACTTCTAGATAGGAAGCAAGACAAATATAGCTCATAAAGAGAAAGCAAGTTTATATTACAGCAGCAGATATGGTTTTCCAATTCAGTGTATGGGTTTCAGAGGCAGACCGCGGGGTTAATAATTGAACAGATTGCTAAACAGTCAGTGTTAGTTAATATCCAATTTCCGGTATTTTCTCTCTCCCCTAAAATGATTTCTAGTTGTTACTCCAGTGCTAAACCTTCTTCAAGTTTCTGGAAACCTTTTTATCCACTGTAAAATCTCTTGTCCAAATTCATATTCTTATTACTTCATTTCATTTATTCAGGGATATACCACTGAGCAAGCTCATTTACAACAGTGATCCATATCAAAAGGTGATGGTTACAATTTGCATATAAATATTAAAAACATCTCTAAAAAAAAAAAATTAAAAGTAGAAAAGCTAACAATACAGTACATGTAATCCTAGGAATAAAATCTGAGTATAAGGTATCCATTGAGGTAGCAGGTGTGCGATAACCTGATCATGGCAGACTAGAGACATACGTTCACGTTACCCCTATCATGTGAGATCTACAGTTAGCACAGAAAAAAAGACAAGTTCAGATAACATCTTTTTAGCATATATTTACATTAATATGTTGTGCAAGAATAACAGAATTATACACATTAGACAGTAGTACAAGATAGCTAAATGCATAGTGTAGTTAGTGTGAAAAGCCCTAAAATATGAACCAGCGTAAATGTACAAATTGCAAACATTTATATGATAATGTATACATTTTCAATTACATAAGCAGTATGTAAGCATTTCTCTTCTTTTTGCCATTTATTTACCCAGAATAGCCCAGCTTAGATGCAATGTGTTGTTTGCAGTGGGGTCCTGTTCTCCCCATTTGTAATTTGCAAATGAGTGATTAACATACAATTTGGATATTAACATACAAATATAATCAGGGCATATAACACAATATTGTTGGCACACATACTCACAAATATTGCACTATTTGCAAATACATTTACAAATATCACACTTAAATATCTGTGTTTGAGTAAGACCACAATAAAGTACTATTAACCCTGGACTGAGATTGTGTGACACACATCTGACTACTAATCATAACATGAATACATAATTTATTGGCGACTCTCAGCCCTTGGTCTTGTGCCATCATGAACATCTGAAACAAGACAGAAATGTAAAAAATATTTTTAAGAAGCATGAATGTACAAACAGAAACAGATGTACACTAATACATGAAATCAGCCCTTCCCATGTATGTAGATTTCTAAGGTTGAAAACAGGAACCATTTAGAAATATTTGGGGTTCACATTTCAGATGAGGAACATTTTTCCTCTCCCCATTTCTCACATCTTGAAGCCATGTCTGAGCTTTATTCGGCTCCATAATGTACCCTTGAAGTTGGAAGGATTCCATTCTCATTATTTCTGTTTAATTTGCATTTGATTGTTTACACAAGGAGTGTCTCTCTATCTCTCTCGTTATCTCCCCCAACCTTGGAGTTTTAAGGTGTGGTGGCCAATCAGATCACAATATTCATGTGTGCATTTGCCATGTTCCTGCAAATGTTGGCAGAAAACACAGTATGTTGTGCCAGCATTTGGACTGCTGGTAACATCAAAGAGATGAATGAAATGCTGCATGCTGAAAATGGGCAGTACTGTTTGAATCCAGGTTTCAACAATTAACTTTTGAGAAGCAAAGATCTATAAAGATAAAAAAAAAGTTATTAGCTGTGCTGTTCATATGACTTTCTGGATTAAAACCTAAAGCCTGAAACATCAGTTCTAACTTTATTTTTTTTATGTTTGTTTGCACAGCAAACGTTTTGTTACAAAAAATTGCATTTTTTCTGAGGTGTGTCACTGTCAGGTTCTATCCAGCTCAGGAGGCAGGGAACTCAGCAGAGACAGCCCAGTGACCAGCTAGGCTGATCATATAACAGTTTTCCTTTTGTGGGGCAGAAGCTTCTCTTAGCTGAAAGGCTCCAACCGCTCCATTCATGGAGTGATTGGTACATTTCATCTACATAAACTCTCCCATTCTGTTTTTTATAATAATATGCAGTTAGAAGTCAATGACTCCATGTTGTCCTGAACGGAAACATCCATCTATTAACTCCCTCCTATTGCCCAGTATCCCTCCCCCCTCCTTGTCAGTTCCCATGACTGGTCCATGAAATGAGCTCCCTCCCACTGCCAAGTATCCCTCCCACCTCCGCATTACTTCCCATGCCTCATCCATGACGTGAACTCCCTCCCACTGCTAAGTATCTCTTCCACTTCCAATTGCTCCTGTGCTTCTTCTGAATTTTCTGACACGGGGATGCCCAATACTGGCACCAACTAGTACCCCAAACCACCTGTTTCCACTCTGTGACACCAGACAGCCTACTCCCTGATGCCACCAAACATGACGTTGATACTGGGGAGCCCAGTCCCCATTGTCAGTACCTGAAATAAAGAAACCCATCCCTCATAATCTTTTTTATTTTTAAAAAATCCTTGTAAAAAAGAAAAAGGTCCATTGATGTCTGTTGCTGCCACCCCTCCACTGCCATTACACCCCCCCACTCAGCACCCACCACATCACACCCCCTACCCTTTAGTTACCTACCAGTGATCCAAAGTTGTAATCCCCTGAGAACCGGGGATACATCTTCACTCTTCAATGCTGGACCAGGAACTGAGGAAAACAGGTATGTGGCCAATGTATTTCAATGCATTTTGAACTTCATAGGAAGCCTACATGTTAGTGAGCAAATGCCCTTTAAGACTCATTATTTCTCAAAGGATGTTTTCAAGTCTACTTGTCCTCATAAATGACCCCCATTATTTCACAGTTGCTCCATGAAATCACCTTTCCAGTGGAATTTGAAAATATTCTTACCGGGTTCATGAGGTGGAGTCTTAAAAAAGTTCTGTTTCAAATTTGGAGAAAAAATATTAACAGTACAACACTTGTGAATGTATGTTGACATTTTGCAATGCTCATTCATAACTTTGACAAGTTTCAACATTTCAACCCTTAATTTTCAACATGGCGATTTCTCACACCATCTCATGAACGTGATAGCTGTTGTTTGTCAAAGCCTGGCCAAAATGTGTTTTTGCACCAGTGGTGTGAAATTATGTTTTGTCCAGGATTTAAAATTTTGCACTTACTGGGTTCATGGGGTGGGGTCATAAGAAGCCTATGTTGAAAATTTGGGGTCAAAAATATAAAATAAAAAAACAAAGTTATGATGGTACCTTGACATTTTTCATTGTTCGCTCATAACTTTGATAATTTTCAATATTCTGACATCAAATTTTTAACATAACAATTTTTTCACACCACCTCATGAACCCGCTAACTGCTATTTTTTTCACCCTGCAAAAATGTGATTTTGCACTTGTGGCACAAAATAATGTTTCATCCAGTACTTTATAAATCACACTTGTCATTTTTAGATGCAGATCCTAAAAAGACTATGTTGAAATTTTGAGGCCAAACTCTTACAAAAAAAATTACTAGAAATGTAATGTTTGCAAGAATGACTTATTAGAACAGCGAGGACCACGCTGCCTTCCCATGCCAGTGACCTAAGTTGAAGTGCAAGCTGAGTGAGCCAGCTGAATGACCCAAGGCTGGGGGAAAGTGCCATAGCATGCAGCACTGGCCCCAGCCTGGGGAGGAACAGAGTAATGTCCTGGTGCACACACAATACCTTGTGGTGGGGTGAGGAGCCTTTCCTCATGAGGGATTGACATGTATGTCAAGGCCTGGAAGACCTATGCACTGCATCTGGACAAGTAGTTTAGCATGACAGTTTTAAATTACAGTGCAGGCTACAGACCTACAGTAAGTAAGAAGTCAGGATCGATCATAAATTACTCATCTCACACTACACATGCCTGCCACACACACAATACACACAAACATTCAGCATTGACAAATGCCTGTTTATTTTCAGTTTATGTTTAACATACCCCTTTTCTTTCATGCCTGTATCTGTTTTACTCTCCATGTTCTCCAAGATGTGTGATCAAGCATTGCACTGCTTACTATATCAAGTACTTAGCACATTTAATTTAACTAATACGGGATTATCAAATTTTAAAATTTGAGAACAGAGCTATTATTCACGCCTGAACGTTTGGCTCTGCTTGGGCACCCAGGTTTATCTAATAGTGGAGCAGGCTAAAGTGGTTCTGATTCAGGAATTTTTCTTCATCTTCTCTTTCATGGACCAGCCAGACCTGTTGCCAAGATGATAGGCAACCAGAGAGTTAAATGTCTGACGCCAACTGGGCTAAAATTCAGAACTGAAAAAGGGCTCATCACTGTGTGGCTATACTGCTATGAGCTACAAATTAGAGATGCTCACTGTTGATGGTGATGGACTGATTACCATCAGCAGCCCCTCTGCTGCACTTCCCAATATTATTACAGTGGTGCCTGCCAGGATGCAACACTGAATACTGCAGTATTCTGCAGGGATACTGCAGGAGGCAGTGCAATGTCAGTGCAGTTAATCACTTTGGTCACAGAAACATAGAATTTGACGGCAGATAAGGACCACCTAGTCTGCCCATTTCCCTACCTAATGGATAAGCTGCAGATCCTAGTTAACCAACAGCCTACTTCCTCCGACCCCCCACCAGAATTGCCTTATGTCTGTCCCATGCATTCTTGAATTCCCCCACTGTTTTTGACTCTACGACCTCCTCAGAAAGGCTGTTCCATACATCTACAACCCTCTTTGTGGAGAAATATTTCCTCACATTACCTCTGAGCCATCCCCCTTTATCTTCAAATTGTGCCCCCTTGTTCTCGCACATCTCTTTTTCTGAAAGATGCTACACTCTTGGACTTTGTTGATTCCCTTGAGGTATTTGAAAGTTTCTGTCATGTCCCCCCTCTCCCTCCTTTTCTTGAGGCTATACATCTTAAGCTCCTTTAGTCTCTCTTCATATGTCTTCTGGTGCAGACCCTGTACCATTTTGATTGCCCTCCTCTGGACAGCCTCCACCCTGTCTATGTCTTTGCGGAGATGAGGTCTCCAGAACTGTACACAGTACTCCAGATGTGGTATTTATTTATTTATTTATTTATTGAATACAATCAGAATTACAATCCTTTGAGTCACAGACTCGTTTGCAAAGGCTCCACATTGGTTACAGGGGGTGGAGGGTAAACAAATACAGTCAAAGACGAACATACACAGGCAGTATTTACAGTATCAGTACTGACAGAGCAGTCCAGGCTTCAACTTATTTAGCTAGTGAGGTAATTAGATAATAGATACATAGATACATAAACAGTGTCGGCAGATAAAGTAAAGGCCTATGGCCCACCCAGTCTGCCCATTTGAGCTTGTAAGTTCAGTTTATGTTTTCCTAGAAGTCTGTTGCCCCTGACCTCCAGAATTCCTTTATGTCTATCCCATGCATTTTTAAATCCCATGATTGTTTCAGCCCCCATCACTTCCTCTGGCAGGGTGTTCCACTTGTCCACCACCCGTTCTGTGAAGAAATTCTTCCTCACGTTTTCTCTGGATCGTCCTCCCTCCAACTTCATCCCATGCCCTCTAGTCCTGGAACATCTTTTTCACTTAAAAATAGTGTATTCCTGCACCCTGTTCCTCCCTGTGAGGTACTTATATGTCTCTATCATATCCCCTCTCTCCCTCCTCTCCTCCAGGGAGTACATGTTCAGTTCCTTCAACCTGTCCTCATAGGACTTGTGATGCAATCCATGCACCATCTTTGTTGCCCTCCTCTGAACCTTCTCTACCCTGTCTATGTCCTTACGTAGGTAAGGTCTCCAGAACTGTACACTGTACTCCAGGTGCGGCCTCACTAGTGTCTTGTATAGTGGAATTATGACCTCCTTTCCTGCTGGTGATGCCCTGCCTGGCATCCCAGCATCCTATTTGCTTTACCTGCTGCCTTGTCACACTGTTTCCCTACCTTGAGGTCATCAGAGATGATAGCCTCAAGATCCCTTTCCTGCTTGTGCATGCTATATCCTCGCCTCAACTGATATATTGTGCCAGGGTTTTGTGCCCCATATGCATTATCTTTGCACTTCTTTGCATTGAATTTCAACTGCCAAATCCCTGACCATTCTTAAAGTTTCTGCAGGTCCCTTCTCATTCTAGCTACACCCGCTGGTGTGTCTACTCTGTTACAGAGCTTTGTGTCATCGGCGAACAGTGAAATTCTGCCTTCTAGGTCCTGCGCAATGTCACTGATAAAGATGTTGAATAGGACCGGTCCCAGCACTGATCCCTGTGGTACCCCACTGGTCACTCTTCCCTCTGTGGAGTGACAGCCATTTACCACCACCCTCTGTGTCCTGCCGCCCAGCCAGTTACAGTACCTACCCACCACACTACTGTCCTGCCCACACCCATATTCCCCAGTTTGTGTAATAGTCTTCTATGTGGCACAGTGTCAAAGGCCTTGCTGAAGTCCAGATAGGCCATGTCCACTGCCCTCCCCTGATCCACCTCCCTAGTCACCCAGTCAAAAAATTCAACAAGGTTGGTCTGACATGACCTCCCCTGGTGAAACCATGCTGCCTTGGTCCTGTAGTCCATTGACAACCAGATGTTCCACCAATCTCTCCTTCAGTAGCGCTTCCATGATCTTCCCCACTACCGAGGTGAGGCTGACTGGTCTGTAGTTCCCCGCTTCCTCTCTGTTCCCACTTTTGTATAAGAGGACTACATCTGCTATCCTCCAGTCTTTGGGTACCTCCCCGTTTCCAGTGATTGGCTGAACAGGATAGCCAGAGGTTCAGCCACCACCGCTCTTAGTTCTTTACAGACCCTGGGGTACATCCCATCTGGCCCCACTGCTTTATCAACTCATTACTTCCAGTTCCTTCAGGACCCTTTCTTGTGTAAAGGGACCTGTGTCCATTTCTGCACCATTCTCACCCCTTGTACTCCCTTCAGACCCATTACCCTCCTCTTCCTCAGTAAAGACTGAGCAGAAATACCTGTTCAATATGTCAGCTTTACTGTTGTCATCCTCCACGCTGCCCCCATCCTCCCCTTCATTCTCACTATCCCTCCCTTTGCCTTTCTTTTTTCACTTATGTACCTGTAAAAGGTTTTGTCCCCTCTACCCACTGATTTTGCAATGTGTTCTTCTGTCTGAGCTTTGGCTTCCCTTACTGACCTCCCTGCCTCCCTTTGCTTCTCCTGGTACTTCTCCCTATCCCCTTCTGCCTGTATAATTTTGTATTGCCTGAATGCAATCTTTTTGGCTTTCTTTGCTACCTCTTTGGAAAACCATAATGGTCTTCTCTTCCTTTTCTTCCTGCTAACCTGCTTAATGCTTAATTATGTTGCTCTTGTAATCCCCATTTTAAATACTGCCCACTGTTCCTCAACCCCTGATTCCTGCCCCATTCCCCTTAATGCCTCTTTCAAGTATCTCCCCATTTTCCCAAAGTCTGCCCCCCTAAAATCCAGGATACGTGTTTTTGTGTGGTTTGGTTCTGCTCTTTCTGTGATTTCAAACCACAGTGACTGGTGGTCATTGTTCCCCAGGTGCTCCCCCACTGTTACCCCCATCACACTGTCCCTGTTTGTGAGCACAAGGTCCAGTATTGCCTTCTGCCAAGTTGGTTCCATGACCAGTTGCTTGAGGAAGGCACCCTGAAGGGAGTCCAGGATAAATCTGCTCCTAGTTGATGCTGCTGCTGGGATGCTCCAGTCCACATCTGGAATATTGAAGTCTCCAACCAGTACTACCTCACCCTTGTCTGCCATCCTTTGGATGGCTAGCATCAGCTCCCTATCTGTTTCTTCCTCCTGGGCTGGTGGTCTATAGACCACACCTGTGCGGATGACTGGCCCCATTTTCCTTTCCAGCTTAACCCACAGTATCTCTCCCCCATTTTGTTCATCCTGGATCTTTGTGGCCCTTATGTCATTTTTCACATACAGTGCCACTCCTCCTCCCCCCTTCCTGCCTTCCTTGTCTCTTCTGAATATGTTGTAGCCAGGTATGGCCATTTCCCAGTCGTGGTTATCATTACACCAGGTTTCAGTGATGGCCACAATGTCCAGGTCTGACTGCACCATGACAGCCTCCAGATCTTCCATCTTGTTGCTAAGGCTCCTGGCATTTGCACACATGGCTTTCCATGATTTGACCTCCCTAGACTGTTTCGCTGTTTTACTCTAGCCCCTTCCTTGGTTGTCCTTTATCCCTGGTTCTTTTTGCTGTCTGCTTTTCTGCTGAATTTTGCCCCTTTTCTGCCTATCCACCTCTTGGGCGCTAATCTCCATCTTTTGCACACTGCTTTGTAGAGATAGCCACTCCTTTGTTTCACTGGTTCCACTGCTAGCTGTGGGGGGTGAGCAGGTAGCATTCTTGGAATTCCTAGACACAGACTTGTAGGATGCCGTTTCATAGGGTCTAGAGAGGCCCTGTGTCAGGAAATGTGGAGGATTTGGGAGCAAAAAGGGTGGGCAGCGTTAGCCACAGTCACATTTAGCACTCTCCAGTAGTTGAGCTTTAAGGCCTGTTTTAAATAGTGAGATGCTATGGGTCTGGGAGATTGGGGGTGGTAACGTGTTGAGCCAGAGAGGGGCACGGTAGCGGAAGGATCTTTGCCCTAGGGATGTTCTACAAAGGGGGACCAGAAATGATGGGTTTGCTGTGAGTCATGTATTGCATCTGATGGGGGCTGCACTGATAATGGGGAGTAGGCTGATGGAGGCTAGCTGAAGGTGTATCTTTTTTGCGAGGATGCAGGTGTGGTACTCTAGTCTTTCTTGGAAGTCTAGCCAACCAGCCAAAGTATAAAGATTGCAGGTGTGGGTTAGTCTGTCACTGCCTGTAACTAGGTGGCAAGCTTTATTCAAGGCAGTGTTTATACTGCTTAGCATGGTGGGTTCAGCTGAGCCATATATAACTATCCCATAGTCAACTAGGGAGAGGATGGAGGAGGTGACTGCAAGTTGCATGGCCTGTGCGGGTAGGCAGTGCTTGAGTCTGTAGAGGATGCCCACTCTAGCGTTGACAGCGAAAGAGAGAAGTTGGATGTGACTATGGTAGGAGAGGGAGGTGTCTAATGTGATACCCAGGTATTTAAAGTTTGTAACGTGTTCCAATGGGGCACCTAGTGAGTTCTTAATTAGGAGTGTCGACTTACTATGTGGGCTTTGGTGATGCGCAAAGATCATGGACTTAGTTTTATTACAGTTGATGATCAGGTGGTGTTCAGTGAACCAGTTCTCTAGCTCCCAGAAAAATCCCTGAAGGGCCAGTTGGATGGCGCTTGGTGGAGGGTGTTTCCAATACAGAACCGCATCATCAGCGTAAAGTAGAAGATGACCGCTGTACGCCTTAGGGAGAGAGTTTAAAAAGAGAGTGAAAAGCAATGGGCCAAGTATAGACCCCTGCGGGACCCTAGAGCAAACTGTTTTGGAGGTGTTACCAACTGTCTGTACAAAGGGCCAACAACTTCCTGTTTTCTACTGGTGATGCCTCTCCCTATGCATCCCAGTATCCCCCAGCCCTCCTTACTGCCTTCTCACATTGCTGGCCCACTTTTAGGTCATCTGATATGACTATCCCCAGGTCCCTTTCCATTTTTGTTGTTGTCAGTATCTCACCCACCATTGTGTACTCTTCCCCTGGGTTTTTGTTTCCCAGGTGCATTACTTTGCACCTCTTTGCATTGAATCCAAGCTGCTATACATTTGATATTCCTCCAACTTTGCCAAGTCCCTTTTCATCCTTTCCACCTCACCTTGCGTATCAACCCTGTTGCAGATCTTTGTATCATCTGCAAAGAGACAAACTTTCCCTTCTAGTCCCTCTGTAATGTTACTTATAAGGACATTAAAAAGAACCAGCCCCAGTACTGAACCCTGCGGTACCCCACTAGTAACCCTTCTTTCTTCACTGTGGACTCCATTTACTATTACCCACTGTGTCCTGTTGTCTAGCCAATGTTTTACACAGGCTACCACCCTGGGACCCATTCCCAGGCTGGCTAATTTGTTTATTAATCTTTTGTGTGGGACTGTGTCAAATGCCTTGTTAAAATCTAGGCAGGCCATGTCCACAGCCACTCCCTGGTCTACTACTTTGGTCACTCAGTCAAAGAAATCAATTAGATTTGTCTGACATTACCTTCCTGCGATGAATCCATGCTGCCTTGGGTCCTGTGCCCCACTGGCCTCTACGTACTCAACAATTATTTCCTTCAGCAGTGATTCCATCATTTTCCCTACCACTGAGGTCAAACTGACAGGTCTGTTGTTTCCTGCCTCTGTCTTGCTCCTACTTTTGTGAAGGGGAATCACATCTGCCCTCCTCCAGTCTTCAGGTACCACACCATCCTCCCATGATCAATGCAGGTCATGCAGGAATCTGTGACACTGCATTGTAGCCTGGTAGGGGCTACTGTATATTCTCTCCCCATGGCTGTCAGAACCATAGGGCTGGGGGAGTGGGCGAGCCCCATTATTCTTTTACACTTGTGCCCTTAAAACCTCTCAATCATTAATTGCCCTGTAAAAATTCATTCTGCCATTCTAAGCTCTAGGTGCTCTTTCAAGTATGAGCCCACCCAATTTTTGCAATTTTCCAGCTCCTCTACCCTTCCCCCTATGGACAACATGGTAGGTTCTTGGCTTGAAGGACTGAGCACTGCTTATAGTCACCTACCCAAAAACAAACAGACAAAATTCATGGTCAGTAGTGAAGAACTGAACACAGCACAACTACATCAATTTGCATAACTATAGTCTCTGGCACGTCCGTGAGGTGGACTTTGCTACTCTCAAGACCACTGACTGCTATTTCATGTTGAACATAACAGCTGCAATTTCTTTCTGTAAACATCTGAAGAGATTGAATTGACGGTGATCCATCACCTTGTGAAACAGCTGTTTCTATATAAACCTCGCTTTCTCATAGTAACATAAGGAAAAGACAGTGCTCCCCCATAGAGTGCAGTAATGTAAGAGAGAGGCTGGACCCCCCCTAAAGAATGCAGTAACAAAAGTGGGAGGTAGGACCTTCCCCATAGAATGCACTAACATAAGGGAGGCGCAGGACTCCTCATTAGAATGTAGTAAAATAAGGGAGATGCTGGACCCTTCCACAGAAAGCAGTAACGTAGAAGCTGGACCCCATTAAATGCAGTAATATAAGGGAGAGGCAGCCCACCATAGAATACAGTACATAAGAGAGAGGCAGGATCCTCCATAGGATGCAGTAACATAAGGGAGAGGTAGGACTGCCCCATAGAGTGCAGTAACATAAGTGAGCAATAGGAGTACCCCCCATAGAATGCACTAACATAAGGAAGCAGTAGGGCTCCCCCCATAGAATGCACTAACATAAGGAAGCAGTAGGGCTCCCCCTATAGAATGCACTAACATAAGGAAGCAGTAGGGCTCCCCCCCATAGAATGCACTAACATAAGGAAGCAGTAGAGCTCCCCCCATAGAATGCACTAACATAAGGAAGCAGTAGGGCTCCCCCCATAGAATGCACTAACATAAGGAAGCAGTAGGAGTCCCCCATAGAATGCAGTAACATAAGGAAGCAGTAGGAGTCCCACCCCCATAGAAAGCAGTAACATAAGGGAAAAGTTGGACTCCCCTGCCATAGAATGCAGTAACATAAAAGAGCAGCAGGACTCCCCACCCAATAGAATGCAGAAAAATCAGGGAGCAGTAGGACCCTTCCCCGTAGAATGCAGTGACAGAAGGGAGGAACTGGACTTTCAATTAAATGCATTAATATAAAGGAGGCACAGCACCTACAGAATGCAATAAAATATGGGAGAGGCTGGAGAACCCTACTCGCTACACACACAAAGACATAGAATGCAGTAACACTGGATCAGATGGGATTCACCCAGGGTACTAAAAGAACTTAGGGATGTTCTGGCTACCCCACTGACAGCCTTTTGAAGGGCTGATGTTGTCCATCTAAATAATAGCACCAGGTGGGAGGAGGCTAGCAACTGTATTTATTTATTTATTTAGTTAAACATCAGTTTAGAAACCTTTGAGCCAGAGGCTCATTTACAAAGGTACCTCGTCACAAAGAGGACATCAGAACAGTAGTACAAGGGACACAGTACTTACAAACAAAAAAGTTACAGTTCAATTACAATTTTGTTACAATAGAATACAATCTCCAATGAAGCAAAAGATAACAAAAGGTGCAAAACTTATGGTCGGGGGACAGCTGGTGGGGGTAGAAGGGAGGGAGATAGGGGAGGAGGAATTAGTAGGGAAAGGAAGGGGGGGGGAGCCACTCAGTGAGCATTGTCAAAAAGAGTATATTTTTTTTTTAATTTTTTACACTAGGCTAGCGGCTGTAAGCCAATCAGTGTCACTTCAGAGATGGGCAACTTGATGGAAACACTACTGAAAGAAAGGATGATAGAGTCTCTTGAATCTGATGGGCTGCAACACCACAAACAACATGAATTCACAGGGGTTAGGATGGGGTGCGGGTGGGAGGGGGAGTCATGCCAAACATATTTAATAGATTTCTTTGACTGGGTGGCCAGGGAAATCAATGAGGGTAGAGCAGGGCATGCGGCCTATTTAGACTTTAGAAAGGCCTTTTACACAGCGCTGCATAGAAGGCTGATGAAGAGGTTAACCAACCTATGAGTGGCATCCATAGTGATAAACTGGGTAGGAAATTGGTTAAAGGATAGGAAACATAGGACACTCATTCTGAAGAGGGGAGTGTGAGAAGTGGGGTACCATAGCATGCAGTACTGGAACCAGTCTACTTCAATGTCTTTATAGCAGTTTTATGTGATAAGGGTACATGCAGAAGGGTGAACCCAGAATGGCGAGGAAAGAATGGCAATAGCTGAAATGGCGATTTTGTTTTTTGGGGGGGCTACACCCCCTGCACCCCCCATTACTTATATATTTAATGCCAAGGTCATAGCACCTCTGGGAAGGGGTAAAACCTTTATCACTGTTCTGGTTTCGCCTTTCTTCACTCACAGACCTTGGTGTCACTCTTTTTGTTTTTGCCCTGCTCACTGACTACCCTTTATGTAACCCTCCTACAAATTGGGGTTTACTAAAATGTCTTCCTGGGCTTCCTAATGCCCACTGTCAGAATGGTGTCCTGTGTCTGCAGTAGCTGTATGTGTCTGCATGAGAGTGCTATAGAAAGCCTCTGTGCCTGTCTCTTTAAGAGACCCATTATGCTGTGTTTGAAATTATTCTGGGCTGGGTTCGAGTAGATTAGGGCTTGTGACTGGCCAGGCAAGTGGTATTTCTGCTCTATTCTGCAGTCGCTATATGCGCAGAGGGAGCTCTGTTTGGAACTGTGTTCATTTACTGTTTATCTGCCTTATTAATAATAGTATAGAAGTTCGTTTAACCTGCCTTCTCTTGCAGCTTGAACTTTTTGCATAAGAGCCACCATTTTGGTTCTGGATTGACAGAGTTGGTCCAATCAAACCTCAGGGGACATAAAATGGAGACTGTCCCCAAAGGTCTTGTGGGATTGAAATATGTAGGAATTGTAGTTTTTAAGGTTTGGTGCCTAAATGGACCTGGAGGGGGAGCCCTTGCTGTGAGACAGTTCCCTCAGCCTACCAAACCTTTTGGATCTCAGAGAAAATCCTCTGAACTGCCTACGGCAGAGTCAGTTGTGAGCTGGAGTTTGGAGAATGAACAGCTCGAGTCAGCGAGCAGCTGCTCCTGCGTAGGAGCATGGAAGAATCAGCAGGAAGGCTGCGCTGGCCTCCCTGTCACATCTTCCAGTGAGAAATCCGGTGAATCTGAAAGTTGGACTTGAATCTAATTCCTTTGTTTGAGATCTGAGCCTGAAGAGAAAGAGAGTGATCATTGCCTGAATTTGGGACTAAAGACTTGCCCCAGAAGCGATCAGCCTGCCAGGTACCAAAGTGAGTCACGGATTGAGAGGTTTACGCAGAACTTCTGCTAAATTGCAACCGGACTTTACCCGAACTGCAGCTAAGAGTTGTGTTGCTTATAAGCGTGCTGAATGTGCTGTGTGGATCACGATTTGGTTCCCCACCTTCAAGTGTGTTCTGCTAGCTGGAAGCTGTTCCAGCACTTGCACAGACTAAATCCGAACTGCCTGCTCTGGTCTGTACCCTGCCATCTCAGCCTAGATTGCCGCTCCCATCACAGAGACATTTCCGATGAAAGGCCCGCCCGGGGATTCAGCTCCCTGCACAACACCATCGAACAGGTAGCGACCTCCTCAGTGAGTCATGTGGGCCCTGCTCCCCCTGGCAAACCAGAACACTATCCAGAGGTCTTCATCTCATCAGTCCTGCCTCCTGGTCTGGGTGGCATGAGTACCAAACAGGGTAGCTCCCTGCAACAAAGCTGCAATCATTGTGTGTCATCTGATTTATTTGTTTGGGTTTATTACAACAAGCTGAGCCATCTGGCTTCGGATTACAAATTCTGGGTTGATGTGGATGCTAATTGTTTTCTCTCCTAAGGGCCCCACAAACAACTGCAATGCCGGCCTGCCCTGAGTATTGTTTCAGGCTAGCCTGCTTAACAACTGGGTACCCAGGGTTGTGTGACTGCATACAAGGGACTCACTGTGCATGCATGTTCAGCCTGAATTAATCAGATCTGTCAATCATCCACTAGAGTCATGCCCCACCCTTGTTAGACCCCACTCTGAGAGAGGAGGTTGCCCACCTCCAGGCTGAACTAGCAAGGACTAAGGAGGCCTCCCCCTCCCAAAGAGCACCACTGCCACAACCACTGAGTCAGAGGTTTCAGAGTATGAAGAGCAGTAGGACCACAGTGGGTTCTGGGAGGGTGCGGGTGGTGGACCAGAGGCGAAGCCCCCCAGTTGTACCTCTACACAAATCATATGCCATTCTGGCAGAGCAAGGTTCCTCTATGATGGCACCCTCAGTGGAGACCCAGCAGAATGCTGAGGACATCCACGAGGGAGACCCACAAAAGGGTGGCAAGGGACACCACAGGGGAAGGAAACAGCTACTGATAGGGGACTCAATTGTTAGGGGGGTAGAACTGGGGAAGGGAGAGAAGGAAGTAAGCTGCCTGCCTGGTGCCATGGCTTGGAGGGACAAGAAGCGAATCCTCACAATTGTAGAAGCAGCATCACAGGAGAGAAAACTAGATATCATTGTCCACCTTGGGACAAATGACCCAGCTAGGCTGGGATCAGTGTAGCAGAATGAATTTGTGGAGTTGGGGAGGGGCTCAGATGGGTAGCAAGCACAGTAACCTTCTCAGAGGTGCTACCAGTCCATGGCAGGAGTGAGGCTAGGGTACTGCACACCATGCAGTTTAATGAATGGTTGCAAAACTGGTGCAGAGCACAGGGCTTTGGCTTCATTGGGGACTGGGGTCCACCTGGAGATAAAGGTCTATACTGGTATGACGGTCTGCATTTGTCCACAAAGGAACCAAGCTCCTAGGTGACAGGTTTAAATGATTCCTTGGCAAGCTTTTAAACTAGATAAGGGGAGGTACTGATAAAAGGCAGGAAAAGTCAAGCCTCCACACAAAAACATGGCAGGTGTGGTAAACACTGAGGTACAGAGCTCAACACAGAGCAGGACGGGGTAAATGGTAAATAGATAAGAGCAATAAGAGCAGGGATGGGGAAAAGGATAAAGCCAACATTAAATGGAGGGCAATGACTACCAATGCCGTAGTCTGGGAAACAAGCTTGAGCTAGTAACTTGATGGAAGATGAACAATTGGATATTGTGGTAGTCACAGAAACATGGTACACAGAGAACCATGAATGGGATGTCAACATACCAGGGTACACAATCTACAGAAGGGACAGGGAAGGTAAAAGAGGAGGTGGAGTAGCTCTATACATAAGGGAAGGGATCAAAGCTACAGAACTAAAAAGTAAAGGGGAGGACAAGAGGCACTCTGGGTCACCTTGGAGATGGGAATGGAATTGCAATCCGCACAGGGGTTGTATACAGACCCCCGTCTCAAGGGGAGGAAATGGACAAGAAAATGATAGAGGACATTCTCAAAATGGCTGAAAAAGGGGAGACACTGTTGATGGGGGACCTGAATATGCCAGATGTTAACTGGAGGACATGTACTGCAGCCACATCCAAGAGCAGGGTCATTCTCGATGCCCTGCAGGGGGCAGACCTTAGACAGCCAGTGCTGGAACCCATTCGGGAGGGAGCAATGCTAGACTTGGTACTCTCAAATGGAGAGAGGATCACAAATTTAGAAGTCAGTAGACAACTGGGAACAAGCGACCACTGCACAGTGTGCTTCACAATGAGCACAACCATGGAGATAAGCCATGCAAAAACAAGGATACTGGACTTTAGAAGGGCTGACTTTGGCAAAATGGGTGAACACCTGAAGAATGCACTAGCAAATGGCCAAATAGGAGGGTGGAAGAACAATGGAGAAAATCAAACTGCCATCATAGAGGCAACAAGTCTTGTGTAAACAAATAAAGAAAACAAACCGGAGTAAAACCACTATGGTTCTCAAAAGAGGTGGCAGGGAAGGTTAAGGAGAAAAGGCTGCATTCAAAAAGTATAAGGAATCACAGAGGGAGCACGACAGGGAACTGTATCAATTAAAGCAGAAAGAAGTAGGAAAGGCAGTCAGAATAGCAAAGGCACAAACCAAGGAAAAAATAGCCAACTCGGTCAAAAAGAGGGATAAAACCTTTTATAGGTACATTAGGGAGCATAGAAAGGTTAAGGGAGGGATAGTGAAGATTAATAAAGGAGAGGGGAGGTGGGCAGAGGGAGACAGTGAAAAGGCAGAGATACTGAATGAATACTTTTGCTCAGTATTCACAAAAGAAGATGAGGAGCAGTTACCTAAACCAGATAATAGAAGCACTCTGGGTAGGGGGGTTGACACCAGTCCATTCACAGAAGAAAGAGTCCTGAAAGAACTCCTAAAACTCAAGGTGGACAAAGCAATGGGGCCTGACGGGATTCACCCCAGAATCCTAAAAGAACTAAGGGGGGACCTAGTGACACCACTGACCACACTTTTTAACAAATCATGGCAGGATGGGGTGGTACCTGAGGACTGGAGGAGGGCAGATGTGATTCCACTTTACAAAAGTGGGAGCAAGGCAGAAGCAGGAAACTACAGACCTGTAAGTTTGACCTCAGTGGTAGGGAAAATGATGGAATCACTTCTGAAAGAAAGAATTGTTGAGTACCTAGAGGCCAGTGGGGCACAGGACCCAAAGCAGCATGGATTTACAGCAGGAAGGTCATGTCAGACTAATCTAATTGATTTCTTTGACTGGGTGACCAAAGTAATAGACCAGGGGAGGGCTGTGGAATGGCCACCTAAACTTTAGCAAGGCATTTGACACAGTCCCACACAAAGATTAATAATCAGTTAGCCAGCCTGGGAGTGGGTCCCAGGGTGGTAGCCTGCAGTAACTTGCTGCACAACAGGACACAGAAGGTAATAGTGAATGGAACACATTCCAAAGAAAGGGGGTTACTAGTGAGTACCTCAGGGCTCAGTACTAGGTCCAATCCTCTTTAACATCTTTATAAGTGACATTGCAGAGGGTCTGGAGGGAAAGGTATGCCTCTTTGCAGATGACACAAAGATCTGTAACAGAGTTGATACACAAGAGGGGGTAGAAAAGATGAGAAGGACTTGCAAGGTTGGAGGAATGGTCAGACATATGGCAACTTAGATTCAATGCAAGAAGTGCAAGTAATGCACCTGGGAAACAAAAACCCAGGAGGAGAGTACACAATAGCAGGGGAGGTACTAACAACAACAAAAATGGAAAGGGACCTGGGGGTAGTCATATCAGATGACCTAAAGGTGGGTAAGCAATGTGAAAAGTCAGTAAGGAGAGCCAGGGGATACTGGGATGCATAGGAAGGGGCATCACAAGTAGAAAAAGGGAAGTGGTTATCCCTCTATACAGACAGTTGGTGAGACCCCATCTGGAGTACTGTGTGCAGTTCTGGAGACCTCATCTATGCAAGGACATAGACAGGATGGAAGCAGTCCAGAGGAGGGCAACTAAAATGGTGCAGGGTCTATATCAGAAACCATATGAAGAGAGACTGAGAGAGCTTAATATGTATACCCTTGATGAAAGGAGAGACGGGGGACATGATAGAAACATTCAAGTACCTCAAGGGAATCAACAAAGTCCAGGAGGGTAGCATCTTTCAGAAAAAGAGATGTGTAAGAACAAGGGGGCACAGTTTAAAGCTAGAGGGGGGACGGCTCAGGGGTAATGTGAGGAAATTATTTTTCACGGAGAGAGTGGTGGATACATGGAACAGCCTTCCTGAGGAGGTCGTTGGGTCTAAAACAGTGGGGGAATTCAAACATGCATGGGACAGACACAAAGCAATTATACTGGGGGGTTGCAGAAAGCAGGCTGTTGGTTAACTAGAATCTGCAGCTTATCCAGTAGGTAGGGAAATGGGCAGACTGGGTGGGCCAAGTGGTCCTTATCTGCCATCAAAGTCTATGTTTCTATGTTTCTATGTTTATTGTTCACTTCCCCCTGAATAAATCAGATGTTGTTCTTTCTGCATTTAACCTGGCTAGTGTGTACCTTTTTGGTGGGGGTCTTGTACTGTCATTGAACTGTTGCATTTCAGGCCTTACTTTACAGGGGGCCTCCAGGACAGCTGCAGAGGATCCAGCCCTGGTGGTAAGTGCAAGGGTATGTGAGCAAGTAATTATTGCTGTATGGTACATGTGAATGTTTTGCTGCTATACTGTTTAGGCCACTAAAGGGGTTGGTGGGGGATACAGCATCCTGGAGAGCTATACCAACAGCAGTTATGCTATCCCAGAACCATTCCTCTGAGTGGAGGTACCCGTTCAATGAGCACAGGCCCCTCAACCTGCGCCTAGTCATGTAGGCAGGGGTAGTAGCCCTTAGAATAGCACCTCCTAGGGGTTGCATTTATAAGGGACATTACAGAACAGCTGGAAGGGAAGGTATGCCTTTTTGCAGAAGATACCAAAATCTGCAATAGGGTGGACACCCAGGAAGGGGTGGAAAAATATGCGAAGATCTTGGAAAACCCGAGGGATGGTCAAAAACATGGCAGTTGGAGTTCAGTGCCAAAAGGTGCAAAATAATACACCCTGGACATAGATACCCCAGCGTTGAGTATATAATGGGGGAGGAGTACTAACAGTTACTAGGCAGGAAAGAGACCACTGGATAATCATATCTGAGGACCTCAAGGTGGTACAGCAGTGTGCCAAGACAGTGGGTAAGGCTAGTGGAATACTGGGTTGCATAGGAAGGGATATGTCTAACAGGAGGAGGGAGGGAGGTGGTATTGTCATTCTTGTTTTTTTTTTTTGTCATTACATCGCTCGCTGGTGCAGTCACACCTGGAATACTGTGCTCAGTTTTGGAGACTGCACCTCAGAAAGGACACAGACAGGATAGGTGGGCCAGAGGAGTACAACTAAAATAGTGCATGGTTTGCATGAGAAGTCCTACAAAGAGAGAGAGATTGCAAGATCTCAACCTGTACATCCTGGAAGCAAGGGGAGAGATAAGGGGATATGCAAGTGACCTACATGTACTGCTGTTACACAACAGCAGACCAAGGGATGAACCAGGTAATCATCGTCCGGCAAGTCTCACCTCCATAGTGTGCCAACTCATGGAAATGATACTAAAGGAATAGCTGGTGTTGTACCTCAGTGCTCCCAGATCAGGCAAAGCATTTTCCTGTAGTGCACCCTAATTTTCCCTGTATTTTCACTGTAAAACTGGGATGAAATTCCTGTAGATTTTCCTGTATGCACAAATCAATGTAAGTATGCAATTGGTGTCATTGTGCCAGTCAATAAAATCACTAGGACAAGTGTTCAGGCTCTTTTATGTGTTCTTATTTTTTTTAAATATAAAAAATCACCTACAACGTATCACATAACTACTCTACAACTATAAGAACTTTATATGTAACAATATAATACCATCTTGAGGTTCTGGGGAAATACTGGAACCTATAAAGCTCAGTTCTCAAGGTTCACATGTCTCCAGAACCTCCTGAAGGTATTATAACTTTGTAATAATACAGTCCCTTATACAGTATTCTATTTATAGTATGAAATGCCTTAACTTCAAATTCATCCCTTAATCACAAACTGATACATTTTGTGTTCTGCTCACAATGCATGAAAGGGGCATAGGGATGCACAAATTGCGCATACCCCAACCCTCGCCCCTGCAGCCCACTGACAGGTGCGCCCATACCGGCATTCACCAATGCCAATCACCTATCCATGGCTCCTCCTTCAATGTACAGGACTCTGCAGGGTGGCCGGAGGAGGAGTCGTCCCAGGCAGACACCCAATGGGATGCCCCCCGAGACCCATAGTGGATCTCACACGTAGGGTGGCATGGGTCTGGGGCCGTGCATGCTGACAGCACGCATCCAGACCAGTGCGGCACCCTCCAGTCCCAGTGCTGCCTCACATAAATTTTCTGGGTGCTCGCCCATCCAGATGCCCCTTCCACCTCCTGCTGCCCAGCAGTCAGGAGCAGCACAGTGTGCCCTTTCTTGGTCCCCCGGTGACCGAATGCCTGTGTTCATGGGGGCATGCTGTGGGTTATGGCAGGGTCTCCCTAGTGTACCCTGAACCACCCTCTGTGCCCATGTAGCCAGCACTATGTGGGTTAATGAATACATGTATTACTGGCACACCCCTGGAACGTCCCCATCGTGGAACTGTCTGCAGACATGGGGAATTGGGTGCAGTGGGTCTGCATATGCCCCCTTCATGCGTTCCATGCAGGGGGCACGGGGGTGTGGAGTAGCTACTCACCCCAGATACGCGTACACAGCCACTCCACACCAGTCGTGCACTGGGCCTACAGCTCTGTGTACCTGTAGCGCTCCATTAATAAACATTGTTTCAGTGTATTGTTGTGTTTTTCATTAGCACGCTTAAGCATCCCCCTACACACACACACACACACACACACACAGCTTTGTGCACCAAACTCTGAGGTAAAAACAAATATTCCCTTTTTTCATTTATTTTACTAACCTTAGGCCAGACCAGGGTCTATGGGTCCCTTCTGCTCTCACACATATAATTCATAACTCCTGCTTATCTTGATGAAGACACCCCCATACCTTTCCTAGGCTCACAATTAAACAGAAACATTGTCTAATTTTTTTTCAAATAACCTCAACCTCTAGGCTGGTCAGAAGAAGTGCTGCCTTAGTGATCTTTTTAAAAACACAACTCTGCTCTGTGCACCAAACAAGCCAAGTAGCACTTAAGCACTCTTTGTGTCCCTGTCACCCTTTAAAACCCACCATCATCAAGTCTCTTTTGTCTGGCTCACTTTTTGCACTTCATGTGTTTAAAATAGAAAAATTTGCAAAACAGAAGGTTTGTTTGCCTTGGTGGCTTGGGGCACTGCTTCCCTCAAGCAACACTTAAGCACTCTTTCTTGCAACCCCCCCCCCCCCAAGCATAACACCATCAAGTGGTCAGTCTTTTGTCTGATTCATTTTGCACTTAAAATGAGTTTAAAATAGACTAACCTGAGGCTGCCCACAAGAAGGCTTATTTACCTTCAGTGGCTTAGGCTCTGCTAGTCCAGAACAGTGGCATTTGACATGCAGCTCAGCTGACTCAACGGTGTTGCTGTTTTGAGTGGGGCCACATGGCAGGTGTTTGGATCATGCAGCAGCTCACTGGTTCCTGATCAGAAGATCTGAATTCATCCTCAAAAAGATGTACTGCCAACATATTACCTTACCACCCCAGAGAAACACAGGCTGCAAATGGACCAACAGAATTGCTTAGTGTAGCAAAGTCAGCAAACTGAGCACCAATTGGAGGGCTCTGTCTGGATTGTGGCAGCCATGAGATTCATAGTGGGCATTTTCCCGTAGTGTTTGTCCGTTTCCCCTGATATTTTAAAAATAAAAGATTTCCTTCCCGTATCCCGTTTTTGTAGTAAAAATCCCTTAAAATACAGGAATCCCTGTAGATCTGTGAGCACTGCATACCTGGAGGACAACAGCCTCTGGGATGTGAGGCAGGATGTTTTTTTTTTTTTTTTGGGGGGGGGGGGAGTCCTGCCAAACAAACCTGATACAGTATAATGACTGGGTGACAGGTGAGCTGGATAAAGGTCATGCAGTGGATGCTCTTTACTTTAGAAGACCTTCGAGTCTGTGCCTCTTGGGTGGCTTGGGGGGGAGCTACCTGGTGTAGGGGTAGGGGCAAAAATGATGAACTGGATTACAAGCTGGCTGAGTGGGAGGCTGCAGTGGGTGGTGGTGGGAGGGAAGCTCTCAAGTCTGAAGCCAGTGATGAGTGGGGTGCCACAGGGCCCTGTACTGGGACCAGTATTATTTGGGCTCTTCATATTAGACATTGCACATGGGGTGGTGAGCTGGGTAAGTCTGTTCACAGATGACACCAAAATGGGAGCAGTGGTGGATGAAGAGGAGAGATGGAAGCAGCTGCAGGGGGACCTAACCTGGGGTTCAATCAAAGAAGTGTAAGGTTATTCACTTTGGGGCAAAGAACCCAATGAATGAATACCGGCTAGGGGGGTTAAGCTGGGAATCACTGAGGAGGAGAAGGACCTAGGGGTAATGGTAATAGGGACCATGAACAACACTGCCCAGTGCAGAAGAGGGGCTGCAAAACTAACAAAATGCTGGGGTGCATTGTGAGGGTTTTTTCATCCTGGTGAAGAGAGGTGATCTTGCCCCTCTACAGGTCACTGGTAAGGCTGCACTTGGAGTATTTTGTGCAGTTTTGGAGGCCATACCTGAAGCGTGATATCAGGCTACTGGAGGGGGGTGCAGAGGAGGACAACAAAGATGATATGTGGAATGGAGGGGAGAGACTGAGAGTAGGCTGGGAGACCTGAATATGTACACCTTGGAGGCTGTCACCCAGCCTCTCACCATTTGGAATAGCATTAAACTCTATGCAGTTACTCTGCCATAGTCTATCAATGGATGTGGAGGTTTCCAGGGGTGTGTTACCTAGGGCAACCGATTGGAAATAGCTTAGTATTCAATTACAGCTGCTCAGTTTTTTTCCCCTATTTGTCTAATTGTCATGTAATTGCTCTTTAATGCCTAATGATCAGGCCTCTGTAACCACTGAATATGTGTATTGTCTTATTGCCCACCCTGACGTGGAACCTTTGTAAAAGAGCTCACGCTCAAAGGTCTTTCCGATATACTAATTAAACAATTAAACAGAAAGGATGGGGGGGCATGATAGAGACTTTCAAGTATCTGAGGGGAATCAATAAGGATGAGGCAGACAGGGTATTTAAGCTAAGGAGGGGGAGGGACATCAGGGGGGCACAGGCTAAGAATAGATGGGGGAAGATTTAGGAGGGAAATGAGGAGACACTATTTCACGGAGAGGGTGGTAGCAAAATGGAACATACCATCAGAATGGGTGGTATGATGTAAATCTGTGAACAGCTTTAAAAAGCATGGGACAGGGAGCAGGGGAGAGTGAGGGTGGGGGAGGTAGGGGCGGCAGTGGGATGACAAAGGAGAGGTGGGGTGGGGCAGCTGCAAACTAGGGGTGCTAGCTGCACACTCAGACATAGATAGACCCGTTGGTCTGTTTCTGATGGCACATTTATATGTTTGTATGTTCATAAGTAACTGAAAGGGTTGAATAGGAGGCAAATCTCTTTCAAATAAGAACATGCACCACGACCAAGGGGCATGCAATAAATCTGGGGGAGGGGAAGTCAAGAGTGATGTTAAATTTTTTTCACTGAAATGGTAGTGGATGCTTTGAATAGCTTGCTAGTGGAAGAGGTGGAAGCTAGAAGAGTGGGGGACTTCAAGCATTCATGGGTTAGACATAGGGGAATATTAGACAGGATACAGGTAGGTGGGAGGGTCAACAGAGATGAAAGAGGGTTTGCGGAGACAGAATAAGTGGGAACATCTGGGCAGACTAAGTGGGCTAAGAAGTCCTTTTCTGCCATCAAATTGTGTTTATTTGTTTCTGTGACACCACCTGACATTTGGTGCTATGCACGATGCGGGCAGGGTTAAGTGAAAAATATGCATACCCCGCCCACATAGCTGTGCACCCAAGGACAGATGCGCTCATGCCAGTATGCACAACTGGTGCCCATCTGTCCACGGCTCCCCCCCCCCGGTGTGCAGGACTCCACATGGTAGCCAGGGGTGGAGTCACAGTCCCGTGCGGGCATACAAGGGGATGACGTCCCGGGCCCACAGTGGATCCCTCATGCAGTGAGGTGTGAGTCCGGGGTAGTGCATGCCTACCACAGGCACCCTGACCTGCACAGCATGTCACCTGCAGCCAGTCTGGCCACTGGCCCAGCCCTAGGCATGCAGCATCCTCCCAGTGCCCTGACAGACATGGCGTATAGACCCCGGCCCGCACCCCCTTAACTGCAGCTGTGCCCCACCCCATTGTGGCCACACCCCGAGCTCCACGTAGGTGGGCAATGACACAGTCCCCCCCCCGCACAATACAATCCCAGTGCCGCCGCTTAGGCACTGTGTTGGGTACACATCCATCCTGCTGCCCCTGCCATCTCCGACTGCCTAGTGGGCAGGGGCAGCACGATAAACTCTGTCATGGTCTCCCCATGTCCAGCGGGTGCTGTCCATGGGGGTGCGCAGTGAGTTATGGCAGGGTCAGCCCTGGCATAGCCTGCACCCCACTGCACCCCCCTGCGTGAAGCACATTGCAGCTTTGAGCATGCCATGTAGTGCTGGCACCCCCCCAGACCACTCCTGGTGCATTGCTGTCTGTGTGGCCAGGGGTTAGGGTGCGTATCAAGTGCACGCCCCCTTGGTGAATGCTGCGTGGGTTCCCCTCCATGGCATTCACGCATATGATGCCAACATGCCTGGTTTCCACGGGTGCATTGGCATTGTGTATAGCGCCCAAAGAATGCAGTAACATAAGTAGTAATAAAATATGTTCACTAATGCAGGAAAAATATCCTGTTCAGCATAGCTCAGTTTCAATGGTTTCCCAGAAGAGAGGGGTATGATCCCTCCTTCCCCATTGAGTGCACTAACATCAGGGAGAAGCAGGACCCATCCTCCCATAGATTGCAGTTACATAAAAGGAAGTCAGGACATTAACCATAGAATGCAACAAGATCAGGAAAAGCAGGACCCCCATAGAATACAGTCACACATGGAAGAGACAGCCACCATAGAATGCAGTACCATAAGGGAGAGGTAGGCCCCCTCACACACATAAATATAGACTACAGTAACATAAGGGAGGAGCTGAACCCCTTCCCCAGATACAAACACATGGTGCAAGAAAAAGCCCCCCCATAAAATGCAGTAACATTGGAGAGATAGGAACCCCCCAATAGAATGCAGTAATATGAGAAATGCAGAAGCCCCTCCCCCATAATCAGATGTTGCATTGCATGATATGGTTATCCTAGGTCAATAGATTCTAAAATAGCAAAAAGCTGCATATAGCAAATTGCTTTTTAGAATTGGGATCCATTGTCTCCAGTGCTGCAGTCTGTGTAATTCTACTGGAAACCAATGTTTTTTAAAATATGTGAGTAAGCAAAACAATTTGCACAGTAACCAGTAAGTGATGGTGGCACACCACATTCTCTTTAATCAACTGCATTTCTAGTAAACTGACATTTCAGTTCTGAGTTGTGATTGGGTAGCTCACACCGACTGACAAAAATGACATTTATTTATATAGTTCGAAATTATGAGTGTTGTAATTTCTTCTTTCCCACTCCACAGAAACCTCCTGCTTGATAAACACAGGACTGTGTTGGGCCCCTGTCTGCCCATCATTCTGATGTCCCATTAAATATTTTTCTCCAGTCCTAAAATGTAACAGCCAGAGTCTGTGTTCCTCACACACCGATGGGACTCCATTTTCAGAAAAAGTTTGCCATGGACACTTAATGGGTAAAGCCCATTAGAATATTGTAGCTAACTGGGCATTTCCAGCTACATGCTTAGAGACTGTATACAGATATTAGGTAAGAAGGAAGTCAGAGGTTTTATCATTAACTCGGATCCAAGTGGGTGAGCTCTGCCTGTACAGGAAGGGGATCAGTTTTCAGACTAACCTGCCAAGTGACGATACCGACAGAAACAGGCTTATTCTATGACACAGAGTACTTCACATACACACAGACACACAGATGGATACATACATACATACATACATACTATACATGCAAACATACATACACCCACATACTTATACACAGGGGCATCATTTAGGGGTAGCCAGGGGTTGGGGTTGAGACACCCCCACACACACACAGTTACAGTACACACACAAATGAGCCTGTTCACCGACGACTCCAAACTAGCAGTGGTGATGGTTAGCAAGAAGGGGTGGAGGGCATTCCAGGAGGACTTGGAGAAGCTTGAAAGCTTGTCACACAATTGGTAGCTGATGTTTAACACTAGAAAGTGTAGCATACTTCATTTGTGTGTTAGGAATCCTGGGTATGATTATCATTTGGGGGCAGCTTACAGTCTCCAGAGAGGAATAGGATCTGGGAGTGGTAACAGATGCCAAAATTAACAACTCAGAGCAGTGCAGGAGAGCAGCTGCAAAGGCAAATAACATGTCTGAGTGTATTGCTAGGGGGATAACATCTGGGAGAAGGGAGGTTCTACTGTCACCTCACAACTCCTTGGTGAAGCCACACCTGGAGTACTGTGTGCAGCTCTGGTGCCTTCTCTTGAGGAATATAATTATTCTTCTGGAAAGGTTCCAGAGGAGAGCCTCGAAGATAAGTGATGGTCTGGGGGAAAGGTCCTACAAAGTGAGACTTAGGGAGCTGAACATGTACTCCCTGGCGGACAGAAGGGGCAAGGGGGGACATAATAGAGGTCTTTAAATATTTGAAGTGGATCAATAGGGTATTCACAAAGGGTTTGCTCAAACTGAAGGGGGATGGGACAACAAGGGGCCTACATCCTTAAACTAGTAGTGGGGAAGTTCAAAGAAGAAGTAAGGAGACATTACTTTATGGAGAGGGTGGCTGTACCTTGGAACGTGCTACCAGAAAAGATGATGACAAGGGAATCAGTGGGAGAATTCAAGAGGGGTTGGGATTGGTACATGGGAAAGGTACAAGTAGGGAGGGAAGTGAACAGCAGGGGAGCCCTGGGAAAAGAACCTGAGAGCAAGAGAATCAAAAGGGGAAGGGACAGCAGCAGTGATATAACTGTGAACTGCATCTTGCGCAGATGAGATAGACTATTAGGCCTAATCTGACAGTAACTTAGTATGAGAGTCTGAGTATGTTAGCACACCTAAATATTTACATACAAACACCCAATTACAGTACTTAACTTGCATAAATACAGTACATGCTCGCACCCAAATACTTCCATACATACATACATATATAAATCTGTGCATACAGAGACACCCAAATGCTTACATACATACATACATGCTCACAGCCAGATACATATATAGATATATAAAGCTATGTATGTGTATATATATATATATACACACACACACACACACACACACACACACACACACACACACACACACACACACACACACACACACACAGTTGCAGCAATTGGCAAGGTCAGATATTCCTGGAATTTCCGTGATATCTACTGGGAAACTATGTCTGCAGTACCACTGTTGGGCCAACAGAGATAATCTCTTTAGAAATCTCACAAAATATCTGGTAATATCTGACCGTGTCTATTTCTGCAATGGTATTTTCATACATGCATGCACACACCCAAATAAATACATACATAACTTCTGTATATACATACATGCATGCACAACCCCAAATACCTACATACATACTGTATATACATACATTCATATACATACTCAAAAACATGCCTTCAATTATTTGTGCTTCTAAAAAGATGAGCTACAAGACTGAAGCAGGTCAGTTGCTAATATCCTAAAACCGAGAAATGGCTAATTTTTCAGGGCATTAACTGCACAGAAAGCATCATTAAAGGGCTAATTCTTAATGGTCTGGATAAAAGTGCTATGTGCCCTCTAAGTCTGGTACCAATATGAGAAACGACTCTATGGTCCTTAGTTTATTTAAATAAGAGGTACACTCTGATGTATGCCTTCTCAGAGGCTCTGTATATTGTTTTCTATATGAAAAACAATAAACACAAAGTTGAAATACATACATACATACAGGCATGCATACATACATACATACATGCACCCAAAGGCATATGTACAGTGTATACACTCTGAAGTCTGTACATACATGTGTATTAGGGTGCCATAATATTGGCAGTGTGTTTGAGTCTCCATGTGTATGACTGTGATGCCCTGATCTTGGCAGTGTGTGAGTGTGTGTGTGTGTTTGGGCATGCCCGCATGTGCTTGGATGCATTTTGGTGTGTATATGGTGCCCTGATGTTGGTACTATGTGCATGTGGGGGGTCTGATGTTGGCATTGTGTCTGTGTTATATGGGGCTCCCTAATGTTGCACCATGCATGTGCAGGGAGCTGAATTTGACACTGTGCATGTGTGTGTGGGGGGGTTTGATGTTAGCTCTGTGTCTATGTGTATGGGGGCTCCCTGAAGTTGGTACCATACATGAGTATGGGAGGGTGCTGTCAGCACTGTGTCTGTGTGGGTACTGGGACTCCTTGAAGCTGGTACTGTGCATGTGTGTGTGGGAGGCTGCTGTTAGCACTGTCTCTGTGTGGGTACTGGGACTCCCTGAAGTTGGTACTGTACATGTGTATGGGAGGGTGCTGTCAGTACTGTGTCTGTGTGGGTACTGGGACTCCCTGAAGTTGGTACTGTACATGTGTGTGGAAGGCTGCTGTTAGCACTGTGTCTGTGTGGGTACTGGGACTCCCTGAAGTTGGTACTGTACATGTGTGGGAGGCTGCTGTTAGCACTGTGTCTGTGTGGGTACTGGGACTCCCTGAAGTTGGTACTGTACACGTGTATGGGAGGGTGCTGTCAGCACTGTGTCTGTGTGGGTACTGGGACTCCCTGAAGCTGGTACTGTGCATGTGTGTCGGGCTGAAGTTGGCATAGTGTATATATGTATGGGGGGAGTCCCTGAAGTTGGCACTAGGCATGTGTGGGGGGCTGAAGCTGGCAATGTGCATGTGTGTGGGGGCTGATGTTAGTATTGAGCCTGTGGTATTATGGTGGCTCCTGATGCTGGTACAGTGTATATGTATATGTGGGGGTGAAGTTGGCATTGTGCATGTATGAGGAGGGCTAACATTGACACTGTGCATGTGTCGGGGAGGGCTAACATTGACACTGTGCATGTGTGGGGAGACTGATGTTACCTCTGTGTCTGTGTGTTTGGGAGCTCCCTGAAGTGGCATTGTGCATGTGTGGGGGGGGGCTGATTTTAGCACTGTGTTTCTGTTTATGGAGGCTCCCTGAAGTTGGCAATGTACATGTAAGTGGGGCTGATGTTAGCACTGTGTATGTTTATGGGGGCTCCTTGAACTTGATGTTGTACATCTGTGAGGGTAGCAGAAGCTGACATTGTGCATGTGTGGAACCTGATGCTGGCACTCAGTGCATGTGTAGAGGGCTGAACTTGATACCATGCATGTGTGGGGATGGCTGATATTAGTACTGTACCTGTATGTATGAGGGCTCCCTGAAGTTGCACTGTGCATGTGTGAGGTCAGGATGAATTTGGCACTATGTCTGTCTGTATGGGGGATCCATGAAGTTGGTACTGTGCATGTGTGGAGGGCGTAAAGTTGTCACTGTGTATAGGGGGTGCCCTGATGTTAACATTGTATATTAATTTGTAGGGGGCCTGATGTTGACACTTTGTGCATGTGTGGGGGCCTGATGTTGGCATTTTGTCTGTTTTTATGGGGGTATCTTAATGTTGATACTGTGTGTGTATAGGGTGCCATAATGTTGTTTTGTGTGTGTGAGTGTGTGTGCATTCCCTAATGCTGGTTCTGTGAGTGTGAGGCTGCCCTGATTCTGGTACTATGTGTGTGTGTGTTTGTATGGTGGAGCACTGATATTGACACTGAGTGTGTGGGTGCCCTGATGTTTGCAGTGTGTGTGTGTGTGTGTGTGCGCTTGAGTGCATGCATGCATATGTGTGTTGTTCTTATGTTGGTTGTGTGTGTGTGTGTGTGTGTGTGTGTGTGTCACTACTTGCATGTGTGTATGTCAGTGTGTCTATGTGTTTGAGTGCGTGCATGCATGCATGTGTATGTGTGTTCTCCTTATGTTGTGTGTGTGTGTGTGTGTGTGTGTGTGTGTGTGTGCACGCATGTGTATGTATGTTCTCCTTATGTTGGTACTGTGTGTGTGTGTGTATGTGCACGTGTGTGTGTGTGCATTTTTTTCCTATGTTGGTACTGTGTGTGCGTGACTATGGAGGTGCCCTAATTTTGGCACTGTGTGTGTGTGTGTGTGTGTGTGTGTAAATGGGAAGGGTGCCATGATGTTGGTACTGCATAGACTCAACTCCACTGCATCTCCATCTCTGTGGTGGCGCAGTTACCCTTTTAAGAAGCTGCGGACACTTCTGGGAAAACTTGGGAAAACATAATATTTAGGCAGAAATCAGCTTGTATGTCATTTACTTTCTATAGATTTCCCTCCTCTTATTTATTACTGAGTAAGTTCCCTCAAAAGCAGGATCTCTATCCTTTAGAGTTACTCTGTCTCTACAGCATATTCTCTACTTGAAATCATAGTGCTCTGTTGTGACATAACTGCTGGTTACCACGGGAATAACTGTTATGTTACAAGCAGAGTAATATGACATCAGGTTGGGAATAAGCAACAGGAGCTGATTAGCCCTCACAGAAGAAGGACCCTGGGCTCAATTTTCTGAGCCCCAAGAATGCCGCAGTCCCCTGGTGTGCCAATCGTTTGGCATGGGACTTGCGGTATTCTCCCGACCATCGACCAGGATTTTCAAACCTGAGTGGCAAATGCCACAAGTTAGAGCAGCTTTTCTCTGGTCTAACTTGCACCATTTGGGGGGCCCTTTTTATGAGGCTTACACCAAATCCTGGTGCAATCTGCCATAACGTGTGGAAACTGTCACAACTGCGCCTGATGCACTAAAATTGGGTGCAGGTGCATCAAAGGAGTTTGGCACAGCCACACCAAAAGATGGGGTTAATGCAGGGCTTGATGGAAGCCCTGCATCACCCTTTGAAAATCATACCCTGAGTTTTATGCATATGATTCAATAATAAATAGTAGAAAGAAGATATGCAGAGCTCATGGAAAATATTTATTTTTATTTATTTACTTAGTTTTTGTTGCCCGGGTAAGTGCACTAGACAAATTCTGCCTATTTTCAGGCATGACCCAGGGAAGGGGGATACAGATGAATGCCAACTGACTGAACCAGATTAAGCTGATGGTGGTATTTTTAGTGCATGGGGGGAAATTTGGCCAGGACACCAGGGAAATTCCCTACTCTTTTCGAGAAGTGCCATGGGATCTTTAACATCCTCCTGAACTAAGACCGGAACAGGCAGATGGGACCTCGGTTTAATGTCTCATCAGAGTGACGGCACCTCAGGAGTGCAACACCCCATCCTCATGCTACACTGCAGTGTCAGTATTGGGATGTTAACCCAAGTGCCTGGTGTGGGGATAGAGCCCCTAGCCTTCTGATCTCACGGCCTCAGAGGTGAATGTGCTACCTGCTGAGCCACTGGCACTGACATAATATAAATTGCCTTGTGCCCAACTATTATGTTTTATGTACAGTAGTTATCCTGGAGTCGGTGTCTCTTTAAACCCAATGTTTAGCTGGCTAGTAGAGAAGTAAGCAGTAGAGGAACCTGTTGTTTGGAGGCTGTGCGGTTACTATATGACTTTAGTAGAAGGAAGTGTGTCTTGTCTTCAGGTAGGACATTTTATAATGGTATGTATTCATGTGCCTTTTTTATGTAAAATGTTGCAATCTGTGTTTAAGGATACCATTAAAAGGGAACCTTGGCTCCGTGGCTGTTACCATCACATTTTATTCTGTTTTTAAATAAAATATAATCAAATTTGTAAGGTAGCAGATGGTCATAGAAAGAAGTGACATTACTGCAGGAAGTAGTCATGTTTTACTGTATTTATACTGAAAATACTTAATTAAACACTGTCAGATTGTAGAACAGCCACAAAAGTAATTTATGTTGGAAAATGCTAGAAAAAGTCTGCAGTAAACAAAAGGCAGCTCAGAGTTTTCTCTGGCTAAGTTTCATGCTTTCATTTATTTCAGGGGCTTTAATTAGGAACAGAGGACTGTGCAGTACATCACAGAAACAAGCAGATACCGAGTTGGCTTGAGCCCTAGATGTTAACAGTTTGGAGTCCCACATCAACTCTCCGATGTGCCTTTTTCCCATAGCAAGGGTGAAACATTTCAGTGCTACAGGCAGCTTGGATTTTGGATTAACCCTACAATAACGTTTTAATAAGCCTGTTGCATTTTCTTCATGAGTGTTTTATTTAGTATGTATGTTTTCTTAAAAAATGGTAATGGTTATTCCTGCTTCCTGATTGGCTATTAGCATTCTATTGCCATGCAATCATCTGTTCAAGTGTCAGATGTGGGAGCCTGTGAATGACTCAACACCCATCAGTATCATTGTGCCAGCTGACTGACAGACTAAGCAGCAGTCAGTTTTCCTCAGTAGCCCTGACTGAATGCATAGAAAATATGGACAACATACATGTTCATTTTAACATTCTCCAAGATCAAGACCTCAACAGCATATTCAGCAATGGGGAAAACCAGCAGCAAACACAATATGGCAGATTTAAAGAAAAGAAAAAAATGTAAGTACCGAAAATTGACACCTCTCCCTCATGGTTCAATAGTTGTCAGTGATCAAAGGAGATTCTGAAGATCCCAGAACTAAAAAGAAAGTACCCAGTGGGCTATTTTAGTTATTGAGGACTGGGCAAGCACTAAAAACATATAAATAAACTGGACAACTGATTCTCCAGAAGTTTTAAACAGTGTCCTCCATACGTTTTATGCTGAAGTACAAACCAACAATGGGGAACAGTACTCCAACTCAGGATAGTGTTCTATATATGAGTTCCCATAAACCACCACATAAATAGCCCAGAGATTGGTAGAAACCTGAATATAATTGCTGATACCAACGTTCAGTTTGCCAACAACATCTTCAAATGCATTCTAAAGCAATTCAGCACAGAAAACAAAGATACAGCTTACCACTATTATGCAATATCAGAAACCGACTTAAAAAACTATGCAAGACTCCTGTCCTTTCACCTGACACTGCGCTTAGCCTAGTGCTGTGAGTATGGTTTGAAATTCAACTTCATATGGCCAGGCATGGGCAGGAAGGCCTCCATTACCTAATGCCAAAATCCTTCAAATTAGTACAGGATGAAGAGGTCAAGAGTAGGTGCCCTGGTCCACAACCCAGTCACAAAAAAAAAAAAACACAAAGACCCACTTGAGAAAACAAAGAATTCTCCATGGCTGCATGTACTCTGGTAAGGGACCTTGTTGTACAGGACCCCCTGACTGGGATCGACCACAATACTGTCTGGTTTCAAATAAGCATGGGGGGAGGGGGGGAGATCTAGGACACTGGCAGTGGACTTCAGGGGGGCAGACTTTGAGGCCGTGGGAAAGATTCTCAAGGATCACTTGAAGGGGATTACATCAATGACAAGTGTGGAAAGGAGATGGGAGGTCATAAAACGGGGACTTCATGAGGCAGTCAGGATCTGCGCTAAGTTGAAATGTAAGAGAGCAAGGTTCATAAACCATGCTGGTGGTCCAGTGAGGTACAGGTAGCAGCAGGAGAAAGGAAGGCGCCTACAAAATATATAAAACAACAAGACGGATAGGATAAGGAAATGTACCATCTTGCATCTAGAAAAGTCACCCATATGGTGAGGGAGCAAAGTCCAGTAAAGAGCAGCTGCTGGCACAGGGATACAAGGAGGGAAAAGGGGTTCTTCCGTACATTGGGGAGCAGAGAAAACCAAGGGCCATCTCAGCAGATTGAGATCAGAAGGAGGGTGGGGTGGAAGAGGCGAGGGACCAGGCAGAGGTATTTAACGAGCACTTTGCCTCTGTGTTCACTTCAGTGAGGGGATGGATATCTACAAAGCAAGGCACTAAGGGGATAGAAGCAGCAGGAGGATCAGGGGAGAAACAGAAATGGAGCAAGAAATAGGGAGAGGTACCCCAGGGGTGTCACATCTGGATAAGGATAAAAAGGCCAGTAAGGTGGAGGGGCCGGATGATGCTATCTTCGCAAAGGTGTGGTTATCCCTCAAGGCCCTAAGAAGACAAATCTCCTGAGCCGGATGGCATTCATCCGAGAGTACTATGGGAATTGGCGGACATACTGGCGGCAATTTCCGCGGAGCCTTCAACAGGTCACTTGAGACAGGGAGGGTACCTAGGGATTGGCGAGAGGCACATGTGGTGCCAATCCATAAAGGGGGGTCGAGGGAAATACCAGGTAACTATAGACCCATCAGTTTGACCTCGGTGGTGGGAAAATTAATGGAGAGTATACTAAAGGAACGATTGGGGGTGTACTTGGAGGAGGTGGGAGGTCTGGATAGTCAGCAACATGGGTTTGTGCCAGGTAGATCATGTCAAACCAATCTTGTGGTGTTCTACAAATGGGTAACATCAGAACTGAATAGGGGAAAGCCTGTGGATGTATTATTCTTGGACTTCAGCAAGGCGTTTGACTCTGTCCCCCACAATGGTCTGGTGGAGAAACTGATGGGGTTAGGAGTAGGCCCTTTGATGGTCAGATGGATTGAAAACTGGCTAGCTGGATGCACCCAGAGAGTAGTGGTCTGTGGGGAGCTCTCGAACCCTAGAGAGGTTGGTAGTGGGGTACCGCAGGGCTCGGTCCTGGGTCCAATCCTGTTTAATGCATATATATTGGACATCAGGGAGGGTATAGGGTGTGAAATGAGTCTCTTCGCAGATTACTCCAAGATGGGAGCAGTAGTTGAGGGAGAAGAGGGGAGGTTGGCCCTGCAAGGGGACTTGGACACCCTGAAAAGATGGGCTCACACATGGAAACTAAATTCAATATCACCAAGTGCAAGGTGTGTTGCATCTTGGTCAGGGAAACCCTAAACACAGGTACACCCTGGGAGGGGAGGGCCTGGAGGCCTCTAATAGGGAAAAAGACCTAGGGGTCATGGTGGATGCATGTATGAATAACTCTGAGCAGTGCAGGAGAGTGGCTAGCAAGGCAAACAGGATGTTGGGATGCATCGTAAGGGGGATCACCTCTAGGAGCAAGGAAGTGATTCTGCCACTGTACAATGGACTGGTTAGACCACACCTTGAGTACTGTGTACAGTACTGGAGACCACACTTGAAGAGGGACATACAGCTCCTGGAGAGGGTACAGAGGAGGGCAACTAAGATGATATGAGAACTAGGGGATTTGACGTATGAGGACAGACTTGAGGAGCTCTGCCTGTTTTCATTGGAGGAGAGGAGAGACAGGGGGGACATGATTGAGGTCTTCAAGTACCTCAAGGGAATAAATAGGGTAAACATGGAGGGGACTGCGAAGCCCAATCATGGGCATAAGGTCAAACCCACCCCCCAAAGTCCAATATCCCTGGTGATCTTAGTGGCCCCCACCCCACCCACCCACAGAGCCCCACCACCCTGGGGATCTTTAGACTAAAGCAGGGAGGTATCACCAGAGGGCATGGTTTGAAGTTGGAAGGTGGAAGGGTGAGGGGGGAAAGAGGAGGAGGTTTTTCACTGAGAGTGTGGACTCTTGGAATGCACTGTCTGGTGAGCTGGTTCAGAGATCCACAGTGGAGGGCTTCAAGAGGGGGTGGGGATGGATGATAGGGGTTTCTGGAGCACAAGGGATGGGAGGGCCTCGGCACCCAACTAAGGATCTAAGGTTCGAGCAGACTCGATGACCATAAGGCCTAATCTGCTGGCAAATAGTATGTTACTCCCAGTGTGAAAGGACTGCCTGACCTGTAGCATCATTCATTTAAGAGATATGTCAGTAAAATCCCAGCAAACGCTCCCGCACTGTACCTACAGCCTCACCATCTCCCACAAACATACCTTGACAAAGATGAAGTGTGGTGCATTAATGAGCCCATGGTAAATAACTTAATGGGCTTCCTGATGAAAAAACTAAGCAAAGAAGTATAGCTCAGCAATGTGTACACTAACCACAGCATACAATCTACATGTGTACAGAATCTGGCCAATGCGAGTGTGGAAGCCTGGGAGATTATGACAGTGACAGGCCACCAATGTAAGTCCAGTCTGGTGTCTTACTGGTGTCTGATGCAAAAAGATAAAACAAATGTGGAGCACCCTCCTTGCAGGAGACAAGCAGAAGGAAAACCAACAAGCATTGACCGAACTAACCAGCCACCCAGCACAGTCCTTTCAACCTAATGAACTGTACATTCATGTGTCCTGTGAGTTTCATCAAGTGCAAAAAATAATGCGCTACTTTTATTATTTTGCCTACCCCCACTAACTGTGTAGAATACGAGTTCAGAGTGTTTTGTTGTTTTAGCCACCCCTTCCAAAAAGGGACTATTTTATCTCCTAACTACTTGAAATTATTAATAAATTTATATTTATTTGTTTGAAATCTAAAAATTCTTGTCTATGCCTTCATTGTCAACATGCTGGCCATTTTCTAAGCCTACAGTGTCAGGCCTAATTACACCCCTGGGTGGTCCAGTCTTGCCCAATACCACCCACCTTGGAGGGTGTTATTGTTTACGTAACACAAAAACTCATGACAAAACATCTTTTACAAAAAGTCTGGAAAAAGTGGATAACAATAACATTTTTAATTCAAAGTTTATTAGGTTTTTAAATAAATCACAAACCATAGCAATACATAAAACATCACAAATAAATAGATTCTATATAAAATCACAAACAAATAATGTTTATATGCAGTAACATTGTTCTAATAAAACAGTCAACCATCTTGCAATTTCAATTTAGACCTGACTAAAAATAGAACCTAAAGTTGCAGGATTTCTTCCCAATAAATAAAGAATATAATCCAGTCTATTATGAGTAACTATGAATTTGAGTTGTATTTTATAAATGAGTCCCAAGTTAAGTGAAATAAATCATTTTTTATATAAGATAATATGACTAGTTCTTACAATATTCCTCAAGGCTCCTAAAGAATTAAACTATTCCCTTAGCGATGGTGTATTATTTTCTTTTCAGTGTTTTATGAATAACCTCTGAAATGCTAAAGCTACAGATAACATCCAGACCTGTCTATGCTTCTGAAAAAAAAACTAATTGAGGAGGTTCTACCAAAATGAACAAAGCCGAGGAGAAGGGAATTGGAGCTCTAAGTATTAATTGGCATTGCAAATTAATGCTGTTCCATACTTTCAATATTTCAGGACAATACCAAAATAAATTACTCAAATCTGCTTTTGGAGTGCCATGTTTTCGTCATTTACCTGTTCCAGATTTTCCTATTTTCTTGCGTTGTAATGGAGAGTAATAAGAATGATGAAGGATTTTAAACCTAATTAACCTTCCCAGTCCTTCTCTATAGCTTTTATAAGCATTTTCCCAAAGCTTGTACCAAGTTTCCTCTGCTGTTTGTACCCTAAATCCATTTTCCCAATTACATGTGGCTGAATCATTTAAACTATTATTACTGTCAGATGAGAGTTTGTAACTATAACTAGTCCCTTTCATAAGGTGGGCTGTTTTGAAAAAGTTATTACATTCTGAGTGATTTGGAAGCTTATAGTCCGACATCATTATTCCATTCAGTGATGTATCTTTAATTTATACATAAAATCAAAATTGAAATTTATGAATATTGTATTTTGTTTGATATCCTCAAGACATAATACCAGTTTCTTAAATGATTCTAGTTATTTGACAAGTCTGCAATAGTCCTGACACCTTTTTTGCTCTAGCCAATGTGTTAATTTTTTTGCCAGTAAATGTAAAGGTTGCATTATTCCAAATAGGTAGGAACTATATTGCCTAAGACCTGGCATTCTTGAGATTAGCGCACTTCTTGCACACCAACATTGTAATAAATATAAATGGGTGGATTCACTCATTCAGTTTCTACTATGGCCCACAGAGGGTAAGATTAACTGGAAAAAAATTATAAACCATGCCGTGGCTTGTTTTAATCTGAAGGCCCAATAATATCCTCTTAATCATGGTATTTATTTATTTAGTTATGGATATATTTATTTATGTATGTATTTAGTTAGTTATTATGTGTGTATGTATGTATGTAGACAGCTTGAAGTAACTGACGTCCTTGTATAAGTACCCTTTTAAGGGCAGACATTTGTTTTTTTTTTCTGTCAAGGATGTATTTTCCTTTTTTTTTTTTTATTTAACCCCTCACCTAACAAAGACACACTTTTGAAACTCAATTTGCATTGACTTCTATATAATTCAGGTGTGATGTGAGGGGGTTAAATTAAACTAAAATTATTTGTAACCCTGCTAGTTAACTTCAGCATGGAGGAGTATGTTTTATCTATGTTCTGTGGCAGTCTCCAATTCAGAGATCTAAAAGATTTACAGCTAGACTTGATATGACTCTGTGCTGGTGGACCAGTGTGTGTATCAGTTCATTTCTACAAAAGAAGAGAAACAAGAAACCCATTTTTTTAACTTATATTTATTGATTATAACTTCAATTGATATGTCATTTCAGCAGGCAAGTACATAAGCATATTGAACAAATCATTATTACAGTTAGTGTTGGTCATACTCCTGATCATGTTACAGCATGTAGGGGTTATCAACATCTGGTATTTTTTTTTTTTAGTTGTTTAACCAGGTATAGCACACTAAGCTGAAAGCTTTTTTACAGGAGCGACCTGGGAGCACAAGGAGGTTAAGTGACTTGCTTAGGGTCACACAGTATACAAGTGGAAGCTGTGAGATGCAAACCCAGGTCTGGTCTGCTGGATGTCACCAAATTTGCATCTCAGAGCCTTAGACCACTGCGCTATACTGCCTCCTTTTTAGCTAAGATATATACTAAGATAGGATATTACTGTCAAGAGCAGGGGAGATCCAGCATCAAACTTAAGACATAGCCCACCCTTTGAATAGGTTTAAATCCTCTAATAAACTGCAATAGTAGTTTACTTTTAAACTTGAGCAGACTTCTGCAGATCCTGTTAACTGAGGTGTCATGTAAAATTCAGATTCATTAGAGAACTTAGTAACTTTAATAAATTACCTACTTTATAAACTGCTGTGGGCCATTTCTATTATATTCAGACTTGGCTGAGTGTTCAAACAGTTCAGCACTATGATCCGATCTTGACTAATGAGAAGCCTGTTGACAAGAGCTGCCTGTATCTGGCATGGATAAGAGAGGGGAGTAGCAGTTGTATAATTGGGCTGGCCTGGCATGGTATAGCCTGGAGGTTAGAGTAAGACGCTGGCATGTGAATGAACTTGGCACATCAGAAGACCTGGGTTTGATTCCCACAACCTCCACTTTCATACTGTGTGACTCTGAGCAAATCACATAATCTCCCCAGCTCACCCCTGAAAACAGGCACTTGTGCCTAGCAGGCCTTACCTAGTTACCAAAGAATAAAAAACCTTACTTGCTTCCTCCCAGTCTAGGGATGGTCTGTGTTTGGGTCTGTGGACACCAGAGCTGAGCAGATTTGCTTGGATGGGGTAGGTGCTTACACATTGCTGCCGAGGCTAGCTGTGTTTGCTTTGGGGGGGATTGGATGTGCTGGAGCAGAGGGTATCAGTGTTCACTTGGGTAGTGCAGGGGGGTTGGCAATGTTGGTATGAGGTGGGCTATTTGCTTGGGTGGGGTGACTGATTGTGTAGGTGCTGGGTCCATCAGTGTTCACTTGGATTTGATGGGGGTGCTGTGTTGGTAGTGTTGGTTCCTGGGTTGGCTGTGTTTACTTGGGTGGGGTGGAGTTGGCAGGGTTGGTGCCAGGGATGTTTCACTTGGGGTGTGAGGCAGCTGGGGGGGTACACTGGCCATAGTTTTGTTCAGGGTTGTTTGTGTTGCTGCAGTGGTGGAGGGGCTGACTGTGGTCATTTTGGGGGAGGAGGATATTTTGATGGAGGGGGACTCACTGGAGAATGGGGACTCAGCCATATACTTTCAGAGAGAGAGCTAGATAGAAAGAGAGAGAGAGAGAGTGTGTGTGTGTGTGTGCATGTGTGTATGTGTATGTGTATATGTTTATGTTGGTAGGGTGGACTGGACTGTGTGTGGGTTTGGGGAACAGGCTATGTGTGTCTTGGTGGGGGATGGTGGCTATTGTAGGAGAAGCTGGGTGTATGTGTGGGAGACTGGTCATGTTGCCAGTGGAAGAGACCGGGCATATGTGTGGGAAGCTGACCATGTTGGCGGGGGCAGGCATGTCACAGGAGCTGACTATGGCATTTGGTGGTGAGGGTGCCAGACATGGGAACCTGACCATATTGGTGCCTTAAATTGGTGGTGAAAGGTCCTTTTCTGGTGAACTTCCCATTGAAGTGGGTGGTGATACTCCACAACATGCTGTTAATTAAGCATGAGCAACAAACATAAACAAAACGGAGTTTGTTTGGCTTGATGTGTTGGTTGCATAACTGCATTCATGCATTGTATCTTGCTTGCCATCATCAACATATAATAATACAACAAATGATATCTGATATCAAAACATCTGTCAGCTTTAATAGGAAGATGAAATCTATGTGTTAGTGATGTGTATGATCACCAGACTTTCAATGTAGCAAGCATCTGACTGCAAGCATCTTAACACAAAATTGATGAAGGGATACTTGGAAATGCAAGAACAATTCATGAAATAGCACATACTGTGGCTAGCCCAGTGGCACTGAAGGCTGAAGCATCTGCTTTACCTCACCCCACACTGGCGACTCGTGTTCAGGAGCAGACACAAGTCGTTGGGGGGCAGGCAGGGCAGGACAGGATCGAGCATCCAGAGGACTGCTCTCCTCTCCTGGAGAGAGTGGGTTCTGGGCTTTGAGGTGTTAGAGGCTCCCAGTGGAGACTTGGGGCTCTGCAGCCAAGGACACATGTAGGTGGAGAGAGGTGCGGCAGGATACCCTGAGTGCAGGTGAGGGAGTGCACCCACTAGGCACTGGGCTCCATTGCATCCCCACACCTCAGGGGGAGAAAAAGCAGAAAAATCCTGGCATCCAGACAGGTGAAGGTGGGACCCATGGCACAGCAACCATGCTCAACACCGGGCCCTTCTGACCAGCGTCTGGCTCTCACTCTATTTCCAGCCATCTGCTAGATTGTAGCTAGAGTGCCAGAGGAGTGGTGGTCCCACCTCAGGAGACTGAGAGCCGGTGGGGGGAGGTTGGTCAGGTCAAAATAAAAGGTAAAGAGCACTCCCAGGATGGAGGTCTGGTTGGAGGACCTCGGCAGAACTGGAAAAACCTAGAGCCTAGCATCCACACCGGAAAGAGATCTGGGGTCAGAGAATGAGGGGGCATAAACAGAGTTAAAAAAATAAATAAATAAACAAACGCATATTGTAAGTACCTGATTTACTGTGCAGATCTTCCTTCCCTAGATTTATTCAGAAATGTATTTCTGTGGCTGTGCCGTGGATGAGGTTACAGTGAGGTGCTCAGAAGGCCTATGACTTCAAAAACTATAGGACTTGGAGTATTTTGACTTCTAAAATTTGTTAACTGGAATTATTTTAACTTCCAAAAGTTGACAGCTGGAAGTATTTTGACTCCAGTAAAACCAAAATTACTTCCAAATTTCAACCCATGGAAGTATTTTACTTCCACAAAAAAAATTATCTGAAGCCCTGTATGTATGTATGTATGTATGTGTGTATGTATGCCTGTATGTAGGTATGTAGGTATGTATGTATGTATGCCTGTATGTATGTATGCATGTATGCATGTATGTATGCCTGTATGTATGAATGTATGCCTGTATGTAGATATGTATGTATGCATGTATGCCTGTATGTAGGTATGTATGCCTGTATGTATGCCTGTATGTATGTATGTATGTATGCCTGTATGTATGTAGGTATGTAGGTATGCCTGTATGTAGGTATGCCTGTATGTAGGTATGTATGCCTGTATGTATGTATGCCTGTATGTAGGTATGTATGTAGGTATGCCTGTATGTATGTATGTATGTATGTAGGTATGTATGTATGTATGTATGTATGCCTGTATGTAGGTGTGCATGTATGTAGGTATGTATGTATGTATGCATGTATGTATGCCTGTATGTAGGTATGTAGGTATGTATGTATGTAGGTATGTATGTATGTACTTATTTGAAAACTGGTAACTGGGAAATGCACACTGAGCTTAGGCTCATTTCCAGGTGCAACCCAGGGGAGGGAAGCAAAGGATAAAAATGACACAAAACAGACAAATTCAGTGCTACAAAAAGTGCAAAGTCAGGACACACAAGGACAATAGAAAGTCCACAATGAGCAAACAGGTTGTGATCAGGCAGTAGAACATTACAGCAAAATGTATGAGGGACTGTTAAGAGGGAACAGGAGTGGAGGGAGAAAAGGAGTCTCAGCTGCTATTTGAGGGAGGCAAGGGAGGTAGTGAAGTGGGGGTAAGAGGGTAGCAGGTTTCAAACTGAGGGGAGATGATAGCCAAATGTTGATTAGCCATACAAGGTATGGGGAGCAGGTTGCAAAGTGAGGGGGGATGATAGGCAAATGCTGATTGACCGGCATGGTATCTGGAGCAGAGGGAGCAGGAAGCAGAGTGTACAGTGGAGAGGAGAGATGAGAAGTAAGAGGAAGGGACCCAAACTGGAATTTAGATATAAAGGAGGCACAGTGTCTCTGGCTACATGATGGTAGAGGAAGAATGGAAAGTGATGCGTAAAGCAAGCAGTGATGGTTCAAGAAGGTCGGTTGGTTGCAAAGTGACAGGAGTTAAGAGGGTATCCAGTCTGGGCAGGGAAGTTGATGGGGTAGAATCATAGCCCACATCCACTTAGTCAAAAACTAGGAGCACCATTTTGGTAACAAGATCTCAGTGAACCTAAAGGGAAAGACAGTCATTATTTTGGTAGAATGTACCAAGTTTAGGCTGGAGCATTGCATGGATGGAATCAGTGTGAGCAGGAAAGTCAAGCTTGCTGTCAGGCCACATATCAAGGTACTTGAAGGAAGGAACCACTTCAAGTGGAGAATAATCCTAGATAGAGAAAATTGGCAATGATGGGAGCTTGGCCAATTTTTGGTTGATGCCAAAGGTCATGGACACCATTTTATCAGTTGACCTGAAGCTGATTTGACTGTAACCAATGTAGGGCAGTGTAGAAATCTTGTTCTAGCAGACCTTCCATGTCTGAGGTAGATGGACCAGAAGTGTAGATGACTGTGTCATCTGCACACATGTGAATATGCAAGGTGACACAAGCTCAGGGGAGGTCATTAAGGAAGATGGAGAAGAGTATAAGGCCCAGGATGGAGTCCTGTAGTACCCCATCTGGATGGGAACAGGAAGTGACAGGGTGCCACCAACCTGTACTGACTGTAGACAGCCCACCAGAAAACAATGAAACAGTTGACAGCAGCTGTTGAGAGGCCAGAAGAATCCATCTTATTTAGAAGAAGAGAGTGGGACACAGAGTTAAGGACCTTAGCCAGATCGATGACAATGCATGCCATGATGTGATCCTGATCCATCCCTGAGAGAATATAATCAGTTATATGCAGCAGAAAGGGCACAATGCAGTGATCCTTCCTGAATCCAGACTGGAATGGGAAGGGGGAAATCAGAGAAGGCGAGGAAGTCAGAGAGTCTATTGTAGACAAGCTTCTCCAGCAGCTTGGCCAGAAAGGAGAAGAGGGAGACAGACCGATATTTTCCAGAGAAGGATGCTCCCCAACCCCCATTGTAGAGTGGTATAACTTTGGCCAGCTTCCAGGACAGTGAGACCACACTTAGAGGGAAGGACAAGTTGAAAAGGTGAGTAAAAGGAGATGGAGTGGCAGGAGCAGAGATATGAAGAAGTCTGGGATCAAGTCCACTCAGGGCTAAACTTATTTAGATTCAGGGAGAAAGTGGCAGTCAAAGTCTCCTGGGTGGTAACAGTGGAGAAATGGAAACCCTGGGAGAGGGAGAACGTAGGGACATGGTATGATGGAGCTGTAGTATGTGGGGGAGATGAAGGGAGAGAACAAGTGGTGAAAATCTCATTAAAATGGGAAGCAACAGAGGAGGAATTGATACAGGTGAGCCATGAATCAGAAGGACTGAAGGGCCAGACTGGGTGGGAGGGGAAAAAAGAGAATAATTACCTTTCAGGAATTTGAAGGCTATTAAGGTTATTCTGAAGGCTGGTCTTGAAGTAATGTGAAGTAAAGTAATATGCAAATTAGAACAAAGCCACCATATTGTCTAGATTCTAGAAGCTCTCAGTTTCTGGATATTTAAACACAGTGGGTTATAATCCCATAAATAACTGGATAGCAATTTATCAGTTTTTGAAACCAGACTCCCTTGATTTGGGCAGCAATGTTATTTAGAACATAAAATATTTTGGGAGCCGTAATTCTCTTAATCATATTTTATTTTGCCCCATAAGGATAGGTGAAGTTTTGACCATTTAGTTAACTCAGTGACTACGTCAGTCATAACAGCATTTAGATCATTTTTTTTTTTTTTACAGTAGAATTGAATATCCTTATTCCTAGATAAGCCGTAGTTCTACCATTTATTTTCTTTCCCTGGGGCTAACCTGTCATGTTGCCGTAATTTACTGCACTGGGACATGCTGCTTATCATGTACTTGTTTCATTTGTTTTTGGGATGTGTAGTGCATGTAATGTATGAACACGGTAAGATTTCTCACTGTTCTGGTCCTCCCCTCCCCCCCATGTCACAACTGGAAACGAGCCCAGCTGTACAGAGTGACATGCCCCGTTTGCTTCAAAAACGAGTTTGAGTACATTTTCATCAGGTTTAAAAAATGCATCAAAATGTAAACAAACTGAGAAATGCTGTGCTCCAGTACATGCCTAAAATGGCCGCAAGGGTGGTGCGTGATAACATCATCAGCATGACCAGCGCTCACTTTGAATAGGGACATTACATATATAGTGATGCTATTACATTAAGACTGTGTTTCTCATAAAAATCTTATACTGTGCATGTGTGAAAAGGTCAATATGTAAATCCCAGTATGGAACTACACAACTCCAGGCACTTGAGAACATAGTAACTCACACTAGTTAATGAAAACAAAATATTATAAATGGAATTGATGTCTGGCAACAAACTACACATAACTATTTAGTAGCGGCCTTAATGTCTTGCAACAAGCCACATAGAGCTATTTAGTAGTTGCAATCCAGGTGATAATCCCCTGATAATTAAGGAATCATCTGACATGCAACCACTGGATGTTCAAACTTGATAACTTGTGACCATAGAACCAAATATTTAAGCACATATGACATCTTGTGCATAATGAGAACCATGTCTGCAGAGTTTTTATGGTGTGAGTTACCACCTCCCCCAATAGGAGGTGAGAACATCCTAACATATGAATTTTCCAGCACAAACAGGCCGTAATGGTCTATCAAGTCTGCTCGAGTGTGCAGTTCCATTTAGTTCCCTGGAGCTGCCCCCCACTCCTCATGGAGTCAGCTATCCCACCCCTAGTACGTTTCCCTTCCTCATCCCCATAACAACTCCTCCCACCCTAATTTTCTTTTTCACCCTATCCCCCCCCCTTGAAACTAGCCACTGTATTTACTGAACTACCTCCTCTGTCAACTTGTTCCACCGCGACACAACCCTCTCAGTGAAACGGTGCTCATTTCCTTCTTAAATTTACCCCCCCACTAGTTTCAGGCTGTGTGCCCTTGTTGTACCCTCCTCCTTAAGTTAAAGATGCCCTCCAATCCTGCCCTGTTTATGCCCTTAAGATAAAGATCTCTATCATGTCTCCCCGCTTTCTTCTTTCTTCCAGGAAATACACACTGAGCTCTCTCAGTCTCTCCTCATATGTTTTCTCCCCCCCCCGGATCATCCTGGTCATCCTACTCTGCACTCCCTCCAGTAGTTTGATATCCTTCTTCAGATACGGGCACCAGAACTGCACACAGTATTCTAGGTGTGGCCTCACCAGTGACCTGTACATGGCAGAATGATTTTCTCTCCCTCTCTTGGAGGTTGTTCCTCTGAAGAAGAAAGGGACAGGCAGCAAGCATACAAACAACCTGTACAAATATTAGAGTATTAAGTAGAGTAAAAGTAGTTGAAAAGCTCCATTAGAAATATTTAGAGTGAATTTGATCGACATTATTTGTGCAACTCATTTTACGCGTCCTCTACTAATTATGAGCCATCTCTATGTAACGCTTCTGCATATACTGGAGAGTATGGTCTACATGTGCCCCCCCCCCCACAGGCCTCTGTGAGTACACCTTGGGCACCCAATACCAACCAAAGCCTAGCAGGTTTATCCAGGTATATATTGTTAGCTAACAAGTTTTCTCTTATGCCTGAGAAACAAGATTGCAGTAATGTACACTTTTAACAAGCTAGAGGAGTATTTTTAGCCCGAGCATTGGCATCATCTCTTACCACATTCTCCTACAAAATAAATCCATATGGAGCTGTCATAAAATGTAAAAAATGTAGTTTTTTTGTACGTGTGCTGTCATCCTCCCCCAACTGTACCCATCAGGGTGTAAGACAGACTGCCACACTGAAATTGTGAAAATCTGATAGAATCGCAGACACGACCTATATTATAAGGCTGTTAGCATAGAATAAAAGGAGAACATATTGCAATCAGTTTCCTGAGCAGTAACAAAGTATGTGGCATCACTGCCATGCACTATTTTTGTTTAGTGAGCAGGGCCAGCGAGATATCATTTTGACCCAGGACTGGCACTTTCCAGGTCAAAATGACACCACAGACTTCCCAGCAAATGCCCACTGATCAAAAAATGTGTCCCAGTCCTCCAATATGACTGCAGACATGACAGGCATACAAAGAAATAAAGTCCAACAGGTCCAGATGGTCCTCACCCAAAGAAATTAGATGGCACGTGCTCTTGTCTTACACTGTTGGGGAAGAAGGAGCAGACAGAATATCAGCCACTGGCTTTTCCACGTCTCCAGAGAAAGAGAATCCATTTACTACAGAAGTCTCTGGGTCTGCAGCTAGATAGTTCTTTAGGTAACGTCTCACTTCTTTTAACATTGTGTTGCATTTGCTGGAAAAGACTGAACATTTCTGTTAGGTTTTGAGGTCCAGGCCATGGATTTTAGGGTGATCTTTGCTTTCTCCACATAGGAGGGGAACGTTTGGCATTTGCTTTGTTGAGAACTTTATCGTACTCCTGTTTATGATTAGGTTCTTTTGTGGTTAATATGTTTTATTGATTTTAACTTATTAAAATGATAGAAAAATTAAAACAGTCGGATACATTGCAAAGTTCTTACAGACTGTTGCATATGTCTGTAGAAGTAGAAAGCAGAACATTCTGGCCATATACTAACAAACTGACTGCAATAGCCAGGTGAACAGTAGGATATTACTCTGTGCCTGGATGTACAACACCTATACAGCTGAAGATTAACTTTGAAAGTATTACCAGATGGTGCATTGCTTTATAACTAACCCATACAAAAGTAGCTTACCTGGACCCATCCTGCTAGTACCTGCAGTACTGACAGAACAATAGAATTATGGGAGGTCCAGGGCTGCTGTCCTCTACTTTGAGCCTGCAAAATACAAGAGAACACACACACAAAGCAAGCATGTCGTCATTGTCAGTGGAGATACTATCACTTACTTATATTATACCAGGTCATCCGTAGGGCAGGGGCCCCTGAAACTCAGCAATAATCTCTCTAACCCTTGCCCCTAAATGAACCATGAGAGGAGACCATTATAGTAGTGTTGTTGTGCCTATTCAGCCAATTCCCTCCCTTGGTTTCAAAAACAGAAGGAAGGGTTTCCAGAGGGTGGTATATTTAGAGATTGTGTTGGTCACAGTATGCAATATTCTTGCCCAGTTGGCAACTTGAGCCATGGAGGTGAGTACCTCCCACAGGGAGGGGATTATCTGGGTCTGCCATTTACACAGTAGGAATCTTTTAACCTGCATACTGAGTGTCAGAAGTAGTTTCAACTCAGAGAGATGAAGGTGAGGGTCCGGGGTCCGGAGTCCTAATAACAGCAGCTCAGGGGACTGAGGCACAGGCTTCCTAAGTATTTTGGACCTCATCTCACATGTAGCCTGCCATAGGGGCTGGATCAACCTGCAGGACCAAAGTATATGGAACAAGTCACTCGTGAGTTCCTGACATCTCCAACATAGGTCAGACTAAACCAGTTTGGCCTTGGCGAGGACTACAGGAGTCCTGTACCAGGAGTGAATTATTTTATTCTGTATTAAATGACTACTGGTGTCAGGATATGCCCCATGAGCTAGTTTTAGACAAGACTTCCAATCCAGGTTTGTAATAGCAGCATGCAATGCATTCTCCCATTTATGCTTGGATTCCTCTGCTTGGGACGGGATGGTGCTCTGAATGGCTGCATATACCTGGCTTGACTGGCCTCTTTCTAGGGCCAGCCATGACTCTACCTGGGAGATTTGTTGCCCATGGTGCTGCTTATGCCAGTAGGCAAGGATGGCACTTCTTATTTGAAGGAATCACCAGAAGACTTTGGGAGGAATCCCATATGTGCTCCGTAGGCCTTCAAAGGAACTGAGGGTATCTGTACCAGGAATGAACATGTCTCGAAGCAATGATATACCACCTCGTTCCCATGAGGGCCATGCAATTGGTTATTTATTGATGGTAACCTCTTTATTGCCGCACAGTGGGGTAAGTCCTGGGGGAGATGGGGAGGCGCCCAACTTCTTATGCACCCTGGCCCAGTATTCCAGAGAAGGGCCTATAGTAGGATGAGAACGAATGCCCTTAGGGGGATGGTAAAATAACAATAGTACCAAGTGAGTATGCTGACATACCTCTCTCTCCATATCTAGCCACTGAGGAGCATTGTGTTCAGGGAATAAGAACCATTTTAACGTCTGTGCCAGCTGGAAGGCCCATTTATGCCCCTCTAACCACGGAAGACCCCAACCCCCTTCTGACCAGTGCACTCTGAGCTTATTTCTACTGTATCTGGGTTTCTTACCCTCCCACAAGAAAGATCCCAGCAGGGACTCTAACTTAGTGAACCAATAACGAGGTACTTTCAGAGGAATGTGGGAGAAAAGATACATAATTTTTGGTGCTGTGACCATTTTAATTGTGGATATTTTACCCAGAAGTGACAGTCTAAGAGATTTCCATCTGTGCAACTCGGAGAGATAGTAATGCCCAAGTAGGTAATCCCCTCCGGGGCCCATCAGAGGCCATGTTGAGTAATCATTTGAGAGGCACACTTACCTCCATCTTGGCCTGGTTAATCTTGAGCCCAGATAATGTAGAGAAATCTGACAGGGTGGACAGTAGGGGAGGGAGGGAGGTGACAATATTGGCTATAGGGAGCAACAAGTCATCTGCATACATAAGAGTAGGGTATGTCCTTGTTCTCACCTGGACCCTGGAAATTAAAGAATTTTGCCTAACAGCTGCTGCCAGGGGTTCCACTGCCAGTACAAAAAGTAGTGGGGGAAGTGGGCAGCCCCCTGATGGGTGCCCCTGCCCTGTATAAATGGGGGAGACAGCATCGTATTGGTGAGTATCCATGCTGCAGGAGAGGAATATATTGCCCCAATCCAGTCCTGAAACCCAGCTCCCAAGCCCATAGTGCAAAGCACTTGTTGGACATAGTCCCACTCCAGGGAGTCAAAGGCATTTTTGAAATCTATTGCAATGGCAGCAGTGGGGGAAGATAATGTTTGGGCCTTATGGATTAAATTTACCAACAATATAATATGGTCCGCACTAAAGCAGCCCTTAACAAAGCCTACTTGGGAGGGATGGATCAAACTGGGAAGGACAGGATTAAGTCTATTAGCTAGTACCTTGGCTAGCACCTTGCTGTCAGCATTCCAAAGTGAAATAGGATGGTAGCCTGATGCTTTAAGAGGGTCTTTACCTTTTTTTGGTAGGATAGTAATAATCGCCTCCCTAAGGGATGGAGGGAGAGTCCCTGTCTGCAGTGTCTCAGGAAGTACCTGTTGCAATACTGGAGAGATATGATTAGGTTCTTTATTTGGATGCTGGTGTTGAACTTCATATGAGTGCTGTCTTGAGGAGATGCTAGTTTCCTTGACAACGCTGCTTGACCCGTGCTCGTGCCAGCTTGGGTTGCCAACTGTTTGCCATTTTTAAGTAATTTTTAAAAGAACTATGAGTGGCTTCTGGCTAGGATCTATAGTCTAGCCATGAATTCCAATGCCTCTTCAACAGTGTATTGCATGTACCCCTCCTCTCATTTAAATCATAAGCACAGCTGAGTATTTAATAAAATAAGGCACATTAAGTTTTTAAAGAGCAATTTGGATTGCAGAAAAAACTTTCCTTTTCTCAACAATGTCAGAAGAGAAAACTTTAAAAAAATATACCCCTGTCCTGTCCCAATATCAACACCCTTCTCTGCCTGGCAACAGACATTTCTTATTTTACAGTAAAATGCAGGAACCTGACAATGATGGATCTCAGTCTCTGTCCATTTTTGGTTTTTTTCTTTAAGTTTTCTGCATGACCCTTAATGTCTAAGGGCCATGGTCACTAAAAGTTAAATAGAAAGGGTATAAAATCCTGCAAAAACCTAATAATGTCGTTGCCTTCCAAATCTTCAGGTACCTCAACTAGCCTAAAGTTATTTCGTCTAGTTCTGCTTTCTGTGTCATCAACCTTTTTAAATAAATTGCTTAATTGGGAGGTATTACGCTTCTCGGAGTCTTCAGCTTTTGCGAGAAACTCTTCAATTAGCGTTAGTCTCTCTTCAATAAGGTATAGCCTGCAATTTAATTCATTCCCTTTTTTTTGTCACCATCAGCTTCTTTTTTAAGGTCAGTGGCATCCAACTTAATAGAGTCAAGCATTTCTTTAATAAATAGCAAGTCTTGCTGGTCAACTCAGTCCTGTTTACCTGTTATGTTTTGTTGTGATGGAAGAGAAGAAGCCCCATTCTGTCTGTCTGCTTGAATCTCCTGCTCTCCTCTTACAGTGGCCAGGCATCTTTTGATGCAGCAGTCGGTGAAACTTTCAATTAAACATCTTCGTCAAAATTTACTTGTTTGAGATTAGACTTAAGATTCTGTTAGCAGATAGCAAACTAAAATTAAATCCATTGGCAGTGCCAGATAAATGTGAACTTTAAAATTTAATTTTATGAAAGTATCATGATCTTTGAGAGATAACTATAACTAATACATATGAAATACAAGTAAACATCTTAGAACTCCTATGTTGAAAGAATAGACTTAAGTACGATTAAGAAAGTAGTAACACACAACAGGGTGTAGGTTATGTTTTGTCAAATGTATACCTGGAGGGGTACTGAGGCATGACGTTTCGGGATGATGCCTTTCTGCCCCTAGAATTGCATTTATCACAGTATAACACACACACCCCAAAGTGTGTAACTGAACTTATAAAATGGGTATATGATGAGAAATATTGTAACTGATTTTAAAAATTGAAAAATATTAAAAGCCTTTTTTTGGTGTAAAGTAGTCCCTCTGTTTTACTGCTGTGAGTAAGCATGCTAGAGAGCTAGAGTGCTGGGGCTGGAGGGAGTGAGTCTAAAAGTTTGTTTGTTTGTTTGTTTGTTTAAAATTTGGAAAAGTCCATGAGCCAAATACCCATTTGCATGAGCGACCAGATAACAATGCATAAAAGGAAATATACAAAATAAACATACAAATCAGTAAATGTGACATCATACAAAAAACATGTACTGAAATATGTAATAACAGTTAGAAAAACTACATGCACTGTTAATGTTTGTATGCGGTCTCTGCATTTATTCTGTGTAGAGTCTTGCCTCCCACCCATTGCTCACTTTGACTCAGATCTGACTTCCCTGCCTCTGCTTGCTTTCATTCAATCCCAATTTCACCTGCCCTGCCAGCACTTGTCATGTGCTGCCCTTATTAAAAATACACCCACCTGCATAGTTAGTGTGTTTTTTTCATAAATATTAGTTTTTTTTTAATACCTGTACCTTTTAGACTAACAGGGAGTTAAATTGATCACTATAAATCATGACCGCAGGAGATCACTAGGCTCACAGCAAGACCAAGATTTCCTTTTGTTCTTGCTGGCTGCATGCTACCATCTGTAGTAGTAGCAGTAGTAGTAAAAGCTTTATTTTTATACAGGAAAGAGATCTTATTTCACATCTTTAGGATGAGCCTTTTTTTCAAGATGGTCCTGACAATATTAAAACAATAAAACATTTCATTAAGTACAAACATACTTATATCATTTACTTACACATTCCAAAATAAAACAAAAATACAACAATGGTACTATCTAACACAAGTCATACATCCCATACGTATTTAAAACATGATTATTTCATTTAATTTAATTTACATCATTTGTTACAGATACATCTTACTCTAAATTCCTCTGTCAGGTATTTGGTAACCAAAGATGGTTTATAACCCAATTTTCTATTTATAGAGTTTAACAAGTTGTAATTTATGGCATAATCTACCCTAAATGTCATTTTAGTATTTTTTTTGTCATTATGGGCTTGTGAAGGAGTTCCCCATTGTTTCTTATATGATAATCATGTTTAATACTTTGCTCTTCTATTTTACCTATCAAATATTTTGGTTCCCCTATCTTTAACAGTCTATGTATCTGTGGTAGCATCTTTTGCAAAAGTGCTGGCAGTCTAATTTTCTGATGGGTCAGGATGGAGGGTAAGACAGCACTGGTGAGCCAAGTGAGGAACACGGATCAGAAGAGAGAGCTAAAGTTTTTTTCAGTCAATCTGATTATGGTCCTTGTGTTTTTCATGAGGATACTGATTTTTTGTACTTTGGAGCATAGAAGGGTCTTCTCGTGGAGAAAACATAGGCTGCCACATTCTAGATTTTGAACTGGATTGGTGGCTGTTTGATTCCAGCTACTATACAGGCCACTAGTACCGCCCTTTTTCTTCCTGTGGTATAATTAAAAAAAAAAAACATGGCCAGAATGGTCTCACCCAATCAAACTGCCCCTGTGGCCACAGAGTTATTTAGTGCCTCAATAACAAAGTTAATGAAACAGATAATTCTTTACTTTTACAAAAATATGAGACACATTTTAAATGAAAATACATCATCGGAGAATTGATTTAAAGTATAGAGTATGAAAACAAATATGTTATATTTGAAGGTTTATGACATATCGGGATGTTTGGTGTGAAAAAATAAGGAGACAGGCAACCAGTAAGTTCTGGTGGCCACACTTTGAGGCCCTTAGAAGCCACCAGAAATTGAAGCCTGAGAGCTACTGTCCTAGATAGTTTTTCAATTCCCTCTTCCCTCTTGACCTCTCTTAATCTGGGTTAATTCAAATGTTAAAAACCGTATACACAAACATAAATATACAACAGATATATAAATACTTACAGTATTTCACTTGTATCAAATCTTACTGAGTGCTGCAACTGTTTTAGATAAACTAATTAGTACATCATAACATGAATATGTGTATGTGGTATTGTTTATTTTTCTGCACTGTTATATCTGTTTTTGTTTTCATTCATATATTTGCACCTAACTGCAACTGAATATGTATAAACAAGACCACCTTGAAACTAGGGATTTTTACCCTAAAGGTTTAATGTAACAACATTTATCTGTATAATAAAAATAAAACATGTATACTTCCACTACTGTAATATACGGGGGCCAGGGAATCACTGACATCAAAAACTCCTAATACTATCACTCTGACATCAGAAAGTCATATTACTTTGGTTCTGACATCAGATCCATAATATTATGAAATGGAAGGTTTGGAGTGCTCCATATATTACAAAAACGAGGGATAGGAAACCAGCAGTAACTAGGCTTGTCTTTCCATCTTGGGATTCTAGTGATGTCATAAACCACTCATGCTTTTCTTTTGTGGTTAATGATGTCCCCAGAATCCCAGAATGGAATTACAACCTTGTTACTGATTATTTCCTGTCTATTATTTTACTTACATGGAACAATTAACCCCTCATCATCATTTATTTATTGTTCAACAAAGTCAGTACACATACAGAGTGTACAAAAATTAAAATACAAATCACTTTTTTTTTTGTCCTGCCCCAGTGCCAATTCTCAGCCCAGTCACAGTCCCTGCCAGCCCCACTCCCATATTAGCTGTCCTCCCTGCCCCCTGGCTTGCCCCCCCAGGGCAGGCCCGTGCCACCAGCCAAGGCGTCACGGGCACAGGTCTGGAATGGGAGTCAGCCTGAGAGCTATGAGGGACAGTGAGATGGTTTCATATAGGTGCTGCAGCAGGGATTTTTTCTACTTACTCCTCCTGGAGCCGGATGCATGCAATGATGTCAGCTGAGGTGGCCCATGCACACTCCCGTGTGAGCTCCCCTTGAGACGTCTGCGCCCGACTCCCCCCATGTATGCACCCATACACCTTGCTCCCCAACCTCTGCTAGGTGACACACAGGTGCCAGTGCTGAGATCACCCCCCTCCCCAGGAAAGGAGAGCAGTCCTCCAGATGCTCCATCCTTCCCTGCTCCTGCTGACCCCCGGCAGCCCATGTCCATTCCCAAACACGGGTCGCCGGTGTGGCACGAGGTGTGGCGTCCAGCACCTCAACCCTCAGCGCCACCGGGCCAGCAAAAATCACTCTTAAAACATTACATTGAATTTACATCTTCAACAGATACAATCCAATACCACACATATAGACTCTATTACACACCAACAAAGCTAAATAAGATAAATTAATCATTTGATTTAAAATGCCCTAGATGTGGAAATACATCAGGCATGCTTTATTCATTTATTAAGCATTATTCATGTAATACATTCATGTCCAAAATTATCAAATTTCTGGTCAAAAATATTTACTGTGCTAAATAAAATGATTAAACAAAGCATACAGTTCCCACCCTGAGCTACCTTATTTTTCTTTTATTTAGTTTTTTGTTGACTGGTAAGTACACTAGACAAATCCTGCCTATTTTCAGGTACGACCCGGGGGAAGGGGATACAGATGAATGCCAACTGACCTTGAACCAGATTAAGCTGTTGGTGGCATTTTTAGTGAATGAGGGAAATTTGGCCAGGACACCGGGGAAATTCCCCTACTCTGCTGGCGCTCTGTGGCCAGTAGAGGGCTGTGGTAGCTCTGCTGAATGGCAGAAGCATTACAGTGTTGTGTGGAGACGGTCGCTGTTATGGAGGCTCCCGTTTCTGGAGCTATGCTAGACATGCAAGAGGAAGCAGTTGTCACCCCGGAGAAAGGGGTGTCTGAGCAGAAGATGCTGGATGTTGCGATGGAGGAAACCGATGAGCCGCCGGTATGGGAGCTTTTTAACGTGCCTAGTGTTTTGAGTTGTTCTCCGGTCTCTTCCTGTATGCCGTGTGACTTAGAAACTTCTGTGTCAGCAGATGTTGTTGTTTCTCCGGGTGCCTTTCAGATGACTGCACTTCCGGATATGGCGATGGGCCGCTCTGCAGCTTCGGAATCGTTTGTGGCTAAGGATCAATGTCCTTCTACTTCTCAGGTTATGAGACGGCAATTTGGTCTACAAAATGCTAACCCTGATGGATTTGGGGACTGGTCGTCGGAGAACTCTCTTTCTAGAGCTGGATGGCTCTGGACATCTTCAGGAACATGGATACCTGATACTGACTGGGTGGAAGTTACATCAGTTTCTACTAAGCATGCTAACTCTCTGAGCTCAGGTATTGAGACTGGTTCTTCTTCTAAAATCAGTATTAATGGTGCGCACCTGTTTTCAGAGGAATCTGAGGCCATTTAGACTCCAGTACTTCCTCAGCGGGGGGCAAGGGGTACTCAGAATCTGACAAAGGTTATACAAATGCAGGAGGTTCTGAGCAATCTAAATGCATTCCTATGGCTGACTTGTTCAAAAACAAACTGGAACAAGCTCCCAGGAGGAATGCAGTCAGATTTCGATATAGAGGTGGCCTTGCCACTCACCCTGACAGATACTATGTGGCTAATACCTTACTTAGGGCTCTATGACTTTTTTGCCTTCTGAGTTGTACGCTTTGATACATGTCTCTGGGGAGGATTCTTTTGATGTAAATTTTAGACTTAATCAAAGCCTGGAAAAATTTTGGGAAAAATACTGAGCCCTGAAAAATACACCTCTGTGGGTTCCTATTTTAGCCATTCCTCTTACTAGGCCTCAGATCCGGCATGTTACTATTATGTTCCGGAATGAGGGGGTAAATATTAGTGTCATCTATCATTGGTTACAGAACCGCTGTGACATACTTGGTCCCCCTAAAGCTTTGTTGGATCTAGAAGGTATCTGGACAGGAGGCTGGAAATTTAAAGTAAAGTTATTTCAGGTGAGTTCAGATATTATGCATCTGCCCAACAGCTTCTTTTTAGGTAAGGATAGAGGAGTATGCTTCTATAGCGGACAACCCAGGACATGCTATAAATGTGGTTCTCGGACTCATATTAGTAGCTCATGCGACATGCTAAAATGTTCATTATGTGGGGGATATGGTCATTCTATGGATTTGTGTGAAAATATCTTCCAGTGTAATCTATGTGATGATTAAGGGCATGCTTTTCATCAGTGCCCCTGGGCTAAGAGAAATAGGAATGAAGGTTGGGATAATGATGAGTTAGTGATTCAGGCTCAAGAGAAACATCAGAATCCTTTGTCCACTGAATCCACACCCTTTTCCACTACATCACATCCTGTTATAACCAAATCAGTCTCCTCTGCTGATGGCACTGGGCCTACAAAAAACCCAGACCGGGTCCCTGTATCTGCTCCTTTTTTATGCTCTGCTTCTGATACTGCTAATCATAATGTTTCTACCAGGCCCACTATGCCCCCCCCCATATTTGAAACTGTTAAAAGGAGGAGATTTACTAGACCTTTGCTGAAACTTCCCACTCCCTGTCCTATTCCCACCTCGAACATTTTTTCTCCCCTTCAGAAAGATTTTGGGGATTCTGACCTAGAACCAGATGCCTCTCACAGATCAGAATTGGTTACTGAGGATGAAGACAGCAGATCCACTGAACTCTCTAAAGACAAAAAGGAAACAAAGATAAAAAAAGGAAAGCTGTAACAGTTTGAAAAGTGGGCCTTTCTGAAAAATGTTATGGCTACTTTAAAGCTGTTGTCATTTAATGTCTGTAGTCTAAAAACCTATAAAAAACAGATTTCTCTACTTTCCTTTTTTGAGTCTTTTCCAGTTGACATTATTTTTGTTCAAGAAACTCGTCTCTCCTCACTTAATGAGGTAGAACTTCTCAAAAAGCGTTGGCATTGGGGGCCTTCTTTTTGGACTTTGGTTTGGACACTGCAGACGGAATTGGCATTCTCTTTAAATCCACCCACTTTCATATTTCTCATCTTATTGATGTTAGACCTGGCAGAGCCTTAATTCTTGATGGATCCCTTAGGGATTTTTCTTTTCTATCATTAATATTTATGCCCTTCAAACCAAATCAGCCAGAGTCGAACTGTTTGAGGAGATTAAACCTTTTTTGTTTTCTAACAAACATATTATTTGGAGAGGAAATTTTAACTGTACTTTGGATACTACCTTGACAGGTGTTGCCCAGAAAAAAAATATACTGTGACTCCAATGCTCTCTCACAAATTCTCTCTCTGGGGCTAGTATGATGGATGCTTTCCATAAACTGCACCCTACGGGTACTGGAGCTACCTGTCACAGATTTGTATATGCTACTCGTATTGACATGTTTTTTGTCTCCAAACATTTGTTACCTATTCTTTGTAAATCTCAGCCTTTGGAATTTTCAGACCATAATATTCTTTTTCGCTCTTTCAGTTTACGTTCTCTCCTTCCTAAGGTTTTTTCACTACATAATCGATGGAGACTGAATATGTCTCTTTTTGTTAACCCTTCCCTTTCTTCTCAGATTGAAATTTTCTTTGCTAGTAGAGATTCTGTTTTATGTTCTTATGACTCTTTATTGAATTGGTGGCTGGATACTAAAATGGAGCTGAAGAATCTTATACTCTTCTTTGGTAAAAATCAGGCTAATTCTAACTATTTAAAATACCTCCTTTTACGAAATCAGTTATATAAATTAATGTCTTTTCCTCCTAGTAATAGGTATAGTTTTAGTTCTCAAATTTTGGAAATAAAAAAACGGATGAAAACCTTTCAATATGACAGAGCTAAATCCTTGGAAATGGAATTTAAATTTGGTACTAGGAAATCACCAGTTTCGGATCCATTTGAAGCCTGTAAACAAAGGTTAGATAACACCGTTATGAACCAGCTTACCTCACCTATAGGTACTTTAGTAACCACAGATTTGGAGATATTAGCAATAGTACAACATTTTGTTAGCAATTCATTTCACGATACGTCTGAGCAGTCTTTTCCTACTTTTTTTAGGATTTATAGCCCCATTGCCTCAGGTTCCTATTTCTATGGTAACTCCATTAATACAACCTATATCTCCCCAGGAAGTTAAGGTGGCCATATCTCAACTGAGTAAGGGTACTTCGCCTGGGTTGGATGGCATCCCCAATTACTTTTATAAAACTTTTCTGCCTTATATGCTTTATTTTTTGCCCAAAGTTTTTAACTTTCTGTTGACCTCTTCTTCTTCCCATTCTGGATTTAATACCTCTTTACTTTATTTTTTATCAGGAGATAAAGCCTTACTATCGAATTGGAGGCCATTGAGCTTATTGAATAGTGACTATAAAATTTTTGCTAAAATTCTTAATAATAGATTATTATTGGTAGCGGATTCTCTTATACACCTGGCTCAGACTTGTGCCATTCCCAACAGGCGTATTCAACATAACTTGTACCTTCTGCAGGAGTTATTCGAAGTCAGCCGTGCAAATAAGATATCTGGATATGTTGTAGCCTTGGACCAGGCCAAAGCCTTTGATAAAGTTAGTCATGCATATTTATTTTCTCTACTTCTTCATTATGGCTTTCCGAAACCTTTTGTATTTTGGATATCTACCCTGTATAAGGGGGCCACTATTGTGCCTATTGTTAATGGACTTTTTGGTACAGATATCCCCCTTACTATTGGGGTAAGACAGGGATATCTCTTAAGTCCTCTTCTTTATTCTTTTGTTTGGGACCCAGTAATAAGACAAATTCTGTGGGATACTAATATTGTCGGCTTGGCCCCTTCACCTACATTACCTCATGAGAAAGTTACTGCTTATGCAGATGATGTTACTTTGTTAATTCAGGATATCCTCTCTCTAACTAATGCACTACAGATTTTTTACCATTTTGGGACTTTATCTGGAGCCCATCTTAATATGGAGAAAAGCTTTATTTTTTCTCTAAATTCTGCCCTTCCAGTTCCTTTGGACATTAGGGGTATTCCGGTTGTTTCTTCTCCCCATAAAATTTTGGGTATTTGGTTTGGTGCTGGGGATTTGGCATCATATAATTGGGAGAAACAGTTATACATTGGAGAGTTTAAGATTCATCGCTAGAAGGGATGGAAATTTGGGAAGAGAAAAAGTTATGATTATTAAACAATTTTTGCTCCCTGTTTTTTATATTTATGTTATATCTTTCCGCCCCCACTGCATCTGGAAATTAGACTATTTAGTCTCTTTTTTCAGATGCTTTGGAGTAATAGATTGAATCCTGTATGTCGAGATATTACTTATTTACCTATTAATAAAGGAGGTTTGGCCATGGTTAATCCTATTGTTTTTTACCACTCCCTGTTTTTTTTTTGGGGTCTTTTTCTTATTTATGGACTCCTGCCACCATGTCTTGGCAGTTATGGTCACAATTTCTGTGGTCCAGGTATTTTGACAAATGGTCTTTATTACCACCCAAGATTCTGTTGACTGATTCTTTACCATCATATGGTATTTCCACTTTAAAAAAACTGCAACAGTGGAAAATCTCTTTTCCAAACCTACTCACTTTTACTAGAAAATCTTTTTATAACTTCATTGTATTTGATGTTCAAAAAAGTGTTCGACTATTTCCAGAATGCGTGCCCTCTAAAATGCTATTTTCTCTCAGGAAGTTAACAGATTTTAGGATTCCCCCTCATATTTGGGATATTGTTTGGCTCTCTATGCAAGGATGGTTGGGAGTCAGAGGTAATTTAAAATATAAGCCCATTACGGAGAGGTTCTGTTTAAGATCTACCTGTATAAACTGTGAAAAAACTATGGTACATTTTTTCATCACTTCTCCCTATAGTCAAACTTTTTGGCAGGACACTGCCACATATTGGAATTTTCCCTTTTTATCTCATATTTCGTATCAAACCGTAGTTCTTGGAGATTATACAGGGATCTGGAGACTGTATCACAAAAGTACTTTGAATGTATTTTTTTCCTTTATCCAATATTTTTTATGGCAGGCCCACTATCAATTTATATTACAACAACAGACAGTATTATTTAGTACCATATTTTTACAGATTGAGAATGGTTTAGCTTCTGTTAAAACTAGAGATATTGTTAAGTTTTCTAAGGATAAAGTAGACTCTTTTTGGCAACATTTCATTTCTTTATGATCTTTGGTTATATTGTTTGTTTCTTATACTTATGAACCTTGTATAATATTGTGATATTATCATTTTGGTTTTTTCTGTGATGTTGTGTTTCTTTTCAATAAAACTTCCCCTACTCTTTTCGATAAGTGCCATGGGATCTATAACATCCACCTGAACTACCACCAATCCAGGCAGATGGGACCTCGGTTTAATGTCTCATCTGAAAGAAGGCACCTCAGAAGTGCAGCACCCCTCTCATGCTGCACTGCAATGTCAGTACTGGGATATTAACCCAAGTGCCAGATGTGGGAATTGAACCCATAGCCCTCTGATCTCCTGGCCTCAAAGGCAAGTGTGCTACCTACTGAGCCACTGACACTGTTACTGTGACACTGTTATTACCAATAATAAGCACTGGGCATGATATAGAAACCCATATACAAAAATGTTGTGCTATTGCATTTATAGTAGCACGTAAGTGTATTCTATTAAACTGTAAGGATGCCAACCTTCCCCCCCCCAGTTCTGAAAACATGGATAAACTTCATGCAAGATATTATGCAAAAACATTTTACTACATAAAAATGGAGCAGCTAGAACAATTCAAAAAATACAGACCTATTTCCAGGATGCTGTTAAAAAGGGTATTTTATGAGAACTCGAGTACAGATGAGAAAACATAGAGATATATAAACAATAATGCAGAGTGTATATTTTTTCAGCTTTTTTTGTTAATATGCAACAAAATTTATATAAACAATTTTTTTCCTTGTAACAGAAAGCTTGTATAGCTGATTTGGACCCTAAAGTAGGTAGGGATGGTGTAAGGACAATGATGATGAAAGAGGCTTAAATCATATTGATTAACTGAATAAAATAAAAAAATGATGGTGCTTATACAATTTCATCTGAACCTTACATCAATAAGAAAAAAAAAGAATTTACATCGTCTTACAGACTTGTAATATAACCTCATGGAATTACATCACTGATAATATAACAATATAACTTCAGGAGCATACATTCAGAACATGACAAAAACCCCGTGAACATATTAATTTTATAGATCTGTGACAGACAAATGTACAAGCGCAGAAAAAAAATGCTCCGGTGGATAAGTGCGTGCAGGAAATATAATATGAATAAACAGTCAGCAAATAACCACACGGCACACACTGTTACTCAAAAAGCAGCTTTATTTTAAATAATTTAAAAAGGACAAATGCTACAAACAAAGCACTGCAGCATCAGAACACAATGCCTTTACTGGTTTCGCATCTCATGCGTCATCAGGAGGCTGTCCAAGCATAGTAATAGGACCCTTAAATACACAAATCTAGCACCCAATTTAAAGTGACAATGCATCATATATCAAGAAATACATATAAACACAAAACGTAGTCTGAAAAGATCAAAAGATGCTTAATAAACTAGATCCTAAAACAGCATGTTCCATACAGGTAGAAAAAATATATCAGAACATTATTTTAAGATATTTTTTAAAGATATTTTTTTATCTATCCTACTTTATCCCTTGGAAACAGTCAGATCAGCAGGTACTTCTCCAGGTTCCCAATCTATTTAGAGACTCTATAGCGTCAGTACATTATATTAATATGCCCTGGAAAGGAAAAAAGGAAAAAAATTAACATATTAAAAAAAATAACATTATATAGCTATTCACATGTATCTTGTGTTTTTACATTTTATGTCAAGGGTAACAATCCACTTTAGATAGCTACCTAGCCCCTCACATATATATAGTATAATAATATCCTGAACAATTATCCATAGGGCATTTTTATTTTCTATGTATACAGGGCATCAAATCAATACAATCATTAAGACCTGGCAAATGCATGGCCCCAAGTATAAAAATCCAGAAAGATTCTCTATAACACAATTTTTTATCCAGGTGCCACCCCCCTCCTGGGACTAATTTCGCCCATTCTATTGCTGAGAACTTAAATATATGCTAGCCTATTCCTTTATTCCACATGATGTGAAGTGCCAATGCATTTTTCTCATCCATCTTTCTGATGGGTCCCAGATGTTCCCCAATGTGAACTTTCAATGGTCATGTAGTTTTACCTACATAAAAGGCTTCACGTTCACATTTGGCCAGGTATACCACATTATCACTATTGCAATTAAAGAATTCTGTCATTATAAATACTTTATCATTATTGCATATAGTGAAACTGTCAGGTCTCATAATATTTGGACAGAATTTACAATTTCCACAGGTGAAACTACCATTTGGGAAATGTGGTAACCAAGTTGTTTTATCCTGTTTCAAATTGTGGTGCTTCCTGATAACTGTGTACCAGTAGATCCCTCAAATGTTGGCCTCTACAGTACACCATCCTTGGTTTCTCCATTGTTATATCTACCAGATATGGTTCATTTTCTAATATGTGCCAATTTGCATACAAAATATCTTGTACTTGATGAGCCTGTCCACTATATTGGTCACAAAATTTGCCCTAGCTGTATCCTTCCTTGGTTTGATGGAATGAAATAAAGTATTCTTCAGGGTTTTCAGAGCTTCCAAATATGCTTTCTCTACTATTTCAGTATTATATCCCCTATCTTTAAATCTAGAATACATTTCTGATCCATTTATCACAAAATCCACTTTATCTGAGCAATTTCTACGTGCCCTCAACATTTGGGTCTTGGGAATATTGTCCATCATATGGTGTGGATGGCAAGTAGATGCTAATAAAAGTGAGTTTCTGTCTGTTTCTTTATGGAACGAATTAGTTCCTAATGTGCCATCTTGTTTTTTGTTATTTTAAGATCCAAAAAAGAAACTGATGTCAATTTGCACTGTACTGAAAATTTCAAATTTGGATTACTCTCCCCCAGATATATCACAAACTCACTTAATTCTGCCTCAGTGCCTTTCCATATCAAAAAAAATGTCATCAATATAACGACGCCAGATGTCAATCCTACTGTAATAAGGATTATTCTGTACGTTGTAGACAGGTTTTGTTTCCCAAAGCTCCAAATAGAGGTTGGCATAATTAGGAGCAAACATTGCTCCCATTGCTGTCCCCTTAAGTTGCAAATATATGTCTTTGTCAAACAAAAAACAGTTCTTCTTAAGAATATGCTCAGTGCAAGATAGTAAAAATCTTTTTTTTATATTCATCCATATTCATATCAGATTCCAACCAGAATTCCAAAGCTTGGATATCCCCTCTGATGTGGAATATTCGTGTAAAGTGAATTTATGTCCATTGACACAAGATACCAGACAGATTCTATCTGCATGTCTTCTAGAATTTGTAATATTTGTGCTGTATCCCTAATGTTAGAACGTAAATTGGAAACATATTCTTTTATATGGGCATCTACATAGCGTGACAGTGGCTCTGTCAAACTACCAATCCCTGCTACAATAGGTCTCCCCGGGGTATTTTGCATGTCTTTATGGACCTTAGGTAACATATAAATACAGGCCCTAATAGGATGTGCTGTTGTCAAGTATCCCAATTCATAATTAGTTATAGTACCTGACATCATTGCTTAATTCCAAAAAAGTCAATCTCTTTTTTATATTTATAGGTTGGATCTTCCTTTAGTTTAACATAGAATTGTTCATCTCTCAATTGTCTGAGAATCTCCCTCCAATATTTATCAGTTGCCATAACTACTACAGAGCCACCCTTGTCTGCAGGTTTTATTACAATTGCCTTGTTATCCTGTAGATTTCTTAACGCTATAGATTCTGCTGTAGACATATTTACAAAGGCGGCCCTGGTAGTCATGTTAAACATCCATTTAAAATCATTTTCACAAGCATGTTCAAACACTTTAACTGTTTCATTATATTGGGCATATAATTCAAAGATGGATGAAATGAACTTACCACCCTTGTTCAGAGGAATTTATGTCCAGATTGTCCTGACTCATAGATATATTAGTACCACATCCCATATTTTTCTTATTGTAATATGCCCTCAAGTTCAAATTTCTTGTGAAGCGATGCAAGTCCACATAAAGATCAAAGGGGTTGGAGTCCTGAGTTGTGACAAACAAGAGGCCTTTCTGTAAGACTTGTTCTTCCAAAGGTGGTAGTACATAGTCCGAAATGTTTATCACTATATTTTCTGGTCTTCCTTCTGCCACGGACCCTGCCGCCTTTGTGTCCTACCTCCTCTTCTGTTGGATTTCTTCCTCTCTCTCGGCCTGTATTCCTGGAATTTCTGAAGTTCCTCGTGCCCTTCCCCCATTGGAGACCCACCAGAGGTATCTGAAATTATACTGTCCTGCCATGTGTTTCTACATCCTGGCCTTCTTCTAAAGGGTCTTCAGTTTCAGAACCACTATTATCCATGGTATACGCTGGAGAGGTACTTCTGTTTTTAAGTATCAATTTTTGCTGTCCATATTCTGTACCAGAGTTGGTCTGATATCTTCGTCTTCTATTTTGAGATGGTTCAGGGCTCTTGTGTTTATTGTCATTCCACTCAAATACCCTTCCCAACAGATAGTCCTGTCGATCCCTTTCAAATTTATGGAGCTTAATTTTCTTTATTTTATCATCTTCTCTTTGAACATTATCTTTCAACTTTCTTTGAAAAAATTCAAAATCAGAATGGTCTTTTAACTGCAATACTATTTTTCCTTTTTCTGAAATATCAGCACTCACTTCCGGTTGTTGTCATTCGCAATCTCTAATGATAGCCCTCATAAATTCATCTGTACCAATCTGTTGTGCTTTTTTCCAGTCCAACATAAAAAGTTCTCTCTCCCAACCATAACCTGGTAGTTTTAAAACACGTAGACCCCTTGGCGAATGGCCAACCCGAAGGTAGGCCTCCAAAGTTATTTTGCCCCAATAATGTCTATTTCCTTGTATAATCGCCCGCTCCAAAGATACAAAAGCACTTTTAATGTCAACAGATTATAAATTAGAATGTTGTATAGGGTTAGTACCTGCTAGCTCTGCTTCCATCCCATTGTTAGAATGTTCTGAGAATAGTTCTTGTTCCCCTGCTGTTTGAAACATGCTTGTTGCAAAAGACCCTGATGTATACCCAAGAGTGGCGTCCATGAACGATTTCGCATTCATTGTGTAGATGGGGATTCCACACTCTATCTTTCAGGTGGTTGATCCTTCCTGGAAAACCGCAACCTTCAGGTTATCTTCCTCTCATCACAAAAATGGAGAAAAATATATATATAACCCGATACGCCAGAAAATTAGAAGGTGCCTTAACATTTGTACGATGGTGTTTGTACGATGTTAACAGTGTAAAGCTAATGCTACACAGTCCCAGCTGCAGTAATCAAGCTCCCACTGATCTGGTTTAGTATTTATCATGAAAAAGTGCAGAAAAAAACTCTCCAGTGGATAAGTGCATGCAGGCAATACAATATGAATTAATAGTTAGCAAATAACCACACCGCACAAGCTGTTACTCGAAAAGCAGCTTTATTTTAAATAATTTTAAAAGGAAAAATGCTACAAACAAAGCACCGCAGCATCAGAGCACAATACCTCTACCGGTTTCGCATCTCATGCGCCATCAGGAGGCTGTCCAAGCATAGTAATAGGACCCTTAAATACACAAATCTAGCACCTAATTTAAAGTGAGAATGCATCATATATCAAGAAATATATATAAACACAAAACATAGTCTGAAAAGATCAAAACATGCTTAATAAACCAGATCCTAAAACAGTGTGTTCCATACAGGTAGAAAAAAATGTATCAGAACATTATTTTAAGATACTTGTTAAATATATTTTTTATCTATCCTACTTTATCCTGGTACTTCTCCAGGTTCCCAATCTATTTAGAGATTCTATACCATCAGTACATTATATTAATATGCCTTGGAAAGGAAAAAAGGAAAAAAATTAACATATAAAAAAATGATATAGCTATTCACATTATTCACATTATATGCTATTCACATGTACATGTAGATGAAAATAAAAATGCCCTATGGATAATTGTCCAGGATATTATTAAACTATACATATGTGAGGGTCTAGGTAGCTATCTAAAGTGGATTGTTGCCCTTGACATAAAATGTGAAAACAAAATATACTGGTCCAGCACAGAAAACACCCTTTCAGTATGACCTCATAACTTCATATGGGTAAGAGGCGCTGAATTATGCTACCGAACATTGCCATATCATCATGTGGTAACGGCAGGTGCAGGCTGTACAGTTACTGATCATTAGGAGCCATGACAAGACAACTGCGATACTAACTACAAATCACACGTGTCTCTTTCCTCATAGCAAGGTTATTGTCACTGGCAATTTTTGGGTGAGTAACCTTCTATGTTGTTTCTCTGATCCCTGAATTCCACGTGAGCTTGATCCCAAACTAAGAATCATGGCACCTGTACAGGCAGCCTCATTATTGCACCAGAGAACACACTGCCTTGGTTCGTGCTTCAGCACAGGGTGGTCAGACATAATTGCTCATAGTCTACCTTTGCACCCTATGCTATGGGAAGGCACCCGCCCATTCACTCATTCTGACCCCCAGGACTTAACTGCAACCTGTACATATAGATATCTCACTGTAATGCTCAGAATTGGTTCCCCATTTCCAACTTGTCTAATGTTTAGTTTCCTTTTGGTTATTTGTCTGTACTACTATGCACAGAATGCCCGTCTATTATTCCTTACCTTTTTCCTGTACAGGTATTGCTGTATGGTTCTTGGTGATTGCTCAGAGTCCACAGTTTAGTGATGCAGCTGTTCCCTTGTGTCTGTTTGGGTTTGGGTGGGTGGTTTGGGGTGGTGGGGTGTGGGTGTGGGTGGGTGTGTGGGTGTGTGTGTGTGTGTGTGTGTCCATGTGCCTGCTGGTAGTCTTCTGGTTTGCTGCATCAAACTTAATACCCAATGTACAAAGGCTATGGGGTCTGCTAGCATGCACCACAGGGTGCTAATCTACAAACTTGCCCCATTCCCCTTCAGACTTCACCTGATCCCCCATTTGACGCAAGTAGCAATACACATCCAAAGTTACATTTGTGGCAGAGACATACTTTATTTATAGTTATTACTGCAGCAGTCTTGTATTTGCACCTAACAAACACTAACTGTGCAGATTGCACCTGCCATTACCACCCGATGCTTTGTCGCTGTATAGTATCATGGAATACAATTTCAGTACAAACTGAATATAAGTGCGAGGTGGTGAATGCTGCTAACGAACATTGGCCAGCATCGAGTGGTAATGGCAGGTGCAGGCTGTACAGTTACTGCATCTTTAAAGACAATACATGCCTGCTGTAATACTATTTATCAATACTGTATATCTCGATCTTAGTTACATGGTTCTCTGCACTGATGATTTTTTGAGGTGCTGCTGTCAAGGCAGTATTGTAGTATTACAACAGTGACATGGAGCTCCGCTGAATATGCTCGTTCTGCAGCATCCCACAGATGAATGACAGCAGAAACAGGTACCGTGGGCACGCCTTCCATAGGCTGACATCAATTGTGCAGGTGGATGCAGTGCGCATGCACGAAGTTCGGACAAAGAAAAAAAAACAGCTCCAGACAACCACAGCATGAAAATGCATTTAAAAATGGTATTTTTAGATTTTTTAATCAAGCTTCTTGGCGGTTCATCATGGGGTCACCTGAGGAACTGAAAGAGCCTAACTAGCTTAGGATCCACAAAACTTGGTGAGTCGCTTTAAGGCTATTAGTAGAAAATTGCTTCAATGTGATTGGAAGGAAGCATTTATTGGAAAAAAGTTTGGCACAAATGTGGGCCACCTTGGAAATTAAAATAAATGAATGCATCCAGGAATTTATCCCCACTAGGAAGAAATACAGGGGAGGTGCAAAATCACCAGGTTGGATGAATACTCATTTGAAAAAATTGATTAAGAAGAAGCATAAACTATTTAAATCCGTAAGGCACAATAAATCAAGTGAAAATTGTTTAAAACTTAAACAACTGCAAAACACAGTTAAGCAAGAGGTCAGAAAAGTTAAAGCATCTTATGAAATCAGTCTAGCAAATAAAACAAAAGAAAATTTTAAGGCCTTCTATGCATATATAAATGAAAAAAATGCAACGGTCAAATTATAGGTCCCCTAAGAAAAAAGATGGGCAAGTGGCTACCACAAATATGGAAATGGCAGGTATTCAAAATACTGTACTTAATTTGCATCCATTTTTAATAAAAATGGTAGCTTAGATAAAACAGATGCACAGTGTTGGAACCTCACAAACCTCATAAAAATAGAAATCAGCGATGTCAAAAATAGATTATTTTCAATAACTTCAAATAAATCAGCAGGACCAGACTGCCTACATACTAGGTTATTTAAAGAATTGGCCAGTGAGTTGGCACCACCAATTAGCTATTTATTCCAGAAAGCTTTAGATAAAGAAGAAGTGGTCTCTGTATGGAGGGAAGCGATTGTCATACCACTATTTAAAAAAGGGATAGGAAATGTCCATCTAACTAGAGGCCAGTAAGCTTAACTAGCATATTCTGCAAGATCATAGAGGGCATAATAAAGGATTTCATCTCCACATTTCTATACAAAAATCACTTAGAAGATGACACACAATGTGGGTTCAGAAAAGGGAGATCATGTCAAACAAAGATACTCGAGTTTTATAAGAGATCAAGTAAACATCTTGATGAGGGGAAAATCAGTAGGTGTGGTCTTCCTGGACTTTACTAAGGTGTTTGACAAACTCCCCCACAAACAGCTGATTTCTAGATTGTAGACTATAGGAATCCCAGATAACATTGTGGCTTGGGTCACTTCATGGCTCACACAAAGAAAACAGAGAGTTAGTATAAGAGGGGCATTGTCTAAATGGACAGAGTTGTCCAGCAGGGTGCCACAGGGATCAGTGTTGGGGCCATGTTTATTTAATATATATGTCTCCACACACTACAATTTAATCATGCGACAGTCTGGTTGACTAAATTCGCCGCTAACTGCCGCCTGGGTGTAGAATTATCAGAAAAGGATGATTATGGGATATTACAAAAAGCATTGGAGCATATAAACGATTGGTGTAATACCTATCAATTACACCTAAATCCCAATAAATGCACTGTTATGCACCTTGGACACAAAAACTCTAAAGCAAATTATCATCTGGGAAATATTAGCCTGAAGAGTACAACTAAGGAAAGGGACCTTGGAATTAACATCTCAAACAACCTTCAATTTGGTATACATTGTACTGAGATCAGCAGAAAGGCCAATGGGGTACTAAATTGTATACTTTGGCATATTGCTAGTAGAGAGAGATGTGTCATGGTTACACTGTACAGTTCTCTGGTGAGACCATTGATGGAACACGGCACTCAAGTATGGGCCCCATACCATAAGGGTGATATAGCTAAACTGGAGAGTGTGCAAAAAAAAAGCCACTAGATCTATAAAAGAGATGCAGTCAAAAGACTATTATACCAGGCTCAGTGACCATACCTCTCAACTGTCCCTGATTTTCAGGGATGTCCCTGATTTTGCCTCAAATTTTTACTCTGTCCCTCCTAAAACTAGTGTTTCCGTGACCAAACAGTGGGAGTTGTAAATACAAAATAATGTCAAATATTAAGGTTACAGACTTGTTCTTCCTTAGAAAATGCATGTTACACTAAGTCCCTTATTCTACCAGCTTTCTGAGTGGATACCACCAATTTTGAAGATGTGTCCCTGATTTTGGTCCTTTGTCACTGATTTTTTTAAGCCTTGTCCCTGATTTATGAGGCAGGAGGTTGAGAGGTATGTCAGTGACTTAAACATGTTCACACTGGAGTATAGAAGACTAAGGGGGGATATGTATTTGCTTATTAAGTCCTTAATGCCTTAACCACCTTATGATTGAACAACCTATGTAATCAAAAGTTTTTCTCCACTGTATTTTGTCTTGAATTGTTATCCTGGGTCGCCCCTGAAAAAGGGACCTTCGGGGCTCAGTGGGCCTACCCGGTCACCAAAATTTAATAAATAAATAAATAAATAAAAATTAATGTATCATGAACTGAGGGAGAAGTTGGGATTAAAGTTCAGGAATAAAGCTCATAATACATGGGCACATTCACTCAAGTTTAAAGGGGAACACTGCAAAACATGGAGAAAAAAAATGTGGTTCAATCGGAGGGTGATTCCTATTTGGGATGGGTTAATTGGGTCAGTAATAGAAAGTCCATCTATGGAGGTGTTTAAACATTGTTTGGATTAACTTTATCAATTGGTTTGGCTTTAAACCACATAAGGTGAGCACTAGGGATGAAAATTCCTTCAGCTCAGTATATACCTATGAATCCTATGATAAATAAATCAATTGCCATGGGTCTTGGTCAATCAGAGACCAGGAAATGTCAACTTCATTTTCTAAACATACTACAAAAATGAACAAATGGCTTAGCTGAAGTTTATAATTCCATCAGTGGATTCTGATCATAAACCAGGCATGTAAAGCTGAAGTAAACAATGATGTCGTCAAGAACCCAAATGGGAACCTAGATCTGTTTGTGTGTTGGCTAAGCCATATGTTAATTTTTGTAGTATATTACATATGAACATATGAATGTGCCAGCAGAAACAGACCTCCTGGTCTATCAATGCCTGCTCGAGTGTGCAGCTAGCTCCCTGAAATTGCAGCTGCCCTACCCTCTCCCCTTTTGTCCTCCCTTGGCCATTCTCAGCCTCCCCCACCCATACTCTCCCCTGTTCTCTGTCCCATGCCCTTTTAAAGCTACCCACAGTTTTGCATGATATCACCCTCTCTGGTAGGGCATTCCACTTCAACACCACTCTCTCTCTGTGAAGTGATGCCTCCTCACCTCCCTCTTAAATCTTCCACCCATTCTGATCTTAGCCCATTCCCATTAGTGTCCCTTCCCTTTTTTAGTTTAAAAACCTCATTGGCTCCATTCTTGTTGATTCCTCTCACATACTTGAAAGTTATGATCATGTCCCCCCTATCTCTTCTCTCCTCCAAGGTGTACATAATCAAGTCCCTCAGCCTGTTTCCATAGGCTCTCCCCTCCATTCCCTGTATCATCCTTGTTGCCTCTGCTGCACTCCCTCCAGTATCTTGATATCCTGCCTCAGGTATGGCCTCCAGAACTGCACACAGTACTCCAAGTGTGGCCTGATCAGTGACCTGTAGAGGGGCAAGATTACCTCCCTCCGCCTGAATGAGAACCCCTCGCTATACACCCCAGCATCTTGTTTTCCTTCCCTGATGCTTTCCTGCATTGGAAAGAATTGTTCATGCTCCCTGTTACCATTACCCCTAGGTTCCTCCTTCTCCTCAGTGATCCCCAGCTTCACCCCCCCAATTCTCTCCTTGAGTTCTTTGCCCCAAAGTGCATAACCTTAAGCTACTTTGCATTGAACCCCAGCTGCCACCTGTTTACATGTATAGTCACAGAATCTCTTAAAGTTATAACAGTATATTCTTGAAGTCTTTGGGTGAGAGAACTGCATCTTTGTATACTTACCTATTTTTAGCATGTTTAAATATACCACAATACTGTAATATTGTTTAAATATACCAAAATATTGTAATACTGTTTAAATATACCACAATACTGTAATATTGTTTAAATTTACCATAATACTGTAATATTGTTCAAATATACCAAAATACTATAATATTGTTCAAACATACAATAATACTGCAAAATTATTTAACTATACCGTAATACTTAAATATTGTTTAAATATACCACACTGATGTAACCTGAAAATAGGCAGAATTTGTCTAGTGCACTTATCTGGTCAACAAAATCTTAAATTTTTATTTTATTTATTTAGTTTTTGTTTACCAGGTAAGTGCACTAGCCATAGGGATGACTATTTTCAGGCACGACCCGGGAGAAATACAAAGCAAATTACAGGGAATTATCAGACAGTAGCAAACACAGAAAAAAGGTACAAAAGCAAGGTAAGATAACATCAGGATTTCCATGACATATGGGGTACAGAGTTTAGGAGAAGATTACAAAACAGAGGTAGCATTGGTTTGCCCAGTAGGTACAAAACCGTCTTTGAAGTTAAATAGCCAGGTAATTAGCATTAATATGCCAGGTAAGGGCCCAGTCAGAGAAACTGGACTAATTATTCACACACCCCAAGAGGTTGGGGTGAGACGTAGGTACAACTGTGAGAAACATAACATTTTCTGAAGGAGAGAAAAAAAATAGTAAAATACAACACAACATGCAAACAATAGGATCCATTTCTGGGCATTAAACATTAGCCATTTAGATCTTAAGTGCCTGGAGTAAGGAGAACAGAGTTACTGCAAGGGAAAAAGTGGCAGCTGATGCAGGGAACCATGTTTGGGGGGGTTGAAGCAGGTACAGGAGACCTGACTAAAGAGGAAGGAGGAATATTTGATTTTAAAATTGACATGACTAGGAGCTAGACGGACATCCAGAGGTAGGGAGTTCCAGAGTTTGACTGCCGAGTGTGAGAAAGCTAGGGTTCCTTTGTTTGATTTGCATCTCGTTAGTAGCAGCAAGGCTTTATCAGACGATCGAAGACTATACGAGAAAGGCAATGAGATAAGCAGTGAGGCAAGTGAGAAAGGGGTACCTAATCTGAGAATATTATCAATCAGACAGCCAAGAGCTAGATCTCGAACAGAAGTAGGGAGTAACCAGTTTAGGTCAGCATAAAGCTAACAGTGATGCTTTGACCAGGGAGAGGCAGACGCATACCTGCAGATGCTATTATATGTGGTATTCTATTTCCTAAGGAGTGGGATGCATAGAGGTAAGTGACAACGCCATAAGTTAGCGATGGTAGCAGTATACCACGAGCAATGGCTAATCTAGCTGACTGTGTAAGGACATAACTTGTTTTGTAGACTACCCCGATTTTAGCATTGACTGCTTTACAGGTAGCAGTTATGTGCTAGTCATAACTAAGGTTTTCATCTAGGAGGACACCAAGATACTTGAAAGAGCGTACTGATTCAAGGACCAACCCTCCCTGACCAGATACCTTAAATATGTCATGATTTTGTTTTAGTTTGGCTGGAGTTCCAAACAGCATGGATTGAGTTTTATTAGCATTAAGGATTAACTTGTGAAGGGAGAGCCACGATTGAGTAGACATGAGAGCAGATGAGAGAGTTTGGATTATGTGGTCAATGTTCTTGCCACAGCAGTACAGTACCAAGTCATCAGCATAAAGGATCGCGGAACAATTTGGGATAGCTGATGAGATGCTATTTATAAAAATGGAAAAAAGAAGGTGGCCCAATATCGACCCCTGAGGGACACCTAGGTTGACTGGTAAGGCACTTGAATCAGATGAACTGAATCTGACACACTGAGTTCTATTTGATAGGTAGCTATTAAACCAGGCCACTGAGTTATGAGAGAAACCAAGGGCTTGTAGGCTTTCAAGTAGAACAGGGTGGTCGACAAGGTCAAAAGCCTTAGTGAGGTCAATGAAGAGTGCTCCTGTGAGATGTCCATTATCCATAGCAGTTAGGATATCATTTGTTAGCTGCAGCAAGGCAGTGGCGGTGCTATGGCCTTTCCTAAATCCATTCTGAATTGGCGAGAGGAAGTTATATTTAGTCAGAAATTCAGTTACTTGGATAGAGACTAATTTTTCAAAAATTTTGCATAGGACAGATAGTACAGTTATTAGCCGATAGTTAGCCATAACCCTTTTGTCACCTTGCTTTGGAACTGGGGTGACTTTGGCAACTTTCCAGATTGATGGGACTAATCCAGTGCAAGGCGAGAGGGTGAAAATTCTAGATAGAGGTTGGACAATGAATGGTGCTGCCAGTTTTAAGAGTCTGGGCTCAATGCCATCAGATCCCACACTAGTTTTGTCAGAGATAGAGTTCAGTAAGCCGAGTACTTCATATTTAGTTACCGCCTTAAAGTAAAAAGGGGGGAGGAACGAGGATACAATGGGTGAAGTAGGTTTAGGTGAAGGCTGTGCGGGGAGGAATGCGGATGTGAGGCTGGACAGGTCAGAGAATTGTCTATTGAATGCTTCAGCAATGGTCCTAGGGTCATTACAGTGGACACCATTAATGACCATGTCGTCTACAAGTTGAGTTTTCTTTGATCCGAGGAGTGTTTTTACATGTGCCCAGAATTTCCTTGGGTCTCCAGATGCTTCCAACAAAAGCCTCTTACAGTAAGAGCTTTTAGCTAGTCTGATCTGCTTTTTACAAGCAGTTCTCTGTGCCCTATAGGTCTGGAAGTCAGTATTGAGACCAGATTTTCTAAAGCGTCTCCAGCTCTTGTCCCTAGTATGTAGTGCTGCTAGAAAATCTTTGTTTAGCCACATAGTAGGTTTTGTTCAAACACATCGGGTCATGAGGAGTATATGACTATTTTGGATTGCTAGAAATTGATCTAGAAAATAGTCTAGAGCTGATTGGGCATCTGGGGCTTGGGAAAGATAAGACCAGTCGATAGACGAAACTTCATGTAGGAACTTGGCCTGGTCTAAATTGGCGTAGTTCATGAAGGTGATATAGCATGGTGGCAGAGATTGGGAGCCTGAATGTTGCCATATGCAAAAGACAGGGGAGTGATCAGATATAGAGTCTGGAAAGATGCCTGCATCAATAATTCTATCAACCCTATTTGTTAGTATCCAGTCCAACACCGTGTTGGATGTTTCTCTTGGGGAGATCCTTGTGGGCATGGTTATGACTTGGTGGAGGTGATATTTTTGAATTGTTTCTGTAAGTGAGCTTTGAGTTTGCCCTAGCCAGTTTAGATTCATAGCCCCAAGGATTAGTAGCTCACTATTCCCTGCTATATTTACTGCTTCCTCAAGTAAGTTTATGAGGGCAGACAACCCACCCAGGGGCGGATTGTAGGCAGTGATTATATGTAGTTTCTTAGGGCCAAGAAGTATGAGTGCATGAAGGGATTCACATTTGGATGATAGAGAGATCTTAGTCAGCGAGACGTTGAGATGAGTTTTGTAAAATAACGCCACCTCCCCATGCTTTGGGGAAATTCTGTCATGCCTGAGTAGATTGTAGCCCTTTAACGAGCAGACAGAGTCTGGGGTGGAAGGTTTGAGCCCTGTCTTCAAGAGGCACAGTATGTCTGGGTTGTGCATGAAGACCCAAGCCTCTAGTTCAGGGAGGTTTTGCATTAGGCTCCTAATGTTAAGGTGGGCTATGCGAAGCCCTGTAGTGGTGGCTCAGGAGACATTGTTACTTGCCTGAAGACTCGGAGGACCAGGGTTCAATTCCACATCCTCAGCCAGTAGGACAGTAAGCAGCAAAGCATACCATAGCTTGCGATGAGAGCACAAGAAGATAGGAGGGACTTTAGGGCTGAATGTAAGAACATAGGTTACAAGCTGATAATTGCGATATCTGGGGATCAGTAGTGGAGTGAGATCAAAGTGATCAGTGGGTCTGATTAGTTGATTAGAAAAGTGGAAGTCATAATTAGGGCATAGCTGTTCGTAGCAAATATGGGAACACTGTGGCAGGGAAACTATAGCCATGAAATGGAGTAGTAGACAAGTTACCAGTGAATGCATAGAAGTCCAAGACATGATGTGTAGTCACAGGAGAGAATTCACACTTGTGAGCAGAGAGTTAGCTGCTGGAGAGAGGAGAAACACAGGGGCACTTAATGTAGAGCAGTGATCCTGTGCATAAACAGAGCAAGATGCCCCTAGTGGCAGATAAATATAAGGAGCAGATGGCAAAGTGGCCTGTTAGTTTCTGAAACTAACAAACAGTGAAACTGACAAATGGTAAACTATACAAGAAAATGCAGAGATGGGGGCAGGCACAATGCTCCGGCAGGGTTTAGCTGAGTGAGACACGGACTGCTTGTTCAGAGCAGCACCCGTTTCACAAGCAAAGAGCTTCTGCAAGTAAAAGAGTCTTGCAAGAGTCTGTGCATTTTTTAAATCAGACAAAGCTTACATGTGGTAATGCTCAACGCAGCAATCCTCCGCGATGACCTGAAGGGGCTCCGAGGAGGGTTTAGTCCGAGTGTTTTAGGCGCCAAACAGGTTCAAACAATGCTCCATTTCGGCAGTACAAATAAAGGTCCGTGCTGGAGGGAGCCGAGTTTACCTGCTTGTGTGGGTCGGCGGTCGGGCAGTCTCCTGTAACAAGACTGCTTTTGCTGGGCTATTTCTGGGATGGGCTGAGTTTCTGCAGTGTCCGAGGCGCATAGATATACCATAATACAATATATTGTTCAAACATACCACAATACTTTAATATTGTTTCAATACACTGTGATATTTGAATATGGTTTGTAACATGGCAATAAATGTTAGACACAGATACACAATCTTCGTTGGAGCAATAGCAGCAGCTGACCAAGGAGCAACCAGGCATTACTGCCCTAGTGATGCCCTGTTGCTCTTTATGAACCAGAGTAAATTCTTTGTTCAAGTGCAGTTCCAATGGCAGCCCAACAGGTGGCTGTAAAACAGTGCTGTGCTGCTAGCATTGTTTCAGAACCATCTGTTGGCCTGCCAAGGGAACTGCAGGAACAAAACACGAAAATGTACCTTAGCATGCTCCCATTATGCATTGCAACCCATATCTTGTAATACACACATGCTAAAATTGAAGTATCTGGTACTGATCCAGTCAGTAAGTTAGGAGAACAAGTGCCATAATAGTAATTTATGTCAGTGTCAGTGGCTCAGTAGGTAGCACACTCACCTCTGAGGCCAGGAGATCAGAGGGCTGTGGGTTCAGTTACCACATCTGGCATGGGTTAATATCCCAGTACTGACACTGTAGTGCAGCATGAGAGGGGTGCTGCACTTCTGAGGTGCCGTCTTTTGGATGAAATGTTAAACCGAGGTCCCATCTGCCTGGATTGGTGGTAGTTCAGGTGGTGTTAAAGATCCTATGGCACTTATCGAAAAGAGTCGGGGAATTTTTTATTGAAAAAAACATAACATCAAGCAAGAAACAGTTGTAGAAAAACAAGACCAAACCAATTAAACAGAAACACAAAATGCATATACATTCATTGGAAACATGACACAAAGAGCAAGCAATATAGGAACCAAAAAAACACATTTCAGGCATAGTATCACAAGTTGATATAACAAGTAGTAAATAATGAAAAAAATCAAAATGAGCCCAAAAGGAATGAAACCTGGATAGTGGGAGCTGTTTGTATTCAGATTCCTTAATAGACAATAGTGCATTTTCAATATGAGATATAATGGTAGCCGGACAGGTCGGAATTTGTTGCAATACATACTGGCATCTGGCTTGCCACAGATAATATTTACAGATAGCAAACAATACTCTAAGGCCCAGATATTCAAACTGCGCCAGTCTGAGGCGCAAGCCCCTGCGCTGCTCAAAATAGTTGCGTAGGGGTGTGGCCGGGGTGATATTCAAAGGAGTTGCGCTGTTGAGCAACTCCTTTGAATATAGCAGTTACGGGCGCGCATTTACGTACATGACAGTCCAGATTTGTGAATGATCATTCACAAATCTGACCGTCAGCGTACGGCAAGGGCTGCACTACTGGCTGCAGCTCTGCAACCAATGGGCGCAGCCCCCACCGACAGTCAGTCAGTGGCGGGCGGGCTATGCATGGTGGATGCTGGTCGCTCACCGGGCCGCGGGGAGCGGGTGAGGCTTGTGGGTGGGTGGGGACACTAGACACCAGGGAGATGTTTGGGGTGATGTGGTGACATTCTGCCCGGGATCGGGTTTTACGCCGTCCACTGACCACCAGGGAGTTATTCGGCTTGGGGAGGTTATATCTGCCCGCGATCGGGCACTGGGGTTGAGATAGGCCCCTGCCCGCGATCGGCACTGGGGGTTTACAGGTTCTGCCCGCAATCGGGCTGTGGATGTGGGGGACATGTACGCGTACCGCCCGCGATCGGGCTGGTGGGGGCACAGGGAGCGAGTTAGCCAGCCAGGGGTGGCAGCTGTTGTGTTGCACCCCGCACGCAGCAGTCGCTACCTGTGGGTGGCCTCGATTTAAGCTTTTTGGCCAAGCTTGTGCGGGCGCAGCTGGTTATGCGATGCACAACTCTGCGCAACCCGACTTGAATACTGGTTGCGCAGGTTATGCATGGATCCTCCCCCTCCTGTTGAGCATGCATTCATTTGCATTGCTCTCTTGCGCAACCTGGTGCCAGTGGCGTAACTGCCTCCTGCTGAATATCGCAGAATGGTGCATTTTGGACTTGCGCATGGCGCAACCCTTTTGAATATCTGGGTCTAAGTGTACTAGGATGGAATTTTTTCCATGGAGCAGTGAAATCACCCAAAATTAACACTTGATATGTAATTCTACTCAGGAAAGGCCATTTCCACTTGTTTGCCAGTGTTTTCCAAAATAGATGGGCATCTGAGCAGGTAAAGAAAAAATGTTCCATAGTTTCCTCTATTTGAACACAAAAAGGTTTAGGGCAATACCTTTCCTGAGAGGATTTGTGTTTCAAATTCCCTCGGACTTGTAACCTGCCATGGCAACACATCCAGGAGACATCCCACATATGCGATGGGATTCTTTTATCTCTAAGAATGTTAAGAGCCCAAGTCATACGAGATGGAGAACAATGTGGAAACTATAGCATCGGTTTAGAAACTGTCAGAAAAGCAACATATAGTTGTTTTCTGTTCAAAAACAAGATAGATGTTTTACTAAGCTTCCAAACTCATAAGGTACGGAATCCATCTATGGTATAAGATGGAAAACCAGAAACACGGGAAGGGGAAGGCGGGAGGTCAGTCCAAGCAGACATGATAGGATCCACAGCTTTGCATACCCATGAATCGCAAACATGAAATAAATATCTAAAGCTTTGAAAAAGGTGAAAAGGAAAAAATGAAAGAAAAAAGGCAATCGGATGTGTCATACTCAACCCACCCTGATGTACAGGTAAATAAGTCACATCACGTTTAATGGGATTAAGGCGACTACCCCAAATCATTTGAAAGAATATGCTAAGTATCCTGGTTTCTAAGTTCTTAGGAGGGGCATAAATATGACTAAGAAATAAAAAGATAGGGATCAAAAACTTTTTCACTACTAGGACCCTCTTCTTCTTATCCAATCTCCAAGTCTTCCATACCCGAACTTTAGATTCACCAAGTGTGAGGCATTTTTCCCAGTTGTAGCTAGCCCCATCAGGAACATTGAACCAGATTCCAAGAATTCTCTGGGGAGTAGTACAAATTCTGATACCACTCACCCCTGGAATAATGGCAGAGTCAGGGTCCAAGGGAATGCAGACACTTTTCTGTAGATTTATATGACCCCCTGAAATTAAAGAAAAGGACTGAAATATCCGAAATGCTCTATCACCTGACTCTTGATTTGATGTAAACAACATTACATCATCCGCATAAGTGGAAATTTTGACAGGTAATAAATCAGGATGAGGAGTTAGTCCAACAATTCCAGAGTCCCATCTAATCTGTCGAATGATGGGATCTAAGGCAAAGGTGTATAACAAGGGGCTAAATGGACAACCTTGGCAGAGCCCAACCTTCTGTAGGAGAGTGTTACCCATAAAACCATTTATAATTGGAACAAAATATGCCAAGGAAAATATGTGTGTGAGCCATTGCAAAAAAAGTTGTGGTATACCATAAAGTGACATCATCTGTAGTAAATAAGTGTGGTGTATGGAATCAAAGGCTTTAGTTTGGTCCAGGGAAAAACCAAAACCAGATAACCCTTTATATTTCCGGGCTTCAAAAATCTCACGCAAAAGAAAGAGGTTTGTTTGACTAGAGCATCCCAGAATAGCACACGATTGAGCTGAGTCAATGAGATCAGGAGCAACTTTCCGAAGGCGAGAACAAAGTATTGTAGATAGAATTTTAAAATCCATGTTAAGGAGATGAAGGAGTCTCCAATTAGTAAGTGAGTGTGTATCCCCTTTTTTATATAGGAATTTTAAAAAGGATATACCAAATTCAGGGGCTTTCTCTGAGGTATTCAAAATATAATTATAAACTTGGGTCAGGATTTCTAACAAATTTTCTTGAAATGTCTTGTAAAACTCATGTGTGAGACCATCAGGTCCAGGGGCCACCTTCAGTTTGAGATGTGATATAGCACAAGCAACTTCTTCTCGTGTAATTTGCCCAACAAGGTCCGGAACTTGATAAACAGAAAGCCGAGGGGTCGGGGCCGACAAGACAGTGGATAAATCCGGGTCGATGTGGGGTAGTGTACAAAAGTGTGTTTGTAAATAGGAATGCATAACAGAAAACATTCCCGGAATAGTGTGAACAATAGTACCATGATCATCCAACAGACCGTGCATGATAGTGGAGTGAAGTCTATCTTTGTAAGCCAAAAATGGGTTAGCAGAAGGGGACATAGAAGTACCCACTCGCATAAAGAAATCTAAGGTCCGGGGCACTATCATATTGGTGAGAAATCATTAGTCGTTTAATCCTAGTAATTTGAGAGGAGTAATCAACAGAAGAAGAGACAGAAAGGGACATTAACTTATATAATTGGTTGCGATAATTTAAATATGTAAGGTATTTATCCCGAGCCTTTGTCTTTCCCAGATGTTGAAAAAAAGAACAAAAATCTAGCTTTGTATCTTTCCACCTATCCCAAATAGAATCATAGCAGCAGAGAACTGAAATTTGGGCTTGGAAAATAGTACGGACCTGTGTCTGAACAGAAAGAAGAGAAAACAAAGAATTATTCAATTTCCATTGGGGAGAGGTTGAAACAGGGGACAAGGAAGTATAATCAATAAAAAAAACACCAGTCAAAAGACAGTGGTCCGAAATTTCAGTAGGGCGTAAAAAGATTCGATTAGGAACACAATGTTTGGAAACAAAAATATAATCAATCCTAGTGTGGCATACTGATCTGTGATACGTGTACCCCGTATCAGAATGTAAAGAACGATATGCGTCCTTCAAACCCGCATCCTTAATTAAAGTAGATAAAACTAGGGAATCACAATATACCTTTTTCCCAGAAGCCATTCTATATGCGACATCAATAGAACAGTTACAGTCCCCCCCCCCCAAAATAATATGTTTACGAGTACACAAAAATGGTTTAATCAAATCAAATAAAGAAATACAGGCGACTTTAGATTGTGGACCATAAACAACGACTAAATGTAAAAAAATGTTACGAATAGAGCAGTCCATAATAAGTGCCCTGCCAGGGAAAACATCTATGATGCGGGATATGGAAAAATGTGGTGAAAAAAATAAAATGGCTACACCATCAGCAGAGTCATTCCCAAAAATCCAATAGGAGGGGCCCTTATACCACCCTCGCTTAAGTTGTTGTACCTCAAATAAGGTAGAGATGTGAGTTTCCTGTAACAAAAGGATATCTAAAGAGAGCGAGGCAGCAAAGTGAGAGAAAACCATCCGTCTTTTGTAGCTTTTCAAGCTACAAACATTGAAGGAGGCAATCCAGATAGTAGCCAGGACAAAATATTACTCAACCACTTCCATCAGTAACAGCCATATTCTTCCGTTTCTTACTCCCCTTTATTGGTTTTAGTAAGTTTTTTCTGGGAAACATCAGGGGGTTTAGAAACAGGAAGATCAATGTCAGATAGTAAAGCAGAAACATCAGTATCACCATCAGTATCATCCTTTTCACCTTTCAGACATTCAAAAGTATTGGAGAGGGGAAGATCAGGAGCTTTCAAGTTTTTATGAGCAGCAGCCCTAGTAACCCGTCTGCCTGGCTGAAACCCCTCTGAATCCAGAATGGGAGCAGCGGGAGTTGAAAGGGGGGCAGGAGGAGGGAGAGGGTCTACATTCATTTCTGTATGGGAGGTATTTCCATGGTCAGTTGGAGAGTCAAGTACCAGCAGTGAATCAGGAGGATCGGCTACAGGGAGATCGGGGGGGGGCAGGACCACTATGGGGTTGGACACAGGAGCCAGGGACGTAAGACAGTCTTGGGCTTTATCCTGAGCTTTTTGTACTAAAACATCAGAATTCCATCCCTCAGTATGATTCTTACTAGCCCAAGGACACTGATGGTATGCATGACCAGATTCATTACACAAATTACATTGAAAAACATTCTTACAAGAGAAACTAGGGTGTCCATACCCCCCACATAAGCTACATTTCAATAGGTCGCAAGTACTGCTTAAGTGCGTGTTAGCTCCACATTTATAGCAGGCTCGTGGCTGCCCGCCATAGAAACAGAACCCCCTATCCTTACCTAAAAAGAAACTGTTAGGTAAGTGCACCACATCAGAGTTTACCTGAAAAAGTTTAACCCAAAACCTCCAACCCCCCTGTCCACAAACCTTTGTCATCCAGAATGGCTTCAGGGGGAGACAGAACATTACAACAATTCGGTAACCAATGGTAGATATCACTTATGCTAACACCCTCATTCCTAAACATAATAGTAATTGTACGCACAGTTGGTTTAGTAAGGGGTATAACATAGAAGGGAGTCCAGAGGGGAGTATTTTTCAGGGAGGTATAGGCATGCCAAAACCTATCTAAACCAGCTGAGGTTTTAAAACTAACATCAAAAGTCTCCTCCCCAGAGATATGGATCAGGGCATAGATGTCCGAGGCCTGAAAGTGCAACGAGCCTTTCAGGAGAGTCCAGGCCACATAATAGTGGTCAGGGAACTCAGAAAGTCCACCCTTGTAGTGTAGACAAACTGCATTATGGCGGGGTGCTTGCTCAAGTTTATTTTTGAATAAATTGGAGAGTACAGGTCCCCTGCTAGAAGCATGGGGGTGCTCCGAGTGGGGGGTCATAGTGGGAACCATCACGTTTGAGGTACCCTCCCCTGGTGTATCCAACAAAGTTAAAGAAGCTTGAATAGAGTCCACAGGGGGAAGAAGAAACAGAAGTACTTACAAGAGTTTTGGGAGAGGTAATCGTAGGCTGAAGAGGAGAGGAGTCCTCTGGAACCTGAGATAAAGTAATAAGGCGCGTCTCTGTAGATTTAGATACGGCAGGAGAACCATGAGTAGTAGCAAGGTCCCTAGAGTCCATAATATCCCCCCAAGAAGCCCCAGATACAGCATTAGGTATAGAAACATTACAGTCCTTATGAACACAAATGTCGCTGTAAGGAGGTACCTCGTTGGAGCTCGGAAGAGGTGCAGGCCCGTTAGGGGAAAACAGTACCCCATGTTTGTCCATGTCCCACGAGGGATCTGGTATCCAGGTGCCCGAAGTGGATTGAGTCCATCCTGCTCCATGTAAGGCCTCAGGAGCATTCCAGGAGGGATCCAAAATGACCACCGAATCACAGAGTCCAAACCGAGAGCGGAGAAGTGCAGAAGTAGTAACGGGAAGCTGAACAGTCCCAGGACGTGCAGTCAAAACAAGAGGGTCCAAGGAGACCAACTCTGAAGTCCCTGAATGCGACTCTCCAGTCGCGGTGACTCTCTGCACAGGAGAACCGGAAGACACAGGGGGAATCAGCGGTGTAACACACGATGCAGCCGTAGACTCCCGTTCCACAGGAAAACTCGAAGAATTCAGCATAGTAACAGCAGGAGGGTCCAAATGTCTCGGAGAAGCAGAAAAAGGAATCGAGAGAAAATCAGGCGTGGGATCCATAGTCGTAGGTAAGGAGAGATGCAAATCCTCAGTTACAACATTTGCAGGAGCAGTGGAAATGTCTGTGGCCAGCAGTAGAGCACTGGAGAAGAGGTCTGTGCTGCAGCAGGGTTCCACAGAGACTGAGAGATCCATTGTGGTGACCAGAGTTCCCCCTACTGACAAGAGTAGGGGAATTTCCCCGGTGTCTGGGCCAAATTTCTCTCATTCACTATAAATACCACCAACAGCTTAATCTGGTTCAAAGTCAGTTGGCATTCATCTGTATCCCCCTCCACTGGGTTGTGCCTAAAAATAGGCAGGATTTGTCTAGTGCACTTACCCGGTCAACAAAAACTAAAATAAAAAAAATAAATAAAATACATTTGGCAATAATAACACCATGCACGTAAATCAAAATTTTGTAAAGTAATGCCTCCCTACACCCATAATATACAGTGTGTAAGACAGGCTACATTCAGCAGAATGTGTATTATCACTTTGCTCTTAAAGACAAGAAATATAATAAGTGTGCGTGTGTCTTTTTTTGCTTTATAAGTTAGCAGTAAAGATAATAAATCTGCTTATTTCTGGAAATGCTTGCCATGTTACAAGCGCATTAAGTCACTCCAAAGGAGGGTTCTACTGGGGATTTAATGCCTGATTGGGTGGTTGGAGGCATGAGGCCTGTGACCTTGTGCCCCAACCTCAGCCTAACCAGGCATTAATTCTCCAATAGAACCCTCCTTTGTCATGGCTTAATGCTTACTTAAATATATTGTAGTACAAAAACATTTCTGCCTACATCCTCTAGACTGTAGTTTCAAGGCAGGGCTGAAGAACAGGTTGAATGGACTGTACAAACATATGAACATACTGAATTGCCGGCAGAAAAGGCCCACAGGTCTATCAAGTCTGGTGCAGAGCTCAGGGATTTGGCTTCATTAGGGACTGGGAGTCCACCTGGAGTGATGCAGGCCTATAATGGCATGATAGGCTGCATATGTCCAGGAGGGGAACCAGGATCCTAGGTGATAGGTTTAAATGCTTCATTGGCAAGCATTTAAACTAGCCACGGGAGGAGACACTGGAAAGGAGCAGGGAATTCCTAGCTCCCACCCAAAAAAATCAAGGTCATTAGTGAGGTAAACACCAAGACAGAGACGTCGATAGGGAGAAGGGCAGGGATAAATGGAGAAAGTGACAAAGGCAATAAGGACAGGGATGGGGCAAAAAGGAGTAAGGCCATCAGGAAATGGAGGGTAATGAGTACCAATGCCCATAGTCTGAGCAATAAGCTCCCTGAACTGGTGGCCCTGATGGAAGAGGGATGCCTGGATATTGTAGCAGTCACAGAAACATGGTACACAGAGAACCATGACTGGGATGTTAACATACCAGGGTACATAACCTACAGGACAGACAGGGAGGGAAGAAGAGGGGGAGGAGTAGCTCTCTATGTAAAGGAAGGGATAAAAGCAACTGAACAAAAGAGTAAACAGGGAGGAGAGGAGGCACTGTGGGTCACCTTAGAGACTGGAAATGGCACCACAATCCGCACAGGGGTTGTATACAGACCCCCATGTCAGGGGGAGGGAATGGACAAGGATATGATAGAGGGCATTCTTAGGATGGCAGAGAAAGGGGAGATACTGTTGATGGGAGACCTGAATATGCCAGATGTTAACTGGAGCACATTTGCTGCAGCCACATCAAAGATCAGGGTCATTCTCAATGCCCTACAGGTGGCATGCCTCAGCTAGTTTCAGAACTCACTCATGAGGGAGCAATCTTAGACCTCATACTCTCAAATGGGAAAAGATCTCAGATCTAGAAGTGGGTTGCCATCTGGGAACAAGTGACCATCAAACAGTGTGGTTCACGATAAACTCAGCTACAGAATCAAGCCATACAAAAGTGAGGGTACTAGACTTCAGGAGGGCTGACTTTGGTAAGATGGGAGAGTGCCTTAGAAAAGCACTAGCAAACAGGCTAGAAGGAGGGGTGAAGCAACAATGGGGAAACATCAAAACTGCCATCACAGAGGCAACAAGCCTTTGTGTCAAACAAATAAATGAATCAAAATGAAAGAAAAAGCCACCATGGTTCTCAAAAGAGGTGGCGGGGAAAGTCAGGGAGAAAAAGATAGCATTCAGGAAGTATAAGGAAACACAGAAGGAGCAGGACAGAGAGCTGTACCAGTTAAGGCAGAAGGAAGCAGGGAGGAAAGTTAGAATAGCAAAGGCCCAAACTGAGGAAAAGATAGCTAACTCGGTTAAGAAGGGGATACAACATTTTATAGGTACGCCGGGGAGCGTAGAAAAGACAAAGGGAGGGAGAGTGAGGCTGAATAGAATGGATGGTGGGTGGGCAGAGAGGGACAGTGAAAAAGCAGGGATACTGAACAAATATTTCTGCCCAGTATTCACAAAAGAAGAGGAGGAAGAGGTGCCTAATCCAGTTAACAGAAGCACTCTTGATAGGGGAGTTGATCCCAGTCGTTTCACAGAAGAAAGGGTTCGGAAAGAACTCCTAAAACTGAAGGTGGACAAAGCAATAGGGCCTGATGGAATTCACACCAGAATTCTAAAAGAATTAAGGGGAGAACTAGTAAAACCACTGACTACCCTTTTTAACAAATCATGGGAGGATGGAGTGGTACCTGAGGACTGGAGGAAGGTGGATGTGATTCCCCTTCACAAAAGTGGGACCAAGACTGCGGCAGGAAACTACAGACCTGTCAGTTTGACCTCTGTGGTAGGGAAAGTGATGGAATCACTTCTGAAGGAAAGAATTGTTGAGTACCTAGAGGCCAGTGGGGCACAGGACCCAAGGCAGCATGGGTTCACAGCGGGAAGGTCATGTCAGATGAATCTAATTGATTTATTTGACTGGGTGACCAAAGTAGTAGACCAGGGAAGGGCTGTGGACATGGCCTACCTAGACTTTAGCAAGGCATTTGACACAGTCCCACACAAAAGATTAATAGTCAAATTAATCCGCCTGGGTGTGGGTCCCAGGATGATAGCCTGGGTAAAATATTGGCTGGACAACAGGACACAGAAGGTAATTGTAAATGGAGTCCACTCTGAAGAAAGAGGGGTTACTAGTGGGGTACCGCAGGGTTCAGTACTGGGTCCAGTCCTTTTTAATGTCTTTATAAGTGACATTGCAGAGGGACTGGAAGGAAAAGTATGCCTCTTTGCAGATGACACAAAGATCTGCAACAGGGTTGATACACAAGGAGGCGTGGAAAGGATGAGAAGGGACTTGGCAAGGTTGGAGGAATGGTCAGAAGTATGGCAGCTAGGATTCAATGCAAAGAAGTGCAAAATAATGCACCTGGGAAACAGAAACCCAGGGAAAGATTACACAATGGGGTGGAGGTAGTAACAACAACAAAAATGGAAAGGGACCTGGAGGTAATCATATCAGATGACCTTAAGGTTAGCAAGCAATGTGAGAAGGCAGTAGGGAGGGCTGGGGGTATACTGGGATGTATAGAGAGAGGCATCACCAGCAGAAAACAGGAAGTTGTTATGCCTCTGTACAGACTGTTGGTGAGACACCATCTGGAGTACTGCATCCAGTTCTGGAGACCCCATCTCCGCAAGGACATAGACAGGATAAAGGCAGTCTAGATGAGGGCAACTAAAATGGTGCAGGGTCTGCAAGAGAAGCCATATGAGGAGAGACTAAAGGAGCTTAATACGTATACCCTTGAGGAAAGGAGGGAGAGGGGGGACATTATAGAAACTTTTAAGTACCTCAGTGGAATCAACAAAGTCCAAGAGGGTAGCATCTTTCAGAAAAAGAGATGTACAAGAACAAGGGGACACAATTTAAAGATGGGGGGCAGTTCAGGGACAATGTGAAGAACTATTTTTTCACAGTGAGGCTGGTGGACGTATGGAACAGCCATTCCGAGGAGGTTGTGGGGTCTAAAACTGTGGGAGAATTCAAGAATACATGGGACAGACATAAGGCAATTCTTGTGGGGGGTAAGAAGAAATAGGCTGTTGGTTAACTAGGATCTGCAGCTTATCCTGTAGGTAGGGAAATGGGCAGACTAGGTGGGCCAATCTGCTGTCAAAGTCTATGTTTCTATGTTTCTATGTCTGTCCAATTGTGCAGCTCTTAATTTCATATCACTACAGCTGCCCCACCCCCACCCAAATCCCTCCCTCTCTTCCTCCTCTTTCCTGGTCCTTCCACCCTTTGTGTTCTTCCCTGTACTAACCCTGCCCTTGACTCGATCCCAACCCCACTTAAAGCTATCAACTATCCTTTGAGTGATTACCTCCTCCAGCAGTGCATTCTAACCTGCCACCACTCTTTCTGTGAAGTAGTGCCTCCTCAACTCTCTCCTAAACCTTCCCCTTTCCAACTTCAGACTGCACCTAGTGATCCTTCCCCTCTTTAAGCAGAACACTCCTCCCTCCCTCCCTGACTTTATTTATGCCTTTCAAGTACTTAAAGGTCTCTGTCACGTCCCCTCTTTCCCTTCTGTCTTCCAGCGAGTACATATTGAGCTCCTTTAACTTTTCCTCATAAAGCAACTCCCCTAGTCCCATGATCATTTTTGTAGTCTTATGCTGCACCCCCTCCAGTAATCTCCCATCCTTTCTGAGGTATGGGCACCAGTACTGTACACAGTACTCTAAGTGTGGCCTCACCAGTGATCTAAACAATGGCAAGATGACCTCTCCCTTTCTAGAGGTGATCCCTCTGGAAATGCACCCCAACATCCTATTTGCCCTTGCTGCTGCCCTCCTACATTCTGCTGATACCTTCATGTCCCCTGTAACTATTACCCCCAGGTCCCTTCCTCCTCTGAAGCTGTTACCTGCACTCCCCCTAGCCAGTAGCTGTTCCTGGAATTTCTGGCTCTGAGGTGCATGACCTTGCACATCTTAGTGTTAAACCCCAATTGATGCTCCCTAGACCAGTTTTTGAGTTTAGCTAGATCCTCTCTGAATGCCTGCCTCCCATCCTTACTGTCCACTTTTACATAAATCTTAGCGTCATCTGCGAACAGGCTGATCTTACTCTTGACCCCTTCTGAAATGTCTCCAGTAAAGACATTGAACGAAACAGGGCCCAGCACTGAATCTTACGGTATCCCACTCATTACTGGCCTTGGATCAGTTGTCTCTCCCCTTACAACTACATTCTGTTGTCTGCCCTGCAGCCAGCTCTCCACCCACCCTACCAGTTTTTCTCCCACCCCCATGTCCCTCAGCTTGCTCATTAACCTCCTGTGTGGTACCAAGTTGAAAGCCATGCTGAAGTTTAGATACAGGACATCCACAGCATTGTCTTCGTCAACCACCCTAGTGACCCAGTCAAAGAAGTCAACCAGGTTAGTTTGGCAAGATCTTCCTGTGACAAACCCATGCTGTCTCTCATCCTACAGATCATTGCTATTGAGAAAGGTTATCCATCTTGCCTTCAGAATGGTCTCCATCAACTTCCCCACTATGGAAGTCAAGCTTACCGGTCTGTAGTTGCCCAGTTGATCCTTGGGTAAACTCTTGTGAAGGGACACCACGTGAGCCATCCTACAGTCCCTGGGTGCATTCTCTGTCTCCAAGGAAGCATCGAATAGGTCTGTCAGAGGGCCTGCCAACATCTCTGCCAGTTCCTTCTGGTCACTTGGGTGTACACTGTCCATTCCTGATGTCTTGTCCACCTGCAAGACTTTATGGCCCTTCAGAACTCTATCTTCTTGGATGATCCCATCCATTATCTCCGCCCCTTCTACCCTTGCCCCCTTTCCCCTTTGGTATTGAGCCATCCCTTTCTTTTGTGAACACCGAGCAGAAATACTCACTGAGTGCCTCTGCCTGATCTTCCCCTTGTTTCGCCCCCTCTCTCTTGATTCTAACAATGTCATCACTACAACTCCTATTCTCCCTTATGTATTTAAAGAACCCCTTTCCCCCTCTCTGATCCCCTTAGTCAATTTCAGCTCCTTTGCTGCCTTGACTGCCCTGACTGACCTGGTCACCTCACTAGGTGCCTTTTTGAACACCTCTCTATCCTCCTCACATCCCAATTTTCTGAACTTTATAGGGCCTATCTTTTTTCTCTCACCTTTCCCTCCACTCCCTTGCTGAGCCAGCTAGGTTTTTTTGACCTGAAATGCTTACTCTGAGATTTAGCACATGTGTTCGTGGCCTCATTCAGCCCCTTCATAATGATTGACTCTGTACATTTATCTGGCATGTCTCTACAGACCAGTTTACACAGCCACATTTCTCCACAGCAACATGAGTAATGGGGTGCTGTGGTGCAAATGGAGCCATGCAGACACTTACCTCCTCATGGTGAGTCAGTCCTCTTACCTCTCCCTGAGCCACTGCAAATCTGGGGGAACATTCTGGAGTGAGTGGTTTAAGAAATCATGTGGACAGGCAGCATCGCTTTCTTTAACATGTACAGGACTCTCCCAGCAACCTCCCTTTGACCTCCCATAATGCCAGCACCTGGACATCTCCACGAAACCAGCTGCCCCATGGACTGGTGGCCCCTTGCCAGCATGGCTTGAATAGGTGCTGAGAGGGGCCATCTAAACACAACTACAGAACAGAGCAGGCAGTCAGGGAAGAACTGCAGATCAAAGTGGGAGGTCAGGGCAGACCTACAGGTCAGAGCAGAAGGTTGGGGCAGCAAAAAAGGGGACCAGAGCTTGCATTGTAGTGCCTATGTAAACAGGCCTTAGCAGGAGGTTGGGGCAAAACTACAGATTGGAGTTGGAGGTCAGAGCAGAACTATAGATTGGAGTGGGAGGTTGAGATAGAACTACAGATCAGAGCAGGAGGTTGGGGCAGCAGAAAAGTGGACCACAGCTTGCATTGCAGTGGCTATGTAAACAGGCCTTATAATTCACATGGAAATTAGGTTTTAAATCTCATTGTGACTACTATGCAGGTGTCTTCTGTTGGCACCTTTTGCAGACTGTGTGAGAGACCTTTCAGTACCATGCATTCCTGCTTAAAGTTGAACCAGCATAACATTTTGTGGTGATTTGCATATACAGCCCATGATGCTTTGCTTTATGGGAGTATGTGGGATTTTGTATTTCTTTTAAACTTGGCTTCCCAGCCAATGCCCTTTGGGGTAACCCTTCCCTCAGTGTTTATGCACTAAGGTTCTTTGTCTTTTAGCTTATTTTTATTGGGCTCACCACAACCCAAACCTGATAGACCAACTTAGGGTAGCTGGTTTATTCCACTGCGGTGTCACACAGACGAGGCACACTGATGAGTCCTGGTAGGACCAAACATGTGGCTGTGTCTTCTGTTGGCACCCTTTGCAGACTGTGTGAGAGACCTTTCGGTACCATGCATTCCTGCTTAAAGCTGAACCAGTGTAACATTTTGTGGTGATTTGCATGTATAGCCCATGATGTTTTGCATTATGGGGTATGCAACATTTTAAATAGCTGTATATTTATTCTGCTTATTTTATGTTTCTTTTTTTCATGCATTTGTTCTATGTTCTGGGCTCCCTTGAAAATAGCTCCCTGGCTCATGGACTTACCAGATTTAGTAAGTTTATGGGTCTGTTTGGAGGACCTCTTATGGATATGAGTGTTTCAGCCTCCCACATTCTTAGGACCATGGGACTGTGAACCAAATGTGAGCAGTTCTGTGGTCCCAAGGAAATAAGAGGCCCTCCAACTAGACCCATAAACTTATAGATAACTAACATTATTACATTTAAAAAATATATATTTTTCCCCACTTAATACAGTGAGGGGCATCAGAGGACACTGAGAAGCCCTTTTCAGTAGCTGGGCAGATGAGGTACTCTTACAGTAGTAAAAGTACCACACAGGCAACTGAAGGGAAGGCTGTGATTAGTTGGGTGTGCTCCTGTGATTTATAATAAATAAACAAAACAAATATAAGGAATAATGTATGGTGACCACACACATGCCTATATTTTTATGGGGGGGAGGGAGATAACAACATATGGACATGGAGAAGGTAGCTTGACAGCTCCATGCTGTTATCTCAGCCCAAGATAGAAACACAGAGTGAGTTGTCCATGATTTATGTTTTATAGTGTGTGGTTTTGAATGGGTGAATTCGGAACTTTTTTTTTACTTTTGTTTTTTGTTCATGAGTGAAGTGCTACAGTGTTGTTAGCAGAGGCGAGTCCAGAGTCCTAAAAGATTAGGAGCTTACAGCCCCATCCCTTCCACTCGGGGAAAATCAAATAGGCAGGGGAACAATTTTAGGAATTTTTTATTTGTGGATAATGAATAAAGATTCGGAGCTCTACTCACTAATAGATACCCCTGTTAACATGGGGAGATGGAGACAGGCCTGTAGGGACACAGCTAAAAATTTGGAAGGTACACAACAACTTTTTTAAAACAACTTAGAATGTGCACAACAGCATTTCAGAAAGGGCTGATTTTCAAATACAGTAAGCATTTACCGTATACTATATAGAGGATAATGTATGATCTTTGGTTAATAACCATTCTGTAAACACTTCAAGAGGTTGCCATGACATCACTGTATATATATCTCAAGAGTGCAGCACAGATGTCATGGCAACCTCAAGAAGTGTTTTCAGCGTTGGCGATCACGTGATGAGCTGAACGAGCGAGACGCTCTACAGACTGCTCCGAGGCCCACAGCTAGCTAATTAATTTAATTCTCTCACAGGCTCACCCGATTAGCGCTAATTCGTCTGACCGCGAAGTCTGAAGGTTTGCGGACTCGATCGGGAGCTAAAATTAGCAGGCAGTAGAGAATCTTCCGGGTCTGCATTGCAACAAGTGGCAGCCATTTTTGAAAGGTGTTAAGCCGCGCGCTCACGTAGAGATGGACGCCGAGAGTGTTGAACCCCTGGTAGGGAGGTCCCCAGCTTCTAAAAGGCCTAAGCCCAGTCCCCTACCCCCGAAGAGCAGGAGGAGGTGGCAGGAGAGGAGGAAAAGCCTCAGGCAGGCAACAGAGACCTGCAGGAGATCAAACAGCTGTGCCAGGGGCTAGTAATGGATTTTGCAGCAGTTAAGCCACCACTGCAATCATTAGCCCAGAGAATGGGTAATGCAGAAACCAGGATTGCGTCTCAGGAGAGAAGAATTTCCACCTTGGAACAGGAGCTGGTTTTGGTCAAGAGGCAGATTAAAAAGCTGGAAGAAAGGTTGGAAGACCAAGAGTCGAGGAGTAGGAGGAATAATTTAATTTTAGCAGGGTTGCCAGAGAGGGCAGAAGGAGCTGACTGTGTGCTGTTTATCCAGGTCCTGTTACTTAAGCAATTTGGCCCATCACCTATGGAGAAGCATACAACTGGAAGAGCTCATAGGGCTCTGGGAGAGTACCACCACCGGGGCTAGGCCCTAGTGCTATCATTATGCGCTTCCTTAATTATAAAGAAAGTGTTTGTGCTTGGCGGCAGCAAGGCAAAAGAAATCTCTGCAATGGAACGGCGCCACCCTGTGGATGTTCCAGGACCAAACACCCACTGTGAGAGGAAAACAGAAAGAATATGTGGACATTAAAAAGAGGTTATATATGGCGGGAATCAAGTTTCGGCTCCAGTACCCAGCGACATTGGTGGTTCGGTTGCAGGCAGGAGAGAAACGATATCTCACGGCTAAGGAAGCACTGGAAGGGCTGCGAGTAGAGCTGCCAGAGCTATTTAGAGCTCCTACTTGAGCTGCTCCGGACTTCTGGAAGAGAACTGATTGTTTTCCAAGACTGGGACTGTGAACTGGCTAATTTGTCATTTTATTTTATTTTCTTTCAGTTTCAAAAGGAATATGGTGAGGTTGAAACCCTATTTAGAACGTGGGAGGAAGAGGTGGAGAACTGGAAGGGGCCAAATCGTTAGCACTATGGTATATTCTGCTGGGTTTAATATGAGTTTATTCAGAGGGAGATGCTGAAATAGGTATCAGGAGCGGACAGGATAGGCTGGGCAAGGAGGGACAGAGGGACCCAGATATCTGATAAATAAAGGCTTTAATTTTGAGCTGTTAGAAGGGTCCTCTAAAAGGAGTTCCCCAATCATTGGACTCCTGGTGTCTGTTTTGTTATAGATCTTTTGCCTATTATCAGTTCGGCAGCTTAGGTGAGGGGCGAAGGGGGTATAATGCGGTTGGGTTAGAACGAGGACTTTAGACCTCAATGGTTTTAAAATGGTATCCAGATAGAACCAGTTTAACATTTGGAAAGTTAAGGTGGAAGGAAAAAGTAATATTTGGTTAAGAGAGGACTATAGTTGGATTTCAGAGAGTTGGAGGTCATAGAGGGGCTGGAGAGTGGTCTGGGTAGGAGCTCATCGATGATCCAAGGAATCATAGGTGTACGATCTGGGGATCGGGGGCCAGGGGTTAGGGGAGAGGGGGGATTTGAGAAAGAGAGAGAATCCAGACGGGTAGAGACAAAAAGGGCAGGCTCAGGCAAGGTTCTGGGGTTCAGTAATTGTACTGCAATATTTAGTTATGGGAATGGCAAGTATTAGATTAATTTCATGGAATGTTAAGGGACTCAGGGGGTAGACGTAAGTGACTCATTATTATGAGACACTTGGATCAGTTGGGGGCCCATATTGTTGCCTTACAGGAGACTCATTTATTGACAGAGGAATTGGGTACTCTCAAGTGAGTATGGGTAGGTCAGGTTTATGGAACGGGTACAGAGAGGGCCTCAGCGGGAGTAGCAATCCTAATTAGGAAGTCATGCCCATATAGTATAGATCAGGTGGTGATGATAAGAAACATGGTAGAGGGTCTATATATCCAGTTTACTATACAGTAGGGCTACTCTAGTAGCTCTTATATATTGGACGCCTTCCAACCCAGAATTTTGCTTGATTGAGAGGAATATAGTTGGTTTCTCGGGACATGCGCTTATCATAGCAGGGGACTGGAATGTCTATGGGGATAACTGGGTGGATAGAATCCCACCGGTGAGAGGGCCATTAACAAGGGCCCAAGTGGCCTTGAACAAAATGTTAGATTCTATGGCGCTTGTGGATCCAATACGCACCCATGCTATGGGGGGTAACAATATGACATTTTACTTGGCAGCACACAAGACTCAGTCTCATATTGACTCCTTTTTAGTTGACAGGGAGGTATTGGTGGGTATTAAAGGGGTGGAGACGGAAGCCAGAATCTTCTCGGACCATTCCCCAATTAAGTTGACGTGGGAACCGAAGATTGGTGCGCCTAGACCACTGCGATGGCGGTTGAGCGATGCAGTACTGGCGGACCCACTAGCTAAAGATGAACTTGAGGGAGCTCTGATATATATTATACAGCAACAATTACCTACCCTGTTAAATAGGAAACTGGCATGGCCAACCTGTAAGGTTCTGTATCCGGGAACAGCACGGGAGCTGACAGCCCAGAGAAACAGGCAGAGGAGAGCAAAGGAGGATTTTTTAGTAAGAGCTATAAGTTTCTTGACTCCTTAGAGGACTTCAGAGGAAATAGATGGGGAACTTAGAAGTTTAAAGGCGGAACTGGGGATATTACCTATGGTAAGATAGATTATTGGCTAGAAAGATTAAAGCTAAGTATTTACTGAAGGGAGATGTCCGGGGCCTGCTGGCGGCCAGAGTCAGGAGTGGGAGGCAAGTAGAACAGTGACATCTATTCGACATGAGGGAAGGTGATAGTTGACCCCCAGGGCCTAGTAGATACATTTGCATTTTATTTTAAAAAACTATACCAAATTGGACACAGGGTGGGAGAGAAAGATATTGAGACATTTCTAGATGGAGTCCCCTGACCGGTGCTAGATCCGGGCAGGCCAGGGACTTAGCAGCACCTATAAGTGTAGCAGAGATTACAGAGGTAATTAAATCATTGCCTTTGGGTAAGACACCAGGACCAGACGGTCTTACAGCGAAGTTCTACCAGACCCACATAACACTATAATCCCTTCTTCAGGAATTCTTTAATAGTGTAATGCAAGAAGGGTTCCCACTCCCTCTCTATCAGGCTTATATTACCCTAATCCCGAACCGGTAAACCCAGAGACAATTATCTAGCTATAGGCCTATTGCATTAATGAATCAGGATGTCAAAATTCTGACAAAAATACTGGCTAATAGAATATGGTGGATAGCACCAGCTATAATTAGTCAGGAACAGGTGGGGTTTATGCCGGGGAAGGGTGCTCTTGATGCGTTGAGGAAGCTCCATCACATTCTGAGTTATGCAGTGGACTCCCAACTACCTCTAGCGTTAAAATCTTTAGATGCAGAGAAGGCGTTTGATAGGGTCTTGCATCCCTTCTTATTCGCCGTAATGGAGAGGATGGGTTTTCCGGAAGGCTTCCTTAAAGGCATTAAAAATCTATACACTGCCCCATCGGCTAGAGTTCTTTGTAACGGCTATGTCTCTTGGGAGATTCAATTGAAAAATGGAACCCAACAAGGTTGCCCACTTTCCCCAATACTATTCAATATTTATTTGGAACCCTTGTTGAGGGTCATTAATATGGATAGACAGATAAAAGGGGTGGTGATACTGGGAAAAGAAGTGAAGCTCTCAGTTTTCGCGGATGACATTCTGCTACATCTCAGGGACCCGGTGGAGGGGTTTGAGAAAACTAGAGAGCTAATTGACAGTTTTGCTAAAGTGTCTAATTATAAGCTTAATGTGACCAAAACACAGATCCTCCCCCTGACGCCACATGTGTATCGGGTGGATTTTGCTCAACTAGGAGTACAATAGGTGTCAGATAAACTTAAGTATTTAGGTATTTGGATTACAAGGAATCCTGAGTTGGGGGCAGAAGTCAATATGGAAGGGATGCTGTCAGCTATTAAGGGGGATTTAATAAGATGGAATAAGCTACCCCTAAATTTTATGGCCCGGCTTGGGCTTGTTAAAATTAATTTGCTACCGAGGTTACTATACCCAGTGTATTTAGCTCCATATAGTATACCCAAAAAATGGTTTATAGCGATCAAGAAAGTACTATCTGACTTTTTATGGGGGGGTAAACCCCCTAGGAAAAAACATAACGATTTGCGCCTCCCCTCCCACTTAGGTGGGCTTAAACTCCCAGACCTCCACTTGTATTATGTAGCAGGGCAGCTAGGTTTGATGAACCGCTGGGGCCGCGGTCTGGAGGGAGAGGATTATGTTCCAGAGTGGCTGTATTTAGAATCTCTTACGTTGAGAGAAGCTGGGCTTTCCCCAGAAGCCCCATTATATGCTAATATTGCTCAGTGTTTTATGGCTGGAGTGGGAGGCCCAGTTAAGAAGGGAGCAGATGCCTGGTGGTCATATCTAACTCGAGTACAGAAAGACGCTCAAATGAAGGCTCAAGATCAACCGCTGGTGGGTAATCCCAATCTACTTATAGGGAGCAAGGTACTTAAGGGGAGATGGGTTGGGTGGGCCTCGGGCCTACACTTAAAGGATGTCATTCAAGATAACAGAGTGGTTCTCCCAATGCAGTGTGACAGAATGCCCCTTTTCCAAAGACTGCAAATTATACATTTGCTGGAGGGGTTTTTAAAGAGAAAGGGGGGACTGTCAGATGGCTCATTTAACTGGGACAGGCTGAGGGAGGTTGACCCTAAATCTAGACCCTTATCACAGATATATAGAGTCCTAATTGAGTTTTTCGGTCCGGGCTCCCCCGTTCCGGTATCGTACTGGGTCGATAGGTTGGCCCCCCAAAACATTGACTGGGCCAGCGTGTGGAAAAATAGCAAATATATAACAATACCTAAATATAGAAGTCTGCATTTTTTCATTGCTTCCGATTTATATTTTACCCCTGTGAAACTATTTGAAAGAGGCCTTAGGCAGACAGACCTGTGTTTTAGGTGTGGTCAAGAGGAGGGGGATTTACTACATGTGTTATGGAATTGTAGTAAAATCTCGCCCCTATGGGGACAAATCAAGAGACAGATGGACCCGTTGTCGATTACTCAGAATATATTATACGGAGATTTGTATTCTAGAGGATTTGTCGAAATGAGGGCACTGTATCAAAATATCATATATCCCTAATTGCGTTCGTAGTCAAATCATTTGTGGTTCAACATTGGAAGGACGATCAGTTTTATGAGTACGAGCAATGGGTGGGAGATCTTGTGGGGGCCCTTAACAGAATCAAAAGGTATGTTTACTTAGAGGGGAAGAAAGAGTTGTATATTAAAAGGTGGGTGCCACTGGAGGCAATTTACTCCCAATAAAGAGATATTCAAATGACACAGGTCTGTCTGTGGGGCTGTGTTTAGCTAAAAACCTGAAATCAAAGGAAATACGGCATATGGAATGGTTAGGGAGTTGTTAGGGACAGATTTAGTTAATAAGAGGTCTAATAAAGCTTGAGGACCTGTCTGAGTGGTAATAGGGAGGTCTGCCTTTAGCGTTGGAGGGTTGGGGATTCTCTCTCTTTCCAGGGGGCACGGGGAGGCCCTACCCTCGTACAGGTTACAGCTTAATTCTAACCTGGCCAGGAGTGTTCAGGCCAAACTGCATGGGACCCCAGTGAGATAGATATGGGGAAGCTAGATATAGCGAGCAATAGGTGGATTTGATTATGGGAACACTGTCAAGTTTGGGGGTTGGTATGACTGGGGGGGTGGATGCCTCCTGGTGTGTGTAAATAGTTTTATTGTAAATAGTTTACACAATCAGTTCTTGGATTGTGTACCCTGGGATGCCAGGGCTGCTTGTCTTGTCTGTCTTGTTTGTAATCAAATCGGAAACTTAATAAAAATGGATATTAATAAAAAAAAAAAAAAAGAAGTGTTTTCAGCGTTAACCAAAGACCATACATTATATTTTATAGTGTATGGGCTACCAACATTATGCGATCACAGATTGAATTACTTTACTGAATTACTTTACAGAACATTGATTATAGTATATGGATAACCTTTATTATGTATAAAAATCAGCCTGCTCAAAATCCTTGTTAAGCACATTCTAAACCGTTATGTGCATTCTAAAGTGTTGTTATACGCATTCCGAACAGTTGTTATGCACAATTCAAAGGTCATAACATTTTAAATTTCTCATTTTATCTACTCCTAGCTACTTACTAACCACCCAGTGCCCAAAGTCATACCTTTTACCTTTCAAAAGTCTGGAAATTTGATTTTGATATGTCAGTAGAACAAAGAAATGGCAAGATTTTTTGTTTTCACTTCAGTGGGGGTCTGTCACGCTAGTGTAAAAAACCATATACTATAAAAAATAAAATATGGTCAACCACACACAACTCAGCATGTGTTTCCATCTCGGGGTTGAGATGACAGCATGGACCTCTCGAGCTTCACTCTCGAGGTTCCTATGCTGTCATCTCAACCCCTCGATGGAAACACAGCCTTGTTGTGTATGGTTGCCCATACATTATTCTCTACCTTGTGAGCATTTCATTTTGTTAGAACACTGTTGTGAACATTCCATTTTGTTATGCCATCGATATGTCATACTCAAGAAGGGTTAACATAGAGGATAATGTATGGTCCTCTATCGTTAACCGGTCAGTTAACAGTCGAGAGGGTGCCAGGGCGACCATGTAAACCTCGAGAGCGAAGCTCGAGAGGTTTACATCACCATGGCAACCTCGAGACGGTTAAAATTGACCGGTTGCCGATAGAGGGACCATACATTATTTTTTATAGTGTATGGTCCCACTATCAAAAATTAAATGGCTTACGTTTTTTAAAAAGTCACTGCCGCAGCCATTCAGTTCTTCCCCATCGGTTTCCCTTCAGTCAGTTCCCCGTCGAAAAAAAAGCGCGCACATGCGCAGACCACTCGCTGTTGTGAACCTATCGATGTGACATAGGATCGATAGGTTAACAACATATCTACGTCACATCGATAGGTTAACAACCTTAGGAAATGATGATTTCCTAAGGGTAACAGCATTCTAACATACATTATAACAGAGTAATGTCATAACAATTGCATAACAAGGCTGCAATCTGCTTGATTTCAAGCAGCAGTGCAACAAAAATAGGTTAAAATTGACCCCACCTTTCTTCTTCCTAATCAATGCCAGATGTATTCCAGTTTATTTTGGTGGTAGAATGTTCAGTTTCTGTTATCATTTAAGAATTTTATGTAAGTTTTAAAATAATTATTTCTCAAGAAAAAAGATGGCTGCCTCATTTTTGCATAGAAATAATATTGAGGACCCGAGGAGGGTAAGAATCCAGACAAAAATGCAAATGTACAGTACACAGCATAGGACGCATCCAGAAAACACAAATCAACAGTCCTGTCGTTATTTTTTATAACCATAGCAGAAAATTAACTTTTTGGAATAACCTTTTCCCTTGCACTGCTGCTTTCAGTTAATGATAAGGGCACCCCATACATTATAAATAAAATGAGGAAGGTGGACCTGTGTAAAACTAATAATCTACGTTATGACATTTTAAACAGCAAAACAAGTTCTAACCCCCCCCCAAAAAAAAAGAAAGAATAAAAACAAATCTTAACTTTTGTGATAAAAGTGGTGCTGCTGTGAAAATTCACAGATTTCCAACTTTTCATGAGAAAGTGAAGTCTCTAGCCCCACCGGCCTCTCACCGGGGGGGCAAATTGCCAGCGGCACCCAAAGAGGTGTGGGCTAGGAGGGCCGCCCACCGCCTGGAGGGGCGGCCCCGAGCAGGTGGCCCAATCCGAGGAGCCCTCGGATGAGGCTGGCCAGACCTCCCATAGGGAGGGTCAGGAGAGGGTTCAAAGAGCTGTCCCAGGGATCTTGCCCTCCTGGAACAGCTCCATAACCTAAAAGTTTTCCTGCTCCCTTGCCATGAGTCTTCCTTTCTTGCCTTTTGTTTTCGGCTTTTGTTTCCCTGTTTGTTTCGGTCGGTTTTTCGGCGCCATTTGCCCTCAAGCTCTCTGTTTTTCGGCCGTTTTTTCGTGGCGCCCCTGTCTGATTTGCCTTCTGGGCCAGGTAAGTGTTTCTTTTTATTCCGTCTGGTTTTTTGGGCCCTGGCTGTTCTTCAGGGGGGGTTTGCTGGGCTCCTGCCCTCGTGTTCTTGGTGTTGTTTTTCTCTCCCTTCGTCCAGCCTCACAATCTTTTGTCCCTACAAGTGGACCTTGTGTTCCCCTGGTATTCTCTCCGAGGAGGCAAGGGGACTAGGCGTTGGCCAGTCTTTTGGTAAGATGGGTCATGGCGGAATTGACTCCTCCATATCCCGCTTCCAGCCCTGCCCTTCCGCCTAAAAGAAATAAATTCAAATTGGCGCACAGTGTAGTGCATCTGAATAGGTGCAGGTAGGGAAATTTAAATCGGGGGGGCAAAAGAGCCCCTCGAATTCAGGAATCCAGGAGAGACCCCTTAAAAATCACTGAGCCAAAATCGAGGCAGTGGATTGTGGGGGCTAATTTGGGCCCATGTGTTCTCCCTTGCAGCCCCCGCCCGCGCCCCTTCCACAAAAAGAACGTTCGGAGTGAGCGGCATTTCTGGTGGGCCTGCTCCAGCCTCTCCTTTAGTGGGTGTTCTCGGAGACATCTGTTTTAATCTCTGGTGCTGTGTGGAGTTTTCAGTTCGGATTACTTTTGAATTGTTGTGTAGGCTTTCCTGATGGTTGGTGTTTTTGGGAGGCCTTTTGGTTCTTGGGCGTGTTTGCTTTCCCTGCGGGGACTCCTCGGTGTCTAGGTTGTTTTATGGGGATTCTGTTGGGCTTTTGTTGGCCTCGCTCCCCCCTTTTTTTCGTTGGCTTTTACCAGCAGCTTCCTTCGGTTGGTTTTCCCAGGTTTGGGCAACTAAAGGGAGAGAAAAAGGAAAAGGAAATAGTCCCCCTCCTTACCTTTTGGCAAGCTGTTTTGCTGGTGCCGTTTTTGGGCTCATTGGGAGCTGATTTCCAGCTCTGTGTTTTCTTCCCGAGTGGGGGTGTGCCCCTGGCTCATTCTTTTCCCTTGGGAGGGGGTTATGTTGTGTGTTTTTTCCTTCTGAGTTGCAGCGAGTGGAGGTGTTCCTGACATCAGATCTTTTTGGGAAGAGGAAAAAGAATGTACATCGCTTGTTGCGGGGCTGGGCTTTTTTTTTCTTTTTCTCTCCTTGGTGGTGTGGAAGTTTCTGCGCCTTTGTGCAGTGGCTTTTCCTTATGGACTGGGTTCGGGTCATGTGGTCTCTGTCCCTGTTTTGGTGTGAATCCAGCATGTTCTCTGGTGCCCGGTATGGTTGGCCCAGCCTGGTGTTGTGGGGGGAGAGTTGGGATGGGGAGGGTGGGGTCTGTGGCTGCGTTAGAAACAATCTAATCATTAAAAGTAGCTGTATAGAGAGGGAGTGGCACTAGAGGTTTTTTTTTTCCCTGGGGGGGAGTCAACCTGGTTTAGTTCTAGCTGGAGGGGGTACGGCGGCATTTAGGAGCCTGGGGCAATTCCAGACAGGCTAGGATGGGGCATTCAGTTAGAGAGAGGATATAGGGGTAGAACGTTAACTTATAAAGGGCAGGATGAAGGTGTATTAACTAACATTTTGTTTTATAGGTATTGCATTGTTGAACACTGCCTTGCCCCTTAATATCAATAGCTAAAATGTCCGAAATGCAGGATAACCACTTTCTGGACAACCAGTCCACACAGGCACAGGGCACCGGTCAAGACCTTACGGTGCCGGGAAGCCAGTCACAATATGTGGCACAAGCTATCCCAGCGCAAGGGCAAGACCAAGCCTTCCGCGAGGCCCTGCAATGCCTTAAGGACATTGGGGGATCTGATTGGCTGTCAACCATGTCCAGGTTAGAACCAGAAATACTAGTAGCCCATCAAAACGGGCAACAGAAAACAGTAGCAGACCCCCTTAACATGCCAGAACCCAGACCACAAGAACCAGTGGATGATGTGGGGCAGCAGCCTAGGCATAGTCAGCCATCGGCCTGATGGTTAGAATCCATGGCTCAGAAAAAATCTGTTGCTAAAAAGGGGCAGGGCAGGCAGACTAAGCACAAGTCTTCACCAGTGGCAGAGGCGGAGAAAAACGGACGGGGAAAAAAATGGAACAGAGCGGAAGGTAATGCACCTAGGGCGCAACCAGGAGAGGAGAATGATGAAGCGGAGCAAGTAACGGTGGCCCAGCCACAGAGGGGTGAGTATGAGGAAGATCAGGCCAGCGATGTATCAATAGATTTAGTGTGGTCTGAATCTGATAGTGAGGAAGTGCAATATAGTGACAGCATAGAAAGGCTGCCATTGGATTCGACAACAGAGGAAGCAAGGCATAAGAAAGAGATAAAGAACCTTGAGGACATGGTCAAGGCCAAAAAGATAAGGGAACGTAAACGGAAGAGGGCAGGGCACAAGGGGGACAGGAGGGGAGGACGTGGCCAAAAAACAGTCGGTAAGGAACCCCTAGGAAGAAAAAGGGGGAAAAAGGTAAGCAACCAGTCATGTCACCAGGGGGCTCCAGGGTTCAATCCTGGGCTGGAGATAACGGGGCATCAAACATGGCAACATAACCCCTTTATGTGGCCTTTTTTGTATGGGTCACCGGGAAATATGCCCTTCACTTGGCCAGCAGTGACCCCTTGGGGCTCCTTACCCACTGGTTTCACAACAACCCCACAGGGTGGAATGCCCCCCACCATTGGGGGGCCCCGGGCATATCCAACTAATGAACCTGGTCAGGGTACCTCACTGGGCATGGCCAGGGCTGCTGGGTCAAGAGAGGAATATAGCACAGGGACACACCACTTGGCCAAATCTGCAATGGCAGGAACCGATGCAGCTCAGGTAAGTCAAAAAGGAAGCGTACAACAGAACACCATGGTGTTTGAGCCTCGCTCGAGTCAGCCTCACTCCATTTTCTCCCAAAGTTATAGGGGGGAAGGGATAATGCACAAAGGGCAGTGGTTCACGATGGACAGGTGCTGGGCCACATTACAACCCTCCCAACTAACCGAGAACAGGACATCAGGCTCACAAGAGCAAGAGATTATAGTCACTAGAATGGATAGCACTCCAAATACTGCAAGGGGAGACAAGTCAACCAGCGCAGTATCTGGATCCCCAGAACGTTGGGCATATGCTGGGGTAGAAGACCCATTGGGGGATCACTTATCCGACACAGTCCGGGAGAAAATCTGGAAAGGGGAATTCATAGACATGTTCTCTTTACTGCATAGGGAAATCCCTGAGGTGAGCGAGGAAAAAGGGTATAAACAAGAGAGGCCACGGTGACCAAAGGTACCATTCACATTTGAGAACTGGGCAGCCACCTTTGACATATTTATGTCAGTGTATGGGATGAAGCACTCTGATAAACTAATCGCACTTTTAAAATACAGGGATACCATAAAATTTGCACACCTCTCATTTGATGGATATGCATGGTTGAAATACGATGAGCAATTTCGTCTAAAACTATCTAGGCAACCCAATCTCAAATGGGAAAACACACACATAGACCTGTGGGTTCGTTATATGACGCGGGGCCGGCCTAATGTTGTGACATACAGATAGTGGCCATGTTATTGCAAGGCAAACGAGTGGAGAACACAGGAAAGAGCAGAAAAAAGGGGCAGGGAGGAAGGCCTGTTACGACTACAATAGATGGAAATTTGTTCCTTTTGTAAGCACGGGCACATCTGCAGTCATGTGGAGGAGAACACAGGTTCTCTGACTGTACACAGCAACCCCCCAGGACATCAAGCATCGAGGGAGCAAGCAGTGAAAAGGGAAAGGGGTCTGGGAAATTTGGCTAACTCACCTGTACGATTAGATAGGATGGCCCCCTGGCTCGACTGCTACCCCAAAAAATCAGCTGCGAAATATATACATGATGGTTTCAGGTATGGTTTTAGGATACCATACAAGGGCCCAAGGGTAGAAACCACAGCACGCAATCTGAAGTCTGCAAGTTTGCTTCCCAACATCCTGGAAGAAAAAATTGCTAAGGAAGTGGAGGCAGACAGGGTGGCTGGACCATTTGACCACCCCCCAGTGCACAACCTCAGAGTATCCCCACTGGGGCTGGTTCCCAAAAAGGAAGCGGGGGAGTATAGGCCCATACATCACCTGTCCTACCCAAAAGGTAATTCAGTGAACGACTTCATCAACCCGGAGGATTGCTCAGTGCAATATACAACGTTTGATGAGGCTCTGCGCCACATACAACAGCTAGGCCAAGGTGCAATGATGGCAAAGAGTGACATTAAATCCGCTTTCCGTCTGCTACCTGTGCATCCAAGTGACCAGGATTTACTGGGTTTCAAAGTGGGAGGTCGATGGTATATGGACAAGGCTATGCCTATGGGATGCTCCGTCAGCTGCTCAGCCTTCGAAGCATTCTCAACCTTTTTGGAGTGGGCTATCAGAGAACACACAAAAAACATACATGTAGTCCATTATCTCGATGATTTTCTATTTATGGGGCCAAAGGGGGGAACCACATGTGGGGAGACGCTGCAAGGCTTCACCTCACTGATGGGTTATTATGGTGTCCCTCTCGCCGGGGAAAAAACGGAGGGCCCAGCGACTTGTCTCTCATACCTGGGCATAGAAATAGACTCCGAGACCATGGTTTCCCGGCTACCACAAGACAAGGTGGCACTTTTGTGCAAAATATTGGGTGAGATGGGAAAAGCAAGGAAGGTGACCCTACAACAGCTGCAATCTGTTATAGGCCACTTGAATTTTGCATGCCATGCAATTCGCCCAGGCAGGCCATTCCTTAGGCGGATGGCATCTGCCACGGGTGGGGCTTTAAGACCATATCACCACATCAGATTGACACAGGGCATAAAAGCAGACCTACAGGTTTGGGAACTTTTCCTGAAAGATTTTAATGGTATCACCATCTGGCAGACACCAACAGGCCAATTTTTGGACCTGCACATGGTAACCGATGCTTCAGGGGGCATTGGTTTTGGGGCATTCTGGCAGGAGCATGGTTTATGGATGCTGGCCACAGGAGTGGGTGTTGACGGGACTCACAAAGAATATTACCTTTTGAACTGTTCCCCATCATGGTAGCCATAAGGGTGTGGGGACACAAACTTCAGAATAAGAAAGTGCTGTTTCACACAGACAACAGGGCAGTAGTGGACATATTGAACTCGCAGACATCTCGCTCTGAAGATGTCATGAAGGTCTTGCGGGACTTTGTGCTATGCTGCTTACGGTACAACATCTCTTTTAAGGCACGTCATCTGCCAGGAAAAGAAAATGTTATAGCTGATGCCCTGTCTCGATTTCAGCTCGAGCACTTCAGGCAGTTAGCCCTGTGGGAGGACCAGTTCCCAACAGAAATACCGGAAGCAGTCTGGAGACTAGGGAACCAAGATTGCAGCAACTGGTACAGCTCGCTGTGGCCCCCCCGACATGGAGGAAGTATGTAGGTAGCTATGAATCTTTCCAGCAATTTTGTGGTCACGAGGTAAGCGTGGAATTACACAATACCCAGAGACAGGTTCAAAGCTACATCCTACACTTAGAATGCCTGGGAAAATCCCTGGCGGCTATACGCCTCCACCTAGCAGGCATTGCCTTTCTTCAGAAATACGAAGGTTTCCCAGACCCAACCAACAATTTCATTACAAAGAAAATGGTGCAGGGCATGTCTAGACTAGCGGGGAAAAAGGTGGACACAAGTAAGCCCATAGGATTACCGGAATTGTCCAACCTCCTGACAGCACTGGCGGTCACTTGCAGCTCTGGCTATGAAACCAAGCTGTTCAGGGCCCTATACACATGTGCATTTTTTGGGGCCTTCCGGGTGTCTGAGTTGGTACCACAGTCCAACTCTCCAAGCCAGAACACCAATCTCCAGCTGAGTGATTTCATCATCTAGCAAGACAGACTGTGTCTTCGGCTGCGGAAATCAAAAACTAACCAGTGCGGCACCCCGGCTATGATTACACTGTTTAAGGCCCCACCCGGGGACATCTGCCCATGGATGGCAATGAGGAGTATTTGGCGGGTCGTCCTACGGGAGCAGGTCATTTGTTTGTGCACGGGGATGGAACAGCGGTCACAAGACGGCAATTCACTGCGGTCTTGACAGGGTTTATGGATGGCGGAAAACTGACCTCGTGATAACACCCATTCATTCCGGAATCAGAGCAGCCACTGAGGCAGCTAGGTGCGTGTTTAAAACGAGGATCAGATAAAAGGGGTTGGCAGATGGGCTTCAAAGGCGTACATGGGTTACATAAGGCCTCAGCAGAGAACAGCAGCAGGTGATGTTGGGGAACCCAGCACAAGTTAGGACTGATAGTTCAAACACGAGAACACTCACATGTTTCTAGGTTTGTTTTACAGGCATGTCGGCGACATCCCCTCAGATATGGATCGTGGGTCATTCGCACATGAGGGAGGCATACAGGAGGGCAAAAACACAGCCATATACAACTCAGCTGCTCATTCCAAGAAATAGAGCTGTGATAAAATGGGCAGGAAAAGGGGGGATGAGGTGGGGGGCATTGTGTAAAACAATCATTGCATTGGGTCTACTTCACCGACCACCGCTTGCGCTGGTGATTCACCTGGGAGGGAATGACTTGGTCACCCTAGGGGCAAAGAGATTAATTGGGGATATGAAGAGGGACTTGTCCCACTTGAAACAGTTATTGCCTCGCACCATTCTGGCATGGTCTCGACTGTTACCACGCCAGCGCATTGGCGTGAGTGAGCGGAAGGCAGGGGCTATGGATAAAGCGCAGAGGTCCGTGAATAGGGAGGTGTCCCATTTTGTGGCCTCACTGGGCATGGAAGTAATCAGGCACTTCACGATTACAAAAACAGATTTGGGATTTTATAGCCGGGATGGGGTTCATTTATCAGGGATGGGAAACGATGTCCTTAACAATACACTTAACGATTTCTGCGAGACAGCGCTGTTTGGAAAAAGTAAGATCCCTTGGGCATTAGTGGGAGATACTGGTTGTCACAGTATGAAGTGGCAGTAAATTCATGGCTGACCCTGGGTAAGAGGCTCCGGACATAAGAAGAGCTGCGATTGGGTGTCACCTGGGAGAGGCAAGACCCTAGGACGGGTATGCCTCGGAGGATCGGGGGAGGAAGACACCCAGGCTGGGGCATGCACCCCGTGCTGGGATCCAAGACTCCAAGAGGAGGTCGGCCCCGATGGCATGCTCCTTGTCAAAGGGCTAGGAGCCCCTAAATTCGGAAAGGGGGAACTGTCTTGCGGAAAGGCACGGCCCTCAACGGGTCTGTTGGACTAAAGGGCCAGAGTTCCCCTCAAAACAAGCGGATGAAGGAGCTGGGGGTTTCAGCAGTACATGAATTAGGGCTGCCCAAGGGGTCTTACAGGATGGGACATGTAATGTACATATGTTACAATTTTCTGTATAGCTTGGTGTATGTATATAATATATGTAAAGTGCATATCTGTAAATTGTGATGTACCTATTAGGCTCGTAATAGCCAAGTGTCCCATGTAATGTATGTATGCAATTTTGTTTAAGTAAAAAGAGCTGCGGCCCTTTTTTATACCAAAAACAGTGTGGTGTCTTGATTGAATTGGGGGTCCGCTTTGGGCAATAGCCCCACCGGCCTCTCACCGGGGGGGGCAAATTGCCGGTGGCACCCAAGAGGGTGTGGGCTAGGAGGGCCCCCCCGAGCAGGTGGCCCAATCCGAGGAGCCCCTCGGATAGGGCTGGCCAGGACCCTCCCCATAGGGAGGGTCAGGAGAGGGGTTCAAAAGGAGCTGTTCCAGGGGATCTCGCCCTCCTGGAACAGCTCCGCAACATGATGTTTTCCCACCCTCCCACCGCAAACTTCAGGGCCGTAGCAAGAGATCTTGCAGCTCTAAAACCTAATAAATGGCAGTAAATTCATGGCTGACCCTGGGTAAGAGGCTCCGGACATAAGAAGAGCTGCGTTGGGTGTCACCTGGGAGGCACGACCCTAGGATGGGTATGCTCGGAGGATCGGGAGGAAGACACCCAGGCTGGGGCGTGCACGAGCGCTGGGATCCAAGACTCAAGAGGAGGAGTGGGCCCCGACAGGCATGCTCCTCGTCAGGGGCTAGGAGCCTAAATTCCCGGAAAGGGAGGAACTGTCTTGCGGAAGGCACGGCCCTCAACGGGTCTGTTGGACTAAAGGGCCAGAGTTCCCCTCAAAACAAGTGGATGAAGGAGCTGGGGGGTTTCAGCAGTACATGAATTAGGGCTGCCCAAGGGGTCTTACAGGATGGGACATGTAATGTACATATGTTACAATTTTCTGTATAGCTTGGTGTATGTATATACTATATGTAAAGTGCATATCTGTAAATTGTATGTACCTATTAGGCTCGTAAAAGCCAAGTGTCCCATGTAATGTATGCAATTTTGTTTAAGTAAAAAGAGCTGCGGCCCTTTTTTATACCAAAAACAGTGTGGTGTCTTGATTGAATTGGGGGTCCGCTTTGGGCAATTTATATGGGCCCCAGCGGACATACAATACGGCAATTATTAGTTTTATGCCAAGAAAGATATTTACTCCCGGGATTTACAACAGCTTTAAATTGCGTTAATTAAACCTGAACTCCGCTGCCAGATGTGTGTTCTGTGTTTCTCATCAAGACTTGGGACAGGAAGCTTATCGCGTTTGTAGCTGCTAAGTCATTGACACTGAGCCATGAGTATGTCTTGTGTCACAGCCCTAATGCAGTACTGGGGATGAACAAACCCTAACTACTCGCCCTCGCCCCTGTTTAACGGGATAACACACACTTCGGCATGGAGATCCATTCTCCACAGTCTGAAAGCCCTCCTCAGTTATGACACAGTAAGTGGGGGGTGAGGAGAGAAATCTCTGATTTCACGGTGACAGTCAGCAGGAGCTGCAGAGCACATGACTTCCCGGAAAGTACAGAATACAAGAGGTATAAAACGGAGCTGAAGCGCCCCAGCCTGGGACAGAGCAGAGTGCAGCCCGGCGCCGGAGAAAGTCTGAACACTGCATATGGGATAGGCGGCAGAGAGTGGGCAACGGAGGGAACCAATAAGGGACTTAACAACGAAACTTCAGAGTTCCATTTGGATTGTGTTTACCCATTTCAAGCTGAGTTTTTGAATTGCCATGATGACTGCTTTGGAAAGGAGAGCGGCTTTCTGTCGGTGCCATGCCAAGGTGGGTTATGTTGCATTAACTCTATGCAGACTCGTGCCTCTTTCTCATGTGTAAGTGTGTCTGTCTGTTTCTTTTTTACCTGACCAAGAGCTCAGTGTGTTGCCTGCAAGCTTGTGTTCTGAAAATTTCTTGTTGGGCTACTAACAGGATTTAATCACCAACATCGTCTGTCTGTGAAACGATAATTATGCGCTAGGCATGTGTGGAAGATATTTGGATTGCAAAACTCACACCTGCAGTACAGTTTTTATTTAAATGGTGTTTGTGAGACAACAATATAACACAATAGCAATTACTGAGAGAAACTGCAACCAGGAGCTGCACTTGCAGGTGATATAGTGAAAACCCGCGCTGTCGGTTAATGCATTTATATGGATGCAGGTTACTTTGCTAGAAGGCGTGTCTGCCCGCTGGGAACATGCCTGTTCCTGAGTTGCTTCATGGACATAATGGTGTCATTTTCAGGATCTGCAGGCTGACCTGAAGAGGAGTGTGTTGTACGATCTGTCGCTCTGCTGGCAGTGGCGTAATCTGATCTGTGGTTAAACTGGAAATTTGAGGTGGGAGAACTTTTAGTTTCTTGATGGTTGAACTCTCCTGCTGTAATGAATAGAGAGAAGTATGAGAGAGTGGTGAAACTCAGTGTTTTAAGAGGTGGTGGAATAAGCTCCTGTGGGATCTCCTGTCTAATATAATCCCAGCGATCTGATACCATGTGAGGCGTCCTTAGTTGGAAATGCCAATGCCTCTGAAATCCGTTTCCGCTGTTGCCCCAGCTACCGAACTGGCTGGGAACTCGGTACCTATTTTGGCTTTGCTTGTCTCACGTCCATTGTCTCTCTTGCCTAATTGCTTGACTACCGTCATTGCATTTTTATCTGTAATTGCACCAACTATATTTTACTGTACCCTTTCCCCAATATGCTGTTACTACCCTGTCACCTGTGCTGCGCATTGTAACTGAGTTGTATATCCTGTTGTAAATGTATCTGTATTCACTGTGCCATTTTATTGGCCCGGGTCCTGCCTGAAAACGGTCCATTGGATCAGTACACTTACCCAGTTACCAAATAAACAAACATACAAACAAACAAACAAACTTCGGACAAGCTGCGTGCCATCAAAGAGAGACCATGTTTGCAGAACTCATGAAATTACATGACAGGTATTAGTACTTCAAGTGCCCAAACCACTGAAGACACATTCAGAATCTTCCAGAACTTGAGCTGGTTACCTTTTTTAAAGAACCAGACCATTCCGAGAGTATATAAAAGATTGTTTCCAAACTCAATATACTCTACCCTCAGGTCATCACTCATGCTGCACTCACTTCACTTGCAGTACTACCAAATGTGAATATTTTGCATTGGTGGCATTTTAAAGAGCCCCTGACACTATTTAAAAAAAAAAACTTGAAAAATGTAAGATTTAGTCACTATTCAGGTGATACTTCATATAAGTTCTGTGTTATTCCCTTTTTTCTTTATTACTAAGGACAGTTGTATGAAACAGGTTCACTGTCCCTTAGATTTTATCGGCTCTGACTACTTGCCTATAGGTGACATCATGCTCCCCTGTTTATGGCATCATAATTATATCCACAGAAACAGATTGTGATGTCATAAACAGAACTGTAATGTCAGGCGTAGGAGAGTAGCCAGGACAGATAGGGCAGTGATCCTGTTTGCATGCACATGTTCTTAGTAATAAAGAAGTAAGGGTGAGTATTACAGAAAAAAATATTAAATATAAGCTAACTTTTGTCCAAATTTAGTTTTTTCAGAGTTGTCACAATGGAGTTGGGGTTCCTTAATAAAATATTTCATGTCACAGCACAAGTAATGATGCTGAGATAATTGTATTCCTGCTTTTGGAAAGAGAATTTATTATCTGCCACCTAACAAAATGTCCCCAAGTTGCAGAAAACACAAGTCACAGAAAATAAACCACTTGTTGCCAATGGTAAACTGGTCAACATTTCACAGTAATCCTTATATAGCTCTGGTCTTTATTCAAACAGTTTCCATGTCAGTGGTTCAGCAGGTTGTACACTCACCTCAGAGGCTGGAAGATCAGAAGGTTGTTAGTTCTATCCCCACACAAGGAGATTGGGATACGTTTCAATACTGACACTGTAGTGCAGCATGGGGGGGGGGGCTGCATTCCCAAGGTGCCATCTTTTTGCATAAGATGTAAAACCAAGGTGCAGGTGGTTGTTCAGGTGCATATCATGTAGAAACAACAAAGGTTTTATGGCAAAATTCATCACAGCAACAATTTCGATGAAATTCAAAATTGTTGTTGTAATTGACCCGCCGGCAAAATTTTGATGTTTCCCCATTACACACCACCCCCACCCCTCTGAGTCAGGTGTGATTCAGAGTTGGATCTGTAGAGACTGGGGGCAAAGTCCCCCGCATAAAATACAGTCAATATCTGACAGGCAAAATTTCACCTGTTGACTTTGTGATTTTCGTTGTGTTGCATTTTGACAACTTCATTGTCGATGCGGCATGGTGAAACTGCTCAGGTGGACATTTATCATCCCATAGCACTTTCCAAAAAGAGTAGAATTTTCCAGGTGTCCTGGCTAAAGTTCCTCCATTCACTAAAAATACCAACAACAGCTTAACCTGATACAATGCAATATGTCAGTTTGTATCTGTATCCCCCCAACCCCCCTCACACACAAAAGGCTAATAATAGGCAGAATTGCTAGGACTTTCATGTATGTATCGCATCATGCCATGCCTACTATATGTACATACTGTAACATGCAATGCCTACTATATGAACATGTTGCAACATGCCATGCCTACTATATGTATGTATTGCAACATGCCATACCTACTATATGCACATACTGTAACATGCCATGCCTACTATATGTACTAATTGTAACATGCCATGCCTACTATATGTAGGTGTTGCATTGTGCCAGACCTACTATATGTATGTGTTGCATTGTGCCAGAGCTACTATGTGTATGGAATGCATTGCACTGTACCTGCTATATGCATGGACTGCATCCTACCAAGTCTCAAACCTAGTATGTGTATGGAAAGCATCGTGCTGTACCTGCTATATGAATGGACTGCATCACGCCAAGCCTACTATGTAAACAGAATGCATTGTACTGTACCTGCTATATGCATGGACTACATCATGCCAAACCTACTGTGTGTACAGACTGCATCATGCTATGCCTTCCAAAATGCTACTGGTTGTTTGTGACATATTTTGTTATCCTTGCCTACTAACCATGGCTTGTTGTTCAATTGTTTCTACACTATATCAAGAACAGGCATAGCAACAGGCACCTACAGTACCAACAGGACTGCTATGTGGAAATTACCCAAAGAATTAAGTAGGCAGGCAGCCAATCCAGGGGCATGAATTTCTTGAGCATTAATATACACCAAGGGTGTATTTAAAGGCATGAGACCAAAGGCACTTGGAGCCTGAATTAATGCTCTAGAAATGCATGCCCTGGAGTGGCTTATTACATTTATAAATTGGGACTTGTGTTTGGAAGTAAATTATAAGAATAATAGGATTAAACAGGTATATATTGCATAAGTGTGTACAGAGTTATTCTTTCAGAAGAACTAGTCCTACTTACAATATGGCTAGTGCAGACCTCTCTCCTGTACTGTCTTTGACAGCACTATGTGGTTGTGGGTTGCAATTGAGAACCCCACCCACCCATCTGAGCACCAGCACCCTCCTCACCAGCTGTCCAAAACAACCCTCAAGGCACAGAATTGAAATTATTTCCTTTGTTACGGTGTCCAACACTGTGCAACAATCCTCATATATTCAGTATTTCCCCCATCGTGAATGCTGGTTTGCTCTTTAGTAATGCTTTTTGACTTGTGGCAAAGCATTACTGGGATGAGAAACCATTATTTGCAATTGGGAGCTATACTGAATACATGAGGACTGTCCCTCAGCAGTGGACACTGTAACAAAGTACCCCTTTACTATTACATGCCTTGAGAGTAGTTTTGAATGTATTGGTGGGGAGGGTGTTGGTGCTCAGATAGGCAAGGGTGGTATTCAATAAGTTAAAAAGGGGCAGGCAGTGCTGGTCTTGGGGCATAGTGGTGCAGTGATTTTTAGTTTGAGTAAGGTGGTTGTTGCTGGGTAAATTAGGGTAGCTTAGTCAGAAACCATGCATTTGTTGGGGGATCAATGAATTGTTAACTGATGTGTTTAGACCAATGAAGTTAGTAGGATTCCAAAGGATTCTGAAGCCCATCTTATAGATGTGATGTAAAGTGCGTAGGACCTCTTAAAGAGAAAAATCCCATGAACACTCTCATGCAAGGTGCTGGGCTTACCTGTAGGCATCAGCAGCCTGGAGATATTCCTATCTATTTTAAATCAGCCATGTAGTAAAACAGTATATCATGGGCACTTAAGAACAGAATTGGTGTCTCAGTGGGACAAGCTATGCATAATGAGTAGGGTTTCCTAGTATTACACAGACAATTGGCTTTGTATTAATTGTGCTTTAATGTGTTACTTGCAGATAATGATATATTTTATTGGACCAACAAAGATATTCTACACAGATGTTAAAGTACACAATCTTTTGGGGCCATGTATGTCCCTTCATCAGGTGTGTTAGCAGACTCCGCAGAGGAAGCAGGCTAATTCCAAAGGTTTATGTTAAAGAAATAACAGAAAAAAGTGCAGGCTTAAAAGTGAAGACATGTCAGAGTTAATTATAAAGGTATGAGAAGAGTAAATGGCAGAGAGAGAAAAAAAATTGAAGTTTAGGGAAGAGACGCATAAAGTTTTGCTAAATGAGTATATAAGCAGAGCAATCTCATTACATAAGTATGGTGTACTTAAATGGGTCTCAGGTCCCCAGAGTGTGTCACGAACCCTGTGCCATGTTCAGATTTTGCTGCTTCAAGTCAATAAACTAAAGCTCTGATGTCCTTCTTTCCTAAGTAATTTCAGAAGTTACTTTAAAGTACCTGTGATGAGAAGCCCAGAAGTGAGTGATTAGGTTGGGTGATGTGCTGTCCCACCGATGTGCGGGTTATATTATTTGATATGGTGTGCCAGTGGTGATTCATCATGGTTTGAAAGGGTTGTTTGGTTTCTTCCACATAATGTCCTTCTAGACATTTTTGCACTATATGAGGTAAACCACAGTGTCTGCTTAGCAGGTAAATGATTCATTTATTTGTATTACTTTGTTCTGTTGTGTTTTGACGGTGGTTTGAAACATAGAAACAAAGAAGTTGATGGCAGATAAGGACCGCAAGACCCATCCAGTCTGCCCATGTGCATATGTAGGGACAGGTTTTGCATCTTGCGCTTTTGCAAGTCAGTGTTCCTCCCAGTTTACTGTCTTGGCCTGACAGGAGTTTGCTTCGAATGAGTATGTTTAAGAGTTTGGGAGACAAGGTCCTCTCTCGCTGTCTGTCATACAATCTGTGGGGAAGTAAACCCTCAAATGAGGAGGCAGATGGAGGATATTAAACTCAAAAGCCTGGAGTACATGCAGTAACATGCTGTAGCAGTAGCAGGATCTCTACCTGGCATCTCCCAGCCAGTCTCTCTCAGAACTTGGTGGCAAACATTGGCATTTGGTGAACAGCAGTCCAGCTCCATACTCTGTGGCCATGATAGTACCATGGAGAGAGGATGGGAGAATTGCAAAACAATGTCAATAACATTTCTCTGTTATTCTGTCAAAAGTGTCACAGCTAAAACAGATGCATCAACTTCCCTGTAGCATACTGTAGAAGGGTGAGGGAGGGCATAAGAAGTTTGAGCCCAGTGATAGGGGTCCTCACCCTGCCTTGTCCCTTCCCACACTCCCCAGGCTGTCTGGTAGAAGGAACAAAAAGGAATCCAAGCACTCTTGACACCATTAAAGGTGCTAACCACCATATATTACTGTACTAGACAAAACAAAAAATAAAAAGCAGAGCACACAAGCTTGTGAGCAAAGCTAAATGTTTTATTTTGCCATGAAATAAGATGTGCAGAAAAGATGCACTGCGTCTTATTTCATGGCAAAATAAAAAGTTTAGCTTTGCTCATGCACTTGTGTTCTTGGCTTTTCTTTTTGTCTGGGAGAAGGGGTTGCAAGTCTTAGATCAGCAGGTAGGTGAGCTACAGTGTCACTGTCTGCCAACTAAGCCCAGCATTTATGGCAGAGCTGGGCTGCCTGCAGCTGGCACTGATGATTCCTTCATGTTGCAACTTGAAGGGAGCAGGGAGTAAAGGGAATTCCCAGCTACTCTGATTCAGCATCACCTGACCTGAAAGGAAAGTGGAAACAAACTGCCTTTGGAATGTGGTAGCTAGCCCCTGCGGATATAAGTCTCAACCCCTTCACATTTTAAAGTGCAACACTTGCCTTAAACTTACAGCACAAATGGCCAGAATGTGTAGTACATGCTGAGTTTAAAGGACGGAGTCAAGGATAAATGGCACCATCTGCATAGTGCTAGGGGACATTTCTGTCTTATTAGTTTCATTATTTAATAGTTTGGTTACGTTTTTCTAATTGTTTGTATGTCTAGAAATAGGTTCAATGTGATATGAATCATTAACATAACTCTTTTTTTGTTATTTGCTTTCATGTAAATTTGATTGCCTGGAGCTATGCTGTTACTTCCTGACCTTGTCATCCTGGGACCTAGGGGGAAATAAAATATTGCATTGGTGGAGCTATCCTGGTGGGGGGAAGGGGGGTTAAATACATAAATACGTCTGTGGGGCCTAAGGGTAAATTGAGATGTAAAATGCATAGTGCTATACGAAATGCATAGCAGTTGAGACAGAGATATACTGAGTGGAGAAATGGTCACTGAAACTTGCAGGCTGCTTAGTGCTTGGGGAAATGTCACCTGCACTGCTAACAGGTAATATACACTGCATTATTATTTAATATTTTCATTTTTAAAATTTTGGTAACTGAGAAAGGCACACTCAGCTAAGACTCATTTCCAGTTGTGACCCGGGGTTGGGGGAGAGGGAATACAGACATGAAGAGCATTTTAAACATCTGCAGTACATAAACAATGACTGCAATAAATCGCAGGCGAAATCAGGTAACAATAGATGGGATGGCCCACATGACCTAGCAAAGCATAGAGTCAGCTTGGGGAAAAAGGCAGACTGTGGGTACCTCACATGGGTGCAGAAGGTTATTGGCACTGGGGAGTTTAAGATTAAGCATCTAGGCAAGGCAAAGTTTATTTCTTCAACGCCCAATCCCAGAGGCTCTGGGCATGTTATATAAAACCATAAAAAGATAAAAATATACAACATACAATAAATACAAAGGTTCAATAAAACATTAAAACAGCTACAAGAGTAATAATTCAGTAGTCTTTATCTCATAATTAAATAATTATGTCTAGGAAGGCCAGTGAGAAAAGGTGAGTCTTCAGGCAGCCCTTAAACACCTCAACTGAAGGGGCATCCCTTGTAACTGGAGGAAGCAAATTCCACAGAATGGGGCCAGCGACGCTAAAAGCCCTGTCACCTGTGGTTTTAAGCCTCATCCTAAAGCATTAGAGTGCAGAGCAGAGGCAAAGGACACAGATGGCCCAGGTAGGGGAAAAATAGGTGGGAGAGGGGGACGAGCCAGGAAGAAAAAAGGAGACACAAAGAGGGTCAGGAAGGGGAGAGACAGGTATGGGGAGGAGCAGGAGTAAGCCTTGGGAGATTTCTAAAGGCCTGGAGAAAGGGGGAGAGCCAAAGGAAAGAGGGGAGCATGTTCCAGATGGAGGCGAGACAGCAGGAGAAGGCAGCTTGCCCAGCATACAAATGAGGATGGCGTAATGGCGAAGGAGTGAGAATCCCTGGAGCACAGGGAATAAGAGGAGGAGAGAGCAGAAGAGAGGAATGAGAAGAGGTAGGAGGGAAGGGAATTAAACCAGTATTTAGCAATGGTATACTGTTAATAGAGCAGAGGAAAGAGGGCATCGTGATCTGGGTGTTTTTCATTAGTGTGAAAGTAATTGTGAACAACAGATTCAAGAGCGTGTTGTAGAATGGCCATGCTGATGGGTAGGTATGTTACAGGTGACTATGAGGTGTGTGTGAATGTCTTGTAGCTGTGTGATGTCTGACTGCGTTACGGTGCCACAGGTGTTTTATATTCTGAGTGTCTACTGCAGGTGCATGACTGTGTGTTTTTCACTGCACTGTGTGCATTACAGTTGGAGCAGTGTTAGAAGTAGTGGGTCGGAGTCTTCTGTCCATGGCATTCAGTGGTGTGGTTATATCAGAATGCTGTTGGAATTCAGTGACAGTTACCAGGGCAATCAGCTGCTGGTCCATGGGAGAGCTGGTAGGTTGTCCTCGTTTTTTACCCATATTCAGTGTTTCACCCCTACATGCCTGTGTGCTCTGCTCTACAATACAGGGTGGCTGGAAGTGTTTATATACATTTCAAAGGGGGGTGCAGGAGAGGAGCCTTCCCTGCTTCCAAGTGCTGGACATGGAACAATTCATAGCATGCTGCTGAGGGACTCCTGATTACTGTGCGTTGTGCTTCACCACTGCTGACAGGTGGTTAATTGGGTATGTATTTGTTCTGTGTGTGTCGGCCGAATTGACTGCCACCATATTTACTATCGACCATTTGCCTGAGTTCTCATCACCTGCGGTCAGATTGTTTTCACCCTAAAGTGGGTGACCATTTAGTAATGATGGAGGCACAGTGGGACTGGCAACATAAGGGAAGAGAAAGGATGGACAGGGAGGACCAGAGAGAGAGGTGGTGGATATGGAAACAAGCATTGGTGGCAAAGAGACAGAAGGTTTTGTAGAGGATAGCCAATCTGGTGAATGAAGAGGGAATGGTACAACAGACCACATCCGCTTAGCCAAAAATGAAAACCAGGAGGACCATTTTGGTTACCAGTTCCTGGAAGACGTGAAGGGGGAGGCAGTCCTTGTTTTGGTATAAGGCACCTAGTTTGGGGTATGGTTTGGCATCGAAGGTGTCAATATAGACAGAAAAATCAAGCCTACTTTTAAGCCAAACCCCCAGGTACTTGGGGGGGGGGGATCCACTCATGTAGAATGCCATGCAAGGTAGAGAAGACAGGGGAAGTTGATAGCCTTGCCAGCTTCTGGCTGGAGTCAGAGGTCATGGACACTGTATTACGAAAAGGGTTAATTAAATACTGCAGCTAGATTGGCTGAGAGACGTACATTGTGGGAGCACAGCACATAGGTAAAATGAGTCCCACCAGCCAGGGCACAGTGCCTTTAGAATACCAGTAGGCAGCTCTGGAACTTTGACATTTTAAACAGCAGCCATTTCTTTCGCACGTTTCATTTGATTTATAAAAACTGAAGCCGTGACTGCGCATTGGTGTTGACTCCAATGCACATGCCCATTGTCCTGGCTTCAAATATTTATATATAAAATTAAATGTGTTACAGCACTTGGTTTTGCATGGCAATAAATTTCTAGATATCAGAACCACAAATAGTAAGAAATAAACATTTTGTCTAATATGGGGCCCAAAATAAATAACTCATCGATGAACGAAGTTACCCTCAGCTCCTTACCCTTCTTGATCATGGACGTGCGCTGCCTACATTTCAGTCAGGACAACCAAAATATTGTTTTTTAAAAAAATTACTAGTAATCTTGAACTATTGTGCAAAAGGTTTCCCATGTATGTCTTTTACATGGTTAAACCTTGCTGCAGGTACATTAAAGGGACACTGTCAGCTTTTTAAAATGTTTCTAGTGCCCTTGTATTTTCGTGCTGGTTAACAGAACTTTTCTGAGTACTTGCTCTCATTCTGCTTAAAATGCATACAGGTGCTGGCCCAGTGGCACAGAGGGCTGAGGTGCTGGATGTCTCACCTTGCGGCACACTGGCGACCCGGGTTCGGGAGCGAGCCTGGGTCATTGGAAGGTCAGCACGGGGGGAGGGCGGAGTTGGATGGAGCTGCCGACAGGTGAGCTGTCCTCTCCGGGGAGGTGATATGGTATCCTTCACCCACGGCTGTCCCCCTGGTGGAGGCTGAGGGGCTGCGCAAGCAGGGTGCCGGTGACAGGCCAATGGGGTGGGCGGAGGTGGGGCAGTACTGGGGCTGTAAGGCGATGTGCCTCCCACATGCAATGGCCCTCTCCTGGGGCCCTCAGGTAAAATGGGGAGAAAATGATGAAAAGAAATGGTGGCAGGATGGTGACTGACCTCCAGGCACCGCTCCCAGACCAGGCTTAAGGTAAGCCCCGGCAATTCCGGGGGATGGAGCTGGGGGAGCCAGTCAGATGGTGGCCATACGGGAAGGAGCATAAAGCCTTGTGCAAAAAATAAATAAATTAAATGCATAAAGCACCCTTTTTAATGCGTATTTTTGATAAATAAGACTTTCGATCATCCAGTCCAAAATTCTGTGCTCTGTTCCTTACCGTGCATCCCCAACATTGACATGGCACTGAATGATGCCAAACTCATGCATGAACACGTTCTATGATTTCAGAGGTGTATAAACAAAACCAATGGCTTGAAAGTGCTGAATGTTCAAGCTTCTACAATATCACTGTTGTTTTAAAACCGAGGGTTATTTTCTACGTAATTATCTGATAAGTGCAACTGGGACTCCGCACATAGGGGCAATAGTGGCTCATAGCTTGGTCTGTGTTTTCGCCTTGAGATGACTCTTAAATAAAGCTGCTAATTTGAGCATTAAAGCAGCACTTGGGTGCTTTGCTGAAATATATTTCTGTCAGTGTGATTCTGGGTTATCCACAATAAGGTGAAAATTTTTTCACTGAACATGACTGGGGTGTGGGAAAACAGACAATAGCAAGGTGTGAAACAGGGAATCATGTTGCGCACCTGGCTGGTCGCAGCCCCACTCAAATAAATATAAAGAACTCCAAGCCTGCACACATTTGGAGGTGATGGAGGACCACAGTTACAGCCTCATGTTCCCATCTGCCTACAATCATCACCATGCCAAAGTTCCATCTGACCAGAGCGTGTCTGCTGTACTTTCCCTGCCCAGATTCCGTTTGCCCTCATCCCATGAGCAATTGTCAGGATACTGTGTGGTTCCTATCTTCTTTGTGACTTAGAAGTAAGGATACCTGGGTATAATTGCTGATCTTGTGCCAAGCTCTTTGTTTTAGTGGTGGGGCACATGGAAGGGGTAACATGGGGAGCCGGATTGTTCTGGTTTTGCTAAAAATGGCTTCTTGTCCAAAGTATAGAGAAATAAGGATATTAGGTGGTTTGGTCCTGTGACACAGAACAACTTCCAACCCCACCATGGCTAATGTCATAGATGTAAGTCTTTGAGCCTCAGTTCACACAGCGCACCTTTCTCTTTGGTAATACCAAACATAACATAGAGAATAAAGTACGGAGTGGTGAGTGTAACGAGATTTTATACACACCCGAGGGGTTGGGTGCCACATAAACCCAGAGAGCAAAGCTCAAGGGGTTTATCTAGGCATCCAACCCCAAGGGTGTGTGTGTAAAATTCGACTTTACTCACAACCCCGTATTTTATTTTATATAATTGCTGGGTTTTGCTTTTTCTCCACAGTAATTATATAAAATAAATGGTCTGGTGCGACTGCAGTGTGGATGATACTTAGCTGAGTCCATGGTCGCTTTGCAGCAGTTTAGGTTTTTCTGGTTTTCTTTTTCATTTACTGTACTGTGTGATTTTGTTAGGAGGTTTTCTTTTAAGGAGTTACTTACCATCTACACATAGCGGCAGTGCGGTTTCGACTGAGGAGGCAATCTGGTGGCGAGCGGTGAAAACCCAGAAGATCTGTAGGTTGCGCATGTGCACAGCGAGGGAAACCCAGCGCATGTCTGACATTATAAACACTCCTTTATAACGGCAAATAATGCAATGGGTTTCTCTAAGGGAGAAAATGAAACCAGTTATTATTTTGAGATTACACCCCAGCCATTCTGAGTTAGCATCACCAATTTCTTATCTCTCACCAACTGTGAAGTTACACCCCCAACACCACCATTATGAACTCCCAAGCTCCCACGGCTGATCTCTCCCTTAATGCAAGGCACAGTTATGGCTTTCCTTCCACCGCCTTTCCGAACTCTCAGCAGCTGTCTTCCTTTATTACAAGATGCAACTATGGGGTTATGCCCCTTCCCCCAAATGTCCTGAATTCCTAACTCACCCATGACTGCTCTTTGCCTTTAACACCAGATACACTTAAGAAATATGCCCTCCCCATGTTTTAAACTCCCAGACCCCCCAGACTGACCTCTAACTTTAATACTAGACACAGTTATGGAGTTATGTCCCCTGACCTAATGTTCTAAACTACCAGCTCCTACAAGACTGACTTCTACCTTTACTGTCTGACACAAATATCATGTGTAGTGAGGGTTTGTTCTGCATAGATTATAGTGTATAGTGAGGGTTTGTTCTTCATGGATTATAGTGTATAGTGAGGATTTGTTCTTCATGGATTATAGTGTATAGTGAGGGTTTGTTCTTCATGCATTTTTGTGTATAGTGAGGATTTGTTCTGCATGAATTTCCATGTCAGCTGAAACCTTGTTGTACTGCAGTTTGAAAGTCACGGAACGTGGTTGTACCCTTCTGCGGTGCAACAAGGTTCCAGCCGATCGGAAATCCTTGAGGCAGCTGGCGTTTTTCATATGCTGCTACACACAAAGTAACCAGTTCAAATTATGACTGAAACTACTGGCGCATATGCTGCTGCCATGGAACATTGTGAAAACACTTTCACTAAAAAAAAAGCTAAACAAAAACTATACACTATAAAAAATACTGACTGGGTAACTACATGTCCAACCAGTCTGTGCCACCACCACCGCCACAGGCTTCTGATTACACTGGAGCTCTCAAGCTTTGCTAATGACATCTGCTGTAATCAGAACCCCTCTGTGATAGAGCAGGCAGGTTGTGCATGGTTACCCAGCCAGTATTCTCTACATGGAGTTATGCTTCCCAATGTTCTGAACTACCAGCTCAATGTTCTCCCAACCCCCTCCCCATGACTGTCCTCTAACTTTAACATAAGATGCCATTATGGAGGTACTTCCCCAAGTTATGAACTGTCAGATATTCCTCACACCTGCCCTTTATCTTTATTTTCAGACACAACAATGGGGTTATGCACACACGCATGTTCTGAATGCCCACCTCCCTCATGATTGACCTCTACCTTTAATTCCAGAATAATTATGGGGTTAACCCCCCCCCCCCAGTATTTGGAAATCCAGTTGTCCTATACCTTGACTAATAGGCATGACTATGGGTTTTGCCCTACCCAATGTTCAAAACTTCCAGCCTCCCCCTCCCCATGGCTTACCTCTTTCTCCTCTACCAGATACAGTTAAGGGATTACCACCCCCCCCCACACACACACACATATTCAGTGTTCTGAACTCCCATGTTCCCTTTGAAAACCTCTCCTTTTATTGCCAGGCACAAGTATGGAGTTTAACCTTTGCCTCTCTGAACTTCCACCTTCAGTGCTAACCTCTTCCTTCTTCATTTCCAGGCACAGCTGTTTCCCGCTCTGCTTTGGTGTTGGATCTTGGTGAGTCAGGGGCTGGTGGCTGGCACCAAGAACTTCTGTGAAAATGTCATCTTGCAACAACATCTGGATCTCCTGACCCACCTGGTAAGTACAGCTAGCAAGAGCTGGCGGAGGGGGCAGTAATCAGCATATGTAATGTATAAATGCAATGTAACTATATATGTTAAGGCATTGTTTATTGTTAGTCAACCAAAACATCAACTTTAAAAACAATCTAAAAGAAGAATCCCAAATATACACCTTGTGATAAAAATGAGTTTGGGGAAATCTCCAAATGTTGGGGTGAAGTGGGGTGTTTAAGCTCTGTTCCTGTGCCACAGGGAGAGGGTAATTTACTAACACAGCCTTGGTGTGCGTGTGTGTGTGTGTGTGTGTGTGTGTGTGTGTGTGTGTGTGTGTGTGTGTGTGCACGCATGTATGTGTGCATTGTGTACATGTGTGTCTGTCTATGTTTAGTACTATGTATACATGTATGTGTGTGTTTTTTGTCCTTGTATACTAATATGTGTGTATATGTCTGTATGTGCACACATGTTTACTTGTGTATTTGTATATCAGTGCGTGAGTACATGTGTATGTGTGTGTGTGTGTGTGTGCGCATGCACGCGCCTGCGTATGTCGGTGTCTTGTGTATACATTTGTGTGTGTCTGAGTGGATATATGTGAGTCTGTGCATCGACATGTGTGTCTGTATGTATGTGTATGTATCTGTGTCTGTGTGTGGGAGTTCGTACATGTTTGTGTCTGTATATATGTGTATGTATCTGGGTGTGTATATGTGTTTGTGTCTGTGTACATATTTGTGCAAAAACATGTTTAAATGTATGTGGGACACACATTGGGAACATACGGACCTGGAAATGGCCTCTTAGGATTACTACTTGTGGGGCACATGGGGAGGACAGATACCTTTTTGTGTAGTCTGTCTGCACACAGGGCCTGCACTGCCATAATATAACCCATTACTTTCTAAATCAGTTTTTTTTAATGTTTGTGTGTGAATGGATCCATTTAAATCCAGATTCTAGTCTATTTTATTCTCTGTATTTAGGTAACTAAGTACAGCCTGAAGTTTACCAAAACAGTACTATTCAGGAGGATGTGTGGGGGTAACAGCTGCATCTTTTACACAAAAGATTATACATAGTAAACACTTTGTTTAAAGTAAATGCGTAAATGGTGACAATAAGATAGCACTACCAGAGAGCAAATTTGGCAATAAGTTGAGATACACAGAGAAGCTTTATTATAAACAGCTCCTTCTGGCTAATGGATTGTTTTCTGTGTGGTTCCTTCACAGAGCAACATGCAGCTAAAAGAAACGCAGATAACATATCGGTTCCCAATGGACAAACTGGTAGGTAGTATTGCACCCCTTGATATTAAAAAGTCATTTTCAAAAGGAAATGATGCACTATACGTGGGAGGACAGATAGCAGACTGACCATCTCATTTCACAAATCACTATCTCATTGTGTTTTCCCATTTTTGTCTAATTTATTTCCCCCCTCCCGTGGTACTCCATGTGAATCAGCATTTTATTTGGGGGGTGCTATGGCTGCAGTGGGTACCAGAGGACTTCTGGGTGCAGTGAGGATTGGGGGAAGGGATGTACCGCTAGTTCAAAAAAACCTGATATAATGATGCTGGCACAAATGATGCTCGAGTTGAAGTGTGTCTTGCTGGGACTCCTACTAAAATTAGTATGATATTGGAGGGCTGTATGGGGGTGGAGGGGTGGTGTCAGAACAAAGCCAAGATGAAGAAGAATCCGCATTTATATAGCACTTTTCGTACACATTGTATCCCAAAGTGCTTTACAATTAATGCTAGATTCGTAGTGAAGTGACTGAATGTGTAGTGGCAGCCACACTGCACATCAACACCCACACACAGCCTTGGACAGTTGCAATAACTGTTTTTTTGGAAAGGGGAATATTGTTCAGGACACTAGGAATGTCCCTTACTCTTTGCAAAGAGTGTCTTGGGTTCTTTTACTTCCACCTGGACATCCACCAGGACAGCATCAGGATGGGTAGAAGGGACCCTGGTTTAACATCTCGTCTGAGGGACAGCACACCCCAACAGTACAGCACCCCTTAATACTGCACTCAGGTGCCAGCATTTAGGTAAGAGCCCAATCCCAGTGTGGGAGTGTCCAGAGGCGGATGTACTGTCAGCTGAGCTATGCTGACACCTGACACAAAGCCAAGATGATGTGGGGTATACTGTGGTTGTAGAATGCAACTGGGATGACAAGTGCCTAACTGATTTTGTACTGCACACTAGAATGAAGTTGAGGTGGTATGGAATGTAATGGAGGTTAGAATAAATACTGGGGTGTTGGGGCAGTACTGGGAGTCAGAATTAAACTGGGAAATACTGGACTTGGTTTGTACTTGGTGTAGAATAAAGCCTAAGTAGTGGGGCATGTATATGTTTATATGTACAGTTACTGTGTGTTTAATGACTATAGGCATGCATTCTTAACTTATTTTGGTGAGAAAACAAAGTAATGCTGAGTAGTTCTGGCACACAAAGGACTTGAGAAGAAACTCTTACAACCATAAGAGACACAGGAACTGTACATATAAACATATTACTAATCATGTTACTCACTGGCAGTCCTGTTCACTGAGTCCCTAAACACTGGCGTAGTCCCTGAGGACTGGAGAAGGGCACATATGGTCCCTCTTCACAAGAGTGGCAGCAAAGAGGAGGCAGGAAACTATGGGCAGTAAGTCTCACATCAGTGGTGGGTAAGATCACAGAGACACTTCTTAAGGAAAAAATTGTGGAACACCTGGAATTCATGGGGGCGCAGGATCCAAGGCAGCATGGATTCACATCAGGAAGGTCCTGTCAAACAAATCTAATTGATTTCTTTCACTGGGTAACAAAGGTAGTAGAACAAGAGGGAGTGGTGGATGTTGCCTACCTAGGTTTCAGCAAAGCCTTCGATACAGTTCCACATAGAAGGCTGGTCAGCAAGGTGAGTAATCTGAGGCTGGGCCACAAGGTGGTGAAATGTGTTAGTATCTGGCTCAGGGACAGAAGGCAGAGGTTAGCGATAAATGGAACCCAGTCTGATAAAATGGAGGTGACCAGCAGAGTACCGTAGTGTTCAGTTTTGGGGTCAGTCTTCTCTAATGTTTTTATCAGCAATATTACAGAAAAGCTGGAGGGGAATGTTTGCCAGTTTGCAGATGACACCAAAATCTGCAACAGGGCTGATACACCAGAGGAAGTGGTAAGAATGAGAAAAGATCTAGAGAAGTTGGAAAGATTATCTGAGGGGCGGCAATTGAAATTCAATGCTAAAAAATTTAAGATCATGCACGCGGGGAGTGGAAACCCAGGAGAGAACTACAAGACAGGGGGAGCTGCTGTTAATCACCAAGGAAGAAAAACTGTCCCACAAGCAATGGCTGGGGAGCAGTTCACTGGGCAGCAGAGGACTGGCAGGCATGCAACGCACCATGCATAGGAGCATGCGAGCGTCCACCATTGATGCCATTGCATGCGTGTTCCTCTGAACTATAGGGGAGGTGGGACTAAGGCACAGATGAAAACATCGTAGATGGTAGGATTATCACCACCCCTGATAGGCCCTGCACCTGACGACTCTGGCATGGAAAGCCCACCCCTGATAGGCCCTTCACCTTATGACTCTGGCATGGAAAGCCCACCCCTCGAAGGCCCTGCACCTGGTAACTCTGGCATGAAAAGTCCACCCCTTAGAGGCCCTGCACCTGGTGATGCTGGCATGAAAAGCCCACCCCTCACAGGCCCTGCACCTAGTGACACTGCACTGAAGGCCCACCCCTTGCAGGCCTTTACCTGATGGCTCTGGCACAGAAAGCCCACCCCTCACAGGCCCTGCAGCTGGTGACTCTGGCATGGAAAGACCACTCTTTGCAGGCCCTGCACCTGGCAATGGTGGCACGGAAAGCCCACCCCTCACAGACCCTGCACCTGGTGACTCGGGCATGGAATTCCAGCCCACTCTTTGCAGGTCCTGCACCTGGCAATGGTGGCACGGAAAGCCCACTCCCCACAGACCCTGCACCTGGTGACTCTGGCATGGAAAGCTGGATCCTTGCCTGGTGGGTCATGCTTGCTCCCTTCCACCCGACCAGAAGAGGCAAGCCTTGAGAGTTCAGATATGTAAATCCTGACAGAAGCCAGGGTGATGGGATTAGTGGGGCAGGCAGGAAGGGGCCCACACCAGCAGTGGAAGGGACCAATTGAAAAAAAAGCATCCACTGCATGCCTAAGCCTGGTATAAATCATTAGAGTGGATATGGATCCATCACTTCTGGTATTATTTTAGGTGCTGAAGCAACTAAAGGGTTGAAAAAGTTCTGCATAGTGCAGTTCTCTAGTTAGGAACACACAATCAGCTTCCAGCTTTGTGATGCACATGCCCAGAGGTGCAGCTTTACTTTTCAAACAGCTATTTCTGTAGCATACACCACTCTTTTCACATAAAACTTGGTTTTGCAAGCTCAGTGAGCAACATAGATTCAGATTTGGATCTCACAATGCAAAAATGACATGCCTCACTCATGTAAGAGTTTACAGGCATGTCAATGCCATTTTCCCATTTTGGACACACTGAAGGAGGTGCCCACAGACATAAGGTCAGGTTAAATAAAAAATACTTTTATGTGCGAAAAACAGTATTAACTCCAGTTGTGTGTAACTCATGGTGCAAGCATGCCATCACTTGGCATCTAGATGGCAAGAGGAAGTAGTTTTACGGCAAGTAAAAAAAAATGCCAAAAGCTGACAGTGTCCTTTTAAACGCTTTCTGTGTATGGTAGTGTGTTGAGGCAGCAGTATGAATAAGTCTGAGAAAAAGTAACTTTAGTTATTGGGGACTAAATATTTTAGTTTTTGCTTCCTTGCATTGTGTTCCGTGAGCGTTGTATTTTCTTTACTTCTGTTGAATTCCTTGGTCTGTGTGTGTTTGAATTTTTGTTGTTCGTGTTTTGTCATTTTGGGGTGGTCTTTCAGACACCTTTTACATTTCAGGCTCTTCTGACTTAATTTCAAAAGGTTGCAGTTAGTGGGAGGGGACTGTGAGGACTGTGAGAACGTTTCAAAATTTCGCTTCAGTCAGAATTCTATGGAATTTGAGAAATTCCACCTAATTTGATGGAATGCCATCAGAAGTGGAATTCTGAAATAATGTTTTTTGAAACTGCTGAACAGTACTCCATGTTTTACGTAAACTGAACTCATTCCCCATAAATTGCGGAATATTCTGCAGATTACAATATATTGCATGGTTTATGTAAAAATGCTTTTTGGATTTCTGTTAAATTAATAAATTCCAGAAAGCATGTGGAAAGAAAAAATACTATTTTGCAGAAATTCCATATTCCATATTCTGCATCACTCTAGGAGGTCAGTTTTCTCTTTTTATGAGTTGATTTGTATTGTTTTAGTTGCTTCGTATCTTTGAAGGGGTATTTCCGTAGCCTTCCATTTTTTTTTATTGTTCTGGCTTTGTTTCTGACTGCTGCAGTTCACTGTGATTGAGAGCTATGTTTTTTACTATTTTTTAGCTGGACATGCTATGACTTTTTTCTGCAGGTTGTAATTTATTCGTGCTGTTATGTAGTTTGGGGGCTAATCACAGCAGGATTTGTCATGTGGTGGTTTTATTTGCAGAGTGACCTTTTGGAATTGGGTTGTGAATATACAGTGGTGATATTTACTGATAAATTAGTGACCTTTAATTGCTGTATAATGACTTTTGTCACTTGATGAGGTTCTACTAACTCAAGCAGGGAGTTGTCAATTGGACAAGGTAGCCCCATTTGACTGGCTGTTGACCAGTGAGTGGATAAAATGGGCCTGACCCCATGTTATGTCTGTTTAATACCCCTGGTATACTGTTTCATCTTTTTTTTTTTCGCTAAATAATCAATTTTTTCCCTTTTTTAAGGCCCCTCATTGAAGATGCCATTTTTCCACATGTTATGTATGTTTTAATTATTTCAGCTCTGGAACACTGAGACATCAGGTGACGGGAAACTTGCTGGGAAATCTTCACTGTAGCCATCTGCTCAACTAATGTCTTAGGATTCCTAAACTGATATATAATGGGGTAAAACTGAAGTTCCATCAAATAAACTTAAAGTGTGAAAGTAATAAAAAAAAAATACTGGGCTGAAAATGGCAATTTTAACAACAGGCCCTAAATAAGGAAAAAAGACTGTTTAAAAAACACATGAAACTATGCTGAGAATACTACACTGACTTCACACATGCCCAAGGTACCAACTATATTAGAACATGTCAAAAAAAGAGATTTACATTCCCTTTAAGCAAAGGAAATGAAGCAGATGAGCATGTATGGCATAAACATGGAGACAATATACCACACAACATACCTTTTTTGTATCATTTGTTCTATGACACATAACTGTGGAACCATTTCTGCATACAAGACATGTCATCCATCTTGGGGAGAATCCTATTGTAAACATGTCTTCAGGTTTAATGAACAATCCTGTAACACATGCTGCCAAATAAAAATTTGTGAAATGGAAAATGTCATGATCTGGGAATGTACAATAAACAATGATTTTTAATATTTTAGAAAAATGTAGATGAAACCTTCGACATATGCTACATAAAATCATTCTTCCGTCTGGTCCCAGACATTCTGGATAAACATTTTCCAACTGGCCCACAAAAAGAATTCGAGACGATGTATAACTATATTGTAGCCTTCGAATGCATTCCGAACATTGATGATAGTAAAGAGGTAGGTTCACGCCTTTGCTTATGCTGAAAGTTTTGGGTATTTTCTTCCCTGTTCTGTTGTCTGGCTGAGCTTAGAGTTCATCTGGTATAGATGAGTGAATAGTTAACTTGGTTTAGCTGAGCTGAGAGATCACATTGTTTAGAAGACTTAATAGTTAGCCAAGTTAAGCTAAGCTTAGAGTGTGCCTGGTTTAGCTGAGTGAATACTTAGTCTGGTAGGGTCATATGAGAAGCCGGGTCGCCCCTGAAAACAAGCACTTGTGCCTAGTGGGCCTTACCTGCTTACCAAAGAATAAATTAAATATAAATAAAAATTAATGAATTGTTGACTATTAATATGGACATCGAAACATTGAATTTGTTGGCAGATGAGGACTGCTTTGCTTGGTCCATCTAGTCTGCACTTTTTTCCATTTGTGCTGTCAGTGTAGACCATTCCTAATCTCTGCTAGCTCCTCCTACTTCCCTACTAAGATTCCCTTGTGCCTATCCCACTGTTTTCACCTTGGGTGTAGGCAGGCATACTCCAAGCACTCCACGGTGTGCAATTTTATTTGGATGGGGGGGGTAGCTCTGAACTGCTTCCTTTTTTCATGAAAACTAACAAAGAAAATGCTGAACCTTTCTGTAATTTTATTCATAGGAGTTGAAACTAGATGGACTGGTCACTGATACTGTCTTTGCATCCCAAGAACAATACAACTTTAAAGGCTTTGGGCTGGTATGTGGGTGTCTTAGGGAGCAATGCATGGCATTTGTATTTACCCATGCATGGCAACAACCATTGTCATGAGATGCAAAAGTTGTATTTATTGTGCCCAAATGAGGAAACAAACACGGTCCTGGTGTACATTTGTATATTGTCTGGCTACACCCCTGGGGGGGCAGCGCACCCTAACAAGGGGAGGAGGGGTAGCAGTGAGTCCACTTGGTGTGCAGATCTGAAATCCCTGGCTACACCCCTGGTTTTCACCCCCACTACCTCCACTGGGAGATTGTTCCAGATATCCACCACTCATTCAGTGAAGAAGTACTTCCTCACATCCCTACTAAATTTCTGTCCTTCCAGCTTCATTGCATGCCCCCTTGTTCTTGTGCACCTTCTCTGAAAAATAATACTCTCCTGTACCTTATTTACACCATGAGGTATCTGGAGGTCTTATAATGTCCCAACTCTCCCATCTCTCTTCCAGGGTGTCCATATTGAGATCCCTCAGTTTCTCCTCATAAGGCTTCTGATTCAGCCCCAGCATCATTTTAGTTGCTGTCCTCTGAATAGCCTCTACCCTATGTCCTTCATGAGATATGATCTCCAGAACTGGACACAGTACTCTGGGGGGGGGGTCTCACCAATGATCTATACAGTAGTAGCACCACCTCCCTCTTTCTGCTTGTGATACCCCTTTCTATGCACACCAGCATCCTACTGGCTCTACCTACTGCTTCATCTAACTGCCTGGCTGTCTAGAGGTCATCCAATATGATTACTCCAATGTCCATTTCCTGTTTTGACTGTCAGTACCTCTTCCCCCCATCTCATACTCCATGACTGGGTTTCTGTGCCATAGGTGCATGATTTTGCATTGAAGCCCAGCAGTCATATCCTTGACCACTCAACAGGTATTCTTGGGTCTCTGCTCATTCTCTCCACTCCCTCTGGAGTGTCTGCCCTATTGCAGATTTTGGTGTCACCTACAAAGAGGCATACCTTCCCTTCCAGCTGTTCTGCAATGTCATTTATAAAGTCAGTAACGAGAACTGATCCCAGAACTGAGCCTTGAGGTACCCCACTGATCACCCTCCCCTGAGTGAGTGTCATTGACCACCACCCTCTGTCACCTATCCATCAACCAATTTCATACCCAGTTTCCCACCATAGGACTCACCTCCAAAATTCCCAGTTTCTTTATGAGCTTCCTATATGGTGTGGTGTCAAAGGCTTTGCTGAAGTCTAAGTAGGCCACATCCACTGCCACACCCTGATCTATTTCCCTGATCAACCAGTTGAAGAAATTGATCAGGTTTGCCTAACATGACCTCCCCAACCCCCCAAATCTATGCTGCCTCATGTCTTGTAACCCACTGGATTGAAGATGCTCTACAAGCATTTCCTTTAGAAGCATCTCCTTTAACTTCCCTACCATTGACGTCAGACTGACTGGCCAATAGTTGCCAGACTCCTTCCTGCTGCCATTGTTATGAAGTGGGACACCATCTGCCCTCCTCCAGTTCTCAGGAACCAATTGTGTTTCCTGTGAGTTGTCAAACAGGGCCATCAGAGATCTAGCCAGTACTTCCCTGAGCTCCCTTGGCACCCTTGGGGGTACCTCTTCCAGACTTATAACTTTCTGCACTTTCAGATGCACACATCCTTTCAGGACTCTCTCTCTCCTCTGTGAATGGACTTATGTCTACCTCAGTCCCCCCAGTGTTCCTGCTGCTATTATGTGATCCATCCCCCTCTACTTCCACCGTGCAGACCATACAGAAGTACCTGTTATGGATATCTGTGTTTTCCTGGTCTCATCTGTGTGTCCCTCCACCCATCCACCCTTCTTAAACAACTAATAAACAGTATGCACTATTCAGGTGTCTTTATATTTGTAGCTTTAAAACACAGTTACAAAAACAGAAAAAAAACATCTCCTTTCCCCTTGGTCGTCAGAGATTCTTTGTATTCATTTTATTTGGTTTATTCCGCCATAACCACGTAAGGCCCACAAGTACTTCTTTTCAGGGTGACCCGGGTGCACTGAGGAGGCTGGAGGTAAAGTAACTTGCTTAGAGTGACACAATATGCAGGTGGACATTGTGGGAATCAAACCCAGGTCTGCTGGATGCACCAAGCTCATTCGCAACTCATTATTCTAACCTCTAGGCTATAAGCCACTTGTCCCTTCCTCAGTGGTCTCCTACACTTACAAACTCTCTGGTCTCCATATGATTATGGAAAAAATGGTACCTGTTAGCCCTGGGCCCCACCCAGGACCATCTTTAAAAAAGTAAACCCTCCCTAACCTGACCCTCAGTCCCCTTATTAGCTGTGCCAACTGGCCCTGCAACTGTAACCCCCCTGTAATCATTATTTTACAGGGGCACCAAAGGTAGGTTTATTATCTAAATGCCCTTTGGGCAGAATACCTCTCTAAACTGCCAGCTCCACCAGGGGACACTGTCTTTTTAATATAACTCTCCTCCTCTATAACCTGACCCTTGTACATTGCTGGGTCAAGGGCTCATATTCTGTAGTCTTTGCCCCTTGAACCCAAAAACATGATGGGGGCAGCAGTGTAGTGACAGTGTGGGCCTGCTCCAACAGAATAGCGAAAATCTCTGTAAGTTGGCTCAGGCTATCAACCAGCAGTTTCAAAATGTGGAGATGGAAGCATGATCTGATTTAAATCATTCTGGGACACTTGACTGACTGCAACAGAAGGGTGCACTGAAGCTCATCGATATGTCATTCTAGGGCACTAGGAAGACTATGACAGAGAAGGCCACTGGAGCTCATCAATATATAATTCTAGAACACTGGGCAGGTTGTAACATGGGAGCATACTAGACTTTATCGTGATATCCTTCTGGGACACTAAGCAGACTGTAACAGAGAAGTGCACTGGAGGGCATCAATATATCATTCTGGGACACTAGGCAAACTGTAGGAGAGGAGGGCAGTAGAGCTCCATCGATATATCATTCTAGGACACTGGATAGACTGTAATAGAGAAGTGCACTGCATCTCACTGATATATCATTCTGGGACACTAGGCAGACTGTAACAGAGCAGGCTACTTGAGCTCATTGATATATGATTCTGAGACACTAGGCAGACTAATGAAGGAAGCCATGGGAGCTCATCAGTATATAATTCAAGACACTAAGCAGACTGTAACAGTGCAGGGCACTGGAGCTTATTGATATGCCAGCAATAAGACATGACGAGGTGTGGGTTATGACCTGATAAGAGCACGCCTCAGGTGCGTTATGAGGCACAAGGCACTTGCGCCAAGTGCCTTTAGCACCTAGGAAGTGCTCTTATCAGGCCATAACCCACAGCTCGGAGTGTCTTGTTGCACTTATAAAATGGGCCCCCAAGTATTTTTTTTGTTTTTTAAAAGGAGGAAAAAAACCAAAAAGTTAAAAATATAAAACAAGAGGTTTAATAGATGAAACAATAAACATAGTCCCCCAACTGCAGTAGTTCTACAACTGTTACAACAGCAGTAGAGGGCTCCATATATATTCTTGAGGTTATTTGTCCATCATTGTTGGTTTTAGTAGCTTTACAACCCCCTAGTAAAATCTTTTGTTTGTCTCTTTAGTTCCTACTAAACTGACAAAGGGCGTTTGCCTCACAGCCACCATCTAGTTGCTTCGAGAGCAAGCATGTCCCATTGCAGCCACTATTCTTAATGCTTTTTAAACAGTACATCCCGCTGATCAGCATTAATAAATTTTTTTTTTTTATCAAATGCACGAAAAAAGATAATGGCAATGACTCGGTCTCCTGTTATATTTCTGAGGTGCTGTCACACTCAATCGATCGGGGAGGATGACTGGGTTTGAAGCTGCGTTTGAAAGCCACAGGCTCCCTATGAATTTCTGTGCACAGTGTTGACTTTAGTATCACACCATCCAGTCTACTTTTTTCATTTTAAGTGAAGTGTGAACTGTGCTATTTGCTTGAAATCCCCCAGCAGCTGTTTACCTTACACTGACCATCAGTTTGAGTGAGAGCGAGCGTGTCTCACTGCAACCGCCATAGTTAGCACTTTTCTCACAGTGCTTCCTGGATTCTCCTTGAAATGGCGGGCTGGTTCGTAATACAGGATTTTAAAAAGTGTTTTGTAGTTTGGACTAATATAGTGGTGGACAAGCGGGGTCAGATTTATTTTAAGACCGCTGGGGTGACATGAGCTGTAGTCGCCTTTCAAAGCCACAATACTGCATTTGTTGACTACTTCATTTGGTTTAAAATACAGAGGGAACCAGATGAAGAAATAGAGTGAGACTTCAATAAAAAAAAAATGATTAGGGTGTCTTTTCTTGTGATATTCCAGTTTTGTTTTTTTAATGTCAGTATGAGTTTGTTGCCACGGCTCATGTTCGGCGCTCTGCGACTGTGCGACTTGTTGAGACAGCTCGGCAGGGAAGATCACTTTTCTTGATAGTGGGTGTGAGGGAAGATTGATACTACAGCTGTGCTGCGACAGTTTGCTTTGATGTAGTGCAGGTTGGCATGATCATAGGTGCTGGAACAGGGGGGGCCACTAGGGCCATGGCCCTACCACTTTCATAAGTGGCCTTATCACTTTTTGCTATCATGGTAATATGTTTAATAGGGGAAAATTTACCCCTTACGTCCTTGGCCCTACCACTTTTCAAACTGTTCCGGCACTACTGGGCATGATATGGCTGTATAAGGACACAGGTAAGATTGATGCTTAGCCAATCAGGATAGTTGAAATTTTTGACCCATTTTATAAATCGTTTTAGGACACTAGACAGACTGTAACAAAGGAGGGCAATGGAGCTCATCAATATATCATTCTAAGACACGAGGTAGACTGTAACAGGGGAATGCACTGGAGTTCATTGATATATCCTTGTCAGACACTAGGCATACTGTAACAGAGAAGCATGCTGGAGCTTTTTGATATATCATTCTGGGATGCTAGGCAGACTATGAGAGAGGAATGCACTGCATCTCATTGATATATCATTCTGAGACACTAGACAGGCTGTAACAAAGGAGGGTAGTGGAGCTCATGGAGCTCATTGATATATCACTCTAGGACATGAGGCAGACTGTAACTGGGGAATGCACTGGGGTTCATTGATGTATCATTCTGGGAGACTAGGCACACTGTAACAGAGGAGGGTAGTGGGAGCTCATTGATATATCATTCTAGGATACTAGGCAGACTGTAATAGAGGTGGACACTGGAGCTCATCGATATAGCATTCTGCAACACTAGGCTGACTGTAACTGAGGTGTTCATTAGTGCTCATTGAAATATTGTTCTGGGACACTAGGCAGACTGTAATAGAGGAGCACACTGGAACTCCTCAATTTATTGTTCTTGGACCTAGCCAAACTAAGAGGAGTTTGATCTGGCGCTCATTAGTATATAATTCTGAAACACTAGGCAGACTGCAACAGAGGAGTACACTGGAGCTCAATGGTATATCATTTTGGGACACTATGTTCAGCAATAGTCAATGATTACCTTGCTGTAGCCAAAGCTGCTGTTTGCTGTTATTAACTTTAAAGATCTGCTGACACCTGTGGGAAAACTTTGGAAAACATAATATTTAGACATAATTCAGCTTGTATATCACATGTAATCTATGGATTTCTCCTCCCCATTATTTATAACTAAAGAAATTCCCATAAAAAACAAGGTCTTTATTCCTCAGAGTTCATCTGCCTTTACAGCTTACTCCCTACTTGAAACCAACATGCTCTATTGTGACATCAAAGTCTGCTGCCATGGGAATAACTGTGATGTCATAAGCAGAGTATTAAGACTTCAGGTTGGAAAGATGCAATAGGAGTAGATGAACCCACAAGGAATAACTATCTTGTTTTCAGGCATATGACCTCAGTAATAAATAATGGAGATAAGAAATACAGAGGTAATGAGAAATATAAGCTGCTTTGTATTCAAATATTATGTTTCACAAAGTTTTTTTTGAGGTGTCAGTGGCTCTTTAATTAATATTATTATTATTATTAGAAGTAGTATACTTTGTATCTGTTTAAATACTTATAACCATGATACTGCTGTCATGTCAAGGCACTCTTGCAAAAGAGGTTTGTGTTTACCTCAGTGAGTTCTTCCATTTAAAATTAAATGTAAGCACACGGCTGCCAAGTCACAGGGCTGGTAGCAAACCAAAAAAAAAATACTCAGCTGGTTGAGGGCCATTAATTCAGCTTCTCTCCCTTTATCTTAATCAAGCCACTTTGGGAAGTTGGCTGATGCCATAGGATTGCATGTTAAGAATACAAAACAGTATTAGTGGGTGATTTTAATGCTGCTTGGGGGAAAGAAAGGTCAGAAATTAGAGGAATCATTCCAGCTTTTAAATTTGACACAAGTAGTTAAAACTCCAACCAGGAAGGGTAAAATAGATAGTCCTGGAAATATATTAGACCTCATATTTTTGTCTCCTGATATTGTAGTTTCAGAAATAAATGTTTGTCCTCCAAATCTGGGAGACCATAATGTTATATCCTGCTCCATTCGTATTGAATAACTTAAAGTCCACCCCCAAAGAGCGAACATTATTGTAAGGAGATGTTACACAAAATGTAACAAACAACTTTTTCAATTTTACATGTCACAACAAAAGTGGTGTAGGATTTCCCTTATCCAGGATTTAAATTTGGCAGTGGAGGAATTTACGAGAATGTTTCTAGAAGTATGTAACGTGTGCCCCCTATAAAAAGAAGATGAAGAAACAATGTCACTTATCCTGGATGAATGATACTTTAAAAAACTGATCATACATAAAAAGCAACTATGGAAAAAGGCTAACAAAACTTTAGACCAAGCTGCATGGGATCACTTTAAAAAGATACGGAATAAAACTACTCAAGAGGTTAAGAAAACAAAAGCACTTTATTACAAACATAAAATGAATGAAACGAATGATCCAAAGAAATACTGGGTCATAATGAAATCTCTTGCCAAATCACAAGTAAAGTCAAAAAGTGTAAAGATAATTGAAAATGGAGTTTTGCAAAAACCAGACAGTGCAACAAACATCTTAAACAAATACTTTACTGAACTTCCTAACTTAGACATTCCTAGTAGGTCAAACAAACCGGGATGTTATGGGTCGGAAGTTAAACATACACAAGCTGATCAAAATAATGTTCCTTTATTTAGGTTTAAAAAAATAGCTAAGAAGGAAGTGATAATAGAACTAATTAAATGACAAATAAACAAGGCTAAGGGTTTTGATGATTTTGAAATAAGATTCTTGAAGATTCTGTTTTTGAAGTAGCTCAGCTTTTAACTGACCTCTTCAACAAGAGTCTGATTGAAGGAACTGTTCCAAGGTCCTGGAAACAGGCTAAAATTGTACCTATACATAAAGGGGGCTCAGATTTGGGGCCAACAAATTATAGGCCAATTGCCTTACTATCTGTTCTTTCTAAATTGTTGGAGAGGCTGGTTCATAACCAACTTATAGATTATTTTGAAAAATATAATAAGTTAAATATCAGTCAGGCTTTAGAAGGGGCATGTCGACGACCACCACACTCATGGATTTTATTGACTTAGTATCGACTCCCCTTGGTGAGTCAAGATCCGTGGGTGCGGTGTTCAGTGACTTATCAAAGGCTTTCGACCTGGTTGATCATCTGATACTGTTACAGAGGTTGAAATAAATAGGCCTAGGCAGTTAAACCACTAAATTGGTTTCAATCTTACTTAGAAAAATGATTCCAAATGGTAATGGTGGAAGATACTAGCTTGAATTTCTTCCAGTGACCGGGGGTGTCCCACAAGGGTCCATAATATGACCCTTGTTTATTATTTACATAAATGAACTCCCTAACCAAATAAAATCCTCTCATATTAGGCTTTATGCTGATGATACAGTCATGGTTTCTGAGGGACTGGACCTGGGGGAGGTGGAAGCCAAGCTGCAGACAGACTTTAATATACTGCAAACTTGGTTCACCTCATCATGTCTTGTCCTAAATATTAAGAAGACTCAAACAATGTTATTTGGTTCAGATACCTTTAGGAAAGGTTTAAAAGATGGAAAATTGCAAATAAATTCTACAAATGGTATTTGTTTAACCCAGGTTTTGGTCTATAAGTATTTGGGGGTGCTTGTTGATCAAAAGCTTTCTTTTGAACAACATTTAAATATGTTGATTAAAAAAAAGTTCATTCCAGGATAGGTGTGCTAAGAGGAATATCAAATTGTTTGAGTATTAAAGATAGATCGGTTATAGCAAATCAAGTGATAATTCCTTTGATTATGGGAGTCATGTCTATTCTAGTGTAAATAAAACAACATTACATAAGCTTGATATATGTTATAACAGATTAGAAAGGTTTGTATTGAGGTGTAAATTTGATACTCACCACTGTTCTATGTATATAAAGCTAAATTGAACTTCTCTTGAGATTAGGAGACAACAAATTTGGACGAACTTAGTTTTTAAAATTTACAAGACTGGTCAACCCCCCTGGCCTGGTAGACAGGCTTATCAATCCCACGCATCAGTTTAATTTTTGTAAAAAAGGGGCGAGTGATCTGATAGTCCCTAAAAATAAACACAGATTTGTAACCTTGGCTTTTCAGTATAGAGCTGCCATAACTTGGAATGAACTTTCACCAGCTGTAAAAACTCAGGATTTGACTATAGCCAAATTTAACACAGCTATGAAGCAAAAAATATGCTTTCGCTGTTTATGTAATAGATGATTTGTCTCATTTTAATGATGATATTGTAATGTGATATACAACTTGTTTGTTTCTGTGTCTTAGTAATTTGTACTGTTAAATGGGGTAGTCACAGTCCATTGTTAATTTTGTAACTATTGTATACTTGACATCAAACAGGCACACCTTAACTTTAAGGTTTAATCCACCTGCTCTTGGGTTAGAGCTACACAGAATTTTAGACTTATAGTGTATAACCTAAAACATTGTCTTTTTCCCCTGCAGTGTGTGGAATTTACTTGGAGAGATACTGCTATCCTGTATAACACAGGAATGTAATTTCCTTGTTGAGATGTATAATCATATTGCTGTTTCCAAGACGTTTCATGTATCTGTATCTGTATCTGTATCTGAAGTACATGTTAGTACATGTTAACTAATAAAGTATATAAAAAAATAAAAAACAGGCGCACATTGTAAAGAGAGCCCAATGCCCCTAATGGTGTTTGAAGTTGTTCTTCTTATCCTGTGTAAATAAATTTCATTACTTACTTATCTCTCTGCTCCTTCTTCCTAGGTAGTTGATCACTGCATACAGAACTTTACTGAGTCACCACAGCAAATGCTGGAAAAAATGAAGGAGGTTCTGCAATTGGCACAGACAAAACTGAGGCTTGAAGTCGACCTGTACAAGGATTGCAGCACAGTGTTTGAGTCCTGCATAGAAGAACAGAAGCCCTCCACTCCTACCACCCCAACAGGTAACTTAATTGCTTGCCATGCTTTCTAAGCCACAAGCATCTGCAGTAACAGAAACATGAATGTTGCTTCCTTCAGTCCCTGGCTTTCTTGGGTTTTGCCTAAACATCTTACCTTTTAATTTTTCCTATAACACTGAATTTGGTTCCACTAACTTGCGAGGGGCAGACAGCACTACAGTCTTCACTGCTCTGCTATTGTAGTTTATTGCTGACCTGGGGGGGGCACACTGTTTGACACAGTACAGTAGCTCTGCCACTGTTCATGTCCAGTCCTGTGATTCTATAGGTTCTGATGCAGAATACAATTTCCTGACAACTGTGCTATGTCAGAATCCCATTAGAGTAAAACATGATTATTCACCGCACCATGCTGTCCATGTCATTAAGGCGTTTCAATCAAACAAAACGGGAATCAGGCCAGAAATTCATGACTTTGGTTCTTGTGTCCAAATAATGATTATAGGTCAGTGGCACCGGGCATGCTCAGAAACCTTAAACTGTCTGAGATGTCATTATCTCTTTGTGTATGTTTATGTCCACTTGTGAGGTCAATACAAAGTACCTGTAGTACTTTGAATCAACTGGTGTTCAGAACCTGAAGTGTTTATGTGGCTACAGCCATCCTTAAAACAGAAACAGCACCATACAAACAGGACCCTTTAATACTAGCAGGCCCATACAAACAAAGCCGTACAGGCAGGGCTATAAAAATTGAGTGACAAAACCAGCCCATACAAACTGGGCTGTATCATCAGTGATCTATATACAAGCAGTCCATATAAACAGCCATAGAAACAAGGCAATACCAAAAGAGATGTATATAGCCCATACTGAAAGGTCCACATAAACAGTTTATGTGACAGCAGTCATATTGGGCTATAATCTGAAACATCATCTCCAGTTATAACCCTACTTTGCTTTGCTTTAACCCGATTCAGCAGTCTCCCATGTTGTTAACTGGCACATTGCTTAGTTGGGGTAGATAAGGCAAAGTAAAGTGCTGTTAATGCTATAAGTAGAGTTCCTGAATACAGGTAATTATCCTCATAAAGTAGAAACAGCACCACACAATCAGGACCATGCCAACAGGTCCACACAAACAGGGCCTTACCAACAGAGCCAAAGAAACTGCCTTTATCAACAGGGCCATACACACAGGGTTAGACAGGACATCAGAAACAGACCTACTGTATATCAACAAAGTCATACAAATAGGGCCATACAAACAGAGAGATAGAAACAGCAGGAAGACAGAGATTGCATCAGACAAACAACAATGCCCTGATTAGAATAGTCAAACAGTACAAAGGAAAATGCGGCTCTGGTCTACTGCCATCCACTCTGCACCTTGCTTCTCAGGTCCGGATAAATCCACACAGGTCATGGAACACATGTGCACAAAGCCAAAATGTATTCTGTGGAAGGGGAGCAAACTGAGTAACAATGCAACAAAAAAGTGGCTCCCACAGCTCCTTATGTGGCTCACACATCCACATGAGCATCTTTAAAGGATCAAGGATCAAACTAATGTGGATGAGTGAAACACATTACAGTTGTGGGAATTGTGCTCTAATTGCACTGAATAAATTGCAGCTTTTTGCACAAGTATTTCCATGTCATGTGTGGATTTTTTGGAACATTAGAAGCAGCCCATACAAACAGGGCCATAGAAATGACCTATACCAACAGGATACTACAAATAGGTCCATGCCAGCAGGCTCATACAAACAGGGCCAGTCAAACAGCCCACACCAAAAGGGTCCTACAAATAAGTCAGCCATGCAAAGAAATGATACCAGCAGGGCTTTATAAACAAGGCCATTAAAATAACCTGTTCCAGCAGAGTTTTACAAACAGGGCCAAATAAAAAGCATTTAAATACAGCGTCAGTCAAGGAGCCCATACCAACAGGATCACATAAACAGGACCATATCACCAGGGCCATAGAAGCAGCCCTTGCCAGCATGTCATACAAATAGGACCACATTAGCAGTGTTATACCAACTGATCCATTTTATTTCATTTTTTGTTGACCGGGTAAGTGCACTAGACAAATCCTGCCTATTTTCAGGCATGACCTGGCAGAGGGGGATACAGATGAATTCCAACTGACCTTGAACCAGAATAAGCTGTTGATGGTATTTTTAGTGAATGAGGGAAATTTGGCCAGGACACTGGGGAAATTCCCCTACTCTTTTCGAGAAGTGCCATGGGATCTTTAACCTCCACCTGAACTACCACCAATCTAGGCATAGAAAGAGGGTCATAAAATAATCACATACCAAAGGAGTTAACAAACCAGGCCATACCACCAGGGCCATGCCAACAGTGTCATACCAATGAGGCCATAGAGTCAGCACATACCAACAGAGTCATACAAACAGGGCCATGCTAGCAGTGTTATACCAACAGAGCCATAGAAACGGTCCTACAAAAAGTTCATAACAACAGGGTCACACAGACAATGCCATCACTAAAGGACCGTAGAAGCAGCACACACCAGCAGGGTCATACAGACAGGGCCATACCAAAAAGACTATAGAGACAGGGATACTAATGGTACATGCCAACAGAGTCATACAAACAGGATATTTAAATTGTGCCCCTTTTATGGGAGGGCAAAAGACACCCTATGGAGGCTGAAAATGGACAAGACCACTTTTTTATATTCCTAATCAACTTCCAAAGCCATTTTGTTTGTAATTTATTTGCCCAGGATATTGCAATAATTATTTACTATCTCATTATCAGTTGGGTCCTGTTGTAGCCCAGTTTTAAAGCTGGGAGGAATGGAAGCATGGGAAGCTAAGTGATGTCCTTAAGGTTACACAGTGAATAATCAGCTTATTATAGCAGGATGCAAATTCAAGTCCCTTGGTTCCCATTCCTATGCTCTAACCATCAGGCCACACAGCCACAGGTTAGAAAACAAAGACAGAGGGAGCAAGAGACACTCCAGCTTTACCCTCAGCTGCAAAACATGAACAGTCCCTTAAGATGAGACACCAGCTAAGTAAGCAATTACTCATGACAGGGTGTGCAGTAAAGTAGATCTTACCACATGCTTCTGTGTGGCATTAGATGATTCTGTGCAGCATAGACTTCACCTTGTGTTGTTATACAGCCATAAGGTGAGGTAAGATTTTTTGTCCCCATACCGAATTGTGAGCACCGTACTGATAAAATAGCTTATTAAGACAGAAAATGTCCGAATAAGACATTTAATAAATGTAAAAATAAAAAAAAATGAATTTGATTGACAACTAGCCATGCAGTTGGACAAATCTTATTGCATGATCATGTGATGTGATTCACTCAATCAGAAAAGACCTTTTCCCCCATCAATTTTATTAATTAATTTTAATCATAACTCTTGGGGAGAGCTTTGATGCTGTTATTACATCCCTGACACATCTTTTGGCATCACACTTCACTGTTACTTTTATTCATTTATGTCTTGTCTGCCAGCATGTTCTGACTCTTGCTTTAATGCCCCTAAAACTCTGAGGCTTGAGCTGACTTTGCAGGTGCTGCTGCCCACTTCGACTGTCATGGCACTAAGAGGTTGCATTTCATCAGGCTATCCTGAGGAGCACACATTTAAACAAAAAACTTACTAACATACCTGTCCTTGCTTTACCACTTGCCATGCTTGCCACCTTGCAGCCTCTGCCCAGTGCATATGACACACAGGCAATCTCCAGCTGCACTCTGGCCTGCCACTATGCTGCTTACTTGCCGTAAATAGAGAACTGAGCAACTGCCATCTGGCAAGTGTTACAGTCTTTTCCCTTTATTCTAGGTCCAGCAACATGTGACTGGCATTGCCCATCTCCTACCCAGACTGATTATGGAAAGCTCATTGACTCCTACACCACAACCAGCCAATTGGAAAATATACCCAACACAAAGATTCACAGAGTAGGAAACACGGTTTTACCACAAAGCCAGCTGTCAACTGAATATTTAGACAGCACACCTTTCAACAAGGAAGTAACCACCATCAGTGTGCCCCAGCAGTCAGCCACCATACCTCCAACCCAAGAGTCGGCTACTACACTTACAAACAAAGGGCCAGCCACTATTGTTGCAACCCATGTGCCAACCACCATGCATACAACTAGAGGCTCAGCCACCATACTTCCAACTCATGGGCTAACCACCATGCATACAACCAGAGGACCAGCCACCATACCTCCAACCCATGGGCCAACCACCATGATTGCAACTGAAGGGTCAGCCACTAGTAGTCCAACCCATGTGCCAACCACCATGCTTGCAAGCAAAGGGGTCAAACACCATTCATCCAACCCATGGGCTTACCACCATGCTTAAAACCAAAGGGTTAGCCACCAGTACTCCAACCCGTGTGCCAACCACTATGCGTACAAGCAAAGGGTCAGACACCATTCCTCCATCCCATGAGCCTACCACCATGCTTAAAACCAAAGGGTTAGCCAGCATCCCTCCAGCCCATGGATCAACCACCATACTTACAACCAAAGGGTTAGCCTCCAGTAGTCAAACCCATGGGCCAACTACCATGCTTACAAACAGAGGATCAGACACCATTCTTCCAACCCATGGACCAACCACTATGATTACAACCAAAGGGTTAGCCACCAGTAGTCCAATCCATGGGCCAGCCACCATGCTTGCAAACAAAGGGTCAGTCAGCATTCCCCCAAGTCATGGGCCAACCACCATGATTACAAGCAAAGGGTCAGTTACCATTCCTCCAACCCATGGGCCAACCACCATGCTTACAAACAAAGGGTCAGCCACAATTCCTCCAACTGATGAGACAGCCACCATGCTTACAACCAAGTTTCTCAACCAAGGGTTAGATGCCACACTGTCAGTCCAAGTGCCAACCACCAAGAAAACAACCAAATGGTTATTTGACATGGTGTCGACCCAAAGGCTAACAAACATGCTTTCTACTAAAAGACCAACCATCACAGCCCAAAGGCCAAGAGAAAGACCATTGCCACACCGTATTGCTGTTTCTGAAGTAACAGATAATAGACAGACCTTAACATACCCAGGAGTGCCACCTAATGCAGCAGAGGAGGTGTCTACCCCAGTTCTAGAAGTACAGTCAGGAGCTTCTTTGAGTAATCCTGATATTGGAACCATGGAACCCAAACATGCTTTAGGAATTTCAAATGTTCTTAACTCAGAGGGGACCACTGATGATGATGATGATGATGATGATGATGATGATGGTGACGTGCAGAGCAGTGTACCCTCTGTGCATTCAATGCATACCAGCAGTTCATGGGATAGTAAACAATTTGCAATATCTATTGGAAGTGTAACCCCCCAACAATTTGCCAATGGAAACTAATACAGGTTCTGTTAAAACAATCCAATATGCTCGGCATCACTTAGGAGATCCAGCTTTAATAGCATCGATCCCTACTGGCACTAAAGCCTCAAGGCAGGAAACAGAGAATCAGAAGCAGCACCTTGAGCCTGATATGTTCACAGACTGGTCCTCTGAGGAGCAGATCAGGAGCATTAACCCAGCAATTACTATTAAAGTTGATGGTACTCAGGGTTCCTTGACAAGTAGAATAAAGAGTGGATGTGGCAACAGTGCTGACCTGTCAACCTCAAATCTGTCCCTAGGTCACAGGAAAACATTCTTACCTGCATCTGAAAATGCACCAAGGGTTCATTATGTCTATATTGGAACACTCGCTGGACTTTTCATTGTGGTGCTGATTCTACTGGTCATGAATATGGTAAGGATCTCTTATATGTTGTTTTTATTTTACCTAACATTCTGCTAATATAAGCAGAGCAGTAGTTTTATCATTATTATTATATTGCATTTCATGTTTAACTACATTTTGCACAGCTCAGAATCTGAGTTCCAGTCTTTATGGTTCATGTGTACAAAATGTATACTAATTAGATGTCAGCAGACCTGGTTATCATACTGTTGTTGGGGCTACACAGACAGTATCTCTTGTCCACTGTGGTACTACTTCCTGTCTCATAGCTGCACTTACAGACTTTTAATAAATAAATCAGGACTGTTGAGGTGATCCATAGTGTGATAGTTAGTAGCCATGAGCTTAGCAGAGTAGTAGTCCCAGTCATAAGTGCAGACTTTTAAAATGGGACTATTGGCAGACTGGGCATTATACAGGTTAAGCAGTGGTATCTATGGCAATTGATTGGTTGAGTGAGTGAGTGAGTGAGTGAGTGAATGCATTTTCTCAGGACTGGGATAGTCTCCTTTAGATATAGGACCTAACTGTAAGAGGGTGGGGAGGGGAGGCACAGAGCAGCAGAAGAGACAATTGCACAGTTATATGACATAATACTTTCTGATGGGTCCAGGGAAATAAGGACTAGACAGCACAGAACAGTCAACCAGATAATTGCAGGTTCAAATCCCACCTGAGACACTTAGTTTCTGGTGACCCTAAAAAAAAATCAGTTCACCTCCTTATACTACAGTCCACCCAGATGTACAATAAGAACAAAATATGAGCTGACTGTGAACAAGACATTGCTTCTTCACTGGATTCTCCTGGGTGAACCAATTGTAGTAAGATACAGAGAAAAAGAGACTTGAGTAGATATAACAAATGGCAGCCCCCAGCGGCATACAGGGCTTACAGAAAACAGTTCAGAAGGAACATCCATACCATGCACAGGGAGTGATAAATTGTCCACAGAGTGAGGCTTCTGAGATACGGAATGTAGAGAATGGGCAAAGTCAGCTATGGGGTTGAAGTTTCAGATGTGCAAAGCTTTGGCTTTGCAAATATGAATCAAAGGCAACCATTTTAAATCTGATTGTTTTTTAACCACATATAATTGAACCACACAAACCCAAGATGCAGTATTAAGTAATGCTGCATGTCATAGATTCATTGTTACATTTTACTTTAAGCAGAACTTGAGGTGCTAGAATGTAATGTGTCCACTTATATTACTTTGTTTTATCGCATCATATCAAGGCTACAATGTCACTTGCAATTCATATGATACGGCATATTACTTGTTACAGTATCACATAATGAGTAGTAACAATGCAGCACAAAAAACAAGCCAGAGTTGCTAGAGGATCAGCTTGGGGGGTGGGGGGATGAGTGTCTTGGAGGATGCTGTCCCTCTCCAAGGAGGGAGGACAGATGGAAGTGGTGCACAGGCACCTCTGGTGGAAGCACAGGAGGTGCAGCTAGCATGACCAGCAGGGGTAGGTGGAATCAGCAAGCTTGCATGCATGCACACCCATTACACGCTTGAGTGTGCATGTTAATGCCTTGGAATCCAAAAGGGGAGGAAGTACGAGTTGAAAATGCCGGCAGGGAGCAAGATGACACTGGCACCTAACAGGCCATCATACATGTGATATCTCCTGCTTTTTGCAGGAGACTTCTGTTTTTTTGACTGAACTCCCTCCCTCCCGGGAGACAAAATTTCCTGCTTAAGTAAAATTCTGTTCAGAATGTCCATTCATGTTTTCTTTTTTTTTTTGCACATAAAGACACATAAAAAGTAACTTAGTGATCAACAATGTAAGTGATAACTTTGTACAACTAGTTGGTGATTCTTTTCGGTGTTTATTCTTGACAAAATGAAATATATTAGTGTTTTAAATGCTTTTTTTCTTATTTTTTGATGCCACTGAAGGACAAACTCATGACAATATGGCTTCTCCCTACTAACAGGCCAATCTCCCTACTAATTTTACCCAAATCTCACTCTTAAGCAAGTTGGACATATCACATGTATAGGCCATACCCCAATCAGGCACTCTCTCTCCTCACTCCCTGATCATGGATTTGGTCTCTGCCAGGGTTTGACCAGCCCTGATGGCCTCACATAAGGGGCATGTCCTGGGGCTACTTGGGTAAGAGTGAAGTCCTGGGCATGGTGGGATGACACAGTTAGAGGTGCCAACTCAAGGGAACACCTGATGGAAGTCAGGGAGAAAAATATAATTAAAAAAAAAAACAGTATGAAATGAGCTTTCACACAAAAGGGAAGTCAACAGTATGCGGTTATGATTACATTAGATGAAATGTCACACTTTTTTCTTACACACTGGGTTCTATTGGTCGGTCTGCTAAAAGATTTACCCTTATACAGCAGATTGCTTAGATGCTCAATTGCAAGAATTGAGAAAACATACTGAGAGGCGACATGAATGGAAGCAAGACATATACCTTTATATTTTAATATTCTTTTTTTCCTCACTTTTTCTGCCCCTAGAGTCTCAGAAGGAAGTTGAACAGGAGAGAATACAGGACAGGAGAAAGGTAACAGTCACTTAAATTATCATAATCTAAGACGAGAGATGGGGATACCCATAGCACTGTACGTTCCTGAAAAGTGTGAAACCAAATCTGAAATGGTCCAACATTTTCAAGTTCCACTCAAAGTATTAGAAACATTAAAGTTTCGGAAGTCTGCAGAGCTCAAATGACGGGATGGTGGGGCTATCATCCTCAGATATTTTAATTCCCAAACATGGGATGATGTCTATAACATCTTATCTTAGAGATGAAGTAATTTGTTATGTCTCATGTGGGATCATTAGAAAAGAAACTCCACAATTCCGCATATACTTTCAGAAACCTATTACAATTCAATTGAGAATGCGGGGGGGGGTGGATTTTTTGAGGAGCTTGATGTTGATGCAAAACCCAATTTCGAGCAGCACCTGCATTAAAATACACACAGCAGAATGTATGATTGTCATTTTCAAACATTTTGGTGCATTTTACGACAGTTTAGGCAAGGCATATTTTATTTATTGGGTGTTCTGTCTTTAAGGCTTAGAGCACTGTATGTTCAAAACAAACTAAAACAGAACGAGAATAGAACCATCAAACATACAATAAAGAGTGGGGTCTGAGTAATACATACATTAACAATGAAATTAAATGACTAAAATTAAGATAAAAACTTAAACTGGGTAGGTCTGGTTGAACAAATACATTTTAAAGACCTCCACCATGTGGATAGATCCAGTGCTGATCCATAGCAAATTCTAGACCATGGATACAGGTACTCTGAAATCCCTGTCCCCCCCCCCCCCCGACTGCCTGAGCTGGGAGTGGGGGACCACGAGCAACCCCACATTAGTAGAGCTGAGAGGATGAGTAGGGGAGTAAGGAACCAGGAGATCTTGGGACCCACATCATCTAGGACTTTGAATGTCAACAAGCCAATCTTGAAGGTGATAGAAAGGCATATATCATCACCTGGTTAGCAGGCACCATATGCAAGTGATCCTGGTGATGTTCTGCAGATGGTAAAAGCCATTTCAGACATCACCTGACATGTGCTTTACCTGCTTTAGGACAAAAAAGTGATGCATGTGTCAATATCAGTAGCTAACTGCTGTTTAAATGATATTACATAATTCTTAGCCAGTAGCTGCTGGCAAAGTGAAAATACTGTGCAATTCACATAGTGTAGTTCATGAATTTGTGTAATGAAATTTGCACAGTTGCACAAATTTTACTATGCAAATTGCCACACTACACACCCTACACACCATGTGGCAAATTTTACTACACTGATGCACTTTGAGTGAAAAATTCACCACAAAGTGAGAATTGCATGAATTTACGCAGTAAAAATGTATGCAGTTGGAGCAGTATTGCACACTATGCAAATGCGAGTTTGCTACAATTCAAGTACAAATTTTAAACTCACAACATTTCTATTAGCCAATCAGGACTGGTCTTTTTTTTAAGCATTCCAAGTACTCTTTCAATCATAAGAGGTCATCTAATGCTACTAGTTCTAAATTCTGGAGTTCTCAATTCAGATCTGTTTCAGCAGAATCACAAAATTGCAGGGGCCCGGGCTATCGATGATGTGACTGGACATAGCAAATAGCACAATGCGGATGTAACTTTTCAACCATGGTGTGATGCTTATATTGGTTAGTTAGTAGAGCTTAACATAACTACTTCTAGCAGTTATCAGACAATGCATGGCATGGTTGGGACCAAGATGCGAGAGTGCCTTCATAACAATATCCCATGTTTGTATCAGGGAGAAGTATGCCTGCCTAGATATGTAATACTCTTTTATATCATTCTGGTTACAGGCTCAACAGATCGGAAGAGGAAATAGAGCTGGGTGTGGCTGAAGAAACGTAAGGTAAGCTTTTGTGAACCAAAAACTATTGAAGGTAGCTTTTGTCAGCTTTCATAAAGAAACCTTGTTTACAAGAAATAGAGAAGCACTGTTGCAGCCCAGAAGTGTTAACTATAACTGGACAAGGTCAGGAGAAGAGAGATGACCTTGCTGCATGGGATGTTCCCCAGTGATCCCAGGTTAAAGAACAACAGTCCAATTACTCCTCACGGCCATGATGTACAACTGGATCCTACAGGAATTCCTTAGCTGTTTTAGATTGGCTCCAGTCCTATCTCCCTGGTCAGTAGTAGGCAGTGATAGCAGGAGTATTCTTGTTATAGCTAAGATTGACTGTGAGGTCCTGCATGGCTCTGTATTGGTACCCTCATTGTTCAACATATATATGATGCCCCTGGAAGGCACAGGGTCATCATTTTTGTACAGATGGCACCTGAGTGCAGTATTCCTCCATGGCCATTGATTAGTAGCAGCCCCTTCCCCCCATGTGGATAACTGCATACGGGGAGCAGGAGACTGGATGCAAGCTAATTGTCAAGCCAAATCCAAAGCAGACTGAGGGATTATGGGTAGGACACTGCAGATAGCTGAAGCTTTTGGAGGCTCCATGCTAAAGGGGGGATTTAAATGGTGATGTCATGAGCCAAATGAGGTGGTAAGAAACCTAGATAGTATGCTGGATCACAGGCTGATGCTGGCGGTTGGCTGATGTCAAACCAGGATCGAACACCCCAGAAATATGGTGAAACTTTGGCTCCTGCTTCCTGATGCTGGGATGCCCACCCTGATCTGTCTCCTGTCACATCAAGGCTAGCTTAGAGTAATGTGCTCTGTATTGACCCCCAAAATTAGATATGCTGCCTCCATGTACTGTAGCACAGAATGCAGTGGTTTGGGTCCTGGTGAACATTGGCATGTCACCTCCAGCTAGTGCAGAATGTAGTGGCTCAGGTCCTTGTAAATGCTGGTATCTTACCTCCAGCTAGTACTGAAGGGGGGGCTTTGGTCCTAGTAAAAACTGTATGCTGATACCACAGCGAACCCTTTGCAGCAATCATGTCAATGCCAACAACATCGACAGAGCCTGTAAAGTCTGCCTGGGACTCTGGTTGTCTTTCTCCCAGTCCTGCACCCCCTTCCTTAATTAACTCTAACTCAGAGTTGATTATCCTTAAGTTCAGGGGGTGGTTCAAGGGGCAAAGCCCCCTGTAAAAAACAGAGAGGTTACCTGACAGTTTTATGCCAACCGCAATTTGCTATTGGCATAAATCTGTCACTGTAACTTCGGTCAACAAACTTTTTGTCAAACTGGCATTGTAGAACTGTAAAAACTGGCACAAGGGACCACATCATAATTCTTAAAGGAACTGCTTTGGCTGCTAGCAAGCCAGCAAATATTGTATGCTTCAAGATGCATCTGTTAACCCGTGAGTCCTTAGACAGAATGGGTCATATGACCTTACAAATCTGTGAGCTCCACCAGGGACACTGAGATCCATGGATCAAGGGTGTGCTCAAATCTCCTTTTGCATGCACACTGTTGTGAGCATTTATTTTCAGTAGCGGACCCTGAGAAGTGGAATAAGCTTCTATTCTACCTCAGGCAGGATCCTATCCTAATGTAACTACTTCTAAATCCAGTCATTATCAGTAAGCATTTTTACAGTTTGATTAATTAGGTATGGCTGGGATGCTAGAGTATATGGATAGGTACTGAATGGATTCTGTTTGTCTCATGTTTTCTTTGGTAAGGCCCTGTTTTGCAAAAGCACTCTGATGATCATGCAACATAGATCCCATAGAGATCCATTTTGATCAACTCCTGGGTGTGTACGAAAGGAATTATTGCAAAAGAAGTATCAGTTTACTGATGGTTACAAAAAGACATTCTGTCTATCTGTCTCTCTCTTTTTCTCTCCCACTCCCTATTTATCTAGCTACTGTATGTACTGTATTTCTCTTTCTCTCTTTCGAGATATATATTATATATATATATATATATATATATATATACACTGTATATATATATATATATATATATATATGTATACAGACAGTTATGTGTTATGTTTGTCTGCATGCCTGCCTGCCTGCCTGTCTGTCTCTGTCTATCTATCTAGCTACAGAAAGTCTTTGTCTGTCTGTCTGTCTATGTCTATTACATCTATATACCTATATATCAATATATGTAATATATTTTATCTGTCTGTCTACCTATCTATATCTTGCAAAAAGTGCAGAGTCATGTACACTGGAAGGAGGACTCCAAAAACAAATTGGTTGGAGGAATCAGGACAGAACATAGAGAATAATGGATGGGGAAGGGTTTGATATGAGAATTTAATGCACAATCGAGTTGTGGGATGCTACATAAACCCCGAGGGTGAAGCCCGAGGGTTTATCAAAGCATCCCACAATGAGGGTGTGCATTAAATTCTCATATGAAACATCTTCCCCATCTTTTATTTTTTATAATAACAGACCAGCAATTTTTCTCCAGCAGTTTGGAGACTGTTTGGCCCCGCCCACATACAGAATGTTGGCCAATGAGGCAGCAGCATAGTTTGACTGGCATGGCTCATGAATGTCATGGAAAATATCAACCTGGTCAGTACATTGAGAGAAATTGCTGACCAGTTATTATATAGAGGATAATGACTAACATATAGGTGATAACCACACTGTAATCACCTTGAGTTGTTGCTAGGGCAGCAGTAAACCTTGAGTGCACAGCTTGAGAGGTTTACCATAGCCCTAGCAACAATTAGAGGTGTGATTGCACTGCGTTTATCACCTATGTGTTAGCCATTATCTTTTATAGAGTATTTGGCTGCAGTTCGTGAAAGATGAGGAAAACCAAAGTTGAAAAAAAAAAACATCCAGTTGACCCGTCGAGGTCAAGGTGGCATGAGTGACAGGGGAACTGTGGGAGGTCGCGCTGCATTTGGTGAAGACATCCAGAGTAGCAAGAGGAGCTTCACGGTGGAAACAGCAAGGTATCTAAGTGAGGAAAAGAAAAAAACTGTGAGCCCAACATAGCAATCGCTAGTCTCGGTGACTGTAAGCTAATATGATTGGAATGCAGTTTGAATCATTTGCTGAGAATAACGATCGCGTTCTTTGTGGAATGCTGCTTATTGGTGGCATTCTTTTCTGTAAATACACTGATAGGAGAGATAGGTTTATAAACTGTACACGTCATGTCAGTGGGTTTACAGGTTTGTAATCTTGCCGATTTCAGAGGGTAATCAACTTTCCAAATACATTATATACCATAACGAAACAAGAGCTATGGGTTATTATTTCTGACAGCCGTATGACCTATTCCATAATGCGTACAGGAAAGCCAGCAGGATGCAGTGGTGCATAGGCAGGGCCTTCGCTACCAGAAGAAAGTGATTCTGTCTATCGGCAGGGCATTGGGTGAGGCTGCAGTGGGAGTAATTTGCAGAGTTATTCGACTGTCACCTTAAAAAGGACAAGAATTGCTTAGAATCAGTATGAAAGAGGGCAGCCAAAATAATGCACAGGTGAGAGAGGGAAACCTCTGAGGAGAGACTGGCTCAATTTTAGTGCTTTCCTGCATCATTCAGATTTAACAGCTGGTGGACTGAAGAAAAAGAAAATCAATTGATTTGCACAAGACTAAGGGTTGGGGGATTTGAATGTGGGGTTTGAACCTGGTATCCCCTAGTCCCTAGGTTTGTGCTCAAACTACTAAGTCACACTGCTTCACCCATCATGGTGCCCCAACCCCGGTATAGTGGGCAGGACCCTGGTATATATATCCCTTCACAGTGTTATAATTTTCAGGTTACCTAGTATAATGGATGGGTCCCTGGTATATTCCTTCATGCCATCATAGTAGATGGGCTGTGTAGTATAGAGGACAGGACCCTGATGGATCCCTTAATGACACCACAATAGTCCAGTTACCTAGTATAGTGGGTGGGACCCTGGCATATCCCTTCATGACACCACAGTAGTCAGGTTAGCTATCTAGTGGTTGGGACCCTAATATCTCTCTACATGACACCACAATAGTCAGGTTACCTAGTGTAGTGTGCTGGACTGTGGTATATCTCTCCATGACACCTCCTAGTTAGATGAAATAGAATCCCTCATCACAAATACCTCTTTATTAACTGATTTATTTATTTATTTTTTTAGGCTTGCTGTTGCCTTCATGGAAATTCCATATTTGCACTAACATTATTGTTGGGTTTGGAGTCCTGACTTTCTGCCCAACTCTCCTTATCCCTGGAAGATGTGAATGAACTTAACAGCACAGACTTTCCAAATGACATCTGTATCTGGCCAGCACCGCACTGAGAAGATGGACTGAATAAATATATTCTGTCAAACTGGTGGTGGTCTTCGAACTGTACATCACATGGATAAAGAAGCCTGGTGTCAGAAACACTGGGTACAGTTGGACATGATTCTGCAGAGTCTTGTGGTACTGTTGATACCACAGCAGTAGAAATATGGTCCAGATCTGAGCAGGCTAGAAGGAGCTTATGCAGCAGCCATATTGTTAATGGCAGGAGACCCCAAAACAAATGTGCTTCTATCTATGAAGAAATATGTACCTACAGCTGTTGTTTGGATACAAGATCAAAGTGGTGGGGAAGTAGGTGGTCAACTGGATTGGCCAGTAAGCTGGGGTGTAAGCTGCAGAGCCCAACAGGTTAAGTGAAACTGGACATAGAAGTCCTTATTTCTGTGTCTTTGCATAATTTACCTGTAAACAGTCACATCCATACAGTTTGTTGGAGCACTCTTTTTTCCCCTGGAATGTAAGGAGTTAACAGCACTTACTTACAGCTTTCACATGGCTCCTTCCCACTGCCTCATTGTGAAGTGGGATCAGCATGCATTCCAGGAACAAGAAGGAACTTGTATGGAGAACAGGGCTTCTGGCATTGGAACAGGATGAAGGCAACTAAAAATGCAACAAGTGTTATAGACTGGAGCACTAAAAGAACTTAACTCCTGAGTGTTGGGGAAAAAATGAAATGTTAAATAGGGAATTATTGCTAGACAGACCTGTGTTATATATTCTGGACTTGTAATTGTAAGCCTTTCACTGCTGAGTAGATCTCAGCACCATATGCTGCGTGTGACAGATGTTTTGTGTTGATACGGAGAGGGTACACTTTATTTTATTGTTATTGATGGGGCATACTGATGTGCTGAAAGTTTGGAAGAGTCAGCCCATGGCTGTTGCCAGATGTTACATTTCATTAGGCAGCAGTACAGGGAGGCATTTGGGCAGTCATGTGCTTCCAGTTCTCTGACATGACACTGTCCTAGCCTTGTGTCCTCAAAGTAGTCCCTGTGGAAAACTGGCAGTCCCAATGAAACAAGAGCTGGCAATGTAAGTCCAGATTTACTAAAGAGAACCTAAGTAGCCGCAGGCAGGGATAACCTTTTAGCTCTGTGCTGCCCAGACATGCAGGGCTTTTCTTGTTCTCTGAGCAAATGAATGCCCCCCACACACACACCCACATGTAACATTTGTAGCACCCTGCCTGTGTAGCACTTGAGGGGCTCTGTAGATGCTCACATATAGAGAAAACAACCCCTCTTTTTTCTAAGAGGTCCCAAAATAAACAAGCATGGAGAATGAATATCCCTGTTTCTCCTACTCTGCCAAAACAAGTGGGTCATAAGGGTCTGAAAAGGGAATTCTGCCAAAGTTAGAAGAGACATTTGCACTGCACCTGGTCATCAAATAAATAGAGGGGTTTACAACCCAGTGTAACAGTTTCGAGATAAAAAGCAATTTTCAAATATGTGTAGTAACTCAATGTTAATAATGATTTTTCTGGCTCAGTAGGGTTTAATTCAATTACAAAACTTTAAAATAAGCAGAAGAAAGTCAGATCAGTCTACTGTTTTGAGCTGGAACAAATTCCAAAGCTCAGAGCCTCTCCCATTCCCTGGCAGGCATCCAGTACCCACATTCAATTTATACTCTTCAGACTGGGAGAGGAAATAAAAAGGTGATGTAAAATGGGGAGGCACCTATGCACAAACAAAGCAGGAGAAAGCAAAAACACCAAGTGGACTTATTTCATTTTTTGATAACCCAGGTAAACACTCTAGGTGGAGGACTTATTTTCAGGTGTGACCTGAACACACAAAGTACAAAGATCTAAGAGCATACAATTTGGCTTAGTTATCTCAGGCTTTCTCCTGGAGGGTAAATCAAAGCTGCATGTGGACGCACTGACCGGAATTAATTTAGCAAAGTATATATCGCCACAGCTGTTACAGGCCAAGCCGATCACCATAAAAAACATACAACTGAGACTGAGAAAAGCAAAACAGGACCACGACTAGAAACACTCTTCATATTCTCATGTACTATATTTTGGCTTCTATATGGCTCCTGAAGTAGCCTAATCTAGGGATTGCTGCCCCATGCAACCTGTCCCCTCTTTTGCTGTAATAATGTTGCTACAATGTGCGTGTTAACTGACTATTCACAGCCCCCCACTTTCTTTTACCACAATAATGTACAGTTCATGTGCTGATAATTGTTACTAGCTCCCTGCCTTCTTTTACCACAATATGGTTGCTTCAATATGTCTGCTGGCAGCTGTAAAAGGCTCCCTGCCCCTTGCCACCTGCCCTCTTTTACTATGTTGAGCTTACTGCAGTTCATGTGTTGATAGCTCCCTGGCCCTTATCTCATGGTATTAAGGTAACTGATGTTATCTGTTTGAATTGTGCCGCTTGCACTATGCTGACACTTGTATTTTACAGCACATTGCTGTTTACTGTTTGCTGTTTGAATTGTGCCACTTGAACTATGCTGACACTTATACTTTACAGTCCGTTGATGCCATTTGATGTTGCCACTGACAGTCTTATGAATTATGCTGATGCTTGTTGGCATTATTAATGTCAGTCTGTTTATTGTCAGTCAGTTTGTATTGTCGGCAAGTCAGTGACGGTAAAGTTCGTGCTGGGCAGTTTATACTCAGGCAATCGTACTGATCCCCTAATGGGTATGTCTCTCCTGAAGCTTGTGTGCATTAGTATCTCTCTGGGCTGCAGCAGTTTGGTATACAACTACATCTGTGCATGGCAGCAGTGGTTACACTAGTACCTCTCTTTTGCAGCAGTGGGATACAAAAATACCTCTCTGGGCAATAGCAGTTTGGAACACATGTACCCAGTAGCGGATCTAGGGGGTTTTAGAGGGTGAAGGTGCACCCCCCATTGCAACTTACCTGCTTGCTGCTGCATTTCACATTGCTGTAGATTATGTTTATATTTTGAGACAAAAATGTAATGAAAAGGAGAGTATAAAAGATTAATAACATTATAAAAAGTTGCATATCACGTAGGCACCCCTCCACAGCACCCCCCATTGTAATACCTTTCTGGGTTACAGCAGTTAGGATACACAAGTATTTCTCTGGGTTGCAGCAATTTAAGTACACAAGTTCTTCTCCTGAGTTGCAGCAGTTTGGTACACAGCTGCCTGTGTGGGTTGCAGTAGTTTGGGTTCACAAGTACCTCTCTGGGTTGCAGCAGTTCGGAATGGTATTATGTTGCCACAGTGATGGAAAAACAGCAAAGACCATCACAGCAACATTATTGACAGTTCACTGTGATGGTTTGCTGGGTTCCAGACACTTCTCTTTCTGGGGTGTTCACCCCCTCTCCAAACCAACTCTGACTCAGAGTTGATTATCTAAAGTGCAGAGGGTGCAGGAGCAGAGCCCCCCACATGGGGGATGTGGTGGGCAAAGCTCCCCACAAAAACACAGTTTTCCTCAGCGATGGCACAGTGCCAATTGGTGGCATTATGCCATCGCTGTATTGACGGTTGGCAAAGTTTCTGTTGCTGAGGTGACATGGAATCATTTGGAACACAAGTACCTCTCTGAGTTGCAGCAGTCTGGTATACAAGTACTTCTGTTGGTTGAAGTACTTCACTAAGTTGCATGTGTGTGGCTGGTATGCTCCTTCTCTGGGTGCAGACAGAGGGCACACTACTCAGGAGTGACCCATATGTTCCTTCCCTGGGTGCCCAATGCCCTGCCTCTGTGGCTTTCCCAGCCCCACACTCATTATCTGCATGGAATTCTGTGACCTGCACATGTAACGTGATGGTACAGTGACACCAGAGGGACTAGAGTCACAGTCTTTAAGGATCACATTGTACTCCTGTTGGCTGGCAGTAAATGTGGTCTATTAAAATATAATTACATAACAACACTTGAGAGAACCACATGGTTAGCCCATTGCCTAGTGATAAATATAATATATTACAATGTCATTACACGGTAATAAGACAGAGACTAGAGCCACTGCCAATGGAGCTTGCTTTGTAATGTAATCATGTTGCCTGGTGGTAAGAGCACAACATACTGGCACATTATGTAATGTCTTGGATAAATGGAGTACAATAACTTGATTTGAGGTTGTCTAAAGGGATACTGTAATGGTTGGTAACACGGCAGTACAGTAAACACTGTATAACTGACAGTTGGGGCACAGCCTGGATTTGGGAATGGTGAGGGGGGGCACCAAAGAATTACCATTATTTTGTTCTGGAGTACAAAATTCCTTTTTACAAAACCATAATGGAAGCATGATGGGATGATGGGAGGGGGTTCTTGGGCACTCAGGACCCTCCCCCCGATACACCTATCATAGTCCTAGAAAAAGTTTTTGTTGAAGTACTGTGCTGTCCATAAAGTGCCCCGTCTCATTTGGTTTGGTCCTTTTTTCCTCCATGACTTGTGTCCCCAGCCAAAATTGTGTTAGTTTACCTTCAAGAAATAAAATACAAATAACATTGTTGGTTTTGACATTGTGTTGCTTTTGAGAATAGAAAAGTTAAAAATCCATCAGGAACGTTGACTGGGGTCACTGTCTGGTTTTGGAATTTAAACTAATGGCCACACACTGTCTGGTGCATTATTGTTCTAAACATCAACTGTCAGTGTAAAAGGAAGTGGCCCACTACTTGTTAGCCCCTCTCCCACCCCCAGCTGGAACACCTTAATGATGAAAAGAGATGTCTTAGAATGTAATGCTATCAGTATTATTGTGGAACCTGTATTGCTGTTGCTAAATTTACTGCTGTTGTAATAGCTATAAGGCTGATCCCCATCTCAGTATGAATTTCCCAGAATTCTCAAATTATTTGATGGGGCAGGATACAATTCCATTGTAGTGTATCCAGGCTCTGCAAAATGTTCCCATCGGGGTTCAGTTTGTTTTGGTGAAAGTCACAAACTTCCAGATATCCAAATTTGGAAGTCATTCTAGTATTTTGAAAGTTAAAATATTTCCTCCAATTCAAATTTGGAAGTACAATTTCAAAGAGAGACCAATTTTTCAATGCTAATATATTATATTATAAGTGAAATTATGTTTTTTGCAAAACATTCTGCCATTTTTACCTCCAAGCCATCAAAACTGATAGTCACTGAATTTTCTGTGCCTCCCTCTGGGAGTCAAATCATTTCATGTCCTTAATTTGAATGTTTTTACCTTATTTTTAGAAGTCAGATACTTCCAAAATGGGGTTAACAGAGCTGTTTCTCTTGCCAGCCTTTGGAGCAGTGCCTGGTATTAGCCGTGTACACATCGTCATGTACGTCGCTTTGCATAATGGTGTTTATTTATGTACAGCAAGACCCTTGAATATAATATTCCTCTTTTCAAGGGTGACACAGGCCATTATATGTAGCAAGTCAGACAATTCCTATTTGGCACACACAGCATCACATTCCTGGGTAACGTAAGCCGTGGGCTGATACAGATAATATAACATAGCACAGGTGCAACCGCAGGCTGATATGGCCAGGAAGTAACAGCAATGGCAGATATGTCCTGGTATCACTAAATGGTGCCAGCACAAGAAGAACCAAAAGTACCAAATCTGGACTAAAGTTTAAACTCACAAAGGGAGGCCCAGATACATTGAAATTCATCTGATATTAGGGTAGTCTGTTCTGTACTGAAACACAAGCAGGACTTGTGTTCATTATTATGATTAATATTATTATTATTTTTATATGTCTGCGTTATCTGCTTTGGTAATTTATCTTTGGTCACATTGTGGTAACACAGCCCCAGTCCAAGGTTCTGTTTGAATGTAACTTGCTTCAGACACACAGTACAATGGTTCCATGCTGGAGGCAGAGTGCTGTGTCTTTAGTGAGGTATAGCCTTGCTATGAAAAAGAACTTATTGCTAAATCATCAGTAAAGGGGAATTTCTACAGACTGGTATGTTATCTGATTATTGGTGTTACATTGAAGACCCACAATGTCTGCTACTTTTGTGCTATGAAAATATTTTGATACAAATAAAATAATAAAATATTTTTTTACCAACATTTTTGTGAGGTGTGCTAATCAATAAGAGGAGAGAAATGTTGTGGCTATGTTAGACCTTGGAAAACTGGAGCTATTGCAGACTGAGATGCATTTTATTGGACCAGCAAATAAATTGTATAAATGGTAGACAGTGCAGTACACTCTTGTGCAATCATTAAAAAAGAAACACATAACATGCACACCTAACAGACAGCATACAGTGTATCGAAGCCAGATGGGACCAACATCTATCTCATAAAATTTGTTCTATCTTAGGTTATCATGGGGCCAACAGAATCTGTTCTCCTTGGTGCTTTGTCTGAGATGTAGTTTTTTTTTTTCTCCAAGTCATGGTATGGATAACATTTGCTCAAGTGAATTGGGGAACAAGTACACAGGAGTTTGTTTCTCTTTCTCCCTTTCAGTAGGGCGCCTCATTCTCTATTGTTGCCATGAGAAACATTGGTAGACAGATTGCAGAACTGGAAAGGAATTTAGTTTTACTTAGGGCCTTTCATACAAACTATATTCCAAAACAATTCACTGGAAAGGAAGGGGACAGAATTTTGTCACCATGAGCATCACAGAGATTTAAATATGACACAAAAGTAGAAAGAAGAGGCAGAGATACCAGGACGGTGGTTACTCAGGGTCTCACACAGAGTAAGTGCCAGTAATGGGATTCAAACCTGGGTCTCCAGATTCACAGCTCTGTATCAATAAACACAAATGGCCTGACCCATGGACAGATATGTTCATGCAGAGGGGTGCCAAAGTAGGCTGGTGGTGTACAAAGGCCCCAGAAACAAAGTTACTTCAGCACACACCTGATATTATCTTTACTTAAAGTGCTTTATTATGTGCAAGAATAATGCAGATCAATTGGCCATACAAAACTCATTTGGAACACCAAAAAGGCATGCTGCTTCCTCATCAGGAGGTCTGCAGTATACACTTAGAACAGTTTTTTATACCTCACTAATTACTGTGCTACTTAATCAACTTAATTAGATTATGTCTGGCTCACCAGATCAGCAGTTGGATTTCCACTTGTGATGCTGGCGACCCTGGTTCAGGGATGGACTCAGGGAACCTGAGGGCCAGCCGGGGAAGAAGGATTGAGAGTCCTATGGACTGCTGTCCTTCTTTGGGGGGAGGGGGATAGAGCGCCTGATGCTTGAGGGACTCCTGGCAGAGGCTGGGAGAACCCCAGATGATTGGCACCTTATACTAGCAGAGGTGGGGTGGATGCAGGATGTCATTGTATGTCCCCACCCTGGGGTGTAAAAACTTGAAAATCAAGCTGCTGGCCACCATAGATGAAGCCTGCCTTCAGCTTCGATTAACTCCCAAGCCAGTTTCCTGCGCTAACCCCACAATTGCGGCACCCTAGAGGTCCAGTGCCACGACCCTACCTTGGCGGTAAGCCTGGAGCGACAGGGAACTGAGGCCAATATGGGAGTGGGAACATGAGGGTCCATGACCGGGCAGATGGAATAGGTGGCTGAAGGCAGGAAAAAGGGTAAAATAAAAAAAAAATTAGATTACATGAGGACAAGCTAGAAACTGTGCAAACCATGGGGGGTAATATGATGCACCCACAGAGATATTCCAGTCATCCCATCAAAATTAGATCTACCAGCTAAAAGTGATCAATAAAAGAGGTGCAAATGTTTTGGTTCACAGTGACTCTGCTCCACACATGTGGAGACATGCATGCATCTGCAGCCCAGCCAATCCCAAGCCACATGTGCAGCAAAGCAGGTGGTCAGGTTGGGGGTGGGCATCAGGGTGGGGACATGCAAGTGCCCAATTTGCAGAAGGATTGTCACAGTGTGAAGGGCTGGCAGAGTGGGTCAGAGGCTATGCTGGCACAACCTACTGAGCCTTATTGAGGACTGGGGATCATACTGGCACAGTCCAATATTTGATGTACATGGACAATGTTCTCAAAGTGGGTGTGGTAATCCTTGGAGAACTGATATATCCCACTGGCCCTTGCTCCATGAGGAACTCAGGATCCACTATGGAACTGGCTGTTGCACCCCATTGGATGCCTTGGGCCCAGCACAGTAGCTGACTCAGGTCCTCCTACGCCTTCCCCACACTACATTCTGTGAGTGACTCCTAGAGGTCCTGAGCATGTGAATGGTATTTTTTGTGCAGTGCTACTGGCCACTTCTGAATATCTGGACCTATGTTACTGCTGTAAGTTACTAGATAACAGATTAAACAAGGAACATGAGTTGCATTTTTTTAACTAAATGGGGCTGTTGGTACTCGTTCCTATATGTTACCGTGCTGTATAACATCATAATCCATAATCTCTCGTTAGACTTTCCCGTGGGGCTCTATGTTTGGTTTTCTTGTCATGTTATATTTTGTAGGGTAAGAATGGATGCTGTAAGATTGGGGGAGAAGGGTGGTTAATGGCATTACAAGGGTGGGGGTAGACTTTTCCTTTTTTTTTATTATTAAAACCAAATGTTAAACCAGATAAGTGTGAGGTGGTCTAGAAAATGTTATCAATTATTAGATAGAGCAAAATGGTCCACTTTGCTCCAGCTTTGCCTGTGAATTCTCAGCATCTCTGAAAAGGATGGAGGGACTCTGTTTCTTGTTTCTGAAATAAAACCATTTGGCTCTGACAGTATTTACATGTCTGTGTGTTTTACTTTGTCATGGAGAGATGTGAGCATGAAGGAAATGCATTCCAGAACCAGTTTTCACTGAAGTAAGTTCAGTTTTATTTTAAAAATGTATTTAAGTTATAAAGTCAGAGAAACTGAAGTTATAGCATTCCCAACTAAACATATTATTTTATTCAGCTTTTGTCAGGGTTTGGCAATTTTTAATGAAAACTCAGGACAGACAGGTTGCAATTCTTATTGTAGGCAACAGTATGTCTTTGGTAATGATAGAACTGATCATGTGCAAATGTTTATTACTTCTGCATATTTGCTCCAAATGAACATCTTTGGGATTACGTTCAAGGCATCTGTTCTAAGACATTTCATCCAGTCCCATCCTTGCTGCAGGAATAGGAGATCCACGGCCTCTGTTGACCAACATGACTCTGAGTGACTTATCCCAGAAATCTCTCAATCGCTCAACTAAGTGCTTTTTTGTACCCCTCCCTTCAAACCATGTGACCTTGTATAATTATCACTTCCTTACACACAAGAAGAAATAGAGACTGATGAACTCCTAAGTCTTCAATCTCATCTAGAGCTTAACAACTCTCTGTCTCTCTCTCTCTCTGTCTCTCTCCATGTACCAGCATGGCTTCATAAATCCCATAGCACTCATACTGCCCTCATTAAGGTAACATCTGACATCCTTAGTTCTATGGACAAAGGCCTAGTCACCCGTGTAATATTTGTTGACCTAACCAAGGCTTTTAACATGGTCAGTCATAACCTCTTGCTCCAGATGCTACTGCACATTGGCCTTGACTCCCTATCCTTAAATTGGTTCTCGAGCTACCTCATAGGCTGCACTCAATGCATGAAATGGGCTGGCCACTCTTCCCCTTTTAGTGCCATAATGGATGGAGTCCCTCAGTGATCTATCCCAGGCCCTCTCCTACTCTCGTTATTTATTAATGAGCTGCCACAGCACTGCAGTGGTGCTTCAGTCTAGATGTACACTGACAACGGCATCCTGTACAGGTCCTCCTCTGACCCAGCTTTGCTGACCCTCCAATTGCAGCAGGATTTCTGGAATCTCGAGGCATGGTTTCTCAACAATCTCCTTGTGCTCCACACCAGGAAGACTAAATCTATGCTCTTCTATCACTAGACCCCTAAGCTAACCACTCCAACCACCCTGATGATTAACTCTTCCTATGGTGACCCTCTTGATTAGTGCAATCCTTTAACTATCTGGGTATTACCTTAGATTTGTAACTTAATTTACTTATGCTCTATTTTAATTTCACAGTTAGAACTATTATAAAAGTGTTATTATACACTTACCTTATGCTGTTATCTTTGTATTTCTGTACTTCCCTTTGTACCCTCCACCAGGTTGCCCCTGAAAAAGGGACATTCTGTCTCAGTGGGCTCATCCACTCACCACAATTCAAATAAATAAATAAATAAGTGTGAGGTACAAGCTAGTATTCCACACTGAGTTAGTGTGGTGACATCAGTGGCATAAGAGCAAATCTCGAGTGCCTTAATTATGTCACCGTTCTAACGAGGTGTGATTACCAGGGAGTACTTTGCACTTAGGTTTCTTTATTTTATATAAAATGAGACTGTTTCAAAAACACCAGTTTTGTGTGAAGTGCTTTTCTGTGACTTGGTGAGCCATTTTACAGCACTCATGGAGAGTCGTTTCTTACAGCACCCTTGATGAGCTGTTAGATTCAGTTCTGGTACTAGCTTGCACCCTGTACTGACTGGATAGAACAGAACTGATTACAGCAGCTGTGCAGAGAAATAATTCACATTCTAGACCATGACTTACTTATTTAATGTGAAATACAACATTTAAGATCCACTGCGGAAACAGGCTCATCGTGTATTATTACCGGTTTTACTATAACCTTCAGGTTTCTTTAAGAACTATTTTCACATAAGTGCAAATATACCGTATCTCACCTAATAAAAGAGCAAATCATTGACAAATAGACAGACAACTTAATATTGACACATAAGGAGAAAAATGACACCCTCTGAAGTGCCTGTGTCCATGCCATTCCAGACTATTGTGTAACGCAAACAGGTTTGAAGCAGACTCTCTCTCCTGTGAACCTTTCAGTGTAACAGATATATGTAATCAGTGAGACCACAAAGTTTAAACTGCATATCAGGTATGATTAACAAATAATACCTTCAGTCCATTAAGTTACTGTCAATAACAAAGCATTTAAAACATTTCTGTGTAAAATATACTATGGAACAGAATTGCACAATGTTTTAAGCCCTTTAAAGGGACCTTAATCCTCTCTCACAAGTATTCACTAAATGTGGCATTAGTTTAATTATCTTCAGTAGCTTCTCATCTTGTCAATACCTTCAGGTGAGTAAATGCCTTCACATAGTCTCTTAAAGCATTTAAACATCATGGAAGACCTCAGACTTCTTTTTCATTTCTTTTTGAGTTAGCCATTTTACTTTTTTGACAACATTTAAAAATGTATCTGAGAATTATTTTATTTTCAAGGCTGGGCTTTATTAACATTTCCATTTCCTTAACTGCCTCACACTGAGCTTCACTTTTTGCAGCAAATTCATCACATGTCCCAAGCTTAATTTTCCTGAGTCACCCCTCGCAGCCTTTCTGCTCTCAGGTGCTTTTTGTATCCATAATAAATGGCATTTTAGGAGCACCAAAATACAGTTGGTAGGAATGTATTAGAATAAAACATAAAAGGAACACAGTGTTTAAAGAAAAAGAGGGTAACTATCCTTGAGGGTGACCAGTCTTGGATTATCTACTTTTTTTCCAATTTTTTTATACTGGAGCACAAGATGAACTACTTGTATTCATTTTCCAAAAAAAAAAAAAAGAAAAAGATAAAAATAATAAGCTCACAGAAAGGAAATAGTTGGTTAGTCTTTCAGTTCAAAACAGTGCACACTTCCCTTAGTGCACAACTTCCAGGCTTAGTTCCAGTCAAATAGATTCCTAGCACATAAAAATGTACATGTACAATCAGATGCTTCCTTCACGACAGTCAGGTCTCCACTAACTGACTCATCTGTTTTGCATCTTAAAAGGTAGGCTTTCATACCAGCCTACTTCAAAAAAAGGAAAGCACCTGGTCCAGATAGGATTCCTACAGAGGTCTACTTGACAGTGCCATCTACATGGACAAAAATATTGGTGCAGTATTTTAACTTGTATGTAACTGAACTGACAATCCCTAGTTCTTGGAAGGTATCTACCATTGTCTCCATATATAAGAAGGGAGATAGGACTGATCCCTGTATGTATCGTCCTATTTCCCTTCTGGATATTGGTGGCAAGATCTTTTCCAAAATTCTATTCGGAATACTCTTAGAGCAACTTGACTTTCTGGGGGTTCTTAGTGAATTTCAAGCTGGCTTCCACTCTGGCTATTGCACAGCTGATAACTGCTACATATTGCTGCACCGGATTGAAAAATATGTGTCACTTAGAGGGAAGTGGCTTTATGCAACATTTATAGAGTTCAGTGCAGCCTTTGACAACATTTCTCACAATTTACTCTGGCAAATAATGGTACAAAAAGGCTTCCAATATGATCTTATAAGTATAATAAAAGAACTTTACAGCCAAACATGGGCACAAGTAAGAAACGGAAACAAGGGATAAATATCTGAAGCATTTGAAACCAAGGGGGTAAGACAGGGGTGTCTTTTGGACCCCATTTTGTTTTGTCTATATATTGATCAACTTCTGAGGGAACTTCTGAATTCCCGATCCAATTCCTCTCAGGTGGGTTCCAAACTCTGCCCAGTTCTGGCATATGCCGACGATTTGGCTTTAATTTCCTTATCCAGATCCAGCCTGCAGAAGAAGCTGGATATTCTGGATAGGTTTGCTAAGGTATGCAATCTACAAATTAATAAGGTCAAAAGCCAGGTTATGATATTTGGCTCCAGATTCACTCCTTTAAATTGATCAGTCGGTGAGCAAAAAATAAAAACAGTGAAGTCCTATGTTTACTTGGGCCTCACTTTTGATAACTCAGGGAGCTAGGAAATGCACACTAAGACGTTAACTGTCAAACTTAAACAAACAGCCGGGCCCTCTTAAAATTCAATAGAAAATTTAGTGGCTCAGCAGTGCAATCCCTCTTGACGTCCACTAAGGCTAAATATATTCCCTAAGCTCTCTATCTGGTAGAAGTATGAGACTATAAAAAGCTAAGGAAAATAGAGATTCCCCTTAACAAAATTCTTAGATCTGTTTTGGGCTTAGCTAATTCTATCCCGATAGCCTTAGTAAGGGCCAAGCTTGGATTTCCAAGCATGGAGGCCTTGGCACTTTCCAGATTGCTTGGGTATTGAATCTCTCTTACTAGAATGCCCTCTATAAGACTGCCAAGCGAATGCCTAAAGGAAAAAGAAAGCTGGATAATCAATCCTCATGGCTTACTTTGTTAATGGAAATATTAAACAACTTTGGGTTCCAATATCTAAGACAGGCATATGAGAAGGGGATTGCTCTTAGTTTTAAATACAAAAAATATTGCACCAATAAAATCATTTATTTGTTTATTTAGTTTTTGTTAACCGGGTTAGGTGCACTAGCCAAAGTTGACTATTTTCAGGCACGACCCGGGAGAATATATATATAAAATGAGATGAGATTATACAATACATAGTATATAGTACAGGTACATAGTATATAGTACAGGTAGGTTAGAATACAGATTAAAATGCTATAATGTATGGTAAGTGCCTATTAACCACCATAATCAGCAGTTACACAGCTTTGTTATAAACTGTTTAGAATTTTAAAAGTTGTTAACCACACTTCGGAACTTCCAATCAGTGGCATAACAAAAAAGAATTCACCAGAGTTCCATAATTCTCACACATAGAATGCAAACAGTGTTTTTTTGACCATACACTATAAAAGATGATGGCTGGTGATCGGGTGACAACCACACTGAAATCACCTCTCGTGGTTGCTAGGGCTACAGTAAACCTCTCGAGCTGTGCTCTCGAGGTTTACCATGTTGCCCTAGCAACCACTCGAGGTGATTACAGCGTGGTTATCACCTGATCCCCAGCCATTATCCTCTTTATAAACAAGAGAGATTGCCAAATAATTGCAACCTTGAAAATTACTCCATGGATTGTGAAAAATGATGTAAATCATAATTCTAGATTCTATTTAGAATCATTGACAGAACAGGAGTTGAGAGTGGCTTACACACATTATCGATTTGAAGTTTTTAGGAGCAATGTTTTAACAGCAAGGTACAGTAAGGAAACAGATGTTTTTGTAATTGTAGTAAAGAGGAATTAGAAAACCTTTCACATGTTGTCTTTATGTGCCCGTGGTACTGCAAGCCTAGATCTTATTGGCTAACTCCTGTCTGGTCGCAAATCCATACCTTAGACAGAAGTATGCTTTTAGCTATCATGCTAATCTTACAAGTTGAATTTGCAATTAACCAGGTGGCTAGATTTTTCAGAGCCATCTCAATTATACGTAAAAAGCATAAGTGATCTGTATGTTTTATCTTATGTACTGCTTAAATAATATGCACTTTACTTCAGTAATTTATGTTTAGTGGCTTGAAGTCTACTTCAGATATCTTGTTAATAGTACTGATGAACATAGGATCAATTAGGTGATTGGATTTTTAGAAGGTATTTTGATCCTATGTAAAAGTCTTCAATGAACTGTGTCTCCATTCTCTGTCCTGTATAAAAAATGTACTCTAAGAAATGTAAGTACGGGCCCAGCTATTCAGAGCAGTTGCACATGGCCCAACTGAGTTGCTCTGGTGCAAGTGTGGAATTGCACAAAGGAACCATATTCAGCAGGAGTCATTGCACAGCACAAAATCCATTGCGCCAATGTGCAACTATAATGTATGCAGGTGCAAGTGCAGGGGCCATTCCCATGAATATCCAGCGCAGTGGCATATTCAACCGTGAAAGCATGGTGCAAATATGGAGCAAATCAAAGTTGCTCCAAGCAGACTTGTTCCTAGTAAAAGAAGGCGCAAACACACAGACAGCAGTTGTGCCAAGAGTGGGAGTGAGAGGGAGAGATACAGAGAGATAGACAGATACACAGACACATGACCAGATACAGAGGGAGAGGGACATAGAGGTGGCATGGGACAGGGAGAGGGGCAGAAAGCGAGAGGGACACACACACACACACACACACACACAGCCTGTGTACAAGAGTAGCACACAGCCAGCAGCCAACTGCCCAAGGGGACAGTGGACAGCAGAGGACATGGAGAGTGTGCCCATCCTGATAGGGGTGGTAATGAGGGGTGTGAGGTGGCAGGAGGAACAGCTTTGTGGTCAACAAAGGGTCTGGTGGTGGCATGCCCAACACAGGCTGTACCATGCCAGCAGTACAGTTGGGAACCAGAGTGACACCGAGATTGTAAGCCAGTACCACCTGAACAGGGCCTTGCTGAGGAAGTCCTGTGACCTGTGCAGTGCGGAACAGCAGGCACCCACCAGATGGAGCCATGCCATGTCCATGGAGATGACAGTGACCGCCAGCATGTGCCTGCTCACTACGGGCACTGGCCAAGGACCAACAGGGGACACCATGGGCATCACCCAGGTGGCCACAGCCCACTGCTCCACACAGGTCCCCATGGCTGTGCTGCCATGTGCTGTGGAATGCAGCCATCTCCCCAGCACTGATGTAGGACAGCCACAGGGTGGCATGCATGAGTGGGGCCTGTGCCTGCACCCATGTGGGCATCCTCATGCCACCTGGCCCTGTGGGACTGGCACATAGCAACAGGAAGGGGCACCCAAGCATCCCCTGCCAGGTGGTGTGTGATGCCACGGGGCACACACGAATGCCTGTGCCACATACCCTGAAAATGCACAGGTGCCTTCAACCAGTACAGCCCTGCACCATGCCTTGGATATGAATGTGGGGACTGTCACAAGCTTGTTCAACTGGTCAGCCCTCTACTCCCAAAGTGCCAACCTCTGAACGTATGATTTGTGGACAGTGAACAGAACAAGGTAACCCTCTTGTCTGTTTTGTGGGTTCGAGTCACCTTAGTCTCATGTTCTGGAGGGATTCAAACTGATAACCTCTTGTTAGCGTACCCAGTTATCAGGCTTAGATAATTCTGTCTTCGGGGGACCAGATATCTTTGCCTATGGGCACCTAATCAGGTATTTCAAATGAACCCTTAGAACTCTATGCAAGACTTTAGAGAACTCTATCCATTTCCCAGTTTGGTATACAATAAGCTCAAACACAGTGTCAACTATAACCACTCTAAGCTCTACTTAAATAAAAAGAAATGTCAAGGCACTCCAGGAAGTTTCCTTTTCAAAATATGTATCTTTACTTTAAAATAGGAAAATAGGAAAACAGTAAAATTACAGAACAAAATATCCCAACACATACAGCCTTAAAAACAAGCAGGTTTAAAGTGCAAGTCTCAACAATACATACATTCAGACTGGTCTAATCTTACTCTCTTTCAGTGCTGTTATGTTTCTTCCTCAGTCAGATAATATGAAAAAGTGTCTCTCTCGAAGTTTTCTCAGTATGTTTTAAAACCAGTCCTGAGACAGCCTTTTCTGAGGTCACCAAACTCCGCCTCGGTGTAACAAAATCTATATTTATTATAGCACAGGATGTCTAAGTAAAATATTTAAAAAAAACATAATGGGTGACCTCACTGACTTTCCTCTTCTCAGGTTAACCAGACAAAACCGGTTTGTGCTCTGCTACACATACATACCAAAAGTTTCTTTGATATAAGTCACTCTATTCAAAGCAAACATGTATTTGACTCTTGAATCCCGTCTGCACTTTAGTATCTACACATCAGAGGTCTCTCTGATGTAATTCAAGGGTTTTCCGGGAATGGATATTGGATTTTCCAAATTTGTCTGGGTCCTGTTTGGCCTAGACATCAACCTCTTTAATGAAATGAGCTGGTTCCTGGAAGGTTATTCATAACACATGCATGCACTTCCATCATGACACCTAGAGCAAAATCAAATGATTTCCCTGTGGATGCCATGAATGGCTGATTTCATTTCCTGGGATCAAAGCAAATTTAACATTCTAATTGAACCTCAGAGCTCTGTAGTTTAAAATACCTCCTGTCCTTTGAACTTATCCCTGGGGTGGTTTGATGTGTCATTTCAGCAAGACTGTAGTTTCCTCAAACTGATCTTCCCATCACGTATTTTATATGTAATATAAAAATTGATACAGCACTCAGAACTGGCTGTCTACATCACAGGGACAACCTCACAGGCCACCCAGTGGGTGTGTATGGCACAGGCAGAGTGTGATGGGCAGCACAGTCCTGGGGATGGAGGTGGGCAGGGTGTGCATGGTGGTGTGGGCACTGGGGACAGGCAAGGAGCACAGCACAGCATAGCAGAGGGCTAACCATGGCTTGCTCCACACGGGTGACAGTGCATACTCACTGAGGCCCTGACAGCATCACCCTGGTCCATCCCACCCTGTAGTGCTGTCTGCCCCCAATGGGCTGCTGCGGCATCCACCACACCTATTAAGGTTGCAATACCAGTACATGGCCTGTGCTGTTCGGTGGTGCTTATGTGGTGCAACGCATGCAAATGAGGTTGTGTGCAACGGTAATGATATGCTAATAAACCCCACTGCACCACGCATTGGCTGATGAGCTCATTTGTATATGGCATCTGAATATTGAGATATTGAGCTGTGTGCAATGGTATTGCGCCGGAGCAAGCAGTGACGCAATGCCCACGCATATGTGGTGCTCGGGCCTGCAGTGTGCATGCACACTGTGCTGACATAGTGTCAGTCACACAAGCTGCATGAACAGGACGATGTATTGGCACAGCACATGCTGTACAGGGCCAGTAATGTGCACTTCGCGCATGATGGCATGTTCCCTATCGCGCACATGCACACTGTGGGTGAGCATGGTTCCTTGGGCCATTGCACTGGGCACCAGTTTTGACCCTTGCTATAGGTGTCCAGCATCCAGTGCGGACACTGCTGCACCAGATGCTGAGCCGGCTCATGTGGCAGACCTTGCTCATGGTCTTGGGCGTATGTGGGGTGGTGGCGGCCAAGCAGGGAATGCTGGCGGCAGAGGGGAATGGGGGATGTCATGTCAGGGTGGCTGGCTGGGGCGGTTGCTAGCATTGCCCCTGTGTCCCCTGTTACCCCTGTTGGGCCTTTCCCTACAGTCCCCCCTTCCCACTGAACAGTCCCTTTTCCCTGTCCCCTTCCCTCACTGTCCCTACCCTTCCCCAGACCCTGCTGTTTCTGTACATTATTGTTCCATACATATATATTGTCTGGCATACCTGCCTGTGTCTGTGTCTGCTTTGCAGGTGGCATGAGGTGCCATGCTGCAGTGGTACAGTGTCCATCCATGTTGTGTGCATGTGAGGGGGTACATGTTGTGCTTCAGTGGTTCCCTGCTGTGTGTTGTGGTCTGTCCCACTGTGGTGGTGTCCATCCCCTGGGTTGGTGGCTGTGCATTGGGGTGCCCATGTGGTGGCGGTCAGGGGTGTGTGGCGGGTGAGTGAATGGTGGTGGGTCATGGCCATGGTCATTGGTCGGGTACTGTCTGTACACTGTGTTGGGGTCCTCTGCCTGGCATTGTGCAGCCTGTCCCATGTGGTCTGCCACACTGCCTGCCACCCAGCCTGTTCAGTGTCCACTGTGTGGGCTCCCTGTGTGCCTGTGTGGTGTGTGGGTGCTTGGCTGCATGTTCCTGGGTATGGCCTGCTATCATCTCAGTGGGTCGGCATGGCCAGAAGCCTGCCGGGGGGGCTCCCTTGGTGGCCATCCATTGGCTGTTGGCACCTCCTGTCACCTACTATCCATACCACTGTTGTGTTCTGGGGTCCAGTGTTGGGGTGCCTGTGTGTGCACTGCTATGCCCTGCTGGTGGAGGCCTCCTATGGCTTGTCACTGTGCTGCCATGGCCCTGTCCCTGGGTCTGTTCTCTGTGCCCTGCCCCCCTCTGTTGCTCTGCTGCCACAGGTGTGCTGGAGCATCTCTGAGTGCACCATGGCACACCTCTTTTTGTGCCATGGCACACCTCTGTGTGCACCATGGCACACCTCTGTTTGTGCCACGGCACACCTCTGTTTGCACCATGGCATAACTCTGTGTGCACCATGGCACACCTCTGTGTGCACCATGGCACACCTCTGTTTGCGCCATGGCATAACTCTGCCATTTTCAGCTGCAATGCGCTGGTGCAGTTCGGCCTGCACAACCTCTGAATATGGCTCCAGTTGCACCATGTCACATTGGATTTGCCCTGCGCCAGACTTTCACCGAGCTTTGGTGCATTTCTGAATATCTGGGCCACAGTGTACAATGGAGTGTGTACAATCAACATATTTGTAACACTGAATTTCATAACACTGTTGGATTATTTCTGTAATGTAAGAATTTTATATAACTTATATTTTTTGTAATGTTCTTTGACCGAACTAATAAAATTTAACTACTACCTGCCTACTTATGCTGTCAGCACCATGTGACCTGTCTGACTCCTAGTTCTATAAATAAACACAAACAGGCTGACTCATCTGACATGAGATCATGATATTTATTTGGAAAATAGGGTATAGCATGCTTACACACCTAGATTCTTACAGCATCTTTCTTCATTTTCCTTAAAATCAATGTTACCCTCTAAACTGGCAGAAGCCGCTCCCCCTCCCCATTGAAATGACATCACATTTTATGGTAATAGTATAAAAGAACTGACTTTTCATCTGACCGAGTGATAGGCTCTTCAGCTCTTAGACAGCTACAGTATCTCTGTAGCTAGCTGCCCCTTTTATCTTCATTCTCCACCAACTCAGAAAAGGGAATGAAACAATAAGAAAAAGACAATGGCACATGCCGTTCGGCTACACTGTAATGGGCAGTTCAACAACAGTGCAGCATCTTTCTTTCTTGAAACCACAGACTGCTTCTTAGACAGGCTACACTGTTAGTCTGCATTTACATCATGCTATATTTTATTACATTATACAGATACCTGCTGGACCACAAAAACAGGAGGGAAGGGGAAGAAAAGAAATAGAAAAGGTTTGAGCAGACTCGATAGACCGTAAGGCCTAATCTGCTGGCAGTTAATATGTTAGTATGTAAAAATAGGAAATAGATTTAAGGAGGGTCAAAAGGGTATGTACTGCAAGTGGCCATCCTGACAGTAGAAATAAAGATTTAGAGATATAATTAGAGGAAGAGGTGCTGTTTCAACCAGCTTAGAGAGGGGATAAAATATCAAACAAAAAGAAAAATCATGATGGTCCTGAATTCATCAGATAAGGCTTTTCTATCGCATCACTCACCTACTAACATATCCCAGCAAACATATGCATTACTGCTGCCCACCTCCTAATTTATCCCAGGAACCATAGACATTGCCACTGCCTCCATACCAATGTATCCCAGGAACCATAAGCATTGCTGCTGCCTGCCTACTAATGTATTCTAGGAATCATGAGCATTGCTGCTGCCTGCCTACTAACATATCACAGGAACTATGAGCATTGCTGCTGCCTACCTACTACTGCATCCCAGGAACTATGAGCATTGCTGCTGCCTGCCTACTAATGTATTCTAGGAATCATGAGCATTGCTGCTGCCTGCCTACTAATGTATTACAGGAACTATGAGCATTGCTGCTGCCTGCCTACTAATGTATTCTAGGAATCATGAGCATTGCTGCTGCCTACTAACGTATCACAGGAACTATGAGCATCACTGCTGCCTACGTACTACTGCATCCCAGAAACTATATACATTGCTGCTGACTGTCACAAACGCACTCAGCAGATCAGGCCCTCTGATCCCACAGTGCCAATCTCAGAGCACAATACTGTGAATAGGTAACAGACAGGGTAACCCTCCTGTCTGCTTTTGGGTCAGAATCACCTTTAGTCTCAAGTTCTGAGGGATGCAAACTGTGACCCTTATGCTAGCATACCCAGTGAACAGGCTCAGATACATACCCTCTTCGGGGATTGCGGTACAATCTTTCACTAGGGGCACCCAAGCAGGCTTCTAAAATGAACCCTGTTAACTCTATAAGAGACCTCAGGTATATATATACCTTTTTACGTAAGCTTAGTAACACCATCAAGCTTTTGAACAGTTTTGTCAGACTTAACCTCTTATACGTCACATGCAAAAAGAACTGGCAGACACCCAGGCAGTCTTTTGAAAAAAAAGATACTTTACTAAAAGATGATAAAAATATGATAAATGTAAACACAGAACAATATATCAAAGAGCATCACAATCACATAAAAGAAAAACAAGGAAAACTACAGAACAAACTCCTACCAAAATACATTTAGATCTTTTCTATCTAATGTATTACCTCTGTAAGTGCAGTTAAATTACAGAACTGTGTCCCTCTCTCGGAGTCCCAAAATGGTATATGATATTCATTTCAGATACAAGTATTAGTTTAAACTGTGTCTCCACACCCCTTCTGTGAGTCATCTAGCTCCTCCTTTTAGAATAAAAAAAATACAAATGTGATGTCCTTTCAGGAGGTATATTAAATAAGGTGACATCAGCAAAAACTAATTTCTCAAATTATGAGTCTTTCATCAACCAGTTCCTTTTAGGTTTACAACCCTGCAGTCCATCACCTAGGTGTGATATAACCAGCAGGAGTCAGCTAAATGACACCCTGTCCTGTAATAAAAATGTATATTTAGTTTCCAAGTTCCAAAGTATGAGGTCATAAAAAAGCCATAAAATGCAATTTCTCAAGGAAGTTTATTACATTACAGAGATCTCCTGGTCAGTTTACATGTCCTGTAGCTTCACGGGGTGGGGGGGGCACCCATGGAAGCACAGACTGTCTTATGTGAGACAATCAATCAATCAATCAATCAATCAAAATCTTTATTTAGTCAGGCGAACATCCTTGAGCATAGCTCATTTACAAGATGGACCTGAGTGGTCATACAAATAAGAGTACAAGTATTTTTACATAGACAAGAATAACATAAACAGTAGTACAATGACATAAAGTGATAATATACAACAATTTACATATATACAAGGCACAGTAAAACCATTTAACCTGTAAGAAAAGGAGACAATGGGTATAGCAGGTATAATATATAAATTATAGGCCTAATTGGCTTTTATGAGAGTATATCAGGTGACTGGAAAATAGAAGTAGAACTAACATAATGGAACACGGAAAAGGGGGTGGGAGGGTAGGTAGGGTAGGGGATTAGGCCTTATAAAGCAATTGCAGAGCTCTGGAAATAGGGTGGAGAATAATCTTTTGAAGGATGTTAAAGGTAAGAGGCTATTTAGCTTCATGGATTTTGGAGTGAGTTCCATGCAACTGCTAGTGAGTGGCTGATAGCGGCCCTCCCAAACCGGGTGCAGGCATTGGGGACCTTTAGTATGATAGTTTACTGATCCTTAAGGTGTATGGCCTAGAAGTAATTTGGGTAAAACAGTCTGTGATATAGGTGGGTAGTTTGCCTGATAAAGCTTTGAATATCCAGATTGCAGCAAACCTATTTCTTCTGTGTTGTAGTGATGTCCAGTTGACTGCCATATAAAGAGAGCAATGATGGGTGCTGGAGGGAAGGTCAGTAATAAATCTGATGGATCTATGATACAGGGTGTCCAGCTTATTTAAGAGGGGGAGTGAACAATGGCCATAGAGAAAGTCAGCATACTCAATGAGGGATAGGAATGATGCCTGGATTAATCTTTTTTTGGAGTCTCTGTTAAGGTAGTGTTTTATTCTAAAAAATAGACCAAGCTTTTGTCTCAGTTTTTTTAGTAGCTCTTCAATATGGACAGAATAGTCAAGCCTATTATCAATCCAGACTCCAAGGTATTTGAAGTTATCAATACATTCCAGCTTCTCTCCAAGTAGGGTGGATAATTGTAGGGTGGTGGGTGATGGGGTAGTGGCAGAGCAACTCTTTGTGGCAAAGAACATAGCTTTTGTTTTTTTGGCATTTAGAAGTAGTTTTTTTTCCAGTAGATTGTGTTGCAGGATGGAGAATTCAGATTGTAACAGCTCACAGGCTTTAGGTAATGAGGGATTGCTGACATATAATACAGTATCATCAGCAAACAGATGAATGTTAGATTGAGTGAGGTTGGCATCGATATTATTAATATAAATGGCAAAGAGGATGGGGCCAAGAATAGAGCCTATGTACACCTCTTAGCAGTGGTTTTAAGGTGGATAGGTAATTTCCATTTTTACCAGTTGTGACCTATCTGATAGGTAGCACTTAAACTGCTGAGTTGGAGAGAGAATCCAGTCCTAGTGAGCTAAGGGAGGTGATTAATGATTCATGATCCACTGTGTCAAATGCTTTACTCAAATCCAGGAACACAGCACAGGTACTGTTCTTCTTATCCAAGGCAATCTGCCAATCGTTAGTTACTTGGCTGAGGCAGAAATGGTGCAAGCTTGATCTAAATCCTGATTGTGCTGAATTTAGGAGGTTATTGTTATCCAGATAGTCCCTTAATTGTGAGTTTACTAATTTTTCAAGCATCTTGGATAGTACTGATAGGATGGAAATGGGCCTGTAATTGTTGAGGTCCATGGGATCACCAGATTTAAGTAGTGGAACTACTTGAGCTGTTTTCCAAGTGGAGGAAATGGATCCAGTAGTTAGGGAAAGATTGAAGAGATGAGTGAGGGGGGCAGATAAGACGTGTGATGCAATTTTAAGGAAGTAGGGATCCAGGGAGTCTGTACCTGCACTCTTAGAAGTATCTAAATTAGAGAGGAGGTTTCTACTTCTTTCAAGGATATTGGGTTGAAGGAAAAGTTGAAGTAGCCTTTTGTCCCACAGTGGATTGAAGGTTCAAGGAAGATCTCAGGAGATTTGCAGGTGATGAGTCAAATGCTAGGCCAGCTGTGGTGAAGTGGTCATTGAAGGTATTTAGGATTTCTTGTTTGCTCGTAATTTCTGTATCATTTAGTAGCAGTTTGGAGGTTAAGGCAGGAGTAGTTTTGGCCCAGAATTCCTTTTATAGTACCCCAGAGTCTGGTTGGGTTATTGTAGGAGGCATCCAATTCAGCTCTATAGTAGGCAGCTTTGGCAGTTCTTATTTGTTTTGTACATGAATTCTTGCTTTTCTGAAATTTAGCCAGTCTCTGGTATCCTTTGTTTTTCTTGCCTTTTTCCACAGTTTGTCTCTGGTTAACAAGGTTGCTGTAAGATCAGTAGTGAACCAAGGGCAGGATCTTGCTTTAGTTCTGATACTGGTGATTGGTGCATGAATATTGAGAGCATTAGTGATAATGTCCTTAAGGTCTGGAGAGCTGTTTCAACTGAGGTTGTAAGGTAGAAATCTTGCCAATATATTGTATTACTCAAGTCATGGAGGTATCCTGAGATGTTGAATTTCTTTTTTGACCTTCTGAGGACAAATTCTGCAGGATTGTGTGGTTTGAGTGTAGATCTTATGCCAACTATAGGACAATGATCACTTACATCACTCGGTAGTACTCCTGCATGTGAATATAAGTGAGGCTTGTTTACCAACATAATATCCAGGAGTGAGCTGTTGCTAGAGTTTTTTAGGTTAACCCTGGTTGGGTCTTTAATTAGTTGTGTAAATCCATAGGTGTCACAAAAGGTTACCCATGGTGCAGATACATTAGATAGCCAGTTTAAATTCAAATCACCAAGGATGATGTTATCTTCGGGCCTAGATTGAGTATTGACCCTAGGTGAGATAGTAGTTTGAGGCCTGCAGAGGGGCCTATAGCAGCCAATCAATTTAAATGAAGACAAGTTAGAAGGGATATTTTGATTGACAAACATTCAAATTCCTTTGGTTCGGATGTATTGATGAGGCAGGTTGCAGAGATGGTGTCCTTAATGTATATGGCCACCCCACCACCCCTGGAAGGGTGATCTGCTCTGAAGAGCTGATAGTTGGGAAGGTTTACAACACTGTCTTTTGAAGAAGCCAGAAGGTGAAGGAAGGAAACATATTCAATTCAGTGCTTCAGAGTAACTGGTAACTGGTATTTTTCTTTTAAACTTAGATTGCAGGCTTGTAGTGACACTATACTTTCTTTCTGTGTTGTCTTTACTTATAATTGTTTTTGGGCTGTTGAAAATTTAAAAATAGTGGTGGTGTAATTCTGTGCTGTCTTTAATTGCTGCATTTTCGCCCTTCCACCCCCTTCCCCCAACTCTAATTATATGCCCTGATAAATCTGATTGACAGGAGCTAAACACAGGGTATAGTAAGAGGTGTGAAGTAGGAGGGCATAAGGGGAGAAGACCACCCTCAGCACAAGTGTTTTGACTCATTTATTTATTTATTGGTTTCTTTTTCCTTAAAAATATATATCTGAGGATCAGTTACAGGATTTTAATACTGTAAATAAATAAAAGAGAACTAAGAGAGCTTCAGTAGCAGATAAGTAGTGGAATTGCAGTATAATGTGGGAGTGGTGCAATGTAGTGGCTGTGGGCAGCCATTATTCAGGCAGACCTTCTGGACACTGAGGTGCTGCCCTATCTGCATGCATCTCTCGGGACTGAGGGATGAGGTAGCCAGACTCAGAGCGAAGTAAACTGGGTCAGGAGTACCATCACCCTGTCCAGGAACCACCCAGTCCAATGCAGCTGCCTCAAAGGATGCGAGAATGAGGAGCACTTGGATGACAGTGGGCTCAGGGAGGGTTAGAGCAGTCAGGCAGAGGCACATCCCAGATCCTATTCCTCTCAAGAACTCATATGCCACACTGGCAAATGAGGACAACCAAATAGAGGTACCCAGGAAGTGGAAGGAAAGGATGTGGAGGTTAGGAAGGAGGTGACCTCAGTGGGGAAAGCAGTGGACCCCAGAGGAGGAGGAAGCGAATCCTGGTGGGGACTCCATCATAAGAGGGATCCAGCTAGGAACACAGGAGGGGAGGACAGGAGGTGAGGTGCCTACCAGGTGCCACGGCATGGAGGGATGGAAGGAAGATACTGGGATCACTGGGAAGGCAAGACAGGAGGGTGAGCTGGATGTCATTATCCACCTAGGTACTAATGACTTGGCAAATGGGGAGCCAAAGGAAGTTCAGGAAGAGTTTAGGAAACTGGGGCGGGTCTCAAAAGGAGCTACTTCTGTCACTTCTCAGAAGTACTACCTGTGAGAGGCAAGGAGAGCATAGGAGTGCATGCACCAGGAACTTTAACTCATGGTTGAAGAACTGGTGCTGTGAGGAAGGGTTTGGATTCATTGGTGACTGGGGACCCATCTGGAGGGATGGAGGTTTGTTCAAGCCTGACGGCCTGCATCCATCCTGGAGGGGAATCCAAGCACTCAATGATAAGTTTAAATGCTACATTGACAAGCATTTAAACTAGCAAAGGGGGGTGGCAGGCCAGCAAGGATGGTACCTACTTGCTCACCCCCCACAGCTAGTAATGGAACCAGTGAACCAGAGGAGTGGCTATCTCTGCAAAGCAGCGTGCAAAAGTTGGAGATTAGTGTCCAAAAGGTGGATAAGCAGAAAAGGGGCAAAATTCAGCAGAAGGGCAGACAGCAAGGAGAACCAGGGATAAATGACAACCAAGGAAGGGGCTGGAGTAGAACAGTGAAGCAGTCTAGGGAGGTCAAATCATGGAAAGCCATGTGTGCAAATGCCAGGAGCCTTAGCAACAAGATGGAAGATCTGGAGGCTGTCATGGTACAGTCAGACCTGGACATTGTGGCCATCACTGAAACCTGGTGTAATGATAACCATGACTGGGAGATGGCATACCTGGCTACAACATATTCAGAAGAGACAGAGCAGGCAGGAAGGGGGGAGGAGGAGTGGCACTGTATGTGAAAAATGACATAAGGGCCACACAGATCCAGGAGGAACAAAATGGGGGAGAGATACTGTGGGTTAAGCTGGAAAGGAAAATGGGGCCAGCCATTCGCACAGGTGTGGTCTATAGACCACCAGCCCAGGAGGAAGAAACAGATAGGGAGCTGATGCTAGCCATCCAAAGGATGGCTGACAAGGGTGAGGTAGTACTGGTTGGAGACTTCAATATACCAGATGTGGACTGGAGCATCCCAGCAGCAGCATCAACTAGGAGCAGATTTATCCTGGACTCCCTTCAGGGTGCCTTCCTCAAGCAACTGGTCATGGAACCAACTCGGCAGAAGGCAATACTGGACCTTGTGCTCACAAACAGGGACAGTGTGATGGGGTAACAGTGGGGAGCACCTGGGTAACAGTGACCACCAGTCATTGTGGTTTGAAATCACAGAAAGAGCAGAACCAAACCACACAAAACACGTATCCTGGATTTTAGGGGGCAGACTTTGGGAAAATGGGAGATGCTTGAAAGAGGCATTAAGGGAATGGGACAGAATCAGGGATTGAGGAACAGTGGGCAGTATTTAAAATGGGGATTATAAGAACAACAGAATTATGCATTAAGCAGGTTAGCAAGAGGAAAAGAAAGAGGAGACCATTATGGTTTTCCAAAGAGGTAGCAAAGAAAGTGAAAGCCAAAAAGACTGCATTCAGGCAATACAAAAAGACACAGGCAGAAGGGATAGGGAGAAGTACCAGGAGAAACAAAGGGAGGCAGGGAAGTCAGTAAGGGAAGCCAAAGCTCAGACAGAAGAACACATTGCAAAATCAGTGGTTAAAGGGGACAAAACCTTTTACAGGTACATAAGTGAAAAAAGAAGGACAAAGGGAGGGATAGTTAGACTGAAGGGGAGGATGGGAGCAGCGTGAGTAGACAACAGTAAAGCTGACATATTGAACAGGTATTTTTGCCTGTCTTTACTAAGGAAGAGGGGGTAATGGGTCTGAAGGAGTACAAGGGTGAGAATGGTGCAGAAATGACACAAGTCCCTTTACACGAGAAAGGGTCCTGAAGGAACTGGAAGTAATAAGAGTTGACAAAGCAATGGGGCCAGATGGGTGCACCCCAGGGTCCTTAAAGAACTAAGAGGTGGTGGCTGAACCTCTGGCTATCCTGTTCAGCCAATCACTGGAAACAGGGAGGTACCCAAAGACTGGAGGACAGCAGATGTAGTCCCCTTATACAAAAGTGGGAACAAAGAGGAAGCAGGGAACTACAGACCAGTCAGCCTCACCTCGGTAGTGGGAAAGATCATGGAAGCACTACTGAAGGAGAGATTGGTGGAACATCTGGTTGTCAATGGACTACAGGACCCAAGGCAGCATGGTTTCACCAGGGGGAGGTCATGTCAGACCAACCTCATTGAATTTTTTGACTGGGTGACTAGGGAGGTGGATCAGGGGAGGGCAGTGGACATGGCCTATCTGGACTTCAGCAGGGCCTTTGACACTGTGCCACATAGAAGACTATTACACAAACTGGGGAATATGGTGTGGGCAGGACAGTAGTGTGGTGGGTAGGTAACTGGCTGGGTGGCAGGACACAGAGGGTGGTGGTAAATGGCTGTCACCCACAGAGGGAAGAGTGACCAGTGGGGTACCACAGGGATCAGTGCTGGGACCGTCCTATTCAACATCTTCATCAGTGACATTGCACATGATATAGAAGGCAGAATTTCACTGTTCGCTGATGACACAAAGCTCTGTAACAGAGTAGACACACCAGAGGGTGTAGACAGAATGAGAAGGACCTGCAGAAACTTGAAGAATGGTCAAGGGTTTGGCAGTTGAAATTCAATGCAAAGAAGTGCAAGATAATGCATATGGAGCACAAAACCCTGGCACAATATATCAGTTGGGGGGGTGAGGATATAACATGCACCAGGCAGGAAAGGGATCTTGGGGTTGTCATCCTGATGACCTCAAGGGAAACAGTGCGACAAGGCATCAGGTAAAGCAAATAGGATGCTGGGATGTATAGGCAGGGGCATCACCAGCAGGAAAAGGAGGTCATAATTCAGCTATACAAGACACTAGTGAGGCCCCACCTGGAGTACAGTGTACAGTTCTGGAGACCATACCTAAAGGACATAGACAGGGTAGAGAAGGTTCAGAGGAGGGCAACAAAGATGGTGCATGGGTTGCATCACAAATCCTATGAAGACAGGTTGAAGGAACTGAACATGTACTCCCTGGAGGAGAGGAGGGAGAGGGGATATGATAGAGACATACAAGTATCTCACAGGGAGGAACAGGGTGCAGGAAAACACTATTTTTAAGCGAAAAAGATGTTTCAGGACTAGAGGGCATGGGATGAAGTTGGAGGAGGACGATTCAGAGGAAACATGAGAAAGAATTTCTTCACTGAACGGTGGTGGACAAGTGGAACACCCTGCCAGAGGAAGTGGTGGGGGCTGAAACAATCACAGGATTTAAGAATGCATGGGATAGACATAAAGGAATTCTAGAGGTCAGGGAGGGAAATAGACTTCTAGGAAAACAAACTGAACTTACAAGCTCAAATGGGCAGACTAGGTGGGCCATAGGCCCTTATCTGCCGACACTGTCTATGTATCTATGTATCTATGTTGTAGGTCTGAGCCAAGATTCAGAGATGACCAGGAAGTCAGGTAGAGTATGTGCCACCCAAGCCTGTATTAAGGAGAACTTTTTTAAGAGGCTGCAAGCATTGAAATGTAGGAAGCTTAGGCCATTTATGGAGGATAGATCAGCAGGGGAAAAGAAACTTTCAATGGGGCCAGGATTTATTTCAATAGTACCAATGCAGATCAGAAGGAAGAAGATTAATTTGAGGAGGGCACCAAGGGACAGGGATAGTGAGTGGTCAGAGCGTTTCCTCTTCTTCCTGGGTGCCAGCTGTGTGATGGGAGAAGGTCCTGTTATATAGGTGTGAATTTTATCATAACATAATAATCTGATGGACAGGCATAGTGGGTTAATATAAAGCCAGGATACATGTAAGGTGCTAGGGAGTGTTGAATTGTTAGAGAGGCTTTATGTGGGATACCCCAGGGTTGCAGTGTAAAAGTGGTTGAAATGAATAAGGAATAGGTGGTTGTCCATTGTGGATGGCAGGGGTGGGCAGATGTATTCACTAACTTATTCATCATGACAGGGTATATCATAATTATCATAAGGGATTGGGGAGAAGAGAGGCTCAGGAGCAAAAGGAAGCAAAGTAGCATTGTGGAGGTTAGGTATGGGTTAAGAGAGGAAGGTAAATAGATGTGGGCGTGGATTAGAGAAATGGCGGGAGAAAGTGTATAAAAAGAATCAACCGAGAGGGGGAAGGGGGCGGGCAAAAATTTTGCGGCTTTGCCCGTACCTTTCTGCCTTCTTCACCCGGCCTCCTGGAACCCCGGTCGGCTAGGCGGACAATCACATACTATATTTTTATTTTACATATATCATACAACAATCATAACCAGCTGGCCAAGCATCACACTGGCTACCTACTACAGTATCCCAGGAACTATGAGCATTGCTGCTGCCTGCCCACTAATGCATTAGTTCTCAAACCTTGTCATTGTGAGCCTCCCTCAAGCCATGGAAAAGATTTTGAGCCTCCCCCATATATTGAAATAATCTTGGGCCTCCGCATAGAAATACTTTGCACAGTACATCAGGAATAAAGTAAAACTGCTTTGAGTAGTTGGCTCTCATTTTATTCAGCTTATTGTAACTCCCCTTGTAACCCCACTCCACTGGCCAGCCTGCCTACTCTGCTATTTTGACTCGCGAACCATTGTTACCCTTTGTTGCAATTCCTTCATGGGTCAGACTGTGCTCTCTGTTTCCCCTCTCAGGAATAATGTTCCTGTTCACCTCTGCCTCTTCCCCTTCTTCCCCTGCTGTTAAGCAACTTCTCCTGCTCTTGCTCCTAATACCTGTCTGCTTAAACCTTGAATTTGGGCTTTTCTGCCACCTGTTAATTGGTCAATTGTTACCTCTCCTTTGTCCATTGTTAATATTTGTTTGCACTATTGTCCAGTTTGTATTGCTTGACTATTTTGCATTTGCCTTTCTAATTGTATTCACTCCCTACGCTTCCCCATGGACACCTGAAATGAACCTCGGCCCAGTGTGCTTTCCTGGTCACCAGTTTGTAAATAAATACATACATTTGCCTACTGTTATCCTCTTTCAGTTTGCCTCAACACTTCACACAAAATATCTAAAACTCAAAACTTAAACATAGTACTTTTTCAGACTTGCTTGAGCCTCCCCAGGGAAGCTGGCCTCACCATTTAAGAAACCCTGCACTAATGTATTCCAGGAACCATGAGAATTGCTGCTGCCTGCCTACTAACGTATCCCAGGAATAATGAGCATTGCTGCTGCCTGCCTACTAATGTATCCCAGCAGAACCATGAGCATTGCTATAGCCTGCTTACTAATGTATTTCAGGAACTATGAGAATCGCTGCTGCCTGCCTACTAATGTATTCCAGGAACCATAAGAATTGCTGCTGCCTGCCTACTAACATGTCCCAGGAACCAAGAACATTGTTGCTGACCATTTCCTAATTTATCCCAGGAACCATAGACATTGCCACTGCCTGTCTACTAATGTATCCCAGGAACCATGAGCATAGCTGCAGCTTGCCTACTATTGTATCCCAGGAACCATAAGCATTGCTGCTGCCTGCCTACTAACATGTCTCAAGAACAATGAGAATTACTGCTGCCTCCTACTAATGTATCCCATGAACTTAGAGCATTAATGCTTCCAGCCTGCGTACTAATGCATCCCAGGAACCATGAGTACTGCTGCTGTCAGTCTCCTAATGTATCCCAGGAATCATGAGAATTGTTGCAGCCTGCCTACTTACATACTTAAAAATTGTATCTCTGAATGTCTGCAACCTTCTCTCCAAACTGCCACAATTTCAGGCCTGGGTGGCTCAGATTGATCCTGACGTCATCTCCCTAACAGAAACATGGCTATCACCAAAGATCCCAGACACAGCAATTGCCCTTCCTGGATATAACCTGTTCCGGCAGGACCATACCTCAAAGGGGGTGTCTGGTTTACCTCAAGAGTGACATCAAATGGCAAATACTACCATTAGCTTCCACACCAATGAAGCACAGGTTCTAACACTAAAAGTTAATATTGGCCAACAAAACAAAGTGCTACTATTAACCACCGTATACCTGCCTCCTGGGACACTACTCACTAGCTTCCCACAGCTCATAAGCCACCTCGAACAGAACAAACTAAACTGGGAACATATAATCCTAGGGGACTTCAACATTAATTGGCAAGCACAGGATGCAGCGACAGCTAGACACCAAATAGCCGGACTGTACCTGACCCAACTGGTCACACAGCCCACAAGACAAAACTACCGTACAGGAACCAGCACCCTCATCGACTGACTACTCTCTTCCTGTCCTGAACATATCGTAGAGGTAACAGCCCTACCTGACACCATTAGTGACCACTCCCCTGTACTACTTACCTGGACAAACAAGTTCACCAAGAGTAAGCCTAAGACCACCAGGAACAGATCACTAAGGCCTGGCCAACTAGACTCCTTCAGACACTACCTAAAAGGGATTGACTGGTCCCTACTGGACAGAGTCAAGGACGGAAACCAAGCACTGGATTACTTCTGCAGTAATTTTACTAAAGCCTGTGACATCTTTGCTCCTTATAAAACAAAGAAAGCCAGAGGAATCCCCAACCCCTGGCTGTCCAGCCCTCTAATTGAACGCATGTGACTCAGAGATCACCTGTGGCATAGGGCCAAAGCCACCAGGAATCGAGCTGACTCCCAATTGTATAAGGCAGCTAGAAATACCTGCACAAAACTCATATGCCTGGTGAAAGCAGCTTACTACAATGACCTCCTAGAAAAGACCTGGGGTAGAGGGAGGGATTTCTGGGACTCTGTAAAATCTCTCATGGGTACAGCCTCAAGGGCCCCACCGGACCTTATAGTTACCACCTCTGGTACACTGCAAGACCCAAAGGAAATTGCTGATGCTTTTAATGTTGCATTCACGGACCTCAGCAATGTGTTGCCCCCTGAATACCCGAATCACACCCTTGCAGGCCAGCAGCACAACCTCAACACTGCATCACCACAGGATAATGTTACCCCACCATTCTACTTCAGGCAAATCTCCACAGGTGAGACCATCAGATATATCAAACGGGTCCTTGGTAAGACCAGGATGGGAAGTGACACGATCGATATGAAGATGGTAGCACTCACATTAAATGAACTTGTGGCACCACTCACCAAGGTATTCAATGCCTCTCTAAGATCTGGCATCTTCCCTGACAGATGGAAAGAGGCTCTAGTCACACCTGTTTTTAAATCAGGAGACAGAGCTAATTTAGCAAACTTCCAGCCCATCTCGATTTTACCCCCCCTCCAAAGCACTAGAAAGGGTGGTCTCAGAACAACTAACTGAGTACCTAGAAAAGCATAGCCTTCTCTGCTTGCAACAACACGGATTTCAACAAAACCACTCCACTGTCACCGCGCTAGTAGAGTATACCACTCAGCTTTATGGGGCCCTGGATAAAGGGATGGTGGTGGGGTCTATCTTCATAGACCTCACCAAGGCCTTTGACACAGTCAATCACCAACTGCTACTGAAACGTCTCCTCTCTACAGGATTGTCAATGGAATCTGTGGCCTGGTTCCATAGCTACCTAGCCCATAGATCTCAATGGGTCAGGATTGGTAATATAATCTCTGAGCCCAGGGAAGCAAACCTTGGGGTCCCGCAAGGTTCTATCCTCGGTCCTCTCTTATTCAGCCTCTTCATAAATGGCATGTCTTCTACCTGTCCTACACACTCTGTACTCTATGCAGACAATGCCGTTATCTCTGTCCCAGGGAAAGACCTGGGATCAATTAGCTCTGGACTTCAGCACAATTTTCGTGCATTGAAATCCTGGTTCACCCAAAATAAACTGCTACTCAACTACAAAAAGATAAAGAGCATGCTCTTCAGCACCCCACAGAGCAAGATTCGATGGTCCTCACTGCATATACTTAGTAGCGAAGGAGAAGTACTAGACCAAGTCAATACATTCAAGTACTTAGGGATTCACCTTGATGACACCCTCACCTTCACTGCCCATGCTGAGCAACTGGTAAAGTCCACCAACATGAAGCTTGGCATCCTGTACAGACACAGCACCTCAATGACACTGGCTGCCCTGAAACTTGTTACGTGCAATTCAGTTCTCTCATCTGTGGATTATGGTCATGTCATATATGGGACAGGCACAGCGCTTAAAAGGGTCAAAACCATCTTCAACAAGGCCTGCTGCCTGATCCTGGGAGTACAGAAAATGACTCACTTTTGTGACCTATACAAGGAAACTGGCTGGCTCCCATTCCACCACAGACTCCAATACCAGGCCTGCCTCCTTGCGAAAAAGTCCCTGATGGGGTCCATGCCTATGGCTACTTCTGCCCTCTTTGAGCCTGCACAATCATCTAAATGCACAAGGAGTGCCTCCAGGACTGTTCTAACTGTTCCTTTCAAACAAACCACCCTTGGACAAAGATCCCTCTCCTACTGTGGGCCTAAATGGTTCAATGATCTACCTGCAGACCTTGCCAACTCCCCCAGACTTGGCTACTTCAAAAATGGGCTTCGATCTCTTCTTGCCAGCAAATCTGACTGCCAGTGTTTCTGTTAACCCATGGCTTCTGAAGGTGGTTCTCACACCCGTCAAACACTACCCTCTCTCACTCCCACCCTCCTGTTCCACAACTGCCCACTTCTCCCTCCCACCACCTACTCCTACCTCCCCTTGACAAAGCCTCACCTTGGCTGCTAAAACATGCATTTCTGCAGACTGGGAGCACCCCGTCTGAACTGTAACATGATTGTTAAACACTGTATTGCACTTAATTAGTGCTGCATTAATATGTTTCTCTGGAAGTGTGGTTCTGTTTCTCCTTACTTCTTGTACCCTGCTTAATGTCATAACTGCACATTAATACCACTTGTTAGTTGATGTCTTTCTGTTCTGCAATGTTTCATCACCTGTAAGCATCTTGTATTCCTTGTTGACTTGGAGCCTTTGTAAACAAGCCACAGGCTCAAAGGTATTAATCCGAATTTGAAATAAATAAATAAATAAATAAAAAATAAATATTGGAACAGGCAAATTAGGCAGCACTCAGAAGAGGAAAAACCTTTTTACAAACTCAGCATTAACAAGCATTTGTCAATGCCAAATATTTTCTTGCTGGCATTGGCATTGGTAATGCAGGAGTTAGATGCATAATAGGAATGGCAGTGAAGTACTGAACCGATGTCAACCCAACCCCCACCCTGCAGAGAGTGACAGGTGTTGGGGTGTGCCTTTGGGTCATTGGCCATAATGCTCATGCCATTTCACCTCACCCTACACTGCAGACACTGACAAGTGTCACAGTGTGCCTTGGGGTCCTCGGGCCTTACGCTCGCCCCATTCCATAAGGAAATATGCTGAGATGGGTGCAGTATAGGAGAATGGATTGACCTTTGGGGCAGAAGACTCCAAGGCATAGCTCAATGCCTGTCACAGGCTGCAGGGTGGGGGTGGAGTGGAATGGCCTGAGCATTACAGCTGATGAGCCCAAGACACACCCCTGACGCCTGTCAGTCTCTAAAGGGTGGGGTGTTACGGTTGGAAACCCTAATGCCCCGGGCATTTGTTGGTATCTTCTCTCCAAATTTTCAACATGGGCTTTTTTGTGACCCCACCTCATGAACAGTGACACCATCAGTTCATTAGCCGAAAGGTAATTTTGCACAGCGACTGCGACATTTGGCGTCACAGGTGCAAAAACATGTTTCAGGCAGGATGTGAAAAATAACAACTGTACTGTTCATGAGAAGGTGTACAAAAATGGCAATGTTGAAAATCTGGGGTGAAAATATGAAACACTGAAGTCACGAGCATGCATAGAAACTGTGCAACGCACGCCCGTAATGCAATTATTTTTGGGATTTTTTAGCCACATTTTCAACATAGGCATTTTGGGATCTCCCTCATAAATAGTGGCACTGTGATTTTGTTAATATGTCCCAAAAGTTGATTTCCCACATCGACTGTGCCATTGTGTGCCACAGGTGCAAAAACACATTTTGGGCAGGATATGAAAAATGGCAGCTGTACAGTTCATGAGGAGGTGTGAAAAAATGGCAATGTTGAAAATCTGGAGTGAAAATACTACAAATTGTCAAAGTTACGAGTGTGCATGGAAATTGCGCAACACACGCTTGTGACGCAGTCAGTTTTTGGAACTCTTTCACCAAACTTGCAACATGGGCTTTTTGGGACCCCACCTCATGAACAGTGGCACTATCATTTTGTTAATCGGTCCCAAAAAGTGATTCCATGTAGTGACCGCGAAATCACCTTTCGGGACTGAGTAATGAAATAACAGTGCATGTGTTCATGAGGTGGGGTCCCAAGAACCCCATGTTGAAAATCTGGTACCAAAATTTCCAAAAGTGGCTGAGATATCCACCTAAGTTGAAACCCCCATTGCCTGCTATTATAAAGCTTATCGCATTTTGTTCAGTTTCCTGTCGGCTTTTAAAGAGTTCATACATGTTCCTGCTCCACAAAGATTGCAGCACTGGCCCTCAGGAAATAAATATGGGGTAAGGGGGGTGTGGAGAGGTGGAGTTCGTAGAGGTGGGTGCAGGCTGGGGAGGGTGCAGCCGGGACAGCGAGGGACCTTTTCTTTTAAGGTAAAAAAAAAGGAAAACTGACTTTGTGGGAAGTTTTTCTTTATTTACAGGTAAAAAAATGATTTTGGGCACACTGAGGTGGACTCCCAGTGTGCCACGAGTTGAAGGAGACATGATGCCAATGGGGACTGGGCACTCCAGTCAGCAAAGAAAGTGTGTGGGGGGACATGATGCCAATGGGGATTGGGCACAACCATTGGCAAACAAACCGAACGGGGGGGACATGCCAACAGGGGGATTGGGCATCCCCAGTGTCAGCTTTGTGGGGATTGTGTGGCGGGCAGGAGGATCCGCTATATTTACTAGAATGTTTCACCAGGAAAGGCACATAACGGAGCCTTGTCATCTGACGCTCCAATGAGGAAACTGCACCTCATTGGAGTGGCAGATTTCTTTCAACTCCATGGCTCTCTTTGAAGCTGCTGTCATTGCCAGCATGCTCACTGATTGGTGGCTGAGGGACACACCCACTAAAGCAACCCCTGCATTGGTAACAACACTGACACACCTCTGAAAGTGCCACTACTGCATGATGTTGCTTGTGCATGCACAAGCCAATATAATAAATGACAAAGTCCAGCATCCAGAGAATCGAAGTGATACAGAACCCATGGCACTAACCTCAGCGCTTTGAGTCTTCTTGTCACTCTTCGTCAGACCCCTTGACAAAGAGTCATGAGAAGACTCAAAGCACTAGGGTTATTGCCATGGATTCTGCATGACTTCAATTCACTGGATACTGGACTTTGTCATTTTTTAAATGTTAAGTTTGTGAAAAGTTTTTTCCTCTTCTGAGTGTTGCGTAATTTGCCTGTTTCTGTCTGCTTCTAGAGGCAAGCAGCCGCTCAGCAATTTGGGGCACAGCTCCTCCTGTTTTGTTCTGTCTGATAACATATCCCAGCAGCCATGAGCTTTACTGCTACCTACCTACTAATTTATCCCAAGAACCATGGCCATTGTTGCTGCTTACCTACTAATGTATTTCAGGAACCATGAGCATTGTTGCCGAGTGCCTACTAACGTATCCCAGGAACCATGAGCATTGCTGCTGCCTGCCTACTAAGGTACTTCAGGAACAATGAGCATTACTGCTGCCTCCCTACTAATGTATCCAAGGAATCATGAGCATTGCTACTGCTGGCCCACTAACACGTCCCAGCCCGATCATGAGCACATTACTACTATGATCAAAAACCCACACTGCCTTGCTTTCTTTCCGTATTCAAAACAAGATCCACCTTACTGTTGACTAACATATCAAAGGAACCATGAGAACATTATGCCAGTCCTCAGAAACCTACACTGGCTCACAGTCTCGGTTCATATTCAATATATTATGGCCCTGTTTTCAGAATTCTTCACGGTCTTGCCCCAACTGTAACTCTCTAATCTAATCTCATTCTACCCTCTAGCTCACTCTTTTTTCCACTCCTGCCTCTTATCTTTCTCCATTTCTGATCTCATTTGACTCCTTTGGGCTCATTCCTTCAATTCCTCTGTTTCTCATGTCTGAAATAAACCAATTCAATGAAGCTTTTTAAATCTCACTCAGCATTCTTTTTCTCTGTGACTTATCTTTTCTCCCCACAAATATCTATGTTTTGGCACGCAATAATAGTTCTTTTCTTTTAGTTTATCTGAACATCAATATTTATTGTAATTTAATGAATATATGGTCTTGGGACCCGATGTTCTAAAGCATCCATTTGTGCTATGCAGCATAGTGTTGTGTGCAAAATAGCGAGCAACCATCAGGGTTCTATATTTATACAGATTGCATGCCCTACCCATCATGTGCTGCATACTTGAACATAAGGCTGTGTTTGTGCTGCTCAAAGTATATATGCATCTTCCTGCAACAGTCTACTTGCAATGGGCACCCATGAGCAAAGGGGGATAGAGCATCTCAAATAGGATAGCACCTTTACTCCATGACACTGTGTTCAGTGACTGGCATTATAATGAATGCATATGGCATGCTTGATGCAAAGGGACCATTTGTGTGTCATTCTGCTGCCATTAGCAGCTCAGTTAAACATATCAAATTAGATTAAACGCAGTGCTAGTGCCACTGTTACTGTCACACTTGAAGGTCAGTACCAACACTTAACATAGCATTTGGAAATTCCACACCTGTTGTATATCTGCAAATCTGGTATATTTATGCTCTGGGGTTTAACGCTTGAACCACAGAAACTATGCAGTGCATGAATCATTTCTCACCTAAAATGTTTGCAGTTAAACCAAATATCACATAGGCAACTGTTGAAGAGTATATAATGTCATGGAACGTTTAGTGTGGAGGAGACATTTTCCAATTGGTCACTCAACAGTCCCTCTCTAGCAAGGCAAAGGACACTGCTGTAAACAACAAATTGTTACAAAGGAGCGCACTTCTTTAAACTTCAGAGACAGGCTCATATTATAAATGCTTGGCATTCTGATCTGCTCACATTTGGGCTTATTAAGGGTTTCACTATGCACCAGATTCGACTTGAATCCAGCCCCAAAAGTTTTGAATTGGCTTGGACATGGGACATAATAAAAGCTGAAGTGTTTTGTCACACAACTGACACAACTGTATCACTCACACTTGCCCAAGACACTGGCATTTGCATGGCTCCCAAAGCTAAAGAGACTCCCGTGTTTTGCAAGAAAATGGAGCAGTCTACAGGGAAATCACAACTTCAGATATGAACACCTTACACAGGACAACACATCCCATAGGAAAAAATGTAATTTACTGGGAAACACAGGGAAAATCCCGTGGGAGTTACAGAGGAAGCATCAAATGGATCTGGAGCACTGCATTTGCAGTGCAATGGGGGTTGGGCGTCAACACACAGACGTTATTCTGCTCTTAAAAGCAGTTTTAGTTAGTGAAGTAGTGTGCAGGGAAAACTGTTCAATGAGACATTTCTATTATGTGAGGGGGGAGGGGGAATGAGGATGCACCCACTGCCAGATGACAATGGAGAGTCAATGATGTCAGTTGAGAAGGAAGCCATTCTCACTCCGGGCCGGCCCAAGGGAAGGCACTAGTCCTCCCCCCCCAGCCTGAGTGAAAGTACATCCACACTCCCAGCCAGCCGAAGGGAAGGTACATCCACTCTTCCACCACATCCAGGGAAAGGTGTACCTCACTACCATCTAGTCCAAAGGAAGGTAAAGCCACTCTCCCACCCAGCCTGAGAGAAGGTGTAGCTGCTCTCCCACCCCCCAGCCCAATGGATGATGCAGTCACACTCCCGGAAGGTCTGTGGAAGGAGCAGTTGCTCTCCAACCCAGCCCAAGGGAAGGTGCAGCCCCTTTCCAACCTGGCCAAATGGAAGGTTGCAGCCCTCTCCCATCTGACCCGAAGGAAGGTGCAGCTAATCTCCCACCCAGCCTGAAGGGAGGTGCAGCTCTCTCTCGTGTACCCAGCCTGAGGGAAGGTGTAGCTGCTACTGCCTTAACTGAGAGAAGGTACAACCACTCTCCCAGAAGGCCTCAGGGAAGGTGCAGCCGCACTCCCCCCCAACCCGTGCTCCTGACCAACCCAAGGGAAGGTGCAGCCCATCTCCCACTGATCCGATGGAAGGAGCAGCCACTCTCCCACCTGACCCAAAGGAAGGTACAGCTACTCTCCCAGAAAGTCTGAGAGAAGGTGCAGCTGCTCTCCTGCCTGACCTGATCGAAGGTACTACTGGTGTCCCAGAAGGACTGAAGGAAGGTGCAGCTGCTCTCCTGCCGGACCCAAAGAAAAGTACTATCACTCTCCCAGAAGGCCTGAGGGAAAGTACAGCTGTTCTCCCACCCATCCTGAGGAAATGTACAGCTGCTTTCCCACCCAACTCAAGGGAAGGAGGAGCCGCTCTCCAGCCCAGACTGAGGGAAAGTGCAGTTGCCCTCCCACCTGACCCAAAGGAAGGCACAGAAGCTCTTCCAGAAGGCCCAAGAGAAGATGCAGCCACTCTCCCACCTGACCTGAGGGAAGGCGCTGCCATTGTTCCAGAAGGAGTAAAGGAAGGTGCAGCTGCTCTCCTGCCTGACCCAAAGAAAGGTACCCCCACTCTCCCAGAAGGCCTGAGGGAAAGTGCAGCCACTCTCTTACCCAATCTGAGAAAATGTACAGCCACTCTCCCACCGAACTTAAGAGAAGGTGCAGCCACTCTCCTGCCCAGACTGAGGGAAGGTGCAGTCGCTCTCCCACCCAACCTAAGGGAAGGTACAGCTGCTCTCCCACCTGACCTAAGGGAAGGTGCGGCTGCTCTCGCACCAAGCCTGAGGACAGGTTCAGCTGCTCTCCTGGAAGGCCTAAGGTAGGACCAAGTTGCACACCTGCCCAACCCAAGAGAAGGTGCAGCCACGCTCCCAACTGCCCAGCCCAAGGGAAGGTATTGCTGCTCTCCTGACTGGCCTGAGGGAAGGTGCAGCCACTCTCCCACCCAACCTGAGGGAAGGTGCAGACACTCTTCCATTCACTCCCCTGCTTACCTCCCTACAGCTACTGACCTGAGCAACCACCAAACCCTTCACTCTGCTCCACCCATGCTTGAAACCATTTAAGGTCTTAGCGCCCACCGCCTCCACTGGAAGACTGTTCCATGGCTCCACCGCCATTTCTGTGAAATAGAATGTCCTCATGTCCCTCTTAATCCATGTCTCCCCATGCCTGTTTCCACTCATGACCTCAGGTTCTTAACTCTGTACTCCTGCTAAAATGTCCCCTGAAGTTCACCTTATTTATTTTTTTCATATACTTGAAGGTTTCTATCATATCCACCCTCTCTCGTCTGGTCTCCATTGAGTACATGTTCAGTGCCTTGAGACGATCTTCATAAGATCTGCCCAGTTGGCCCTGAATCATCTTGGTCACCCTGTGTTGCACCATCTCCAAACTGTCTCTGTCCTTCCTTAGGTAAGGACTTGGAATCTGAACACATTTTACTCCTGTCGTTTTGCACTTGACTGCCCCTCACACTCAACTTTGCTTCCTTCACACCTGGCTTTCGCTCTTCTCTCCTGAGGGTGGATGACTTCACCTGCTTCACCTTGTTGATCTCTAAATTCAAGTTTGGAACCCTCTCCTATCTCAACTGCTTGCTCTTCTGTCCCCCTACACCTCATAGTTCTTCCACAGCTCTGACATTTGCTCTCTCTTCCCATTTGCTCTTTAACCCCGCACAGATTAGAAATGCCTGCTGGCCAGTCAGCTTCTTAGACTCTGATCCAGCCTCCCCACCCTTTCGTTTCCTCTGTTCCTTCCCTTTCTATCCTGAAGTGCTGCACCCATGTCTATACAGCCCATGTCTGCAACTCCCCCCCCCCCGACGTTTGTGCCTGCTGTTTTTTCTCAATTGTCTTGTGCCAGTTTTTTCTCTGTATTGCATCACCCAGTTATGCACATGCTATGAACTACAGCTGGGGGCCTATGGCAATTTTTGCACATGTATTATTGCGTTATTAGTTTTATCATAGTCATGTGTTGCACTCTCACACTACTTGGTTATAATGTTCACTTGCAGTCTCATATACCTTGTTACTGGACTGACAGAAAAAAAGGGCAGACTGGGTGGACCAAGGGGCCCTTATCTGCTGTCAGTTTCTATGTTTAGATTGACTGTATTGTTCTGTCCCCCCCCTCAATGTGTCTAGAAACCAGTTATTAGCTCAGTCCACTTGATACTGAAATATTTGAATAACAGCAGCACACTGAACTGTAGTCAGCTTTTGGAGTGACTGAAAGCATGGCAGGGTGATGGGCCTTTGCAGTTGGTAAAAGCTTGAAGGTCCGAGGAGGGACTTTGGTACTGGGATGTTCACCACTGGGAACCCACTCCCCAATATGTTTCTAGTCATTTCCTCTCCAGCAAAAAAGACTGGAAGAATTCTGAGAGAGGGATGCTAGGGCCTGTTTAAGGGGCTTGTAAACTGGATCTATGACAGTCGGTCAACAATTTTGTTGTCGACTGACATTACAGTGACTCCATTGTATCGACTGCGTTTGCGGTTGGCATAAAGGGAGTCACATCAAACTGTTTTTTCTTTGGGGGGCTTTGCCCCCTGAACCCCCCACTAGATAAATAATCAACTTCGGGTCAGAGTTGTTTCAGGGAGTAGGTGCAATACCCCCAGAAAGCAGTGCTGGGGTACTGTGCCGACACTACAGTGACCTGGCACTATTGTCACGTCGTGGTAAAGTTGTCGAGGAAGCGTTGATATACCTTGTAAACAGAACTGACTGCAAAGGTACGTTGTCATTAAAAAAGGCCAAAAGAATGATGCTAGACAGTACTTGGGGAGGTGTGATACAGAAACCATTATAACTTTACTCAGCAAAGCTTCAGACACGCGGCAGGAAAATAAACTTAAAACAAACTTGATCAGCAGTTTTCTAACTGTGAAAGACATTCAAAATGACAGTGTGAAACCAGCATAGCTTTCTAGACAAAAGCAGACATTGGCTCACTTTGCATGTCTGCACTAGCAGCAGCAGCAAAAGATCTCCAACTCCAAGCCCTGGTAAAAACTCAGGCAGGAAGGCCTCAAGTGTCACATCAGCAGTTGTGGCTTCATCATTTTATCACCCCTAAACTTCTAGCAAGATTAGAAATTTGAAGACAGGATTTCCTGCATACAAACACTTATAGAGCTCTTCAAATTAAACATGCATGAAAAAGAGTTTAGTAAGGAGCAGGGGGTTTGTCAGAACTAATTGGGGGGCTAGCCAGGGCTAATTGTGGGGAGAGGGGCTAGTCCTCACAAATGGAAATAAATTCTATATTTGAAGTCAAACTATTGCACACTTGATTTTGACAACTTATGTTTAATATGTTTTATATAAAAAGTAGTTTTTTTATTTGTTTTAGGGAATGATTAGGGACTGTACCTCAAACACACACACACACACACACACACACACACACGCTATTGTTAGTTTTCTAACACTAGTATACTTTCCTCTGCATTAGTTCTTTTAGAAAATGGCTGCATCTGTGCATTAGAGTGTTGTAGTGTTTGTTTACCACTCCTATCAGACAATTAATCAATCAATTGATTGTTTACCGCTCCTGATAATAAAATACTTAGTGATCATGACCTGTGATGGAATTTTAAGGTTCTCAAAGTGGAAGATACAGAGTACGGAGAGGTACATGGCCCAGTTTTGCTGACGTACATAATGTAGGGACAGATTAATAAGGAGGGGGCGATATACGGAACTGGAGCTGTCCATGATGGAGAGAGTGAGTGCAGGTGTTTAAAAGCAGCAGTAAGAGAGTGTGTGTTTGGCTCTTCTGGTTGTAATGCAATCACCAGTTGCAATCTGTAACTGAAATGACTGGATTTCTGTTGAGGGAAGGAGTGTGCACACAATTACATGACCCTGTTCTTTTGTAGGAGTGGGGCTGCCCACTGATTATAATTTAATCACTAATGTAATTTCAGCCAATCAGCACGCAGAGTCACAGTATCTCTCACTCTGTGTACGGTGTGCTCTCAAGCAGGAATGTTAGGAGGGAGCACTCCACTTCAGTGCTGGGGAGAGGACAGCACAATAAAATTAATAAAATACTTTAAACTTGCTATAAATCAGTCAAGGGCCTCGCACTAAACTCGAGTGATTTATGTCAGCAATAACCAATGACAGGGTGTGCGGTTATTCTGGATTAATCAACACCCCGAGTGCATTGTGAGGCATGAGGTTGCAGACCAAGTGCCCTCACAGCACCTGGGGTGTTGATTAATCCTGATAACTGCACACCCTGGAATGGGTAATTGCACTCATAACATGGGGCATGCTCAAAACAAGGAGTAAACAACATAATGGGGTTTTCTCCCTGTTTAACAGGCAAAAAATAACCCTATCCTGCCACCTAGAAAAATAGTCCCCAACAAATAATGCCAATCTGACTGCTGTCATGTACGTACAAATGTCAGAAATAGTGTGTTGATATGATTTCTGACATTTTTTGTGCATAATATTCTTTCTTAGACAGGTGCTCTGTACTGCAAGATGCCAAACGGCACTGCCTCTCATCATGGTACAGACCGCTCGCTGCATGAGCTGCTGTCTCTCTCTGTCTCTCGTCCTGCAGCATGGTGGCCTGTTAGCAGTGTGAGGTGGTTAGGAGAGAGAGAAAGACACATAGAAACACAGAGTAATGGAGATTGCACACACACAGAGAACAGATCGCACAGCATGTTGCCCTGTTACAAGTGTGAGGTGGTCGGGAAAGACAGAGAGACACAGAAAGACACAGTAATGGAGATCACACACACACACACACACACACACAACCACACAGGTAGCATGTGAGGTTGGTGCCTGAATCACGGTGCCATCCGAAATGGGGAAAGCCCGAATGGTGAGGGGGGAGGGTGGGTGACCGGATGTGGTGGGGTGGGTGACCGTAGCGACAGGATGTCGCTGTATGTACATGCGTGCAAGGGGGAGTGAGCACAGTGAGAGTGGCCTGGGAGTGGGCAGAGGGGATGTAGGAGGCGATGCTGCGGTTGGCTGCTAAGCTGTGCCATGGCATCAGGGGTTGATCCCTGCTTGTGATGCATGGGGTTCCAGGTTCGGGTCTGGGTCCGGGCGTTAATGTGTTTTATGCACCTGGCCCAAAACTTGTAATTTTTTTGCTTTTGCTCCCCGAGCTGAGAATCTTTAAGTAGGGGATGTGGGGTGTGAAGCAAAGCATTTAAATCCCCAGTGTCATTCTTCCATGCACTGAGGATGTCAGGGTGGCCAAATTGTTTTTGCTGCACTGCCGTCGCGATAATGTGAGTCGCCGTTTGACGCCTACAATTATCACATAAAACCACACACACACACACATACACACCTGGTCCCATAGCATGTTGCCCTTTCAGCACTGCGAGGTGGTCAGGAGACAGAGAGAGAGAGACAAACACACAGTAATGGAGATTGCACACACACACACACACACACACACACACACACAAACACAGTGCAGCCTGTTTGTGTTTGTGTGTCTCTCTCTCTCTCTCTCTCACTCCAAATGGAACATCGCTCTCTCTCTCTCTTTCTGTCCAGGGTTAGATAGGGACCGGAGATCTTTGGGGGGGCAGGGGCACCTAATGGACCACAACTATGCCGCCAGTTAATGTGCTTCTGTGACTGTAGATGTGCAGCCCAATATGATGGGGAGAAACTCAGTGGTGAGAGGTGCTCAGGAGAGAAAAACACACACAGAAGCACACAGTGATGGAGATAACACACACACACACACACACACACATAGAACAGTGCAGCCAGTGTGTGTGTGTGTGTGTCCCTCTTGCTCTGAATGGAAGGCCTGTGTCTCTCTCTCTCTCTCTCTCTCTCTGTCTGTCTGTCCAGCATGGGATGGGGACTGGAGATCGTTGAGGGGGCATCTATGGACCACAACTATGCCAGCAGTCAGTGCCTGTCTGTGACTGAAGGTGTGCAGCCCAATATGATGGGGAGAAATTCAATGGTGTGAGGTGGTCAGCAGAGAGAGAGAGAGAGAGAGAGAGAGAGAGAGACACACACACAGAGAAACACACAGTAGTGGAGATCACACACATACAAAGAGAGAGCTAGAGAGAGAGAGAGAATAATCCAGCCAGTTTTTGTGTCTCTCTCTCTCTCTTGCTCTGAATGGAGTGTCTCTCTCTCTCTCTCTCTGTCCAAGGTTGGAAGGGGACTGGAATTCTTTGGAGGGGGGCACCTAATGGACCACAGCTATGCCAGCAGTCAACGTCTGTCTGTGACTGAAGGTGTGCAGCCCAATATGACAGGGACAAATTCAGTGGCAGGGACAGCCACGAACGGGAACAATGGGGACCAATGCTTTAGTAGAACACAGGTGGGGAAATGACAGCCACCAAGGGACATGGCTGTGGGACAGGACAGGAGGGCACAAATGAAGGAACAGCAACTTATCACTGTCACAGTGTGAGCTGCACTGATGGCTTGGTTCACGGAGGTCCGCGGGGTTTGTGGGAAGGCATACAGCAGCGAGGGGACAGTTATACTAATATTTTACAACAGAGGGTAAGAGAATAGCATCAATCTGATAGTGGGACTACACTACTACTGCTCTCACTCGCTTGCTAAGTGCAGTAATGGCTGCCGCTCAGACTGCATTTTGAGGAGCTTAATGAGTTCAGCAGAACTCACTCATCTCTCCTGCCAGCCTGCTCACTACTTACTGTGCGTATATGGGGAATTAATGAATGGTCTCCTGATGGCTGGCTTTCAATGAACTACTGCTATTCTCTTACCTCATGTTATAAAATAAGTAAACAGGACTTCCGAGGGATGTCTCTATAGTATAAGAGGCTCCTCTGCTGAGGTTTCAGAAGACAATACCACTCAGCTTTGCTTCACTGTCTTCTCACCCAATCCTCATACTCAGAGTCTCTTGTTCTATATTGTAAATCATGACATAATTCATAGCCAATCAGGAGTGTTTATTTCTAAACTTTTCAGGTACTTCAGTAACCGTGAAAAAACACACACTGTTTTGTTCCTGAGTTAAAGTTTTATACAAACAAATACTTTAAAAGCTGCAGACATACTTAACTCTAAAGGTTGACAGTTGTGTGGTCTGACAGAAGACAGTCGACTCAAAAAATAGAGTTACTGTTTTATTTTTTTTTTAAATTGTGGTTGTCATGAAACAGCACTGAGATCCCATGTGGGAGCAAGAGGTACCCTGCTGGCAGCAGCAGGCTATAGCTAGCGTACCCTATTTAATTTCAGAGGAGTTCTTAGCCACAAACATTTCTTCATTTTTTTTTTTTCGTTCCAGTAGATGGAAAAGGGAAACTGTACCGAGAATAACTGAAAAGTTATATAGATCTCTTGCTAAAAGAAAATGTTCACATCCTGATCATTGTAGAAGCAAAACCCTAACTGGACATTGACTCAGTGGGATGGTGCACTGTTTTACCAAAGCGACCAGACTTACTATCCAAGAAAAACAATGACTGCTGCTGGAGCAATGCCGTACTAACAATTACTGGAACAGCACTGCTGCCCTTTTCCTTTGTCCAAGGACTGGTTCCACAAAACCGTGATCAGGAGAGCTCTTTAGTGCTGGAGAATTGCAGTCACATACGGTTATGTTTTCCCACTGCAGTGAGTTCAAATAACTTCAGCTTTTGGGCACTAAAGTTGCACAGAACTGACAACAATATTAGTTTTTTGAAAATGCCCCATCAGCCTCACCATGTTAGCCCCATTGCCCCAATGCCCTGGCCAGTATTTGATGGGTTAAAACCACTGGTGGGATGTTACTGAAAAGAAAATCTAAAGACTCCAAGAACATGTGTTTCCCAAATTTGATCTTAATGATGTTCTGCTCTGTTTCCAAGTCCAATAAGTCCATGATGAGTTGTAAGCTGGAAGATTGTAGAATGCCTTCAAGATTTTCTAATTTGCATTAAATCGCAGTATGATTATGTCTTTTTTTTCTGGACTGTTCAGTATTTGTTTCAGCTTTCATTTCAACCCCTTTCCCTTTCTCTTATTGCCTGTCAACACGGATTTCCAGCTGCTCAGTCTGGGCCTCTGTATTTTCAGTTCACAAGGCAATGGAGTCATGCAGTTGCCTAACATCCTTTATTTATTACTTAACTGAGTGATTGATTTTTTTTTTTTTTTTTTTGTAATTTGGCAACTGAGTAATGCCCACTAGCCACAAATGTCTATTTTCAGGGGCGACCCACAGGTACTTGCACCAGCATAATGTTTATGTTTAATTTTTCCCATATTTGAAATGTCTCATTGAGGAGTAAATCCAGAGTTTTTGATGTCACTGTAGGGGGAATATCTGTAGCTGCTGCAGTCATACCTGCAGGTGCCTCCAGAGTCTGATGCATGACAGGAATTAAAAACATATCCATGGGTACAATTCTTGCTGTTGTTGGACTGACTACAGATAATGAGGAGCTTATAGCTTTCCTTTTCATGGCTTAGTCCTCCTTAGATCTTTCCCCCCTTTAAATTTGAAAGTTATATCAGTGTTACTTTTCTGAACCAGATCCGGAGCTGGTAAGCATTGTTCTTTCATGGTGATTTGCATGAATTTCCTAATTTTTTGGTTCCTATATATCTCACTGAATATACAGTAAAGCCTCAGACTCAGTGCAAAGCATTATGGATATGCAGTACCCAGGATATGCATACACAGTCTCCATGATATGGATACACAGTCCCCAGGATATGGATACGCAGTCCCCAGTATACGGATACACAGTCCCCAGGAGATGGATACACAGTCCCCGGGATATGGATATGTAGTCCCCAGGATATGGATATGTAGTCCCCAGGATATGGATATGCAGTCCCCAGGATATGGATATGTAGTCCCCAGGATATGGATACGCAGTCCCCAGGACATGGATATGCAGTCCCCAGGATTTTTTTTTCCAATTGTTTAACCAGGCGAACCACACTAAGCTGAAAACTTGTTTACAGGTGCAACCTGGGAGCACAGGGAAGTTAAGTGGCTTGCTCAGGGTCATACAGTATGCAAGTGAGGGCTGTGGGATTCAAACGCAGATCTCCAGATTTGCAGTTAAGAGCCTTTAACCACTGCACTTTACTGCCTCCCAAATACAGTTTGGAAATGCCAGAGATTGAACCCGGGGCCTCATACATGCGAAAAATGCACTCTACCACTGAGCTACATCCCCAACCTTCTATATGTAGTCCCCAGGATATTTATACGCAGTCCCCAGTATGTGGATATGCAGTCCCCAGGATATGGATACACAGTCCCCAGGATATGGATACACAGTCCCCAGGATATGGATACGCAGTCCTCAGGATATGGATATGCAGTCCCCAGGATGTGTATACACAGTCCCTGGGATATGGATATGCAGTCCCCAGGATATGGATATGTAGTCCCCAGGATATGGATATGCAGTCCCCAGGATATGGATATGCAGTCCCCAGGATATAGATACACAGTCCCCAGTATATGGATACACAGTCCCCAGGATATGGATACGTAGTCCCCAGGATATGGATATGTAGTCCCCGGGATATGGATGCACAGTCCCCAGGATATGGATATGCAATCCCCAGGATATGGATATGTAGTCCCCAGGATATGGATATGCAGTCCCCAGGATTTTTTTTTCCAATTGTTTAACCAGGCAAACCACACTAAGCTGAAAACTTGTTTACAGGTGCAACCTGGGAGCACAGGGAAGTTAAGTGGCTTGCTCAGGGTCATACAGTATGCAAGTGAGGGCTGTGGGATTCAAACACAGGTCTCCAAATTTGCAGTTAAGAGCCTTTAACCACTGCACTTTACTGCCTCCCAAATACAGTTTGGAAATGCCAGAGATTGAACCCGGGGCCTCATACATTCGAAGCATGCACTCTACCACTGAGCTACATCCCCAACCTTCTATATGTAGTCCCCTGGATATGGATATGCAGTCTCTAGTATATGGATACGCAGTCCCCAGTATATGGATACACAGTCCTCAGGATATGGATATGCGGTCCCCAGGATATGTATACACAGTCCCCGGGATATGGATACGCAGTCCCCAGTATATGATATGCATTCCCCACAATATGGATACACAGTCCCCAAGATATGGATTTGCAGTCCCCAGAATATAGATATGCAGTCCCCTGGATATGGATACACAGTCCCTGGGATATGGATACACAGTCCCCAGGATATGTATATGCAGTCCCCGGGATATGGATACACAGTCCCCAGTATAATGGATATACAGTCCCCAGGATATGGATATGCTGTCCCCAGAATATGAATACATAGTCCTCAGGATATGGATATGCAGTCCCCAGGATATGGATATGCAGTCTCCAGGATATGGATGTGCAGTCCCCAGGATATGGATACGCAGTCCCCAGGATATGGATACACAGTCCCCAGGATATGGATACCCAGTCCCCAGGATATGGATATGCAGTCTCCAGGATATGGATGTGCAGTCCCCAGGATATGGATGTGCAGTCCCCAGGATATGGATACGCAGTCCCCAGGATATGGATACACAGTCCCCAGGATATGGATACACAGTCTCCAGGATATGGATGTGCAGTCCCCAGGATATGGATACGCAGTCCCCAGGATATGGATTTACAGTCCCAAGGATATGGATATGCAGTCCCCAGGATATTGATACACAGTCCCAAGGATATGGATATGCAGTCCCCAGGATATGGATTTGTAGTCCCCAGGATATGGATACACAGTTCCCAGGATATGGATATGCAATCCCCAGGATATGGATACACAGTCCCCAGGATATGGATATGCAGTCTCCAGGATATGGATGTGCAGTCCCCAGGATATGGATACGCAGTCCCCAGGATATGGATTTGCAGTCCCCAGGATATGGCTACACAGTCCCAAGGATATGGATATGCAGTCCCCAGGATATTGATACACAGTCCCCAGGATATGGATATGCAGTCCCCAAGGATATGGATATGCAGTCTCCAGGATATGGATACGTAGTCCCCATGATATGGATATGCAATCCCCAGGATATGGATATGTAGTCCCCAGGATATGGATACACAGTCCCCAGTATATGGATATGCAGTCTCCAGGATATGGATGTGCAGTCCCCAGGATATGGATACGCAGTCTCCAGGATACGGATATGCAGTCCTCAGGATATGGATACACAGTCCCCAGGATATGGATATGCAGTCCCCAGGATATGGATACGCAGTCCCCAGGATGAAAACAAACTATTGTGACTCAGTAGTCCTTATCAGGTGGAACTCTTTTGATAAATAAGTAAATAATAGGTATGCTACTCCTTTGATGGGGAACGGCTAGAATGACAAGCCATCACCAAAACTTAAGTCTGCAATTTTTTGCAAGAGAAATTAAAGCCTGTATAGAAGGACAAAGCTTCCAAGTCACCGCACATCACATGGGGGAAATCTCCTGATTTTGACCACTTAAAACAGAGAGACCTGCATGGGGCCTTAATGTGTGTGTGTAAATGAATCTAAGATGCTAGAAGTGCATTGCTAGAGTGATTTAAAGACAGGAGGAACAATCTGTTCTTTAATTCTGATGATATTAGGGACATGGACTGATGCCATAAAAAACTGGAGGAATGTCACAAAAGTGGCCAAATCAGGAAGATTTCCTGAAAAATAAGAGAGATTTGGAAAGTATGGAAGGAGACTTTTGTTTTGGAGAAATCTTGTCAGTTCGTGACCAACATAAAATATTTAGTGGCCAGCCTGAGTAATAAATTACAGTTTAGTGTCTGAAAGTGAAAAGCCAAATTTGCAGTTTGGTCTAGGGTTAGGCACAGAGCTGTAGCCCTAGAACCTGGGCTTTAAACCCCCAGACAGCCACTTACTCACTGTGTGACCCTAAGCTTGTCACTTGACCTCCCTGTGCTTACCCGTCCTGTAATTTCACAGATCTGTTTCTGTGATTTTTGATGCTCCCTCTGTGCCTAATATCTTCAACATACTGTCCCCTCAGTCCTTTGGCATACTATTTGCATGCCAGTGCTGTATAAAAACAAACACTTTTTCTTCTTTTCCCTTTTCTAGTGGCCAGTCAAAACATTTACAGAACAGTCAAAATAGATAGTGACCAGAAAGGGCATTCGGTGGACAGCCAAAATATCTTATGGCCAGCTACCATGATTACATTTTGCTGCCATGTGAGTTCCACTCTTGCATTAAACTGAGTGGATAAGAACTGAACTGAGGGTCCAGATTTCTGGGACATTTACTGCCAATGCCTACATTCACAGTTGTCATAGACTAACTGGGTTTTCCAAAATGTGACATTTATACTGACACATGCTGGCAAAAATCACAAAACAGAGTGCTCAGTGATGACCGACTACAAATTAGTCCTAATAAATACATAACAGTATAAACAGGACATAACATAGGAGGTCAGAAATACATGTTCCAAAACAGAATAGGTGACATAATTAATGGTTCTCAACATAGGAAGGCTGAGCATTGGAGGAATTATTATAACACACATGACTAATTGGAAGGGAGGTGGGAAGATGCACTTACAGATTAGAAGGAAGCACAATGCCTCATATTCACAGAGTCATTTTTCCCAATTTGTGCCTGTGGTGAAACTCATTTGTGAACAGAGTCCAAGGTATAAAAAGTCTTCTTTAAGGTCATTAGCCACATGGCTACCAATGCAACATGTAAGTGGTCAAAGCTCTTGCAACGGTGTTGGCTGTTTCATGCAATCATACAGGGTAGCAACCACAAGCATAATGGCCAAATAACCACTTCTGTAGCCACTACTAAATTTTAAGTGGCCACCAGCCGCTTGATCTTTTCACAGCCTGCTGAGATACTAACAAACTGATAGATTACAGTTCCAGCATGCGTATGGTTCCCGACACTCAGAATGATAGCTACAGCTATCTTTAATTGTTACGTTACTAACTAAACACTGTAACCAACTTCAGCAGGCAGCTCTCAACACTTAACAGAGCAGTGCTGAGGGAGATAACAGGAGTTGGATTTCATGATATTTACTTACACCAACCAGCAGTACAAACAAATGAGCAATGCGGAGAGGGAAAGTCCCAAGCACTGAATGTTAGCTTGGCAGCTCCCAGACCCCTACATAAGGTGGCAAGCCCTGAAAACTGTGTGGCAGAGTAGCAGGCATTAAGCACATTGAAGGGACGCAAGTAACCAGTCAGGAAAAAGGGCAAGAAAAAAACGACAGCAGTAGAGTGAAACCACTCACATTGCAATCAGCAAACAGTGCAACACAATGGTTTTTTATATGAAATGTTAATCTATTTTTATTTTTTATTTATTTCAAACTTCAGAAATACACCTTTGAGGAGAAATGCTCATTTACAAAGGCTCCTCATTAGAATAACAATTTGTTTACACCATGTCAAAGACAGTATTAAAAACTGATTACAAAGGCTGCACAATATTCGATTCAGTGACGTAACAAAACAGAATGAGTAACATAAGTACTGTTCGGCAGTACAGAGTGTACAAAAGTTAACATTCAACAGGTCAAAACATACAAAGCATAACATAGGCACTAGGAGCTATAGAAAGTAGCAGCCCATATGGGCATTGTCAGAGGTTAAGTCTGTGTGCTTTTAAAGCACATTGAAATGGAGGAGAGACACATACATGAGGAGACCATGTGGTGGGTAAGGTGCGGACATCATGTGCGTGTGTAAGAGAGGACCTTAGGGGACAGAAGCACCACAATTAGATGGTGCAAGGGTTGGGATGGGTAGGGGTGCAGTGGGCAAATGACAGTGCATGAGATGGGGTTTCATTAAGATGGACACATGGCCTTGGCAGATAACGTGTCTCAATTTTGTACCAGTCCACAGCAGGGACCAACGGTAATAACCACTAGTCTTTAGAATTTAATTTATCTTACCTCCTGAGTTTATACTATTATTTTTTTATAAAATAGTATATTAGTTAAAGTTTTAGCCTTGTTATGCTGTATAGTGCCCAGAGCCTCTGGGATTGGGAGCTAAATCAAGTATACAGACACATCACTTACAGTACAAAGGGACACATTACACAGATACAAGTCACTTACATTACAAAGGGACACATTACACAGATACAAGTCACTTACATACAAATCACTTACAGTACAAAGGGACACATTACACAGATACAAGTCACTTACAGTACAAAGGGACACATTACACAGATACAAGTCACTTACAGTACAAAGGGGCACATTACACATATACAAGTCACTTACAGTACCAAGGGACACATTGCACAGATACAAGTAATATGCAGCACTACAGGACACAGTATACCGACAGCATACCGATACAAGTCACTTACAATACAAGAAAGTTCATGGCAACAGAGAGCACCTACTTGAACAGCAGGTATGGGGCGGTAGCCACTGATGTTGAGGGGTGCCCCTTTATACACTCAGGCTATTCTGAGATTTGAATGGGAAGTGGATAACTTTATTCCTGTACAAATCGGTAAACATTGGGGAAGGGGATAAGAAAGCATTTCAGTTGGGAGAATCTACCTGCTGAAGTCTTTTTGGTATTTGGGTATTATCCAGCTCATTGCCTAGCTCAACTTTAGAGATAAGGTGGTAGGCAGGTGTTACATTCACCAATGTATTGTTTTTGAATGATCAAGTTGTATCTCATCTGTAGTATACATACTCATTGCAAAAAAAAAATGTTAATGCATAACTTAGGGTTACAAAGCCATGAAAGGGCCAGCCCATCAGCACAGCAGTAGCGCTACCCCACACAACACCAGTGACTCAGGTTTGGTAGTGAGCCTAGGTTGTTGGGGACTGGCAGAGGGGAGGAGGATTGAGTGTCCCAGAGGATGCACTCTTCCCCCAGAGAGGGAAGGAGGGCAACACACTCTACAGTAACATCGCCACCTAGGTGACCCTGTGTGGAGATGCAGCAGGAGCCAAGGATGGGGAGGAGGATGTAAGCATGTTTGGTGTGCACACGTCAGGACACCAATTTCATAAAGTATTAGAGGGCTAGGACAGAAATGGAAGAAAAAGCATTGGCTGTAGCAGGATAGCACTTTCAGTTCCCAACAGACCCCACATCACCTACTGAGCCCAGGACCTGTCTGACCAGGCAAAGACATCTGGAGAAGACTTGAAGTACCCCTGATGGGTGATAGCCCTGCCACAGGGGGTAAACTGTGGAGGAACAGGTGGGTCACACATATCAGTTCCAGAGACAGTGAGTGATAGGGTTGGAGGGAGCCACAGAGCTGAAGGGGGCCAGGCAGGTGGGGGGGGCACCACAAAAGGAGTGAAATGTGGTATTAACGTTTCCAGTCCTAATGCCAACCTTTTTTCTATGCCCCACAGTTCTGCTGCTTCAAGTTACATATCTAGGGCTGTGCCCCAAGGATCTACTGCTTTAAGTTACAGGTTAGGGGACATGTCTCACAGGTTCCCCACAAATGCCTTATTTGGTACATAGTCTTATATTAAAATTAAAATATATTACGGGCTTAAAATCTGGTTCAATTTCAGTTGGCATCCATCTGTATCCCCCTACCCAGGATGAGGCTGAAAATAGGCAAATATTGTCTAGTCCTCCTTCCTGGTCAACAAAAACTAAATAAAAAAATAAAACAAAAATATACATAGGTGCCAGAATGGGGGGGGGGGGCACTATGGCTATTAGAGATGCAGCGAATTTAAATTCTGCCGGCGAAGTGAACGCGAAATGGGCATTTCACGTTGCCACTCCGCTACGTGGAGTGGGCAATGCAAAGTGCTCACTCTGCCTTGTCATTACCACTTCGCGTTAAGGCGGAATGGCAATGCGAAGTAAGGCGAAGTTGCTGTTTTTAACGGACTTCGTATTCCTCATTATGATTCTAAGTGATCCACTTGGTGTTTCAGATTTGGCAGCCCTTCCCCCACATATCACATGGTTTATAGTGCTGTAAGTCACATGCTCTTTAGCTAGGCAGGAAGAAAATGAATCATACAAGCAGACACTTTTACTTTCTCCTGTGCAGACGGACAGAGAGAGAGGAGTGTGTTTTGTGACTGCTGATACTCTGAGATCAGAACAAGGAGGAGATGTAAACTTTGATTTAGACCCGACGGCTTTTTTAAAAGCTACATTTTTCTGTCTTTTCTGTCTGTACTCATTTTTACTTAATTTGTTCTTTCTGTAAATGTTATTTTTCTTACATAGAGGGACATCAGTTGCAAATGATGTCCATGCTGGAACTGCTGCTGGATTACCATGGGATCCCACATTAGTTTTTTTTCCCCTCACACCATGTGCCCCCCCACACCTTCCTTGCTGTGTTATAAAACATATTTCTCCACCATCCCTGACCCTTGTATGTAATTATGCCCTTTTTTTGTTGTCGTCCATATGTATTCTGAGCAGTGGAAGTATACTGTGCTAAACTGCATGGGTGCAGTTTTCTTTCCAGTCTGTGTATGTACGCCGACACTGTCCAACTCCCTGACTTAAAAACACTTATTAATGAGTACAATGGTGGGGTGGTGAAGCCTGGAAAGATACTACAAAACAGGCTTACAATACATCCAAGTAACTAGTAAAAATATTAATGTTGTAATTCGTGACGTAATCGTAAATCGTGATTTGTGACTGCATTTGTGACCATGATGATAAAGAAACGCAAATGCCTACAGCTGTACTTCCCCGGGCCCCGATGAGGTGTGGCACAAAACTCCCTGACTTAAAAACACTCATTAATGAGTACAATGGTGGGGTGGTGAAGCATGGAGAGATACTACAAAACAGGCTTATAATACATCCAAGTAACTGGTAAAAAGAAATTACTGTTGTGATTCGTGACGTGATCGTAAATCGTAATTTGTTACTGCATTTGTGACCGTGATGATGAAGAATGTGATTTGTATCACAAGTGACTCCTGATGGTGGTCCTGACTTAAAAACGCATATTAATGAGTACAATGTTCGTGCTGAATTATGCACCACACCTGTCCAGTACTCTGAAGGGAAGCCAACGAAGCAACTGTGACTTAAGTTAGAGATGGAAATTGGGCCCTAAAGAGATGCAAATGTACAGGCAGATTAAGATTGCACTGTGCACTGAAGAGATGCAGATGCAAAGGCATAACACCTAACCAGTGCTCACCATCAGAAATTCAAATCTGGAAAAGAATATATTTGCCGGTTTGGGGGGGGGGCAGTGTACTGCACTGCTGCAATAAGAGTCACTATTATGAGTACCAGTAAAGATACCACAAAGAAGTACAAAAAAATTACACAGCTGCAGTGGATAGCAGGTTCATATTGCTGAAATTATGTGGCACAATAAAAGGTGTCTGATTTAATTACACATGTCACACACATGCTCACACACACACTAAGTAATGCGTAGCAAATTGAAAACTTCAGTAATATAACCACATATTTTAAACAAACTAAAATTATGCACTGCTGCACCACAACAATCAGCAAAAAAAGGCAAGAATTATTGAAAATATTACTGTGTGTACATTAACACAGTTATACAAGAAAAATATCACCAAAACAGAAAGCACTGTCTTTTTCTCCAAGTTAATCTACCTACACCACAGATACGCCCCTCCCACAAAGCACACTTCCATTGTCTCTCAATACACAGACTGAATGTTGTACATTAACATTCAAAATACACACACACAAACAGTAAACGCTTGATGATATGAGCACAGGAGGATTTCCTATAATTGATGAACTAAAGTTTCAGCAAAAAAAATGACTCAAAAAGGCTTTTTTAACAGCTTTTAGAAGGTTTGAATCACAGAGAGCTCTCAGAGCAGATTGTCTCCTACAGCTCCCTACACACACTACCCCAAACTGAGGCTGTGCAAAACAATCTAGAGCCCATGTGACCTGAAATCCCATGAATCACTGCAAAATTCACCTTTGGAGCTTAAAAACAAGGCGAAGTAAGGAGAAGTACATTGTTTTCAATGTACTTTGCCTTAAGGATTAGTGGAGTAGTGATTTGGGAAGGCGGAGTAATGCGAAGTCATTGTTTTCAATGGACTTTGCGTTACCCATTAATAACGTGAAGTACTCCACTTCACATTGCGGAGCACTCCGCAAATTCGCTTTCACTCCACATTCCACTTCATGGAGCGAATTGGGGCCACTTCACCCGTCTCTAATGGCTATGGCCCTACCACTTTCATAAGTAGCCCTATCAGTTTTTGTAATCATGTTAATTTATTACTAGGGGAGAATTTACCCTTACATTCTTTGCCCTACCACTTTTCAGATCGTTCCAGCACCAATGGTCATATACAAACAAGAAGACTTGTGGGACATGGCTCCAAAAGTTTGTTTCATGAAAGGCCCTGTGGGCCCTTCATGAAGCATGAGACCCATGAGGCACAGTGCCATACTTTTAACTTGCTTCAAGTAGAGCCCTGTGGGATATGACTCCCAACCCATAGTTTACTTAACACAGGGCTCTGTGGGCCATACGAGAAGCAACAAACTTATAAGTATATCCCAAGACCTGTAGTTTGAAGCAGAAGACCCATGGGACACAGTGCCAGACCTGTTACTTGTCCTTAGGGCATGAAGGTAGGGGACAGGGGTGGGATTAGACATTAGGGATGAAAACCCTAAAGCCACATTTCCCTTCTTTTGCAGCATTGCAATCATAACATATGCCTTAGTGTAGAGTTTTGCAATGACAGTCATTATTTTTTGAGAAAGTATAGTTACAGATATAAAAATTGCTTTGTGCAGGCCCTGCAGGCCTTGCACAAAGTAGTAACTTTCTTCACACAAGATTCTGCACACCCTGTGTGAAGCAGATGAGCCATAACTTGCTTTGCACATGGTTCAAAGAGCCAATCAGTAGCAATCAGTGTACCATGGTGATCAGACAGTATAGACACAGGAGGTATGACCATGCTGATTTATTTATTTATTTAATTTTGGTAACCGAGTAGGTTCACTGAGTCCAAGTGGTCCCTTTTTCAGAGGTGACCCAGAATTAATTACAGATAGTATAACTATTACAGAGTAAGACATTTGTGGAGGTTACAGATACAGTAGTACATAAATCAACATACTAAGATACAACACGTATTTACACTTGACAATTTTCAACATTTGTTAATACACTTAATACCTTTTATGGATATAGCTATACAGTGAATAGCTTAATTTGGATGAAAGGGCACAGCTCTTGAGATGTCAATGGTAGCAAATGCAGAGATTTAGTTTCATCAAGTGGGCCTTAAGTCCCCTTTTAAATCCTCCTAGTGAGTTATATTCCTGGAGATTAGTTGGAAGGGTATTCTAGAGGGGGAGGGATAAAGGCAGAAAAGGCCCAAGCCCCCCTGTGTGGACTTCGCTTTAGGTACCATTAATAGCTGTCTGCGTAAGTACCTTAGTGCCCTGCAGCTCTCTTTGGGGATAGCAACTCAGCAAGACTCAGGGGTGCACTGGCCTGCCTGAGCTTGTATGCCAAGCAAAGAGGATGGTATTGTAACCTCCCAAGGTGGGCCAGGATAGGGCATTTATGGGTCTGACAATGTTGTTATCTGGAAGAGGCACCTGCTGTGAATCTGCAGATTCTATGGTAATGGGATCTGAGCTTATGCATCTCAATGTGCCTAACAGAGTATAGTTTAGGGGGACCATAAAATAGGGTTGGTAGAAGGGTACCTTGCGCAATCTTGCTTCGGGAGTCCTAAGTTAGATAGGGACTGAGGTCATATAGAAATCCAAGCTTCTGGTTCAGTGGTAAGCAGGTCAATGTGAGTCTTAAAATTACAGCCCAGGTCTATGGTGACTCCTAGGTACTTTATGGCTTCAACTACTTTGATTCTCAACTCATCAGATAGATAGAGAGAGAGAGAGAGAGAATGAGCGAGTGAGCTTGTTAGCCCTATCCAGCTATCCAGGCCCAGAGTCTTTGGACCAAATAATATGGCCTTAGATTTTTGCCATTTAGGACCAGTTTATTACTATTCAGCCATCCCTCCAGTAACTGGAAGTCTTTTGACAGTAATTCATTAAGGACATCAGTATCATTATTGGACCTGTAGAGTACGGCATCATCTGCTTATAAGGTGACCTTAGCATCACCACAATGTGTTGGCATGTTATTTAGAAATAAAGAGAACAACAGGGGCCCCAGGATAGAGCCCTGGAGGACCCTGTCCTGTATTGGACATTTATCCGGAATGGCACCTAGCCATCTAACCATTTGGAACTGTCCCTGGAGATAGTTGGCGAACCATTGTACCACCAGGTTGTCAAGGCCGAGAATATATCTGTTGTGAAATTTAATAAGGCAGTGTTTGTCCCATGGTTCTTTCTGAATCCATGCTGTTGGATTGTGAATATTTTGTGTCTCTCAACATAGTCTGCCACTTTTATTTTATTTTTTATTTTAGTCTTTGGTAACAGGGTAAGGCCCACTAGGCACAAGTGCTTGTTTTCAGGGACAACCTGGGAGCACTGGGTGGTTAAGTGACTTGCTCAGAGTCACACAGTATGCAAGTGGAGGTTGTGAGAATCAAGCCCGGGTCTGGTCTTCTGGATGTACCAAGCTTGTTCACACCTCGCTCCTCTAACCTCAAGGCTATACTGCCAGCCCACTTGATTGTACACAACCCACTCCATCACTTTACTAAGGATGGACAGTAGAGATATTGGGCTGAAACTTAAGCTTCTTTTGCTCACCCTCGATGAGGTAATTCATCCATTAACAAAAATCCTAAACCTCTCTCTCAGCTGTGGAAAATTCTCGGACCTATGGAAAACAGCCACCGTGACACCCATCCATAAAAGTGGGGACAAGACGATTCACTCAAATTATCGCCCATCTCCATACTGCCTCCACCTCTAAGGCACTTGAGCGCATCGCTGGTTGATCATACTGTACCACCTTGGATAAATACAATATACCTTGTCCACAACAACACAGCTTCCAGAAAGGTCACAGCACCACCACGGCCTTCTTGAGTTTACTGGAGCTTTGCAAATCCCTTGACAATGGCCCTTCTCACGGGGCCGTTTTAGTCAACCTCTCCAAGGCCTTGATACAGTACACCATGGATTATTAATACACCAACTACTGAATGCTGGGCTATCACCTGACTCTTCTCTCTGGTTTAAAAGCTACCTAGAAAACCGGTCACAGAGAGTAAAATTATGGACGCTCTTTTTCTAACACCCTGCCTCTTTCTCTCGGTGTCCCACAGGATCCATACTGCACCCTCCTTTTAGCCTTTCTAAACTCCTTCCCTTACCACTGCTCTTACAGATCATACTATATGCTGATGATGCTGTTGTATTCTCCACTCACAAAGATCCTGCAACTCTTCAACACAACCTTCAACTTGGTTTCAGTTCTGTAGAGACTTGGTTTCTTAATCATAAACTGGTCCTCAATGACAAGAAAACCAAATCTATGCTCTTCTGCAGTTCTCATAACCCACACAAGCCACACCACTTGGCTATCTCCACCACCCAGGGAACACTCTAGATCAGGTGGGTCCTTCCAAATACTTAGGGATACAGCTGACCCTAATCTCCTATGGACTTCATGTAGATAATGTAGCTAGAGCTGCTAATACACGGCTTGGTCTCCTCTACAAACACAGACCATACATCTCACGCCAGAAGCTTTGAAGGTTGCAGTCCTGAGCTCTGGAGATCTCTCTAATAGACTAATATGGTCTCCATCATTTATGGCTCGCCACAACCACAACCCTTAGATGCCCTCAACCACTTTAAAAAGCATGTCGGCTCATCACTGGTGCTCACCGCCTCACCCACACATGTGACCTGTACACTCAGACCGGTGGCTCCAACTATCAAACTGCATAAAGTTTCTCACCTGCTCCATGGTGAAAAAATCTATCTTGGCCTTGCACCTTCTGGGGTCTCAACTCTGTTACAACACGAATTAACAATGGCACCTTAGAGATCCACTCTGAGCTACTGAAAGTCCCCACTGTCACACTTCACAGGGACAATGTTCTTTTTGCTTATCGAGCGCCACTCTGGTTCAATGGCCTCAGCCCAACCATTCCTCTGTCCCAACTATTGGTATGTTTAAAACTAGGCTCGGGACTATCTCACTACCAACAGCTCCTGTGACTGCCCAACTTAACCTTGTTCTCCACTTCCTTTCTGCTCTAGTTGTCCCCACTGGATTCTACCCTCACATCTTGGTATACCCAATGCTGCACTTTTCACCCTCTTGCCACCCTTCCCACATTCCTTCTCCTCCCCACCCTCTTCCCTCTCCCTATGACTCTGGCACTTCTTATTCTGTCGTCTATCTTCTCTGACAAATGCCGCTGGCTGCCTTGTTACAATGCTACCCTTGAACTGTATTAATCTGTACTCTGTTTGCAATGTCCACATTGTTGTAATGCCTGTCTTGATGTTCCCCATAATTTGTATTTCTCTGACGTGGAACCTTTGTAAAAGAGCCATGGCTCAAAGGTATTTGTAATCCTAGACTTGATAAATAAATAAATAAAAGGCCAACTAGTTTAAATTTCATGAGAAGCAGTTGATGATCCACAAGGTCGAATGCTTTGGTGAAGTCTATGAAGACTGCACCAATGCACAGGCCCTTATCCAGAGCCAAGAATATATCCATGGTGAAATTTAATAAGGCAGTGTTTGTCCTATGGTTCTTTCTGAATCCATGCTGTTGGATTGTGAATATTTTGTGTCTCTCAACATAGTCTGCCACTTTTATTTTATTTTTTATTTTAGTCTTTGGTAACAGGGTAAGGCCCACTAGGCACAAGTGCTTGTTTTCAGGGGCAACCTGGGAGCACTGGGTGGTTAAGTGACTTGCTCAGAGTCACACAGTATGCAAGTGGAGGTTGTGAGAATCAAACCCAGGTCTGGTCTTCTGGATGTACCAAGCTTGTTCACACCTCATTCCTCTAACCTCAATGTTATACTGCCAGCCCACTTGATTGTACACAACCCTCTCCATCACTTTACTAAGGATGGACAGTAGAGATATTGGGCTGTAGTTTTTGACCTGTTCATGTGACCCACCTTTATGAATAGGTATGACTAGGGCCACTTTCCAGAGGGAGGGAACTTTCCCTTCAAGGAGGGATAGATTGAATAACCATGAGACTGGGGTGTCTATGACGGGGCTGCAATATTTAGTAGCTTGGGTTCAGGCTTATCATACCCAGCTGTACCATGGGTTTTGATCCCTTTGAGTAATTTTTGGACTTCTTGTCTGGTGGTTAATTTGGAATGGAAGTCTGGGACGTTGGGATTTCCTTTGGTATTGTCTTGGGTTGACAACAATCAGACTGTCGCAGTGATCAGAGAGTACAGACACAGGAGGTATGATCATGCTAATCAATAATTATCAGATTATCACAGTGATCAGATAATACAGACGCAGGAGGTAGGAGGTATAATCAAGTATCAATCAGTGTGTCAGATGAACTCAGTGTTCCCTGGTTTGTGCCCCTTGTCTATCATGTTCCACAGACCCTTATTGGCATTGAGCCTTTCTAATCAGAATGTCAGTGCTGTGTGTTCTCTGGCCTTACTGGTTTCATCTCACTGTTATTATTTTGTCCTTTACTATGTCTTTCATTTCTTCAACTCACTCCCATTATCTGAAATATGTTGCTACATCCCCTGGGTTCTGGCAACCACAAACCCAAAGGTCCACATTGGCTAATTCTGTGTCAGAAACTGGAATGTTGATTGTACATGTGGTTAAACTCTACACTGCTGTTGATAAAAACTGACATCACTGTGGCAGCTCTCTGGCACTCAGACGATGAGATGGCAGCCTGAGATGGCCTGAAACCTGTTTGAGGTTTTGAGGTTTGGCAGTGGCAGTAATTGTGGTTGATGTTATGAACCAGAGAAGAATGGAAAGGGGGATGTCTGAGGTTTGGGGGGGCATCTTTGGTTTCTATGACTCTAACCTATTTCTCATGTTGGGCAAGGAAGAGGTCTGCATGACTAGCAATAAATACTTTGCTTATTGTGCAGAAAAATACAAATGTTTTGATTAGCAAGATCCTAAACTCTTCCCAGTCTGAGTGATTAGAGTGCTCACCACAGCTTTAGCTGCTGTAAATCCCACTAGTATAAAGGTTCTGGGACAACATTATGCATTCTGGAAATAGGCACCCCAACATTATCCAGCACTGAGTTTAGAAACATGTCGCAGTTGATTGGCATTGCCAGAATTCAAACCTGTGGCTCTGGGAGAGTGTTATATCATGCTATGCCTTCCTGCCACAGCCAGTGAATATCAGATATTGATAAAACTGGAATGCACCCAAAACTGGTATAGAAGGCATGGCAAAGGGCACTTAGGAATCGTACCCAGAGTGAATAGGATGGCACTACCAATGGCCAGTAAATGTACTGTTTGCAGTACTGATCACATGGGATTTGGCCCAGCAACTAGCAGTCAGAATACAAAAAGAACTCGCAATTAAGACTTTTCCTCCTAAGAAATCAGTTTATTAAATAAGTGACAGGATTGAGAGTTTTGAAATCAGTGGGTCCCCTTAGTGAATTTGGAAAAGGAATTTATAAACCCTTACTGGTGATGAGAAAGCTAATAACGATTATTGATAGACCTAAGGACACCTAACAGCTCAAGAAGGACAGGGGTAAAGAGACTCACAAAACAGCTAGAATAGTTGAATCATTAATGAGGAAATACACTTGTAAATGGATTAATCCAAGAAATTAGAATAAACGTGCTCTGTTTGTACAGTGATAATCTATCATTTATTTATTCAGTTATTCAAAAAATGCTCATTTACAAAGGTTCCACACCATGATAATAGCACGGCAACTGATAATGCACTACACTGCTGCATGGATTTCATTTATTATTTGTTGATGAATTGTTATAGACATACAAATTCAATAAAAATACATCTACTAATATGCAATTTGGAGAAAAAGGAGCACTTATACATATTTTATACATGCTGTAACTTTCCAAAATACTGTTTTATATAATGTGCAGTTTGAGGACATGTGGTACCTCTGCCCTTATGGAGCTCACTGGGTTTATTCATAAATCTCTAGATCAGGGTCAGCTTGTAGGAGCTGCCTTTATTGATTTCTCAAAAGCATTTGACACTGTGTATCACTTACCTGCTTCTACAGCAACTGTCCAAAATAGGTCTCTCTATGAACTCTATGGCCTGGTTTGCTAGCTATTTGGACAATCGTACTTAACAAGTAAAAATATCTGATGTCCTCTCTGACATGCAGCCAGTTCATTCAGGGGTCAGACAAGGTTCCATATTGGGCCCACTCCTATTTAGTCTGTTCCTAAATAATCTCCTTAGCTTCTGCCAAGAACCAGTCTTACTTTATGCTGATGATGCTGTGATTTTCTCAAACAAGCCAGACCCTATCCTCCTGGATAGCAATCTGCAAATCAGCTTTACAAGTGTTGAAAAATGGTTTCATGAACACAAGTTGGTTCCAAACTACAAAAAAACTAAGGTGATGCTCTTTAGTAGCTCTCACAATAAACACAACCACCACCCACTGACCATTCGAAGCTACAATGGTACTGATCTCGAACAAGTACCCAACTTTAAGTACCTTGGGGTAACCATCGACAGCACTTTATCCTATGGGTGCACATCGACAACATTGCCAAAGCAGTCAATATACACATTGGTCTACTACATAGACACAAAAACTGCTTGACCCCTGAAGTGCTGAGACTGGTTAATCAGAACTCTGTCATCTCCCTCATAGACAATGGTCTGGTTGTATATGGCTTGGACACTGATACTGCCCTGGGGTGCATCACTACCGCCCTTAATAAAGTGCGTTGTCTTATCTCTGGGGCTCCACGTCTCACTCATACATGGGACCTCTAAGCCAAAACCGGATGGCTGTAACTAAGAGGGTGTATAAAATACCAAACATGTCTGATGGCTAAGAAGATAACCTTCTGCCTCCTCCCCCAAGGAGTGCAGAACCTTTTAAGCTGTTTCCGCAAACCCCACCGGACTCATGGCTCAGAACATCAACTACTCCAGGTACCATGGTGCTGCACATCACAGGGGCAAACATCCTTCACCTACAGAGCCCCACTCTGGGTCAATGCTTTCCCTTGTGATATCACTTCAGATATCAATCTTGGCCCATTCAAACACATGCTCCAACAGCACCTAATCACTGACTGCAGCTGTGACTGATTCCCCTAATCCACTCCCCTCCACCTTGATACTACCTACAAGCACTTTACCATTAATTCTGTTGTTTTGCACCTGCACGCTGCCCCCCTCCCTTCCTCCCTCCATCTTCTACCCTACCCCCCCCCACTCCTCTCAGCTCACTTGAGGATCACATAACAACTCCCTCTAGGTCCCTTTCTGCTGCACTACTCATGGTCAATGTCACATTGCATACCAGGCTCCAAGTCTGGCCAAACTCCCTCCCTCCTGAGTGAGCTTCTAGCTGAATCAAAAAATCAGGTCATTCAACACAAAACTTGATACTCTCCTCTCCAATCAAAGGAAGTGCTCCTGCTCCTAATAATTGAGGCTTGTAGCTTACCAAGTTTTCATTTCTTCTCGGCACTTATTCTCACCTACTCTTACCTCGATCTTCTTGCTCTTATCCTCATTCCCCTTTCCCACTTATGCCCTCCCCACCCTCCTTATAAACCCATGCCCACCCTCCCTGCAGCAGCTGTCCTTAGCCCCTCAGCCCTTCACCTTCCTTCCCCACTTCCCATCTCCCTCTCTCCACCTTCCCCACCTCCTTGTTCTCCCCTTCTCTCCACCTCATTACCTCATCTCAACTAACCTCCACTCCCTCTACTCTGTCCACCCCTACTTTTCACCTTCAACCATGACACCTCCCACTCTGCCCTAAACCTCCTTCATCGCCCCAGCATCACTTTAATCCCCCCAATCAATTCCCCGACAAAGGGAACTAAATATTTCCACTTTGACCCTTATCCTTCCCATTAGACACCTGCCTTCCCCCATACCTACCAAATTCTTTCATTTATCTCCTGCTTGCTCAAATAATTAACTGTTATTGTTTGTTCCCTTCTTACTGCTGATTTGTACTATGTACTATGTATAATATGCCTGCTTTGCTCATGTCAAATATGTGCTCTTTTATGTGGAACAATTGTAGATGAGATTCTTATTGCTGTTTTAAGACACTTTACCCTGTTTATTGTACCGGTTCTGTCACGTAAAGTTTGTTTCCTCTGACACGGAACCTTTGTAAATGAACTTATAACTCAAAGATTGTAATCCTAATATTAAATAAATGAATGACTAAATAAAATAAATTTCATTTGTACTTGCATGAATAAATTCCAAACTATGCATTTATACAAACTGGCCGGGATATTCAAAGCAGTTGCACATGGCGCAACCGAGTTGTGCCGGCGCAAGTGAGGACATGCACCAAGGAGCGATATTCAGCAGGAGCCATTGCACGGCACAAATCCCAATGCACTAATCCACAACTACAATGAATGCATGTGCAAGAACAAGGGGTGTGCCCATGAATATCTGGCGCGGTCACGATAGTCAACTGTGGCACTATAGTGCAAACGAACGGCACTGGATGCTGAGCAGACTTAGCCTATAAATACAGGGCGCAAGCACACAGACAGCACTTATTCCAGGAGAGAGGGAGTGAGAGAGAGAGAGAGAGTGGCAAGAGATGGTGGAAAGACAGAGAAAGAGACAGAGCAAGGGAGACAGAGCCAGTGAGGGACAGAGTGACTGTCACAGGCAACCACAGGAGTAGAGGGACAGAGGTGGCAGTGGGGAGTGAGCCAGGGGCTGAGAGAGTGAGAGGAACAGGCAGGCATAGTGCCACGCAGTGCACCAGTGTGGCATACAGCCCACAGCAGCTGACCGCCCAGGGGGAGACAGGACATCAGGGCCATGGATAGTGCACCCTTCCTAATGGAGGCCATAATGAGGGGTGTGAGGAGGCAGCAGTAACAGTGATGTGGCCCTAGAAGGGCCCATTGGTGGTACACCCGGAACAGGTGGTACCATGCCCGCACCACCTATGAGAATTATACAGATACAGAGATTGTGGGATGGTATCACCTAAATAGGGCCATTCTGAGGCAGCTCTGTGAGCTGTGCAGTGAGGAGATGCAGGCACCCACAAGACGGAGCCATGCAATGTCTGTGGAGACAAAGGTGACAGCAGCCATGTGCCTGCTTGCCATGGGCACCTTCCAGAGGCCAACAGGGGACACCACAAACATAACCCAGTTGGCCACATCATGCCTCCTCACACAGTTCCTCAACATCCTGCTGCCACATGCTTCAGAATACATCTATTTCCCCAGTACACAGGCAAAGCATACAGCAACCATGCAGGACTTCCACAGGGTAGCACGCATGCCTGGCATGCTTGGAGCCATCGACTGCACCCACATGGGCATCCACACACCACCTGGCCCTGAGGGTGTGGCCTATGTGAACAGGAAGGGGTTCCCAAATGTGAACTGCCAGGTGGTGTGCGATGCCAAGTGGAGCATCACCAATGTCTGTGCCACACACACTGGGAGCGTACATGATGCATTCATCTGGCACAGCTCTGCGCTGTGCCACAGGTTCAAGCATGGGGACATCCCCATGGGCCACCTAGTGGGTGAGTATGGGATAGGCAAGGGGTGCTGGGCAGAGCAGGCCATGGGATCGGGAGGGCAGGGTGGGTGTGCTGGCGAGGGTGCCAGGGACAGTCAAGGGGCACAGCAACAGAGGACACAGGGCTAACCATATCATTATTCACGCAGGAGACAGACCCTATCCACTGAGGCCCTGGCTGCTCACCCCCTATCGACACCTATCATCCCCAGCAGAGGAACACTTCAATAAGGCACATGCCAGCACACGGAACATCATTGAGCATATATTTGGGATGCTGATGGCACAGTTCCATTTCCTAGACAGGTCAGGTGGTGCCCCACAGTACAGCCTCTTGAAAGCCTGTGGGCTATTCCTGGCCTGCTGCATACTGCACAACATAGCCATTGACCATGGGATGGCTGTCGAGGCCAATGATGGCGACAGTAGTGGGGATGTGAGGGCAATGGGCCGGAGGGTGGTGGAAAGCCCCCCTCCTGGGCAGAGGGATCCCCGGCTGCAGAGGATGGCACTGCAGCATCAGGACACCATTGCACAGGAGCACTATGGTGCACGCAGGTAGGTGGCACCAAATCCATGCACTGGCCACACACACAGGTACAGCACACAGGGAGGGGCATGCATGGCAATGGGCAATCACACACAGAGGTGTGGTGCAGGGGTGGAGGAGGCAGTGGCACACATCCACACATAACTAGGATCTGCAGCTTGTCCATTAGGTAGGGAAATGGGCAGACTGGGTGGGCCAAGCAGTCCTCATCTGCCATCAGAGTCTATGTTCTATGTTTCTATGCTTGTTCCCAGGAGCTGACAACATAGCTGAGCAAGCACCAGAACCAACCAATAAGAAATTTAAAGCAACCTCGCATTTTATCAGTGTGAGTACATCAGACCTTAAAACCATAGAGAGAGTCAGAGGGAAGAAATAAACACAAAGAAAAATACACAGTGGGCATTGGCAGTCTTTGCAGAGTGGGCTAGAAAAGAAAGCATAGCAATTGACTGGTTAAATGACAGTTTTGATATTCTAAATAGCCACCTGCGTAAATTCTATGCAGAAGGCCAAAGTGCATCAGGTGAGCAGTACTCAGTAACATAGAAACATAGAATCTGATGGCAGACAAAGACCACTTGGCCCACCCAGTCTGCCCATTTCCCTACCTAACGGATAAGCTCCAGATCCTAGTTAACCAACAGCCTACTTCCTCCTACCCCCAACTAGAATTGCCTTATGTCTGTCCCATGCATTCTTGAATTCCCCCACTGTTTTTTACTCTACGACCTCCTCAGAAAGGCTGTTCCATGTATCCACAACCCTCTCTGTGAAGAAATACTTCCTCACATTACCTCTGAGCCATCCCCCCTCTATCTTCAAATTGTGCCCCCTTGTTTTTGCACATCTCTTTTTCTGAAAGATGCTACCCTCTTGGACTTTGTTGATTCCTTTGAGGTATTTGAAAGTTTCTATCATGTCCCCCCTCTCCCTCCTTTCCTCGAGGCTATACATCTTTAGTTCCTTTAGTCTTTCTTCATATGTCTTCTGATGCAGACCCTGCATCATTTTGGTTGCCCTCCTCTGGACAGCCTCCACCCTGTCTATGTCTTTTCGGAGATGGGGTCTCCAGAACTGTACACAGTACTCCAGATGTGGTCTTACCGACTGCCTGTACAGAGGGCCAACAACTTCCTGTTTCCAACTGATGATGCCTCTCCCTATGCATCCCAGTATCCCCCCAGCCCTCCTTACTGCCTTCTCACATTGCTGGCCCACCTTTAGGTCATGTGATATGACTAACCCCAGGTGCCTTTCCATTTTTGTTGTTGTCAGTATCTCACCCCCCCCATTGTGTACTCTTCCCCTGGGTTTTTGTTTCCCAGGTGCATTACTTTGCACTTCTTTGCATTGAATCTAAGCTGCCATACGTTTGACCATTCCTCCAACCTTGCCAAGTCCCTTTTCATCCTTTCCACCCCACCTTGTATATCAACCCTGTTGCAGATCTTTGTGTCATCTGCAAAGAGACATACTTTCCCTTCCAGTCCCTCTGCAATGTCACTTACAAAGACATTAAAAAGGACCGGCCCCAGTACTGAACCCTGCGCTACCCCACTAGTAACCCTCCTTTCTTCACCGTGGACTCCATTACTATTACCCGCTGTGTCCTGTTGTCCAACCAGTGTTTTACCCAGGCTACCACCCTGGGACCCACTCCCAGGCTGGCTAATTTGTTTATTAATCTTTTGTTCGGGACTGTGTCAAATGCCTTGCTAAAGTTTAGGTAGGCCATGTCCATAGCCCCTCCCTGGTCTGCTGCTTTGGTCACCCAGTCAAAGAAATCAATTAGATTTGTCTGACATGACCTTCCTGCTGTGAATCCATGCTGCCTTGGGTCCTGTGCCCCACTGACCTCTAGGTACTCAACAATTCTTTCCTTCACAAGTGATTCCATCATTTTCCCTACCACTCAGTGTCTGGGTACTGCGCTCTTCATGCAGCCATCAACCACCACCTAAATTCCCGGGAAGTAGGACATCACACCAGTATGATCTCAGAGTCAGCATTTCATTCCAGCAACAATATAATGATGTCCATATTAAAGATACTTCATAAGGAGCAGAAGGATGTTTCTGCCCACCACCTGTCCATCACAGAAACAGACCTGGACAATCTAAAAGGTTCAACAGCTATGTCACCAGGTACAGGACAGGGATTGGTCCACAAGGTTTGGTTTGACCTCCAGCTCCACATGGCTAATTGAGGAAGAAAAGGATTACGAGACCTACGATCAGATTCATTTACAGTCAAGAGTGATGAACATGGGCAAAAGTATGTGACACTTTCCCATAATCCTGCCTCAAAAAAATCACAAGAATCCACTAGAGGTCAACAAAGAAAATTCACGTGGTTTTATGTTTGAGGATCGTGGCAACCCTCTTTGCCCTGTACTCTCCTTCTGCAAGTATCTGTCAAAATTGCCAGAGGATGCCCCTGCATTCTACCTTCATCCCAGGAAGCTACCTCAGACTCACCTTGACACCCAGAAGAGCTGGTACACGAAGGAACCAATGGGCAAGAATTCCTAGGAAATATGATGTCAACACTGAGTAAAGAAGCACAGCTATCCACAAGATACACCAATCACACCATAATGGGTCAGCAGTAGCCTCTTAAGCACTAAGGCTGCTGCCCAAATGCTTTCTCTTTGTTCTCTACACAATCAAGTACCTTCTGTGCTAATTTCTAAGACCAAGAATTTAGGACAATATAGGACTGGTGTTTATGTAACTGATTCTCAGATGTGATGGACCTTGTGCCAGAGTTTGGTTATTAGGGGGCAGCTCCAAAGCACATGTAATAAATCTACATGCTTTTCTAGGCATTTCCAACATGCCACATGAGGGTGAAAACCCACGGACTTGACTCTCAAGGGGGAATAGTAGTAGTAGTGTAAAATCTTATGCTGCACAGCTTTGCACTGAATCTCCCTACTACTTCTGTAAGCATTCTCCCATGAAGAGGGCCACTCTTGATCAGATATGTTGTCTTTCAGTTCCTTCTCCCACTTCTCCCTCACTGAATGAGTAAGAAGAGAGTTATACAATGAATTTAACAAAAGTTTGTAAGCAAGTCCTGCCCCTTTCCTTATTTTAGCCAGCTTATAGACGTGGTCCTAGCCTTTGTGTTCTGGAAAAATTAGGGAAGGACCTAGGAGCGAATCTTGAAGTGACTTTCTTAATTATAAATAGAGGACAAACTGGAATCTATGATGGTTAAGTTTAATTTTAGGAGTTTCAAAGAACAAAAGCCTGTCGGCCGAGTCTAACAGATCATCCAAGTTAATGATTCTCTTTGCTCCCCATCCTGGATCCTCTAATGGTCTACTGCAACAAGTAAATCCCAGATTATTCCAAATTGTCATCAAATGCCTAGTTCCTGGATGTGTAGTACAGATTGGATGTTTTTGATAGAGAGAATGGCTGAGGAAATACAAACATCATTTAGATTTAGAGAAAGAGGGGTAAATAAAAAGTTGAATAATTTGTGAAGAGCCACTCTTTGACCTTCAGTTTTTAACCACAGGGGGGAGTTTTCCCCTGTCAATTTTGTCAAAGTAAAATACTGCTTGCTTAAATTAAAAAGTCAGGTGATATTTCTCCCAGTGTGGGACGCCAAAGCCTCCTTCAGTATGAAGAGCCCTCAGTTCACTGATGGATAGTCTTGTTGTGCAGCCACCCCCATAGGAAATTTTGAATAACAGTTGGAAGCTTAATGAAAAAGCACTTTTATACCAAAAAGCATTTTTCTATCCTAATGGAAAGATTTTGGAAAAAGGTAAAAGACTTTCAGGGCTATCATCATTTTAACTGAGATCCTGCCCCAAATAGAGAGAGTCAGCATTTGCCATTTTTGGAGATCATCACTAATATATTTTTGATGGTTGAGTTAGACTTGTTTGTCTAACAACCTTGGTATTTTGATACCTAGATAAATCATATTACCTTTACACCAAGCTAGAGAGTTCAGCATATCTAATATCCTATCTGGCTTTGTATGCTGATTTAGGGCCATTATCATATGGTATAGTTCAATTTGGCCACTACATCTAAATCATCCCATTCCAAGGCAAAAATATGGGACTTCAGAGTAGCTGACTTTGATAAGATGGCCAACAGAGTTAAGCTAGCCCTGGCAAAAAGAAACACAGGTGAAGGGGTACAGACAGAGTGGGAAAGCATTAAGTATGCAATACTTGAAACAACATCCCATTGTGTTAGACAGAAAAGAAAGTGCAAAAGAAGAAGGAAACCACTTTGGTTCTCAAATACAGTAGCAGAAAATGTCAGAGCCAAAAGGCTGGCCTTCAGGAAACATAAGGGAACACAGCAGGATGAAGATAGGGCGGCATACCAAACTGCCCTAAGGGAAGCAGGGAAGGCAGTAAGGCAGGTAAAGTCCCAAACTGAGGAAACACTAGCACGAACAGTAAAAGAAGATGACAAGACTTTCTATAGATACATTAGTGAAAGGAGAAAGTCCAGAGGGGGTATTGCTAAGCTCAAATGAGAAGAAGGGGCATGTGAGGAGGAGGACCCTGTAAAAGCATTTATCCTAAATAGATACTTTTGCTCAGTATTTACTGAAGAGAAGGTAGGGTAGGGCCCACAGCTCAGCACCATGGACATGGGAGGAGGGAGATGAGCACTACTCTCTTCACAAAAGAAACGGTCCTACAAGAGCTTGCTAAGCTCAGGGAGGACAAGGCAATGGGACCTGATGACATACATCCCAGGGTACTTAAGGAGCTAAGGGTGGAACTAGCAGAGCCATTAGCAGAACTGTTTAGTGAGTTTCTGAGCACAGGAGAGGTCCCAGAAGACAGGAGAAGGGCTCATGTGATCCCACTCCACAAAAGTGGTAGCAGTGAGGAGGCAGGGAACTACAGGCCAGTCAGTCTTACCTCAGTAGTGGGCAAGATTATGGAGGCACTCCTTAAGGAAAGGGTAGTGCAACACCTGGAATCCATAGGGGCACAGGATCCAAGACAGCATGGGTTTACAAAAGGAAGATCCTGTCAAACTAATCTCATAGATTTCTTTGACTGGGAAACCAGAGTGGTGGACCAAGGTGGAGCAGTTGATGTTGCCTACCTTGACTTCAGCAAAGCTTTCGACGCTGTTCCACATAGAAGATTGATAAATAAGCTGGGTAGGCTCGGGGTGGGTCAGAAGTTGGTCAACTGGGTGGTAAACTGGTTGACAGGCAGAAAACAGAGAGTGGTGGTAAATGGTATACAGTCAGAAGAGATGCAAGTCACAAGTGGGGCACCTCAGGGATCAGTCCCGGAGCCAGTCCTTTTCAATATCTTCATTAGTGACATTGCAGATGGACTAGAGGATAAGGCTTGTCTGTTTGCAGATTACACCAAGATCTGTAACAGAGTAGATGATCCAGATGGGGTGGGCAGAATGAGAGGAGATCTGGATAAACTAGCAAAATGGACAGAAAAGTGGCAACTGGGATTTAATGCAAAGAAGTGCAAGATCATGCACATAGGGAAGAGAAACCCTGAAGCCACCTATAGGCTGGGAGGGGAGTTGCTGGCAGTCACAAAGGAAGAAAGAGACTTGGGCATCATCATCACTGATGACCCGAAATCATCCAAGCAGACCTCTAAAGCACTAGGTAAGGCTAGGGGGATGTTAGGGTGTATTAGTAGGGGTATCAGAAGTCATAAGAGGGAGGGAGGTAATAATCCCTCTTTACAAGACACTGGTTAGGCCCCATCTGGAGTACTGTGTGCAGTACTGGAGGCCACACCTTCACAAGGACATTAACCAAATTAAGGCAGTCCAGAGAAGGGCAACCAAAATGGTGCAGGGACTACATCAGAAGACAAATTAGGACAGATTAATGGAGCTTTATATGTATACCCTTGAGCAAAGGAAGGAGAGAGGTGATATGATCTAAACATTCAAACACCTTAAGGGCATTAACAAGGTGAAGGAGTCTAACGTGCTTAAATATAAGAAAAATAGCAGGACAAGAGGACACAGCATGAGATTAGAGGGAGGCCAATTAAGGGGGAATATGAGGAAATTATTTTTTACAGAAAGAGTGGTAGATGCATGGAATGGCCTACCTCAGGAAGTGATGGCTATGAATACAGTGCAGGGCTTCAAACAGGCATGGGATAGGCATAAGGGAGCAATACAGATGAGTATGAATAGATAGGCCACTGACAGAGCAAAGGCCGATAGCACATTTATAAGGCAAAAAAAGAAATGGGCAGACTGGATGGGCCTTGCGGTCCTTATCTGCTGTAAACCTGTATGTTTCTATGTTATCAGCGCTTTGATAATTGAAAGGAACTATACAAATAAAGATATTATTATCATTATCATTGTTTTTCCAATTGATTTCAAGCCCTAAAATCCGAGCCAATGCAACTAAAATTTTATCCAGTTCAGGGACAGAAGGGGTTATGTTGAAGACCATGAGCACCACATCATCTGTGTAAGCAAATACCTTTCTGATAGTTTTCCTTGTTTTTAATCACTGGACTAAAGGATTCACAGAAATTTTTCCAATAAGGGGTTCGATAGCCAGGATGAATAGGTAAGGGGAAAGGGGACAACCTTGCTTGGAGCCTCTGCCTAATAGGAATTGCTTTGAGTTATGACCATTTGTTATTACCTTTGCCCTGGGAGATTTGTATAGGGTTTTGACCCATGAAACAAAGTTTCCCACCCAATTGAATCTAGCTAAAATGTGATATAAGTATTCCCACTCTGGGGATTTGAAGGCTTTAAAGAAGTCAAGGGCAACTGCTGGCCGGCCTGGTGGCATGGAGGGTTGAAGCGCTGGATGCCACACCTTGCACCACGCTGGCGACTCGGGTTCAGGAATGGACTCGGGCAGCTGGGGGTCGGCGGGGGGAGGAAGAGATTGAGCATCCTGAGGACTGCTCTCTCTTCCCTGGGGAGGGCTAGGGCAATGACCATTCAATGAGCGACCTCTGGTGGAGACTGGGGGGTAGCCAAAAGCAGTGTTGTGGCGTATGCCAGAGGGTGGAGCCACAGCAGTGCATCACCTTGGCAGCGGGGCTCCACAAGGGTGTAAAATCATGTAAAAAAAAAACCTAACCATCAATAGGCGAAGGCGCCTCCCCTGTAGCCCACACTCCCAGATATGGACTCGGCTCCCTAGGCTGTCCCCCCTGGCCTAGTGTCTCAACACTATAAGAACGAGCACCCTGGGTGGGGGTGGCCCTTCCCTAGAGGTTAGACCCAGGGGATGCCCGGAGCCGGAGAGGAGCTAGTGGGTCAAGCCAAGCCACATGGGGAGGTAGAGACTTCAGTTCCAGGAGGTCACTGGACAGAGATTGGAGGTAGGGGTGAAAAATAGAATAAAAAAAAAAGGGGCAACTGCCATTGCTAGGGATCATAGTTTGATTTCCAAATTACATGACGAGGCCTTCTTACATTCTGCTAGTCTTTTCTCTCTCTGGAACAAATATGCCTCTTCACTTCCCAAAAATTTATGGATAATATTTTTCAGCCTATTTGCTAGTATCTTAGCCAGGATTTTATAATCGTCATTTAAAAATGAAATAAGCCTATAGCTGTCACACAGCAAAGAATCTTTATTATCTTTCAGTATAAATGAAAAATAGGCCTGACTCATTGATTCAGAGAGAGCCCCCGAGGTGAGAGTTAGTGAGGACCCTGAATAAATATCTTTGTGAGGTTGGGTTTAAGGTTTTATAAAATTCTCCTGAAAGACAATCAGGCTCTGGAGTTTTATTGAAGGGAAGCTCTCTTATTGCCTTCAAAAATTCCTCCTCTGAAATTGCATTATTAAGCAAGATTTTGTCAGATTTAGGAAGTCTAGGGATCTCTAACAGGGCAAGGAAGGCTTCTGAGTTAACACTTGGAGTCTAGGTTTTGCTTTGATAAAGTTTTATATATAAGTTTTTAAATGCATTGTAAATTTCTGCATTAGAAACTGCAGTTTTATGTTGGCCGTTCTGTATGCCCACTATAAAATTTTGCCCTATTCTCTTTTCCAATCTATAGGCAAGCAGTTTACTAGCTTTTTCACTGGCTTCCCAAAAGGCCTGCAGAGTCCTGAACAAGGCACATTCTGCCCTGGCAGGGTATATTTTATTGATGTTATATCTAAGTTAGGCAATGCTGTACAAGAGTAAAGGCCTGTATTTTGGGTTTTGTTAACAAACCAGTTACAAATTATGTAGTTCTACAGTATTTCTTTTTTGGATAGTTCCTTCAGGATGTCTGTGTTTTGACTGCAGGAAAAGAAATAATACTTCCCTTTATGAATGCTATGAACGAGTCCCGTAAAATGGACAAAGAGACTACCATTATCATTAATATTAAAGAAATCCTCAGCTTCGTTGTTTAACCGTTCTTTAAACTTAGGGCCTCATAACAGGGAAACATTCAATTTCCATTTAAAGCAGTTACTCTGTCATTTCTCAGTAGATATTGTAACAGTAATTGAAGCATGATCTGAGATTACAATGTAGCTGATTTTTGCCAGCTCCAAATTAGAGATTAGGTTACAAGATATAAAAATGTGGTCTAACCTGTTGTATGAATTATGCCTTGCAGAAAAGAAAGGGTAGTCTCTACTCTGTGGGTTAGCTATAAACCAGGAATCAACTAACTTCAGATCATTCACTAGTTTATGAAATATTTTCCTAGAATTTGTTTTCCCAGGAATTGGTAACCTTACTTCTGTTCAACAGGAGATCTAAAATCTCATTAAAGTCCCTGCCCAGGATGATATTTTGGTTCTCAATGATACTCAGTTCCAAATTAATGGCATTAAAAAAGGATGCCCATTCAGTATTAGGTGCGTAGACATTGCAGATTGCAATGCTCTTGCCATTTATGGCTCCAGGAAATACGCAAGACCTTTCTTCTGGATTTGCGAGTACGTGGATTTTACAAAGGTAATTCCCTTACAAAACAGAATTGCTGTTCCACTTTTTGGAGAGGATTAAAGGTATTGAATTCCACCTGTGCTACCCAGGATCTTGCTAATTTTCCAACTTCCATTACTGCTAGGTGGATTTCCTGTAGAGTTGTAATGTCAATCTATTGTTGTTGTTATTTAAATAACTCAAGACCTTCTTCCTCTTGATTGGGCAGCCTAAGTCCTTTGCATTCCAGGTAGTTATGCTGAGGTTGTATTTGGTCATGATTGGCCCTATGCACTAATGGGTGGGTTATACGTGCCTGAGGCATGTACACCACCTGCGTACCTACATGGCCCCTGACAGGTGCAGGGTGTGTGGTATGCATGACTGCAAACATCCATGGAACACCTGTCTGTGGCCACACCCCTCACTGTGCAGGGATGAGCAGGTGCTTTGGGCAGAGCTGCAGACCTGGGCAGGCATCCAATTGGATGCCCACACCAGGTCCCTTAGTGGATCCCTTGTGCATCTGCAGCAGATGCACAGAGTAAGGGCCAGCCATGTAAAGCAGCGACAGATGTACACCTGTCAGGCACTCACCCGAGCGTCTGCTCCAGCCCTACTCTGCAGCATGGATGTCCCTTGGCCAGTGCTGCCATGCATGGCGGATACCAAATGTGATGGCATGTACCGAGTTATGCCTGGTCTCTGCTGGTGTACCCAGCACCTCCTGTGTCTGGCATTACATGGCTTAGTGAATGCTGCATAGTGCAGGCACACCCCCAACATGTTCCTAGAATGGTGCTCCCTGAGGGGATAGGAAGAAGGGTGTGCAAGTGCCTTGCTCACCCTTGGTGAATGCCGCCAGGGGTCCATGGGACCTCCGCCATGCAGCATTCACACATAAGGTTGCCTATGAGCCTCAGTTACATGGCACGTAGGCAACTATTTTGCTAGTGCGTAGGATCCATTAATAACAGTCTAGATAAATTCACAAAAAATAGAATCCTCAAATATAAAATATCAAATATACATTAAGCGAACAAATGTGAACTGTTACTATAAGATTAGCATGCAGTGGCTTCTAACTTATTAAATACTAGCACTGAATGAGAGGAAGTATTTCTAAAGTGGAAAGAAACTAGCTTTCACCAGCTTTTAAAAATGAAATAGTTTTAGATGTTAAAAATGAAACCATATAAATATCATAAAGTTGCTGAATTAATTCACTAACAATGATTTACAATAAGAAAACGAGCAAAACTATATAACACACTAGAAGTTAGGACTGGGGTGAGAAATAGTCCAAAAGACTAGAGCTTACTAGGCACCAGAATACAGAGGGACTGATCCCAATGTGCTTGCAACCCAAAGCAAGAAAGAAAATGGGAGTTCAAGTCCAGTTGGCCAGTGCTCCCAACAGGGAAAACTGCCCTACTACTTTAATTCTGAAAGGATGCAGCTTTAAAAAATTATATTAATGCATGAATGAAATATGTGAGGCTCTTATGCAGAGATCCTCACCCACTACCCCGGAAATAATTTATTTTCAAAGGAAGAACCTTATATCGCCTGTAATTTGAGTCTTGTAGGAGCTGAGGCCATTGGGCTTATTCAGTATCCTCAAATACCTGCTTAGGGTTTACTTCATGCTTAAAGGAGAATGTAAGACATTGACAGGACCACAGGGTGCTCTAGTAGGATCCCCAGAATATAGGTCAGATGAGTCTCCCAGTCTCCCTTAAGAGCCAGCCCAATACATATTTTCTGAGGATTCTTACTTAGTTTACTTAGTTCAAATGGACAAAAGGAGGCCTGCAGGCCATCATGATTGTCTCCCACACTTTGTGGGCAATTTTACCATGAATTTGGTTCTGACTGCATTAGTTCATCTAATCCCCTTTTGATGGCATTGAAGCTATTTAGATTAACCAATTATTGTGATAATATGTTTGATTCCGTAACTGTTCTTACTGTGAATAAGTTATCTCTTTTGGTGGTGTTTGCTCATGGGACTAACATGTTTATTGTGAGATCTTACATTAGTACTCCTATTAGAATACTCCAGTCACCACTGGGCCATTAGTTCTGGAGTTTGATGTAGTTAATATAGAAACAATAGATCTCCCCTCGGTCTTCTAGCTTGTAAAGAAAGTAATCCAGTCTCGCCAAGGTTGTTCCTTGATTGATAACCTGGTGACCATTTTTGTCACATATGTCTGAACCTTTTCCAGTAAATGAATGTCTCTTTTTAAATAGGGGCTCCAATGAGGTGATCCATAGTCCAGATAAGGCTTTATATTGGACCTTTATAAAGATATCAGGCATTGCTCAGTTTTGGACCCAAAGATACACCATATCTGTTTGACCAAACCATTTGCTACCCTTGAGATTTTAGTGCAGTGATCAGGTGCTGTAAGTTTGTTATTAACAGTTACACCAAGATCATACTCATTTATAGAGGCTTGGATTTGGATATTATTTAAATAATAATGATGTTTGGGGTTTTTGCTCCCAAAGTGAATAACATGTTTTTGTTAGTTAAATGACATGCCATTTTCAATCACCCACCTTTTAATGTTGCATAGATTATTTTTAAGGGACGTGAACTTGGATTCAGTATCTACTGTACTTCCCTACCAAGCTTGATGTCATCAGCAAATTTGCTAGGACAACTACCATCCCTTACTCTCATGTCATTAATATAAATTCCAAAGAAGGTGGGACCCAGAACCCAGCCCTGTGGCACCCCACTATTGACACTTCCAGTGTTTGATAGGGTGCCATTTATTCTCACTCTCTGAGTTCAATTGGATAACCAATTTTCAACCCATCTTATCAAAATAACTGAATATCCCATAGTGAATAGTTTGTCTATTAGGTTATGATGGGGAACAGAGTCAAATGCTGTCCTGTAGTCTAAAAGTATGACATGTGAGGGAATACCACCATCCAAACTATGAGTAACTCAGTCATAAAAGGATACTAGATAAGTAGGACAGGAATATCCCTTTTTCAATCCGTGTTGAGTCAGATCACATAGTCCCGGGGCCCGTGTTTCTCATTCTAAATATGTTTTAATTATTCTTTCCATAAGTTTACAGATTAATGAAGTAAGGCTGATTGACCTATAATTCTCCACACCACCGTTATTACCTTTTTTAAATAATGGAATTACAACCACCTCATGCCAGTCTGATGGAACAATCCCTTCATCTAAAGATTTGTTAAACATAATGTATGGGGAGTGGCTGTTATGAACCATTTTCAGTAACTTTACAACCTGATAATCCCATCGATGTGATGTCAGCATGCTGTAAACCTTTCTTAAGAACATCACATTGGTGGGATTACAGTTCAGAATGCACCTGATGTCAAAATTCTGGTTTTGGAATGTTTCTCTGCTTCCCTACGATATTCATTCAAACTGTAATTTTTTTGCTGTATTAGGAATGGGTGCTAAATATCTTTTTTCCTGTGTGCTTAAAAATATGTTTTTGTGGTACTATATATCCACTCATGAAAATTGCAAGTCAAAATTATCACAAGTTACATAAAAGCAGATTCATTACATTTAAAATTAAGATGCTGTTAAATGGATTGAGAAAAAAACTTGAGATTTCAAAACATCACTTTTAAAATAGCTAGGAGTTCAAAAAAATGAATGAGCTTTCAGCAGCTGCTTCTGATTGGTCAGTCTTGGTCACATTATTCAGCAAAACTCCGTAGGAGTCTTCTCAGTGAGGAGCGTGGTCAGCCGTTCATGCAAGGAGTTTCTAGGGCAGCATGCATTGGAAGAGAGACTGTAAACTGAGAGGTGGCCTGGAATTGGGGAGAAAAAAAAATTGTTTCTTGGACTCCTTGTTCTTGGTAAGTTGCTTTTGTTCCAATTAAAACAGAAATTAACATTTTGCACATAGGCATGGTGACTACATACACTATAAATCATAATGCCTGACTACTGGTGGTCAACCACAAATGTAATCACCTCTTGTGGTTGTCATGACAACTGTAAACCCTTCGAGCTGTGCTCTCGAGGTCTACTTGGTTTTCCTGGCAACTGCTTGAGGTGATTACATTGTGGTTAACCACCAGTAGTCAGGCATTATCCTCTATATAATAGTGAGTGGTAGAGCCAGAAATGATGACATTTCTATTAGGAAATGCAGATGAATACCATCAGGACCCATACTAGTATTTTATTTTAAAGTACCAAGTGCTTGTAAAATGTCTTCTTCCAGGATAAGAAATTTGTTCTGTACAGCATCTGTACTGAATTTTTGAAAATAATGATTCTTTATTATCTTTAGAATGTGCTAATCGAAATTCAGTATTACACTTGGCCCTTTTGATCATGTGTTTTAAGTTCTGATTTGTATACTGTGTTATTTTCTTCACATGGTAACTTCTTAGCTCTTCCATATGCTTTTTCTAATTTAATTTAGTTGTTTAACCAGGTATAGCACACTAAGCTGAAAGCTTTTTTACAGGAGCGACCTGGGAGCACAAGGAGGTTAAGTGACTTGCACAGGGTCACACAGTATGCAAGTGGAAGCTATGGGATTCAAACCCAGGTCTGGTCTGCTGGATGTCACCAGATTTGCAGCTCAGAGCCTTAGACCACTGCGCTACATTGCCTCCTTTTTCTTTGATTCTTATTTGTTTTCTAATACTAGACATTAGCCAAATTGGAATTTTACCTTTCTTGTTATATTTTTTTTGATGGTACATAAGCATTTTCCAATTGTAAATTCCTTAAGTAACTCCCAGGCTTGATCTACTTTGAGGTTTTTTTAATCATCCCCCAATTTATATTTGAAAGGGTGTTTTTAATCTCCCTGTAATAAGCTTCATTATAATTTTTGATGAAAGAAGTACTTGATATTTTACAGTAAGATGCTGATATTTTAAAGGAAACAGCATTATGGTCACTGTTTCCCAGTAGATACTTGATTTCTGCATTAGTTGTATCCTGTTCAATATTTGTGAATATAAGATCCAGTGTATTCTGGCCTCTAGTGGGCTTATTCACCAGCTACTCTAAGCATTGATGAAGTAGTGCCATTGTATATTGTCTCATAATGTCATTACCACCTTTCATAGTGTCCCAATCTATGTTTGGTAGGTTAAAATCACCAAGGATGACCACATCCCCAGTATCTGATGCCTGGGGTATTTCTTTCATTAAGTTAGTGGGATATATCTAGTATGTATGAAGATAAATTGTAAAAGGCTCTGGTCCATGTCCCGTTGTCTTATTAACCAAATGAACAGAATCAGCCCTCACAAGATTGCCAATTTGTTTTACAGTGCAGCCCACATAATAACCTCCTGATTGTAGGCATTATAAGATGGGGGAGGTTTAATACCAATCCCCCCAAGAGAAACTGTTCAAATGGTAGTGGTTGAGGTATGTTGACGAAAGTACCTTACACCAAAAAAAGCTAAACATTTGTAGCATTATTAACATTATTAACCAAAGGGGGCATGGTCCCAGGGTGACACAGAGAAGTCTGCACATCACATCAGAACAGACTATATGCTTGCATAAATCTAGTCCAAGGGCATCATGTAGAAGCATGAAACAAAATGGTGCTAGAGAGGAATGTCAATGTTGTAACTATGTTAGAGCCTGAATGATGTGGACTTTTGTGCTGAACTTTCAATACTTACAATTCCACAGGCTCCAAGTGTGAGGAAGATCTTTCACTGATGCGTTACTGTTTAAGCAAGGACAAAAAAAATATATGCAAGGAGATAGGGTAGTTCAACTTGATTCTGAGACACAAATACTTCATTGAACATGCTAAACCAGAAACAGAAGTGACTTCTAACCTCTGAACTCTAGATTGCAAAGCAGAACTAGGAGTTAATCAGAGGGGAGAAAAAGCTAGGTGGTTCCTCAGCAAGTCATTTTCTCTGCAGGAGGAGGGTCCTTGGTGGTACTAGGGACTGGGGATCTACCAGGAGCTGAGTTCGAGCTGGAGGATCCTCTGTGTTCCTTGCTGTGGCTCCTGGATCTTTTTTTTGTGGTTATGGTCATAACCCTTCTGTCTGAAGTATGATGAACCATAGCCAGAAAATGTGGGTGGTGGTCTACCTTTCTGGAAAATGGAGATGCCCCTGTAGTTCGTACATATGAACATACGAACATATGAAGAAGCCAGCAGAAGAAGGCCATTTGGTCTATCAAGTCTGCTCGTATTGCAGGGTTCACAGCTTGAGCTAATGTCCCTGCCCTCCCTCCCTACTCCTCCCATCCTCCCTATCCATGACCCTTACCCTCCCCTATGCCTGTCCTAGCCTCTCTTAAAACTGCCTGCTGCCTTCAACAAGATTACCTCTTCTGGCAGTGCATTCCAAGTGTCCGCCACCCTCTCTGTGAAGAAGTGTTTCCTGACCTCCCTCATAAACCTCCCACCCTCCAGCTTCAGACTGTGCCCCCTCGTGCTATTGTTGCCACTCAGCTTAAAGAGACTCTCCTTATCAATCTTAGGTACCCCTTTCAAGTATCTGAAAGTCCCAATCATGTCCCCTCTCTCTTCTGTCTTCCAGGGAGTATATGTTCAGTGCCCTCAACCTCTCCTCATATGCCTTACCCTGCTGACCAGCTATCATCTTTGCAGCCCTCCTCTGGACCTTCTCCAGCAGGTTAATGTCCTTTTTGAGGTATAGACACCAGTACTGAACTCCATAGTCTAGATGTGGCCTTACCAGTGACCTGTACAAGGGCAGGATAACCCCCTCTCTCCTACTACTGATTCCCCTAGATATGCAACCCAGCATCTTGTTTGCCTTTGCTGCTGCTTTCTTGAACTGTGTGGAGTCCGTCAGGTCACTAGTTATCATCACTCTCAGGTCCTTCTTCTCCTCTGATGCAGATCCTCGGACTTCATCCAGGTAGCACTCTGGCCTAGGATTCTTGGCTCCAATATGCATAACTTTGTATTTCTTGGAATTAAAGCCAAGCAGCCATATCCTGAACCACCTCCCAAGCTTTTCCCGATCTTCCTGTAGGTCCTGTATCCCTTCAGCTGTGTGCACTCTCCCACAGAGTTTAGTGTCATCCATGAATAGGCACATTTTGCTCTTAATGCCATCTCCAAGGTCATTGATGAAGACATTGAACAACACCAGCCCCAGCACTGAGCCCTGCGGCACCCCACTGGTTACCTGTCTGGTGCCAGGTAACTCTCCCCCTACAACTACCCTCTGGGTTCTGTCCTTCAGCCAGTTTTCCACCCATCTGGCTATCAGAGATTGGGATGCCAGAGGTATATTTTGAGCCATGGATGCATACATGGGGAAGGGGGCAGAATTCCTGGAGGATAACAGTATGCATGAGTTCTCAGTGATAGCATACTCCTTTGGCTCGTGAGCTGATTCTCTAGCACTCAGGTGGAAGGCTAGAGGTTCAAGAGCTTGAACTACTGTTGAATTTGAATGATTAGATGGTTGTAGCTGAGAGTGAGAATGTGCCAGATGATTACCACCTTCTATTACATCCCAGGCAATATCAGTGGTGGTACAGTGTATAAGCATCCCTGAGTTCCCCTCGATCACCACAACTGTTGCTGGGGTACTTCATAAAGAAGCTGATACCCCATTTCAGTAAAGCTTGCCTGACCTCATTACATTTTCTCCATCTCTCCGCTAACTCGGGGGGAAATTATCTGGTACAGATATCCTTTCCCTCTTTCATCACAAAGCCCTCTTCTCTCTCTTGACAGGCACAGAATTTCTTCTTTCACTGAAATTTGTAAGAAATAGGCAATAATGGGGTGAGTCTTGGCACCTTTATGAGGTCTAGGGGCTTGAGAGCAATGGGCTCATTCTGTTTCCAAGGATCACTGCCATTGCTGGGGGAATAAATCCATAAAACTTGTTGAAAGAAATCAATTATTGATCTTCAGTCCACCCCTTCTGGCACTCCCAATATTCTGAGATTATTCCTCCTCCCCTGGTTTTGAAGTTCATCAAGTTTATCTAGGATATATACGAGCTTCTTTTCATAATAATCAGAGGAATCTTCTAACTGTGATACCGCCTTCTCCACCCCTAATAGACAGCTTTCATTTACCTCCATTTTTTGTCTGCTGTCAATCGCTTCTTGTTGTAAGGTATCTATGGCTTGTTTGATGCCAGTAATGTCCAGCTTAAGATCTGCTAACATGTCATTAATAGTAGCTAGGTGCAATTTGTTTCTGCTCCTAGGTGAATTATTAGAGGAAGGGAGACCTCCATTAGCTTGTAGTTTCAAACAGGCTGGCTTGGATCCCATGGGTGTCATTGCTGAGTTTGTGATGAATTCTTTTGTGAATGGAAAAATTAAAAAAGCCAAGTTGGAACAACACCAAACTTAAGATTTTGTTTACCATGTTCAAACACTGACAAATGAAGCCAAATTAACATAGTTTATTAAACAATGTGGGTATAGTATTTTTAATGGGTTTCAAAGGAGCGCTGGTCAAGCAGTCGGCAATTAGGCATCTAGCTTCTTCAGCACCATGCATGTGCTCCCATCACACTCTATCATGACGCCCCTACTGATGCTCACTGGGACCATAATTAAGGGACTGGATAAGGGATAGATCACTTCCACTATCTCTGTCAACCTGGCTATGGCCTTTGACACTGTTGCATGCCCCTTTTTAATGTACAAGCTAATGGGTGCTGGATTATCTGACCTTGCGGTCAAATGGTTCTGCTCCTACCTGGTGGACAGGAATCAGGTCAGCCTCATAGCTGCCTCCTCCTCCTCCTTCCTCTCTTTACCAACCAGATCAGGTGTTCCCAAGGGCTCTGTTCCTGAATAACCTCCCAAAGCTCTGTGGTTCTTCATGCATTCACATGTATTGTAGCTGGACAACACCATGCTCCTTGTCGGTGGTCCCTCTGCCCCAAATCTGACTGAACAACTCCAGTAGTATATAAAGTGTCCAACATTGGGAGGCAAGCAGAGAACTATCACCCAGTCAGCCACACATCGGTGGTTGGTAAGGTGACTGAGGTACTAATTAAGGAAAGACTGGTAAACTACCTGGTGGACAGTGGACTGCAGGATCACAGGCAGCATAGCTTCACAAATGGGAGTTCATGCCAGACAAACCTAATAGAGTTTTTCAATTGGGTGATGAAGGTAATCGATCAGGGAGGGGCAGTGGATGTGGCCTATCTGGACTTCAGAAAGGCCTTCGACATTGTCCCTCACAGAAGGCTGGTTAATAAGCTAGAAAGCTTAGGGGTGGGACAGAAAATAACTAGGTGGGTGGAAAACTGATTGAAAGACAGAAGCCAGAGGGTGGTGGTAAATGGGGTACATTTCAGGTAAAAGGTGGTGATGAGCGGGGTGCCCCAGGGGTCGGTGCTGGGTCCCATCCTTTTTAATATCTATATCAGTGATATAGTGAAGGAACTGGAGGGGAGGGTTGCCTGTTTGCAGATGAGACAAAAATCTGCAATAGGATGGACACCCCATAGGGGTGGAGCCATGAGGGAGGACCAGAAGATTCTGGAACACTGGTCGGAAACTTGGCAGCTGAAATTTAATACTAAAAAGTGTACCGTAATGCACATGGGGCACAAAAACCCACAAGCCACTTACACACTGGGGGGGATAATTAGGCCAACTGAGCAGGACAGGGATCTGGGAATTATAATATCAAACAACCTTAGGGTGGATACTCAATGCAGCAAGGCAGTGGGCAGGGCAAATAGAATGCTGGCATGCATAGGGAGGGGCATAACAAGCAGAAGAAGGGAGGTGCTGATGCCTCTTTACAAAACCAAGGTCAGATCTCACCTGGAATATTGGGTCCAGTTCTGGAAACCTCACCTGAGAAAGGATATAGATGGGACTGAAAGGGTTCAGGAAAGGGCAACCAAGATAGTGCATGGTATGCATTGGAAACCCTATGAGGAGAGGTGGAGGGAATTGGATCTGAATCCACTGGAGACTAGAAGGGAGAGGGGGACATAATAGAAATATTTAAGTATGTGAAGGGGATTAATAAGGTTAGGGAGCAGAGTTTATATGCTGTACAAGGCAATTGAGGACTAAAACTTGAGGTCATAGTCTGAGATTAGAAGGAGGAACATTTAGGGGCAGTGTGAGGGGTGTTACTTCATGGAGAGGGTGGTGGAGTCCTGGAACAAACTACCTGAAGAGGTGGTGAGGGCCGAAATGGTGGAGGGGTTCAAGAGGGCATGGGACAGACATAGGGGGTTGATCAGTGGAGGGAAGGGGAGGTCCCTAGGCAAAGAAAATGAGTAGGGGCAAACTAGATGGGACAGAGATCCTTTTGTGCTGACACATTTCTATGATTCTGTGATTGGCTCTGCACCAACCAGCTTACCCTACGTGCCAGAAAGATAATCTGCATGACTTTGACACCAACAGAAACAACCATTGGTCAATGCTGAATGTTTGCTTGCTTGTATTTGCTGTGTAGGTGTTTGGCATTGATAGTGTAGCGATGATAATTAACAAATGTATAACACATTATTATAGTGAAAAAATGCAGCAGCAACACCAACAATGACTACTGCAGTGTTGTACAACCTACCCACCCCGGCAACAGCTCCCCACTCCCAACATATCGGACCAGACCTCTGCTCTGGTCCAAGTCTTGAACTAACTAAACTTAACTCTGAGCTGGCTAGGGGATGGGGGTCTAAATGCTGCAGCCCCCACTGAGTCAGACAGTCTGTAAACTTTACATTCTGAGTCTGTACACTCCAGCCACCCTGACAACAGTTTGCTTCCCCTGGTGCTAAAAGACCCGACCTCTGGTCTGACTCTAACAAATTTTAAGTTAACTCTGGGGTGGAGGGGGAGTCTAAATGCTAATGGCTAGCTTACAGCAAGTACCAAATGCAGAAATAATACGGTCAGCAGCAGATGAATCTAAGTCCCATCCCCTTTAATGCATTTAATTCTTACCTGAATTGTTTCACTGCCCTCTTGTCTTGCTGCAGCTTGGCTTGGTCTCAGTGGAAAGGTTGCTGCTCTGTTGTTCACGATGCTACTGTGCTTGACAAGTACCAGTCAGACGGTGGCTTATTGCTCCCACTTCTCTACCAGTCTCCAGTGACCCGGTCATGGTTGGTGTGGAAAGATTCAGAGTAAGAGTTAGAAAGTTGCTGGACTGGATGCTGGTTTGGCCATGCCAAATGGATCTTCACTCCTCTTCCTCCCCAGTTGCTCACAGATTCAGCACAGTTCCACCACTCCACTGAGTTCCTCGGTATGGCAGCTAAGCCAATGCTGCCACCGACAGTCCCTCCATACACCACTGAACCAGCAGAGATTAAAATAGCAAAGCAATCATGTCCGCCACCAAGCTCAAGATTTTCAAGAGCCCACCATCATGCTCCCTCAGCGCTGATGACTAATCCACTTAGAAGAAAGTGGCAAAGGTAGATCTAAGAGCAGACTGCACCAATCAAAACTGCATCATGCAAACAGTGTGTGGAAACCTAGTAATCAGGGCTCAATGTAGAATGCTGGAAAGTATCTCTACCTTTGTTTGTCTTCCTGCTACTGCCTGAAAGTGTCAGTGTCTAACGTTCATTCAAATCCTGGCTTTGTTTTAGTGCTGCTGCGAGGTGTATTCAACTGTCTGACTGATGGCATACACAAAAGACAGGGGGACCCCACTATCTCTGACCAAATTCCACACCCCCATGCGCATCTGACTTCTGTGGCACTGCCCTTGCCCTATGTGTATTATTGTGCTTACTATAAGCTGTCTGGAGGCAGCATACACAAAATCAGATGGTCCCACACTGTCTTTTAATTAATTGCTGCCCCCTTCCCTATATGCGGTAATACAGTAGGATTTGCACTGCAGGGGGGCCTGCCTAGAAATCTCCAGGTATCTGGACTGGCCAGTCCAGCAATGCAAACAGACCAAGAGACAAGAGAGATGAAGAAAATGAAGCACAAGGGTGAAAGTCAAGACAGTGAGCAAGAGCAAGCACTCAGTACTGCATGGCGCAAAAGAGAGAGCAGAGTCTGAAAGTGAAAATAAGTTGCTCTGAGTCTGTAAACTACTGCTCTGCTCAGCAAAAGTGTGATTTTTGGTGCCCCACTTTTTAGAAATGTGGGTGTTGGGTCAAGGGGTCAACAATGGGACTGTCCCACAGACAAGGGGATGGGTGACGAGCCTTCATCCGCTGTTGCTTAACTTGCAGCCCAGAAGGCACTGGGCAGGTTTATGCAGATGAAAGGAGAGAGCCACTCTGTGAATGGAGCAGTTGGCTCCTTTCATCTGTGAGACATTTCTGCCCTGCAAACAGAAAACTGCATCATGGTCAGTCTGGCAAATCATTTGGGCTGCGACTGCAGCCTGAGCTGCACTGCACCCAACAGTGAGACACTACTGAAATGCAGTTCTTTGTAACAAAATGTTTGGTGCACTCACATGCACACCCAAACATAAGAAGGACTCACTCAGATTGTATAATACCTGGGCACAGGTGCAAAAAGCAAAGATTAATTTCAGAAAAATTATTATTGTTCCAAGCACAAAGTTTATTCGCTGCAATAGCACACGGTTACCCCTTACCCACACATACACTCCTATCACCCCACTGACCCCGTGCTTTCTCCTTACCCTGTGCTAAGACAGTAGCAGGACAGTCTGTCTTGTAACAACATACAGCATTGGTGTATCCTCCCCCACTGTCCATTCCTCTTCCTCCCCCTCTATTTCACTCCTTTCCTCCCCCTATCCATTCCTCTTCCTCCCCCTCTGTCCACTCCTCTTCCTTCCCGTATGTCCACTTCTCTAGTGCCCCTTTGTCCACTCCTCTTCCTCACGATCCATTTTCCTTCCTCCCTATCCACTCATCTTCCTACTCCTCTACCCATTCTTTTGCCTCCCCCTGTGTTTACTCCTCTTCTTCTCCCTCTATTCATTACTCTTCCTCCTGTACTGTTCTGGATTGTCCATTCCTCTTCCTCCCTATCCACTCCTGTTCTTCCCCCTCTGTCCACTTCTCTTCCTCTCCTTTATGCATTCCTTTTCCTCCATCCACTCCTTTTTTTCCCCTCTGTCCACTCCTTTACCTTACCCTCTATTCATTCCTCTTCCTCCCCATCTGTTTACCTCTCTTCCTCCCCCTTTGCCATCTCCACTCCCATTCTTCCCCATATCCATTCCTCTTCCTCCCCTTTGTCAACTCCTCTTCATCTCCCTCTGTCCATTCCTGTTTCTTTCCCCCTCAGTCTACTCCCCTTCCTCCTGTATCCACTCTCTTCCTTCCCATCTGTCCACTCCTCTTCATCCCTGTCTCTTCACTCCTCTGTTTCCCCTCCATCCACTCCTCTTTTTCCCCCTCTGTCCATTCCTCTTCCTCCCCATCCACTCCTCTTCCTCCCTCTCTCTCCAGTCCTCATTCCCCACCTCTGTTCACTTCATGTCCTCCACTGTCCACTCCTCTTCCTCTCCTCCTCTTCCTCCCCCACTGTCCACTCATTTGCTTCCCCCTCTATACGCTCCTCTTCCAGCCCCTCTTTCCACTCCTGGTGGCATTGTACAGAATCCAGTCTCCTGTGGCCTCCTACCTGTTCACAGGAACACTTACTAATTGGTAGTTTTATAGAGTATCTAGTCCCCTGTTGTCTGTTATTTGTTCACTGGAGCCTTTACTTTTTGGTAGTTTTATACAGAATCTAATCCTCTGTGGTCTGTTACTTGTACACTGGGGCTTTTACTGATTTGTTGTTTTATAGGCATTCTCATGCCCTGTGGTCTGTTACCTGTTCAGTGGAGCCTTTACTGATTGGTAGTTTTATACGGTATCTAGTGCCCTGTGGTCTGTTATCTGTTCACTGGAACACTTACTGATTGGTAGTTTTACAGTATATGGTATCTAGTCCCCTGTGGTCCATTAGCTGTTCACTGGAACACTTACTGATTGGTAGGGATGGGTGGCTATCCGATCCGATAAATAAATCTGGTCGGATTTCACACTTTCTGACCTGATTGGATCCGAATGGATACTGCACCATATATCGGGTCAGATATTCAGTTTTAAGTCCTGACTAGCACCTCCTTCTCCTCCCAGCAAAACTTACTTTTGTACAGTTATCCAGAGAGAGAGAGTGGAGTTGGATATTTTTAATGTATTAATTTAATACATTGTACAGAGCAGAAAATACCTCACAAAGCAAGTGGAGCCATTATAAAACTTGCATACATCCGCTAACAACACATTATCGAAAAATGACAGTGATGGGGATGGGGGGGGTGCGCAGCCATTCTATTTTGTACTGACCATCATATCATGCGAAGTTCCTGACTAAACTTCTTAGAAGTCGAGTGGCACTCACAGTTTCTGAAATAGAGATTACTCTCTTTGCATGCACAGGGCTAGCCAAACTGTCTACTGCATCTTTATGAACTTTCACCTCTATGACACCCCCCCATCAGGGTTGTGCCCCTTCCCCCAGTCACTGTCTCATCGTAAGAGCATCTACCAACCCCGGTATGTTTTTTGTTTTTTTTTTTAATCCTAGCTCTATGTTCAGGCTCATAATTGCATAAAGACACAAAGCTCCACTGGGCAGAAACAACCTTGTGTAGCAACCACCTGAGATTCAGGTTGCTATGCAACAAAAGACGTAGACATATAAGCACTTCATTTTAAACTAAACTTGTGTGAGTCCATAACGGAATTCTATTTTATCAGCTGTTTTGATAACTTAGTCTTAGTGCTGGTTTTGATGGGCCAGGTCATGATCAGACAGATATGGGGTGAGGAATGTTATAATTAAAGGGCACTCATACCTCAGCTATCCAACCCGATAAATACCTGACCCAGTTGGATAGCACCTTGTGATTATCCGGATCCGATATCCAGCAAACTTTTGCTATCCACCCGCCTCTACTGAGTGGTAGTTTTATATTTGAAAGACCACCTTCCCAGCATGTCTAGGGGATTGGTGGATGGAACAGCTCACCTGGGAGAGCATCAAACACCAAAAAACAAAGTCCAAAACATACCTGACCTCCACAGATCTGGGTGACCGCTTGGTCATTGCTGGCCACTGGCAGAGCAGACAGGTTAGAGGGGTAAAAGAGGTTACAGCATCTTCAAATACATAACAAACTGATTGTCCAAATGAATCAGTTCCATTAAAAATCCAACAGGATAATTAATTTTTAAAATGGAGTGCTCATAACAGATGGTACGTTTTCAAGCTGGGGAACAGTGTTCTTAAATTGTTCCGAGGGGGTGACCACAACCTAGGTGGGGCACTGGGTTACCCTTTTTTCAACCTAACAGGAAGCTTTCACATCTTCAAGCTCTTCCACCCCTTTCCTGGGTACGAGAACCCAAGAACTAGATACTAGCCCATTTCAACCTTCACTAGCCAAAGGGGCGATACCGGATGACTAAGGATCCCTCGTGCGCGAATTTGAAAAGTAAGTATACTACGGTAATGTCTAATTTCACCGTCATTTTGGCCACGCCCCCTTTCCGGCCCCTCTTTGACACGGACAAGCCCTGCAGTTTTGGCCACGTCCCTTTTCCTGCCCCTGTTTGACATGGACAAGCCCTGCCACGACATTTAAAAAAAAATGTATTAATTGCACTCTAGACATACAATAGTTATAGTGTAAACATAAAATTCATACTTTTCCGGCAGCACACTCTTCGACATGGACAAGCCCAGCCACGACATTTTATGCTTATTATGCGTATGCGTATGCTTTAGTTTTAAGATCGTGGCTGTAAGACTATTTGTACTTGTAATTGGGGGGCTCCACCCCCACACCCCCCGTTCTATTTCAGGTTAGTCTATGCCTTATGCTTACATGTATTTCAATTTCAGAGTTGTGTGGTTTATTAGTTTTAGGATCATGGCCGTAAGACTATTAGTACTTGCATCCCCCGTTCTATTTCAGACTTGGCTGTAAGAGTATTTGTACTTTATTTGTATTTGTGTTGTGGGCAGTTTTTTTCTAAATTTCAGATTTGTCTATGGCTGTAAGAGTATTTGTGCTATATTTCTATTTCTATTGTGGCCGGCCTTTTTTTCTAACTTTGGTGACATCACGGCAGTAGGTGGTGCTACCTGTATTTCACGAGGTGAGGCAAGCAAGCCACTGATGTAATTATGCCTGTGCACAGGAGGGATCCTTAGACCTCCGGTACCTCCGCTAAAGGCAGCTAGCACTAATTGGCTTTCAGGTGGCAATAAGGAGCCGCCTTAATTGTGAACTTTTTATACCTTCAGACATGCCCTGCAGTCTTACAGGGCACATCCCTTTCTTTTCCACACAGAAACCATTTTTTGAATTGGACACAGGGCAGGGTGTAAGAGCCTGCAGACCCACCTTTCATTTCAGTGCATTCCAAGCTCTGGAACACTTCTCTGACAGGGACTTGCCTTCCTATCATCAACTACCCTCACTATAGGGGGTGGCACACAAGGTTTCATAACACACAGAGACAAATAAATGTCACCTCAGTCTTTCAGGTTCACTGCACTCTCTGAAACAGTCACTTTTCCTCACAGGAAAACTTCTTTTCTTCTAAAACAGGTTTCTTCTCCAGGCAGGAGAGGGTGAACGCCCCCCCCCCTTTGAAGTCCTGTGTCAGTGTCTGCCACCACAAACTTAACATTTTTTTTCATGACAGACTCTGTGAGAAGGGTTCAAACTAATGAGAGCTAGCACTGCCTCCCTGGCAATTGCCTCCCACCAACTGAAAAGAACTCTCCCTCTCTTCAAAAACAGAGAGCTCTAGGTCCTCCCTTTGGGAATGCCAGGGCCTGCTACATGCCATGGTCCTCCAAAGGGCAGAGAGACTGGCCTAAATGTAGAGGTTAGACAACCTCTTAAAGAAACAGTACTATTAGTAATGCTATGGGAAGGATACATACTGTACCTAGTCCCCTGTGGTCAAACATGCAAAAGTGGTAAAAAAACACTTAAATTGTATAAATTCCCCCAACCTACTCCCTTTGTGGAAAAATTAAGTGATCAAATGGGACAGGAAGGGCTGTGACAGAAATGGGTGGGTTACACTAGGAATAAATAACCTTGAAGGTGTCTGGGATCCCTCTAAGGAATGCATTTTGTCCATCCAGGAATTAAGACAGAAATCTGGTTTAAAAGTATTTGACTTTTGTTATTACTTGTAGTTCAGGCAAGCATTAAATTCCTTAGACAGAAACAACCTTATTGTACTTCTTATTCTCCATGGGTGAAAATATTTAAATTTACAAATGGCAAAGGTAGTGTTGGAAGAATATATAAGGTTCTTACAAATTCAGAGAGTACTGGATTAGATTCCTTAAACTCCTGATAGGAAAAGGTACTTGAAATATTAGTTCCTACAGAAATCTAGCAATCTTTAGGAAAGCTGCCTGTCTATGTGGCACAGAGCTATAATCAGGAATGGTTTAATTTAAGACCTTCCACCACACATACTACATACTCCAGAAATGTTAAATAAATCTGATGTAAAGAATGATAGACTTTGCTGGAGATATGGGGATCAGGGAGCAAATCTATCCCATAAACTGTGGTAGTGTCCAGAGGTTAAACATATGTCAGATCAAGTAAGAGAGTTCTGTAGTAAAGTGGTAAAGGGGACTCTAATGTGCTCGCCAAAGACCTTTATTTTAGGAGAGTGTACAGAACAATATTTCCCTTCCAAACATCAACAGATTTGGATTCTTGCAGTAGCATTGGGTTTAAAGAGGTTACTGTAAGCAAAGTGGGGGAAGTAACAATAGTCTTTAATTCAGTGGCTGGTTATCGAATATGGGAAGAATTGGCAGTGTCCTGCAGTCTGCTACCATTCACTGAAACTTTTACTGATTGGTAGTTTTATACAGTATCTAGTGCCCTACGGTCTGTTACCTGTTCACTGGAACATTTACTGATTGGTAGTTTTATATGGTATCTAGAGCCCTGTTGTCTGCTGCCTACTCACAGGAATACTTACTGATTGGTACAGTGAAGCCTGCCAGTAGTTTTGTCTAGTCAAACATGGTCTGTTATCTGTTCAGAGGCACACTCACTGATTAGTACGATAGCATCTGGCCATATGTGGTCTGCATACCTCTCAACTGTCCCTGATTTTGCCTCAAAATGTTACTCAGTCCCTCCTAAAAATTGTGTTTCCGTGACCAAACAGTGGGGACTGTAAGCACAAAATAATGTCAAACATTAAAGTTACAGACTTGTTCTTCCTTAGAAAATGCATTTTACATTAAGCCCTTTATTCTTTCAGCTCCCTGAGGGGATACCACCAGTTTTGAAGATGTGTCTCTGATTTTGGTCCTTTGTCCCTGATTTTTTAAGCCTTGTCCCTAATTTATGAGGCAGGAGGTTGAGAGGTATGCTAGTCAGCTATCTTTAGGAAAGAGCACCTCAAGATTAACAGATCAGAATGAAGAATGGAAAAGGATTGTTAGTTCGAACTAACTACTGACTAGAGTCTGGCAGTCTTCTATTTCTCTGCATTGTGAAACAGTGACCCTGTTGAACAGGAAATTCCATTTCAGAAGCCTCACTCCTCCCCCGCACTATTCAGTCAGACCACTGACAGTGTGGGTGAATTCTAAAGTAGTTGGCGCACACTACTTTCAATTTTCTCCCTAAAGAAGCTTAGATTCCTAATCAGTCATGTACTCAGCTCCGCAGCCCCCTCCCCCATTCCTTGCTCCTGCCTTCCTCACCTGCTTTTTCATGTAAATATGGTGAACTCTGCCTTTCCTCAGTTGCATGCTCCTGGTGGGAGAAAGCAAAATCTTTTGGAAAAGCTTTCTTTGTGTTACACAAACCTTTCATGCTAGCATATGTGTTCTTGTTTGTGTTTGTTTGCTTGTTTACTTGTTTTTTATTTGCTTGCTTGCTTATTTTTTATTCAATTGCTTGTGTGTTTACTTGTGTGTGCTTGTGTGTGTGTTCGCTTGCTTGTTTATGTGTGTTTGCATGCTTGCTTGTGTGTATTTCTTTCTTATTTGTTTGCTGATTTATCTATTTGCAAACATGTTCGTTGTTTGCTTGTTTGTTAACTTGCATGTGTGTGTTTGGATTTTTCTTGCATGCTTGTGTGTGTTTTTTGCTTACTTGCATATGTGTGTATGTGCACTTCGTGTGTGTGTGTGTGTGTGTGTGTGTGTGTGTGTTTATCTGTTTTCCTACTTGCATTTGTTGATGACATGTTTCTGGGGGAAAAGCTCCTTGAGCTGCACCATCTCCTCTGCAGGGGTCAAAGGGGACTGCCACAGCAAGGATTTTGGCACAAACAACAGTTTACATAGGCCACTGCATCATCAACAATGTGTTTGTTTATTTGTCTATTTATTTCAAAGATTTTACCAGGAAATACATACTGAGCTGGTAACAGCTTGTTTCCAGATATGTCCTAAGAGAAGGAGAATGGGATGTAACAGTGCAAAGCAATAAACAGTGCAAACCAAACTAAATATTTTATACAACTGCATTACACATTACACATTACACATTACATGTTACGCTACATACTGCCATACAGATTCCCAACAAACATTACAAAGGCACTGTAAAGTGCTCATTTGACAGCAGATTGAAGGGAACTCTAAGATTAGCTCACATATACAGTAGAAACATAGAAACATAGACTTTGATGGCAGATAAGGACCGCTAGGCCCATCTAGTCTGCCCATTTCCCTACCTACAGGCTAGGTCTCAGATCCTATTTAACCAACAGCATATATCTTTCTGCCCTCCACAAGAATTGCCTTATGTCTGTCCCATGCATTCTTGAATTCTCCCACAGTTTTAGACTCCTCAACTTCCTCAGGAAGGCTGTTCCATGCATCCACTACCCTCTCTGTGAAATAATACTTCTCACATTGCCCCAGTCGCCCTCCTTCTATCTTTAAATTGTGTCCCTTGTTCTTGCAAGTCTCTTTTTCTGAAAGATGCTACACTCTTGGACTTTGTTGATTCCTTGAGGTACTTGAAAGTTTCTATCATGTCCCTCTCCTTCTTTCCTCAAGGGTATACATATTAAGCTCCTTTAGTATCTCCTCATACAGCTTCTCTTGCAGACCCTGCACCATTTTAGTTGCCCTCCTCTGGACTGCCTCTATCCTGTCTATGTTCTTGCGGAGATGGGGTTTCCAGAACTGGACACAGTATTCCAGATGGGGTCTCACCAACTGTCTGTACAGAGGGATAACAACTTCCTGTTTTCTGCTGCTGATGCCTCTTCTTATACATCCCAGTATACCCCCGGCCCTCCCTACTGCCTTCTCACATTGCTTGCTAACCTTAAGGTCATCTGATATGATTACCCCCAGGTCCCTTTCCTGTTTTGTTGTTGTTACTACCTCCCCACCCATTGTGTATTCTTCCCTGGTTCTTGTTTCCCAGATGCATTATTTTGCACTTTTTTGCATTGAATCCTGCTGGCTATCGTCTGACCATTCCTCCAACCTTGCCAGTCCCTTTTCATCCTTTTCCATACTCCTTGTGTATCAACCCTGTTGCAGATCTTTGTGTCATCTGCAAAGGCATACTTTCCTTCCAGTCCCTCTGCAATGCCACTGATGAAGACATTAAAAAGGACTGGACCCACACTGAACTCCTGCGTACCCCACTAGTAACCGCCTTTCTTCAGAGTGACTCCATTTACAATTACCTTCTGTGTCCTGTTGTCCAGCCAATGTTTTACTTTAGGCTACCACCCTGGGACCCACTCCCAGGCTGGTTAATTTGACTAATAATCTTTTGTGGACTGTGTCAAATGCCTTGCTAAAGTCTAGGTAGGCCATGTCCACAGCCCTCCCTGGTCTACTATTGGTCACCCAGTCAAAGAAATCTATTAGATTCTGCTGACATGACCTTCCGCTGTGAACCCATGCTGCCTTGGATCCTGTGCTCCACTGACCTCTAGGTACTCAACTATTCTTTTCCTTCAGAAGTGACTCCATCACTTTCCCTACCACAGAGGTCAGACTGACAGGTCTGTAGTTTCCTGCCTCTGTCTTGGTCCCACTTTTGTGAAGGGAATCACATCCACCTTCCTCCAGTCCTCGGGTACCACACCATCCTCCCATGATTTATTAAAAGAGTAGCCAGTGGTTTCACTAGTTCCTTCCTTAGTTCTTTTAGAATTCTGGGGTGAATTCCATCAGGACCCATTGCTTTGTCCACCTTCAGTTTTAGGAGTTCTTGCAGAACCCTTTCTTCTGTGAAAGGACTGGGATCGACCCCCTATCAAAGGTGCTTCTGTTAATTGGATTAGGCACTTCCCTCCTCTTTTTGTAGATACTGAGCAGAAATATTCGTTCAGTATTCCTGCTTTTCACTGTCCCCTCTGCCCACCCACTCGCTTATTCTATTCAGCCTCACTATCCCTCCCTTTGTCTTTCTACGCTCGCTGATGTACCTATAAAAGGTTTTATCCCCCTTCTTAACTGAGTTGGCTATCTTTTCCTCAGTTTGGGCCTTTGCTATTCTGACTTTCCTCCCTGCTTCTTTCTGCCTTAACTGGTACAGCTCTCTGTCCTGCTCCTTCTGTGTTTCCTTATACTTCTGGAATGCTATCTTTTTCTTCCTGACTTTCACAGCCACCTCTCTTGAGAACCATAGTGGCTTTTTCTTTCGTTTTGATTTGTTTATTTGCTTCACACAAAGGCTTGTTGCCTCTGTGATGGCAGTTTTGATAATTCCCCATTTTTGCTCCACACCTCCTTCTAGCCTGTTTGCTAGTGCTTTTCTGAGGCACTCTCCCATCTTGCCAAAGTCAGCCCTCCTAAAGTCCAGTACCCTCACTTTTGTATGGCTTGACTCTAGCTGAGTTTAACGTGAACCACACTGTTTGATGGTCACTTGTCCCCAGATGGCAACCCACTTCTAGATCTGAGATCCTCTCACTGCCCCCGTTTGAGAGTATGAGGTCTAAGATTGCTCCCTCATGAGTGGGTTCCGAAACTAGCTGTCTAATGCCTACCACCTGTAGAGTGTCAAGAATGGCCCTGCTCTTGGATGTCGCTGCAGCAAATGTGCTCCAGTTAACATCTGGCATATTCAGGTCTCCCATCAACAGTATCTCCTTTCTCTGCCATTCTAAGAATGCCTTCCATCATATCCTTGTCCATTCCTTCCCCTGACATGGGGGGTCTGTACACAACCCCTGTGCGGATTGTGGTGCCTTTCCAGTCTCAAGGTGACTCACAGTGCCTCTCTCCTCCCTGTTTACTCTTTTGTTCAGTTGCTTTTATCCCTTCCTTTACATAGAGAGCTACTCCTCCCCCTCTTCTCCCCTGCCTGTCTCTCCTGTAGGTTATGTACCCTGGTATGTTAACATCCCAGTCATGGTTCTCTGTGTACCATGTTTCTGTGACTGCTATGATATCCAGGCATCCCTCTTCCATTAAGGCCACCAGCTCAGGGAGCTTGTTGCCCAGACTGCGGGCATTGGTACTCATTACCCTCCATTTCCTGATGGCCTTACCCCCTTTTGCCCCATCCCTGTCCTTCTTGCCTTTGTCACTTTCTCCATTTACCCCTGCCCTTCTCCCTATCGACACCTCCATGTTGGTGTTTGCCACACTTACTACCATGATTGTTTGGGGGCTAGGATTTTCCTGCTCCTTTCCAGTGCCTCCCCCCTTGGCTAGTTTAAAAGCTTGCCAATGAAGCATTTAAACCTATCACCTAGGATCCTGGTTCCCCTCCCGGACAGTTGCAGCCCATCATGCCAGTATAGGCTTGCATCACTCCAGGTGGACCCCCAGTCCCCAATGAAGCCAAATCCCTGAGCTCCACACCAGTTTTTCAACCACTGATTGAATCCCATGGTACAGAACACCCTAGCCTCTCCTATGCCATAGATGGGTAGCACCTCCGAGAAGGTTACCGTGCGTGCTACTTGACTAAGGCCCCTCCCCAATTCCACAAACTCTTCCTGCACTTCTCTAATCCCTTTCTTAGCCAGGTCATTTGTCCCTAAGTGGACAATGACATCCAGCTCCCTCCCCTGTGCAGCTGCTCGGCAATCCTGGATTCGCCTCCTGACCCTCAAGCCATGGTGCCAGGCAGGCACCTTATCTCCCTTTCCCCTTCCTTGCCCAGTTCTACCTTCCTAACAATGGAGTCCCCCACCAGGAGTTGTTTCCTTCCCCTGCAGGGTCCCCTGCCAACCTCCTGTGGGTCTCCTTTGTGGAGGTTCCCAGCATCCTCCTTGGTCTCCACTGTAGGTGCCTCCATAGAGGAACCACACTTTGCCAGAATGGCATAGGAATTGTGGAGAGGTACAACTGGAGGGATGTGCCTCTGTTCCACCACCTCACCCTCCCTGAGCCCACTGTGGTCCAACTGCTCCTCTTTCTTGGCAACCTCTGAGGCAACGGCAGTGGCACTGGTGGTCCCTGGATGGAAGAGGAGGTCCCACAAATCCTGGCCAACTCAGCCTGGAGATGAGCAACCTCCTCCCTCAGCTCAGAGAGTGCCTGCAGATGGGACAACACCGCATCCTCCAGAACATCTCCCGGAAGACTGCTGCTCCACAGCCACTGCACTGCACCACTCCAATCATGTTTTCTTCTGGCCCTTAACTATTTTGCAATCCTTACTCTTTCCTCTGTTTTTTCTCTCTCTCCTTACTTTCTGCCTGTGTGCCCTTTAAGCTCCTGATTGTCCTGTTCTGAGACAAGAATATCCTATATTTCAGTAGACCGCTACTTGTTCAGAGGCAGACCTCCAGCAACTAGAGGGGCTGGAGAGCTACTCTGCCCTTCTAGGATGGTGGGTCCTTGGTGGTTCTGTGATCACTCACTTCCTGCCCCTAAACAGGAAGTTCCTGTTGTCAGTCAAATCCTGTGCTTATAAAAATAGAACTAGCTTTGGGTGGGGGTGTGGTGAGGGAAGGAGGGCAATATGGTCCCAGTAGAGAAGTTCAGTCACACAGCAGTCCTTTCTCCTGGAGTCTTCTGCCAAGCTATTAGCAGAATCTTTCTAAGGCAGTCTTTAAATGTAGCTTCCTTCTAGCTAAGCCACTCCCCCTATTTACCAGATCTTTCTACCAGTAATTTAAACCTCACAACAGTTAAGTCCTTTCAGTCACCTGAGATTTACACCTAGATGACTTATCAGTTACCCATTCAGTTCAGGTAACCCAAACACACACTTTTTTTTGTTTTGTTTTGTATGTTAGTTTTTTTACCCTAAATTAAAGGTCTAAATACAAAAGTTCTTCTACTTTAGTCCCAGCAGAGAAGTTCAGTCACACAGCAGTCCTTTCTCCTGGAGTCTTCTGCCAAGCCACAAATAATATATGTAGTAGTAGGGAACTTTATTTATGTAACACCCGCTCTGATAGTTAGTAAGGACATCGTTCAATTGTTACTGGATGTCAGGCAATATATGCAACAAACTTCATGCAGAGGGGTTTTTTCATGTTTCATGTAAGGGATATGTCAGTCTAGTCATTGTTAGGCACTTCTGTCTCTGCTTCATGAGCTGGCTAGCCTCTAGTGCCACTGTAACTGGCAGAACTGAGCATCTTCTATTATTTAGCTTCATGTTCTAGCCAGTATATTGCATATCTCACTGAACATTGGGCACCACCATTTTTGTACTTGTATCACACCACTAGCAATGGTCATTGTAATTATTCTGTATGCATCCAGAGCTAAGCAGTCTTATCAACTGTACTTTATCACTTATGTAACTTTACAACGCTGTCCCTCCCTGTTCCCGCCTAGTAATACTGCCACCCCTGTCCCTCCTATCAGTACTGCTTGCAAACTCTACCTTGTTTCATATCAGTTGGCTCCAGCTTAATGCCTTCCATGTCTTTGCCTGTATGACTCTTGCTGCGCTATATGCCTTGTATTATATGCCTTGTTGGTGCTTTACAGGATTGTTGAAAAATTTCTACATTAGTACCCTACTTTTAGGCCCCCCGACAATGCACCTGGATCCTCCGAATGCACCTGGAAACAAGCTGGATAGCTTAGTATGCCTATGGAGACCTTAACTATTACAATAACTGGTACTATGATAGGGAAACAAAACCAGAGGGTTACACCCACATGCATGCTGCAAATAGAACATAAAGTTAGAACTGACATTTTGGTAACAGCTCATCTTCAGAAATTATTTAAAGGAAAAAGTGTGCATGGCCAGTTCTAATATGGTAAGCAACAGCCTGCATGTCCCTGCTTGTTTTGACTTTTGCAGATTTTTAGGTCATGGGATGTGTACAACCCAGGTTGCCATGGTTTGGTATGGGAAGGGAATGGTTTGTACGATAGCTGTAGCATTATCAGCACCAATTTTGTTCGTCAGTTGTTCCGGGCTGGTGTTTGATGCGGTCATGTACACCATTTCACAGTGTTAATAAACCGTGATCAGAATTTAATTCCTGTTGTTTGTCAGAGCTGCGGAGAGTATTACTCCCAGGGCTGTACTTTTGACATGGAACATGCTGGAGAAAATCTTGACATTGTCAAGGTCAAAGTAACAGAAATCATAGAAATTGTAGTAAATGTCCTGAAAAGTCAGGGATCCATTGCGTATTAAGCAAATTAAACTCTATTTTGACATATTTTCATACAAGCGTATCAGCAAAAATTGAAATGTTTTAAAAATGTCATTGTTAGTCTGATGCAATAGCAGGAGGTTGTGCATTGTGTTGACACTGGGGAGATAGAGGGCTCGTGAGAAAGATCAGAATCCTGCAGTAGGACTGACAGGGATGGTAAGGCACACAAGTATGGGTCTGTCACTTGCAAACAGCAAAAGCTATGCTGTTGTCATGGAAAATGCTCCAAATCATGAAGTTTCCATAAAAATGGGAATGATCACTGAATCTATGACTTCCTTAGACAAAAAGCACAGTCATTCACAGTTCAAGACTCCCCTTACATATCAGCATGACCAGAATCCTGTTCCAAAATTTTTCATAGTCTTATTTCACAGACCTGACTATTGACATGGGAGGAGGCTAATCATTGTTTTATCTCCTGTTTATTTTCCAAGGGGGATGTCCTGGACTTTTTTTTCCAGACACAAGACATTGTATCCATTCAGAGTAATCACTTTCAGCCAATTGTAGGGCCAGACCCATCTCCCTTCTTGAAGTCTCTGCTGCAACTGGCTCAGAGAAGGGTACCATAGGGAAGTGGCCACATTGCACCCCATAAAGAAGGTGAAGTGGTCTCGATAGACATTTAGGACCAGGTATCATCTTCAGAGGTTGTCATTGATGCTGGAATAGACCAAGATAACCATTTGTTTTCTTCTGTTCCTGTGTTCTGTACAGAGTTCCAAATTTTTGCAATCGGGTCTTATACCAGATATGAGTGAGTGGAAGGAAGCTAATGTCATGCCAATTTACAAAAAGGGAGACAGGAAGGAAGTCAGTAACTATAGACCGATAAGTTTAACCTCGGTACTAGGAAAAGTAATGGAAAGATTAATATATGATCTTATTATGGAACATAGTAAAACCAAGGGACTTTCTGATATTATACAACATGGCTTCACCCCAGGAAGATCCTGTCTTACAAATTTATTATACTTTTTTGAGCCAGTCAGTGCTGCCTTGGATGCTGGACTTCCTGTAGATATAATGTTCCTGGATTATCCTAAGGCCTTTGACTCAGTTTCCACAAAATATTAATAGAACAACTAGAAAATATCCAATTACACCCAAGTATAATAAAATAGGTTAATAGTCGGTTGCATAATAGGCGTCAAAGAGTGGGCTTAGGGGTTTATTTTCAGAGTGGGGAGAGTTGACCAGTGGGGTGCCCCAGGGCTCTGACCTGGGCCTGACACTTTTTAATATACTTGTCTCAGGAATGCAAACATCAGAGCATGTCTGGCTATGCAAGTACACCGACGACAGTGAGGTGGGAGCAACAGAAAACAATGAAGCAGCAGCAATATCTTTACAGGAAGAAATAACCAAACCAGAACAGTGGGCCAGTCAAAATAAGTTACGTTTTAATGATGAAAAATGCAGAGTGACGATTGGGGGCAAAGAAACAAACACTTTACCCATAAATTGAATGATACTTTCTTACAGGTGACAGAAAGCAAGAAAGACCTAGGACTAACAGTTTCAGACACTCTCTGTTGATGCACATGTTAGGGGGACAGTTATAAAATGTCATAACATTATAGGTTGCATTTTCAAACACATTAAAAGTAGGAAGCCCTTCATAATTATCCCACTTTACTCATCATTGGTTAGACCACACTTGAAGCATTGTTCACCTTTTTTGTGCTCCACAAAACATGGGCTGTAAAAACTAGTGGAGAGACTACAGAGACGGACAACCAAGAGGATAAGGAATATGGGACATATGAGCTACTTGGATAGATTAAACCATCTAGGTCTATACTCTTAGGAGTATAGATGATTACGTGGAGACCTATGTTTGGTCTTCAGTGCAACCAAGAGCAAGGAAATATGGGAGATCATAGGACTGGATAAATATCCTAGTATAAGGAACACAAGATCCCACAATTTTACATTAACCGGAGAAGTTAACAAAACAACCAAGAGAAACAAATGGTTTAGTCAGAGAATCATTAGTTTATGGAATTCCCTGACTGAAGCTATTTTCAATAGCAAACTTATGGATATGTTTTAGACTTCACTAGATAGATATACAAGAGTAGAAAAATGTAGATCCTTCCACTGAAAAGTGACAAGCTGTACATAGGTCTTTGACCTCCAATGCTCGTATAACACCTATGAAATGATGAACCTATGAACATGTACTACAGTGTATGCTTATCTGCCTTAAGTATACATGTCCTACAGGACTCACACATTGCAAAACCCAAGGGTCATCTGGATTTTTTAGCATGAGTTGTGGCCCCTGCCCTGAGAACTGTGAGAATTTGAGGAAAACACTTTCATTTTTCCAAAGCAGCCACAGTCGTAGAGAAGTGCAGTTTAACCTACCTGTATTACTTGCAAACTGTGGTCACCCTTCCTCACTGCAAACATGTTCCATGGAATATTAATGCTGTTGGCCTGCTTACCCACAGCATTGCTATGGAACCTATGCTATCAGAGACAAAGGAGGCCATCTCCCTTGGTCCCACACTGATACTAAGGCCTATTGACCCCCGAACAACCCTACAGTACCCGAGCTCCCACAATCATAAGTCCCCCCACATTGGATACCTAACCCTGGTGGCACGAAGGGAGTGTTACAGGTTTACGTGACATGGCCATGTCTCCAGGACCACACACCTGGCCCTCCTTCCTAAGAGTAAAACCCAGAGACTGAAGCACTACCTCAGAGCTACCAAAAGCCTTGCAATAATGTTACTCCTACTGTCTGACAATGTCCACCCAAACCCAGGCCCTGCTTGTAGCTCTGGGTCTCTCACCCACAGCCAAGTACTACTAAACATGGTCTCCCAAAATATAGATAGTCTTCCATCTAAATTTGCACAGTTCAAAGCCTAGGTTGAGACAGTGCAGCCAGATGTTATTTGCCTAACTGAAACTTGGCTCAGCCCACATGTACCTGATGCTACTATCTCACTGGCAGGCTTCAAAATCTTCAGGGAGGATAGAATAGGCAAGCATGGTGGGGGCTGCCTTATCTACCTCCAATCAGACCTGCAAACTTCTAAAATTGCAATCAAAGACCTAACCAGGGACTGAATGCCTAACAATAAAGCTTTTGATAGGACAAGGGTACAAATCTCTTGTTAACCTGTCTGTATATATTCCACTGGGTAAACAGAATCCAGGCATAGAGTCATTGACTCACTACTTCTTGCAGCTTAATCAGAACTGGGAATATATTGTTACTGGAGATTTTAACATCAATCAGAATGCCAAGTCTAGCACAGGTCATAGAGATAAGATGTCCAGCCTATTTCTCACACAAGCGGTTCCTGAGCTCACCAGGACCAGTTATAAAACAGGCACCATGACGCTATATGACAGTACTAGTTACACACCCTGATGGGGTTAAAGTTGTCAAAGTTCTTCCAGATGCTTTAAGTGACCACTCCCCCAAGCAATGTCTATGGGCAGTTAAACAGACCAGCCTGCTCCCCACCACACACACACACACCCAGGTCACAGTCAGCTGAGTTCTAAATAAAATGAAGGTCGAATTCAAATCTTACTTGACCCAAACTGATTGCGGCTTCTTAGATGCCATTCTCAATATTGACTCAGCCCCAGAATTCTTTGTCTCTGAGTTCAGACAAGCCTGTGATACATTTGCACCCATTAAAAAACAGTGTGGGAGAGGGACAATCTGTGGGCACTGGCCAGGGAAATGAACATCCCCAGTCCACCTGCAAAGGTACAAGAAAGCCTGCAAGTGCATCAGTATGATTAGAAAGGTCAAATCTGACTTCTGTAATGACCAGCAGACCTAGAACTGGAGCAATGGCAGAAGCTTCTGGGACAGTGTCTCAGATCTCCAAGACAAGAGAGTTAAAACTGCTCTTCAAATGCTCACATTGGAGGGCAGAGAGGCCCTTGATCCCACCAGAATTGCCAGTTCCTTCAACACAGTCTTTATTGACCTCAGTTCTGTCATCCTCACTGAACCTGCCCAGATCCCATGCTGGGAACCTGATCATGAAGCCTCCCAGGTGGTGGTCCCTGAACCAGGGTACCCTAAATTCTATTTTAAGGCAGTTTCAGTCAAAGACACTGTGAACTACATGGGTAGGGCACTTCATAAATCAACTGCCTGATGTCTGTCAGACAACCAACATATTCATTTATGTCAATGTTGCTGTCATCTATTCCAAAAACCCAACCTTAAAAGCCTCACTGCCACTCTAAAAAGTAACATCAGGTCACTAGAAAGCTGGTTATCCAACAACAAACTGGTCTTCAATTGCAATAAAACAAAGACCTTTCTCTTCTCTTCTCTTCTCTTCTCTTCTCTTCTCTTCTCTTCTCTTCTCTTCTCCTCTCTAACCTCCCACAGAAGAGGAAATTTCTACCTGTTGTCATCAGAAATGGCCAGGGTCAAAACCTTGAACAGGAGGAGACCTTCAAATAGCTTGGAGTAACTCTATATGACACCTTATCTTTTGCCCCCATCTTGACAATCTAGTGGACATAGTTAACAGAAGACTGATGCCCTGTACCGTAACTACAACAATCTCAGTGGGGATGCTAGATGCCTTATTGTAGCCAGCTTCATTCTGTCACTTATAGATTAAGGCCTCCCTGACTACACAGCTTCAGCATGTGGCATGGTGCTACATAAAGTAAAGCTGATCTGTAACAAGGCGTGCCACTTTGTACTTGGTGCAGATAACCACACTCATAGTTGTACTGTTTATACACTCACTAACTGGCTAATTTTATCCAGTAAAATAAAGTTTCAGACCTGCTTGCTAGCCAAAAAGGTGTTCTTGGGTCTAACACCCATAACTTTAACAAAATGCTTCCACACCATCTCCAGCCAATACAACACCAGGAACATGACCAGAAATGCTCTTAAGCCTCCTTTCAGGTGTGCTCAGATAAGCAAGCAGTCAATTGCTGTCAGGGTCAACTGCCTGATTTTCTGCTGAATCTCCCCAAGATTAATCAGTATAGCCTTGTTTACACCACCTACTTTGCAGCGCACCAACCCATGCACACTGGTCAATGCACTGCAAAATCAGGTGTGTGAACACATTCTGGAGCACTGCAAGTGTGGCTCCGATCAATCTTCTACACCAACATAGTTGTCGGTATCCCTATCGGAGCGAGCACAGCAACTGGTGGTGTAAACACTTTGCTGCACTCATACCGCATCTTTCCCTGTGTTTCCATGCATCCTCCATAGCATTCGCAGCCCCTCTTCGGAGTGACCTGCAGTGCTGTGAGGGTGAGCTGTGTAAATGGGGGATTGCATTCTGAGCAGCCACAACAGCGGGAAGGGAGCAATGCAAATGCCAGAGGGCTGCACCGTGTAAACATGGCTTTAAGAGAGAGAGAGATCTTTGCGGTCTGCCCTTCTAGTCCAATGCAATTGTTACCATTAAACTGCTTTATTCAGTTTCTCTCTGTATATATCCTGTGACTTTTTATACAACAATCCATATGAATTTTTTCAAAACTGTATGTAATTGCTCTGTCTTAAGTGCTTTGAGCCTGACTTGACTGAATTTGCTCTGGAAGTGCTTGTTGTACTTTTATCAGTTTTGTTTTGTGATTATGTGTGGTGGATGAGCTGTGGTTGTTCGTACCCCTATAGTTTAGGGTGATGCCAGATAAATCTGGAAGGAGAGGCTGGAGGCATACTCTAGAGCCAAGATGCACGGCTTATTAGCAACAGTTGGAGCACACAGAAAAGATTAAGTATTCACTATCACTATCACACACAAGAAAGAATGAATAAGATTGCCGGGACCACAAACTGGCCCCACTAATGTCATATAAAAGTCTGGGTTATTCAAGTCCTAAGGACGTAGCAATCCAATGCACCAAGCTTGGGTTTCTAGTATTTTGGTCAGCTGACCACTGAGTATGAACCTAAGGAAATGCTTCCTATACAGGCCATAAAATGGAGTGTCCCACAGTGAACCAGAAACATAGTAAAGCACTGTAGGTCTCCAGGCCCTGGAAAGAAGGTGACTCCTGGTGTCACTGAGGCAACGTCGAAAAGGAAGCGCCTGGTTGAAGATGGGTGTTGACACCCGGTTGTGGGTGAAGAGAACCCTTATCTCGAGTTGTCAGCTGTGGTGATCTTGGGCAGGTGGGCAGGTGATATCCAGTCAAAAGAGTGCTGGGTGTGATGATCCACTGGATGACCTCTGGGTAGGTCCTGGGAACCCTTACCACCTCACCCCTGCAGCTTCAGAATCTGGCAATCTTCAATGTGACCTCTTGATGAGCCACTGGAACACAAGCCACCTATGTACAGTACAATCAAGACCGTGGTGACCCTTGTGTGGCCTGTTGCATGGGCCACCAGTACTTATACCACCTTGGGGGATGAGGCATAGAGCCTGGCAATCCTCAGCGAGGCCTTGGTATAGGCCACCGGTACTATTGCCACCTTGGGACAATGTCTATGCAAGAGAATGGACAGCAATACTCGTAGTTCAGTGGATGACTGAAGTCCCTCAAGCAAGAGCTGGGGCAGCCCCTAACCTGACTCACTTTGGTGGGCCCTAGCTATCAGCTGACTACCACTTACGACCAGCAACTCAAACCTACAGTGTCGTGGAGAACACTTGGAGTTGGTGGAGGTTGTTGGAGGTTGGTGAAGGTGATACTGGGCTTCCCGGGAGCCCTCCCTGGGTTGAGAAAGAGGGACTGGAGGAATCCTAGATGAGGTGTATGCAGAAGCCTGGAAGAGAACAAAAATTAAAAACCTGAAAGGCAATCCCCCCTTCTTTTATGACTGATAGCCCTGCCACTTAGGATGGGGTGGCCCCAAATGTCTTCAGAGGAAGTAGCAGTAGGCAGTTGCAGCAATCAATGCCCTCAGGGCAGTGCAGTCACACAGGACAATTGAGCAAATAAGGCAATGCAGTCATGATACCCCAGGAATGAGGTAGTTCAGTCACTTAAACTCTTCAGTTGAATATAGCAGTTCAGTCACAGCAAGCAGTTCAACCACTTAAAACAGTTTGATTGAATACTGCAGTTCAGACACAGCAAGCAGTGGGTCCAGGCAACTGTACCTCTTAACCTCCCTCATCACAAATCAGGGACAAATTACCAAAATCAGGAACACATCTGATAAAATAGTAATATTAGTTCCAGAAGCTGTGTACAACATGCTTCTTAGAGTGAATAGCATTTTCTTAATGAGAACTAGACTGTAACATCAATGGCTGGCATTATTTTGTGATTCCGATCCCTACTCTTTACTGCCAGAAATGCCAAACTTAGGAGGGACAGAAGAAATTTCTGAGGCAAAACCAGGGACATCCCTGAAAATCAGGAACAGTTGAGAGGCAGGCAAGCAGCAGGAGATTACAGGCATATAAAGAAAATACAATTTGCTCCATGGGCATTGAAACAGTTTGATTACCTACCCCTTTGTTAATATGGACCAGCTCTGGGTGTCTTCTGAATATTGAGGAGGCCAGGGTACCTAGTCTCTTTGTCCCACCCATGGGCTGCCCCGCCCTTCTACTACATGGACAAAGGACTAAGTTTTCCCCATTACTAGGGCTCAGAGTACCCTAGACCTCTGAGAGAAGAATGCACTAAGGCTCAGCCAGGCCTCTAGTAATTAGCTTCTTACAGCTAAACAATTGGAAAGTCAGCATGAAATGCATCTTCTCTCCAATAATACTTTGATCTGGCTTTACCTAGCAATTCCTTGACTCTTGGCTGAGAAGAAGTGCCTAAGTCTCTCTATTTGGAGCACAGACTGCTCAGAATAAGTTAGACTAGCAGAGATCCGTCCAAGAGAGGAGTTCACAAACACCTTTAATCTTGGTCCAACTATTATTTGGGGGGGGTACAATGGAAGCAATTTAACAATTATAAACAATAATGACATAGTACAGCAATATAATTGCTAAACAAACAATCCTTCCCTTGGCTGGAGCAGGTCTAGCTATGACTAATTATTAAAGGAATGCTTGCCAACAAGCCTACTCACCCCTGGAATTCAACAAGGATCTCTGTATCCTGGGGAATGCACAACCACAAAGAAGTTATAAGGCCTCTTCTGCTGGAGACTGCATAAAAGGTTCACTGAGTCTGTTTCCCGGCCAAATAGACTGACTTTCTGCACTGGGGGACCTGGCTAGATGGCAAATTTCTGCAGAAAACTGACCGAGGCTGCTACTGGAGATCTTCTGGAGGGGAGTTGCACTGAAGGGACCCAGGAGATTGGCTTCAACCTCCTAACAGGGAAGCCGACATCCATTGCCTTACCATCCTTCACCTTCCCTGGTCAAATTCTTTCTCTTGTCTCCAGTCTGTGCAGAGTCTCCTCTAGGCTGAGGTGGTCCTGGTTACCTGCCAGAGGATTGCCTCCTTCATCCAGAGGTCAGCCTCCAGAGGTTGGGTCAGTGGCTTAAAAAAAAAGTCTTCACATTTGAATCTACCCTGGCCTCGGATTGGCTGAGAGGGCTCAACCTGGCTTCCTTCTCCCCTGCTGGGACAGGAATGTGGCCCAACTGGTTTGGTCTTGGCTGACTAGGTTTCAGTCTTATGCAGGAGGAAGGGAGGACCAAGGAGGGGGAAAAAATGGTTTTCTTTTAAAAGTCTGAATTTAAACTGCTAGGACTGTCTACTAGAGAGGGGCCCATTCTCTGTTATAGAGGTTCCCCTAAGCTTTTCAAGGGTTTCCCATTAGGCTGCCAGGGTCCTCATAACTATCTGACCCCTCATGACTCTGAGGATCCCCTATTTTCTGTGATGCCCCCAATTCCACTATTTTCTGTGATGCCCCCAATTTCCATGGGGCACTACATGTGTATTTGATGTGGAACCTTTGCAAATGAGCACTTGGGCTCAAAGTTAATCTCCAAAGTTTTCAGTAAATAAATAAATATGACAGTTGTGTTTTTAAAATTTGCCTAAGCACTTATCTTCTTTTGTTTGGCTCGGGTCTAAGGGATCCAGTTTCAGGCTTTTACATTTGTAACTACTATTATTTGACCACCATTGTTGTAAACTAAAAGTTTGAATACATTTGTTTCGGTTCCTGGAATGGCAGTGGAACCACAGTAACCAAAAGAAATTTTAAAAAAGTAGAAAAATACACAGTGCGGGAACCAAGCGCAACATTAAATAGTTTTATTGAATTTTTAAACCCATTTAACAGTAAAACAGCAATGATTTTGTGTCATCAGTGGAGTGATAATGTGGGGTGACCACTCTCTTAAGTGGAACAAAGATGTGGGGTGACCATTGTCTTCAATGAAGTGATGATGATGTGGGGTGACCATTCTTCTCAGTGGAGTGACAATGTGGGGTGACCACTCTCTTCAATGGAGCAATGGTGTGGGGTCACCACTCTCTTCAGTGGAGCAATGATGTGGCATGACCACTCTTTTTTAGTGAAGCAATTATGTGGGGTGATCACTCTCTTAAGTGGAGAGATGATGTGGGATGACTATTCTCTTCAGTGGAGTGATGATGTAGGGTGACCACTCTCTTCAATGGAGCAATGATGTGGGGTGAACACTCTCTTCAATAGAGCATGTTATGGGGTGACCACTCTATTCAGTGCAGCAATTAAGTGGGGTGAGCACTCTCTTCAGTGGAGCAATGATGTGGGGTGACTACTCTCTTCAGTGGAGCAGTGATGTGGGGTGACCACTCTCCTCTGTGGAGCAATGATGTGGGGTGACCACTCTCTTTAGTAGAGTGATGATGTAGGTGACCACTCTATTGGGTGGATTGATGATGTGGCGTGACTGCTTTTGTCAGGTGGAGTGATGATGTGGGGTGATCACTCTGTCCAGTGGATTTATACTATCAGGTGGCCACTCTTTTCAGTGGAGTGATGATGTGGGTGACCATTCTCTTTAGTGGAGTGATGAATTTTGGAGACCACTCCCTTCAGAGAAGAAATGATGTGGGGATACCACTCTCTTCAATGAAGTGATGATGTAGGGTGACTACTCTCTTCAGTGGAGGGATGATATGGGGTGACCACTCCCTTCAGTGAAGAAATGATGTGGGGATACCACTCTCTTCGATGAAGTGATGATGTGGGGTGACCACTCTCTTCAGTGGAGGGATGTTATGGGGTGCCATTCTCTTCAATGAATTGATGATGTGGGGTGACCACTCTCTTCAATAGAGGGATGATACAGGTGACCACTCTCTCCAGTGGCACAATGTTGTGGGTGTTCCCTCTCTTCAGCAGAGTGATGATGTGGGTGAGCACTCTCAGTGGAGTGATGATGTGGGGTGATCTCTCTCTTCAGTAGAGTGATGAATTTGGGTGACCACTCTCTTCAGTGAAGAAATGATGTGGGGGTACCATTATCTCCAATGAAGCAGTGATGTGGGGTGACCACTCTTTTCAGTGGAGGGATGATATGAGTGCCCATTCTCTCCAGTGGTGCAATGATGTGAGGTGTCCACTTTCTTCAGTGCAGTGATGATGCAGGTGAGCACTCTCAGTGGAGTGATGATGTGGGGTGACCATTCTCTTCAGTGGATCGATGATGTGGGGTGACCACTCTCTTCAGTGGAGCAATAATGTGGGGTGACCACACTCTTCAGTGGAGTGATGATGTGGGGTAACCGCTCTCTTCAGTAGAGTAATGATGTGGGGTGACTACTCTCTTGAGTGGAGAGATGATGTGGCGTGGCCACTCTCTCTTCAGTAAAAACTAAAGATCTAGGACCCAATTCTCAAAAGTTTGAAAAACTGTGTACAGGCATTGGTGGAATGGGGTTGCTGGGGGGGATGCTTCTCTCACACAACCACAGATTTTGGCACGTGTGCACATTTAGTACCCAGAGCATTTTCATTACCGTTTCCATTACAGCAGCTTACAAACTTATTCTTTGCACACTAGCACCAAAATAATGTGCCTGGTATTACTAGACATAGCATTTCTCTGCAGCTATGCTCACCATGCGTTTGACATCCATGAGCTAAAAATATTAAGACTGCATTTCCAACAATGAGGAGCCATGCCAGGCCTTCTAAAAATAAGGCCCCTAATGTTGGGAGGCAGGAAGCTCCCAACCAGCACAATGCAGAGAATACAATTTCAATACTCTGAGGTCACAGGGCATCACCCATGCTGACACATTTAGTATAACATCATCCATCACATTCCTGTTGCCAGAAGCATAAATACTAACACAGACTCATCCATCCCAGGGAGGATTGCTGATAAGCTGTACAGGAGCCACATCTAGGAATATAAATCCTCCCCTATCTTCTTTATTGTCTACACAATGTTAGTGCAATGGGGACTTGCCTGCCCTGTGCAGGGTCATCTGTGTCCATGGTAAAAATTATTTTCTCCATGAGATAACACAATACCGGTCTGATAGCTTCTGGCTAATCTTTGCAGCTCTGGGGTCCCCACGCTAGTTCCTTCCAGTGCTCACCCAGTTCAAAGTATTCCTGAAGCTCTAAGAACTGTGTAGAGAGTGCCACATGATACACTGAATATAAAAGAATAACAGAAAACATGTTTTTGCTCTGCAAAGAAGCCATCTTTAAAAGGTTACAAACAGTTCAGGCAAGGCAGGGCAAAGGAATTGCATTTCTTCGTCATCCTTTCCCTTGGGCTCAGTGAGTCATACAAAATAAATACATCAAAACAAAATGTAAGAACACAGAAATAAATGGAACATGTACTGAATAAAGAAATAGAGGCTTTGAAGAACTCCAAATTATCTGCAGAAAAAGATAATTATACACTGTTATTCTTGTACCAATCACCCCCGACTCATCTGGAAATAAGCTAATTCAAAGCTCAGTATGTCTTTCCTGGTGAAGCACTTTAATATGGAGTTTACTAAATTAGCAGTGTCAGTGGTTCAGTAGGTAGTACACTCGCCTCTGAGGCTGGGAGATCAGAGGGATATGGGTTCAGTTCCCACATCTGGCACTTGGGTTAATATCCCAGTACTGACACTGTAGCACAGCATGAGAGGGGTGCTGCACTTCTGAGGTGTCATCTTTCAGATGAGACGTTAAACCGAGGTCCCATCTGCTTGGATTGGTGATAGTTCAGATGTTAAAGATCCCATAGCACTTATCAACAAGAGTAGGGGAAATTTTTATTAAGAAAGCAATACACAACATCATGTAATAAAACAAAAATACAAACAAAGTAATCTACACAGAGAATAGAATACAAATACAGGCAAGGAAAGCAATAAAAAAACAATATACAAAAATATGGGCAAAAAGAAGAAACCAATCAAAACAAAATACAAATTAATACAGTCATTGAAACAGAAGTCTGGCCATATAAGTCAGGGTAGAAAAGTAATATGTTTCCATAGCAATTGAAATTGATCCGGTGGTAAACTTCTGTGCTCCAGTTCCATAAGCCTAAAGAGAGCTGTTTCAATGTGCAAGATAACAGTCTGAGAAGGGGTTTGAATTTGTTGTAAAACATACTGACATCTTGCTTGCCCTAAAAAATATTTACAAATAGAGAAAATGACTCTCAGTGTACTTTTATGAAATTTACCCCATATTCCAGAGAAATCTCCCAGTATCAATGTCTGGTAAGTAATTCTACTTAAAAACGGCCATTGTCATTTAAATGCTAAAGTTTTCCAAAATAAGAGAGCATCCCCACATTCAAAAAAGAAGTGTGACATGGTTTCTTCAATCTGGACACACAATTGTTTGGGACAATACCTGTCCTGAAAAAGATTTATGTTTTAAATTACCACAAACATTCAATCTGCCATGACAGCATAACCATGTAACATCCCACATATGTTGTGGAATTCTTTTGTCAATAAGAAGCTGTAAAGCAAACCTCATTCGGGAAAGGGGCACATTCCAGAAATAGAAGCAAAGGCTCTGCAATACCAATAAATGTCTGGTTAAGCTGCTTCCTGGTAAGATATAGGACAGATCATTTCTGCAATTCCCATTATCTCAGTTTCCGAAAACAATCAACCGCATAAGAAGGAATATGTAAATGTTAAGAAATTTTGAGAGGTAAAACATCCCATTTATCCATAACTGCCGCCATAGAACTACTCACCCATATATCCCAATTATAAGTTGTATACCTCCCACAACACAACGAGAGAAAAAGAAAGAAAGAAAGAAAGAAAGAAAGAAAGAAAGAAAGAAAGAAAGAAAGAAAGCAAGCAACAGGATTAATCATTCCAAGACCACCTCTTTTAATAGGTAAATATGTAGTATCCCTTTTAATCGAGTTAAGTCGACTGCCCCAGACCATTTGAAAGAAAGCACTAAAAAGCCATGTCTCCCAATGACGAGGGGGAGCATAAATATAACTTAAATATAAAAAAATAGGAAGCAAAAGTTTCTTAACTATCATGACCCTTTTCTTTTTTCCCCAATTTCCATGTTTTCCAAATTTGTACTTTATTTTCACAAATAACCAATCTCTTTTCCCAATTAAATGTTGCTACATTTGTGACATTAAACCACACCCCCAAATTTTTTGCAGTTCAGTGCTAGTCCTGATACCCCCCACTTCTGGAACCTGCATGGAATCAACATCCAAAGGGATGGAAATACTCTTCTGTAAATTAAGCATTCCTCCAGAGATAACTGAAAAAGCTCTGAGAGATCTGAACCACTCTATCACCTGCATTTTTAGTCTGCACAAATAAAATGATATCATCTGCATAAGTAGATATTTTTTCCAGACCCAAATTAGAACATGGGTCCAGTCCAATAATTTCAGCATCCCACTTAATCTGTCTAATGATAGGGTCCAAAACGAAGGTATACAATAATGGACTCAACGGACAACCCTGTCTGATACCAATGTTGTGAGGAATGAAGTCACCCAGACAACCATTAATCATTGGTCTAAATCCAGCAATAGAATATAAATTAAAAATCCAGGTTAAAAACACCCTAGGTATACCATATAGTTCCATAACCTGAAACAAGAAAGCATGCTGTACGTATCAAATGCTTTGGCCTGATCCAAGGATAAGACAAAGCCTGTAATCTGAGATGCCGTTTTAACTTCAAAAATTTCTCTCAATAGAAAGAGATTAGACTGAATATTCCTACCAGGAATGGCACAAGACTGTGAGATATCTATCACTTCTTGAGCCATCTTCTGTAGTCTACTACTGAGAATCTTGGCAAAAATCTTATAATCAGTGTTAAGGAGAGTCAAAGGCCTCCAATTATCCAAGGAACATTTATCTCGCTTTTTATATATACATTTCAAAACTGCTAGACCAAAATCCGTATCCCCATCATCTTCCCGTAAAACTTCATTATAGACCGTTGCCAAGACTTCAGTCAAATCTGCAGTGAATGTCCTATAAAATTCATGTGTAAGACCACCTAAACTTGGAACCACTCCTAATTTAAGCTGTGCAATAGCAAGAGCATCCTCTTCCTGTGCAATCAGTGTCACAGAGTCTGAGGCCGAAAGGGCAGACACCTTAGGAGCAGGTGCTGTAAAGACATCTGCCAGGGATTTCTCCAAAACAGGGGCTGTACCAAACTGCACCAGTAAATGTGACTGTGTAATAGAATGCATTCCTGCAATGGAAGTATCTATGGTACAATCAGAAGTATACAGCCCTTACATTACTGTACCATGCAACCTAGCCTTACAAGCCATAAAAGGGTTCACAGACGGTGAATGCGAAGTACCAAATCTCATTTCTATGTGAAGAGTTTGTGCCCTGTCATATTGACTAGCAAACATGCATTTCCATATTTCTGCTATCTGTGCTGTATAATCAATAGAAGAGGAGGCTGATAAAGACAAAAGTTTGTACAACTGATTTCTATAACAAAGATATTTCATATATCTATCTTTAGCCCGTTGTTTCCCCTCCCTTATAAAAAAAGACCTTAATTCTAGTTTAGTATCCTTCCACCAAAGCCAGAGGGAATGATAAAAACAAAGAACAGAAATCCTAGCCTGAAAAAGGGTCTTTACCTGTAATACAATATCACTGTGTAGGAGTAGAGAATTATTAAGTCTCCACAATGAGTCCAATGATAGAAAGATAGTGGGGGCAGAACTCAGAGTAAATATCCCGGTCAGTAAATGATGATCAGAAATTCATTCGGCTGCACAAAAACCTCAGCCGGTCTGCAATATTGAGAGGTAAAAAGATAATCAATTATAGTATTGTAGATATATCTATGATACATAGCCCCAGTACCAGACCACAGTGATCTATAAGGATCAGTGAAACTAGCATCCTTAATTAAGTTTTGCAAAGCTAGAGAGTCACAATATATCTTCTTACCAACGTTCATCCTACAGGAGATATCAAACTACAGTTAAAGTCTCCACCCCAAACAACATGTTTCCAAGTACAAAGAAAGGGCTTAATTAAATCAAATAAGTATATCCTAGCAGCCTTTGATTGTGGCACATAAATATTAACTATGCAAAAGAAAAAATCCTGAAATCTACAGTCTATTATTAAAGCCCTACCTGGAACAACATCAATAATCCTAGAAATGGAAAAGGACATGAATTTAAACAATATAGCAACACCATCCGCCACCTCATCCCCAAACATCCATAGGGAGGGTCCCCAGACCCAACTCCTTTGGGCCTGCCCAATTTCAAAAATGGTTTTAAGCCTTGTCTCTTGCAACAAGACAATATCAGTGTGTAAAGTAGTTGCATAATGAAAAAAGGCAGTCTGCTTTTTGTAGTTCTGAAAACTACAGATATTGAAGGAAGAAATCCAGAATTGTGCCAGTGTCTAAAGAAAAGAAATCAGCCACTCCCATCCGTAGTAGTCATATTCTTGCATTTTTTACCACCCTTTTCTTTTTATCCTTTTTTTTACGAGCCACGTCCTGAGGCCTGACACTAGGTGCATCCACATCAGAGGGTAATGCAGAGGCCTCAGAATCCCCATCTGATTCCTCTCTTCCCCCATGCAATAACTCATATACATTAGAGGTTGGGATACCACTAACATTTTGTGATTTCCTAGCTGTAACTCTAGTAACCCTTCTAGACTGAGAGAAATTATCCACATCCCTTATGGGAGTACCTAAATCCTGAGAGTCAACTGTAAGAGGAGCCACAGACACAGGATCCACTATGTCCTGCACCTGAACAGCCATATCCTCCGGAGGGATGGTCCTATCATCCTCCTGGTACACAACCACGGAGACTGCAGCCTGCTGTAGGGCAGATGCAGGTGGTTCCACAGAAGGGGTAGAGACAGAAACATCCTGCTTTTGTATCAACTTGTCCTGAGCTTTCTGCACTAAAGTGTCTGGGTTCCATCCCTCAAATCTATTTCTACTAGCCCAGGGACACTGGTGATAAGCATGCCCCTTCTCATCGCAGACATTGCATTGGAAAACATTGTCACAGTTCACGCTAGGATGACCATAACCTCCACAAAAACTGCATTTCAATAAATTACATGTACTACTCAAGTGTGTATGAGCGCCACTCTTGTAGCAAGCCTTAGGTTGCCCCCCATAGAAACATACACCCCTATCCTTTCCTAGAAAGAAGCTATTCGGAAGATGTACTATCTTTGAATTAACCTGGAAAAGTTTAACTCGAAATTTCCAGCCCCCCATCCATAGACCTTCAGAATCTATAATCGCTTCTGGTGGGCATAAAACACTGCATCTATTCTGTAGCCAGTGATAAATTTCACTAACACTAACCCCTTCATTATGGAACATGATTGTAACAGTCCGCACAGCTGGTTTCATTAGTGGTATAACGTAAAAGGGGGTCCATAAGGGAGTCTGTTTTAAAGCACCATATCTATGCCAATATTTCTCCAATCCTATATTAGTTTTAAAACTAACATCAAAGGTTCCTTCTCCTGAAATGTGTATTAGGACATATATATCAGAGGCTTGAAAATGCATAGAACCTTTTAATAAAGCTCTGGCAACATAATATCTATCAGGGTACTCACTGAGACCACCCCTATAATGCAGGCACACAGCATTACATCTGGGGGCTTGTTCTAGCTTATTCTTAAACAAATCCGAAAGAGTAGGCCCCCTGCCTCGGGCCTTATCAGTACCTGATGGTCCCTCTCCTGGATCATCTAAAAGAGGAGTAGGGTGTTGCCCCACACCACCATTTGATAGAGGTGTGGTTTTTTTGTTTTAGAAGCCAGGGTCTGACTCACCCCACGAGAAGGTACACTCAAGGGAGCCTTCCCTACCGTGGACGAACCTGCACCAGGCAAGGGAGACATCACCCCACCATCCCTACCGCTACCTAGAGTTGCTACATAGGGTTGACACACATTAGTAGAGGGCAAAATATTAGGCAAATGTGAAACACACCCCGGGTCATCCTCCCCTCAAGCCCTCAAGGTCCTCAACTGAAAGAGAAATCCCAACATGTGTAGCACTGGGCAAATCATCAGCAGGTAACTCAGTTTCTACAATATCCCCCCAGTCCTTTTTGTATGAAACATTCACCACCGGTACAGTAAACTTATGTCCCCATACGTCAGGTACCTTGCTGGAGCTCAAGAAGATGTTGCAGGCCTGTTTGGGGAATATAAAACCCCGTTGTCCTCCTTATTCCATGAAAGATTTGGTGTCCACACACCAGAAACCGACCGAGTCCATCCTGCGCATTCAAGCACCTCCGAAGCAGTCCAGTTGTCCTCCGTAGTATTGTCAGGTGGTAAAAGTCCAAAATGACAACAGACAATTTGCGATGTAGAGACTGCCCAGTCTCCCAGTAAATCCAGTTGCAGTTCTCCTGGAGGCAGCCCAGACACCGCGGTAGCAGTCTCACCCCCCCCCGACAGGAAGTAGAAGGGGGAAAATCACTATAAACAACACCGTGAGCCAGGATTTGTGGTTCCACACTTGAAAACACAGTCTGTAATTGCCTAACCACAGGTAAAGCAAATGAGGAAACAGGAGAGAGTCCAAGCTGCTCTCCCATACAGCTAACCACAGCAGCAGACTCAGAATTCTCCATTGTAGAAACAAATGCAGCAGTAAGCTGCAAACCCGAGCATTGCTCCTCAACCTCCACCATCTCCATCTCAGCACACGCTGAGTTCTCCATCCACGAGGCCAAAGGCCCCCTACCGAAGAGTAGGGGACATTTTTATTGAAGCAAAAATTGTACAAATAAGCCAACACAAAATACATCACTTAGGAATATACAGGGAAACCAAGCAAGAAAAGGAGATGGAGAAATAACAAAAATGCTGTATAAGTCCTTCAAGTTATGGCTGAATCAGTGTTCGTGATCCATGGGAGGGCCGTCCACAAGGCCAACAGAGACGGTGCCGAATACAAAGTCCTTTCATGATCGTGGTATTTTCAGAACTGCTTAGTATCTTCTCTTCAAGTTCAATAAGAGCCCAATTTTGTTGTAAGTAAACATACATCTTGACATCCAAATATTCCATTTAATGACAAGAAATACAAGATTCAGAGTGTCTCTGTGCCAGGCAGACCAGTGAGAGGAAAAGACACCATACATGATATTCTGATATGTAACTGTGGAAAATACAGGAACATCCCAGGAGTCAGCCAAATAAGGCCACCAATTTGTGATATAAGAGCAATCAAAAAACAAATGTGATATCGTCTCCGGGGTAGCTACACAAAGAGGTGTAGAACAAAATCTGTCCTGAGACTGTTTGTGTTCATGATTTGCTTTTACATTTATATGTTCATGACATGATAACCAGTGGAAGTCCCACATGTGGTCAGAGATTCTAGAACAACGTAACAGGGCTAGGAGCGAGGGTAGACAGCCATCCGGACATTTTGGAAAAGGGCTTGCACCTTACAAACAGAGGACAAAAGTATTTTATATAGAGCCTTATGCGGTTCGGAAATAAGAGTCTGAGGCAGACTTTTTTTATGTTTAAATGAAAACATATGCTTTATATACACCGACATCCCTTGTTGTCGCAACACACCTAAAGAATTATGTTCCCACATGTGAAACCAAACCTACAAGAGTCGAGAACCACGCTTTCCACCCCTTTGGGTGTTCACCAGTAAAGGCCGTAGGTTGGCCGAAAAGGAAAATGCTAGTGAAGAAAAGCAATGGGTTAATCATCAGAACACCTCCTTCAAAATAGGCAAGTAAGTAGTATTCCTCTTAATCGGATTCAACCGACTGCCCCAGAGGGCCTGAAAAATAAACTAAAACCATAGTTTCCAGTCATTTTGGATAGGGAAAACATAACTCAAATACAAAAACTGACAAAGAAGATAAGTTTTAATCAGAAAACACGCTTTCTTCCTAATCTGCCTTTATTCCAAGAGGTCACCATGCTTTTGCCATGTTTCAGCTTCTCTTCCCAGTTGAAGGAATCAGAATCTCTTGTCCCAAAGTAAACACTAAGTACACGGATTTGGCCTCTATCACACGAAAGGGCCTATAGTGTCCAAGAGGGGAGGAGGAACCCAGCCAAATTCCTATACTCTTGCCAAATTTATACTTGCTCCAGATATTGCACCAAAAGAGGAGCATTCTTGAGAGACACAAAGCTTCGTCAGCTACTAAGAGACATACATCGTCTCAGATATGCAATCACTGTGAACGGTGATCGAAATGAACACTCTAGATGGCAATGAATTTGAGGATGAGCATTAAGACGCCGGAGCAATACATCCAGAAAAAACATATAATAGAGGACTCAAGGACATCCCTGGTGAACTCCCTGCTTCGGATCATCGGGCCTGCCCAACCATTAATTAAAGGAACAACTGTCGCCGTCTTGTAAAGTGTCTGAATCCAGCGGATCATCTTATCAGGAATGTGTAAGAAATGCAATACAGTCCATAGAAAATCATGGCTAACGGAGTCGAAGGCAGCTTTTTGATCGAATGAAACAATAAGCCCAGAAACAGAGTCTGAGAAACCATGAGAAAATAGTTCACGGAGGAGAATTAAGTGATCAGAAATTCTCCTATTAGGTAGAGAGCAGGATTGGGCAGGATGAATAACTATTTCAGCCAGCCCAAGCAAACGTTATGCGATAAGTTTCATCAATATCTTAAAATCCGTGTTTAACATGCATATGGGGCGCCAGTTGTCAAGGGACGTAATGTCACCTTTCCGTTTATAAACATAGATCAGTATGCCCTTAGTAAACTCTAAGGGAATGTGATCGGATGCAAGGAGGGAGGCAAACACAGAGGTCAGTTCCGGAAGGAGGTGTTCCCCCAAGAATTTATACAAGGCAGTGGGGAGACCATCAGGGCCAGGAGTCCGGCGCAGGGGCAGTGAAGATATAGCTAGCTGAATTTCTTGTTCAGTGAAAGGTTGACATGCAAAGTCTACACTCTGCAAGGAGGGAGATGGAATTTCAAGGGCACCGTATAATCATCTTAAGTCCACTGACACTGTAGGTAAAGGGGAAAACAATGCGACTGTATGGTCAGTAACAATTTGACATATGTCCGAGTGAGAGGTACAAAGATCTCCATTTGCATTGATAAGACATGACATTGATTTATGGGCATTCTGATGATAGATTCAAATGGGCAAACTATTTCCCGAGTACCTTTCATCGTATAACTATGTTGATGGTACAGTTGTTGCAACTGTTTAGACTGGAAGTCCAACATGTCCTTCCTCACTAAGTGTATTTGTTGTACCAGATCCTGTCCCGTCAAGTATGCTAGTGACAGTAAAGACTGGAAATGAGCCCTCTTCTGTAGATATATACAAGATAATCAGACCTGCTTTTTGAACGACTATAGAATTTCAACATTCCAGTTAAAGTACGTTTAGTATCCATCCACCACCTAATTGGATCATCATACATAGGGTATACAGACCTGCGAGCATGTATAAATGACAAAAGGGTTTGCTGAAGTGATGGTACCTGTAATAAAGAAACATTAAATTTCCAGAAACCGGGCCCTCTACCACAACTGGCAGGAGATCCAAAACTAACAGAGAGCAGCTTATGGTCAGAGAAGGCTATCGCCTGTACTACAGCCGAAGCGACTACAAAAATACTGGAGGTAAAAACAAAATCAATACGGGTGGCCAGCTTACCCTTTTGGAAAGTGGGAGTATGCTGCTTTGTGAAAGATAAATAAGAATCCGTCAAACGGGTAGTACGAATCATGCGTCCCAATACGAGTGAATCACAGTACAGTTTCTTAGTGGTAGCAAAGGAACTCTTAGCCTGAAGACTAAGTCCACAGTTAAAGTCACCAGACAATATGATTCGGAAAAGAGAATGTAAATAAGGACGAATTAAATCAAAAATAGCTATTCGCTCAGTTTTCATTTGGGGGGCATAGACATTTACCACCCGATACGGGCATTGCCCGAGCAAAAAATCCAAAATTAAAACTCTACCAGGGGCCAGATCAAACAGCTTCAAGAGCCTAAAATCTGGAATGTTAATCAGAATGCCAAGACCAGAGCAGGAGTCTTGGCCTATCGACCAAAAGGAGGGGCCCATAAGCCAATCTCGTTGAGCCAATCGGATCTCCTGCACAGTATGGAATCTTGTGTCTTGTAAAAGAAGTATCCCTAATGGTAAAAGCCTCAAAAAAGGAAAACACCAGTCGTCTCTTATCCACACGTTTCAGACTATTTACATTAACAGTGTGGCATGTAAATAGTGACATGTCAGCTCATAAGGAAAGTAACCAACACTATCAAGTTTTTCTCTTTCCTGCTACCTTAGTCCCTTTCAACCTCACCTTGGCCTTCCGTTTATGTGAAAGGTCAGTGCCTAATGGCAGTACAGAGTCATCGAGGCCTTCTGGGAGGGAAGAAGCGATAGAGGAAGAGTCAGATTCGCCACCTGCATCATCCGATATCAGCTGAAGCACCTCGAAGGCATTCGATAGTGCAATAGGAGGTGCAACGCAGGCCTGTGGAGGGGACAATACAGTGCAGGAACCAGATCGCAATGATCTGCGGCTTATTACTATTGCAGGTTCACAGGGGGGAGGCATGGTACTAGAGCTCGGGACCTGCTCCACAGCCTCTGGCTCTGCAGGGCTAGCTGATGTTAATACCTTCCCAGAGGGCAGATCTTTATTGACTGACAGAGGTACAGTGCTACAAGAGACTTTCAAAGCCATTGCTTTGGGGGAGGGGACACTTCTGTAGAAGGGGCATCCGATGTAGTGCAGAAACGAGCTTTCTGTGCTTGAGAGATTACAAAACGCTGATCCACACCCCCGTCATGTGTTACTTTGGTATGTGCAGCCCAGGGACATGACTGAAAGGTGTGACCCATCTCGTCGCAGAGATTACACCTACAGTCATTCAAACAGTGCAGACCTATATGACCCATTTCACCACAGTTGAGACATTTAATCTTATCGCACGCACTGCTCAGGTGTGAGGGGTCCCCACATCTATAACATGCTTTAGGCTGGCCTGGGTAAAACAGAACTCCCCTATCTCAATCTAAAAAAAAGGAATTTGGTAAATGCACAGGTCCAGATTCAGAAACATTCAGCATGACTTTAAATTTCCAACCCCTTGTCCATATGTTTTCAGAGTCCAAGATTGCCTCTGGCTGACCCTGTAAAGTACATTGTTGTTTTAACCAGTAAACAATATTTGAAACATCTACACCTTCATTACGAAACATGACAGTGATTATCTTGAAGGCAGGTTTAGAGAGGGGTATGGCCTGAAATGGGGTCCAAAGAGCAGTGTTGCACAAGGTGTGATACTTTGACCAAAAGCGGTCAAGGCCACGAGATGTCTGAAAACTAATATCAAAATTTAGTTCTCCTGAGACGTGTATCAGGGCATATATTTCATGGGCAAAAAACTTAATGGAATCCTTTAGCAGTGTTCTAACTACATAGACACGGTCAGAGGGATTCTCAAGTCCTCTTTTATAGGAAAGCCTAACAGCATTATGCCGCTTAGCAGCCAGAACCGGGAATTTAAACAGAGAAGAAAAAGACCTCGCAGGCCCCGTTTGAGGAAAAGGAGGTCGAGTAGTGGCTGGGGTCCCTTCATCCATGGGATCAGAACCGGAAAAAGTCTGTTTAGTAGAGACCCTGTGAAGGCCCAGGACTGGATTCTGGGTCAGACGAAGCTCCTCAGGGAGATCCATAGGGTCAGTCGCAGTTTGGGGAATCAGTTCACCCTCCTCAAGTGACAAGTCTTGCACAGCACTAGGGGATCTTGTTGGGGACAACCCCGATACCCATGAACCCCCCTTAGGGTCTTTCACCCAGCCTGCCGCTCTTAGCGCAGCATCTACAGACCATGCAGGGGCGACTGTGGGGTTCTCCTTAATAGTAGAGGGCTGGGATGGTGACAGAGCAATCTGAGATGCAGAGGGCGGGTTCACCTCCGAAAAAGTATTTGCTGAATCCTCCACCAGAAGAGAAAAGTCTGAAACTACCTCCATAGACGTGCAACAAGGTACCTGCTCAGAGACACGAAGCGGGTCTTCCGGGACTGGAACCAAGGTGCCCTTCGTATCCAGAGGTGTACCTGCTTGTTGTTGTCTTCGTGGACTCTTCGGTGAGCCCTTCTCAGCGGACGTTCAACAGCGGTCCGTTTCCATCAAGCAGTCGTGCGGTTCAGGTGCTTCCTGACTCAAAGATTCCACATCAAAGGAAGTGTGCACCTCTTGCAATCCCCCTGTACATTCGTGGTGAAGCTGACTAACTGCAGTGCTACGGACCTCGTTCGAAAGAATCATTCGTGGAACAACTGGTACCTCCTGTAAATCGTCTTCTGATATTGAAGATACAGGTATGGCCATTCTTTTTTCAATCGCGGTCTCCTCGAGAACAGAGACAGGAGTCGAGACCAGGTCTCCTGTCTCCACAGCTCCAGCAGCTGCTGGCAGCAAAGCGTCCTCCATCTTGGACAAGGAGTCCCCTCTGACAGAGTAGGGGAATTTCCCTGGTGTCCTGGCCAAATTTCCCTCATTCACTAACAATACCACCAACAGCTTAATCTGGTTCAAGGTCAGGTGGCATTCATCTGTATCCCCCTCCCCCGGGTCATGCCTGAAAATTGGCAGGATTTGTCTACTGTACTTACCTGGTCAACAAAAACTAACTAAATAAAAAATAAATATATAAATAAATAAAATAATTCACCTGAAGGGATTTGAAATAATGTACACAAAAGCTATTCCTTAGCCTATTAAAGGGATAACTTCTACCAAGCAAAACATAGAACCCTTTCCAGTTCCATTCCATGATGAATGAATATCTAAAACATGCTCAAGAGGTATCATTGAGCTATTAATCTCCACTCTTCCTGTCACATTGCCTTACCTAGCACTGATGGGATCTGTGCCTACATCAGTGCTGTACCTGTTCACATGATTGCTCATACCTTCTGTAACCTTGGATCTAACACTGATGGGATCTGTGCCTGTGCTGATGCTGTACCTGTTCATGTGATTGCTTATACCTTCTGTAACCCCAGATCTAGATGACCAGACAGTGTTTAGGCATAATTGAGTCTATGCACTTTTGAGGGGCCAGGTACACACAATTGGTGCTTACCTGGCCTGCATTGCTCTGCACCTGTGGACAGGCATATGGTGCGCGGTATACACTACAATGTGCCTCCACAGGGCACCTGTCCATGGTTCTGATCCTGGTGCACTGCTGCGTGGGGGCAGATTGAGGGGCACAAGTGGGCATCTATTTACATGTCTATCCTGGGTCCTGAAGTGGATCCCCTGCTCTATGCAAGCAGGAGATTTTGGGAAGGGGTGGGTCTTGGAACATTTTAAAAGTACGAGACAGTACCCGAATGGCTGCCCCCAGCTCTCCCTGTCTGCTCAGTGGGCTGGGAACATAGTTGACGGAACAGGTTGGGCAACTAGGGCCATGGCCTTACCACTTTCATATGTGGCCCTATCACTTTTTGCAATTATGTTAATGTATTTAATAGGGGAGAATTTATCCCTTACATCCTTGGCCCTACCACTTTTCAAACCATTCCGGCACCAATGGCTGGGGAAGCATGGAGGGGGGATTCCCTGTTTCACTGACACCATGAGTGTCATTTGGGAGTATGTAAAAGATACAGCAGGGTCCCCCCTACTGTATCCTGCACCCCCCCTTGCCCAGCACTCTGTGCCTTCTTGAATGGAAGGGAATGTGAGCATGTCCCAGACTGGCCGTGGACATAAGTGCATGACCGGCCATGGGATCCAGTGCAGCAGGGATGCGTGTCCCTTCTGTGAATGCCACTAGGGTTCAGTTAGGCCCCTAGTATGCTGCATTCAGTCAGAGAGTTGCCTACATGCCATGGAGCCACAGCACATAGGCAATCCGCAGGTTAATGAATAGATCCCATTGGGTGTTTATTGTTCTGTTGGGTAGCAACTTTGCTGTTTCTTGTGTAATTATATGTATATTTCTTCTATTCCTTTATTTACTTAGTAACTTTATATTGTCTACTTTGTAACTACTGTATTCTTGACCTGCTCTGGTGCTATAACTGATCCTCCCAGGAGTTACTTGTAGAGTAGGCGTTTCCCCTAAACATGGCTATTCAGGCATGCAAGGCTGCCAAAACAAATCAGTCTGAACAGAGCTTGACAGAGATTTACACTACAGGAGCTGCTCTTGCTATCAAATCATGTTCTGGAGCTTATACGAGATATGTCATGGCTGCACCACTACAGTGTATAGGACATGTCACTGCTGCACCAATATAATGTATGGGATGTGTCACTGCTGTACTACTATAACGTATAGGAGATATGTCATGGCTGCACTTCTATAATATATAGAGCATGCCACTGCTGCACCATTAGAATATATAGAACATGTCACTGCTGTACCACTATAACGTCCAGGATATGCCACAGCTATACCACAATAATGCATAGAACATGTCACTGCTGCACCACTGTAATGTGTAGGATGTGTCACTGCTGTACTACTATAACGTATAGGAGATATGTCATGGCTGCACTTCTATAATATATGGAGCATGCCACTGCTGCACCATTATAATGTATAGAACATGTCACTGCTGTACCACTATAATGTCCAGGATATACCACAGCTATACCACAACATGTCACTGCTGCACCACTGTGATGTGTAGGATCCATCACTGTTGCACTGCTATAATGTATAGGATGTATCACCACCACACAACTATAATGTATAGAACATGTCACTGCTGTACCACTATAACGTATAGGATATGCCACAGTTGCACAACTATAATGTATAGAATATGTCACTGCTGTACCACTGTAATGTATAGGATATGTCACTGTTGCACCACTATAATTTAAAGGACGTGTCACTGCTGCACCACTATAATGTATAGAATGTTGTTGACTGTACATTGTGGTGGTGCATAGAAACATAGATTTTGACGGCAGATAAGGACCGCTTGGCCCACCTAGTTTGCCCATTTCCCTACCTACAGGATAGGCCGCAGATCCTAGTTAACTAACAGCCTATTTCTTCCTAACCCCCCCAAGAACTGCCTTGTGTCTGTCCCATGCATTCTTGAATTCTCCCACAGTTTTAGACCCCACAACCTCCTCAGGAAGGCTGTTATATGCATCCACCACCCTCTCTGTGAAAAAATACTTCCTCACAGGCTGTGTGTATGTTGTTAACTGTACATTGTGATGGTGCATGCTGTGTACATGTTGTGACTGTACATTGTAGCATTACATGGTGTGTGCATGCTGTTGACTGCAAATTGTGGAGGTGCTTGCTATCTAAATGTTGTTGCCTGTTACATTGTGATGGTGCATCCTGTGTGATTGTTGTTGACTCTACATTTTGGCAGTACATGCTGTGTGAATGTTGTTGATTGCACTTTGTGGTGGTGTATGCTGTGTGAATGTTGTTACCTGTACACTGTGGCAGCGCAAGCTGTGTGGTTGTTGTTGACTGTACATTTTGGCAGTGCATGCTGTGTGAATGCTGCTGACTGTACATTGTGGCTGTGCATGCTGTGTGAATGTTGTTGACTGCAATTTCTGTGGCGGTGTATGCTGTGTGAATGTTGTTACCTGTACATTGTGGCAGTACAAGCTGTGTGGTTGTTGTTGACTGTACATTTTGGCAGTGCATGCTGTGTGAATGCTGCTGACTGTATTATGTGACAGTGCATGCTGTGTGAATTGTGCTGACTGTACATTGTGGCTGTGCATGCTGTGTGAATGTTGTTCACTGTACACTGTGGTGGTGCATGCTATGTAAATGTTTTTAACTGTGCATTGTGTTGGTGCATGCTGTGTGAATGTTGTTCACTGTACAATGTGGTGGTGCATGCTGTATGAATATTCACTATACATTGTGGCAGTGCATGCTGTGTGAATGTTGTTGACTGTATATTGTGGCTGCGCATGCTGTGTGAATGTCGTGACTGTACATGCAGCTGCTAGCTAAAAAATCGAGCAGACTCAATAGACCAAATGGCCTTTCTCTGCTGGCAAATTTTGTACGTTTGTATGTTCGTACATTGTGGCAGTGCATGCTGTGTGAATGTCATTGACTGTATAGTGTGGCACTGCATGCTGTGTGAATGTTGTTGATTTTACATTGTGGTGGTGCATGCTGTGTGCTTGTTGTTGACTGTACATTGCGACTGTGCATGCTGTGTGAATGTTACTGACTGTACAGTGTGGCAGTGCATGCTGTGTGACTGTTGTTCTTATTAATTTGTGGCAGTGCATGCTGTGTGAATGTTGTTGACTGTACATTGTGGTGGTGCATGCTGTGTGAATGTTGTTGACAGTACACTGTGGCTGTGCATGCTGTGTGAATGTTGTTGAATGTACATTGTGGTGGGGCATGCTGTGTGCTTGTTGTTAACTATACATTGTGCTGGTGCATGCTTTGTGCTTGTTGACTGTATGTTGTGATGGTGCAATGTTGTTGACTGCATATTGTGGCAGTGCATGCTGTGTGAATGTTGTTGACTGTACATTGTGGCGGGGCATGATGTGTGAATGTTGTTGACTGTACATTGTGATGGTACATATGCTGTATGAATGTTGTTGATTTTACGTTGTGGTGGTGAATGCTGTGTGCTTGTTGTTTACCATACATTGTGCTGGTGCATGCTTTGTGCTTGTTGACTGTATGTTGTGATGGTGCAATGTTGTTGACTGCATATTGTGGCAGTGCATGCTGTGTGAATGTTGTTGACTGTACATTGTGGCGGGGCATGATGTGTGAATGTTGTTGACTGTACATTGTGATGGTACATATGCTGTATGAATGTTGTTGATTTTACATTGTGGTGGTGAATGCTGTGTGCTTGTTGTTGACTGCACAATGTGGCGGTGCATGTTGTGTGAATGTTGCTAACTGTACATTGTGGCAGTGCATGCTGTGTGAATGTTGTTAACTTTACATTGTGGCGGTGCATGCTGTGTGATTGTTGTTTACTGTACATTGTGGTGGTGCATGTTGTGTGAATGTTGTTGACTGTACATCGTGGCAGTGTATGCTGCATGAATCTGTTGACGGTACATTGTGGTGGTGCATGTTGTGTGAATGTTGTTGACTGTACATTGTGGCAGTGTATGCTTTGTAATTGTTGTTAACTACACTGTGGTGTTGCATACTGTGTGCTTGTTCTTAACTGTATATTGTGGTGGTACCTATTGTGTGATTGTTTATGACTGTACATTGTGGCTGTGCATGCAATTTGCATGTTGTTGACTATACACTGTGGTGGTGCATGTTGTATCATTATTGGATGTACATTGTAGTGCTGCATAAAGTGTGCTTCTTGTTGACTGCACATTGTTGTGTCACGTGTTATGTTCCTGCTGCTGACTGAGCCTTGTGGTGGAACATGCACCATTCATATTGACTGTACAATGTGACTTTTCTTGTAGTTTATGGCAGTGCATGTTGACTGCTTATTGTTGGGCATTTACTGTGATGGCACATGCTGTGTGCTCACTGTTTGCTTTACCTTGCGGTGGTGCATGTTTTGTGGTTGTTGACTGTATATTGTATTGGTACATGTTGTGTGCTCATTGTTGACTGTATGTTGTGGCAATGCATATAGTGTGCATGTTATTGACTGTACAGTGAGGCATTTCCTGTACATTGTGGCAGTGCATGCAGTGTGCTTATTGTTAACTGTATATTCTGGAGGTGCATGCTGGGTAATTATTGTTAATTGTACTTTGTGGCATTGCAAGTTGTGTGTTTGCTGTTGACTGTATAGTGCAGCGGTGCATGCTGTGTTCTTGTTTTGGACTGTATATTGTGTAGGCACATCCTGTGTACTAGTTGACTGTACATTTTAGTGGTGTATCCATATTCTCATTGTTGAACTACATTGGGGAGTGCATGCAGTGTCCACGTAGTTCACTGTACATCGTGGTGTTCATTCATTTAGTTTTTGTTTACTGAGTAAGGTGCACTAGACAAACATTTGCCTTTTTTCAGGTGAGACCCAGGAGAGTACAAGCCACCGACATTTAACAGTATATTCCAAAACAATAGTAACATTTTTATACGAACATACAAAGAAGCTAGCAAAAGAAAGCCATTCAATCTATCAAGTCTGCTCATATTGCAGGGTCCATAGCTTAAGCTACTGTCCCTCAGCACAAACACAATATCAACACTGGTATACACAAACATTTGGGAAGCAACAATTACAAGTCAATATTGAACAGTAAACTTGTGAGAGGTCCATCAACAAACATGTCACTAGAATGAACAAAAAGAGGGCAAGGCAGCTGACACCAGGGAAGGATGGCAGATTATAGAAGCTAATTCTACATTATAGGCAATTACAAAGTGTTAGGTGCTGTGCAGATACAGATACAGATGGCTGGATTGGGAGCACATCAATTTGCTCCTGCAAATTCATCCCACAACTTTCTGCTCCTGACAATTACCTCCCGGTCATACTCGCTCCTTCCTAATTCATCCCGAGACAGTTTCGTTACCACAGAAAAATTAGTTTTGCACTTTCAAAAACTTTCTGCAGACATGTAAAATTAATTCTGCACTTGCTGTTTTGTGAAACATTCAGTCGCCTGCTCCTCAGACATGTTTATCTCTGCACTTTCTCTTTTGTGAAACATTCACGAGCTCTGCAGAGATGTTAAATTAATTAAGGGCAGGAACATGCATACAACTGGAGTAGGTAAGATTGGAACTGATTTTGGAAAGCACCAGCAGTTGCATAATGTCTGAAGTTAGCTGGAATATTATTCCACAGTTTCAGGGCAGATACAGCAAAGACTGCTTCTCCAAGCTTGGTCATCATCCTGCGGGTAGTAAGCAAGTCAAGATCCGTGGACCTATGAGAGTAGACGGTTCTGTATGGCACCAGGTAGGATGCTAAGGATGAGAGGGAGTGGTTGTTTAGAACACTATAAATGACACCCCCAAGGGAGAAGTCTCATTGACCAGCAGGGGGTAGCCATCTGAGTTTGGAGTATAGGGTACAGTGGTGGACTAGTCAATTACTGGCTAGAACAAAGCAAAAGATATTATTATAAGCCACATCCCATTTATGCAGAATATGATCTGAGATTCTTGAGAAGACGGGAAGACAATAGGTAAGCTTGGGAAGTAAAATGCTCCTGGCTACTGACACTCAAACAGATTGGATGAGTTTACAACTGGCACAGTACCCTAATACCAATCTGGCATTAACTTATCTGCCCTATGCTCATTTTTTAATAATCAAGTATTTCTGATAAGCTTAGATCCAAGATCAGTGCATGTTTAATTGCCTCAGACATTTTTGACCCTTGCCAAGCCATGGACAGATATATCTGTCCAGAGTCCCAATACTGCACATTTTAATTCTGTCAGCAAGAGCTTCTGTTAACTAGTTTTAAAATGATTTGCTCGGGTCAATAAATATGGCTTCAATAGAATCTCCTCTTTTGAAGTTCCTTTTTTTGTCTGTACAAGCTAGATTTATACTGTCTGTATCATAAAAGTGCTAGCATGTTTCTGATGGTTATCAGCACAACTACACACCAAGGCGTTGAGTTTTGTCTTGGTGGGCATGGTGACAGAGCAGAACGTTTTAAAAAACTTTAAAGCACATAGTTCAGGAATGAAATAACATGAAAAGAAAATTGTGACATGAATGTCTGGCAGAAATCCATTCTGACTGTAAAATGATATGACAGTATTTCTGCTGACTAATAAATAGGACTGCTTTAAATAATGTTTACTGGCACTGGTCGGGAATCGGATGTGCACTATTCTTGCATAAATGTCTCTCATTCCAAAGATTACAAGCATGACACAAACTACCCCAACATCTGTTTTATTTCAACACTGAAAAATGCTAACAGTAAAATTAAAGTATTTGCCAAACATAATTGAGAACCTTCCAAATGCTAAACAGTGGTCAAAAAAATTTCCACAGACCACCAGAGTACTAGTTTATTGTTAAGACTCCTAGAGACATAAGGAAATGTGCTGTACAAATTAAAGACTTTTTAAAAACACTGCTGATGAGTTATGTTCTATTGTGAAATGTAAAGAGGGAACTCGATAAAGCCAAGAACATTTTGCACAACTGTTTCTGGATGCATATCGCTCCTTTCAGACACATCATATATCAAGGCACTTTACAAGCTGTGAAGAATTGGCAGCAGCAGTCAGGTATACTCAGGGATGTTCAGTGAAATTGAGGAGGGGTAAGAACAGCTCAGGAGGAATAGCTACACTGAAAGAGAGAGCAAGAGCAGCTGAAGAACGGGAAGGTTAAGTTCCTTGCCCAACGTCACTCAGTAAGTGGCAGTGGTGGGATGCAAACCTGTGTCTCCAAGTCACAGCTCTGCACACTAATAAGCTACACCTCCTTTCATTTATGTATCTGGTTGGCACTGTGAGTGATTTTAAAAGGGTGCCTAACACATAACAGGCTCATATTTGAAGGTCAGGGTTAGTGATGTACAAAGTTCCTAGTGCAAGCACTATTGTACCTGACATCAAAAACTGATATATTCATGTAAATACAGATAACAGACTAGTGTAAGTGTACAAAGCATGTATGAATATACCCATAGTGTGCAGTGCAAAGCCTGGCACTAGCAAATTTGCACACTCACAAAGCACAACCCCTTGCTAACCAATGAAAATGACACTGGGCAGCGCGCAGGCAGCCCAATCATAAATTATGAACACATCCCAAATGCATTGGCCCTGCTGCGCCAATAAATGTGCTATTTTTGAATGTTGCCATGCAAATGAGCCCACTTCCCATCCAGGGGCTAAAGGACCATTAGCAGTTCATTATGCTGCAGTTTTCATCTCATTAACAGAATTTTGCTCCTTGGACTGCAGGGAGGCTGGGCCAGAGCCCAGTTTTACCAGATGGTCCTTGGAGCCACAGCACAACACAATACTAAGAAGCACTGTATCCCAAGTACTATTGTGCCATGGCTGTAGTGCAGTTTATGTCTGTGAATCATTTATGTTTGCCAGTACATGCAGTTTGACTGGCATTTTTGGTACCATCTCCCTATGATGTGCACATCAGAACATGCAGCATAATATATCCACTCCCTGTTCACGCAAAGATCCTACTTGCAGTAAGGATTATCACAAGCCAACTTACGTCTGTGCCTTTCCATGCGTTCTGACTCTCAGAAGTCATCGATGGGCTTTCTGAAAGTGCCCTCCATACCGTGCAGTAAGTTACAACATCCCTTTCAAATGTGGTAGTTTGAACGACGTGAAACGACCCTTAGTGCCTTCTCAATGCTTTGAGAAATAGCAGGAAGGAAGAACTGGTGCTCCACAGAAAGGGCATGTTGGGGTTGCTGCTGGGGCTGGCGAGTCTCTCATAATTCAGACACAGGCAGGATACAGTGCATTCAAAACAGAAGCAACGAACTGGCTGGCTAAGCTTAGTGGTCAAATTTTGGACAAATAGTCTAGGCAGAATTCAGTAAAAACAAGCTCCCCAAAACATCAAGGTGACCCCGTACTTTGCCCCCGATGAAGCCTTACTTAATGATGTGCCGGGGGCATCTTAATGTTTTGGGAGCTTGTTTTAAGTTCTGCACAGGCTCTGTCCCTTATAAATGTGAACATTAAGCATAACCAGACAGTTTGTTGTGTGCACTGTGTCCTGCCCGTGTCTCAGTGCTTCAAGTATATTTCCAAATGCAAGCCCTCCCAACTCATTTGCATGTGTGCAGTTCCTAGCCTTGTGTCACTGTGGAACCAAATTTGTGCCACTCAAATTGTTGTTTGAATATAGAAAGCCCAATGCTAAGTCCAGACTCATGGCACAAATCTCATTTTGAGCAGTGCTGAAAGTTTGTCTAGCTGACATTACATCTGTTATTGTTATTATTGTCTATTAAACTACTTTTCTTCTATGGATTATGAAGTAGGTTACATAACTACTGCAACACGGTGGCACTTTCAGTTTAGTAGCTTCACAGTACTGCTCCATGTGTTAAACTCTACTATTAACATTAACAGTCATAAACATGCATTACAGACATTAGAACCATACCACAAAAACAAAATTGTAGAAATCTCAATGTAAATGTTTGATTGGTTAGGGAGAATAATTAATACAATGAGGTTTTGCAATCTTTACATTTTATTTATCAAGAATAGTTCTAGATTGAATATATAACCAAAGCACAGTATGATACCAAACCAATTATCATTTCTTATTTACAAATACTGTAGTTATTAACCTGTAAAATATCAGTAAATTCTCTGTATGTGACAAGTTACTATGCCAAGCTCCTAGAAATTAAGTTTGGCTCAGTGTGCCTTTCACAGCCAAAAATATGGGGGACAAAAGTAGCCCCCCATGTGCAACGCATTTGTCTAGGGACAGTAGATAGCCACCCTTTATTATCTGTGCATATATATGCAGTCTGATACACATAGGACATTGGTAGCTTACAACATATGTAACTGAACATCAGTTACACTTTTGGCAGTGTTTTTGTATTTAGTTTTTTGTTGAGGGGGAAAGGAGGGGTAGACAGTTCTGCCTATTTTCAGCCTTGTCCCCGGGGGATGGGAGAGATACAGGTGGTAAGCAACTGAAGCTGAACCAGACTAAGCTGTTGGTGGTAATTTTAGTGAATGGGGGGAATTTGGCCAGGATACCAGAGAAATTCCCTTACTCTTTTCCAGAAGTGCCATGGCATCTTTAACATCCACCTGAATAAATACTAGAACAGGTAGACAGGACCTCGGTCTAACATCTCATCTGAAAGACAGCACCTCAGGAGTGCAGCATCCCCCTCCTGATGCACTAGAGTATCACTACTGGGATTTTGCCCCAAGTGTCTGGTGTGGGTGTAAACTATCTTATTCTGATTTTACGCAATGTCCTAAATGCAATACTCCATCAGCCAAGCTATCTCACGTGTTATGGTTCTGCCCTAACATTCTAAGAGTTGGGAAACAAGTCCACAACATCTGTCAGCAAAATCTTGGTCAAACAATTCCTTTCTCCCCAAATCTCCTTATACTTGTGGATACTTCCATTCTATTAAATGGTGAGAAAGTATTTCAAAGATGACTACTTCTGGCAGCCTGAATTTACAAAAAGCTTGTTCTGCAAAACTGGAAATGCCACAGAACTCTATCAGAGAATGATTAGGTTGGTCGGGGTCCACTGCCAACAGTGAAAGAACCGGTCAATTATTAACAGGTCACAATGACTTGTTTACCAAAATCTGGAAGCCTTGCTTTGCCTTTATTAAGAGAAACACTTTTTTAAACAGTATTCTTATATATCTGGTTTATATCCTGTAAAATCATTGTATTGTGAGTTGGTTTTAAAATTGCTCATTGTGTTGACTGCATTTCAAACTACGAACATACAAAATTTGCCAGCAGATAAAGGCCTAGAGGTCTATCAAGTCTGCTCGAATGTGCAGCTAGCACCCTTTATTCTGCAGCTGCCCCTCCCTTCCACCATTCCCTTTCATTGACCCTCCCCCTTGTCCTGTCCCATCCCCTTTTGAAGCAGTCCACTGTTCTACTGGATACCACTTCTGCAGGTAATGCATTACACCCAGCCACCACCCTCTCTGTAAAAAAGTGTCTCCTCATCTCCCTCCTGAACCTTCCTTCCTCCAGTCTCATATCATGTCCCCTGGTGTCCCTCCTCTCCCTTACTTTGAACAACCCCTCTGTACCTGTCTTTTTTATTCCTTTCATGTCTTCTGTCATGTTTATTCTTTTCAATCATGTCCCCCCGTCCCTCCTCTCCTCCAGTGAGTACAGTTTTCAACTCCCATAGCCTCCTCTCGTGTGATAAGTCCCCCAGCCCCTTGATCATCTTTGTCACCCTGCGCTGCACCCCCTCCAGTAACTTAATGTCCTCTTCAGATACGGGTGCCAGTAATGCATGCAGTACTCCAGGTGTGGTCTAACTAATGACCTATACAGTGGCAGAATCACCTCCTCCCTCCTCGAGGATATACCCCTTGCAATACAACCCAGCATTTTGTTGGCCTTTGCTGTAACTGTAAACTGTAATAAAAAACTATGTTTTACAGCAGGCATTAGCATTCCACAATAAGTGCAATATTTCTTAGTCTTTGTTAAATAAAATGTAATTATTAATGTTACTAACTCTATTTTATTCTTATGGCAAGTTCTTGAGGAGCTGCCAATTTACATTTTTCTGAGCATATGACACTATAGCAGCTGTGGAATAAGGGGTGCTAGCTGCACATTCGAGTAGACTTGATAGACCTCTAGGCCTTTATCTGCTGGCAAATTTTGTATGTTTGTACTATAACAGGAAGATCTTTAGTTCATCCCTCTGCTTCTGTCACCAGTTCGGAGCACAGTTTATGGTTCGTATAAACAAGTAGTTATTCTTGCCATAGTCTAGTATGACTAGCAAGTTGGCAAACAAGTAACACTTAAAATACTCGCATAAAGTTCATGCAACAGATTATGAATGGTCTATGAACCAATGCACCACATACTGCTGTAAGCTCCAGGTTGGAACTCTGCCTTTTGCTGCTTACTGTGATTGGTCACCCAAGGTCAGAGACACATGACTCTGAAGTACCAGAAAAATGTATGGTATCATGAAGCAGTGATGAATAGGTACCAGGAATATCACTGCAGTTTTTCTTCCACAACCACGTTGCTAAATTTATTTTACATTATTTAAAAATAAATGTAATTAACTGGCAAAACTTTCATCATAATATTTTTAAGCAAATATGTATTTTTGGCATAATTAGATACATCATCAGTGTTTTTTTAATTTTCTTTGACAGTTTTAAAACCCCTTTTATAGCTAATTTTCTATTTAATGACATATCATTAAAGATGGCCATCACTTGCAATTTCCAAAACTCTCTTCTGTTGAGGTTACCTGTTGAATGCACATACTGGATTCTTCCTGTGAGTGTATTAGGATAATGCTACCACATGTTTCTGAGGGTATACAGCAAAGAACTGTACCAGGATATTTAATTTGTTTCATGGAGGGCATGTCATGGGGGCAGGAGTTGTTAATAACTTTATGCAGGAATCAAAAAATATACAAACATAGGAACATAAGAAGAAGCCAGCAGAAGAAGGCCATTTGTCTATCTAGTCTGCTGATATTGCAGGGTCCTCAGCATATGTTACTGACCCTGCTCCCCGTTCCCCCTTCCTCTCCATCTTAACTCCCCCAAGCTCCATGGTTTCCCCTTATGCTTATCCCAGCCTCTCTTAAAGCTGATCACTAACTGAGATCACTTCCTCCAGCAGCACATTCCAATTAGCCACCACCTTCTCTGTAAAGAAATGCTTCCTATCCTCCCTCCTAAGCCTCTCCACTTCCAGCTTTAGACCATGTCCCCTCATGCTTGGGTTGCCACTCAGCTTAAAGAGACCCTCCTTATCCACCCTATTTGTCCCTTTCAAGTATTTGAAGGCCTCTTTCATGTCCCTTCCCTCCCTCCTCTCCTCCAGGAAGTACATCCTTAGGGCCCCAACCTCTCCTCATAAGTCTTACCCTGCTGACCTGCAGTTAGTTGCCCTCCTCTGGACCCTCTAGCAGGGTGATATCCTTCTGAGGGTATGGACACCAGTATCTTACTGCATACTCTAGATGTGGTCCCACCAGCTTCCTGTACAAGGGCAGTATAACCTCCTTCCACTTATTGCTGATTCCTCTAGCTATACACCCCAGAATCCTGTTTGCCTTTGCTGCTCCCTTTGTGCATTGCAAGGAGTGCTTCAGGTCACTAGTGATCATCACTCCTAGATCCTTTTCCTCCTCCATTGCTACTATCCAGATCCCCCCAGGTAGTACTCAGTCCTTGGATTCCTGACTACAACATGCATAACTTTGCATTTCTTGGCATTGAAGCAAAGTTGCCAGATCCCTAACCATCTCTTGTGTTTTCGCAGGTCTTCTCACAAGTCATGTATCCCTTCCACTGTGTCCACCTTCCCACAGAGTTTGGTGTCACATTTTGCCCTTAATGCCTTCTCCAATGTCACTGATGAAGACATTGAACAACACTGGTTTCAACACAGCCCCGGGGGACCCCACTGGTGGCTTACCTGGTGCTGCATAACTCTCCCCTTACCACCACCCTCTGAGTCCTGATACTCAGCCAGATTTCTACCCACCTGGTCACTTTCTCCCAAACCCTGAGATCTGCCAGCTTTCTTATCAACCTCTTGTGGGGTATAGAGTCAAAGGCCTTGCTGAAAGGATGTGCACCACCTGGCCCCTGTCCACTGTTTTGATGACTCTGTCAAAGAAGTCAATCAGATTCATTTGGCATGATCTCCCTCCCACAAATCAATGCTGCCTCTCATCTTGGAGATCATTCTCCTCTAAATACCCTACCGACCTTTCCTTAAATATGGTTTCCATGGGCTTGCACACAATTAAGGTCAGATTGAAAACTATAATTCCCCTGGTCATCCCTGGGACTGCTCTTATGGAGAGGCACCACATGTGCCATCCTCCAATCCTGCAGCACCTCGCCCAACTTGGTGTACCATCAACACAGCAACTTTTTCTCAGCGAACACCACCACAGCACCAGATCTCACCAAGTCGCTGTGGTGGTGCACTGTACATACATCGGAACTGCAACTCCTGGTGTTCTTCCCCACCCCTGAAATAACTCAAACTTGGAGCTGTATATTTAGAGATGGGTGGGTGTGAGGGGCAAAGCCCCCCACAGAAAAAGACTCTCCTGATGGGAGCAATGCCGACAGTCGGCATTGTTCCTGTCACTGTCAGAGATGTCAGCAACATTGCCGATGCTGTAACATGGTGGAACTGCCTGACTCCAGGCAGGGAACTACTGAAGAGGTCCACCAGCTGCCCCATAAGCTATCCTGCCAGTTCCCTCAGCAGCCTTGAGTGTATGCCATCTGGGCCTGGAGAATTGTCCACATTTAGTGCTAGCAGCCCCTCCCTCACGCTATCTTCATCTATCACCACATCCATGCAACTTTCTCCCCTTCTCCCCTTTTCCCTCCCTGTAGGCACTGGTCCATCTTTTTCCCTAGTGAAGACAGAGCAGAAGTATTCATTCAATACCTCAGCCTCCTCCCCATTCTCCTCTACCCATCCATCACCTTTTCTAAGCCTAACAATCCTATCCTTTTTTTCTCATTTTATTGCTCATATAACGAAAGAAGGCCTTCCCCTTTTGAGTCCTTCAGCTATTTGGAGTTGTTTTTGTACCTTAGCCTGCCGCACTACCTTGCTTGCCACCTTGGCCAGCTTACTCTCGGTCTGTACCTCCTGTAGGCTGTCCTCTTGTCTCTTACCACTTGAGCTACCTCAGAGATGAACCAGCTTGGTGCTTTGGCCTCCAAGTTCTTCCCTTTGAGCCTAACACACTCCACTGTGGCAACCAGTAGACCCTCTTTAATGATGGTCCATTTCTGGTCCACCCTAATATCCATTCTGATGCCCACCAGGTGCCTCCTTAGCACCTCGGTCATCTTCCTGAAGTCCACGCTCCTGAAATCCAGGATTTTGATCTTAGTTGGGGATGCTTTCCCTGCCTATATTTATTTTTATTTATTTATTTACTCAGACATTACACATGTGAGCTCAGGGGCTCATTTACAAAGGTTCGATGTCAGTATTGGTTGACACATAAAGATCAAGGATTAGAATACAGAAGGCAGTTCCAGCAGAGCATTGTCTAGGTGATACAAAGTTCAACAGAGTAAGATACTTACAATAAGATATCTGCAGTTAGCGCACAGTGAACAGCTCACAGGGAGCATTTTCTTGGAGTGAAACAGCTTCAACGGCTGTCAGTAAGGCACACCATTGAATTAACAAATTTTTTACGGTGAAGACCATCACAGCGACAATTTCAAGACTTTCATTGTAATGGGCCCGCTGCACACTGGCGCTGGTTTTGCTGGTGTTTCAACTCCTCCTGAATCAGTTTTGGCTCAGAGTTGATTATAAAAAAATCAGATGGTGCTGGGGCAGAACCTCCTGCATGGAGGTGTGGGGGGCACAGCCCCCCTCAAAAAAACCCAGTAACTTCATGACAGGTGAAATTTCAATAGCCAGAATTTTGCCCCTCACTGTAGTGGATTTTGACAACTCTGTTGTCGAAGCATCTTGATGGAACAGTCAGTAATGCATTAAAGCAAGTTCATTTAGGTATCCAACCAGAATCACACCATACTATGGTCGCTACCACTCAGGGTTCCTTAACCATTATCTCTTATATGTGCTCCCCATTTGTGAGCACTAGATCAAAGATTGCCCCCTCCCTGGTAGGCTCAGTGATGCCCTGAGTCAGGAACCTACTCTGTACTGCATCTAGGTTCACCTGTTTCGTGGCATAGGATGTGGCTGCTGTACCCCATCCCACCTTTGGCAGGTTAGACCCCCATCACTACCCACCTTTCCCTTCCCTGTAGCTTCCAGCAATTGCAAACTCAGCTCCCTGTCCCTTTCCTCTTCTTGGTTGGGTGGTCTGCTTACCACCCCCAAACTCACCTTTCTCCCTCTATTGGACCATTGGAAAAGAATGCAAACAATGTTCTTAATGAAAGGGAGGTGTGTAGTAAATGGTGCTTAAGATATAACGTCTATTCTTAGGTGCTGCAAACTGCTTCCACCAAGTCACTTTGACAACAAAATTGTTGAAGTTCCATACAATGACAGGTGAAGCTTCAATTGTCAGAATTTTGCCCATCATGGAAACACTGAACTGCTCCCTTCCCCCCACACACTTTTTTGATAATCAACTCCCAGGTGAAGTTGATTTTAAGAGGGTGAAACACTGCCAAAACCGGCACTGATGTTGAGCAGGACCATTGCAGCGACAACCTCAAAGCTGTTGCTGTAATGGTCCTCCCTGTAAAGTTTTTGCTGTTTAGCCAGTTTACCCTGCCAACCCCTAGGATGTCTGTATCCAAAAGCAGAGGCAAAATGCAAGTGGTAGCGGGGGGTGGGGAGTGCAGAAAACAGTCTTGTACCAAATTTCTTTTCAAAGTTTTATTTCACAATGCTATCACAATGATACGCTGTGCTTAGGAATGATTATGGATATAATGTTTGTTTGTTTTTTTCCCAGAAGATCATTACTGCTGAAAACAATACATCCAAACTAACAAATGCTGCTTCTTTAAAGAGGAACAGACTCAGTGTTTGGTGTTCAGTAATGTTCTGAACTTGCCTGCTAAAATGTCTGCCTATGGTTAACTTACCCAGCCAAGCCCAAAAATTTGAATTTATCACAAATAATGCTATAAGTCAGATATACTGTCAGGTTAGTATGTTTCTCAGTCACAAAGATTGTTCCTCTTAATAACTCAACCAGAGTCTATATCTGACCGGGTCAGTGATATTTGAAGGACTACTGACCCACACCTTGTGATAAACTGACAAGATCTATCACACATGGGGCAGATAATTTAAAATGTTCCCAAGTCCACAGAAAAACTCTGACCATCAAAAAGACATCGGCTTCTTGAAATTTGAGAACCAGTTTAGATAAGTTTGGAATCTTCCATAACCATTACCTATGACATTTCTTTGTTAAAAAAAATTAAAAGGAAAATAACTTTTTTCAGGTTCTGATAAGGTGTTGATCATTTTTGAACATTGATTTTAGAACATAATATACACCCAGCTGGTCTTTATTTAGGAAGAAGCTGCTGGGACTAGTGGAAAGGCACAGAAGGAAAGCTAGAGCTTAGAAAGGACCCCGTGAGTCAGATCTCTATTAAGTGGCTGTACTCACGGTGGTGATGTTACACAAGGGCTACTAACTGTTGATATGATACTAACTATATTTACTGCACTATCACTTCAAGATGGTTTTAGATACCTTTCCCGTCACTGACAATAGCTTACTGGCAGGATGCAATGGTTACAACAGTTTTTGTACCTTAAAGCAAACGTTTCTGAAAGTTCAGATAAGGCTTGGATGACTACCAGAATTTTCCAGGGTTTATTAGAACCTTTCAGAACCTCAGAACCTTTTTGTGGTTCTCTTATCCCCACCATCTTCCTGCATTCACATCTGGCAGATTCTGGTCATTTGGGGGATTTAAGATCCCAGCCCCATGGCAATCATTTTTGAGATAATAGCTGAGCTGTGACATTGTGCAACAAAACCTGCTGGCTTCCCCAGGTCTCCCATGGAAATGAGATCAGATCATTCTGATTGGGATTAGCCCAGTATGCAACAGAAAGGGATCAGTGTGGTCAGTGGCTTGGAGCAGCATACGGAGTACCAGGTTTTCCAAGCTGCAAGACAGCTAGGCCATGGAACTGTGTGGCAGAACTCATTCCATGTTCATGATTTTTACAGTGTTATCAAGATACACATTATCTCAGAGTTGGCTGTACAGCCATTGAAATATGTACATCATGTGAAGTTAGCAGGCATTGTCAAGCACTATGATGGAAAGGTTTGTTTTCACATTTGGTGGAAATTCATTGGATGTTAGCCAAATGAGTACATTGGTTCAATCTGACTGTGGACTTGGCTCACGGTTTTGGAGATGGTTGTATATAATAAGGCAGTGTGGTCTAGTGGTTAGAGCACAGACTTGGGACTCAAGAGATCACAGTGTCAAAGCCCACCAAAGCCAAATACTTACTGTGTGACCTTGAGCAAGTCACTTTGCATTGTGACAGCACAAGAAGAGCTTGCAACCTCCATTATGTACATCACAACTGGGAACAAACTAGAACAGTAACACAAAGTAAATTATGGCTATGTGTGATGCCCCAGAATTTCAAGCATTTGACTGTAATCCAAAAGTACTCCTAAACTGAGCAGCAATATTTACTTGATTGGTTGTTTGTTAACCTGGTCAGTGCAGTGGTCAAATGGATCTTTTTGAGGCATGACTTGGTCCTTTGGACAGGGATAGTACATTTGGTAGCAGTTGTGTGCTACAGGGTTCGGAAACAGTACACATTAGACAGAGAAGTACTGGGCAAATGATTTTCACAAAACAGTACAGGGCAAAATCATCAGTGCCTGTGAGTCATTTGACACCAAGCCACAACTTACAATTATGCATGGAGTAGTTAATAAATATTTCTACATGGATCAATATTTATGTATTTGCTTATTTGTATGTGTGTGCATGTGTGTGTTTTTATTTATTTATTTACTTATTGTGTTGGAAGACCTTCGCGCACTAGTGCCCTTTTTCAATGGTGTCTAAGTCAGGTAGGTTATGACAGTCAGAACAGGATAGCCACGTTCAGAACAAGAATAATAACAAGTATCACCGTTTTCACAGGTTCATAGTCAAAGTAAGAGGAATTCAAACATTAAACAGAGCAGTAACAACAACTGCATCAGTCAGAGTTAAAGTGGCAAGGCAGCAGCAGCATAACAGATTGCTGACTTGGGACGTTAGCAATCTAGCAGCAGTCACGTACATTTGCAGATTGATGTTGACAACTAGTGACCTGTAAATTGAACCTTAAAAAGAATGAAAAGAGAAGCCTGAGCTGGCATCCCCAAGACATTACATGGGGAACTATTTACACTCAGATTAACTGCAGTAAAGTCTGAGCCCAACTGTTACTAAATCATCTGCAAATCTTGGCTAGAAAATCATGAGCCATAGAGATATTTCATTATTTATTATGTGTTTATTGTGTGATATCTACAAGTTGCTGGGACAGAAAAATAACAGCCAAGAGTCATCCCTCCAAGGCATGCTTCCATGTGATGTCTCCTAAGGACATCCACATATACAGTACATTGACTAGCACACAAGCTAAAATGGATAAGACAAAGTAACTTTAAAGGACTCAAGCACCCTGTACAATGACCTGTGACTACCTTCTCCCAAACCTTGATCAAATAATTTAGGTTAACATAAGAACACAAAAAAAGTGCCGTCAAAAGGGGGATCTTGTGATCCATCTAGACTGCCCATGACAGCTAGCCCCTTCCAGTTTCTTTACTGCCCTAGGTTTACACAGTGCCTTCCCATACTAGCTTTTACTCCCCCACTGTCTTCGCTGCCACAGCCTCTGAGGGCAGACTGTTCCAGGGCTCCACCACCTTTTCCGTGAAGAAAAACTTCCTGCTGTTTGTTTTGAAACTACCTCCCTTCAGGTGCATGTTGTGCCCCCTTGTCTGTGTATTCTTGTTTACTCTGAAGAGATCCTCTGTTTGTACTGAGTTGATACCTTTGAGGTATTTAAATGTCTATATCATCTCACCTGTCTCTTCTACTCTCCAGTAAGTACAGCCTAAGATGGTTTAATCTCAATTCATATGGTTCTTTGTGTAGTCCATGTACCATCCTCATAGCTCTCCTCTGCATGGTTTCCAGGTGATCTTTGTCCGTCTTGAGGTGCAGTCCCAGAATTGTATGCAGTACTCCAGGTGAGAGGACTCACCAAGGACCTATACAGTACGGCGGGACTATCACTTCACTCTTCCTACTTGTGATACCCCTTCCTATGCATCCAAGAATGCTACTAGCTTTTTGCACCTCCTTTTCACACTGCCTGGTTGTCCTTTAATCATCAGATATGAGTACTCCCAGATCTCTTTCTACCTTAGTTTCAGTTAGCTGTTCCCCCCCCAGGGTATATTTCAAGCCTAGGTTCTTCCTCCCCAGGTACATAACTTTGCACTTCTTGGTGTTGAATTTCAACTGCCACTGTTTTGACCATTCCTTTAGTTTTTTTTTTAGATCAGTGATCATTTCTATGACCCCCTCTTGCATATTGACTCTGTTGCAGATCTTGGTGTCATCTGCGAAGAGGCATACCTTTCCTTGCAAACCCTCCGCAATCTCACTGATGAATATGTTGAATAGAACTGGCTCCAGTACCGATCCCTGGTTGTGAACAGGAAAGCCATTTGTGAAGACATTAAGGTTAATTGCAGTTTATACTGTAGTAATAAGAGCAGAAGGCTTGGTGCCCATTTTTAACTGCTCTCCTACAATTTTCTCATAATATCTCAGTGATCTGATTGAAGCCATATACCTATCCCATGTTTTCTTAAATACCATTTTGTTTTACTGATCACTACATCTAGTGGCAGATTTTTCCATGCCCCTATTACCCCCTGAGTAATAAAAATGTTTTCATCACCCACTCCTGAACAGTTTCTGGTTGGATTTGTAGTGGGTGTTCTCCAGTACTTATTGAGTCATATTTATAATCAGGGTCTAGTTGTACCATTTCTTCTGGATTGTTTACAACATCAAATAACAGGAGCATATCTAAAAACATAGAAAAAGAATTTGTCAGCCCAAAAGGACTGCTTGGTCCACCTAGTCTGCAAAGATGTTCCCTGCCTGTTCTGTCTCCACAGATATTAATTGATCTCTGGTGACCCTCCCCCATCCCTGCCTATTCACCAGTATTCCCCTATGCCTATCTCATGCATACTTGAAGCCCCCCACTGTTATTTGCCCCCACTACCTTGGCTGGCAGACAGTTTCAGGCACCCATCACTTTCAGTAAAGTAATACTTCCTCACATCCCTCCTAAACATCCCTCCCTTCCAGCTTCATTGCATTCCTCTTGTTCTGGTGTACTTCCTCATTTGAAACAGCCTCTCTACCTGTACTCTGTTTGCCCATGTGAGCAACTTGTATATCTCTGTCATGCCCTCCCTCTTCCTCCTCTCCTCTAGGGTGTACATCTTGAGATCCCTCAGTTTCTTCTCTTAGGGTTTCTCATGCAACCCCTTCACCATTTTAGTTGCCTTTGTCTGGACTGCTTCCACCCTGTCTGTGTCCTTTCTGAGATGTGGCCTCCAGAATTAGACACAGTACTCCAGATGGGGTCTCACCAATGACCTATACAGTAGTAACACCACCTCCCTCTTACTGCTGGATATACCATTCCTTATGCACCCCAGTATCCCACTGGCCCTGCCTATTGTCTTGTCGCACTGCCCTGACACTTTGAGGTCATCAGATATTAGAATCCCAAGGTCACTTTCCTACTTAGTGACTGTCAACACCTACCCCCCTATAATACTCAGCTCCTGGGTTTTTATGCCCTATGTACATGATTCTGCACTTTTTGGCATTGGATCCCAGTTGTCACACCCTTGACCACTCCTCACATTTTCTAAGGTCCCTTCTCATTCTCTTCACCCTCTCCTGGGTATCCACCCTATTACAGATGTTGGTGTCATCTGCAAAAAGGCATACTTTCCCTTCCATTTCTTCTGTGATGCCACTCATGAAGACATTTAAGAGGACTGGTCCCAGTACTGAGCCCTGTGGTTCCCCGCTGGTCACTCTCCCCTCATTAGAGTGTGCCATTTACCACCATCCTCTGTTTCCTATCCATTAACCAGTTTTTTTTACCAGTTTACTACTTTGGATTCCACCCCAAGACTGTTCAATTTCTTTATTAGGCTCTAGGTGGCAATCTGATACACTTCTGATGAGATGACTTTAGTTTCAGTTCTCTCAGTCCTTCATAGGGTGTATCCTTAAGTTTTTTTATCAACTTAGTCATCTTTCTTTGCAGTTTTTCTATTGTGCTGATATATCCTTTCTTATTGGTCCCTGAAATTGAGTTCTGTAATGTAACAGCAGTCAAAAGTATGCGCTATATAGGGGCATAATGACTAAGGGCCTTTTGCTTCTGATGGCGTTTCCTTTTTATTCAAGCATAGTTGGTTTGCTTAAATGAGGCTTTTTTGAGTATACCTCACCCTGGCACATTTTGGAACCAGAGGGGCACTGCTCTCCATCCTGTGAAGGCATCATAAATGCCTCATATAACTGGGGCCAAAGGCTCGCTAACAATCTAGGATAGGCAAGGTTCCAGTCTGTGAGTAGTTGGGCACAGCACAGAACCAAATAAAACTCTTAGTGCCAGGACGAGTGGTGGATTATTTTATTGACTTTTAATGGGGCATATATAAACAAACTAGATACACAGATATAGGCACTGATGACAGAAAAAGGCTATTGGCCCATCCAGTCTGCCCACCCTACCTAACTATTCTTCCCTGCCCTAGTGGCAATCCTCTTTTTTTACTGTCCCCTTCCCCTTTTCTTGCTAAACCCATCTGCCTGTCCCATCCCTGCTTGAGGCTGTTGGTTGACTTTCTTCTGGTAGCTTATTCCATGTATCTACCACCCTTGCCATGAAAAAGTGCTTCTGGAAATCCTTTTTGAATCTTCCCTCTGCCAACTTTAGTGAATTCCCTCTTGTTCCTGTGTTTGAACTTAAGGAGAAGAGTTCCTTGGTGTCTACTCTGTTTATCCCATGCAGGTACTAGTATGTTTCAGTCATGTCACCCCTTTCCCTCCCTTTTTTCCAGGGTGTACATGTTTAAGTTCTGCAGCCTATCCTCATATGTCAAATCTAACTACTAACTCACAACTAACTTAACTTCTTTGATTAGGTCACAAAGGCTGAATTGACTGCTGCACTGAATACCTGACATTAACCTGCAACCCAAGTAATGTGCTTCAGAACGTACTCTTACAGAAAGGCTGACAGTTCTGGCAAAAGTGCAAGATAAACCAATCCACCAGTCAGCTTACAATTAGACTGAGGTGCCAGGTCCTGTTTTAAACCAGTCCAGCTTTCCTGGTCCACATTAAAAGGAACACAGAAGGGTAACTGGTGTACAGACTAATCTCAGGGGGACTTGAACAGATGAGTTGGGAAGACATTACATAAGAAACAGAGCAATGTATGATGAGACAGTGTAGAACTAACAAGATAGTTTAACATGCTCAAGGTTTGTGATGACCTCACAAACCACGAAGGTTAAGCCTGAATGGTTTGCTAGGTCATCACAAACTGAGCCTGTGTAAAAATAACAAGTTGACACTGTATCTCATCTTTTATGTTATATAACTGTTTTTTGGTTTTTAAGGTTGAAATAAACAAAAAAAGTGTTACAAAATCAAATTTACAAACCACACTGTCTGTGCCCCCCACCCCGGCTGGGTAGGTAAATTTGGTAGGGGTACATATACTGGTGAACATGTGGAGAAGGGGGCAGGAAAGAAGGGGAGGACAACAAAGTCCCAGAAGACTTTTTCCAACATTCCAGATATCCCAATATACATGGGTGTGACATCACAACTGTAAATAAGACTTGTAATATCATACCTGTGTAACGTAAACATCTACAGCTTCTGCAAACTAGCTGCAGGCACATGTAATCAGTTATTATAAGTATTTATCTATAGTCTGCTTAACAGATGGCTAACAGGGATTCCACTGACATGTAAAACTGTAGAAGTATCGGAGTTTCCAGTTCAATGTTACTCTTTGTTCATTCTTTACCTGTTTCAGCAGGTCCCTGTGCCCCACCCTCTGCTGATTACTGTACTTCCATTTTGTTCCTGCAGGCATCATATTACCTTTGCTCCCTTATTGCTTCTGGAGTTCTAGATTGCTTGTTTTCCCTGACTTTGTATTGTATGAATGGCCCTGCATGTTGCTCTTTACTTCCACTTCAAACTCAATTGCCAGAACAACCTTAACATGCTGTGAATTGTGCACTCATAAAGGGCCCCAAGAGAAGAGGGCCCCCCCCCAAAAAAACTCAGCTGACTAGTTGGCCTCCTTTCTTCCTGGTCTTTGTTCGAATTTCATCAAGGAAAGTTAAAAAATGTCACAAAGCTAGCTGAATGTGAAGACAGGGAGGCCATGGTAGAGATGAAGATATTCATTGGAGGCTCCCTGACTTCTCATAACAGGCTGCAGCAAGGAGATTCACAGAGGACTCCAGGATAGCTAGGCCCGGCGCTATCAATTGCATCGTTTTGCACCTTTATTTCTTGCCCCGTTCATTCTTCCTTAGCTTGCCATCAGTGACCTACCTTATGTTACAAATGTTTGTCTTTATAACTGTCTACCTACACCTTCCATTCTATAAATGATGTCACAGGCTCCCTTAGGTCTCCTTGTTGAACTGCTGGGGAGTTTTCCATGGAAGGAATCAAGTTCAGGGTTCATGGATAATATGGTGGTCAAAAAAAACCTTTTGCTTAACAGTTTTATTTACCACCAAATAGCCCAGCTGAGATAGAAACATAGAAACATAGAATTTGACAGCAGATAAGGACCACTTGACCCACCTAGTCTGCCCATTTCCCTACCTGATGGGTAAGCTGCAGATTCTAGTTAACCAATAGCTTACTTCTCCTACCCGCCACTAGAATTGCTTTATGTTTGTCCCATGCATTCTTGAATTCCTCCACTATTCTTGACTCCACACCTCCTAAGGAAGGCTGTTCCATGCATCCACAACCCTCTCCGTGAAAAAATACTTTCTAACATTACCTCTGAGCCGTCCCCCCTCTATCTTCAAATTGTGCCCCCTTGTTCTTGCACATCTCTTTTTCTGAAAGATGCTACCCTCTCCCTCCCTGAGCCCACCTTGTTCCAACTGCTCCTAATTCCCTTGAGGTACTTGAAGGTTCCCTTGAGGATTCTATCATGTCCCCCTTCTCCCTCCATTCCTCGAGGGTATACATATTAAGCTGCTTTAGTCTCTCTTCATATGTCTTCTGCTGCAGACCCTGCACTATTTTGGTTGTCCTCCTCTGAACAGCCTCCACTCTATGTCTTTGTGGAGATGGGGTCTCCAGAACTGCATGCAGTACTCCAGATGGGGTCTCACCAACTGTCTGTACAGAGGGATAACAACTTCCTGTTTGATACCGTTGATGCCTCTCCCTGTGCAACCCAGTATCCCCCCAGCCCTCTTCACTGCCTTCTCACATTGCTTGCCCACATTTAGGTCATCTGATATAATTACTCCCAGGTCCCTTTCAATTTTTGTTGCTGTTAGTATCTCACCCCCCATTGTATACTCTTCCTCTGGGTTTTTGTTTCCCAGGTGCATTACCTTGCACTTCTTTGCATTGAATCTGAGCTGCCATACATTTGACCATTCCTCCAGCATTGCCGAGTCCCTTTTCATCCTTTCCACCCCACCTCATGTATCAACCCTCTTGTAGATCTTTGTGTCATCTGAAAAGAGACATACTTGTCCTTCCAGGTGCTCTCCAATTCACTTATAAAGACATTAAAGAGGATCGGTCCCAGTACTGAACCCTGCGGTACCCCACTAGTTACCCTCCTTTCTTCACTGTGGACTCGGTTTACTATTACTCTCTGTGTCCTGTTGTCCAGAAAAAGTTTTATCCAGGCTACCACCTTGGGACCCACTCCAAGGCTGGCTAACTTGTATATTAATTTTTTGTGTGGGACTGTGTTAAATGCCTTGCTAAAATCTAGGCAGGCCATATCCACAGACCCTCCCTGGTCTACTACTTTGGTCACCCAGTCAAAGAAATCTATTAGATGCATCTGACATGAACTTCCCACTGGGAATCCATGTTGCCTTGGGTCCTGTGCCCCACTGGCCTCTAGGTACTCAACAATTCTTTCCTTCAGAAGTGATTCCATCATTTTCCCTACCACTGAGGTCAAACTAACTAGTCTGTAGTTTCTTGCTTCTCCCCTGCTTCCACGTTTGTGATGAGGAATCACATCCACCTTCCTCCAGTCCTCAGGTACCACCCCATCCTCCCATGATTTTTTAAGGAGAGTAGTCAGTGGTGTCACTAATTCTACCCTTAGTTCTTTTAGAATTCTGGGGTGAATCCCATCAGGCCCCATTGCTTTTACACCTTCAGTTTCAAGAGTTCTTTCAAAACCCTTTCTTCTGTAAATGGACTAGTATCGACCCCCCCTATCCAGAGTGTTTCTCTTGTTTGTTTTAGGTACCTCCCTCTCCTCTTCAATTGTGAATATTGAGCAGAAATATTCATTCAGTATCCCCGCTTTTTCACTATCACCCTCTGCCCACATTCCCTCCCCTTTATTAAGTCTCTGTATCCTTCCCTTGGTCTTTCTCCACTCCCTAATGTACCTATAAAAGGTTTTATCCCCCCCTTGTAACAGAATTGACTATATTTTCCTTGGTTTTGGGCCTTTGCTATTCTGACTGTCTTCCCTGCCTCCTTCTGCTTTAACTGATAAAGTTATCTGTCCTGATCCTTCTGTATTTCTTTATATTTCCTGAATGCTATCATTTTCTCCTTAACCTTCCCTGCCACCTCTTTTGAGAACCATAGTGTTTTTTTTCCTTAATTTTTTTTTATTGATTCACTTCACACAAAGGCTTGCTGCCTCTGTGATGGCTGTTTTGATTATTCCCCATTGTTCCTCCACCCCTCCTTCTTGCCTGTTTGCTAGTGCTTTTCTGAGGCACTCTCTCATTTTCCCAAAGTCAGCCCTCCTAAAGTCCAATATTCTTGCTTTTGTATGGCTTGACTCTATGGCTGTGTTTATTGTGAACCACACTATTTGGTGGTCACTTGTTCCCAGATGGTTACCCACATCTAAATCCAAGATCTTTTCTCCATCCCCATTTGAGAGTACCAGGTCAAAGATTGCTCCCTCCTGAGGGGGGTTCCAACACTATCTGTCTAAGGCATGCCCTCTTGTAGGGCATCAAGAATAACCCTGCTCCTAGATGTGCCTGCAGCAAAGGTGCTTCAGTTAACATCTGGCATATTCAGAGCCCCCATCAACAATATCTCCCCTTTTTCTGCTATTTTAAGGATGCCTTCTATCATTTCCTTGTCCATTTCCTCCCCCTGAGATGGGGGTCTGTACATAACTCCCATGAGGGTTGTGTTGCCACTTCCTATCTCTAGGATGACCCATAGTTACTCAACTTCTTCATGTTTACTCTTTAGTTCTGCTGCTTTAATCCCTTCCCTTACATATAGAGCTCCTCCTCCTCCTTTACCCTCCCTGTCCCTCCTGTAGATTGTGTATCCTGGTATGTTGACATCCCAGTCATGGTTCTCCATATACCATGTTTCGGTGACTGCCACAATATCCAGGCATCCCTCTTCCATCAAGGCCACTGGTTCAGGGAGCTTGTTACACAGACTACAGGCATTGGTACTCATCACCCTCTATTTTGTGATGGCTCTACCCCTTTTAGCCCCATCTCTGTCCTTACTGCCTTTGCTTTTTTTTGCATTTACCCCTGTCCTGTTGCTGAATGACTTCTCTACCTTGGTGTTTACCACGCTTATTACTGTGTTTTGTGGGGGGAGGCTGGGATTTCTCTGCTCCATTTCAGTGCCCCCCCTTGGCTAGTTTAAATCTAGCTAACTCTAATCTGCATGTAGATAATGCCTCTCCCTATTCCCCCTACCACCCCTACTCGACAAGGCCCTATTGGAGCTGCTGCCCCCCCACAGCACCCGACCCACCATCCCCCACCTCTCACCCTCTGCGGTAAGTTCAAACCCTGCCCTCTTGTTTTACTGATACCCAGCCCGCTGCTATCTGACTAAGCAGTTAACCCCTTAGCAGTCTTCTCAACTTTAGTCAAACAATGGACTTTGGAGGTCACTGGGGGGGGGCTAACTGATGCAAATAATCATTTTCTGAAATAGCTTCTACTCTGTTATAATTACTCTGTTTTTTCTCCAATTTGTCTAACTCTCATGTAATTGCTCTTAAATGCTAATGAGCAGGCATCTGTGACCACTGTATATGTGTATTGTCCTATTTGTCCACCCTGACAAGGAACCTTGTTAAAAAGCTAATGCTCAAAGGTCTCTCTGAAATATTAAATAAATAAATAGATAGATAAATAAATAAATGCTTGCCAATGAAGCATTTGAACCTATCACCTAGGATCCTGGTCCCCCCCCTGGACAGATGCAGACCATCACACCAATACAGGCCTGCATCCCTCCAGGTGGTTCCCCAGTCCCCAATGAAGTCAAAACCCTGAGCGCCACACCAGTTTTTCAACCATTCATTGAATCCCATGGTGTGGAGTACCCTACCATCATCCTTGCCATAGACAGGCAGTACCTCCGAGAAGGTTACCGTACGTGCTGCTTGTCTAAGGCCCCTCCCCAACTCTACAAACTCCTCTTGCACTGCTCTGATCCCATTCCCAGCCAGGTCATTTGTCCCTAGGTGGACAATGACATCCAGCTCCCTCCCTCATGCAGCTGCTCCTGTGATCCTGAGGATTCGCTTCCTGTCCCTCTGAGCCATGGCACCAGGCAGGCACCTTACCTCCCTCTCCCCTTCCTCCCCAACTTCTACCCCCCTAATGATTGAGTCCCCCAACAATAGGTGTTCCCTTCCCATGTGGGGTCTCATGCCACTCTCCTGTGGGTCTCCTTTGTGGAGGTTCCCAGCATCCTCCTTGGTCTCCACTGTAGGTGCCTTCATAGAGGAATCACTCTTTGCAAGAACAGCATATGAATTGTGAAGAGGTACAGCTGCAGGGATGCACCTCTGTTCTACCACCCTCTCCCTCCCTGAGCCCACCTTGTTCCAACTGCTCCTCTTTCTTGGCAACCTCTGAGGTAGCAGCGGTGGCCCTGGTGATCCCTGGGTGGGGGAAGAGGTTTCACAAATCCTAGCCAGGTCAGCCTGGAGATGGGCAACATCCTCCCTCAGACCAGAGAGGTGACTGCAAATAGGGCAGCATCACGGCCTCTAGAATGTCTCCCGGAACACTGCCACCCCACAGCCATTGCACTGCACCACTCCCATCATGACTTATTTTGTGTCACCTCTCCTGTTGCTTTGTGTGCTTACTCTCTCCTCCCTCTACGTATTTTTTCACCTACTTTCCTACTGCCTATGTGCCCTTACAACTCTCTCCCTTCATGTTCTGGGACAGGAACTTCCTGTAGTCTTCAGTAGTCTCCTTCTTCCTTTCTTGGAGTCAGACCTCCAGCAGCTAGGGGGTGAAAAAGAGCATTTTTTTTCCTTCAAGGTTGATGAAACTAATGTGTCTCAGTGATCCTTCCCTTCCTACTGCCAAACAAGAAGTTTCTGTTGTCAGTCAAATCTAGAGCCTATAAAAGTAGAACTGACTTAGAGTGGGAGGGTGCAGGGGTGGGAAGATACAGATAGCAGTGTGCAGGTCAGATTTTCAGGTTCTGGTAGATCATGTTGGCCCAGACAGGATAAAGTGGAACTAGAACCTATTAAATAAAAATGGTGCAATAAACAGAAAAACACAAAAGTAATATGGTGCTGCAGATCTTCAGCTAGTGCACTGAAAAGACCAGCGTGAACCAGTCACTTTATTTTCTCCTCCGTCTGTTCTATCCAACCCACTCTGCCCCACTGGTACATTTATAAAGTTCTAATATTTTGTCCTGATCAGTGCAATAGATTGAAGTCCCATAAGGGATACTCTAATTTTCAGTGAGGTGCTGTCACGCTATGCTATAAGGCACAATCGCTCAACAGGGCATGTACCTTCAGTGCTGTATTCCACTGTGTCCTCACCTTGCCGCTACACTGCTCCCCCGTGTTGTAATACACTACTTGAGCAAAGTGGCACTCACCACCTGTGCTGTTTTGTACTGATTCCTCCCGCTCCACTGCTCCCTTGTGTTGTAAGCTGCTGGTTGCACTGTGTTGCACTCCCCTCATGTGCTCTGTTCCATTGAGTACTCCCCTTGGTGCTCTACTATTTCCCTGTGTTGTTACTCACTGGTCACACTGTAAGGTGCTCTGTATTCCATTGATTCCTACTCTTAGTGCTATAGGTTGCTGATTGCTTGGCATGGTGCTGCTCCTTGATGTATGCTGCCAATTGCATGGCAAAGTGCTGCTCCTTGTTGTAGGCTGCTGATTATCTGGAAAGTGCTGCTCTTTGTTGTAGGTTGCTGATTGTTAAGCATGGTGCTGCTCATTGTTGTAGGCTGCCAATTGCTCAGCATGGTGCTGCTACTTGTTGTAGGCTGCTGATTGCTCAGCATGATGATGTTCCTTGTTGTAGGCTGCTGATTGCGCACCAAAGTGATGCTACTTGTTGTAGGCTGCTGATTGCTCAACATGGTGCTGCTACTTGTTGTAGGCTGCTGATTGATCGGCATCATCCTGCTCCTTGTTGTTGACTGCTGATTGATCAGCATGGTGCTGCTCCTTGCTGTAGGCTGCAGATTGTTTAGCAAGGTGCTGCTCCTTGTTGTAGGCTGCTGCTTCCTTGGCATGGTGCTCCTCCTTGCTGTAGGCTGCAGATTGCTTAGCATATCGCTGCTATTTGTTGTAGGCTGCTGATTGCTCAGCATTGTGCTGCTCCTTGTTGTAAGCTGCTACTAGCTCAGCATGGTTCTACTACTTGTTGTAGACTGCTGATTGCATGGCATGGTGCTACTCCTTTTTGTAGGTTGTTGATAGATCAGCATGGTGTGGCTCTTTATTGTAGGTTGCTGATTTCTCAGCATGCTGCTGCTCTTTATTGTAGGCAGCTGATTGTTTGGCCTGGTGGTGTACCTTGTTGTAGGCTGCTGATTGAGCAACAAGGTGCTGCTCCATGTTGTAGGCTGCTCATTGCTCAGCAAGGTGCTGCTCCTTGTAGGCTGCTGATAGTTCAGCATGGTGATGCTCCTTGCTGTAGACTGCTGATTATTCAGCAAGGTGCTGCTCCTTGTTGTAGGCTGCTGATTGTTTAGCATGGTGATGCTTCTTGCTGTAGACTGCTGATTGTTCAGCAAGGTGCTGCTCCTTGTTGTAGGCTGCTGATTGTTCAGCATGGTGATGCTCCTTACTGTAGACTGCTGATTGCTCAACAAGGTACTGCTTCTTGTGTAGACTGCTGATTGCTCAACAAGGTGCTGTTCCGTGTTGTAGGCTGCTGATTGCTTGGTATAGTGCTTCTCCTTAATGTAGACTACTGATTGCTTAGCAAGGTGCTGCTCCTTGTTGTAGGCTGCTGATTGCTCAGCAAGGTGCTGGTCTTTGTTGTAGGCTGCTGATTGCTCAACAAGGTGTTGCTCCCTGTTGTAGGCTGCTGATTGCTCAGCAAGATGCTGCTCCTTGTTGTAGGCTACTGATGATAGCTCAGCATGGTGCTGCTCCTTTGTTGCAGGCTGCTGATTGATCAGCATGGTGCTGCTTCTTGTTGTAGGCTGCTGATTGCTCAGTATAATGCTTCTCCTTAATGTAGACTTCTGATTTCTCATCATGGTATTGTTCCTTATTGTAGGCTGCTGTTTGCTCAGCATGGTGCTGCTCTTTGTTGAAGGCTGCTGATTGTTTGACATGGTGATGCATCTTGTTGCAATCTGCCATTTGCTCTGCATGGTGCTGCTCCTTGCTGAAAGCTGCTGATTGCTTGGCATGGCACTGCTCCTCATTATAGACTCCTGATTGCTTGGCATGGTGCTGTTCCTTGTTGTAGGCTGCTGATTGCTTGGCATGGTGCTTCCCCTTACTGTAGACTGCTGATTTCTCAGCAAGGTGCTGTTCCTTGTTGTAGGCTGCTCATGGTGATGCTCCTTGCTGTAGACTGCTGATTGTTCAGCAAGGTGCTGCTCCTTGTTGTAGGCTGCTGATTGTTCAGCATGGTGATGCTTCTTGCTGTAGACTGCTGATTGTTCAGCAAGGTGCTGTTCCTTGTTGTAGGCTGCTGATTGTTCAGCATGGTGATGCTCCTTACTGTAGACTGCTGATTGCTCAACAAGGTACTGCTTCTTGTTGTAGACTGCTGATTGCTCAACAAGGTGCTGTTCCGTGTTGTAGGCTGCTGATTTCTTGGTATAGTGCTTCTCCTTAATGTAGACTACTGATTGCTTAGCAAGGTGCTGCTCCTTGTTGTAGGCTGCTGATTGCTCAGCAAGGTGCTGGTCTTTGTTGTAGGCTGCTGATTGCTCAACAAGGTGTTGCTCCCTGTTGTAGGCTGCTGATTGCTCAGCAAAGTGTTGCTCCATGTTGTAGGCTGCTAATTGCTCAGCAAGGTGCTGCTCCTTGTTGTAGGCTACTGATGATAGCTCAGCATGGTGCTGCTCCTTTGTTGCAGGCTGCTGATTGATCAGCATGGTGCTGCTTCTTGTTGTAGGCTGCTGATTGCTCAGTATAATGCTTCTCCTTAATGTAGACTTCTGATTTCTCATCATGGTATTGTTCCTTATTGTAGGCTGCTGTTTGCTCAGCATGGTGCTGCTCTTTGTTGAAGGCTGCTGATTGTTTGACATGGTGATGCATCTTGTTGCAATCTGCCATTTGCTCTGCATGGTGCTGCTCCTTGCTGAAAGCTGCTGATTGCTTGGCATGGCACTGCTCCTCATTGTAGACTCCTGATTGCTTGGCATGGTGCTGTTCCTTGTTGTAGGCTGCTGATTGCTTGGCATGGTGCTCCCCTTACTGTAGACTGCTGATTTCTCAGCAAGGTGCTGTTCCTTGTTGTAGGCTGCTCATGGTGATGCTCCTTGCTGTAGACTGCTGATTGTTCAGCAAGGTGCTGCTCCTTGTTGTAGGCTGCTGATTGTTCAGCATGGTGATGCTTCTTGCTGTAGACTGCTGATTGTTCAGCAAGGTGCTGTTCCTTGTTGTAGGCTGCTGATTGTTCAGCATGGTGATGCTCCTTACTGTAGACTGCTGATTGCTCAACAAGGTACTGCTTCTTGTTGTAGACTGCTGATTGCTCAACAAGGTGCTGTTCCGTGTTGTAGGCTGCTGATTTCTTGGTATAGTGCTTCTCCTTAATGTAGACTACTGATTGCTTAGCAAGGTGCTGCTCCTTGTTGTAGGCTGCTGATTGCTCAGCAAGGTGCTGGTCTTTGTTGTAGGCTGCTGATTGCTCAACAAGGTGTTGCTCCCTGTTGTAGGCTGCTGATTGCTCAGCAAAGTGTTGCTCCATGTTGTAGGCTGCTAATTGCTCAGCAAGGTGCTGCTCCTTGTTGTAGGCTACTGATGATAGCTCAGCATGGTGCTGCTCCTTTGTTGCAGGCTGCTGATTGATCAGCATGGTGCTGCTTCTTGTTGTAGGCTGCTGATTGCTCAGTATAATGCTTCTCCTAATGTAGACTTCTGATTTCTCATCATGGTATTGTTCCTTATTGTAGGCTGCTGTTTGCTCAGCATGGTGCTGCTCTTTGTTGAAGGCTGCTGATTGTTTGACATGGTGATGCATCTTGTTGCAATCTGCCATTTGCTCTGCATGGTGCTGCTCCTTGCTGAAAGCTGCTGATTGCTTGGCATGGCACTGCTCCTCATTGTAGACTCCTGATTGCTTGGCATGGTGCTGTTCCTTGTTGTAGGCTGCTGATTGCTTGGCATGGTGCTTCCCCTTACTGTAGACTGCTGATTGCTCAGCAAGGTGCTGTTCCTTGTTGTAGGCTGCTCATGGTGATGCTCCTTGTTGTAGACTGCTGATTGCTCAGCAAGGTGCTGCTCCTTGTTGTAGGCTGCTGATTGTACAGCATGGTGATGCTTCTTGCTGTAGACTGCTGATTGTTCAGCAAGGTGCTGTTCCTTGTTGTAGGCTGCTGATTGTTCAGCATGGTGATGCTCCTTACTGTAGACTGCTGATTGCTCAACAAGGTACTGCTTCTTGTTGTAGACTGCTGATTGCTCAACAAGGTGCTGTTCCGTGTTGTAGGCTGCTGATTTATTGGTATAGTGCTTCTCCTTAATGTAGACTACTGATTGCTTAGCAAGGTGCTGCTCCTTGTTGTAGGCTGCTGATTGCTCAGCAAGGTGCTGGTCTTTGTTGTAGGCTGCTGATTGCTCAACAAGGTGTTGCTCCCTGTTGTAGGCTGCTGATTGCTCAGCAAAGTGTTGCTCCATGTTGTAGGCTGCTGATTGCTCAGCATGGTGCTGCTCCTTTGTTGCAGGCTGCTGATTGATCAGCATGGTGCTGCTTCTTGTTGTAGGCTGATGATTGCTCAGTATAATGCTTCTCCTTAATGTAGACTTCTGATTTCTCATCATGGTATTGTTCCTTATTGTAGGCTGCTGTTTGCTCAGCATGGTGCTGCTCTTTGTTGAAGGCTGCTGATTGTTTAACATGGTGATGCATCTTGTTGCAATCTGCCATTTGCTCTGCATGGTGCTGCTCCTTGTTGAAAGCTGCTGATTGCTTGGCATGGCACTGCTCCTCATTGTAGGCTGCTGATTGTTTGGCATGGTGCTGGTCCTTGTTATATTCTGCTGATTGCTCAGCATTGTGCTGCTCCTTATTGTAGGCTGTCAGTCACTCGGGAAGGTGATGCTCTTTGTCGTAGGTTGCTGATAACTCTGCATGGTACTGATCCTTGCTGTAGGTTGCTAATTTTTCAAAATGGCGATCCTCCTTTTTGTAGGCTGCTGATTGCTTGGCATGGTGCTGCTCCTTATTGTAGGCTGCCAATTACTCAACATGATGCTCCCCATGTTAAAGGCTGCTGATTGATTGAAGGGGTGGTCCCCTGTTGTGCTGTTGTTCACTGATTGCCTGGCATGAAACTCCCCTCCTATAATTTAGGTTACTAGATAATTAGTTTGGTGCTTCACTCCTCAGTTTTGGCTGATGGTTTGCCTCCTGTCACCCCCAGTGCTATTGTCTACTTAAAGTTCTGGACAGGGCCAAGTTCTATTCTTCCTCATCCAACTCTTTTTTTGTTGTAACTTTATTTTATTGTAAACTTATCATTAATCCATTCATCATCCAACTCTGTGTGTGGGCTGTGGGCCATGTATTGTGTGACCCCTGTTTGTATCTGCCTAATACAGAACTGATGTGACACACGACACCCTAAGGATTTGTCAAACTGAAGAGAAGCACAGCAATTTGTTACTTTAGTGAACTTTTTTCTACGTTTACCTGAGATGTGTACATCCCACTGGTTGATAAAGCAGGTGTGCTGTAGCCTTCTCACCACCAACAGTGCACCTCCGCTTCCTAACTGGTATTCCAATACCAGCAGGTTACTGCATCTCCTTCCTACTGGTTTTGGAGCCAGACTCTATAAAAATGTATCCTACACCTGTACCTAGGAAAGTGTACTGCTATAAATGTTACATAAAGCTTACTCCAACTTTAATATTAACTCCAGGGTGGATAAAATTATGAAAGACACATACTCCCACAGAGAAGTGTCTCCATTTTGCCCAATATACCTTAATGGTCACTTTATTCCCTCCATCACAGATTTAGGATTTAAAAAATGGCATTTGAAGGGACTAAGAGAAATAAAACAATTATTTAATAAAAGAGGTATACTTGACTTGGACACAAAAAAAGTTATTTTAATCTGTCCAACACTCAATGTTTTTAGATACTTAGAAATCCAAGACCTTAGTTGTAGTTCTGTTAGGATGTCTCCCTTTTTCTCAATAGACAATTTTGAAAATCAACTGATACAACTCAGTAAATTAAAACTAATATTGAAATTGTATATCATTGTACAAAATCATTGTGGGACTACTCTACAAATATTAAAGCAAAAATGGGAATCAAAACTGAACACACCACGTCTGATAAAAATTGGAAACAAATCACTAATCTATCAAACATAGACATATTATCTTCCAGATTACTACACATCTATTTTTCGCAGAATATATTAGATTCCACACAGAATAAGTTTAATGAACCCCAATCATCCTAATGAGTGTCCCAGGTGTAATATGGAGAATGGTACATTAGAACACATGTTGATAACATGTCATAAACTAGACAGCTATTGGCAAAAAATTATCAACACAATTTATAAAGTTACTTCTATTCATTTAAGAAGAAATAGTGAACATTTATTATTAATAATATTGTAGATAGTTTCAATATTTTTCAAAAATATTAATATTAATTGGATTAATTAATGCTTTTAAATGCATATTAATTAAATGGAAAGATGTACTACCTCCATATTTTAAAACCTGGATGAATATTATGATGAAGGTGGAAAAAGTTATTTATATCTTGGAAAAATGTTCTGAGCTTTTCAACAAGAAATGGCTGAATTTTGGAAACTTCATAAAGTCAAATGATCTACTAAAAAATCTGGTATAAAGTTATGAATGCAAATGTTGTATACATTTTAAAGTTTATTATTATAACCATTGAACAGAATAGCATAAATATACAGTATGTACAAAGCTTAAGCCTCAGTATTTACATTTATATACATATATACAGTATATATAGCTTTAACAATTTACTGTATATATAAATCTATATTATAATGTAACTCAGAAAAAAATAATAATAATGAATCCAAGGGGATGCTTGTGCAGACGGCCGATGAGAATGGCCACTTAGTGTACTAGCTGTCACCTCAGTGACATTTAAATTTTATAAGAAGCCTCAATTTTCTTTAAATCAGAGCTGTTTAACTATACGATTCCTTAACTTACAGTTTTGCTGAATGAATCATCAAAATATCACTGTAGTGTTTCTTCAATTTCTGTGCTTTTTCTTTGTTTTAAAAACTGATGGTCACTGATTGAACATGGCCTCAATGTCTACAAAGTCTGAGATGGACAATTCTCCATTCAGTTTTAGTTTCAGTTTGTTTATTATGCTGGAAAGGCACTGTGAGCAAACGTTGCCTGTTTTCACAAGCATCCAGTTTTGAACAAAAGCACAAAATGTTATACTTGAAATACAGTCAGAACAATCGAGATAAGCAATATGGTACAAACAGTAAACAGGTCACAGGATTAATCACAATTACACAGTGGTTAATACAAAACTAAACAAACCATTTGAAGTGCGATTGAAAGGGAAGGTGCTAGTGAGGGAAAATTAGGATGGGGGAGAAGCAGATAAGGGGAACAAATCAAGTAAGTCAAGTTCTAAACAGGCCATGGCCAGCAATCCTGCTACATTAGCCGCCAACAGTAAATTGGACATTCAGTTAATCAAAGAAATGGTTGCCAACATAAAATTAGACGTGATGGATATGAAAGGGGTTATGGGACACATACAAAAACACTGAAAGTAATACTAATCAAGTGGGAGTGCCAGAACAAAAAAATAGCAAAGTTAGAGGACACAGCCATTTTCCAAGAAGAGAAAACAGAGTACTAAAGTGAGCAAATCCACTACCTTTTGCGGAAAACAGACAATTTAGAAAACAGAGGAAGAAGAAATAACATGTGTATAGTTGGGATACCAGAGGGTGCGGAAGGAGTCAACATGATTTCATTTTTGCAACAGTTTCTGCAGGAGTCATTGGAATATCAGTGGGCTTGGTCATTAGAAATTGAGAGAGCCCATTATTCTTTGTCAACCAAGCCACAAGCTGATAACAAGCCAAGATCAATCATTGCTAATGTTCTATATTACTCAACAAAAGAGGAGGTTTTCGGGAATAGCAAGGGAGTACAAGGTCTTAAATTGGAGAGGAAACAGGATTAATTTATTCTAGGACTTTTCTGGTGAAGTTTTGAATAAAAGGTGTGCCTTTCATGAGGTGAAACCTCACCTACAAAAGCTTGGGATACATCATTATTTTAGATATCCAGTGATTTTGGTGGTCTTGGTTACGGGCAGTCAACCCACAAAATTGTGAATTCCTGGATCAAGTTTAAGACATTGTTAATGGCCTGTCACATAAATAATATAAACAAACTGCCACCATCTTTACAAACAATCACATAAACAAACTGCCACCATCTTTACAAACAATCACTTAAACAAACTGCCACCATCTTTACAAACAATCACTAACATTTGATTGCTGCTTGTATTTCCCCACCCAGCTGTCAGTCTGAGAGGTCCCAGGAGTATGAACCTTCTTGCACACAATCTGCATCCTTACAGTGCCCTTCTGATGACACAGCTGCTACCAAACCTGTAAAGATCTGAGCTCCACTACCGTATTCAACCGGTTTGAGGTCCAAGGTTGCCAGCACACCTAAAACTGCCTTGCATTCCATGGTTAATTGGAAAAGCAAACCTTTGGCTACACTCACTGCCAAATGCATCCCTGGTTCACTCCGAAAAGTGAGGAAAAAGTCTAGTCATGGAGTCTAGATGCCCAATCACAGAGTCCAGAAGCATTCTGGCTAAGCCTGCAAGATCACTACCTAAAAGATCCAAGGAAAGTGAGCAGCAGGACTCCTATTTAACCCAAATGAATGAGATCTGATGAACAGTAACTGACTCCTGGAGTATATTGAGACAGGATGGGTATTGTGTTTGGATGTCACTTCAATTTCCTCTCATCCAGCTCATGCATGGCAGAGGATCTAGTTGGTTCTGACATGACTGTTTATGCACTGTCAAAGTCTGATATGATTCCTTAAGTGTTAACATGCCTCTTTCTTTTTATTTTTCCATGTTTTAGAGTATAGTTAGCATTAATAGGTTTGTTCACTAGAGTGACTGATGTAGTGATCTCAACGTCTGTCTCCTTGCTGTACATAACTCATAGGAGTTTGGAGTACATCTCTGATCATTGGATAACACAGATATGTCACAAATGCATAGATGCTTTTCCAGGAAACAAATGTTATGTTCTTATTCATGTGCATTACGTTGCTTGCTTCATATTTATAAGTGTAGCATTTTAACAACATTAATTGGTCAAATAAGTATACCTGATCACATGCCTAATGTTAAGTTTAGATGCCTGTCACAAAAATAGGGACAGTCTGGAGATGTTACTAGAGATGCAGAGGGTGGTTACATGTAAGGAATTCACTGGCCAGGGAAGTTGGGTCCAAGCTATATCATTGCTCCTAATATGTATTGGCTGTTGTTCTAGTACCCAAAACAGTGATTTGTCTTCAAACATGTTCTGCTACTAATACTGCAGGTTTACATGTGGAGTGACGAACCTGGAAATGTTGGAGTACGTCAGCTCACATTTTCATAGCTATTTCGAATGCTGTGTGTTACTTATTTTCTGTTTCAAATGTATGGCAAATCTCAACATAAAAGATTGCTGTTTTACCACATTTGAGTGTTGCAAAGTGCTGTGTCAGTTCAGTGGAATAACTGACGTCTTTAAATTACGGCAATTAGAAATACCCGATTTGCTTGTGCAGATATGCAGGCATCCTGTGCCATTTTGTGCAGATATGCAGGCATCCTGTGCCATTTTGGTCCCAGGGTGCTATGACTGTATTTTGGATCAATAGACCTTTATATACTGTGGCAATTAGAATGCCTGGCTAGTTGGAAATCATAGGTCACCTTGTGCCTTTGTGAGTTGCAGGGAGCAGTGACAGTACATTGGATCATTTGACCTTTTCAATCTATAGCTCTTAGCAGTGATTAGACTGAGCAAATATGATGATCACCTTATGCCATAGCTTGAACTACTATCCCTGCCCCCTCTCCTCACTCCTCCCATCCTCCCTACCCATAACCCTTACCCTCCCCCATACCTGTCTCAGCCTCTCTTAAAACGTCCCACTGTCTTCAATGAAATTACCTTTTCTGGCGGTGCATTCCAAGTGTCCACCACCCTCTCTGTGAAGAAGTGCTTCCTGACCTCCCTTCTAAACCTCCCACCCTCCAGCTTAAGACTGTGCCCCCTCATGTTATAGTTGCCACTCAGCTTACGGAGACTCTCCTTTTTTCTTTCTTGTAATAGTACTTTGGATCAACAGACCCTCATACATTGTGGCAATTAAGAAATGCCTGGCTAGCTTAAAATCATAGAAGGTTGCCTTGTGCATTTACAAATGCAGGGAGCTGTGATGGAGCAATTGCCCTTTTTATTTTGACAATTAATTCATATCCAAGTAAGAAATATGCCTGGCACTACATTGTGCCACTTTGTCTTTTTCAGGTACTCCATTTAATTCCAACCGGATCATGACCTGAAGATCTGGAATCCCTTTGAAAAGGGTCTGACGAAAAATAGAGGCATGCTCTCTCTGTGTACTTCTTCATACATCAGCTTCCACACACCACATGGTCATTTTTAATCTGGGTCTTCTCATAAGAATGCCATATGTTGTGATACTGGATCTGGTAAACATTTTAGTTAGGTCCGTGGTATTTTGCTATATATATTACAGTAGTTAATGTTTCTGTTTTGCATTAGTATCTGCTAAGGTTCAAGGTCTTCGGCTAATCAGTTTGAATTCCTTATGTTACACTTAAAAATGAAATTGTTTTGGTTCAGTTCTGGCTAAAACACAACATGCAGTGTATTTAAGAAAGTAGAGGTGAGGTGACCTTGTGCCATGGCTGACAGTTACAAAGAAAAAAAGAGTTCAAGAGAGTAAAGTGTTAGCAACATTTTACTATTTACAATTTGATCACTTTGCCCTTGATCTTTAACTACAGGGTTACTATTGTAACAAGTTAACTTAGATTTTCAATACCAATGGAGTGTCCTTTCTACATTCACAGCTACAAATGTCTAAAGTAGTATATACTATATTCCTTTACTATTCTATTGTATAAAGTTACACAGTTTTCTGTTTAGGGCAGTTAAAAGTTCAGAGTTATAAACTAGGTAGGCTTTTTTTTTTGGTTTGTATGTTTGTTTGTTTCCTTCACTTACTCTAGTATCTAGAAAGGGAGTTCTCACAAGTGAAAATGTCACAGGGCAGTAAAATGTTTAAGATTGTTTCATGGAACATTAAGGGGTTATCATAGCCTCACTAAGAGGATGAAGGTTCTTTCTTTTCTTAGATCTTTAAAGACGGACATAGCATTCATTCAGGAAACACATTTAACTAAGGGAGGAATTACTGAAATTGTAAATAAATCATGGGTGAGTACTGTGGCAGGAAGTTAATTTAAGTTAAAATACAAGGGTGTATGAGTCCTATTTCATAAGAACTTAAACTTAGTAATTGATGCTCAAATGGAAGTCCCAGATGGTAGATTTGTTTTCATTAATGCCAAAATTGATGGGAGTGGCACCGCATTGGTAAGCATGTGCGCTCCAAATGCCACTCAAGGCAAATTCTTTGTGTTTGTTGCTTATAAGTTGGGGTCATTTAAGTCAAAGAATGTCATCTTGGCTGGAGACATGAATACTACTTTGGATAACTTTTTGGACAGAAGCCCAAAGTTTTCACCTGAAGAAATACAATCCTCTAAGGGTTTTAATAAATTCTGCAAATGATTGGGCTTGATTGATACATGGAGAGTGATACTCCCTAAAGACAGGGACTTCACTTTTAGATCTTGCCGACATAACTCATACTGTAGATTAGACTGCGTTCTGGTTTCTAAATTCCTGCTCACGGGGCTGGAAAACAATAATACTGGAAATAAGGTCATCTTTTTTTTTTTTTTTACCAGGAGAGACACACTAAGCTGAAAGCTTGTTTACAGGTATGACCTGGGAGCACAAGGAAGTTAAATGACTTGCTCATGGTCACACAGTATGCAAGTGGGGGCTGTGGGATTCAAAGCCAGGTCTCTAGGTTTGCAGTTCAGAGCCTTAAACCACTATGCTATACTGCCTCCATCTATCTTGGACCATGCGCCAGTACAGCTGGCATTCAAATAGAAGATGTCCCTTACACAAGGGTTCATGGAGGTTTAATAGTTTACTAAGGGACAATGAGTTCATAAAAATGTTAAATAAAGAAATTAAACAATTTATCAAGCTAAATGACAATATGAAAGTGACTGTAAGCATACTGTGGGATGCCCTGAAGGTCTATATAAGGGGATGTAGTGTTTTATATGCCAGTCATAAGAAGAAATTACAAAATCTGGAACTTACTAAGCCAGAGAATGACCTGAAGCTAAAAGTGTCGCAGTATGTGAACTCTAACTGTAAAGATTCAAATGTCTTTCAGGAAATTATAGATTTGAAACATACAGTAAATACTATATACAACCAGAGGGCTATGCTTGCGCTATTTTGGCTAAAACAGAAATACTGGGAGTCAGGTGAAGCACAAGGCAAACTGTTGTCACGCATGTTTCGTAAAAACTCAGAATCCACAAAAATGGCCTCCATTAAGGTAAATAGAGATACCACTGCTCATTCAGCAACTCATATTGCTAAAACCTTTGGAAAATGTTGTTCCCAGTTGTATGTATATGAAATATTCCATCAAGAAGACTTGATCAGTTCCTTTTTACATTGCATAAATATTCTGTCTATTTCAGAGAAAGACAAATTGTCACTGAACAAACACAAATGATGAAATAGTTAAGGCAGCAATGTCTGTTCCAGCAGGTAAATCCCTAGGTTTAGATGGATTCACAGGGATCAGTGCTTGGCCCAATCCTTTTCAACATATTCATCCAACATCGCTGAGGGACTGAAAGGGAAAGTCTGCCTGTTCGCAGATGATACAAAGCTCTGCAACAGGGTGGACACCCAGGAAGGGGTCCAAGGAATAGAGGCAGCTCTAAGAAAGCTGGAGGAATGGTCCAAGAACTGGCAGTTGGGATTCAGCACCAAGAAGTGTAAGGTAATGCACTTAGGTAAGAGGAACCAAAGAAATAACTATGTCCTGGAAGGGCAGCAATTGGAAAAAACAAAGATGGAATGGGATCTGGAAGTTATATCAGATGATTTAAAGGTAGGAAAGCAATGCGAAAAAGTAGCACTATGGGCAAGTGGCATCTTTGGATGCATAGGTAAGGGTATTACTAGCAGAAAGAGTGAAGTCATCATCCTATTCCATAGGTCCTTGGTGAGGCCTCACTTGGAGTACTGTGTGCAGTTCTGGAGGTCACACCTGAAAAGGTACATAGACCATCTGGAATTCATGCAGAGGAGAGCCACCAAGATGGTGCAGGGACTACACCATGAACCTTACAAAAATAATCTTAGCCAGTTAAATCTGTTCTCCCTAGAGCAAAGAAGGAACAGAGGAGACATGATAGAAACATTTAAATTTGTTAAAGGGATAAATGCAGTACATACCGGTAATCCCCTTCAGGAAAATAGGACTGTGTGTACAAGAGGGCACAACTTACACCTGGTTGGCGGTAAATTCAGAACCAATATTAGGAAGTAGGTCTTCACAGACAGGGTCATGGGCCCTTGGAACAGCCTGCCACCTGAGGTGGTGGTGGCTACGACTGTCAGAGAATTCAAATGGGCATGAGACAGTCAATGTACTCACCTCAACAAGGTCAGTAGATAAGGGGGGGTAGACATCTCGGGCAGACTAGATTGACTGCATGGTCTGCTTCTCCAGCAAATTCTTATGTTCTTAGGTGAATTCTACAAAGCCGCAGTACAAGATCTAGCTCCCTTGCTAAGTAAAGTCTTTACAGTGGCTCATAACTCTGGTTTATTACCCTCATCCATGAGAGAAGCCTCAGCCATTGTATTTCCTAAAAATAAAACAGGGACCCACATTTCATTGACAATTATAGACCCATATCTCCTATCAATGTGGATTGTAAAATATTGGCAAAAATGTTTGCTAACAGACTAAACAGAATTATTCTACAGCTAATTCACCCAGGCCAAGTGGGTTTTGTAAAAGGCCGAAATAGTGTGCATTTCATAAAAAAAGCTTTACATATAATTTACACAGCAAGGAAATTATCCTTGAAGCCCTTTGTTTGTCATTGGATGCTAACAAAGCATTTGATAGGTTGGAATTGGGTTATTTGCAGAGTATCCTGCTCAAATACAGTTTAGGGGAGCATTTTTGTGGATGGGTCTCACATTTTAAAACAGGATATCCATTAAAGTTAAAATAACAGATCCAAGGAAATCTTTACATTCTCTTTTAACTATCATTCAGTCATTCTGCTTATTTCAGGCTTCAAAATAAACTTTGAAAAATCAGAGATACTCCCCTTATACAACTTGTCCAATCTTAACGATTTAATTCAGTATAAATTTAAAATGTTGACATCTATGGTTCAGTTCTTAGGTATTACTTTAAGTGAACATATTAGTAAGATAATTAGTATCAACTTTACATGACTACTGGATTCTTTTGGCGCCTGATGCTTATGTCTTTCTAGGGCAAGATTCAGACAATAAACATGATACCGGCCCCTAAAGTTTATTATTTATTACACCATTTATCAGATAAAAATTCTAAAATATCTCTGGAAAGATAAGCCAGATCAAAGATTCAAGATTAAACTGCAATAGCCCAGGTGTTATGATGGATTTAACAACCCAGATTTCAAGACCAGGCATGACACCTTTGTAGTTTCACAAAATATTCATTCACTGTGGCTGCAGGACAAAACCCAGGTCACTGGGTGGGTACATATTGAGAAATTTCTATTGGAAGGATCTAACCCAAGGGTAATTTTGTTTGCAGATCTACTGAAAGCAGTTAAATCTAACTATGTCTTTAATGCCACATCGAGGGATTGGTCCAAGACTGCCAAGGCCTTAGACTGGGACCCAGTGCATTCCCCTCATTGTCTCATGTGGAACAACAAACTATTTCAGTTTGAAGGTGAAATTCTAGATTGACAAAGCTGGAAAGAGAGGGGTATCTTCCTTTTGAATGACCTACTGGAGCTAAGTACTGCTGGTATTATGTCATTTTCAGATCTGGCTAGCAAATATAAACTGCCCAGAACTGAATTTTATAGATATTTGTAACTTAGACAGATCTTAAGGGATAAGATTAATGATACAGTTACATTACCTACACTTCACACTTTAGACAAGATATTCTTCACTTACAAAGGTTATAAAGTAACTTACAACATAGTATTAGATACTAAGAATACTCAGCTTGAATCTTTAATCCAAAAGTGGGAAAGGGAATTGGGCATTACTATACCCTTGGAGGACAGGGACAGTAGTTGTGTAAATGTCCTCAATGCTTGTAAGGAGCAAAGGGTAGATTGATGAATTACAAAATAGTACCCTGATGGCAATACATGCCTGCTAAACGGGCTGATCTAGGCCTATCTGACAATAACAAATGCTGGACTTGCCTAAATGACACTGGGACCATTACTTATGTTATCTGGTCATGCCCACTAATCCAAAATTTTTGGGAGGAGGTTTTCAGAGCTTGTGAGAAAATTTTGAGTAGAAAAATTGTAACAGATAAATTTGTACTACTAGGTGTCACATCTGATCTTTCCATCTGATCACAGTCACGTATTTTCTGACTACTGACTGCTGTGATCTCAGCTAAAAATCTTATTCTCAGACATTGGAAGCAAACCTCCTCCACCACTTTGACTGGATTGATGATGTCACCACTTGGTCTTGCTCTGAAAGATTACCTTATGTATGCAGTGACTGAATAGAGAAATTCCTAGATATATGGAACCCCTTTCTGCAATCTATATTATGCAAACTACCACCTAAGTAACAATTGTCTTATCTATATTCATTATTTTGATAGCTAGTTTGTTTGTAATGAATTGTTCATGGAAGATGTCTGTCATGAAACCATTTAATTGAATCTTTATAACTTTACTTCCTTTATTGTTTTGATACACTTTTATTTAACACTGTAGAAGTTATTTTTATTGCTTTTGTTTCAACAAATGTTTGCATATTATGTAATGTTGTTTGCCTTTGATCTTCACTATTCAATAGCAGTTTCAATTATAAAACAGTATAATGAATGCAGCTGGGTGAACAGCTGCCTTAACTTCTGCCTTGGCTCACTGTAATCTGCTGCTAATTAAGTGATTATCTTAACTATCTCTCTTATTACCCATGTGTCTTGCCATATTTCACTATTCATTATGGGCGGCCCTTATGCACTAATGGGTGGAAAGTATGCGATAGAGGTGCATATCCGGCCCACGTATGTCCACACCTGTGGGCAAGTGAGCGCATTCTGGCATGCACAACTGGAGGCCACCTGTCCATGGCTCTGCCCCCATGGCATTCAGGACCATGCAGGGTGGCCATGGGTAGAGTAGTGGACATGTGGGCATCCAATAGGATGCCCCTAGCCAGCTAGGAGTGGCTCCCCTAATGCAGAAAGGCACAGGTCCAGGTGTGTGAATGGCACCCACTTCCACTGAACCCACGCATCTGTGCCCCTGGGCCAGTGGTCTTGTGGAATGACGCCCCCCCTCCCACTACACTGTGGCTCCCCATCCCTGTCAGACTGCATTAACCACACACACACACAGCCGTGCCCCATCCCCATAAGTGCAGCGCCCACCCTTTCAACCCATTTGACCACTGCCCTGGGTACTGCTGGCACCCACACCCTGAACACAGGCATGCCCCCCTCAACTGTGCATACCCCCTGCCCAGCACTGCATGTCAGGACCACCCTCCTGACCTCTGCTCTATGCACCCCAGCCCCTAACAGGGTGGTCAGTATCACCCCCTCCCCATGGTACTGAAACTGCCCCGTGCCTGTTCCTGTCTGTCAGTGCTGCAGCTCCGATGGCCAATGGCACTGCCCTCCATACACCTCCTTGGCCACTGGCCATCCAAGTGAAGCTGAAAGTGCACTGCCTATATATAGGCAGCATTTCCAGCTTCATTTGGATGGCCAGTGGTAGAGGAGGTGTGAAGAGGGCTGTGCTGCTGGCCATCCAAGCTGCAGCATCATCAATGCAGGTACGGGGGTGGGAGGGTTGTTGGTACCATGGAAGGGTGTGGCAGGTGGTCCTACATGAAGGAGTGGTGGCCTGGTGGTCTTGTATAGGGTGGGGTAGAGGGGTGCCTGCAACCAGGGACCGGTGCCACATTTGTGGTGTGTGTTTGGGGGGTAGCCTACAAGGAGTTGTGGCACAGGCACATGCTGCGGTGGGTGGTGCTGGATGGCCATCAGGAAAGGCCGCAGTGGTCTTGTTGGTTGGGAGTGAGCTATCTGCCTGGTCTGGGCAGTGACCGGTTGTGTGCACAGGGCAAGTTGGAGTCATATGGCAGAGTTTTCCCTGGCATACCCTGCACCATTCAACACACCCTGCAGCCAGCACTATATGACTTAGTGCATGGCATGTAGAGCTGGCATGCCCCCAGACCACCTCCAGTGCATTGCAGTCCATGGGCCCATGGGGATCAGGTGCATTGGGACTGCACACCCCCTGTTAATGCATCCTGCATGGGAGGCATAATTGGTGTGGCATGGCTATGCACCACAGATACGCAGCGCATACCCACTTCACCCATTTATTCATAGGACCCATTGAGATTATCTAATTTATTTATCACCCCCAGTTCTAATGCCTTCCAGCTTGTGCACTCAGCTACGTTGCCATCATATTGATGTTGCTGCCACTACTGGCTGATGTCATAATGCAGCAGCAGCAGGAGATTTAATGGGCTATAAATAAGCTAGCAGCTTCTCTGTTTCTCCAGTTACTGGTCCTGCTCCACTCTGAGGCTATGGACAAGTCAATGCCATATTTACTGGCTTCATGGCATCAGGCAGCATGAGGCTACGTACATGCCACTACCCCCTTTGCTGGCTCTGTGGCACTGGGAAACATGATGCTACATACACATCACTACCACCCTTGCTGGCTCTGTAGCTCTGGGCAACATGAGGCTGCATACACATCACTACCCCCTTTGCTGGCCCCGTGGCACTGGGCAGCATGAGGCTATGTACAAAAGTTGCTACCATCTTCCCTGGCTAGGTGGGTCTAGACAGCATGAGGCTACATACACACTGCTAACCCCTTTGGTGGCTCTGTGGCACTGGGCAGCATAATGCTACATACACATCACTACCCCCTATCACTGGCTCTGTGGCACTGGGCAACATGAGGCTATGTACACATCCCAACTCCCTTTACTGACTCTGTGGTACTCAGCAGCATGAGGCTATGTGCACATCACTACCATCTTCACTGGCTCTGTGGGTCTGTGCACATCACTACCACCTTCACTACCCCCTTTGCTACCTCTATGGCACTGGGAAGAATAAGGCTACATACGAGTCACTACCCCCTTTACTAGCTCTGTGGCACTAGGCAGCATGAGGTTACATACAAATCACTACACCCCTTTGCTGACTCTATGGCACTGGACAGCATGAGGCTACATACAAGTCACTACCACCTTCACTGGCTCTGTGGCACTGGGCAGCATGAGGCTAAATAGACATTGCTATCCCTTTGCTGGCTCTCTGGCACTGGGGACACTGGGCAGCATGAGGCTACATACTAGCCATGACCTCCTTCACTGGCTTTGTAGCACTGTGGACACTGGGAAGCATGAGGCTATGTACACATCACTATCCCCTTCACCGGCTCTGTGGCACTGGGCAGCAAGAGGCTGTGTACATATCACTACCCCATTCACTGGTTCTGTGGCACTGGGCAGCATGAGGCTAAATAGACATTGCTACCTCCATCGCTGGCTACATGGATCTGGGCAGCATCAGGCTACATGCACATCACTACCCCCATTGCTGGTTCTATGGCACTGGGCACCATGAGACTATGTACACATCACTACCCTCTTCGCTGGCTCTGAAGCACTGGGCAGCATGAGGCTACATACACATTGCAACCCCCTTCGCTGGTTCTGTGGCACTGGACAGCATGAGGTTACACACATACACATCAGTACCACCTTCAATGGCTCCAGAACATTAGGTAGCATAAGGCTATGTGCACATCACTACCACCTTCGCTGGCTTTGTGTCACTGGGCATCATTAGGCTATCTACACATCGCTACCCCCTTCACTAGCTCAATGGCATTAGGCAGCATGAGACTGCATTCAAATTACTACAAGTTTCACTGGTTCCGTGGTGCTGGAGAGCATGAGGCTATGTTCACATCACTGCCACCTTTGCTGGCTCTGTGGCACTGGGCAGCATGAGGCTACATGGACATCACTACCACCTCTGCTGGCTCCTTGCACTGGGCAGCATGAGGTTACACTGACATCACTACAGCCTCTGCTGGCTCCTTGCACTGGGCAGCATGAGGCTATGTACACATTGTTAACCCCTTTGGTGGCACTGGGCAGCATAATGCTACATACACATCACTACCCCCTTTGCTGGCTCTGTGGCACTGGACAGCATGAGGCTATGTACAAGTTGCTATCTTCTTCCCTGGCTAGGTGGGTCTGGACAGCATGAGGCTATGTGCACACTGCTAACCCCTTTGGTGGCACTGGGCAGCATAATGCTACATACACATCAATACCCCCTTTGCTGGATCTGTGGCACTGGGCAGCATGAGTCTATGTACATATCACTTCCCCGTTCACTGGTTCTGTGGTACTGGGCAGCATGAGGGTAAATACACATCACTACCCCTTTGCTGGATCTGTGGCACTGGGCAACATGAGGCTACATATAAGTCACTAGCCCCTTCACTGGCTCTATGCCACTGGGAACACTGGGAAGCATGAGGATATGTACACATCATTATCCCCTTCGCTGGCTCTGTGGCACTGGGCAGCATGAGGCTATGTACACATTGTTACCCCCTTCACTGGCTACATGAGTCAGGGCAGAATGATGCTACATACCCATCACTACCCCCTTTGCTGGTTCTGTGGCACTGGACTGCATGAGGCTGTGTACTACCCTCTTCGCTGGCTCTGTGGCACTGGGCAGCATGAGGCTATGCACAAGTCACTACCATCTTCACTGGCTCTGTGGATCTGGATAGCATGAGGCTATATACACATCACTACCCCCTTATCTGGCTCTGTGGCACTGCGGAGCATGAGGCTGCATCACTACCACCTTTACGGTCTTTGTGGCACTGGGCAGCATGAGGCTATGTACACATTGCTACTCCATTTGGTGGCTCTGTGGCAGTGGGCAGCATGGGGCTATATCTACATAGCTACCTCCTTCACTGGCTATGTGGGTCTGGGCAGCATGAGGCTATGTACACATTGCTACCCCCTTCACTGGCTATGTGAGTCTGGACAGCATGAGGCTACATACACATTGTTACCCCCTTAGCTGGCTCTGTGGCATTGGGGAACATGAGGTTTTTTACCCATTGCTACCTCCTTTGCTGGCTATGTGGGTCTTGGCAGCATGAAGCTACGTACACGTCACTACCCCCTTCACTGATTATGTGAGTCTGGGCAGCATGAGGCTATGTACACATCTCTACCCCTTTAACTGGCTCTGTGGAACTGGGCAGCATGAGGCTGGGTACATATCGCTACCCCCCTTAGTTGGCTCTGTGGCACTGGGCAGCATGAGGCTACGTACACATCACTACCTCCTTCACTGGCTATGTGGGTCTGGGAAGTATGAGGCTACATATACATTGCTACCTCATTAGCTTGCTCTGTGGTACTGGCCAGCATGAGGCTACAAGCAAGTCACTACCCCCTTCGCTGGCTCTGTGGCATTGGGCAACATGAGGCTATATACACATCAGTCCCCCCTTTGTTGGCACTGTGGCACTGGAAGGCATGAGGCTGGCATGCTTGTGACTCTGTAAATTGGATCAGCAGGGGCACAGGCCAGCAAGGAAGGTTCTGAGCCTCCATCTGGGTATTCTCCTGTCAGAGGGATGGGTGAGTTTGTTGTACCTCTCGTGAAGGGACACCTAGGGAAGGCCTGGCTGTGAAATGCTAGCAGTATGGATGACCACGGGGTCCCTCCCAGTGCATTGCAAGTGGCACCAGCCTGCAGTGGTGTTAGTTTAACTTGAGAGAAAATGCCCCCACTGGAGGCCCTGTGAAGTCCCCAGATAATTGCCCCTATGCCTAATAGGCTATTTGAATGGTCTGCCCCACCCCTACCTCTACACAATGAATCTGACCTCTTCCATGGTTCACCCTGGCCTCTCTGGAAAAGGGACTCTGCCTCAGGGAGGCAATCGGGGGTATAGCAGGGAAGTGGTGGTCTAAGACTGGAAGGTGCCTGGCTTGAACATTGGAGCCCCATTGTGGACAACTGGTGAGCAGCAAAGGACCCAATGAGGGTGCAGGTGAGAGAAGCAAATGATAATTAGAAAACAAATGACACTATCATCCTGCAAGCCTTTCAAGCGAGCCTTTCTTTCACTTAAGAAAACCATGTACCTGCACGTATCTCCAGGAGGCATTTGCTGTTGATAACTGCTTGGCATTCTGAAATCTGAGCTGTCAGCTCCTCCTGTATCATTACATTTTTTAATGTTTATTTTAGTTACAGTCTGTACTTTATTAATTTACTTTGAAGTAGTATTTCTGCCTGTTGTTCACTGCTGTCTCCCCAGACACCCAGGAAAACAAGGTGTTGCACTCAAGGGGCTATCCTGCAGGGAGAATGAATAAATAAATAAATGACTAAATAAATACATAGATAAATTATTAAATAAATAAACTATTTCATGAAAGTCACTGTTCAGCAGCCAGACCCGTGGGTGAAAGGAGAGTTTGGGTAATCTAGGGGGAGGGGGGTTAGGTAATCCTGGGAAGGGGGAGTTCAGGTAACCCAGGAAGAGAAGGAGTTAAGGTAATCTGTGGGCAGAGGAGGGAGATAAAGTAATCCAAGGGGGGAGTTCAGATAATCTGCGGGGAGCGGGAGTTTAGGTAACCTGAGGGAGGGCGAGTTTAGGTAATCTGGTGGGGAGTTTAGGTAATCCAGGGGAGGGGGAGTTCAAATAATCTAAAGGAAGTTGATGGAATTTACATAACTCAGAGGGGGGTATGTAACTAGGTGGAATTGAGGTTAGGTAACATGGGAAGGGGACTTTAGGTGATCAGTGTCAGAAAAGGAGTTGAGGTAGTACATGGGGAGGTGGAAGTTTTGGTAATATAGAGGGGAGGGTAGAGTTTAGGCAATCTGTGAGGGAAGGGGGGAGTTCAGGCAATCAGCATTGGAAGGGGATAGTTTAGGTAACCCATGGGGTAGGGCAGACTTTAAGTAATCCATAGGAGGAGGGGGGAAATTGATTATTCATGGTGGAGTTCATAGTTTAGGTAAAGGTTTTAATTTGAAATGAAGGAGAACAGTTTGCAAATACTCAATACATACAAGGGGGGAAGAGGTGAGTTTTTGATGTAGGCATTTTTGTATGTAGTAAGTTAGGAAAATACTGTGAGACACTGGGGAAGGACGGAAAGAAAATTTTCTGATATAAGTGGACAGATTACCAGAGACAATTGCTGGGAGATTTCCAAACAAAACACTGACTAAAGCCCAGAAATATCTATTTTATATTTTGGTCATTGCAGCAAAGAAAATGTTACACTTGAAAGGGATAAAACATTTCTCTACATGCAGGGAGAAAGAATAGAGGGGCATCATGATGGTAAACAAGAAAGGAACGTTGGGCACAGTGAGTGAGCATCATCAGATGGAGACACTGACGAACGCTGTGAGATTAAAAAAGTAAAAACATTTTTTACAATTAATGGACACAGTGGGGGCTGTGCACAAGCATGGAATTACCTTCATGCTGCTTATCCGCATCATGTAGGCAATCCTAAATTGAAATTGAAATACCACAGACCGGAGGTCCTGTGGTCCCCCAGTGGTATTCATGAAAGCGGCATGCACCTCTTCTCCACTCAGTCCCCTGGCTATATGCACTGCTCCACGTGAGGACAGTTTGGGGTAATGTCCAGGAGACATGACTACACTCTGTGCCATTCATGAAAGTGCATAGTGGTTGGCAAGGGGGATGTAATGTATGGCAGCAGAGATCCTGCTGTATATGTTGCATGCACCCTAAAGAGTACCCCAACCACCTACAAGAAACCTGCCCCCCACTCCCACCATCCCACCATGCTGCTTCAGCCCACTGATCAGAAAGAGAGGGCTGGGGGGACAGCCATTCAGACACTTGCACAACCATTTTAAATATAGTGACCCTGCACTGTCCTGCAGTCCACTGCTCTGTGTGGAGCAGAGTATCCATTACTGGACCAGGACAGGCATCCAATGGGATTCCTGCCTGTGCATAATGATCTGCCCCCCTCACACCAGCACCTCACAGTGGCCATTGATCATGAATGACAGCTACCGTGCATCTGTTAGCAGGTGCAGAGCTGCACAGCCTGGGTATGCACCTATCACATGTACCCCAGCCCAAATGGTGCATAGGCACCAAAGAGTGGCAGTTTTCATCCTGAGGCCAACAGGTTTTGTTTCTTACAGAGCCCCTGACACCATAAAAAAACTACTGAAAAACTGTAATATCTGCACTCTTTCTAACATATATTTAATTTTATTTTATATTTTTTGCAATAATTCTAACCCTCTACTTTATGTAACCACGGACATTTTTGGAAAAACAGAATCTTTGCCATGTTGACTCCCTTAACCCTGCCTGCTTGTCTACAATACCCAACATAGTTTTCTGTTAATGACATCACATTCTGTTACTGTGGAAATGATTATGATGTAATCAACAGGCGATTCAGAAAGCAGCAGTCCTGAAACCATTAAATTCCAACAATCACAGAACAGTAATATTGAAGGTCCAGATAGGGACAGGTAAATGTACCAAATGAATATGGATATGGGGCTTCTTTGGCATCAGGAGGAAAAATTGGAGAATAGCAAGAAGGACACCATGAAGGTACAGCGCACAGAAGGAAACTTTCCTTCTGTGCGCTGTACCTTCCTGGTGTCCTTCCTGCTATTCTAAAGGAGGCAGCATTTAAAAAGGTGATGATAGAAGCAGTAGATATTTCCATTCCAAATGTATTCAAGGGTAAAAGCGCCAATAAGCCAATGTGGTTCACAGCTGATGTAAAAGCAGTGGTAAGAACTAAAAGAAGGGCATTCTCCAAGTATAAGGGTAGTCAAAGGGAGGAAGACAGGCAGAAGTATCTGAACGTAACAAGAGAAACCAAAAGGAAGGTGAGGCAGGACAAAGCAGAGACAGAGCTCTGACTGACAGCGAGGGTGAAGAAAGGAGATTAGACATTCTTCCAGTACATCTGGGAGAAGTGCAAGGTCAAAGGGGGTATAGTAAGAACTAAGAGCAATGAAGGCTGGAATAAGGGGGACAAAGGGGAAAACAAAGTTACTGAACAATTATTCTTGTTTGATATTTATTTACTGAGAAGGATGGGCCACTGCTAAACTGGGGAGATAGGAAGGGAGGAGCAGAGATGCTGGGGCAAATGTTCAGAAAATGGAGAAAAGGGTGCTGGAAAAGCCAGCAGGGTTGAAAGCATATAAATCTATGGGACCTGATGGCTTATGACCGAGGATGCTTTGTGAGGTAGCAGTGATTATGACAGGGCCACTAGCAGACATTCTCAATAGCCCACTAGCAATGGGGGTGGACCCTAGGGACTGGGGGACAGTGGATGTGGTTCTGCTGCTCAAGAGTGGGAAGAGGGATGAGCCAGAGAACTATAGACCAGTCAGCTTGATGTCTATAGTGAGGAAAAACATGGGGTCTCTACTGATGGAGGACCAGGTGCACCTCTTAGAAGGTAATGGGCTGCAAGACCCAAAACACCATGGGTTCATGATGGGAAGCTCTTTCCAGATGAATCTGGTTGAATTTCACAGCATCGGCCAAAGGTCAGGCAGTAGATATATTATACTTTGACTTCAATGATGCCTTTGACTCAGTCCCCCACAGGAGGCCAGTCAAAAAGATTGTGGACCTTATGATAGAAGAAAATATGGAGAATTGGATAGAGAGCTGACAGAGAGGGGGAGAAGACAGTAGGTGGTAGTCAATAGAGAGTTTTAGAGGTGAAGGAAGTGACCAGTGGGGTACCTCAGAGGCCGGTACTAGGACCTAGGGTTGCCTGCAGACATATTCAAGCACACACCATATGTACTGTAAATTATCAAAGTTAAAAGTTCTGACTTTCTGTTGGAACCATTCTGTTGTCAATTCCTGGTGGTGGTGCTGCCACAGAAAATGTACTTTCAAGTTTGCGTATCATTTTTAAAAGTCTGGGGGAGCACAGCTAGAACTGGTCCTCTTCAGTATTTTCATCTGTGACACACGTGATGGTAGCAAGGGTAAGACTTGTCTCTTCACAGATAACAGAAACATCTGCACAAGATTAGGCATGGAGTATGGGAGAAGACAACTAAGGGAGAATCTGAGCAGGTTGAAGAGCTGGTCCTAGATTTCACAACTGAACATTAATGCTGCAAAACGTAATGTAATGCACATTGAGAAAGGAACCCAAAGGTGCAATAAAACATGGGAGGGTGCTTGATGGCTGTACAGAAGACAAGAATTTAGGGATCATGATACTGGAGACCCTAAAACATCTGCACATTGCAACAGGGCAGCAAGCTAAGCAAATAGAATGCAAGAATGCTGGAATGCATAGGGGGAGAGGGGGAGAGGGATAAGGAGTAGAAGGCAGGATGAGTCTCGTCCTGTATAGGTCACTGTTGCGGCTGCACCTGGAATACTGCAAAGATACTGGAGTCCACACCTGAGGAAAGACTGCAGCAAGGTGCAGACAGTGCAGTGCAGGGCAACTAAGATGGTGCATGGCCTTGGGGATTAGATGTATGAGGAGAAGCTGCAGGACTTAAAAGGGTGATATGATGGAAGCGTACAAGTACCGGCATGGGATAAACAGAGTAGACATCAAGGAACTATTTTCCTTGAGTTCAAATACTGGGACAAGAGGGAATTCACTGAAGCTGGTAAGAAGGCTAAAAAAAAGAGGGCAATTCACAGAGGACGTCTGTAAGCATGTCTTAAAGGAAAGGGTGGTGGATAAGTGGAATAAGTTGTCAAAAGAAGTGATACAGGTCAAGTCAATCAGCAGCTTCAAGCAGGGATGGGACAGGCGGGGGGGGGAGTTAGTAAGAAAAATGGGGAACAATAAAAATGGAGTGGATTGCCACCAGGACAAGGCAAAATAGTTAGGGAGGGCAGACTGGATAGGCCAACAGCCTTTTTCTGTTGCCAACATCTATGTATCTATGCATGTACATATGTATGTATCTATGCATATACGTATGTATGTATCTATGTATGTATCTATGTATATACAGTATGTATGAAGGTATCTATGTATGTATCTATCAATGTATCTATGCATATATGAACTATGTATTATTATCTACGTATGTATGTACCCCAGGTTGTACCTGAAAATAGGCATTTCTTGTCTAGCTGTGCTTACCCAGTAAACAAAAGTTAATAAATAAAAATGTATCTGTGTATCCATACACTATGCATGTATGTATCATGTATGTATCAATATATGTATGCATCTACTTATGCATGTATTTATCCATGTTTCAATGTATCTATGTTACTATATATGTGTTGATGTATGTATATATCTATGTATTAATGTATCTATATAACTATGAATCAACAAGTGTATCTGTATATCAACGTATTGCTGTACAAATGTATGTATGTAACTATGTGCCTATGTAAATATCTATGTATCAATGTATCAGTCTATGCATCAATGCAGCTATGTATCTATTTATGTATTTATGTATCAATGTATCTATGTATCCATGTGTCTATGCATGCATCTATGTATCAGTGTATCTATTTGTGTATCTGTGTATCTCTGTATTTATGTATCTGTGTATCAGTATATCTATGTATGCATGTATTTATGCCTCTATTTATGTATGCATGTATCTATCGATGTATCGGTGTAACTGTATCTATATACAGTATCTATGTAGCTATGTATTTATCTATGTAGAGTTACAGAAACACAGACAACAATGGCAGAAAAAGACCAAGGATCCATCCAGTCTAGTGAGTTCCCTATTTAGCCCTGGGACCTACTGTTCTTCCATGGTCGTAGCCCTCCCTACCCCCCTCCATTTCATTCCCCAGTTCTGATGCCCTGAGCAACCACTATATCATTCACTCTCTCTCAGTCATGCTTAAAACCATTAACAGTTTTCACACCCACAACCTCTGCTGGCAGCCTGTTTCATGGCCCCACCACCCTTTCTGTAAAAAAGCACTTCATCATATCCCTCCTGAACCTCCCTCCTGTTAGTTTCCACTCATAATCACATAACCGCAAGCTAGTATTCAAGTTAAATAGCTCCCTGAAGTTAGGAACTTAAAGATCTCTGTCATATTGCCCTTCTCCCTTCTGGTCTCCAGAAAGTACATGTTTATTGCCTTGAGGCTCTCCTCATAGGACATGCTCAATTGGTCCTGAATCATTTTTATTACCCTGCACTGCACCGTCTCGAGTCTATCACTATCCTTCCTGAAGTGAGGACTCCAGAACTGGGTGTAGTACTCCAGACATGGCCTCACCAAGGATCTATATGTAGGAAGTATTACCTCCCTTTTTCTGCTATCAGTACCCCTCCCAATGTATCCCAGCATCCTATCTGCCTTGCTATAAACCTTGTTGTACTGACTCAATAGCTTTAGGGAGTTGCTGACGATAACTCCAGGTCCTGTTCCTCACCCATGGTACTGAGCCTTACCCCTCCCATCCAGTACTCTGTCCTGAGGTTTTTGTTCCCTAGGTGCATCACCTTGTACTTTTTGGCAAGGATTTCAACTGCCAGACCCTTGACCATGCCTTCAGCTTTTGCAAGTCTCTTTGCACTTCCTTTATTCCCTCATCACTATCCACCCTCCCCCAGAGCTTACTGTCACCTGTGAAGAGACACAGCCTGCCCTGGATCCCCTCACCTGTGTAGCTGATGAACATGTTGAAGAGGACTGGACCCAGGACAGATCTCTGGCACCCCACTCATGACCTCCCTCTTATCTAATTTAACCCCACTGATCACTGCCTTCTGCTGCAACCCCCTTAGCCAGTTACCTACCCAGTTTACTATGACCTTTGCCACACCATGATCTTCCATCTTCTTCAGCAAATATCAGTGGGGTACCATGCCAAAAGCCTTTTTGAAGCTGAAGTACAGCAGATCCACAGCATGACCCCTATACAATTCTCTCATCACTCAGTCAAAGAAAACTATCACATTAGTCTGACAAGACCTCCCTGACATGAATCCATGTCGTTTACTGTCCTGGATGGTATTTCTCTCCAAGTAGTCCACACGATCCTCTTTGACCAGTGACTGTCAGTTTTCCTACAATGGAGGTAAGACTGACAGGTCTGTAGTTCCCAGTCTGTTCCTTGTCCCTGCCCCATACAGTGGAACTACATCCACCACCCTCCAATCCTTCTGAACCACATATGTCCTTAGACAGCTGTTGAAGAGACCTGCCAGAAGATCAACCAGCTCTACTGCCAATCCCTTGAGGATCCTTGGATGTAACCCATCTGGTCTTAGGACCTTATCAATCTATAGGACTGCCAGCCCTTTCAGGACCCTTTCACAGTAAATGTTGACTGCCTCATCTCAAGGATCCCCTTAATGGCTGCTTTGATGCCACACTCTGGCAAGGGCCCATTGCCCTCCCTAGTGAAAACTGAGCAAAAGTAATCATTAAGGATGGCAGACTTTTGCCTGTTGACCTCAGTCACCCTATCCCCATCTGCTAGCCTCACAATTTCCCCTCCTTTCTTCCTTTTTTCACTAATATTCCTGAAGAACTGTCTATCTCTGCTCTTGACGCTCTCCACAGTGTACAGCTCGGTGTCTGCCTTTGCCTCCCTAACCACCCTCTTAGCCTTACTATTCTCAGCAACTATTCTTCCCATTCTTCACGTATGCATCTGTGTAGAAATGTGTCTATGGATCTATTATTATATGACGTTGGTTACAGACAAGCTGCCAGAACAGCTGAAGTCTAGGAGACAGTGCTCCTCTTTTCATTTAGCTGTCCTAGATAATAATGAAACTATGAGACAGAATCATACAACTGTGTCAATTACAAACTGAACTGTGTCCAAATCTCACAAGTTTAAAGGTTTCCCTCGTGCCAGGCACTCTCTAAAGGTCGCTTGGAACACAGCAGAAGTCTGCAGAGCTGGACGTGACACTGGCATAGACAGAGCGCTCAGTTATGACCTAATAATCTGATTGAGTAATTAATAGATTGATTTTATTTATTACTGGTTTGGCCCATGACTACACCTACACTTAAAAGGATGACCAAGACACATAATACAAAACTCATGCATGTATTAGTACAGAAATTAAACTATTTCACACAAGTACAAACAGAACAAGAAAATCAGAATGCAAACTCTGCTGGGGGGTGGGGGTCTTTTTGTGAAATTAGCCTATAGGAAAAAGAAACAACTGAAAATGACAGTGTACAAAAGGTAAACACTGAATCAGATGAGCCATGGAGATAAAAAGACATTAGCCAAAAATACAGGTACAGATAGAGACGTACGCACACCACACTACACCACACCACACCACACCACACCAGACACACACACACACACCTCCACTTCTTCCTCCAAAAAGAAAACCATTTCAGTAACTTTCTGATTTTAGCTCTTACTGGATTTGGTCCCTCTGACTGGTCCATATTTTATCTACTTTTGTTCCACATTGTTTTTTCTCCACCACCTACCATCTGCTGAGCAATCGGACCTGGAGCTATACTCTGTGGGGGATACCTTAGTCCAATCCTGCCATGTCCTCCCAATCTTAATTTTTCTTAAAGCAGCAGTGCAACATAAGTGGGCAAACTATTTGACCCTACCTTTCTTTTAAAATAAGATTTTCCAGGCATCGTCCTGTTTTATTTGTTGGACATTATTCTAGTTAAACCAAAATATAGTTTAATAAATATTGTAATTTCATTTTTTTTTTTTTGCTTTGGTTTGTTTTTAATGGTGGCCACCATATCTGGCTTACAATCAGAACAGTGGACCTGGTAATTGTTAGGATCTAAAAAAAAACTCATTGTTCACAACATAGGAGGTACCTCGAACAATAGATTTGACAGGTATGCAGATATTTTTATTAACCATAGCTGAAACTAGCTATTCTGAAAAAACTGTTTTTGTTGCAGTGCTGCATTAACTTGATCTTTAGTTAATTAGACCATTCTTACCCCAAAAATATATATTTTGCAATTTGTTTTATAGTGTCCAGTCCAGCAGTTAAAAGGGAGTCAGATAACAATATTTTGATTGAATGAAAAGCACTGTATAATCAGGTAGTTTGGAAACTGTTTTTTCTTTAATTTATCATTATTTTTGTATTTTAAAAGAATATGCAGAGAAACATGGAAACATAGACAATGATGGCAGAAAAAGACCATTGGTCCATCCAGTCTGCCTATAAAACCCTAACAAACCCGAGATTCCTGAGACAACAGAGTTGTTGTTTCAAGTTGCCATAGTCTGACTCCTGTATGATTTGCCTCTCTGAGTTTTGTTCTGTTCTTTTCAGATGAGGAGGATCCAACTGCACTTGGGATAGCAGAGAGCATTACCAGCCAGGTGATCAGGAATGTGTTCAAGAAGGAACAGCACAAGCAGTGTGAAGTTGTGCAGCAGGAGTCCTGCCACTCATTTAAATGCCACAAGTATGAGTGGCAAGAACTGGGAATGATGTATGAAGACAGACTTAGGATAAAAGAGGAGTGGGGACAAGAAACTCTGCAGGACTCATGTAGCACTTCACATTCATTATTTAACACTTATTAGGGGGTGAGAAATCATAGTTAACTGCCTTACTAAGCTGCAAAAGTCTCCATTTTGCCCCAGGTGCTTGTAACTAATTTGCACAGGAATTTCAGCCAGTAAAACCCTACAGTGGCTTCTGGTGACTTAATTTTAAACTGCACAGTATGAGGAATCATAGTTAACTGCCTTACTAAGCTGCAAAAGTCTCCATTGTGCTCCAGGTGCTTGTAACTAATTTGCACAGGAATTTCAGCCAGTAAAACCTTCCAGTGGCTTCTGGTGCCTTAATTTTAAACTGCACAGCATAAGGAATTGTAGTTAACTGCCTTACTAAGCTGCAAAAGTCTCCATTGTGCCACAGGTGCTTGTAATTAATTTGCACAGGAATTTCAGACTGTCCCCCCACTGCTTACCTGCGTATAAATACAGTGCCTTTTTCTCTTTCTTCCTTAGCTGTGGTGGTCGTGAGGGCCCTCAGTTTGCTTCACCCTCCCCCCTAGCCAGACCCCTGCAGACTCATCTCCCCTCAGGAAAAAAAGGAACAGGTACACACACAAGGAGCTCGACCACACCTACCTACTTTGATGGACTGCTGCCAGTGGAGTTCCCGCCAGCACTGTGCGCCGGCTCCCCACCACCCTTGGTGAGCATCTACTTTTATAGCTGAGATCATGTGAGTTGCAGAACCTATCAGCTCACTTTATCATTTGCAGGTTCTCAGTTTCCTCCACTAGTGGGCACATCTCACATCTTTTGTTCGCTCTAACCCACATCAGCTGGCTAAATAGGCAGGACATTTTGTCCCTTCACATTTCTGGCTGCAGTTTCTGTTGCGCCGGGGCAGGTGGTAGGAAAAGCCTACAAAACAACTCTTGCAAAATGAGCATAGATCGCTGCGGCCCTGCCCTGTCTAGATTGGGGACTCATGGCAATTAACTGCTCTGAACCTAAGTCATACTGTGCTCAGCCTGCTTCACTCTCCTCTGAACCCCCAGAGGTGGTCAAACAATATTGAATACACTTAGCCCCATTCTTAACCTGATCCCTGCCTGTAGTCTCCCAGCACATTATCGGACCAAATCAATTACAGCTAAATTTGCTGGGTGATTCTCACTTAGCACACTTGCTTCCTAACCTAGCTGACTGGTGCTGAGGTTACAGCATGAAACCTACTTCCAACCCCCTCGTATACATAACTCATCATGCTGCCCCCACAGTGGGAAGAGGTAAAGGGGTCTAAAGATTGCCCACCTCAATATACGGAGCACCAATCACTCAGATCTAATGGCATGGGTCACCTACTACAAACCTGACATCCTTGGAGTCTCCAAAACCTGGCTCAAACCTGCGCACCCCAACTCTGTGCTCTCCCAGGCTACCTTGTGATTAGACAGGACAGGGCTGGCAAGAAGCATGGTGGTGGGTTGGTTCTCTATTGCAAATCTAATCTAAAAGTGACTGACATACCTCACCCCCCCTCCTGTGAGTTTATACATGCCCTCCTCCTATTAGGTAACACTAAGAAGCTTCACCTCGCCTGTGTATACAACCCATCAAAAGGTGGTGTTCGTGGGCTCTCCTACCTACTTGACTGCCTTAGCCCCAAGGTGAGGACTAGTGAACTCCTAATGTTTGCGGACGTCAACCTTAACTGGCTGAGTGGGAATGCAAAAATCTATGAACCCGTTCTATCTGGCCTTGCCCTCAGCCAGCTTATCACCAAACCCACCAGACTCTCCTCCTCCGGGGGAAAATGGCTCACTGCTTGACTGGCTGCTGTGTAATATGCCTGACCGAATTACCACCTCAGGCCTCCTCCTCGATTTGATCGCGGACCATTGCCCTACATACTGCATCTGGAAGGTTCAAAATTCCAGGGTTCCACCAAAAGTCTTACAGATGAGAGATCACTCAAACTTTGACCTAAACAACTTCCATACCGACCTCAGCCTGACAGACTGGTCAATATGGTATATGGTATATGCAGACCCGAACCCCTCGGTTGCTCTAGACAGCTTCCTGACCATAGTCACCTCACTACAAGACAGACATGCTCCACTCATTAAAAGAAGAGTGAGTGGCACAGTCACTAAATGGTTGCAAGGGGAACTGTTTGCCCTGATGAAGCTCAGGGACAAAAGTTGGCTAACATACAAAGCCTCTGGGAACAGATCAGACTTTGAGGTCTACAGGGAGCTTAGAAATTCATGCAAATGGGCAATCCACTTGAAAAAGAGTGATTTCTGTAAACCATCCTTCAAAGTGTCCACCAAGTAATCGAGGAGTTTCTGGTGCACTATAAAGCACACAGTAAATGGTCCGGCCTGCCAGCAGGTCCCTGACCTGCAAATAAACAGAGTCAGTTGCAATAATCCTCAAACGATAGCTAACGCATTCAATGGCCTGTTCTCGGACCTGTCTGATTATACCTCTATTCCTTCAATTTCTAAGGATATGGGTCCTGCTCCTGGTGCTCCACCCGATCCTCCCCTCTCTCCCTTTTACTTTAAGTCTGTCTCCTTCAAAGAAACCTAGAAGCTTCTAGTAGGTCTCTCCCCTTACTCCAGTGCTGGGCATGACAACCTTGTGCCCAAACTGCTAAACCTTGGGGCCCCCTTCTTGGCCCGCCCAATCTCCCACATTCTAAACTCCTCACTCATGATGGGGTCTGTCCCTCCCATTTGGAAGGTGGCCCATGTGACCCCTGTCTTCAAGCATGGCAATCCCAAATTACTTAAGAACTATTGACCCATAGCGATTCTATCCACAGTCAACAAACTGCTTGAGAAAGTAGTGGCCTCCCAGATTGCCCTCTCTTCCTCCAAACCTATCCTGGGCTCTGCTCTCCAGTCTTTTGGTCTCTCCCCTCCCGTCCTAGCCTGGTTCTCTAACTATCTCTCAGGTAGGAAACAGTACACAAGGTTCCAAAATGCCATATCCGTCCTATCACCAGTAGCCTGTGGGGTACCTCAGGGGTCGGTCCTTGGTCCCCTCCTGTTTTCCCTCTTTATAAACCAATTGCCCTCAATCCCAACCTTTGGGCAAGTTACTCTATATGCCGATGATATGGTGCTCCTTAACAGTTCACAAAGTTTTGATGACGTTAACTATGAGCTCAACTTGGATTTCGGGTTGCTTCCAATCCTGGCTCAAGGCAAGTAAGCTGGTCATCAACCTTCAGAAGATGCAGGCAATGTTATTTGGCTCCCTTGCCAAGGTGAGAGTGTGCCCGGCCACGCTCAGAGTCGATGGAAGGCACCCCTTTGAAGGTGGTGGACTCGTTCAAGTACTTGGGGGTGACTCTTGACCCACAAGTGGATCTCACCCTGCACATACTTAACTCCTGTAAGGCAACCAACTACAAAGTAGGACTTATGCACAGAGCACAAAGTTGCTCAATCCCAGCTGCCAGACTTGCCTCTAAGTGTGCGGGGTCTTCTCTCACTTTGTTATGGGCTTACCTCCTTCATGAATGCCCCCAAAGCCTGGCTCTCCAAATGGGACACCTTGTATAACAACATATGTCGGTTCACCCTATCAGCCCCTCGTCTCACCCATTGGTGTCTACTTTACTCTAGACTGGGTTAGCTTTCCCCAAGCAACCATCGCTCATTCGTCATGGGCAACTTTACGGATAACATCATCCGATCATCTGCTCCTCCAGCACTTGCTGACCTCCTCCAGCCTGTCCCCTCTGGCTATCAGTTGAGGTCCACTGAATCCCAGGTGCTGATGGTTCCAAAGACTCACTCCCTTGTGGGAGATTGAGCATTTGTAGCTCTTGCCCCAAAAACCTTGAACCTCCTACCTCCTCACGTAAGAACTGCCACCACCCACAGTTGTTTCGGGTCCTCCCCTTGGGATTACCTAAAACAAGCCTCAAGCTGCCTCTGCCCTCTGTAGTCCTTCCCTCCGTGAAGTGCCTGAAATTAAAAAAAAAAAATACCTGGCTGCAGGCATGCACTTATTCCAAAAATAAATAACAAATAAGCAATATTCACAAATATTGTTGCTGCTGACACTGGCTCTAATTGTTCCTGGCATCCCTCCCTGGGTTGTTCTGCCTCATACTGAACTGCACTAAAATTGTTCTCTGCCTGTTACCTGACTGTAGATGATTGCTTATACCAGTCTGTACCTTGCCTGACAGTTGGACCCAAGCCTTTGTACTTTGTTTCGGGTGGTCCTTCTTGCTTGTATTCTGACTGTACCTTTGTGTAACTTGATGCTAGCCTGTGTACTGTTATTGCTTGTATCTCTGTAACTCTCCCGGGTCACACCTGAAAATAGGCACGTGACTGTCTAGTGTGCTCACCTGGTAAACAAAAGCTAAATAAATAAAATGCTTTATCAAAACTAAATTACAACACATGCTATTCCTGAAATCCAATAGAGTAGCTTCTTTTAGAGAGGATCACACAGAAGGAAAGTGGAGAAATAAATACCAAGCCCTGAACCAAAGCCAGATACATTCAAGAAATACCAGGAGTTAACATTCCCGGACTCCTTCTCACTGGGAACTGAATTCTTTCTGAGAACCTGATTTAACAGAAATGGGGGAGAGAAATTGAAAGGACTGGTGATGACTCATTATCCAGGAATGTAACTGCTAAAAGTAAAGTTCTGCTTAAAGTGAGGACGTTTCTAATAAATTCCATAAATAAACCTGAGATGGGATGCCTGCCCTTCCAACCTGTTCATCTAGTCTGTGGAACTCTCTCCCATTTTAGCTGTACCACAGCTCGTTAGTGTAGATCTTTAAAAGGTACAAAAAAACCCCAAAAAAAACACTTGCTCTCTCTAGCTGATTATGATTAAACTCTGTGCCCTCCTTGGCCTGTTTTAGTCATTTGTTATTTATTTTTTTAATTATGATTTTTTTTTTCTAATGTTGTCTTATCTGTGTTTTTATGTGCAATGCCCTGAGCCTCTGGGTTAAAGTGCTATATAAATAACAATAACTGCTTGATTGATTGATTAACCAGTTAGGAACCTTCCCTGACAATCTGCCAAATTACTGTTTGCAGCAAAACACAGCTAGTCTGTTCAAGACTTGTAACAGCTAGTGTTGGGTAAGCTACTTTTTCTATTACTTTCTATTTCTTTTAGAAACTTGATCCAGGAAGCTCTGTGCAGTCACTAGCAAAGATGGAGATGTACTAGAAAAAGTAATACACCTGACAGTTACAGTTACTTATTTCTTTTTATACAAAAATAATAAAAAAACTATAACAGATGACATTTTTTTAAGTAATAGGTTAGTTACTAGTTACTTTCAAATAAATGAAATCAGTTACAGTTACGTATTAGTTTTGTATAAAAAGGCATAAGTAATTGTAACTGTAAGGTGTATTACTTTTTCCAGTACTTCTCTATCCTTGCTAGTGACCGCACACAGCTTTCTGGAACAAGTTTCCAAAGTAATAGAAAGTAATAGAAAAAGTAACTTACCCAACACTGGTAACAGCCTGCAGTGACTGCATTCAGATTCAGGTAATTATATGTAACCAGAAACAGGTACCAAAGACATGCGAAGCTCAGCGGCCAGAGATGGGCCAAGCCAGTTCTTGACAAATGTTTGGTTCTTGATTTCAATGTATTGCCCATGATACCATGTGCTTTTGCATAGCCCATGCTTCAGTGGTTTTGCATCAACAGTCTGTTTTTTTAAACTATTTTTCTGCTTTGGGCTCACCGTGACCCCAGAGAGTCGTCAACATATGACTAGCTGACCTGTAATCATTGGCTGAGACATCAATATCACATGGGAGATTACTGAAAAAGAGAGAACACAGGGCTGCTGTTTGGTGTTTTCAGCCTTTCCATAGTATGTGTGAATCCTTTACCCCTTATGGTCCCGCATAAAGCATAGTCAGCAGATATTCTCACCTGGTGAGCTGCATATATTACCAACATACAGTATACCTTACTTTGTACACTTTATGCTTCTGCCCTGATAGCTAACTGCTTCAAAAACACATTTTGAGACAGATATACAAGGAGCCACTTATATGCTTATTGGTGGAAGGGCAACTTGAGCATCCTGAAAACTGGGGCCCAAAATGGAGAATGTGGACAAGTTATTAGTCAAAGAATATAAAATCCTGAAAAAGCCTGAGCCCTGACACAGGTGCAATTAGCATATTTCAGTATTTAGGTTTTGTCAGGCCTTTTTCCTTAGATGATGGTGACCAGTGAAGGTGGAGGAAGGGTTGTACTGGTTGTTCTTCATTGGACTGACTTTAAAAAAAAGGTGAGTGCTGGGATCAGGAGAAGGGTGGGTATGGGTGCTAAGTGGGCTGGGAGGGTAGGGATATTTGTGACTTGTATGGGGGATGAGATTGACATGGGTGCTAGTGATTGGGTGGTTGAGGTGGTACTAATCATTGCATGACCAGGATTAGGCATATGGCATCAGGAACCTAAAAGGATAATCTATGGTGAACCACTGTGGGTTGGACACCCTATGCTGGGAACCCAAAGGGGGATCTATATTGAACCACTAGGGTTGGTCACCAAGTGTTGGAAACCTAAAAGGGGGACGCTATACTGACATCCAGTGTTGGGAACCCAAAGGGGAAGATTTGTAGTGACCTACCAGTGTTGGCCAACCAGTGCCAGGAACCCAAAAGGGGGATCTGTAGTGAGCCAAAGGGGTTAGAAATCCAGTGTTGGGAACCCAAAAGGGGGGAATATGTTGTTAGCTACCACTTTTGACCCCCAGTGTTAGGAAACCAACAGTGGAGATCTGTAGTGAGCTGCTGATGTTGCCCACCCAGTGTCAAGAATCTAACGGGGAGGGTTCTGTAGCAAGCTGCCAGTGATGGCCATTCAGTGTCAGGAACCCAAAAGAGGGATCTACAGTAAGCAGCTAGTTTTGGCCACCTGGTGTCAGGACCCCAAATACAGTGTCCTGTATTGATCTACAGGTGTTAGCCACCCACTGTTGGGAATCCAAAAGGGGGATCTGTAGTAAGCCACCAGGGCTGGGCACCCAATGTTGTGAACACAAAAGGGGGGATCTGTAGTGAGCTACCGAGGTTAGACACCCATTGTTGGGAACCCAAAAGGTGGGATCTGTAGTGAGCCACCAGGGTTAGGTACCCAGTGTTTGGAATTCAAAAGGGGGGAATCCATAGTTAGGCATTGGTGTTGGCTGTCCAGTGCTAGGAACCCAAAACATGGGTCTGTAGTGAGCCACTAGGGTTGGGTGCCCATTGTTGGAAGCCCAAATGTGGGGAACTCTAGTTATCACTGGGACTGGGCACTCAATGTCAGGAACCCAAAAGGGGGATCTGTAGTGAGCTGGGCACCTGCTGGCCCCATATTTAATATATACAGGCAGGTTGGAGGGAGTAGAGGAAGGGTGGGAAGACATGGGTGGGGGAGGGTGGAAGAGAGTGGGTGATTAGGGGAAGTCTACTGCAGGTTAGGTGCAATGTTTGTGATGATGTAGCTACTCAGTGCCACTTGCAAGTCTGACACAGGTCCAGTGAATGTTACTGCGCAACTGCTATGTGACTGGCCCATAAAGCCACCCATGAATCAAGCTGCAGTTGTAGTGCAGTGAGTGTTACTATGCAGTGTTCATGGGATATAAGAAAGGTGAAAGTTAAACATGCCAGTTCTTACATACGTTTTTCAAAAAGTAAGGAAATTAACTGCACAAATCAACATTAATACATCTATTTGGGTTGAAGCACAAAGTGTATAAAGTAGGGAAATTAAAAGTAAGGGTAAAAATTCCCAAGAACCTTGCCAGATCTGTGGTGTGGTGCTCCTGTTTGGATGATCATGCAACACAATGTTGGTGTTATCCAGAGCTGTGAAGAATGCCAAATTCCACCACTGGAATTAATTTGGATGGCAATTCTGCCGGAGAAGTGCATTTTTGATTTTTTGGGACATTCCACGGAATTCCAAAAGCAATCCACAGATTTATTATCCTGCAGACTGGGAGGGACAGGCAGTCCTTTTCTGCTGTCTTGTTTCTATGTTTATATTAAATTCACAGAATGTGATTCCTTTGTTGGTTTATTGATTTGCAAGGCCAGTTTAACAAGAATGGTAGAATGCCGTTCTCTGTGCCAAATAAATTTCGCTGATATGTTCTGCAAGCATTGTATGCAGTTTTTTGTGGAAGCAAGTAGGTACATTTGCTTTCTAATGGCCTACATTTGACCATTCCTCCAACCTTGCCAAGTCCCTTCTCATCCTTTCCACCCCACCTTGTGTATCAACCCTGTTGCAGATCTTTGTGTTGTCTGCAAAGAGACATATGTTTCCTTCCAGTCCCTCTGCAATGTCACTTATAAAGACATTAAAAAGGACCGGACCCAGTACTGAACCCTACAGTACCCCACTAGTAACCCGCCTTTCTTCACTGTGGACTCTGTTTACTATTACACTCTATGTCCTGTTGCCCAGCCAATATTTTACCTAGGCTACCACCCTGGGACCCACTCTCTGGCTGGCTAATTTGTTTATTAATCTTTTGTGCAGGACTGTGTCAAATGCCTTGCTAAAGTCTAGGTAGGCCATGTCCACAGCCCCTCCCTGGTCTACTACTTTTGTCACCCAGTTAAAGAAATTGATTAGATTCATCTGGCATGACCTTTCTGCTGTGAATCCATGCTGCCTTGTGTCCTGTGCCCCACTGGCCTCTAGGTACTCAACAATTCTTTGCTTCAGTAGTGATTCCATCATTTTACCTACTAATGACATCAAACTGACAGGTCAGTAGTTTCCTACCTCTGTCTTGCTCCCACTTTTGTGAACAACTTAGAAGAGCAATCATTTCACAGCTTTCTACAAACTAGGAACAACAGAAGCTGGAAAACTATTTTTCTCAGACATTAACTGTATATATTTCTTAATGCCTTTGTAATTATTCCACTCACTGCCTTCGGAGTGCAGAACATCTGCTGCAACTGAAACATACATCTAGCCTGCCAGAGGTAAAATCTGCAGCATGCAAAACATACTTGCAGCATAGAATGACAAAAGCCTAGGGGCCTTGATATAAGCCTAAAACAATCACCTTCTTGTGAACAGACATCAGTAGGGGTTCATCCATGTTTTATATAACTAGATCTAAAAAAGATTTGGCATAAGAACAGTTCAATAAGAGGTGGGTCTGAGTCTCTGGAATGCCAAGGCAGCTGTCCCTGGGGCAGTTCTTCTCTTCTAAGGTCTCCTATATTTCAGTGACTTGCTCACTGCCATCCTACTGTATGTGCTTAACCAGGCACTGTCCCACATTTGACGAGGGATCTTGTGGTTCCGCAACCATGCGGTAGATGCAAGGTCATCCCCAATAGGGCAATTTTTAATACCAATAGCTGAAAAAAAAAAAAAACAACAGGACAAAATATGAGACTACAGCTGCTTACTATTACAGGATATGAGCATTCAGGTCTTAATTTCCACAGTTTAATTTTTTGTCAGGGCAATACAGATATACTGTAGAATGATGTGCACTTGTTCCTGCAACCAACTCACCCAGATACCATTCTGCCATTCCGAGTACCATGGAATTAATCAATCAGACAATAAGGAGACCCAGGGTTTCTCTAAGTCTCATAATGCAGTTACAACTTTAAAATACAGAAACACTGTGATAAAACATGCAATGGAATTCATCATCTCTAGATACATAGATACATAGACAGTGTCGGCAGATAAGGGCCTATGGCCCACCCAGTCTGCCCATTTGAGCTTGTAAGTTCAGTTTGTTTTCCTAGAAGTCTGTTGCCACTTACCGCTGACCTCTAGAAGTCCTTTATGTCTATCCCATGCATTCTTAAATCCCGTGATTGTTTCAGCCCCCACCACTTCCTCTGGCAGGGTGTTCCACTTGTCCACCACCCATTCTGTGAAGAAATTCTTTCTCATGTTTCCTCTGAATCGTCCTCCCTCCAACTTCATCCCATGCCTCTAGTCCTGGAACATCTTTTTCACTTAAAAATAGTGTTTTCCTGCACCCTGTTCTTCCCTGTAAGATACTTGTATGTCTCTATCATATCCCCTCTCTCCCTCCTCTCCTCCAGGGAGTACATGTTCAGTTCCTTCAACCTGTCTTCATAGGACTTGTGATGCAATCCATGCACCATCTTTGTTGCCCTCCTCTGAACCTTCTCTACCCTGTCTATGTCCTTACATAGGTATGGTCTCCAGAACTGTACACTGTACTCCAGGTGGGGCCTCACTAGTGTCTTGTATAGCGGAATTATGACCTCCTTTTCCTGCTGGTGATGCCCTGCCTATACATCCCAGCATCCTATTTGCTTTACCTGCTGCCTTGTCACACTGTTTCTCATTTGAGGTCATCAGAGATGACAACCCCAAGATCCCTTTCCTGCTTGGTGCATGCTATATCCTCACCCCCAACTGATATATTGTGCCAGGGTTTTTGTGCCCATATGCATTATCTTGCACTTCTTTGCATTGAATTTCAACTGCCAAACCCCTGACCATTCTTCAAGTTTCTGCAGGTCGCTTCTCATTCTGTCTACACCCTCTGGTGTGTCAACTCTGTTACAGAGCTTTGTGTCATCAGCGAACAGTGAAATTCTGCCTTCTAGATCCTGCGTAATGTCACTGATGAAGATGTTGAATAGGACCGTCCCACTGATCCCTGTGGTACCCCACTGGTCACTTTCCTCTGTAGAGTGACAGCCATTTACCACCACCTCTGTGTCCTGCCACCCAGCCAGTTACCTACCCACCACACTACTGTCCTGCCCACACCCATATTCCCCAGTTTGTGTAATAGTCTTCTATGTGGCACAGTGTCAAAGGCCTTGCTGAAGTCCAGATAGGCCATGTCCACTGCCCTCCCTGATCCACCTCCCTAGTCACCCAGTCAAAAATTCAATGAGGTTGGTCTGACATGACTTCCCCCTGGTGAAACCATGCTGCCTTGGGTCCTGTAGTCCATTGATAACCAGATGTTCCACCAATCTCTCCTTCAGTAGTGCTTCCATGATCTTCCCCACTACCGAGGTGAGGCTGACAGTTCTGTAGTTCCCTGCTTCCTCTTTGTTTCCACTTTTGTATAAGGGGACTACATCTGCTGTCCTCCAGTCTTAGGGTACCTCCCCTGTTTCCAGTGATTGGCTAAACAGGATAGCCAGAGGTTCAGCCACCACCTCTTAGTTCTTTAAGGACCCTGGGGTGCACCCATCTGGCCCCATTGCTTTATCAACTCATTACTTCCAGTTCCTTCAGGACCCTTTCTCATGTAAATGGACTTGTGTCCATTTCTGCACCATTCTCACCCTTTGTACTTCCTTCAGACCCATTACCCTCCTCTTCCTCAGTAAAGACTGAGCAGAAATACCTGTTCAATATGTCAGCTTTACTGTTGTCATCCTCCACCGGCTCCCATCCTCCCCTCTTCAGTCTCACTATCCCTCCCTTTGTCTTTCTTTTTCACTTATGTACCTGTAAAAGGTTTTGTCCTCTACCCACTGATTTTGTAATGTGTCTTCTGTCTGAGCTTTGGCTTCCTTACTGACCTCACTGCCTCCCTTTGCTTCTCTCCTGGTACTTCTCCCTATCCCTTCTGCCTGTGTCTTTTGTATTGCCTGAATGCAATCTTTTGGCTTTCACTTTCTTTGTACCTCTTTGGAAAACCATAATGGTCTCTTCCTTTTCCTCTTGCTAATCTGCTTGATGCATAATTCTGTTGTTCTTGTAATCCCCATTTTAAATACTGCCCACTGTTCCTCAACCCCTGATTCCTGTCCCATTCCCTTAATGCCTCTTTCAAGTATCTCCCATTTTCCCAAAGTCTGCCCTCAAAATCCAGGATACGTGTTTTTTGTGGTTTGGTTCTGCTCTTTCTGTGATTTCAAACCACAATGACTGGTGGTCACTGTTTCCCAGGTGCTCCCCACTGTTACCCCCATCACACTGTCCCTGTTTGTGAGCACAAGGTCCAGTATTGCCTTCGCCGAGTTGGTTCCATGACCAGTTGCTTGAGGAAGGCACCCTGAAGGAGTCCAGGATAAATCTGTTCTAGTTGATGCTGCTGCTGGGATGCTCCAGTCCACATCTGGAATATTGAAGTCTCCAACCAGTACTACTCACTTTGTCTGCCATCCTTTGGATGGCTAGCATCAGTCTCTCTGTTTCTTCCTCCTGGGCTGGTGGTCTATAGACCACACCTGTGCGGATGGCTGTCCCCATTTTCCTTTCCAGCTTAACCCACAGTATCTCCCCATTTTGTTCCTCCTGGATCTCTGTGGTCTCTTATGTCATTGTTCACATACAGTGCCACTCCTCCTCCTCCTTCCTGCCTGCTCTGTCTCTTCTGAATATGTTGTAGCCAGGTATGGCCATCTCCCAGTCATGGTTATCATTACACCAGGTTTCAGTGATGGCCACAATGTCCAGGTCTGACTGTACCATGACAGCCTCCAGATCTTCCATCTTGTTGCTAAGGCTCCTGGCATTTGCATACATGGCTTTCCATGATCTGACCTCCCTAAACTGCTTCACTGTTCTACTCAAGCCCATTCCTTGGTTGTCATTTATCCCTGGTTCTCCTTGCTGTCTGCCCTTCTGCTGAATTTTGCCCTCCTTCCTTATGCTCCTTATAAGTAACCTCCCTCTTGGTAGGGTTCGAGTGGCTACCTGAAAGCCCTTGTGAAAAAATGCTGTAAATTTTAAAGGAGCAGTGCAATGAAAAATGTTTTTCCAAAAAAGCTAGTTTCAGCTACAACTAAATAAAATATGGGCATAACTATCAAATTTACTTCTTTAGGTACATCCTATGCTGCACGCCATAAGGGTTTTTTATATTTTCTCGATCCTAACCCTTACCAGGTTTACAATGTTTTTTTTCTAAGCCAAATGTGGTGATCATCTTTTATTTCCTTGAGAAAAATATAAATTAAAAGATTTATGAAATACTTATATGTTGGTGAAATTTGAAAATTTGACCATCAAATAAAACTGGGAGTTGCACGGACTCTTTTATAGTGAAAAAATATAGGGTCACATTTTTTGCCAAATGTTATTGCACTGCTGCTTTAACCTCAAAGGATAAAGGAGGTGGAAAAACTGTACTAATGTAGAGAAAACAGAGAAGCAGTAGAATTCAAATTCAAAGTACCCTCTTTTATTTGAGAATGGCTTATTTTTCTACAGTGACAGTTTGTTCTCTGCCTTTTGTATACAGACAGTCTGCTCTACGATGCCGAGTCGACGACTAATTCGGTCAACTGGCATCAGCAGGCTCCCTGTCGATCAAGTAGTTGTGGTCTGCAGGGAGCCATGCACAGCAGTGACTGTTGTTTTCTTCAGGGACTTTGTTCTCAAAACCCCCACTGCAGGGGTCTCTGCCCCCCGCACACCCTGTTATTTTAGATACCAACTCCGAGTCAGAGATAGTTCAGGGATGGGGGTGCAGGATGGAGGAAAGTGTTGCTCGGTCCCGGGCGCAACCTCTATAGCATCCTGGTGCTGTTGTTGGCAGCGATGTATGTCACTCTAGAGGCTTCGCTGTGGGAGGTGCATACCCAGTCAATCCAATTATCAAAAATCATGTCACTGAGCCCAGTTTTCACAACCAAAATTTTCAGGGGTTCCTCCGTTACTTTTATTCCCACAGTCTTATAACCAGATACATAATTACTAAGCTGACCAATTGGAATACTTGAACTTTGAACATAATTCACTGTTGATCCAACTAAGGCGTAACACTTATCTAAGGTGCCTTGGACTGAAACAACAGAAACTTATTTTCCTGCAGAACTACACAAAGGTCATCTGCATAAGCTAAAACTTTGATTTCTGGTGAATCCGGTTTTAACCCTTACAATGCCATGGATGGATAGATCTGTTCAGAACTCCAGTACATTCTAATTCTGTCAGCAGTCTACTTAACTGATGCCTCTTATCCCAATATTGTGTTGTAAAAGCCTAATGAGAGTGTCTAGTGCAAAGACAAATAAAAGGGGGGGGGGGGTCAGTGCACACCCCTATCTGACTCCTCATTTGACTTGCACCAGAGGCCCCATCTTGTAATTAACATACGGAAATATAACCACATCCTAGTAATGAATCATTAACCTCTCAACGTACTACCTAGCGAGGCCATTTTGCAACAATACTTACATATAAACATACGACTGTGCCAGCAGAAACAGACTACCTGGCCTATGAATGTCTGCTCAAGTGTGCAGCTAGCCCCCTGGATTGCAGTTGCCCCAACCCCCTCCCCATCTATCATTCCCATGACAGCCTCAGCCCCTCCACCCAGATCCTCCCCTCGTGCTCTGTCTCAGCCTTCTTAAAACTTCCTACTGTCATACATGATACCACCCCTTCTGGTAGAGCATTCTATTTAGACACCATCCTCTCCATGAAGTACTGCCTCCTTATCTCCCTCTTAAATCTTCCGCCCTCCAATCTTAGTCCATGCCCCCTTATGTCCCTACCCTTCCTCAGATCAAACACCCCTTCAGTGCTAGCTTTGTTTATCCCCCTGAAATACTTAAATGTTTCAGTCATATCCCCCCATCCCTCCTCTCCTCCAGTGTGTACATATTCCGCTCATTCAGTCTGTCCTCGTAGGCCTTGGCCTCCATCCCATGTAACATTTTTATTGCCCTTCATTGCACACCTTCCAGTAAATTAATATCCCTCTTCAGAAACGGCTGCCAGTACAACCTGACCAAAGATCTGAGAGGGGAAGGATCACCTCCCTATGCCTTGACAAGAAACCCCATGTGATACAGCCCAGCATCATATTTGCCTTAGCTGCTGCTTTCCTGCATTGGGAAGAGTTGTTCATGCTCCCTGTTACCAACACCCCTAGGTCCTTCTCTTCCTCAGTGATCCCCAGCCTCATCCCTCCTAATCAGTAGTCCCTCCTTGGGTTCCTTGCCCCGAAGTGCACAACCTTGCACTTTTTTTGCATTGAATCCCAGCTGCCACTTCTCCAACCATACCTCCAGTTTGGTTAGGTCCCCATGTAGTTGTTTCCATCCATCCTCTTCATCCACCACTGCCCCCATTTTGGTATCACCTGTGAACAGACTAAACTTGCTCCCGACTCTGTGTGCAATATCTGAGATAAACAGCCCAAACAGCACTGGGCCCAGCACCAAGTTCTGCAGCACACCCCTTGTCACCAGTCTAGGTGTTGAGAGCCCCCCCCCCCACTACTACCCATTGCAGCCTCCCCTGCAGGCAGTTCCTTATCCAGTTTGTCAGCTTTGTCCCTACCCCTGCAGTGATCAGCTTCCCCCCCAGCCTCCATTGAGGCATTAAATCGAAGGCCTTGCTGAAGTCCAAGTACAGGACATCTACAGTACAGCATGACTCATATCCAGATCTCTTATTACGCAGTCATAATATTCTATTAGATTGGTCTGACAAGACCTCCCTGAGACGAATCTGTGCTGCCGCCCATCCTGGGAGATCATTATCCTCAAGGAACCAAGGCCAGTGGGACAGAAAAGTATGTGGAACCCTGTCAACTGCCTTCTACTGGTCAACAGAGAGCTGGAAACCCTCAACAGTGCCATTCTGACATCTTTCCCACAGCTCTCTTAACATAATTAAATTATCAGTAATATTTATTTGCTTTATGGCACAAGTTTGTGAATTGGCAAGGACTATTGCTGCAACATCTGAGAATCTTTGTGCCAGAATTTTAGAGAATATTTTCTGATCCTAGTTGACAAGATTTAGGGGATTATAGTTTGTAATATTTGATTTATCTCCTTTTTTTAAAAGAAGAATTAGTAGGGCCTCCCTCACTGATAGAGGTAACACACCAGATTCTAAAATCTCATCATGCACTACCTACAGTATTGGAACCAAATAAGACACAAACTGTTTATAAAATTCAGTGAGTAATCCATCCGACCATGGGGCAGTATTATTCCACAGGGATTCAATGGCCAATACCACCTTGACTACCTGGATAGGATGAAAAGTTACACCTGAATACAACCAGGAATTTCAGGGACATCAAGACTATCTAAAACAGTTGGGTCCCAGTCCATCACAGCTACCTTACTGAAACTATCCATTATGTGACTGCGTACTATATCCATCTTATCACGCAGGGAAGATACCAACACACCGTCACTGTTCCAGCACAGACAAGGCATCACGCTATGATACACCCAACCATGGCAACCTGAGAATTTATCCAGATGTTGGAATTTCCCCTGAGTTCCAAACTACAATTCCTTCTCAAGGGAGGTAGCACTTTCTATTTAATTTCTTCTTTTATGAATGCAATTTGGTCTGTTAAATCCCTACCATCTTCCTGCAGCTGATGAATCAATTTATATAACCGTGCTCTGCTGTTATTGAATCACAGGTTTTGAAAACACAAAATCCTTTTTGGTGTCTTCCCACCAGTCTCTCACACTATCATATGCAGCAAAAACTGAGCACCTTGCTGGTTCAGTCGTGCTCGCTGCACTTCCGTCTGTTCTAATACAGTAAGATTTAGTCTCCAGGGCTTATCTCTGGAGGGGTGGGGGTTGTTCTTGCATGACAGTGGCAGGGTCTGCCATGTGATCAGATGTTTCAATAGCAATAGTCCTTGACGATTTCACAATTAAAGCTGCAAATAAAACAGCGAAACAATCCTGATGTGCAGAGTCCCCTTCATGAATGCGGCAACATTCTTCACAGTCAATGCTACAAACCCCTCATGCAGATTACCAGTATGTATAATTTCTCTTAAAAAAAAAAGAATCGCTATGTTGTTTTTTGGCTCTCCCCCCTCTATCTTCCAGAGATAGTCCACAATTAAAATCATCAACTAGCACTACCATTTTACTAGTGTGGAGGCAGGGACGTATTTCCTGAAATAAAGCAACTGTTGCCACCCTTGTTTGCAGGGCATAGATGTTACTTAAATGAAGATGTCTCCCACCATACTACACACCCAGTACATGGGCACTACCTGGCTCAGTCTCCAGCAGTTATTTTACCTTAAATGTGGCATCCTTAAAGAAAATGCCAACCCGTCACACTTTTCAGTCCCTTGGGGACAAAAGGAAGGCCTATGTATCCACATTTTTTTTTCTGTGTGTGTGTGGCTGAAACTCAAATAAAATGTTTGTGTCCTGCTAAACACTATATTACCCAGTAGAATCTCTAAAAGCAATATAGTGGATACGTAAACAAGTTTTTGACAATAAACATTTCAGAAATCTGGCTTCCTAGAGAGGCAAAGGAAAGGCTATTGTTTACATTGATGGTGAAACTGCATTTATATAATTAACATAAATGCAGTTTCATAGCATTTGAAAAATGTAAACAATAGCCTTTGCTTTTCAAAAAAAAAGCCTCTGCCAGTTCCCTAAGATGGCTGCCGAATGTGCCACATCATTATGTAATAGGAGTGAGATGGACAGAGCTACGTTAGAATGCTTCCTTTCACTCACAACTAATTTTGCCCACTTCTGCAAAAAGCCTACTTTCAAATCCAAATTCCTTTCCACTTGCTCCAAAAATGCCTGACTGGAGCATACACATGTTTACTGGAAGTTCAATGTGATTTTGTGATTGTGAACTTGCTGGGACATCGCTTTTCGAGGGGGGCATTATGTGCCAGAAGACAAATGGGGCATTTTCTTTAGATTTTACACCAGATCACTACTGTACATTGCAGAAGAGGACAGTCACTAGACTACCAGGTATTTTACAAGTCCCAATTTAAACTGTGGAGTAGTGCAGATGGACAGCAACATTTAGTTCTGCAGCATTTACTATAAGAAGGAATACAGGACATTTTATTTAAAATATAGACAACAAAGCACTGCTTTTGGATTTTGCGCTAGACCAGTGCTGTGCCATGGAGGAGGGGTGAACGCCACTAGACCACATGGTATTTTACAGGTGTTGTACTGTGATACTGCACTTGTAAAGGTGTTTGGCAAGAGACAGAGGCATGCAGCATAGTATGATTACAGCAGTTTAAGAAAATTAAGAGATCAAAATCATAGCCTAATGTGTATTTAGAAAAGAAATACACATGCTAATTCATGATTTTGATAATTTTAAAGAAAAATGCTAAACTATGGCATAAAAATAAGCACTGGTTAGCTCTATACAGAGCAACGTAGCTCTGTCTCACTCACTCCTATTACATAATCACATAGCACAACCGGCAACCATCTTAGGGAGCTGGCAGAGGGGGAGTTTGAAAAGGAAAGGCTATTATGTACATTTTTCAAATGCTATGAAACTTCCTTTATGTTAATTATATAGATGCAGTTTCACCATCAATGTAATGAAGTCCTCCTACAGGCCATGAGCCGTTCTGACTGTGTACCGCTTTCTCCCAGTCTGACTGGCTGATGTAGCAACCCCTTTCCCTGTTGCTGTAGTGGTAGAGGGTCAGAGGTGAACAAATGTATTTTTACTTATTTGAATGGCCCAATGAGACAAAGTTCCTTTTTCAGGGGCGACCTGGGAAGAGGGCTAGCAAGTGAGACAAAGAGAAGTTTATTCAGACACTACAAGAACAAGTAAAAGGAAGTGTACATAGACACCTAAACAGAATTAAACTTAAATAAAACAACAATACAAATGAGTAACAAATAAGTGATAGTAAACAATAAACTGTACAGATGAAGTATTGTGTAAACAACAATTTAAGAAGAATTGAGAAAATTGAAAACTTCTCCTATTGTATATCTGGAGAGGAACTAAACCTTCACAGCAACTGATAACATTCAGATCAGGAGGGTGAGGGGGAGAAGGGTGGAAAGAGCAATGGTGAGAGAAAAGGGGGAGGCAAGTGGCAGAAGAGGGAATTACAATTAGTGACATCTGCAAGTAGGAGGAGAAAAGAAGATTTCCTGATACAGTCGCTTGAAGTGAGGGATAGAAGTACAAGAAAGTAAGTTAAGTGGGCATTTGTTCCATTTTTCAGGAGCTGCAACATGGAAGGATCGGTGGCCTATGACTAAATGGGGTTTGGGAATAGTTAGTTTATTTGTTGATCGGTTATTTTTCAACCATTACAACATAAAACAGGGGAAAAAAACATAAAATATGTAGTCCAATATGTACAAATACTAAAATTTCACATCTATTGCATAGTCATATACGTTTCCAAATTCTAAGTCTCCATTAACACAAATTTAGGTTAAAAGGCCAGTCATAATAAATATATTCTAGTCCTAATAAGTAAAATTTCTTCAGCAACATCAATATATACTTCCTATAGACATTTATTGCCAAAGCTAGCTAATTACAATAAATATAATTCTTAACAATTACAGCCATGACTTTAAAGGGTTTAGAAAATGAATGACATACTACTCTCTCTTCTTTTATTAAAACCAACATACTGGCTCCCTAGTAATATTAGATTTAGTTATCATTGCTTGCCCCAAATCAGGCTTGTTGCTAGACCGCTAGAGCACTATTGCATGGAGAATAATGACAGTGAGTGAATCACTGGACCCAAGTAAAACACCTGCGTTACCAGTAACACCCACACTTTCTGGCAAACTACAGAGGCAGCCTGCAACACCTGCTAGCTCTGAGCCTCCAATTGTCATCAATAAAGCAGGACTTACAAACCTGCAACAAGTGAACCCCACGTCTGAATCACCCTAAACATTATATGCTCTACTGTGAGCAGACATTTTGCTTCACTTTCAGACACTTTTTACCCCCTAAGGGCCCTACAGTGGGCAACTAAGGAATGTACCCACTTAGCTTCGGGTCACCTTTTGGATCAGGTATCAACTCACGAAGGTACTACTGCATATCATACATGTAAATCATACACACTTAGTCATATATCCAAACTGGAGTAACTCTGATGCCAGTTATACCTGACCTCTTTGATGAGTATTTAGAGGCCTCGTGCCACAAACATTGCTCCCTGACCCTAGTTGTTGCCAGTTACGGTGGGAATTATATACTGTTAGTAGCTGGCATGCGCAAGTCATTATGAACACTCCCATCCCTAAATGACCATGCATTCGGCTCCATCATCTGGCTCACTTGCCCTCTATTGGGCCAAACCACAACTCCCAATCCAATCCTCATAGGGGTCATTAATTGGTCTATTATGAACTGTCAATAGGCCAGTTTAACTATCGGCTCATATTCCAGGTCCTACAAGCTGTTGGCTTATATTCATTTTCTCAGAAATTTATGCTAAAATGTTATGTTTTTTGATTATTGCTCTTACTTCCTAAATACAAAAAAGGCCTAAATTTAAAACACAAAAATGGCCTATATGAAATACATGAAATACAAACTAAAACACATTACTATAATAATGTAACACAGGCTGCTGACTTATTACTTGGCTGGTCACTCTGGAGACTTGAAACCAGTATCAGTACTAGGTATTCTCCACTGGGGAACCTTCCAGTATAAATCAGCTAAAACATTCAATAACCCCATGTTTCTATTTCATAGCAGGGTTTAACCACATTATGTATAACTATAAATTTGCTGCAGAAAATTCTGGAGTCCATGCACTAAATTAAATTACTTGGCATAGAGAGAAGAAAAAAAAATGTCCAACACACTCAGATCTGGCTGGCTCTATTAACACCAGAGTCCTCCATTTATGCATCATATTCTCCTGATTTAAAGAGCCTTTTAGGGCTTCTCCAGCCTACTTTATGGCTCTTTTTAAACATTTCCATTTGTTCGCAGCAGCAAGAAATTTAAAAAAATAAAAGAAACCTCTAAAGTACTTTAAATCAGAACGGGTTTTACTGACCATCACCCAGGATATCACTTGAACTAGTTTGCAGCTGGTCACACGAGAGCACCTGTTTCAATCTAAGGATCGATCGTCACTCACTCCAGGCCTCCATTTCTCAGTGCACATCTCAGTTTAGCTTGCAAAGAGTCTGTCTCCAAGTTAATTGATTCTTTAATCTGGCTGTCTATTTCTCTCCTATATTTCTTTTCTATTTCTGAATTCTTGTTTCACCAGCTCAGTTTCGGACTGCACGTACCTAGGGGAAAAAACAAAGTACTCCTCTAAGTGCAATAAACTTAATGCCTTGAAGAGGTATGCCACCTTTACCTAGGGCCGGGAGGTTCTTTTTAAAATAAAGTATTATCACACCTTTCAGCACATTTTGTGCTCCAGCAAAACTTCTCTCTCTCCATGACCCAATGGGCTGTTTCAGCTGGAAATCTTCAATGAGGCTTCCATAAGCAACCTTCCTGGGAACTTCTCTGAGCTTCCAAGCACTCACCCTTCTATTCGAAAGGGTTCAGGGCCTCCATTTTTCACTAGCTAGCTCCTTTCAAAGTTCAGTCTGAATCTCAGAACACCTCAGTGCACCTCTAATTCAGACAGAGTGACAAAGCGGCACACCAAAAGACACAAGTAAACACTAAAAAGTGGACCAGTACTCGAATCATCACTGGGGATATAACGAGTCAGTGTCAGCAAAACAGCCTGTCAAATTTTAAGTAGAGTTTCATTCATCCAAAATCATTTAAAATAGAAGTGGACAAAATAGATGAGCTAAACTAAAACATAACTCTAAGCAATGCTGCGAGGAGCGGAGCAGCATTGCAGCCATCTTGCTGCCCTGTCCCCGACTCCCCCTAAAACTCCAGGGTGGATGTGGAGATTCTGAATGTGGTGTGGTGTAGAAAATCCCAAATCGGGTTTGGGAATATTTAGTATGGGGAAATGAGAGGATCTAAGTGTTCTAGAGAAGGATTTCCATGAGAGGAGATTGGAGAGGATAGGAGGGGAGGGAAGGTGGATTAATTTGAGACAGTGTATAGAGCAGGGAAGTCCATTTTGACCTCAAAGGACAGCCAGCATAGTGTATGGAAAACATCACAGTGGTGTGCTTGAGAGCGGGAGGGGGCTGTGAAGTGAGCAATTCTGTGATAGGCCTGCTTAAGTTTGGTCTGAGTAGGGGTCCTAATCGAGTGGGTTATAGGAGTTGCATAGAAGAGCCCAGGGAGAAGAGTAGTTGAGGCAATGGTCTTTCAAGCATGGGGATGAGAGACAGGGGGCAACATGATATAGTAGATCAAATTTTTGATTGGTTGCCTTGACGACATTAGTTGCATGCAATTCAAGACATAGGTGCTCATCAAGAGTCAAACTCAGGTATTTGAAGGAGCTCACTTCTTCTAGAGGTTCGCCTGAGGAGGTGTGTACCACCATGGGAGGCTGGGAAGTCACGCTGAAGGAGGTGTGATGGAATAACATGGTTTTAGTTTTCTTTGAGTTCAAGACCAACAAGTTTATCCTAAACCAAGATTCCAGCTTCTGGAAATTGTATTGAAGGTTAGATTTAATGGAGGAGACATCGGGTGTTAGACTGATAAAGAATGGCATCATCTGCATAAAGCTGCACTGAGGTACCACCACAATTCATAGGCAGCTCATTAATGAAGATGGAGAATAGAAGGGGTCCAAGGATTGATTCTTGAGGGACTCCATCAGTGATGGGAGATAAGGAGGAATAAACACCATATCATTTAACACACTGAGTCCTATCAGATAGATAGTTAGAAAACCAGGTCAGTGAGGTAGTATCAAGGCTGAGACAGCAGAGTTTAGAGAGGAGGAGTGGGTGATTTACTAGGTCAAAGGCCTTTGTGAGGTCAATAAAAACAGCCTCAGTGGCTAGTCCAAGGTCCATGGCCTGATATAAGTCTGAGGTGACCTTCAGGAGGGCAGATTCAATCCTGTGTAACTTCCTAAAACCATGTTGGTGTATGGTGAGGGCGTTTGTCCATTCCAGACGAGTAGAGTTGGTTGTATATTATTCTTTCCTGTATCTTGGTGATAGCAGAGAGTATTGATACAGGACGGTCATTCCCTAGCAGGTTTGTCATGCCATTTTTGTTAACAGGGACAACTATTGTGGTTTTCCACTTATTGGGGATGGATTGGGTAAGGAAGAATCTGTTTATCAACTGTGTGATAGGTTGCAGCTGCACCCTCTGTTGTGGAGTACTGTCCTCTAGAGTTCTGACTGACTATGGAGCTTCTCACAGTGAACAACACATTGTGGCCCCCACATTATTTTCTGCCCACTTGGAGTAAGAGTCCTGCTGCAGTCATGTAGTAGTAGTAGTCATAGATGGTGAAGGACTACCTTTAAAGGGAAACATCCACATGCTTGCAACAGCAGCACTGGTTCCACAGGTGGCTCCTAAGAGCTATCGCAATGAGCAACATTCATTAACTAAAAGGAATATCTGTATTTTTTTTTTTATTGGTTCCCGTGTTGCCCCTCCATTTTCCCTTGTCTCTGACCCTGGTTGTTCTTGGACGACTCCCGCTGACCCAGAAGTGACACGCAATTCAGGGAACAATTTGTAAACACTAATGCTCTTCACTATTCACTGATGTGGGTTGCGTATATTTGAATCACTTTCCTTTGCTGTTTCAGGTCAGTGTATGATGACAACCCGATTTTTCTCACCATATAATGGTTTCCTGTCAGTTCCAAACTCAATATGTCCTACTAGAGTTTTTTTGTTTTGTTTTTAAGGTTTTTGTTCGTATTCCTCCCGCCTTCACTGATCGTCTTCCCACACCACCCAGCACAGATATTGATTCCCGTACTGACTGCTCAGTATTGTGTTTCATGCCTCTCCTATTATACACTTTGTGTATGCTTACGTTGTTGGAAGGGAGTGCAGTCACTTCTCCCTGGTTTGGTGCCATTTTGAAGTCCACCTGCTCTACAAAGCAGCAACCCACTTATCGGGCTTCACTACAGCTGTCTCTGCTAAGGAACACAGGTTATGTACCCTAGAAAGCCTATCATGTGTCCTTACTGTGCACTGTCTAGGAATGATGTGGGAATGCATGAATTAGAACTGGCTATTGTGAAAGCGATATGTCCAGTAGTTTGCGTTGTTGTTTTTTTTTTTAGAGAGACTGACTCTCAGAGTCGATCCATACCACTCAAGTGTCCCTCATTACGACTCGGGACATCACCCATTTTACCCCTTAAAATTGCTCTGTCCCCCATTCCATCCCTCATGGAAAAGGTGCTACCCACAAAAAGAATGTGATGCAGATTCAAACTTTAAAGAAGAAATTCATAATATTCTAAAATACTAAATCAAAAATAAACTTTGCTCAAGTAAATACTATGGTTTTTACAGTGTTCTGAGCTTCTATCTCCATGTTTGAGGATGTGTCCCTCATTTTGGAGGTCTGCGTCCCTCACTTTGTGTGTCCAGAAATATCCATGTCCCTCATTTCAGTGACAGAAAGTTGAGAGGTATGGTCAATGCTCATTATTGCTATGTGTGTTTTCTGCAGGAAGCAAGTGTATTCACTTCACAGTGTTGCCTTTGGTGCTCCTCAAATTAACACTTTTTGTGTTTACATTTCTAACATCTTTTCTCCCTGATTTGGTGCTGTGTGGAAGTCTGCCTTGCACTCCTTAGTGGCAACCCACTTGTCGGGCTTTACATCACCTACAATGTCTCTGGCATGGAAGTCCTTTTGTACTGCCCCGAATGCTCTTTCATCTGTGTGCTGTGCACTAGAACTGATGCGAGCATGCATATATTACAACTGACATGGGCATTGTTTTGACCATGCTGAGTCCTGTATTCTGCCCTCTATGGCTTTTGTGTTCACATTGCTTTACTGTGGCGAGTATGACAGCTCTGGTTTATTACCCGATCTCCCAACGCACACTTTGCTATCCATTGTTTGCCCCAATACTGAGCAGTCACTCCATGATGTGGAAGAAGTTCATTGCGGTAGGGTGGTATAAAAAAAAACAGCAATCTATTTGATGTACATGCTATTATTCAGAACAGCCTCCCATTACCTCGCTCTGTGGTGCTCTGTGTATGTCTAATAAAAATACAATTACTGCTCTTTTATTTTGGCCTCAGAACTGTTCATTTTGATTCCTTGGAACCAACAAACATCTGTGGTGAATATCTGTTATATCACTCAGTAAGCAACTACTTGTTTCTGTATCTCTCATACACAGGAGGTGGGGGTACAGTAGCTAGCATGTGTTAGCCCTATCATTATCCCCCAACACTACTTCTTCACATTTCCTATTGCTATTGTTTCACCAACTGTACTGCCTGATATTCCCATTTGCTTCAAATTTGTGAACCTTGAACAAACCACCAACTCTCATTTTTCAATGCATCGTGTATGCCATTGTTGCACTTTCTGTTCTGTTCAGAACAGAAAGAAACACGACTGTATGTGTTTGTGATTGGACATTTTACAGAAGTGTACAAGGGCACACCATTGCATAGAGGAGTATCTGTGATCTTGATTCTAATCCCACATTTCCCCACTTGTGTACTGTATGCCTCAGAGCAAGTGTTGTGCTCCCGTGGCAGTCCTTGAAACAAATTTGGCTTACTGTTCCTTTTCTTGCAAAATCCACCCCTCAAGTGAATATGCATTGCATTACTTCTAAGCTGTGACTCCAGAACTGTAACACTCAGTATCTGGTGGTCAGTGGAGGTAGTATCCGAATGCAGTTGGTACAGTATGTAGTGGCCAAGTTTGTGTGCTGTCATACTGTGTAACTACTGCCCTGTGTGAACCACACTTGTTCACTGTTACATGGAGGATGCAAAACAAGTTGGCATTGCTCACCTCTGAGGACCTATACAATTGGGGTCTGGGATACCTGACTGACCTCCTGCTCCCATGTTCTCCCTATCAGCACAATCCGCTCTTCCACTGATACCTTCATGGCACTTCGTGTTGACTATGTGACTATGGCAGTACACAGTGCCCAGGTAGTGGATGCCCTGTGTCACTCAAGAGGCTGGTTCACACATTGGGATACCAGGTATCTCAGTAGAAAATGGATGATTGGGTGAGGACCTGGTTGCAGGAGAGTCAACAGGACTGGCAGCAGAGGGTTTTGTGTGTGTCTTGGGGTGGGCAGTGTGAAATAATCTAGTCTGCAACAATCAACTCCTACAGCTGTAGCCAGTGTAGTACCACGAGGTTCTGTACTGGCACTTGTGTTGATTACCTTTCGCTTTGATGACAACTGTCATGGTAGCTATTACTGGAGTGACCTCAGCGTGAGCTACAGGTCTGATGCACTGAGCATCAATATGCAGCTGGTTTGCTAGTGATCCATGATGTGAGCTACAGATCTGGTGTACTGAGTGTCACTATGCAGCTGCTTCGTGAGTGGCCCACTGGGCGAGCTACATTTCTGGTGCAATAAGCATTGCTACACAACTGCTTCATGAGTGACCCACAGGGTGAGCTACAAGTCTAGTGCACTAGAGTCTTTACACAGCTGATTCATTAGTGGCCCACAGAGCGAGCTACAAGTCTGGAGCAATCAGTGTCGTTATGCAGCTGGTTCATGAGTGGCCAGCAGGGTGAACTACAGGTCTGGTGCACTGAGTGTCACTATGCAGCTGAATCATGAGTGGTCTACAGGGCAAGCTACAGGTCTGGTGCACTGAGTGTCACTATGCAGCTAAATCATGAGTGGCCTACAGGGCAAGCTACAGGTTTGGTGCACTGAGCGTCACTGTGCAGCTGGTTCATGAGTGACCTACAGGGAAAGCTACAGGTCTGGTGCACTGAGCATCACTATGCAGCTAAATCATGAGTGGTCTACAGGGCAAGCTACAGGTCTGGTGCACTGAGTGTCACTATGCAGCTGGTTCATGAGCGGCCCACAGGGTGAGCTACAGGTCTGGTGTACTGAGTATCATTACGCAACTGCTTCATGAGTGGCCCACAGGGTGAGCTACAGGTCCAGTATACTGAGCATTATTAAACAGCTGCTTCATGAGTGGCTGAAGGGCAAATTATAGGTCTGGAACCCAGAGGATCATTATACAGGTGCTTCATGAGGGGCCACAGGGCAAGCTACAGATCCAGTGCACTGAGCGTCACTATGTAGCTGGTTCATGAGTGTCCCACATGGCTATTTTCAAAACAAACTACAGGTCTAGCTAAGTGTGCATCACCATACAGCTTCTGTGTGAGGTAAAGCTACTGCCGTGTCCCTATAATACATAAACACACATACACCCAAAAATAAATAAATGTTTTATATTTGGACCGTCTCTGACAATGCACTAAACTTGAGAAAAATATAAGTTAACCGAAACTGTTATAAAGCTGAAGTTTTTTAAATGTTTGGGGAAATCTGTTGTCAAATATTTCTTTAATTTTTTTTATTTTTGTTTAAATTTTCAGGTCAGGCCATCATGGTGCTAGCATCATAGAGGTTGTTGAATTTTACCAGTACAAAGACAAGTTTAAGGAAAAACTGCAGAGACCTAAGAAATGGAAATAACTTCCATTGTTGCAGCAGTTTACGAAGGACAATTGCTTCTTAGAGGCTGGGGTTCCATTTACCTCTGTGTACAGTTTCAAAAAGGGATGAATAAACTGCAGCCGTTGCCCACATGTGCAATAATGCCTGTCACAGGTCTTGTGGTTGATGGGTAATGCCATGGTTTAATGGGAAAGTCTAAATGCTTTTATAGGTTTATCAGTGATAGCAATGCTAATTGCACATACCCCAATAATGCAAAGCACCATGGGAAACATATGTAAATCCCCATGAGAGAATTTGGACTAGCTCTACTTTAAGCAGAACTGCATGGTGCCAGAAGGCCTCAGTGCAATCAGAAAAGGATAAGAACAGCAGACACTGGAAATGTTTAATAAACTTTAAATTAAAAAAAAAAGAACAGCAGACACATACACATGTTTCGTCCTCATTTGGACTCATCAGTGTGCCATATCTGTGTCTTAGCCCAGGAAGAAGGAGCCAGCCACCCCTTAAAGGGGATGTTATTTGTTTGGGTCATGGGGACCCTAAAATAGAGATGGAAAAGAACTCCAAAACAACCCCAGAGCAAATGCCCTGAGGCATGGGTTATCCCAGATGATATTGGCCATACAGCTAAGTTTTAAAAGAAACACAATTGCACATACCCCAATAATGCAAAGAAACATGGGAAGCATATGCCAATCCCCATGAGAGAATTTGGACTTGCTCTACTTTAAGCAGAACTGCATGGTGTCAGAAGGCCTCACAGTGCAATCAGAAAATGCTAAGAACAGCAGACACATACATGTGTTTCATCCTCATTTGGACTCCATGGTCCAATGGTACAGGGTCTACATCAGAAACCATATGAAGAGAGGCTGAGAGCGCTTAATATGTATACCCTTGATGAAAGGAGGGACGGGGGGACATGATAGAAATGTTCAAGTACCTCAAGGGAATCAACAAAGTCCAGGAGGGTAGCATCTTTCAGAAAAGAGATGTAAGAACAAGGGCAAGGAGTTTAAAGATAGAGGGGGACGGCCTAGGGGTAATGTGAGGAAATTCTTTTCACGGAGAGAGTGGTGGATACATGGAACAGCCTTCCTGAGGAGGTTGTTGGGTCTAAAACAGTGGGGGAATTCAAACATGCTTGGGACAGACACAAAGCAATTATAGTGCGGGGTTGCAGGAAGCAGGCTGTTGGTTAACTAGAATCTGCAGCTTATCTAGTAGGTAGGGAAATGGGCAGACTGGGTGGGCCAAGTGGTCATTTTCTGCCATCAAAGTCTATATTTCTATGTTTCTATGACTCATCAGTGTCTTAGCCCAGGGAGAGGGAGCCAGCCACCCCTTAAGGGGGAATGTTATTTGTTTCAGTCATGGGGACCCCAGAATAGAGTAGAGTCAGTCCTAATTCTCTCATTGGGATTTGCATATGTTTCCCATGATGCTTTGCATTATTGGGGTATGTACAACTGTGTTTCCTTTAAAACATGGCTGTATGGCCAATATCCACCAGGATAACCCATGCCTCAGAGCATTTGTTCCAGGGCTCTTTTGTAGTTCTTTGCTATGCTAAAGTCAAGTCCTCCCAAAGTTGCATACCTAGGCATGCCGTCAATAGATAATGAAGTTGTGACATTTTTGCAGATGTTAGTGACTACTGAGCTGTGTGATTTGTTCGTAAATACAATGATCAAACAATATTTACTGAAAAAGAAACTACGCAGTTTCATAATAAAATACACAACAGAGATCAGTTGTGAAACTTAGCAAGGAAATCTACTTCACAGTCTATATCTGCAGTAAGTTTTGTTTCTTCACTGTTTGTGGTTGTTTCTAAACCTTTGGTGAATCCTGGTCATTAACCAAGGGGTATTTCAAACAGTTTTCTGGGTTTTCTAGGGCTTTTTGCAGTAGCTGTCAGATGTCACAACCCAACTTTGAAGCTGGGAGTCAAATGCATAGCAATCTATCAACATGTTATAACTTCACATAGGAATGTGCCTAGTGACATAAACAACAAAAATTGGTACCAAGTACAGAAGTATGAACTCGTACAATTCACTGCTCAGGGTCTTGAGTTCTATTGAACATACCCACATTTTATTTGTGAATAAAGAAAGCTGAAAGAAAACCTGCTTAAATTAATGTCCAAGTTAGCTCTGAAATTGATAGCCAGTCCTTGTTATCTGAAAATGAGTGCTTGAAGCAGGCAAGCAAAAACTATCTGGAGCAGCTTCTAGAGTCACAGTTGGCTTTGCTTTGCATTGCCCACACCAACAAGAGGCTAAGTGTCCAGCTGTTGTAATGCTAGTACCATCAAAAAGCAGTCAAATGATCACCCCAGCACTGGATCTCTGCAGCAAGAGATCTGACATCATTCAGGCTTGCACGTGGCAATTTGAATGCCATGGAAATAAGCTACTAGCCCTTGTTGATATTGTGATGCTGCAGGGCTGAGCAGGACTAAAGGGAAGGGAGGTCAGGTGGAGGAAGGGCTTTGTGGAGAATGAGGGAGGGAATCAGTTGCCATTTGCAGCATCACTGGGAAAAAGACCAGACCGCATGACTGCCTAACACCAATCAGGTGCTAGCAATCTGGCACATACAGTATTCCCGTAGAGCTCCATGACCCTGGATAGAGGGCAGGGTGTACAGAGATGTCTGCAGGTTGCAGGGACTCTGCCTGTGAATGTGAAGACCATGGAGGACATGTAGGGAGGTAAGCACCTAATTGGGGAGGGAAGGAAGGAGAATGGTAATGCTAGCAGCCATAGGAAACTAGCCCTCTAGAGTTACTACGACTCACTAACAGGTAAGAAGTCACAGAAGGGTAGTAGCTGCAGGGTAAACAACAGAACCACTCAGAGGGAGGAACTCCCACTCTGGGGCAGGGCAAATCAGCAGCAGACCAAACAGATAGGAAGGGAACAAGTTATTTATTTGTTTGTTTGTTTGTTTGTTTGTTTATTTAAGAGTTTAACCAGGCAGGCATACTGAGCGACTAACCACTCATTTAGAGATGCGACCTGGGGGAAACAAGGGGGAACATTCTGGGAAACAGACACACAGGTTTATGTATAGTTGAGAAGGCACAATATGAAGGACTATACATGTTGGTAGCTAAGGTAGCCATGCAGCTTAAAGATTAGGCAGGCACAGAGACAATGCATAGGAAAAGACATTTCATTGTACGTAAAAAATTCAAATTAAAATAGTTAGTGATTTGTAGACTCTAAAGAGGAATGCCTACTTAGTCCACATACCGTGGTAGTGAGGCCCAGTAGGCCTTGAGGGCTACTAATGTGTAGGTCCGTTGCAGGAGCAGACAGTAAGAAAGTGTTCATGGAGGCAGGAGTTGAGGTGACTAGAATTAGTAATATGGTGGATATCTGTTGGAAGGTCATTCCATCGTTTAGGTAAGCGGTAACTAATCGCAGCCTGACCCATAGTAATACACATACAAGGGATATGGAAGCGCCTAGTATCTGAGTGTCGCAGTGAGTAAGCCGCCCGGGGTTGAGAAGTTAAGGTGGAATTCAGGTAGGGTGGGAGGGTATGGGACCAGTATTTAGCAGCAACCCGTGAGCAGTGGATTTGTCTGCAGGCTGAGAGAGAGGGAAAGGCCAGAGAGCTATAAAGTTCACAGTGGTGTGTCAGTTTAGGACATTCCAGTACGAAGTGGCAGAAGGAATGAAAGAGTGTGTCCAGGCTGGTCAGAGTGGAAGGTGAGGCAGTGCCATAGACTACATCCCCGTAATCAAAAATTAGAAGAATCATTTTTTGCACGAGTTCATGCCTGACCGGAGTAGGCAGGCAGCCTTTGTTATGATAGAGGGCCCCCAGTTTAGGAGGCAATTTTTTGCGAAGGGAGTCTATGTGAATTGAGTAGTCTAGATGTTGGTTGAGCCAGACGCCAAGGTAGCGGAACGAGGTACAGGAATCTAAGGGGGTAAGGTCCAGGGTCAGGAAAGGGGGGTGGATGGTGAGTGGGGAGAGCCGAGGTTGCGATCCAAAGGTTAGTGAGATTGTTTTTTTTGCATTTAAGAAAAGCTGATTCGATCTGAGCCAAAGCTGAACAGCGTTGAAATCCTGCTGCAATTGGTCATGCACTGCATCTGTGGATGGGCCAGTGTTGTAAAGCATGGTATCATCTGCATACATGTGTATAGCAGAATGGGAGCATATTTTCGGCAGTTCATTCAGGAAAACTGAGAATAGGATAGGGTCCAGGACTGAACCTTGAGGGACTCCCATGGTGATAGGGAGGGGGGACTATGTGCTGGGGCCGATTCTCACAGATTTTTGTCTGCCATGCAAGTACGCCTGAAACCAATTAGTGGCAAGGTCGGATAGGCCAGCAGCCATCAGTTTGTCCAGTAGGACTGTGTGGGAAACGGTATCAAAGGCTTTGGCTAGATCGATGAAAATGGCCGAGGTGATATGGCCTTTATCCATACCTGAGAGGATATCATTTGGGACTCTTAATAGGGAGGTGACAGTGGAATTAGATTTTCGAAAGCCTGATTGGTAAGGGGTGAAGAAAGAGTACTCGACTAAGAATTGGGAGAACTGAGCAAGGACAAATTGTTCTTGTATTTTTGCCAGAGTTGGGAGAAGGGAGATGGGATGGTAATTCCCGGGGGGGGGGTCCCCCCCTTTTGGTAGTGGGATGACAGTTGCCATCTTCCATGCTGTAGGAATTGTTGACGTAGAGAAGAAGAGGTTGAGCAGGTCGGCTATCGGTGTAGCAATAGCAGGGGCCGAGAGCTGGAGTAGTCTGAAGTCCATGCCTGAGGGACATTTACCCTTGCTGGGGTTTAGGTTACACAACGCATGGGAGACTTCAGTCGGGGAGACAGGTCGGAAGAAGAAGGGGGGGTGTGCTGGAAGTTGGAAGCAGAAGTTGCCTTGAGTGGGGAAAGAGGTAGGCTCTGAACCAGGGAGGACCACTGCTGGTGAAGAACGTGTTGAAAGCCGAGGCAACTTCAAAGGGGTCGGTGACAGCTGTGCCTAGGATGGACAGGGCCGGGGTAGGTGGTTGTACAGGCGTGGATAGGAGTGATTTAATAGTTTTCCAGAATTTGGTCGGGTGGTTAAGATTTGTGCTAAGGGCCAGTGAAAAGTAGTTCTGTTTAGCATGTCTGATCGATTTCCTGCAGGAGTTACGAAGGGCTCGATAAGATTGGAAGACTTGATGGGAGCTAGTTGATTTGAACTTTTTCCATGCCTGGTCCCTGGTGTGGCATTTGCTGATGATATCAGCGGAGATCCATGGGAGGTGGGAGCCCCTTACTCTAGTTTTTTTTTTACGGAGTATGTAGGTTCCAGACATGTAGGAAGCTATTTTGGAAGTTGTCAAGTGCAATGTCAATTGAAGGGGCCCTGGAGATGAAGAACCAGTCCACCATGGACAGATCCGACAGGAGTGATGTTAGAGAGAGTGATTTGAAGGACCTGGCTAGTAGGGTCCGGGAGGGGGGTTTGAGGGGTTTATGTACTTTTCTGACTAAGTATACCATATGGTGATCACTTAGGGAGTCCGGGAGTAAGCCTGCTCCTATAGACCTATGGGGGTGTGTGGTCAGTGCCCAGTCCAGAAGGGAGTGGTTGTGTGTTTTTAGGTTTAGCCTGGTGGGTTGGGAAATTTGTTGTGCGAGGTTTAGGGCATTTACTTTGGAGCGTAGCTTGGCGCAGTCATTTGCTAGCCAGTTGTAATTGAAGTCGCCTAGGACATATAGTTCTCCTGTTGCGGCAGTGGATTTTTTTGGCCAGGTGGTCCAGTATGCACTGTATAGGGGTGTTATAGGATCCTGCTACATACACCAGAGTGGAGAAGGGCAGAGCAATTTTGACAGTTAGAGACTCTATTTGTGGTAAGGGAGTAGGGGTGGGGACCGGGTGAACTGATGTTTGTCAGAAATAAACATGGCTAGGCCACTCCCCCCTTTTTTTTACCCATTCAATCTCGCCTAATTAGGGAGTAACCTGGAATAGCAACAGAGGAATCAGGGTGTTGTGGTTTGAGCCATGTCTCTGAGAGTATTAGGATGTCTGGGCGAAGTGATAGGATGGATAGTTGGAGTTCTGGAATTTTGATGATGACACTGCATAAGTTTAGGGGCATTATTTTTGGCCCTTTGGTAGAGCCAAAGGGGTTGGTGTTGTAGAAGGGGTAGGACCGGGGTTAGTTTCAATATCCCCTGCTAATAATTGAAGCAGCGATGCAAGCTGTAAGAACCTGAACCGAGAGGTCCTGTATCTGCGATGGCATTTATGTGAGTGAGGTACTGATGGGAGTTGATCAACCTTGAAACAGCGTAGCACATGCAGTCTTGGTGAGAGAGAAGGGGGGAGAATGGTTGCTCCTATTAGCCAGTTGGGGGGGCTAGTTGGTGCTGATTGAGGGAGTGTGGATGAGCACATTTGCTCTGTGATTAAATCATTTAGGTGGAGATGTGACAGTGGTTGCCTTAGGGGGCGTGAGGTTGGGGGAGAGAGGCTACTGGCAATCCAAGCAGGAGTAGAGAGAGAGAGCTAGAAGTATCATTGTTATGCTGCAGCAGGGAGATACAGCATGTACAGTGTAGCGGCTGCTAGTGGAGCAGGCAGATAACCTGCAAATGGAAAAGTGGTCTGATTGTTTTTTATGCCCACACAATCACGTGACACTCCCTTATAAAGCTATGAGCCGTCCAAGGGTGGTGGTGGGGGCAGTGGGGAGCTGACGCACAGTGCCAGCGGGGCCTTCACCACGCGACGACCGGAGCACACAGATGGGAAAGGGTGAGCTCACAGTCCAAAACCGGCTGAGCTCTTCTTCACGCACCTTAATTCCCACTTTACAGATCCTGCAGCTGTGTCCTGGGGGTTCCGCGCTGGTCCACGACCCCACGCCCGAGGCTGTCCATGCTACTGGGAGGGCTGGCGGCTTCATAGCCCTCAGGGCTGCCAGCTGTGGAGGAGAAGAAAGCCAGAGGTTAAGTAGGGATTCAAGAAGGCGTGGCGAAAGTACAGGTAGGTTAGATGTGGGCTGAATAAGGCAAAGTGGTGCAAGGTAGGAAAACAGGAGAGCTGTATTCTATGCCAGAAATGTTGAAAGAGGCAGAGGGGAAAGGCACAAAAGGGGAGCTTTGCTGTAGGGGTTAATGCACAATTTCACTGTCTTCCCGATAACAGTTTGTAGCTAGTTAATACAGTTAGCAGTATTTTATAGTAGTTATAAGGGGTGCAACACCTTATCTGGGGTATGGTATGATTGGGCTAACTCATTGAGTCTCCCTATCTAGAGTAGGTTGGTGCTGCACTAGCAGATGGCAGAGAGACCTAAAATAAAAGTCAAATCCTAATCCCATTAGGAATTAGCAGTAAAAGGTTAACATGAAGACTAGGAAGGTGGGGTGGCAGGCAATTCAGGGAGAGGGACAGGGAGAAATGTAGTATGGCAGTGGTAGAGGAGCATGCATGCAGGGCAGAGAGGCTTGGGGTAGGGAAATGCAGTACGGAGAGGACTGGTGGAACATAGTTAGCTACAGTGGCTATATGGCAGTTATCTTCCAAGCTTTGCTTCGGAGGACCATATGTTCCCTATGTAGGACATCTGGAAATTTTCAATGAGAAACTTGCTACAGAATGAGATCAAAATAGCCAATTTTTTAGCAGACTGGGTTGAGGATTATGAACGTTTCCTACCTCATGCTGCCACAGAGGCCAGCTGGCACAGGTTGCTATAGTGCAGTAGGCAAAGAGGAGGAGCCAAGCTAAAGAACCAGAGTGCGAGCATGAGTCTAGGACCAGTGATGGACAACCAGTTAGATCTCTTGGCTAAAGTGGACCAGTCATCACTGCCGCAGGCATACAACATGCCAATCGCCAACTAGTCTCTAGAAAAACCACAAGGCAATGCCTGGGGTGGGGTCATAGACTAGAGAGTAAATGCATGATGACAATAGTGGTCAGTGACTCCATTGTAAGTGGGACTGAGAACGTGGTGTGCAGGGATGGACTGGAAAGTGGAGTCAGGGTAATTAGATATCTCCAGGGAGCCTCCACTAGAAGGGACATCATTAGGATCAAGAGGAGAGTCAGCAGCCTAGGGGAAGGGACAGATATGATTGTGCACTTAGAGACAAATCATCTGACCAACCAAGAGATGGGTGCACTAAGCTTCCAAATGCTAGGGGAGAAGTTGAGGGGCATCAGAATTTTAGCCTTCTCCAAGATCAAGAGAATAAGGCAGAGATCAAGGGGGGAGGAAAGTAGCTTGGAGACCAGTCAGCCTCAATACCAGGAGCCTGGGGAATAGGATGGGTGTTCTGCAGGCATTGGCCACTGAGGCCGGGGCAGATACTTTGGCAAGGAAACCAAGGTAACACTGGGGGGGGGGTGGCAGAGACCTGAGAGTAAAGGGTAAGGTGACATTAGTAGTCAGTGATTCCATTGTCCAGGGCACTAAGCAAGTGGTGTGCAGGTATGGACTGGAAAGCGAAGGTAAGGTAATTAGAGGTGGGCTTCACCAAAGCATGACTGGAATCTCACAATTCCAGGTTATAGCGTCTTCAGGAGGGACAGGTAAACAAGAAGGGAAAGGGTTGTGATAAATGTCATTGGAATTGTACCATATTGAATTGCATGTACAGTGGTGTGAAAAAGTATTTGCCCCCTTCCTGATTTTCTCTATTATTGCATATTTGTCATGCTGGATGTTTTCAGGTCTTTAGACAAAATGTAATATTAGATAAAGGGAACCTGAATGAACAAATAACACTTGTTTTTTTTTTACTTATTTCATTTATTTAATGAAAAAAGTTAACCAACACCAACTGGCACTGTGTGAAAAAGTAATTGCCCCCTAGTTAAATCAACCCAATTAAAGGGATAATTAGAGTCAGCTGATTGAACACAGCGAGGCTTGATTACAGCCAGCCCTGCTCAATATAAACCTCACTTATTTTGATCCTTACCATCAGAGTCACGTTGCCAGCACAAAGATTCAACAAGCACATTATGCCACGATCAAAGGAAGTTCCTGAAAAGATCAGAAAAAAAGTTGTTGCTATCTATCAGTCTGGAAAGGGTTACAAAGCTATTTCTAAGGCTCTGGGACTCCATCGAACTACAGTGAGAGCCATAATTTCCAAATGGAGAACACTTGGAACAGTAGTGAATCTTCCCAGGAGTGGACGGCCTGCCAAAATTACTCCAAGGGCGCAGCGTAAAATCATCCAGGAAGTCTCAAAGGATCCTAAAACAACATCCAAAGAACTGCAGGCTTCTCTTGCCTCAGCTAAGGTCAGTGTTCATGACTCCACAATCAGAAAGAGACTGGGCAAAAATGGGCTTCATGGGAGAGTAGCAAGGCGGAAACCACTGCTAACCAAGAAGAACATAAATGCTCGCTCTCATTTGCCAAGAAGCACCTGGATGATCCACAAGCCTTTGGGAAAATGTTCTATGGACAGATGAGTCCAAAGTGGAACTTTTGGACGACATGGATCCCATAATGTCTGGCATAAAGCAAACACAGCATTCCACAGTAAGAACATCATACCAACAGTCAAACATGGTGGTGGTAGTGTGATGGTGTGGGGATGCTTTGCCGCCTCAGGACCTAGACAACTTGCCATAATTGAAGGAACCATGAATTCTGCTCTGTACCAGAAAATTCTTAAGAGAATGTCCGTCATCCGTCTATCAGCTGAAGCTGAAGCATAGTTGGGTCATGCAGCAAGACAATGATCCAAAACACAAAAGCAAGTCCACATCAGAATGGCTGAAAAGAAGTAAAATTAAAGTTTTGGAGTGGCCTAGTCAAAGTCTAGACCTAAACCCAATAGAGATGCTGTGGCAGGACCTGAAACGAGCAGTTCATGCTCGAAAACCTACCAATGTTACTGAATTAAAGCAGTTCTGCGAGGAAGAGTGGGCTAAAATTCCTCCACAGCGATGTGAAAGACTGATATTGAATTATAGGAAGCGTTTGGTTGCAGTCATTGCAGCTAAAGGTGGCGTAACCAGTTATTAAGTGTAAGGGCATTAATTTTCACACAGTGCCAGTTGGTGTTGGTTAACTTTTTTCATTAAATAAATGAAATAAGTAAAAAAAAACAAGTGTTATTTGTTCACTCATGTTCCCTTTATCTAATATTACATTTTGTCTAAAGACCTGAAAACATCCAGTGTGACAAATATGCAATAATAGAGAAAATCAGGAAGGGGGCAAATACTTTTTCACGCCACTGTATGCGTCTCTTCACAACTGTCAGCCTTGTACTTGTATTATGTATTTTGCAGAGTTCTCAGCATCCTGAAGGGATATAGTGCCTGGCATACAGTTCCTTCTCCCTCCTTCCCTCCCTCCCCCTTTTCTATCCCTCTGTGATCCCCCCTTCCATTCACCTTCTAACCTACCAGGTCCTGTCCCCTTGCAGGGTTCTCTGCATCCTGAAGGGGTTTAGTTCCTGGCTTGCCTCTTCCTCCCCCTCCCCCACTGCCACCCCATCCTCCAACCCTGTCTTTCACCCATATCTCTCCAACTTTGCATTATAACTGCCTTCTTTAGCCTGCTACTTCTGCCACCTTTAGGTTCACTCCATCTTCTGCCTGTACTTCTACCAGGGTTGCCTGCTCTTGGTTTTATCACTGTATATGTGCTAACCACATATAGTTTTTTGCTTACCCCGCTATGTCTCCTCCTATGTCAGCTCCTCTAACTTAATTACTCTACCGCACCTTTATGTGATACTATCTGTTGTACTTGATCAAAATGTACTGGATTCTGGCTACACTTCATGTTTTGAGTGGCACTGTATACATTTTTATTATTATGGTTATTTTTTTGCCTACTCTGCACTTTATGTATCCAAATTGTTTCTGAATTGCACTGTGTTGTATTTTATATTGTCATATTGTCACCAGCTCTCCCTGTTATTTGTAACCCCTGCCACCAGGACACTTCTGGAAATGAACTGTTCATAGCCCATGTTCACTTTCCTGGTGAAACCTTTCCAAATAAATATATGTAACAGAAAGCGTTCAGTTGTATGTGTGTGTGTGTTTGCCTCACAGTTCCAGCATTGTTCTTGTATGTATATACAGCTTAATCTGGTTCAAGGTCAGTTGGCATTCATCTGTATCCCCCTCCCAAGGGTCGTGCCTGAAAATAGGCAGGATTTGTCTAGTGCACTTACCCGGTCAACAAAAACTAAATCAATAATATGCATTCTTTTCCTAACTACCCCCTCCTTTCAGGTCACAACTGGAAATGAACATCAGGGTAGGAGAGGTGCACTGGGAAATCGGGGTGGAAAAGCTGTGGGTTAAGTTAGTGGTGGGAGGGAGCTAAAACCATTAGCATAGGAATGGCTTACAGGCCTCCTAACCAGTTGGAATGTGGGGACTAACACTGAGATAAGAGGTCAAGAGAGCTGTAGCAATGGAAAAGGGTATCCTGATGATGGTCTAAACATGCCTGATGTGGATTGGATCAATCCTGTGACCAAAAGCAACTTCAATCAGGTGTTGGTGGACACATTCCATGACAGCTTCCTTAGGCAGCATGCCAGGAATTACTATAAGAAGGAAGCTATCCTGACCCTAGTGCTCACTAATCTGGATACCTTGAATGATGTTAGGGTTGAGGTCCCTCTTGGAACCAGTAACCAAAACATGATATGGTTTTCCACACCTCTTGCACCAGAATCCATCAAATCCAGGATCCAAGTCTTAGATTTCCATCTGGCAGACTTCGTTAAAAAGACTAAGGTACTGGGTAAACAACTTGAGGGAGTAAACAATCTTGAGGGGGCTGAGGCCAATTGGCAGACCATCAAGAAGAGGTTCACCAAACCTGTATAAGGATGCCAGGCAAGTCCAGGACATGAAAGAGACATCTCTGGTTCATCAGGAACTGGATGTAAGAAGGATTATGGAGGGTGGAGTGCTAAAAGGGCTAAGATGGCTGAGAAAGAACAAGGTCTGCATTCACAATAGCAAGTCAAAACCTAAAAATTACTCCTATAGCTATCATGCTCACATACAGTTCAATACAAAAACAGAAATTAGGTCCACAAAATAATCTTCTATGTTTGATCCTCAAGCATAAAGCAGTGAGTAAAGGAGTGTAAAAAGGTTATTACATTTTGGTCTTATATTTGCTTCTGGGTTCTCCTATTCTACCATTTAGGGATACACCAATCTGAGCTTGTCATAGACCTATATGCACAATAACATACAGTATAAAAATTGTAAAACAACAAAGACAAGGCGCTGCGTCAGCATGTGGTCTAAAAGCAAAACAAAATGGTTATATTAAATGCACGCTGAAAATAGAGTTAAAAATCTACGTTTCGACCTTAGGTCTTCTTCAGTAAATATCTAAAAGAGAAAAAAAACATACAGTGCTTCCTTAAGAAATATAACTTTAGTCACTCACTCCACTTATACATCTTACAGCTGTATAGAAAAAATATAGAGAATAGACTCATAGAGAATGGTGTTGAAAGCCATCTGTACCAGAAAGAGAATCCACAATTTTGTCCTATAAAACATAAAGAACAAGCATTTGTCCATGCCAAATGTTTTCTTGCTGGCATTAGCATTGGTAGTGTAGGAGTTAGAGAGATGCATAATAGGAGTGGCAGTGAAGTACCACCACCACCCTGCAGAGACTGACAGGCATTGGGGTGTGCCTTTGGGTAATCAGGAATAATGGCCATGCCATTTCACCACACCCTACCCTGCAGACACCGACAAGTGTCAGAGCGTGCCTTGGAGTCTTTGGGCACTATGCTCACCCCATTCCATAAAAAATGCAGTGAGATGGGTGCAGTATAGGAGAATGGGGTGAACCTTGGGGCCAAAGAGTCCAAGGCACACCTCAATGCCTGTCACTGGCTCCAGTGTGTGGGTGGGGGTGGAATGGCAGAAGTATTACAGGTGAAAATCCCAAGTCACACCCCTGATGCCTGTCAGTCTTTTCAGGGTGGGGCGTTATGGTCATAAACCCTAATGTCCCAGGTGTTGGTTGGTATTTTCACTCCAAATTTTAAACATGGGTTTTTGTGACCCTCACCTCATGAACAGTGGCAATATCAGTATGTTAGCGGAAAGCTGATTTTGCACAGCAACTATGCCATTTGGCACCACTGGTGCGAAAACATATTTCAAACAGGATGTGAAAAATGACAGCTGTACTGTTCATGGGGAGGTATAAAAAATGGCAATGTTGAAAATCTGGAGTGAAAATATAAAAAAAAAACTGGTGAAGTCACTAGCGTGCATAGCAACTGCGCAACGCACATCCATAATGTAATTAGTTTGGGGATTTACAGCAAATTGTCAACACAGGCATTTTGGGACCTCCGCTCATGAACAGTGTCACTGTGATTTTCTTAATCTGTCCTGAACACTAATTTCCCACAGCAATCACGCATTTCTAAGCCAGAACTGCGATAACACATTTTGGCCAGGGTGCGAAAAATGACAGCTGTACTGTTCAAAAGGAGGTGTATAAAAATGGCAGTGCTGAAAATCTGGATTGAAAATATTACAAATTCATGAATTTATGAGGGTGCGTGGAAACTGGGCAATGCACGCTTGTAACACAGTCATTTTATGGACTTTTGTCATCAAATTTTCAACATAGCCATTTTAAGACCTCTGCTCATGAACAGTGTCACTTTGATTTTCTTAATCTGTCCCAAACATTGATTTTGCACACCGACTGTGCCATTGTGCGCTACCTGCACAAAAACACATTTTGGGCAAGATATGAAAAATGACAGCTGTACTGCTCATAAGGAGGTGTGGTAAAATGACAATTTTGAAAATCTGGAGTGAAAATATTAAAAATTTGCAAAGTAACGAGCATGTGTAGGAACTGCGCAATGCACGCTCATAAAACAGTAATTTTGGGGAATTTATTCACCAAATTTTCAACATAGGGTTTTGCGGGGCCTATCTCATGAACAGTGGTACAGTCATTTCATTACTGGGTCCCTAAAGGTGGTTCCACACGGTGACCGTAAAATCATCTTTTGGGACCAAATAACAAAATAACAGTGACTGAATCAATGAGGTGGGGCCTCAAGAATCCCATGTTGAAAATTTGGTGAAAGAATTCCCCAAAATGGCCGAGATATGTACCAAAGTTGAAAAACCCATTTATGCCATTATACAGCTTACCGGCATTTCTTCAGATTGTGGTTGGCTTTGAAGAGTGCAGACGTGTTCCCGGTCCACTGAAGATCATCGTGCTGGACTCCGGAGGTAAGTATGGAGTCAGGGTGTGTGTGTGGGGAAGTGGATGCACAGAGGGTGGGCGTGGGTTGGGGGGCAAGACAATCAACAAGGGACTTTTTGTTCTTAGGTATTTTGTTTGTTTTTTTTGCATTATGTGTTTATACCACCTCCGATGCTTCACCATCCCCCCACTCCTTCAGGCTTCACAAGTTCCCTTCATCCCCACTGACCTTAGCCAACCCTCCTCAAGTCCTCAGATCGCAGCCGATCCCCGGGATATCCCAGTGTATCCCTATCACTGGGTGGGTCCCCCTCCTCCGAGGGGGAAGGGCACCGGGAGGAGGGAAGACCCCAGCACACACTCTATTAGGGCCCGGGGATGCTGCTGAGGAACAGGAGGCCCTGGCCAGGTACTGGGGGTGCTCCGGGAATGGAGAGCCATCATCTTGGTGGGCAGCAAGCAGATTTTCCCTGTTTTGCTGTGGGCAGCAGCGTGGTGACGTCATGGCTAACGCCGACATCCACCCGTCCCCTAACCCACTTGGGCCGTGCATCCTGTGATACTCCCAGCCTCCACTAGGAGCCAGCAGGTGCCAGACTCATCCCCTACCCTCCCCCCCAGAGAAGGAGAGCTGTTGTAGGATGCTTGATTCTTCTCCCCCCGGCCGGCCCCTCAGTGCTCCGGGCTCGTTCCCGAACCCGGAACGCTAGAGTCGCAAGTGGAAATCCAACCACTGTGCCGGCGGGCTGGCTTGTTCTTAGGTATTTTTTGTGAAGACGATGCGGGACTTTTGCCATGCTGGGGCGGGCTCCCAGCATGGCAGCTGGAAGTTTTTTTGGGGGGAGCTAGTGGAGCCAATGGTGGATTGGGCACCCCCATCGGTCGTACAGATGTTTGCTATGCTGGGGTGGTTCTGCAGTGGCAACTGGAAGTCTGCTTGTTTTTGTTGGGGAGGTTCAGTGGAGCCGACAAGGTATTGGGCACCCTGTTGCCATTCTGAATTTTACCATGCTGGGGTGGACTCCCAGCATGGCATAGAAGTGTGTTTGGGGAGGGGCAGCAGGCTGGACATTTGTCATGCTGGGATGTGCTCCCAACATGGCATCTGAAAGTGTGTTTGGGAAAGGGGAGCCAATGAGTTGGAGGCACCCCATTGGCCATACGGTGTACAGGGGGGAGCGCATGAGCATGCTGGGGTGGGCCCCCAGCATGCACCTATGTGTTCATGGGGGAAGAACTGTCTATGACAGTTCAGATTCAGTGCTGACACAGGCAATTTGCATACTGCTGATGGCAGTATGCAAATTGTCTGCCACAGTGTTTTCCTTACAGCTGTATGCCACTGCATCTAAACGTCTGTCATGGACAGCTTGGACATTCATTGGCGCATGGCAGCCGTACCGTACATAATCCCTGTGCAATTTCAGCAAACTTGCTCCTATGATATATTCAAAAAACAATTAGTTAATCATTTGTTTTCTAATGCTGGATGTAACTGTCATTAATTTTTGTCTGGGACCACCAGGGTCAGACTGGCCCACCTGGATACCTGGAAATTTCCAGGTGGACCCCCCCTCAGTTGGGTACCTGGTCACCCTCTGAACTCTGAAAACATTTGTATTTATCATCTTTTTTCTAATTAAATGAGGTCTCTTGGACACTGTTGGTAAATGTAAGATGTAATCACAGAGCTAATGTATCAAATTGAAGTGGAATACTGATATTAGTGTGTCATCTTGGGCCCTCCTGTATTGATTTTCCAGGTGGGTCCCCTGTACCCAAGTTATACCCTGTGTGACCCTCTTGTAAAAGGTCATCTTGCCTGAATCATTCATAAAGAATCTGTAGAGAAACAACAAGAGAAGCTTTTGTTTCAGTAACAATCATGGACCAAAATTTCAAACCTTTGGATGCAGAACTCCCATCCTCTGTTTTGGATGTGTTCTATATGTAGACACATGCACTGTGATGCTTGTGGCTTATCTACAAGCATCCCAATGCATTTGCAACACTTGCTGTTTTTCTTGCAGGAAAAAATGATGCATGCAACGTATTCTGGACACAAGTCGGGGTGATTACGTCTGGGAGTTGGACCACTTTGTAGGTGGTCTAACTATGTCAACAGATTTTGGGTGTCCGTGGCCATAAAATGGATGTGACCATCTGAAAATCATGCCCAGTATCTTTATTAAGCTAACGAAAAGTTCTGGTTTTCTTTACCTTGTAAAGGTATTACCATTACCTAGCAAAAAGGTTTTCCTTTTCTCTACTGGTTTTGCATGGGCTAACATGGCATGACCCTGTCTTAAATAATCTGTGTTAAGTATGTTGTTTTAAGTTTAGTTTCATGTATCAGGACCATGTCTGTAAATGGACCTTTGGGTCCAGTGTACCTACCTCTGTAAACAAAAATGAAATTAATAAAACTAGATGCGTTTAGAATGCTCCAGAACTGGTGCCATTTTCTGTGAAAGAACATTGTCAGAACGGTTTCAGGCTCTGATAAGCTGCTTATCATTTACAAACCACCGATTCTGGAGCTTTGTGTATTCCCTAAGCAGGTCTTTATCTAGAAAGAAGGCTGCCGGTGGTGAAATGACCCAGAAACAAGATTTGTAGTAGGACACTGAGCGAACCAGATCTATAAGCGCCCACACTCAAAGTGGAGTTACACAATGAGTACTAAACTGAGAATAACTAACCCCTCTCCTTGAAGAACAATCTGTCAACCTCACGCCAAGTGAGGGTGGTAACAACATGGGGAAAAAGTGCAAAGCTTGAGTGTTCTCATGATGTCACCGCCCTCGTGAGGCATGAGGTTACCAGGGAGCTCTTCACTGATTTTTTTTTTATTTTTGTTTATTTTCTATAATGATTGACTAGCCTGCTTCTGAAACTATGGAGTGAAAGAATACAATACAGCTTTCTGCCCAGTTTTGTACGTGATGCAAGGTTCAGTGAGTTTTTTAGTAATTCTTAACAGTTACACAAAGCAGTCATGAAGTATTTTTTGATTTCAACTCTCCTGATCAGCTCATGTTGCAGGCCAGGTGTCTAGTTGGCTGGGGGTGGGATTCTGATTAGGGCAGCTGAGTGGACAAAAACCTTAATTTATTTCTCCAACTGTTCTAAGCTGTAGTTTATCAGCTTTTGAAAACACAGCAGAAACAGGCTGATCATATATTACCCAGTCATAAGACACCAAAGTACTACTCTTGTATGTGTGCCAAGGTGTGCTTGCCTCGTAGCCGCATACCTGGCTCACACACAATCTGTGGGAGAGCCATGTCTTCCAAGGAATGTACACTGTACCAAGAGCTACTGCCCACATCTTGTTTTTGCAGCACTTTTTTTTTTTTCATTCGTTTAAAGACAGTTATTTTAACTCCCTAGTGAGCAGCTTTGTGTGCTTCTTCTCTGGGTTGTTCTGTGTGTGACTGTTCGTGGTCTGTGCTCCTGTGTGAAGGAACACCGGGCTGCTATTGAAATCTTTGACAAAGTTTGTGCAGCATTTTAGATTTTGAAAGGCAGTTAGACTGCAGAGAAAGAAAGGCATTTCCCTTCATACTCAAGCACAGAATTAGTTTTTTGTTGAGAGGGGTGGAACAGCTGAATAATTGTGGAAATCACACCTACTCATCTAGGAAATGCCCTTTATTAGCTTGTGCAGGAGGAATATTTTCTTCATGTATTCATAGAAAGTACACTGGCTATCGTTAACACCATTGTTCCTCAGTATTTGTCTCTCCTTCAGCATCGGTGTGAAAGGCACACGGTGAGTAGGCTGCTATCATGGACATTCCACAGCCATCTCATCCAAAATCTGTCCATGCTGCAGTGTCAACTTCTGACCTCTTGCTCTATTTTCTACCTTCTCCTAAAATCATTTTTGAAGAGTCAGTAACCCCTGGGAAAACGTTAATGTTTAGCAGTCGCTGCTACTTTGTGCATCTTAAGTCTTTTTTCTTCTGGGTGATTAGAAGATTTTCAGTCAGACTGTAACAGGTGAGATGAGCACAATATCACTCTGTCAGGATGCTGCTGATAGGGCGTATACTGTCATTCAGTTTTACTTCATATCCCTTTGTGGATCCAGACCGCATGTCTGAGTCCCAGCCAATCACAGTGCTCCCATTTTTTTCCTTCGGATGAGACAATCTAATTCCACTACATGTAGGTACCCTGGAAACGGTTACATTTGAATGATCAATAATATATTAATGTGGGTAAAGTCCCTCTGATCTAGTGCTAGAAGATGCACCCCCCCCCCCGATGAACAAAGAACACAGCCTCTTTTGCCCTCCTGCAATACATCTGACCTGGGTGTGGGAGTTGCACCTCTGGTAACCCAAGAACTCTGCCTGTGTAGCCCTCCTTTAGTCCCTCTGGCATGGGTCTAGAAATTGCACCCACCTCTAGGACCCAAGAACACAGCCTCTATAGCCATCCTGTAATCTTTAGCAGGAGCTGGGAGTTGGCCCCCTCAGGACCAAAGAGTACAGCTTTTGCAGCCATCTCTCTCACAGTGTCTCAGAACTGAAGCTTGAAGCTACCCCCTGCACCCCACCTGGGACCCAAAAGCACAACCTCTGCAGCCCTTCTGCTGTCCCTCTGATCTGGGGCTAGGAATTGCACCCCATCCCCCTTTGTGACCTAAGAGTACTACCTCTGTAGCTGTCCCTCTGGTGCAGATCTGGGTGTTGCACACATCCCCCATGTAACAGCAGTTCCTCTGTAGCCCTCCCCCACCCGCAACCTTGCCTGAGTCTGCAAATTGGAACTCCAGACCTGAAATCACAGCTGTGTAGCCATTCTGCAGTCTCTCCAGCCTGAGGCTTGGAGCTGGGGCCCCCACAGACCCAGGAGCACTACCCTACCATTGTCATGCAGTCCCTCTAGTTCTGTGCTGACAGTTGGATGTCCCCCAAGACCCAAGGACACTGCCCACAGTAGTCCCTCCCCCAGTCCCTCTGGTTCCAGGATGGCAGTTGGGATTACAATTTGAACCTCCTGGGCCTTCCACATAAAAGCCCCACACCGTACAGCTGGCACTATTAAGTTGACATATCTTTCAGACGAAAATGAATTCATGTATTTATCTCAGTTAAAAGAATTTGAACCTACACCTTCCACTTTATTTAGTACTCCAGGGCTAGCCTAAGGTAATTGTATGAGTCCCTCCATGAAGGCCAGTGCAGAGTAGTTAGGTAGGGAGGGCAGACTGGATTGGAGTAGGGACCTTTTTCTGCCATCATTATCTATGTTTCTGTTTAAACCTTTCTTGTGCTCTGGTGAGTATATTATTTATTTTATTTTATTTATTGAGAAATCGGATTACAACCTTTGAGTCAGGGACTCATTTCCAAAGGCTCGATGTCAGTTTACAAGACATATACAAGAAGCAGTCCTTATACAATAATACAATGGGGTAGAGGAAGGAGAAGACAACAGGAGATAAACAATGCATACCAAATATAAGCAGTAGACAGAAAGAAGGAGACATGATAAAAATAACATGGTATGAACAGGGCTGCTAGTCCTATACAGGTTGGCTAGCTATACAAGTCCTTCAGGAAGCTTGTGAATGTCAGTAAATAGTCAATCAGCAGTTATGGTATGGCCTGAGACAGGTATGGATTTTAGTTGCAGACTAACTGTTGTGTTGTGCACTGCTATACATTTTGTTGTCTGAATGATTGCAACTTGTGTATTACTGCTGTGACTCATTCCCACTGCAAAGCCTCCCTTTAAGACACACTTATCAATGAAGTTATTCACATATATCCCAAGACACTATTTCATATATAAATAAAATGAATTAATATTTAATGCCAGTCAGATCTGGATTTCTGGTTGAGGTTTATTTTATGGTCAGCTCCGTTTATTAGGGGCAAGAGATTCCAGGGGATGAAGGAAAAGTCCATTTCATTTGTTTCTGTATTGCTCAACATTGTCAATGGGGAAGCAATACGTATGAGTAATGTGCTCCCCACTGGGGTGGTGATACAGCTCAGAGCTGTGCTTTAGCATAGAACCCTGAGAATATGAACATTCCGGATACAGCAGATATCCAGTTTTAGCTATATCACTGAAGGGGTAGCAGCATAGACAGTATTCTCTGGAAGATTGGCTTTTCTACTTATTTTTTTTTTTTTTCCTGAGGATTGAACAACTCTAAGGCAGGTTGGGCTACCTGGTGACAGGGAACACCCTTAAATTTTGTAATCATGCCTGTTAAGCCGAGACTCTGAAATTGATTAACCTGTTAGCTAACTTCCATTCCCGTGCCCATAATGCGTGAATGGAGACCAACAACTTGCCTTTAGTAGGGTGTTTTACTGTATATTGCAGGTCTGCTTAAAAAAAGTTTACAGCCTGGTGCCTTAAGTACATAAGGGACATATTTGGTTTTGGAGGGCTTATAATTAGGAGGGATGGTAATATCTGCTCTGTATTTTCCTCACCCCTTTTTTCTGCCATTTACTAACATCATGTTGGCTGCATTTTCTCATTTTGATTCTGTGGCTAAACAGTTTTTTGTATCTGGGCAGAGTTTGTGTTTTCTTGGATGTGTCTCAGTCTCTGTTCCAGAGAAGCCTCAGGCTCTGGTACTTGCGGGCACTTAAGTGTTGATTTCTTGTCTGGTCCTATATTGTTCTGATTCTAGGCTGCAGATGTGTTTGTTTGCCCTGAAAGCTGTGTTTTTCCCTTTGTTTCTGTTTGGTCCTTTTTTAACAGGCACTGCTCCCAGCTGGAGGCACACCGTTTTGCACCATTTCCAGCCCAGGTTACTTGTTGCTAGCTTGTAATCAGCCCCTGGCAGTTACAGGGGGGGAGGAGGAGGGGAACTGGATAGAGCCCAAGAAAATAATTCAGATGCCCTCTCTTACCTGATACAAAGTCTCTGTTCTACATCATAACAGAGGATTGTAGGACACTGCAGTTAAAAGAGGTTCACCACATTGAGTATCTAGATGCAAACCCTATTTTGTCCTCCTCGGCCTCAGTCCAACGTGTTTCCCCAACTTTTGTTACTGTGACTAGCTTATAACACTAGAATGGGCGGGGGGGGGGCTAACATAAGCAGCTCCCTAGGCTTAAGGTTTGTTGCTATCTGTTTCCTGTAGGAGAACACCAAGAAGTGGGAGAGCCTTCCAGTGATGGACAAAGATATTTTTAATGCCATGAAGCACACAACCATACTTTTAGATGGGCCAGCAGCTGGAGGCTAACAACAAAAGAGCAGATGGGCCTTCATGTCTAACGGCATCAACCTCTTCAGAGATTAAGCTGTTTAATATGCTGTTTGCCAGGGAATTCCTCTTTGGCCCTTAGGCAAATGTATGAGTCCCTCCAATAAGGGGAACGGGGAAAGGGAAAGGGGAAATTGTTTAACCAGGAAAGGCACACTAAGCCGAAGCTTGTTTCCAGGTGCGACCTGGGAGCACAAGGAAGTTAAGTTACTTGCTCAGGGTCACACAGTATACAAGTGGGGGCTGTGGGATTCAACCCCAGTCTGATCTGCTAGATGTCATTAGATTTGCAGCTCAGAGCCTTAAACCACTGCGCTATACTGCCTCCTTAAATAAGGCCAGTGCCAGAGTAGTTATGTAGAATGGGCAGACTCAACAGGACTAGGTGCCTTTCTCTGCCATCATTATCTTGTATCTATTTAAAATGTTTTTGTGCTCAAGTGAGTATATCAGACAGGTATGGATTTTAACCGCATATTAACTGTTGTGTTATGCAGTCCTTTTTTTTACTTTTTATTTATGGAATTTTTTCAATCAACATATTGAAAGATTTTTTTTTGTAACTTCGATTTTCTGCACTCAGTGAGACAGGGCATCTCTCAGAGGTGCTCACTTAACCACTGCCACTACTCCCCACCTGAGACCTTTCCCACTCTAGAACCCTCCCCAGGACCTCCCAGACCCCCAGATCACCCCAAGGGGACCGCCCCACCTACCTGGCAGCCTTTGTGGAATTAGAGGGTCGGCCATGGTGGAGAGCATAGAGGATTCAGAGGAGAGATGGTCCAGCATTGGGGATGTGGGCAGGGTCCCTGGAGCCCCCAATGCCTCCCTGATCCACCAAGGGATTTTTAACATGGTGGTTTTCCCCTCAGAGCGTGGACATGTAATGCCATCTGGGCACTGCAAGCCGATGTCTGCTGCCACTTCAGCCCCTCATAACAACACCACAAGTTCCTGGCAGTGCCCCTGGTTTCCAACAAGAGTCGCTGAGGAGCAGTGCTGGCCCTGGATCCCTCCCCAGGAAGGGAGAGCAGACCTCTGGACACTCAATCTCTTCCCTCCCCTGCTGACCCCTAGCACCCTGAGTCCATTCCTGAATCCAGGTCACCAGTGTGGTGCAAGGTGTGGCATCCAGCGCTTCAACCCTCAGTGCCACCGGACTAACTAAAACATATTGAAAGATTACATACCTAATGTCTGGACTGTCCAATTACAATCAGAACTATAAAACCCAAAGTAACATAATGACAACAAATGAAGTAACTGATACAGGAACATGTGTAGCTCTTGTCTCTTCAAATAGATTTGAACCTCTCAGGGATGAGACCCAGTTGAAATCTGCTGAAACTGAATCTAACCATAGTGAGATGAGTATGACAGGTAATAGTGGGGATATGGCTAGAACTATAGCTCAGGATAGTGTGGGGCCTCAGAACAGTGGAAGTACACTCATAGGTGAGGGAGCAGAAAAGGAACAGTGAGTGGGTAGAAGCTCAAAAAATTGTACTAGCCAGCATCCTGTGGAAGCATCACCAGAAGCTGATACCATAACCAGAGGAAGAGAAATTACATCCCATTGAATACAAGATAAAATCTAGAAATGTTTGTCATAGGTGATTCAATACTTGACTTTACAGAGTGACGAATATGTAGGGGGAGGAAAAAGCAAGTTACCATCAGCTGTCTACGAGGGCCTAGGATTGGGGACATCAAAAGGAACACAGGGCAAATAATAAGAGGAAATAAGGAAAAAGTGGTGGCACTGTACGTTGGGACTAATGGCGTGGGAAGAACAAATACGGGCAGCATGGAGAACAATTTTGTGGAGGTGAAGAATATCTTAAAATCAAAGAAATGTAAATTAATTGTATCAGACATTTTACCCATTCCTAGGGCAGGAGTTATAAGAAATTGAGATATAAAATACATAAATTGATGGCTGAGGAGAATTTTCTCTTTCAGAGGAATTGGGAATGGTTTGCAAATGACTATAGCTTTTTTGCAAAGGATGTGTTACACCTTAGCCCATATGGGGCAAGAACATTGGGTAATAGGTTTTGTCAGAGCATCATTCCTCAACTTTTAAACTAGCTGGACCAGGGAAAGAGGGAGGAGATACGAACACAAAGAAAGGTAAAGCACCCAAAAGAAAATGATTGAAGTGAAGTACGTAAAGGATAATAAGATAAGCTGCAATTGCATCCTTGTAAATGCAAGACATCTGAATAATCAAAAAGATTTGGAAGTAAATCTGTTATCAGAGAATGTGGACATCTGTGCAATCACAGAAACATGGTGGGAGTGGAGAAGGACTGGGGGAAAACGATTACAAGCTATAACCCGTTCAGAAGGGATAGGAGAGGAAGAGAGAAGGAGGTGTTATGCTCTATATTAAGTGGTTCCATGTGATAATGACGACCATGTAGTATCGATCGCCATTTGGGTGAGTCTACATTGCCAAAGATGAATTTCAGCAATGTAGACTCAGGGCGCACAGCAAAAGGATTTCTTTTATGCAGGGGGTTGTGCCCCCCACACCACCCACCTAAGGATTCTCAACTCGGGAGGGGGTTGCGAAAAGATGGAAAATTTAAATTTATTGGACCAGTGCAAAAAAACCAAGCTAGCACCCAAAACCAAACCTGGCACTCTCCCAACTCTAGCCTGCCACCAACCCACCATGCCACATGGCCAGCTTGTCAGCCCACCACCACACTACGCCCCACAAACCCTCCATCCCCTTTCACCCATCACAGCCCTTCCCCCCCACTCATGTGTACATATGGTGACATCCTGTCACTATAATTACTTAACCCCCATCCTGTTGCCTTGCCTGGTAGCCCTGTGTAAAAGAGCAGTGATAGAGTAACCCTTTTTGAAAGCACTCAATCGTGGTTGCTGAATATGCGGACTACCATATTAAGCAAGATATTGAAGCCATAGAAGTTAAGATTGATAATGAGGATGAATTAGAAATGTTATGGTTTGCCATTATACCAAAAAAGTTTTAAACAAGCATTTGTCAATGCCGAATGTTTGCTTGCTGGCATTGGCAGTGGTAGTGTAGAAGTTACAGAGCTGCGTAATAGGAATGGCAGTGAAGTATTGAACTGAGACCAACCCCACCATCACCCTGCAGAGAGTGACAGGCATTGGGGTGTGCCTTTGGGTTGTCAGGCATAACGGCCACGCCATTTCACCACACCCCACCCTGCAGACACTGACAAGTGTCACGGTGTTTCTTGGGGTCTTTGGCCCTTATGCGCACCCCATTTCATTAGGAAATATGGTGAGATGGGTGCGATATAGGAGAATGGGGTGAACTTTGGGGCCAAAGAGTCCAAGGCATACCTCGATGCCTCTCACTGGCTGCAGGGTGTGGAATGGTATAAGCATCACAGGCAAGAATCCCAAGTCACACCCCTGATGCCTGTCATTCTCTACAGGGTTGGGCATTATGGTTGGAAACCCTAATACTTCAGGCATTTGTTGGTATTTTCACTCCAGATTTTCAACATGTTTTTTTTGTGACCCCACCTCATGAACAGGGGGAATATCAGTTTGTTAGCCGAAAGCTGCTTATGCACTGTGACTACGGCATTTAGCACTGCAGGTGCAAAAACATTCCGAACAGGATGTAAAAAATGACAGCTGTACTGTTCATGGGGAGGTGTAAAAAATGGCAATGTTGCAAATCTGCAGTAAAAATATTTAAAAAAATGGTGAAGTCACGAGCACACATAGAAACTGCAACGCACACCCGTAATATAATTAGGTTGGGGATTTTTTACAGCAGATTATCAACTCAGGCATTTTGGTGCCTCCGATCATGAACAGTGTCACTGTGATTTTCCTTATCTGTGCCGAACAATGATTTCCCACAGCGACCACGCATCTCTGTGCTGAAAGTGTGAAAACACACTTCAGTCATGTTGTGAAAAATGACAGCTGTACTGTTCATAAGGAAGTGTGGAAAAATGCCACTGGTGAAAATCTGGACTGAAAATATTACAAAGTCATGAATTTACGAGGGTGCGTGGAAACTGCGCCAATGCTCATTGAGTAACACAGTCATGTTATGGACTTTTGTCACCAAATTTTCAACATAGCCATTTTAAGACCTCTGCTCATGAACAGTGTAACTGTGATTTTCTTAATCTGTCCTAAACATTGCTTTAGCACACTAAGAGCACCATTGTACACTGCATGTGCCAAAACACATTTTAGGCGACATATAAAAATTGCAGCTGTACTGTTCATAAGGAATGTAATAAAATGGCAATGTTAAAATCTGGAATGAAAATATTAAATTCGCAAACTTACGAGCATGCATAGGAACTGCAATGCACCCTAAATAAAACAGTCATTTTAGGAATTTTTCACCAAATTTTCAACATAGCCATTTAAAACCTCTGCTCATGAACAGTGTCACTATGATTTTCTTAATTTGTCCTGTACATTGATTTCACACACCGACTGCGCCATTGTGCGCTACATGGGCGGAAACACATTTTGGGCAAGATGTGAAAAATGACAGCTGTACTGCTCATAAGTAGGTGTGGTAAAATGGCAATGTTGAAAATCTGGAGTGAAAATATTGAAAATTCGCGAACTTACGAGAGTGCGTAGGAACTGAGCAACGCATGCTCGTAAAACAGTAATTTTTAGGAATTTGTTCACCAAATTTTCAACATAGCCATTTTAAGACCTCTGCTCATGAACAGTGTCACTATGATTTTCTTAATTTGTCCTGTACATTGATGTCACATACCGACTGCGCCATTGTGCGCTACATGGGCAGAAACACATTTTGGGTGAGATGTGAAAAATGACAGCTGTACTGCTCACAAGAAGGTGTGGTAAAATGGCAATGTTGAAAATCTGGAGTGAAAATATTGCAAATTCGTGAACTTACGAGCCTGCGTAGGAGCTGCAAAACGCACACTCGTAAAACAGTCATCTTTTGGAATTTTGCACCAAATTTTCAACATGGGGTTTTGGGACCCCTTCTCATGAGCGATGTCACTATCATGGCATTATTCAGGCCTGAAGGGTGATTTCACACAGTGACTGCGAAATCGCCGACCAGGAACAAACTCTTATGACAGTGTTTATCATAATGAAGGTCCAAAACTCATGTTAATTATTCACAAAAATACAAAAATACCTGAATAAAGTTGAAACCCCCTATCTAGCTCATTATAAAGCTTACCGGCATTTCCTCAGTTCGCGGTCAGCTTTGAAGAGTCTGAATGTGTTCCGGTCCACGAAGATGCGTCGCGAGCTCTGGAGGTAAGTATGGGTGAGGGGGTGTGGGGAGCAGGGTGCGCAGTGGGTGGAGTGCGGGTTGTGGGAGGGGCCAGGGAGACTATGTGGGACCGTTTTTTCTTTACAGGTTTGTTTTTTTATTTTTAATGATGATGCGGGACATTTGCCACACTGGGGTGGGCTCCCAGCATGCACAAGGATGGTTGGGGGTGTTCAGCCAGCGGGATTGGCACCCCATCTGCTAAACATCACTTGCCACGCTGGGGTGGGCTCTGGCGTGGCACCTACTACTGGGGGGGTGGAAGCCGGCGGTTGGGCACCTATCGGCAATAGCATGGGGAGAGAGAGACAGTGAGGCCCGGCGAGTTGGACACCCCGTCGGCTATCTATCGAGTTGCCACACTGGGGTGGGCACCCAGTGTGGCATTTGAGAGGCTTTTGGGGGGATATCGCAGCACAGCCGACGGGGGGATTGGGCACCCCCTGTTGGTTATAGAGTGTGTGGGGGGGCAGCATGGAGTATGCATGCGTGTGTGTGTGTGGGTGTGTGTGTAGGAGGAGCTGCACATGAGCAGGCGATATCTTATCACTGCTCACTCAAGCATAGCTCCCCCTTTCAACTGTATGCCACTGCATTTTGGAGCGTGTCATAGACAGCTTCAGAATGCATTGGCTTACAAGGGCCACGCCTGCCAGCACACTGACTGAATTGGAGAAGGAAGTGACACACCTCCGAAATCTCAGATGACGTCACTATGTTTGCTTGCACATGCATGCAAGCAAACATAAAAATGGTACTTGAGAGTAGTTTATAAACCTCCATCATTATCACATGACATGGTTGAAAAGTTGTATCAAACCATTAGTTCATTCAACACTGAGGACTGAATATACTTGGTGGGGGATTTCAACCTTCCAGAGATAAACTGGGAATCTATTACAGCTACAACTAATTAGGAGAGGGAATTTATAAGCATTATTAACTAACTAAACCTAGAGCAGTATGCACAATGCCACATGAGGGAGGATAAAATACTGGATTTGGTACTCAGTAACGTAGAAGGTGGGGTATCAAACTGCAGAGTGGAGTTGTCAGTCTCAGGAAGTGATCATAACATATTTAAGTCTAGGATAAGCCATTAAGAAAAAACTGAAAGGGGCCAAACAAAGATCAAATATCACGCATGGACTAATTTTACATAAATGAGAAAGAAGCTCCTAAAATTGAAATGGGAGGAGGAGACTGGAGGGTTAGGAGTGAAAAATATGTGGGAAGTCATTGATAATAAGATTAAAACTTTGATTAAAAAATTTGTACCAGAAATGGTTAAGTATAGCACCACCAGGAAAGATCCCCCCGCCATGATTGTCAGAGAAAATTAGAAAGCACCTGAGGATGAAGAAACAGGCATACTGTAGGACAAAATGCAGGGCTGCATCAGCTAAATGGGAAATATACAGCAAATGCTTCAGGATTTCTAAAAAGGAAATGAAAAAAAAAGTGGCTTTAGAGTACAAAGTAGCTATTGCTACAAAGGATAATCACAAACTAGTCCATAATTACATCACTAAGGTTCACTAAGGTTCTGGTGAGGAGCAAAAAGCCAAGGCCCATTGTAGCTCCTGTCATTTAACCATAATAAAATAGCTTCACAGAAGAAGACATAGGTTTGTCCAGCTTGTTTTCAAACAATGTTTTTGTCTCACTGATTACTGTGTCAGAATTTAAAGAATTCCGTGGGTTGATGACCCTCTGTGAGAGAAAGTAATCTCTTTTAATAGCGTTGAACTTTTGGCAGGCAAGTTATAATGGATGACCCCTAGTACCGACCTTTATTTGCTTGAAGTCAAGCCCAATGTCAGTCAATAAGTGTTGATCTGCAGCACTTTCCATGTTAACATTAAGTCCTCATGCATCCTTCCATTTCTGAGGGATATAAGGTCAAGTTTGTGTGCAGCCTAGCCTCATAACTGAGATTCCTAAACCATCAATTTGGTGGTCTTCCTTTGCAATTTTTCAATGCGCGCCATATCATCTCTCGAGTAAGGACTCCAGAATTGAGATGAGAAGTCTAGGTGGGAACATATTTAAGATCTATAAAGTGGCAGAATGATTGACCTATCCATAGACTTTATATTTCTGCACACTTCCAACCAAATTTGATTGGTTTTGCTAATTACTTCAGTGATTAGTTTATTAAAATTTAAGTTATCATTTATTTATTTATTTTATTTGTTTTTGTTGACCAGGAAAGGAGGACTAGACAATTTTGTATATTTTCAGCCTCGTCTCATTGTGGGGGGGTGGGGGATATAGATGGATGCCAACTGGCACAGAACTAGATTAAGCTGTTGGTAGTATTTTAGTGATCAGACATCACTATGCCCAGATCCTTTTCACACTTCAGTTTATTCAGTGGTTTACTACACAGATAATACTTATGCAAGGGGTTATGCAAACCAAACTGTATCATGCCACACCTAGTTAAATCATTATAATAGGGACCCAAATAAAGGTGTGGGACTGCTGACAGTAAACGGAAATATAATATCTGTGGGGGAGGACATAGTAAATATTTTCAACAATTATTTCTATTCCATATTTCCTAATGAGAATGGCCAAATGGAATTGATTTAGAGTCATTAGGAAGCAATGTCACTACTGATGAGAATAGATTTCTTAGCCTCCTTATAGGATTAAAAACAAACAAGGCCCATGGACCAGATGAGATCCACCCCAGACCACTTAAAGAGCTGGCTAACAAACTGTTAGGACACATAAAAAATCATTTTGAAAAATTCTTAAATGCTGGCAAGGTGGTAAAATGTTGGAGGTAGGCTTTATTAGTGCCCATCTTCAAAAAGGGATCAAGAGCAGACTACTGCAACTACCAGCCAGTTAGTCTCACTTCAACTCTCAGGAAGATTCTGAAAGTTTTTGTTAAGGAGGAATTGGAAAACATATATGAGAAAACAAACTGTAAGATCAAACACAACATGGATTTTGGTAGGCCGGCCCAGTGTCGCAGAGGGTTGAGGCGCTGGATGCCACACCTCGTGCCATGCTGGTGACCCAGGTTTGGGAACGAGCCTGGGTCATTGGAGGTCAGTAGGGGAGAGGGAGAGGACATGAGCAGCTGCCGGCTGCCAGCCCTCTGCCTCAGGAGGGAGAAAGAGGTGTCCTCGGAGCTTGGCCACCCCCTGGTGGAGGCTGGAGTGGCAGTGCTGCTCTAAGGACTGCTGGCATTAGGCCAAGGGAGGGTTGAAGAGACTGGCACTGGAGCTGTGGTGTGCATGTGCCACTACTTCAGGGATCTTGGGTGTAGGACCATGGGGCATAAATGGAGGAAACAGCGGGGACCACTGAGGATTATGCCTCTGGACTGGCTCAGGGGATCTTCCGGGGTGTGCATGGTGCCTTAAGACCACAAGAGACCCAGAGACCGGTAGGGTTGGCAGAAAACGAGGGTGATCCACTGCAGGAGGATAAATAGAGTTACCAAAAAAAAATTAAAACCATGGATTTCAGGGAGAAGATCATGCCAAACAAAACTTATTACATTTTTCAAACCCATAAATAAGGCATTGGATAGAGGCCTACCTGTTAATATCCTTTTCTGGATTATAGTAAGGCCTTTGATACAATGCCACATCAAAAGCTGATATCAGAATTGAATAAAATAAATTTTATCAAAAGGCTGATTAGATAGATCCAGTCCTGGCTAACTGAAAGGAAACAGACAGTATGTCTAAGAGGATATTCCTCCAGAGAGGGTGAAGTGATGAGTGGGGTCCCTCAGGGTTCGGTGTTGGGACCTGTCCTTTGTAATGCATATGTAGCAAGTACGCTGCCACAAGAGGGAGATGGATGTGTGAATTTGAAGACAATACCAAAACAGGCATGGTGGAGGACACTGACAAGGGAGTAAACACCTTGAGAAAGAGCCTCCAATGTTTTGAAGATTGGGCTAGCAGGTCTAAATTGGGCCCCATATTCAAAATGTTGCATGGATGCTAACGGGTGTTTGCTCATGCAAACTGGTGTTTGCACAGGATCCCCATATTCAAAAGGGGCTTTTGTGCAGGCAAAGAGGGTTAGCTCCCACACAAAACAGGAGGAGGAGGGGCTATTCATGGCCATGCCCCTCCTCTTGCCAGTGGGCAAGAGGAGGGGCATGGCCATGAAGAGCCACGCTACCACATGTTCAGCAGCTCTGCACTGCATAAAAGGGGTTAGCACCATAGGTGCCGGAATGGGGGGGGGGCCACTACAGCCATGGCACTACCACTTTCATAAGTGGCCCTATCAGTTTTTACAATCACGTTAATGTATTTAATAGTGGAGAATTTGCCTCTTACATATTTGGCCCTACCACTTTTCAAACCATTCTGGCACCAATGGTTAGCACAGTCCTTTTGCGTAGCACAAATACTGTACTGCCGAACAAAAATCCAAACTTAGTCCCGGCATCTGCCAGAGGTAATGCAGTGAACTCGCTGGTTAGCCACTGGTGAGCACACTCGCCCCCTGCGAGAAGGTTGTGGAATATCTGGAATCCAATGACTTTCAGGATGTAAGGTAGCTTGGATTCACTGGGAAGGGGATCATGTCAAACAAATCTAATAAATTTCTTTGACTGGGTGAACAGGGAATTGGATCATGGTGGAGCGGTGAATGTGGCCTACCTAGATTTCAGTAAGGCATTTGACACCATTCTACATAGACTCATAAACAAGCTGGGAAGCCTAGGAGTGGGTCTTAAGGTGGTATCCTGGGCGAGAAATTGGTTGGGGGACAGGAGACAGAGGATGATGGTAAATGGAGTTCACTCTGAGGAAGGGAAGGTGACAACCAGCGTGCCACAGTGATCAGTACTGGGACTGGTCCTCTTTAATGTCTTTATCAGTGACATTGCAGAGGAGCTAGAACGGAATGTATGCCTCTTTGCAGATTACACTGAAATCTGTAATAGGGTAGACACTCCATAGGGATGAAAAAAATGAATAGTGATCTAGGAACGTTGAAGGAGTGGTCAAGGGTGTGGCAGCTAGGTTTCAATGTTAAAAAGTGCAAAATCATGCACTTCAGGTGCAGAAAACCCAGGGTGGAGTACAAAACGGGGGGTCATATTAACCACCCCCAAGCAGGAAAGAGACCTGGGAGTAATCATATATGATGACATAAAGGTGTCCAGATTGTGCAACAAAGCAGTGGGGAGAGCTAGTGGGATGCTAGACTGCATAGGGAGGGGTATTGCCTGCAGAAAGAGAGAGGAGGTGTTGCTGCTGTATAGATCACTGGTGAGACCTCACCTAGAGTACTGTGTCCAGTTCTGGAGACCACATCTCCAGAGGGACATAGACAGGGTAGAGGTGGTCCAGAGGAGGGCAACCAAAATAGTGCAGGGTCTGCATCACAAGTCCTATGAGGAAAGACTGAAGGATCTCAATATGTACACTGTGGAAGAATGGAGAGGGAGAGGGGGACGCGATAGAAACATTCAAATACCTGAAGGGTATAAATAAAGTTCAAGAGGGAAGCATTTTTCAGAAAAAAAGATGCTCAAGAACAAGGGGACATGCTATGAAGCTGGAGGGGGAAGGAGACTCAGGGGAAATGTGAGGAAGTACTGCTTCACAGAAAGAGTGGTGGATGTCTGGAACAGCCTCCCAGTGGAGGTGGTGGGGGCAAAAATGGTAATGGGTTTGAAAAAATGCATGATATAGGCATACTGGAACCTCAGAGGTAGGGAAAAGGAGGTAAAGCTGGAGATCAAGTCAAGTAGAGCCTGCGATGTTATACTAGGTAGGGAAAATAAGCAGACTAAGTGGGCCAAGCAGTCCTTGTCTCCCATCAACATTTGTGTTTCTATGTTTCTGTGGTCCATGGCACTCCCCCATCGCCAGCCCATAGTAACAATTAAAAATCTCCTTGTTGCTAGTTGTCCTCCTCCCTCACTGATCGTCAGCCTGTGGTAAGAAGTAAAAATCTCCCTGGTGCTAGTGGCTCCCCCACCTATTGCCAACCCCCCATCGCCAGCCCATAGTAACAATTAAAAACCTCCTTGTTGCTAGTTGTCCCCTTCCCTCACTGATCACCAGCCTGTGGTAAAAAGTAAAAATATCCCTGGTGCCTAGTGCCCCCCCATTCACTTGTGAGCTACACAAAGAGATACCTCCAGGTGTCTAGTGTCCCAAACCCCCCATCCGCTGCCAGCCTGTTATTGGTAATAGAGATCCTTGATGTCAAGTGGTCCCCCAGGCACCATTCCATGGTACCCCCATCACAATTCCATAATCCACTATGGAACCAAACATCCACCCCCCCCACCACATTACCAGTATCTCAGGTGTGCATATGTCAATCAGCAAAGCCCTCCTCACACCTGTTCAGCTGGCCACCGTATGTCCAGGCAGGGAGCGCACATCTTATTTATAGGGCAGGGTGACATGCCCTGTTCTATAAATAAGATGCGTGCTCCCTGCCAGGACATATGGTGACTGGTCAAGGAGGTGTGAGGAGGGCTGTGCCAGTCACTGTATGCACATCCATGGCACCAAAGATGCTAGTAAGGTGAGGGGGTGTTTGGTGCCATGGTGGAGGGTTGCAAGATGCCATGGATTACAGAATTGTGATGGGCATTACCATGGATCAGTGCCCAGGGGAACCACTGGACACAAGAGATCTCTAGTACCATTGATGGGCCAGGACCAGGGAGAGGGTTTGGGACACTCGACCCCTGGTGGTATCCCTTTGTGTAGCTGAAGAGCAAATGCGGGGAGCAATAGGCACCAGGGAGGTCATGCTGGTAATCAGTTGGAAGGGGGGATCACTAGCCCCAAAGAGGTTTTTATATTGTACTATGGGCTGACATTCTGTAGGGAGGAACCACTTGCACCATGGAGGGAGATGTATTCCAGGACAGGCTGGTGATCAGTAGGAGGGAAGACCACTAGGCACCAGGGATACCTACATATGTTTGGGACCAGGCAACTGGGGATGGTGGTGGTGCACTAATCAATCAATCAATCAATCAATCAAAATCTTTATTTATTCAGGCGAACATCATTGAGCATAGCTCATTTACAAGATGGACCTGAGTGATCATAACAAAAAAGGTTACAGAGTGTATACAAAAAACATGATATTGAAATAGCACAAATACAAACATTTATGAGTGAGATAGATATACAATTATTTACATATATACAAGGCAAAGGACAGTAAACAAAAACCTATTAAAGGTGAGAAACAAACAGTCTGGTGGGGATAAGGCTTGGATAATGGTACATGGGTGGGCATATATGTTTGTGGTTTGATGTGGAAAAGACCAGAGCAACGATAGAAGAATAGGGATGAGATTTAGAAGGGGTGGGGGAGAGAGAGGTGTGGGGGTGTGGGGGTGTGGGAGGACTAGGCCTTGTGGAAGCAATTGCATGAATCTGGGATTAGGCTGGTGTACAGCTTTTTGAAGGATGTAAGGGGGATCAGTGTTTCCATTTTCAATGTCTTTTGGATAGAATTCCAGATAAGTGCCAGGAATGACTGATTGCAGCACTTCCATACCGGGTGCAGGTGATAGGAATCTTCAGCAGGATCAGTTTGTTGATCCTCAAGGTGTAGAGACCTGGATGTGATCTGGCTGAAGCAATCTGAGATGTGGAAGGGAGTTTGTTTGTCAGAGCTTTGTAGATCCAGATAGCAGCATTTTTCTTCTTCTATGTTGCAGGATGTCCAGCTGACTGCATTGTAGAGAGAGCAATGATGGGTGCTAGAGGGAAGGTCAGTAATGAATCTAATAGCTCTATGATACAGGGTGTCTAGTTTGTTTAGATGGGAGAGGGAGCAATGACCGTAGAGAAGTCAGCATAATCAGTGAGGGACATGAATGATGCAAGGATTAATCTTTGTTTGGAATCTTTGGTCAGGTAGTGTTTGATTCTATAGAATAGACCAAGTCTTTGTCTTAGCTTTTCAGGAGCTCTTCAACGTGGGTAGTATAGTCTAGTTTATTGTCTATCCATACTCCTAGGTATTTGAATTTGTCAACATATTCCAGATTTTCACCAAGGATGGTAGAGAGTTGTGGGAGGGTGAATGATGGGATAGTGGAAGAACAGTTCTTGTGGGCAAAGAACATAGCTTTGGTTTTCTTAGCATTTAGTAATAATTTCTTTTTTAATAGGTTATGCTGGAGGAGGGAGAATTGAGACTGTAGGAGCTCACAGGCTTTTGATGGTGAGGGATCGCTCACATAAAGTACAGTGTCATCTGCAAAAGGTGGATATTAGAAGAGAGAGATTGGAGTCAATATTGTTGATGTAAATGGCAAAAGGATGGGACCCAGGATGGAGCCTTGTGGCACACCTCTTAGGGTGGCTTGAGGGTAGATAGATCACATCATTCTTTACCAGTTGTAGCCTTCCAGAGAGATAGCATCTGAACCATTTAATAGAGAGTGAGTCAAGGCCTATGGAGTTTAGTGAGGTGATTAGAAGATCATGATCCACAGTGTCAAAGGCTTTGCTTAGATCCAGAAACACAGCACAGGTATTATTCTTTTGTCTAGGGCAGTCTGCCAGTCATTTGTGACTTTGCTAGAGCAGAGATGGTGCTATGCATTGATCTAAACCCAGATTGAACTGGATTTAGGAGATTGTTGGTATCAAGGTAGGCAGTTAACTGAGAGTTTACCAGCTTCTCAAGCATCTTGGATAGTATTGGTAAGATGGAGATGGGCCTATAATTATTGAGTCCATGGGATCACCTGCCTTAAGTAGTGGAAACACTTGAGCTGTTTTCCATATTGAGGGATAGTACCAGTGACAAGTGATAGATTGAAGAGATGGGTGAGGGGGCGGTTAAGGCATACAGTGCTACTTTTAGAAAGTAGGGATCCAGGAGTCTGCACCTGCTCTTTGGTGGTATCTAGTTGGAGTAGGAGGTCTTCTACTTCTTAAACAATATTGGTTTGAATGAGAATGTGGAAGCAACCTTTTGATTCTCAGTAGATTGTAGGTTTAGAGATGATCTTAATAGGTTGTGAGGAGAGAGAGTCGAAAGCCAGGCCAGCTGTAGTGAAATGGTCATTGAAGGCATTCAAGATATTTAGCTTGTCGGTGATTTCAATATTATTTAATTGAATTTTGGATGGTAAGACAGGGGTAGAGGTTTGACCTAGGATGCCCTTTATGGTACCCCAGAACCTGGAAGGGTTGTTATAGGAGGCATCTAGTTCAGCTGTGTAGAAGGTTGCCTTGGCTTTTCTTACTTGTTACTAATGTGCCATACTACCCCTGCAAATGACTCATAATGGGCATGCAAATGGCTTCTTAGCACCTTGCATGGCCAGTAGGCTCATTTGCATGGGTCCATTTGAATACTGCAGCTAGGGCTCCGATACTATCTACTCTGGTGGTGCACTTCAGGATCCACGTGGAGACAGCGCTACTTGACGTCATGCTGTGCTGATATGGCCCTATATTCAGTCAGATAGCACCAGTGCACTATTTGACTGAATATACTATCCTCGAGCTCCCAAGCAATTGCAAGGCACAGTGCAAATTTTTGAGCTCCATTTTGTGCTTTTTTTAATATTGGCCCCCTGGTGTTTAACACCAATAAATGCACAGTTTTGCACTTAGGCACTAGAAATGAAATATATAGTTATGAACTATATGGAGTGAAGCTCAAGAAGAAAAAGGAATAATGGTGACTAGTAACCTAAAGTTTGAAAAACAGAGTGGGCTGGCAACCAGTAAAGGATATAAAATCCTTGGGTGCATAGGTATGAATACAGCCAGCAGAAATAGAGGTGTGATAATGCCCTTGTATATGACCTTGGTAGGACCCCATCTTGAGTACTGTGGCCAGTTCTGGGCCCCTCAGATAAGAAGGGACATCATAATATTGGAGGGCATCCAGAGTAGGGCAACTAGAGTGGTTGGTGGTATGAAGAGAAGGAGCTATGATGAGAGACTGAGGGAGTTGAAGATGTACGGCCTGGAGTACAGGAGACTAAAGGTGGATATGTGCCTAGTTTTAGATCTACTAAGAAATATTAACAATAGAAATGTTCCCCACCACAGACACGATTTTAGAGGGTTATGGATGCATGGAATGGCATTCCGGAGGAGGTTGTGGAGTCAAAATCAGTGGTGGAATTCAAGCATGCATGGGACAGTCATAAGACAATTCTAGGGGTTGGGGGTAGGAAGAAGTAGGCTGCTGGTTAACTAGGATCTGCAGCTTATCCAGTAGGTAGGGAAATGGGCAGACTGGGTGGGCCAAGCAGTCCTTATCTGCCGTCAAATTCTATGTTTCTATGTTTCTATGCTTCTATGTTTAGGGGGATTTAACCCCCTTCCCCATACTTAAGCAATAAGGCACAACAGGGTGTGGGTTATTGGGGAATTTACCCACACCTTCTGTGGTGTGTCACGAGGCACAGCCAAGTGACTTAACCACACAAGAAGTGGGTAAATCCCCAATAACTCATACCCTGGAGTGCCTTATTGTGATTATACAATAGACCCATGTGTAAAATGTGTTTAATTATGTTGTGTTATAAATGCATTTCCTCAGCCGTGGGTAATGCAGTATTTACCCACAGTCATGTGACATGTTTTGACCAATGAGGTTACCGGATTTTCACACACCATTGTATAATTAAACATAATCACATCCACTTCGGGAACATTTCTACTGTCGGGCAAGTGATTGTCAGCTAAATGGTGTCAGGTTATTGTAGTCGGGCAAGTGACTGTCAGTATTTCCTAGGACTTGCCTTGTTTTCAAGGCCTTTCAAGATAAGGATCTGTGGGACTGTCTAGGTTTGAAAACAAATGACAGTGGGCATGGGGGCAGAAGGCACACTAAACAACTAAAAGGTGACCACTTTAAAATTACCAAAAGGGCACTCTGGTTTACACAGAGAGTGGTCTCCATGGGGAAATCACTCCAGCAGGAAGTAATATCTTGCCAAGAAATGGAGAGCTTTAAAGCCCAATTGGACATACATTTATTTATTTATTAGCTTTCAGTAACTGGGTAAGTGCACTAGGCAACAATCCTGCCTATTTTCAGGCATGACCCGGGAGGGTGCAAAATTGAGAATACAACATGACAAACAGTACAGTTCAATATTAACAATATTGGAGAATACAGAAATGGCAACAGTATAGAATTCAAAAACAATTTCAGGTGTAGTCATGACAGGCTAGATTGAGCAATCCGAGGACTGAGCACACAGCCATATAAACAAGCACCAATAAGTTAAGCAAAAACATTTAACAAAAAAGTAGGAAAGCACATTGGAAATGGAGGTAACATAACTCAGCTGCAGCACCGTATGTAATATATAGGAAGCCAACAACGAGAGTTGGCGACTCTCAGGTGCAGTTGCAATTACCTAGGGCACAGAGGTGTGAGAACAGGGAGCACTTAAATGAAAGGTGGGAGGTGGAGATTTTTATCTGGGGAGGGAGAGTGTTCCAGAACCTTGGGGCAAAATAGGAGAAGGCCTGTTCTCCCATTTTGGAGTTACAGGTCTGTACAGAGACCATTGGGATGGAAGAGGACCTCAGTGAGTGGGGGCGAGGGACCTGGGTAAGCATATCACCAAGAGCGGCAGGATGAGGGGGATAAGGGAGTCAACAACACACCCTAGAGTGTATGACCGGAGATATTTGGGAGACAACCAGTTTAATCCTGAGTAAAGCAAGCAGTGATGAGTCAGTCGAGGTGCAGATAAGGCAAACCTTCAGATATTATTATAGGAAGTGTCCAACTTGCAGAGTACGCTGGCATTGGATTGGTAGAGAATCGGTAGGGCATAAAAGAGTTGGGGGAGTAGCACACCTCTAGCAACCAATTTTCTGGCTGACTAGGTAAGTGAGTGGCTCAATCGATAGGCTGCACCAATTTTGACATTGACAGACCTGCAGACCTCATTGACATGCTCTGAAAAATCCAGGGCTGGGTCAAGCGTAACCCCAAGGGATTTGAAAGAAGGGGCATTCATGACATTAGTCCCATCCAGGCAGTGTACAAGGAGCTTAGGGGACACCGAGGGCGCATTCTTAGAGGACTCAAAAAGCATGGCCTGAATCTTACCAATATTTAGTATCTGTTGGTTGGCTGACAGCCAGGATTGTAGTGGTTGAAAGTCTTGTGAAAGATAATGGTTTATGTCCATAATTGACTTAGAGGCATAGTAAAGCACAAGATCTTAAGCATACATGAGTAGGCTACTGTGACAAAAAAGAGTGGCGATATCATATAGGAAGAGAGAAAAGAGAAGAGGACCAAGTATCAATCCCTGTGGAACACCACGAGAGATAGAAATGGGGGAGGAGAGAACCTTGCAGAAGGAAACAGCATGGGAGTGGTTATCCAGGTAACTACTGAACCAGAATAGGGTAGAGTCAGAGGCACCAAGGGCTTGTAGTCTAGTCAGTAATGCTTTTCAAAGGTCTATAAACACAGCACCCGTGAGTAAGCTCTTACCCATGTTTCCTTTGACATCACTGGCGAGTTGGGTCAGCGGAGTGGTAGTGCTATGCCCTGCCCTAAAGCCATGTTGTATAGGGGATAGAATATTAAACTTAAGAAAGTATTCTGAGGTCTGACAATAGACTAGTTTCTCAAGTAGCTTACTGACAGTGGGGAGAAGAGAGATGGGGAGGTAGTTGGTCAGAAGTTTAGCATCCCCCTTCTTATAAACCGGTATAGTTTTTGCCAATTTCCAAGCCAAGGGGACAGAGGCAGAACCAATAGAGAGGTTGAATAACCTAGTTACTGGCTCTGCAAGCCAGGCAGCATCCTGCCTAAGAATCCCAGGATGAATACCGTCCAAGCCTGCACTCCCATTAATTGGAACAGTTTTGAGTAGGCTTAGGACATCAAGGTATGTGACTGGAGCCAGCTCAAGTGTTTGAGGAGAGGGGACCCATGGGGAAGGACCGGGCCAAGCATTGGGAAGAGAAGAGGGGGTCAGGGAAGGTAGAGTAGAGAAGAGAAAGTTGAACGCCTTAGCAATAGTGAGAGGGTTGTTACAGTGGGCATCATTTATGAACATATCTTTAGGTGTCAGAGGTTTATTGTTCCCAAGAATCTCTTTAATGTTCAACCAATACCGCTTAGGGTTGGAGGCTGATGAACCAAGGAGATTCCTAAAGTGAGAACTTTTAGCCAGGCAAATTTCTTTTTTGCAAGTATTCTGAAGGGCTCTATAGGCTTCTAAGTCAGTAAATAGATGGGAGGTCTTCCAGGTAGACCACGGTTTATCCCTGAATTTCAGAAGATGGAGCAGGGGACGCTTGAGGCATTTGATGGCTTTCCCTTTTACCCTTCTTGTGGTGACTGGGATATGTTTATTTTGTAGTGAGAGTAGTGAAGAGGTGAAATAGCCTGTAGTGATATTAATATCGTCCATATAGTAGAGGGGAGACCAGTCAATCAGGTTAAGGTCTTGACAGAACATTTCCAAATCCAGGTTTGAGAGGTTGGAAAATGTTAAGACTTTTGATGGCAAGGATGAGGTATCCCATGTACAGTAAACAGGGTAATGATTGCTTATAGTATCCGGGAGAACACCAGCCACCAGGAAAAACTCCTTCCTATTTGTCAGGATCCAGTCTAGGAGAATGGTACATGCTCCACCATTGGAGACCCTTGTGGGTTCTTGAATAAGCTGACAGAGGTTGGCCTTACTTATCAAGGAGGCAAGGATGGAGGAGCTAGGTCCAGCTCAGTCAAGGTTAAAATCACCTAGGCAGATGATATCATTTTTCCCAGTCACAGATGGCAAATATTCCATGAATTCCTCGAGCCCTAGCCTAGAGTTTCTGGGCGGTATGTAAATGCTGAAGATATGGAGTTTTTTAACACCCCCAAGCAGTAGGAGGGAATGGAGAACCTCACAGTTCATGAGGGAGGAACCATGCATAATTGTAATGTTCAGATGTGGTTTGTAGTACAGGGCAAGGCCACCATCTCTTTTTGCCCTAGGTCGATCCGCCCGAAGCAGGTTATATCCCTGCAGGGAGCACTGGGAATCTGTAATGGAGGGCTTAAGCCATGTTTCAGATATAGTTAGGATATCAGGGGTATTTGCACTAATCCAAGTCTCAAGATCGGGGAAGTTGGCCAAGAGGCTCTTCATGTTAATGTGAGCAAAGGTAAGGCCAGCTGATTGGGGCAGGTAGCACAAAGGAGGAGACAAGATAGGATTAATGGCCCTTGCAGGACCAGGATTTGACTCTACATTCCCCGCCAGGGTAAGGGAAAGGGTGAAAATCCAGATAGAAGCAATAATACAAGCACAAGCGGCTTGTCAAGGGGAGATAGAGAACCTAATCTGGATATACTGTAACTAATTAATAACCCCAGAGCTTTGAAGATAAACACAGAAGGGGGATGAGGAGTAGGACTGGGGTTGATTAGAAGGTTAGAGAAGCAGAAATTATCAAGTGAGTACATAGAGGTGGATGGAGAACTTTTAGCAGGACCAGTGAGAGCAGAGAGTGCCCAAAGCATAAACGCTAAGGAGCAAAGGGTGAGGGTAGAACTGTAAGCCATTATAAGGTAGTGGAATGAAATGGAAAAGAATGGGGGTGGGTATGAGGATAGAGAGGAGTTGTGAGTGTAGGTTAGAAAGAAGGAATTAGCAACAAAATGGGGAGCAGCAAAGAAATAAGAAGACTGAAGCAGTAAGGGCAACCTCTATTGGGACGGAAGTATAATGTGCAGATGGTAAACAAGGGAGTTAGGGAAAAAAACATCAAGTTATTATGAGAGACTGCTATATAAAACTAACACCGGCTAAGGGTGGAGGGTATAAGGGGGGGAGGGGAGCAGTCGCAAAGCGACTGTGAGGCTAGCAATTGCAGGGAAGCACACTTCAATCCTGCTGTGCAGTTGTCCATACCTGGATTCATTTCAGGGGTTGGGGGAGGGCTTCTCTTGTGGTGCCCTCATGACCTGGACCCTCGGCAGATCCCAGAGACTGTGAAGAAAGAAGAGGTAGGATTTTATACAAGCCCCTGTTGGACATTAACATAAGTTTCAGTTGGTCATTAACATAAGTAACACTTCCTAACTCTGCAGCTACTTTTAGATTTTAGACAGGGACCAGCATTTGGCAGAGGCACAAGGGTATTGGGAAAAAGCCGAATGGCGAACTTAATAGAATTATATTTAAAAGTTGAATTCAAGATGGAAGTGCATGGATATGGGGTTTGTAGCGGGGGGCACAATTTCTAACTGGGGCAGTTTCTCATCCTCAATTTAAGTAATAGCCAGATTAGGTCACAAATTTCAATTAAGAGTTACAGGGGGAAAAAGCAGGAGCAGCTTCTAATTTCAAGTTAAGAAACATTCAGAATAAATTGCAAGATGCAAGATATTGTAAGGACAAGTAACATATACAGATATCATGATTTAGAAATGGCATGCATATTTATTTTATTTATTTATTTATTTATTTATTTATTTATTGAGGAATCGGAAATACCTTTGAGTCAAAGACTCATTTACAAAGGTTCCACATCACAGAAATTTGGTACATAACAGACTTTACATAACAATTCAATGAGAACACAGTTCAGCAATGAATACAAGGAAACAGTGAAGGCTAACAATCAGAAACTAGGGTAAAATAGTGGTATGCATATAATGACATGCATATAATGGACTGTAAGTCTACTTTGCACATAAACCCTTCCTGCACTTCTTTCGATTCCTATGAAAAACATCACAATTGCAACCAAAGTGAAAGATAGACATCACAGTCCAGTCTAGATTATCAAAGTACTCGGATGAGAAAAGCTTTAACAAAAGTATTCACAGTAACTCTGCCTATTTGACATATAGTAAAAGAAAACTAAAAAAATAATTTTACAGCATATGGTAACAAAATAAGAGGACAATGTATTAGTCAGATAATACATAAAATATTACTCCCCTCCCTTCAACTGTGATTATTTTGGATATCTTAAACTGAATTTTTGACAGAAGAGAATTTGCTTTCGGAGCAAGTAGCAGTCTAAAACTACAGTTTTTGTACTAATTGTTTAGATTAAGCAAACAGATACTTTATTAGAAGCAGGAGGTCTCATTTAAGTAAAAAAAAAAGAAGAAAATCATTGTGTGTTTCTCTATTTGAGGAAGGGGGCTGTATCAGCTTAATTTACTGAGTCAGAGATGAAGCTAATTGAAGGTGTGGTTTAGGAGCTTAGGAGTACAAAACAGGTGTCTCCAATTATAGCTACCTGCTGTAGTTTTTAACAGAGGAGAATTTGCTTTCAGAGCAAGTAGCAGTCTAGAACTACAGTTTTCTTACTAATTGCCCTCCTTCCCACCTCTCCAACCTCCCACACTAAGCCAGTTCTACTTTTATAGCCACTGGATTTGACTGACAACAGGAACTTCCTGTTTGGCAGTAGGAAGGGAAGGATCACTGAGACACATTAGTTTCATCAACCTTGAAGGAACCTAAAAAAATAGCTCCCCCCCACTCCCACTGCTGGAGGTCTGAATCCAAACACGGAAGAAGGAGACTACTGAAGACTACAGGAATTCCTGTTCAAGAACAGGAAGGGCAAGAGTTGTAAGGGCACATAGGCAGTAGGAAAGTAGGTGTAAAAATACATAGAGGGAGGAGACAGTAAGCATACAAAGCACCAGGAGAGGGGACACAAAATAAGTCAAGATGGGTATGGTGCAGTGCAATGGCTGTGGGGCAGCACTGTTCTGGGAGACATTCTGGAGGCTGCGATGCTGCCCTGTTTGTGGACACCCCTCTGGTCTGAGGGAGGAGGTTGTCTGTCTCCAGGCTGACCTGGCTAGGATTCGTGAAACCTCTTCCCCCACCCAGGGACCACCAGGGCCACCACTGCTACCTCAAAGGTTGCAAGAAAAGAGGAGCGGTTGGACCAAGGTGGGCTCAGAGAGAGAGAGTGGTGGAACAGAGGTGCATCCCTCCAGTTATACCTCTCCACGATTCATATGCTGTTCTGGTGAAGAGTGGTTCCTCTGTGGAAGCACCTGCAGTGAAGACCAAAGAGGATGCTGGGAATCTCCACAAAGGAGACCCACAGGAGGGTGGCACAAGACCCCACAGGGGAAGGAAACAACTCCTGGTGGGGGACTCAATCATTGGGGGAGTAGAAGTGGGGGAGGAAGGGGACAGGGATGTAAGGTGCCTGCCAGGTGCCAAAGCTGGAGGGACAGGAAGCGAATCATCAGGATCGCGGGAGCAGCTGCATGAGGGAGGGAGCTGGATGTCATTGTCCACCAGGGACAAATGACCTGGCTGTGAATGGTATCAGAGCAGTGCAAGAGGAGTTTGCAGAGCTGGGAAGGGGCCTTAGACAAGTAGCATGTACAGTAACCTTCTCGGAGGTGCTGCATGTCTATGGCAAGGATGATGCTAGGGTATTATGCACCATGGAATTCAATGAATGGTTGAAAGACTGGTGTGGCGCTCAGGGTTTTGGCTTCATTGGGGACTGGGGAGCCACCTGGAGGGATGCAGGCCTATACAGGTGTGATGGTCTGCATCTGTCCGGGGGGGGGGACCATGATCCTAGGTGATGGCTTAAATGCTTCATTGGCAAGCATTTAAACTAGCCAAGGGGGGAGGCACTGAAAAGGAGCAGGGAAATCCCAGCTTCCCCCCACAAAACACAGTAGTTAGAGAGGTAAACACCAAAGCAGAGAAGTCGGTAGGAAGCAGGACGGGGTAAATGCAGAAAAAGGCAGTAAGAACAGGGACGGGGCTAAAAGGGGTAAGGCCATCAAAAAATGGAATGCAATGAGTACCAATGCCCGCAGTCTGTGTAACAAGCTCCCTGAACTAGTGGTCTTGATGGAAGAGGGATGCCTGGATATTGTGGCAGTCACTGAAACATGGTACACTGAGAACCATGACTGGGATATCAACATACCAGGATACACAATCTACAGGAGGGACAGGATGGGTAAAAGAGGAGGAGGAGGAGGAGCTCTCTATATAAGGAAAGGGATTAAAGCAACAGAACTAAAGAGTAAACAGGAAGTTGATGAGTCACTATGGGTCACCCTGAAGACAGGAAATGGCACCACAATCTGCATGGGGGTTGTGTACAGACCCCCATGTCAGGGGGAGGAAATGGACAAGGAAATGATAGAAGGCATCCTTAAAATGGCAGAAAAGGTGGAAATATTGTTGATGGGGGACCTGAATATGCCAGATGTTAACTGGAGTACCTTTGCTGCATGCATATCAAAGAGCAGGGTCATTCTTGATGCCCTACAGGGGGCATGCCTTAGACAGCTAGTGTTGGAACCCACTCAGGAGGGAGCAATCTTAGACCTGGTAATCTCAAATGGGGAAGAAGAAAGGATCTCAGAATTAGAAGTGGGTAGCCATCTGGGAACAAGTGACCACCAAACAGTGTTGTTCACAATAAACACAGCCATAGAGTCAAGCCATACAAAAACATGAGTATTGGACTTTAGGAGGGCTTACTTTGGGAAAATGAGAGAGTGCCTCAGAAAAGCACTAGCAAACAGGCAAGAAGGAGGGGTGGAGGAACAATGGGGAATAATCAAAACAGCCATCACAGAGGCAACAAGCCTTTGTGTGAAGCAAATCAACAAAACAAAAAGAAGAAGAAAAAAAAACCACTATGGTTTCCAAAAGAGGTGGAAGGGAGGGTTATGGAGAAAAGGACAGCATTCAGGAAATATAAGGAAACATGGAAGGAGCAGGACAGATAACTTTATCAGTTAAAGCAGAAGGAGCCAGGGAAGGCAGTCAGAATAGCAAAGGCACAAACTGAGGAAAATATAGCCAACTCTGTTAAGTAGGGGGATAAAAATTTTTATAGGTACATTAGGGAGTGAAGAAAGACCAAGGGAGGAATACAGAGACTTAATAAAGGGGATGGAATGTGAGTAGAGGGTGACAGTGAAAAAGCAGGGATACTGAATGAGTATTTCTGCTCAGTATTCACAATGGAAGAGGAGGGGGAGGTATCTAAACCAAACAAGAAAAACACTCTGAATGGGGGATCAATACCAGTCCACTCACAGAAGAAAGGGTTTTGAAAGAACTCTTGAAACTGAGGGTGGACAAAGCAATGGGGCCTGATGGGAGTCACCCCAGAATTCTAAAAGAACTAAGGGTAGAACTAGTAACGCCACCGACTACTCTCTTTAACAAATCATGAGAGGATGGGGTGGTACCTGAGGACTGGAGAAGGGCAGATGTGATTCCACTTCACAGAAGTGGGAGCAGGGCAGAGGCAGGAAACTACAGACCAGTTACTTTGACCTCAGTGGTAGGGAAAATGATGGAATCACTTCTGAAGGAAAGAATTGTTTAGTACCTAAAGGCCAGTGGGGCACAGGACCCAAGGCAACGTGGTTTCACAGCAGGAAGGTCATGTCAGATGAACCTAATAGATTTCTTTGACTGGGTGACCAAAGTAGTAGACCAGGGAGGGGCTGTGGATATGGCCTACCTAGATTTTAGCAAGGCATTTGACACAGTCTCACACAAAAGATACGTACAAGTTAGCCAGCCTTGGAGTGGGTTCCAAGGTGGTAGCCTGGATAAAAAACTGGCTGGACAACAGGTCACAAAGGGTAATAGTAAACGGAGTCTACAGTGAAAAAAGGAGGGTAACTAGCGGGGTACCGCAGGGTTAGCTACTGGGACCGGTCCTCTTTAATGTCATTATAGGTGACATTGGAGAGCACCTGGAAGGAAAAGTATGTCTCTTTGCAGATGACAAAGATCTTCAACAAGGTTGATGCACAAGCTGGGGTGGAAAGGATAAAAAGGGACTTGGCAAGGTTGGAGGAATGGTCAAATATATGGCAGCTTAGATTCAGTGCAAAGAAGTGCAAGTTAATGCATCTGGGAAATGAAAATCCAGGGGAAGAGTGCACAATGGGGGTGGTGAGATAACAACAACAAAAATCAAAAAAGACCTAGGAGTAATTATATCAGATGACCTAAAGATGAGCAAGCAATGTGACAAGGCAGTAAGGCGGGCTGGGGGGATACTGGGATGTATAGGGAGAGGCATCGACAGTAGACAGCAGGAAGTTGTTATCCCTCTGTACAGATAGTTGGTGAGACCCCATCTAGAGTACTGTTTGCAATTCTGGAGACCCCATCTCCGCAAAGACATAGACATAGTGGAGGCTGTTCAGAGGAGGGCAACCAAAATGGTGCAAGGTCTGCACCAGAAGACATATGAGGAGAGACTAAAGCAGCTTAATATGTATACCCTTGAGGAAAGGAGAGAGGGGGGGACATGATAGAAACTTTCAAGTATATCAAGAGAATTAACAAAGTATAAGAGGGTAGTGTCTTTCAGAAAAAGAGACATGCAAGAACAAGGGGGCATAATTTGAAGATAGAGGGGGACAGCTCAGAGGTAATGTTAGAAAGTATTTTTTCACAGAGAGGGTTGTGGATGCATGGAATAGCCTTCCTGAGGAGGTTGTGGAGTTAGAATCAGTGGGAGAATTCAAGAATGCATGGGACAGACATAAGGCAATTCTAGTGGAGGTAGGAGGAAGTAAGCTATTGATTAACTAGAATTTGCAGCTTAACCATCAGGTAGGGAAATGGGCTGACTGGGTGGGCCAAGCAGTCCTTATCTGCTATCAAATTCGATGTTTCTATGAGTTACTGTATGTGATCTACACCAGCCTTAACCAGAAAAAAGATAAAAAAAAAAAAAAGAAAAGCAAAGAAACTATCCACGGCAACTCCATAAACATTAATGGAACAGGTGTGTTAAAGTAATCTGTATCTAATGAGCCTGGTATTACCAACCTAAAAGCTAATATATGAATGTTAATTAAATGTGTTATGCACTGCTGCACATTCCTGCAGTGTGAGTGATTGTAACTTGTGCATGTCCACTATGACTCATCCCCACTGCAAAACATGCCTCTAAGACACATTTCTGAATAAAGTTTCTCACAAACATCCCAAGAGACTATTTCTTAGATGAATAAAATGAATTGGTGCTTAAGACATGTCAGAACTGGATGTGTGATTGAGTTTTTTTTGTAGGGTCATCTCCATTTATTAAGTGCAAGATATTCCAGGGGATGAAGGAAAGACAGTTTTATTGCTTCTCATATGTGTCCCCAAGCTACAGCCCCACTTTACCTTGTAACGTTCACAGTACTGTTGATTTCCTATCAGAAACAGGAAATCCGGAATATTATCTTGCAGTCCTTTACTGTACCTCAGAATGATAAGGGGGCAGGTCTTTCACTCCTTGTCTTTCAGGCACTACCTACAACTCTGTTTCATCAGACAGGACTGTCCCTCCTGGGTAGTCATGTGAACCACAGTGAATAACTAAGGCTTTCTGCGGTCACAAGACGGTGAGTCAGTGCTTATTTCCCAGACTACAGTTCCCAGACTTTCTGGGCACGCTGCCTGGGCAGTGTTGGCAAGGGGGTCCCTGCAGATGTTTTCCATCAATGCATTGTCCGATTGCCATCTCTTTTGTGATGTCAGCCTGCAGTGTGAAGGATTAGGCGATCATTCTGAATTTCTATTCATAGATCTTATTCTTGTACATAACCCTCTCATCCCTGTTGTGCAGACTGCTGCTTGTCTGTTCAAATACCCTACCAGAACAGATGCCCGGCCCAGGTGAGACAGGAGTGGCTAAAGGCTTCCTCACAGCTATTGCCACCTTCTGATAGCAGTGACACCTACAGAGGAGATTAGGTGAGGACAGCTACAGACTGTAAGTAGTAGGGCAATGGAAGGGGGGAGCAGGTGCAATGAACTAACCCTTCCCCCTGCAGAGGCAGTCCCCGCAGGTCAGTACATGCAACTAGTAGGGAAGTGGGAGAGGGAAGCAGGTATACTGAACTATCCTTCACTCTGCAGAGGTGGTACTCACAGGCCAGTACAGAACTGTAACTACTAGGACAATGAACAGGGTATACTGAAACATACCTTCATCCTGCACAGGTGGTCCCTACACGTCAGTACAGAAGTGTAACTCGTGGGCAGTAGGAGGAGCAGGTATACTGAACTATCCCTTCAGCCTACAGAAGTGGTCCCCACAAGTCAGTACAGAAGTATAACTAGTAGGGGAACATGCGATGGGCAGATATACTGAACTGTCCTTTTACCCTGCAGAGGTGATTTCCACAGGTCAGTACAGAAGTGTAACTAGTAGGGCAGCAAGGGCGGGGGTCAGGTATAGAAACATAGAAACATAGAAGTTGACGGCAGATAAGGACCGCAAGGCCCATCCAGTCTGCCCATTTCTTTTTCTACCTTATAAATGTGCCATCGGCCTTTGCTCTGTCAGTGGCCTATCTATACTCATTTGTATTGCTCCCTTATGCCTATCCCATGCCTGTTTGAAGCCCTGCACTGTATTCATAGCCACCACTTCCTGAGGCAGGCCGTTCCATGCATCCACTCTTTCTGTGAAAAAGAATTTCCTCACATTCCCCTTTAATCGGCCCCCCTCTAATCTCATGCTGTGTCCTCTTGTCCTGCTATTTTTCTTGTATTTAAACATGTTAGACTCTTTCACCTTGTTAATGCCCTTAAGGTGTTTGAATGCCTCGATCATATCACCTCTCTCCCTCCTTTGCTCAAGGGTATACATATTGAGCTCTGTTAATCTGTCCTCATATGTCTTCTGATGCAGTCCCTGCACCATTTTGGTTGCCCTTCTCTGGACTGCCTCAATTTGGTTAATGTCCTTGTGAAGGTGTGGCCTCCAATACTGCACGCAGTACTCCAGATGGGGCCTAACCAGTGTCTTGTAAAGAGGGATTATTACCTCCTCTTACGACTTGTGATACCCCTACTAATACACCTTAACACCCCCCAGCCTTACCTACTGCTTTAGAGGTCTGTTTGATGATTTCAGGTCATCAGTGATGATGATGCCCAAGTCTCTTCTTTCTTCCTTTGTGACTGCTAGCAACTCCCCTCCCAGCCTATAGGTGGCTTCAGGGTTTCTCTTCCCTATGTGCATGATCTTGCACTTCTTTGCATTAAATCCCAGTTGCCACTCTTCTGACCATTTTGCTAGTTTATCCAGATCTCTTCTCATTCTGCCCACCCCATCTGGATCATCTACTCTGTTGCAGATCTTGGTGTCATCTGCAAACAGACAAACCTTACCCTCTAGTCCATCTGCAAGGTCACTAATGAAGATGTTGAAGAGGACTGGCCCCAGGACTGATACCTGAGGTACCCCACTTGTGACTTGCATCTCTTCTGACTGTATACCATTTACCACCACTCTCTGTTTTCTGCCCGTCAACCTGTTTGCCACTGAGTTGACCAACTTCTGACCCACCCCGAGCCTACCCAGCTTATTTATCAATTTTCTATGTGGAACAGTGTCAAAAGCTTTGCTGAAGTCAAGGTAGGCGACATCAACTGCTCCCCCTTGGTCCACCACTCTGGTTACCCAGTCAAAGAAATCTATGAGATTAGTTTGACAGGACCTTCCTTTTGTAAACCCATGCTGTCTTGGATCCTGTGCCCCTATGGATTCCAGGTGTTGCACTATCCTTTCCTTAAGGAGTGCCTCCATAATCTTGCCCACTACTGAGGTAAGACTGACTGGTCTGTAGTTCCCCGCCTCTTCCCTGCTACCACTCTTGTGGGTGGGATCACATGAGCCCTTCTCCAGTCTTCTGGGACCTCTCCTGTGCTCAGAGACTCACTAAACAGTTCTGCTAATGGCTCTGTTAGTTCCACCTTTAGCTCCTTAAGTACCCTGGGATGTATGCCATCAGGTCCCATTGCTTTATCCACCCTGAGCTTAGCAAGCTCTTGTAGGACCTTTTCTTTTGTGAAGGGAGTAGTGCTCACCTCCCTCCCCCTGTGTCCATGGTGCTGAGCTGTGGGCCCTGCCCTATCTTCTCTTCAGTAAATACCGAGCAAAAGTATCTATTTAGGATAGATGCTTTTACATGGTCCTCTTCCTCACATGTTCCCTTTTCTCCATTATGCTTAGCAATACCCCCTCTGGACTTTCTCCTTTCACTAATGTATCTATAGAAAGTCTTGTCACCTTCTTTTACTGTTCGTGCTAGTGTTTCCTCAGTTTGGGACTTTGCCTGCCTTACTGCCTTCCCTGCTTCCCTTAGGGCAGTTTGATATGCCTCCCTATCTTCATCCCGCTGTGTTCCCTTATATTTCCTGAAGGCCAGCCTTTTGGCTCTGACCTTTTCTGCTACTGTATTTGAGAACCAACATGGTTCCTTCTTCTTTGCACTTCCTTTTCTGTCTAACACAACGGGATGTTGCTTCAAGTATTGCATCATAATGCTTGCCCACTTTGCCTGTACCCCCTCACCTGTGTTTCTTTTGCCAGGGCTAGCTTAACTCTGTTGGCCATCTTATCAAAGTTAGCTCCTCTGAAGTCCCATATTTTTGCCTTGGAATGGGATGATTTAGATGTAGTAGCCAAACTGAACCATACCATGTGATGGTCACTGGCCCCAGGTGACCTTCTACCTGGAGATCTGTGATCCCTTCCTGTTAGTCAGTACTAGATCTAGGATAGCCCTGTCTCTTGTGGGTTTTGTACCAGTTGTTTGAGGCCCTCCCCTGCAGGGAATCCACTATATGTCTAGTTCTGGCAGATGTTCCTGGTATTGATCAATCTGTATCTGGCATGTTGAAGTCTCCCATTATCAGAACCTCCACTTTAGCTGTCATGTTTTGTATATCTTCTAACAGTAATGTGTCTATCTCCTCCCCCTGGTCTGGGGGCCTGTAGACAACCCCAGTTCTTATGGCTGTCCCATTTCCTGTTTCCAGGGTGACCCACAGTTCTTCTGGCTCCTTATCTGTATACAGAACTGTCCTTTTACCCTACAGAGGTGGTCCCCACAGGTCAGTACAGAAGTGTAACTGGTTAGGGCTTTGGGGGAGTAGGTATACTGAACAATCATTTTACCCTGCAGAGGTGATCCTCAAAGGATAGTACAAAAATGTAACTAGTAAGGCAGCGGTGGGGGGAGCAGTTACACTGGGCTATCCCTTCACCCTGCAAAGGTGATCCCCACAGGCGAGTACAAAAGTGTAACTAGTAGAGTAGCATGATGGACCTGGCTTTTGTACTGAACGTCCCTCTCTCCTTGCAAAGGGTGTCTCCACAGGTCAGAACAGAGGTGTAACTATAGGGTGGCATGGGGAGGGGGCTGTGTATAGAATGTCCCTCTCTCCCCTAAAGAGGTAGTCCCCACATGTCAGTACAGAGGTGTAACTAGTAGGTTAGCATCACTGCAGGTCTTTAATGAGGTGCAACTAGTAGAGGAACATGAAGAAGGGGGCTGTGTATGAAATTCTCCCTCTCCCTTGCAAAGGTATTCCCCACAAGTCAGTACTGAAGTGTAACTAGGGCAGTGTGAGGAAGGGGTTGTGTACTGAGTGATCCTCTCACCCTGTGAAGGTACTCTCTGCAGGTCTTTAATGAGGTGTAACTAGAAGGGGACCAAGGAGGGGGGCTTTGTACTAAATGAACCACTCACCCAGCCAAGGTAGTCCCCAAAGGCTTGCAACTACAATACCTGCCCTGTGAAAAAACACAGGCCTTCAGAATATGGGGGAATCAGTCTCTCAGTTTACATCTAAATTTACAAAAGAAAAAAATAATTTAGATAAAAATTAAAGAAAGAAGAGTGGTTTGCTTGTATGGTAGCATTATATGGAAGGGTCCAGTATAAACAACTTTTCTGAATGCCCCACTCGTGTTTGTAGCTGAGACAGGGAGACCCTTTTGACAATGAAACAAGACCTCTTTTTCCCATGTAGGGGATGTACAGAAATACACTTTTTGAAATGACCTTGTTTTGTTGTGGTCCAGCCAAGACAAAAAGACTTGATTAAAGAATTCAGACAGCAGGAAACACTTCATATCTTTTAACACACGTTCCTATCCCAGCTGATACATAGCGAGGCAGATTCACCACAAATTGGGTACTTTTCGTGGTAGAAAGATGGCTGTTTGATTCCAGGAACACACTTTGAGGTTAACATCTTTGATTCTGTGGTGAGATATTCAGCAGGTGAAGCAGAAACAAAAGAGAATGCTGACTTTTATTTTACGTATATGAAATTAACCACCAACAGAGGCGAGAAAAACAATTCTGAGTTTCATGCTTGTTCTTCTTGTTCGGAACCTAAGTGATATTGTAGTTATGGGGGGGTCTTCAATGTTCATTAAATCAGCTAGTAAGATACATGCCGATAGCCCTGCCACAGACCAGCTGTTTCTTTGCTGTCTAAACATATTTGGAAAGTAGCCATTCCTCAAGTCCATTCTTAGCATTCACTGGATGGCTCTTACTGTTGGGATCATATGATGGACCATGCTAGGGCTATGGATCTACTAAAACACCCAGGATTTCGATAAGGCTGGTGGCAAGGCAGGGCAGTTTTATTTTTCTTGCACTCTTTCCGTGGGGTTCAGGGCACTGTATAAAGAAAACAAAACAACAATAGCAACAAATATGGAATATCAAACACTTAAACAAGAAACTGAATAGAGAAAACATTTAATAAATAATGTATTGCTCAATGGAGAAGACTTTCCACTAGCTGCAGTTCAATAAAATAAGTCATTAAACAACAAAATAAATGAACTCAGGCAGTAAGCTAGCTCAAAGAGGTACAACTTCAGGGCCCCTTTGAACTGGGTAACAGTCTGATTCCTGAGACCGAAGGACACAGCGTGGTACCTTAGACTGAGGGAACAGTGCATGGCACCTGAGAATGAGGAACACAGTGTGGTACCTGACACTGAGGAACATAATGCTGTACCTGAGACTGAAGGACACAGCATGGTACCTGAGACTGAGGGAACAGTGCATGGCACCTGAGAATGATGAACACAGTGTGGTACCTGACACTGAGAAACATAATGCTGTACCTGAGACTGAGGGACACAGCATGGTACCTGAGACTGATTGACAGTATGGTACCTGAGACTTGTAGACAACGCATGGCACCTGAGAATGAGGAACACAGTGTGGTACCTGATGCTGAGGAACATAATGTTGTACCTGAGACTGAAGGACACAGCATGGTACCTGAGACTGATTGACAGTATGGTACCTGAGACTTGTAGACAACGCATGGCACCTGAGAATGAGGAACACAGTGTGGTACCTGATGCTGAGGAACATAATGTTGTACCTGTGACTGAAGGATACAGCATGGTACCTGAGACTGAGGAAACAGTGCATGGCACCTGAGAATGATGAACACAGTGTGGTACCTGACACTGAGGAACACAATGCTGTACCTGACACTGAGGGACACAGCATGGTACCTGAGACTGATTGACAGTATGGTACCTGAGACTTGTAGACAAAGCATGGTACCTGAGAATGAGGAACATAATGTGGTACCTGACACTGAGGAACACAATGTGGTACCAGAGACAAAGGGACACAGCATGGTACCAGAGACAGAGGGACACAGTATGATATCTGAGATAGAGGGACATAGTGTGGTACCTGAGACTGAGGGACACCGCATGATACGTGAGAGAGAGAGGGACACAGCATGGTACCTGAGACAGAGGGACACAGTGTGATACCACAGTGGGCTAAGGGGAAATGTGAGGATGTTTTTCTTCATGGAAAGGGTGCTGGATACATGGAACAGACTGCCAAAGGAGTTGGTAGGAGCAAACACAGTAGATGGTTTTAAACATGCCTGGGACAAGCATATGTGAACCTTAGATGTGGGAAGAAGGGGAAAGAAGCAATTGACTGGTTAGGGTCATAGGCCACAGACTAGTGCAGGGTTTTAGGGCAGACTAGACAGGCATGGCAGTCCTTATCTGCTGACAATTTCTAAGACTGAGGGATACGGCGTAGTACCTGAGACCGAGGGATACCGAGTGATACCTGGGACTGAGGGACACAGCATAGTATGTGAGAAAGAGTGACACAGTGTGGTACCTGAGACTGAGGGACACAGCATAGTACCTGAGACAGCATGACACAGTCTGATACCTGAGACTGAGGAACACAGCATGGTACCTGAGGCAGAGGAACACAGTGTGACACCTGAGACTGAGGAATGCAGCATGGTACCAGAGACAGAGAAACACAGTGTGATACCTGAGACAGAGGAACACAGTGTGATACCTGAGACTGAGGGACACAGCATGGTATCTGAGACAGAGGGACACAGCATGGTACCTGAAACAGAGGAACACAGTGTGGTACCTGAGACAGAGGGGCACAGTGTGGTACCTGAGAAAGTGGAACACAGTGTGACACCTGAGACTGAGGGACACAGTGTGGCACCTGAGACAGGGGGATGCAGCGTGATATCTGAGACAGATCGACACAGTGTGGTTCCTGAGACAAAAGGGCACAGCATGGTGCCTGAGATAGATGGACACAGGTTAGTACCTGAGACAAAGGAACACAGTGTGATACCTGAGACAGAGGGACACAGCATTTTACCTGAGACTGTGCAACACATTTTGAAATCGAGACTGAGGCATACAGCATGGTGGCCTGAGACAGAGGGACACATTGTGGTACCTGAGAAAGACAGACAGTTTGGTACTGTACCTGAGACAGAGAGACACAGCATTTTACCTGAGATTGGGACACAGCATGGGGTACCCAGTCATATTAGCGCTACCAGAATAGCACCAGTCAACTGAGTGCTAGTCTGGGTTGAGCTACCATGGACAGCGAGCAGGGATGTAGAGCGCTTGTGATATGTGCTCCCCAGGTTGCTGTCTGTGGTGCTACCACAGGACAAGTGCAGCAAAATACCACGGGCTGGCAAAGCTGCTCCCATGGCATGGAGGTCTGGAGCATGAAGCCACTTGGTTGGGAGGCAGTGGAGGCGAGGGTTCTAATCCTGGTCTCCAACCATTTTACACAACTTGGGACTTTTTTTTTTTTTAAAGGGGCCGTGGAAACAGTATTCCAAGGCCCCATAAATTAAACTTGCCCCATGATCTGCCCCCCGAGTGGGAATCCTTATCTTCAGGGGGTGCAGGGGGCAGAGTCCCCTGTGGCAGGGGGGTGGAGGGGGAGTATCAGCAAAAACAAAATCGACAGCATTTTTGCCACGCTCTTCATGCTGAAGGCATTGTGGTTGGCTACGTTCTGACCCAGTGCCCAGCATCATACCAAAGATAGGGGGACAAAGTGTAATATTTGAGACTGTGGGACATAGTGTGACATCTGAGACAGAGGGATGCAGCAAGGTACCTAAGACAGAGGGACACAGTGTGATGCATGAGACCGAGAGACACAGAGGGGTGCCTGACACTGAGAGATATAGTGTGGTGCCTGAGACAGAGACACACAGTGGTACTTGAGACTCAGGAACACAGTTTGGTACCTGAGACTGAGGGTCACAGCTTGGTACTTGTGACTGAGAGACACATCGTGGTACCTGAGACTAAGGCACACAGTATTGCACCTGAATGAGAGACACAGCATAGTATCTGGAATTGAGGGACACAGCGTGGTACCTGAGACTGAGGGGCACAGTACTGTACTTCAATTTGAGGGATGCAGCATTGTTCCTGAGTTTGAGAGACACAGTCTGGAACCAGAAATTGAGGGATACAGAGTAGTTCCTGAGACTGAGAGACACACTAAGGTTCCTGAGACTGAGGGACACAGCATGGTATCTGAGACAGAGGGACACAGTGTGATTTTTTGAGACTGAGGGACAGAGCATGATACCTGAAACAGGTGGACACAAAGCATGGTTCCTGGGACTGAAGGAAACAGCACTGTACCTGAGAATGAGGGACAGAGCATGATACCTAAGATAATGGACATAGTGTGGTGCCTGAGACTGAGGGACACAGCATAGTACCCGAGACAGGAACACAATGTGGTTCCTGAGACTGAGGAATACAGCATGGTACCTGAGACTGTGAGACATAGCACAGTACCTGAGGATGAGATAGAATGTGAAAAATAAGAGTGAGGGACACAGTTTGCTACCTGAGACAGAAGGACACAGGTGGTTCCTGAGACTGAAAAACACAGCTTGGTACATGAGACAGAGGGACACAGTGGGTTCCTGACACTGAGGAACACACCGTGGTACCTGAGACTGAGTGACACAGCAATGGTACCTTAGACTGAGGAACACAGTACAGTACCTGAGACTGAGGAACACAGCTTGGTACCTGAGACAGAGGAACACAGCATCTTACCTGAGACTGAGGGATACAGAATGTTACCTGTCACACAGGGACACAGCATGGTACGTGAGACAGAGGGACACAGTGTGGTACATGAGACTGAGGAACGCAGCTTGTTACCTGAGACTGAGGGACACCGTGTGGTACCTGAGTCTGAAGGGTGCAGCATGGTTCTTGAGACTGAGGGAAACAGGATGGTATCTGAGAATGAGGGACACAGCATTGTACCTGAGACTGAGGGACACAGCATAGTATATGAAACTGAGGGACAAAGCATGGCACTTGAGAATGAGGAACACAGTGTGGTACCTTACACTGAGGAACACAATGTAGTAGCAGAGACTGAGGGGCACAGTGTGGTACCTGAGACTGAAGGGTGAAGCGTGGTTCTTGAGACTGAGAGAAACAGGATGGTATCTGAGAATGAGGGACACAGCATTGTACCTGAGACAGAGGGATACAGTGTGGTACCTGAGACAGAGGGACACAGCATAGTACTTGAAATTGAGGGACAAAACGTGGCACTTGAGAACAAGGAACACAGTGTGGTACCTTACAGTGAGGAACACAATGTAGTAGCAGAGACTGATGGACACAGTGTGATACCTGAGTCTGAAGGGTGCAACATGGTTCTTGAGACTGAGGGAAACAGGATGGTATCTGAGAATGAGGGACACAGCATTGTATCTGAGACTGAGGGACACAGTGTGGTACCTGAGACTGAAGGACACAGCATAGTACTTGAAACTGAGGGGCAAAGCATGGCACTTGAGAATGAGGAACACAGTGTGGTACCATACACTGAAGAACACAATGTAGTAGCAGAGACTGAGGAACACAGTGTGGTACCTGAGACTGAAGGACACAGCATAGTACTTGAAACTGAGTGGCAAAGCATGGCACTTGAGAATGAGGAACACAGTGTGGTACCCTACACTGAAGAACACAATGTAGTAGCAGAGACTGAGGGACACAGTGTGGTATCTGAGACTGAAGGACACTGCATCTTACCTGAGACTTGTAGACAAAGCATGCTACCTGAGAATGAGAAACATAATGTGGTACCTGACACTGAGGAACACAACATAGTGCCAGAGACAGAGAGACACAGTATGGTGCCAGAGACTGAGGGACAGTGTGGTACCTAAGACTTGTAGACAAAGCATGGTACCTGAGAATGAGGAACATAATGTGGTACCTAACACTGAGGAACACAATGTGGTACCAGAGACAGAGGGATGCAGTGTGGTAGTAGAGACAGAGGGACACAGTGTGATATCTGAGACAGAGGGACATAGTGTGGTACCTGAGACTGAGGGACACAACATGGTACTGGAGACTGACAAAGACAGGTGGGTACCAGAGACGGAGGGACACAGCATGGTACCAGAGACTGACAAAGACAGGTCGGCACCAGAGATAGAGGGACACAGCATGGTACCGGAGACTGGCAAAGACAGGTCAGTACCAGAGACAGAGGGACACACCACAAAATGGTACTTAAGACTGAGGGACACAGCACAGTATTTGAGACAGTGGGGCACAGTGTGAAAATAAACTGAGGGACACAGTGTGGCACCTGAGATGGAGGGACACAGCTGGATACCTGAGGCATAGGGACACAGTGTGATACATGAGACAGAGGGACACAGCATTTTACCTGAGAATGTGAGACACAGCATGGTACCTAAGACAGAGGAACACATTGTGATATCTGAGACTAAGGGACAGTGTAGTACCTGAGACAGAGGGACACAGCATGGTATCTGAGACAGAGGAATGCAACAGTGTACCTGTAACTCCCCTTCCCAAAGTCGAGAGCTTGCCTGGCTCCTGCGGCCGCCTTGCAACTGCTGTTCTTCTCATTGCCCCGGCCCGTCTCTGGACTGCCAAAGGGCCAGGGAGCGCTGTAGTTTGCATCAGCACCTGCTGTGCCTTTAACTAGCAGTCAGTAATGCTGCCTGGTCCTCCTCGCTTCCCTGATTCCCCTCGAACTGCAAATGGGGCCGGGGAGCATAAAAAGTTAAATCCAATGCCTTCTGCACCTATCTAAAAGTGGCCTGAGTGCTGCACAGCTCAGTTGCTCCCCCTGCCCCCGAACTCCCTCACAGCAGGGTGGGGAGCACCAGAAAAAAGGCTGCATGTGTGGCCTTGTGCCTCCTGGGTGCTCGCAAGAAGCAGCAGAAGTGCCACAAGGAGGGATTCATCTCCCCAGCCCCACCAGACTGCTTAAGGGGCTGAGTGGACCAGGAAAGAAGAAAATTAATTTTTAAAAGCACTCCCGACCATGCCAATGCCTCCAGTGAGTCGGGGAGTAATGGGCAAAATGGCAACTGCCAGGGACTACAAGTCCCATAATGCTTAGCGGCCGAGGACAGCTGTTCAGAGACACAGCTCCACTAAGGGAACCTTTAAAACGGAGCCAGTGACTCAGCTGCTGTCCCAGAAATGTACCCACTGGCCCTAGCAACCCTCAGAAGGGACTAGGAGGGTGCCAGCCATGCAGCCAAATGCTGCCAACAGCGAATGTTTATTTTTCTACAGTTTATAGAAAGTGACTGAGCTGAGAAAACTGTTTGATGGCAGCCATCTTTGCAGAGGTTGCTGGATAACAGCGTAGGATCCAATTGGTAGCTGTAGTACATCCAATCAGGACAAAGAGCTTGTGACTTGTGTGGATCAATCAGAGGCTGAGTTTTAAACCTGAGGATTCTGAAGTTTACAGTTTGTGTGTGTGACTTTCATATCTCTGAACCTCCTGCCTCATAAATCAGGGACAAGATTTTAAAAAAATCAGGGACAAAGGACCAAAATCAGGGACACATCTTCAAAATTAAAGATATCCACCAAGAAAGCTGGTAGAATATGGGGCTTAGTGCAAAATGCATTTTCTAAGGAAGAACACATCTGTAACTTTAATGCTTGACATTGTTTAGTGCTTACAGTCCCCACTGTTTAGCCACAAAAACACAAATTTTAGGAGGGACAGAGTAAAATTTTGAGGCAAAATCAGGGACGTCCCTGAAAATCAGGGACACTTGAGAGGTATGGTGACTTTGAATGAGAGTTTGAAGTGATGAGGAGTGTTTTTTGTCAGCTCCTTCTGCTGACAGCCTGAAAATCCTGCAATTGTGTGCCTTCTGCACAAGCTAAGAATCAGAGTGGAGATTTGCCAGTGACTGTATATGAGAAGGTGTATTTTTTATTTGCTTCTGCTGTGGCCAGATAGAAGATCCTGTTGTTGGTGCCTTCTGTGCAGGTCTAAAACTGGTGACTGAATATCCTAAAGCTTGCTGAAGAAATTGTTGTCTGCTGTGGAGAGTGAGATAAACCTAAGCTACTGCCTCATTTCCCTACCAGTTCAGAGACTGAGCTTCCTGTCAGGACCGATGCTCTGAGGTCCTGCCTGCTGGTTTGATCTGCTGCTGCCTACCTACAGTCGAGGTGGGTGAAGACAAGTCCCTGTGTGGGGTGAAGATTGCCTACCTACAGTCATGGTGGGTGAAGACAAGTCCCTCTGTGGGGTGAAGAGGATCATTGCCTACATTCCTAGACTTTCCTGCCTGTTCTTCCAAGTTGCCTGAAAAGGGGAGACATCCCCCAATCTCCTGCATCTGTTCATCAAAGGTCGTGAGTACTGGGTTTTACCCAAACAAATGCTTTCCTAATTGTTCATCTAGCTAGCTTGTTAACTTTATATCTGGGCTTCCTGCACAACCTTAGCAACACCCTTAGCAACTAGTACAGTCAGGCATTACAACTGTTTCACTGCACCCCCCGGTGTGGTTGGTACTTAGCTCTGTAGCACCTCAGTGTTTTACCTGTGCTGCACCCAGCTTTTCCATGTCACAGGCCTGCAACTTCTCAGTGTGTGCACACCAAAACTGAGAGCTCTCATAGGGATGGTGGGGCTAACTGGTGCACCAGTGGGGGGAGTAGAACTGGGGCTGGTAATACTGGAATGCATAGTACCATTTATGTATGCCAATGTGTTGTGGTTTTACTGATTTCCATAGAGTTTAGAATCTGATTATTGAATGTTTTTATTATCCTTAGCTTCCCCTGCTCCCTACCTTTTTATCCACCCAAAATAACCTCCTGTTGTTTATTTTCTGAAAACTGTTGCACCCTTTGCATTATTGTGTAGTGTGATATTTCAGGCTTAGAGCTATAAGTGGGGCTGGGAGTGTATATTGTCTTACCTGTTTCCAAGGGAGGGGGCTGAATATCATTTCCTGTGGGGAAGCACCCTGGCAATATGCTGTTGGAAGGATCCCCATAGGTGGAGGCACCACGCCAATCGCCCAACCAATTTTAAACACAAACCCAGGTGCCAACCTATATTCCCTGAGGCAGCATCACTTGTGGGTGGGTGTGCAGGTAGAAGGGAAGGGATGGTTACATACCTGAGACAGAGGGACACAGAATCATACCTGAAACTGTGGGGCACAGTATGGTACATAAGACTAAGAAGGACTGTGTGGTACCTGAGACAGTAGGACACAGCATGGTACCTGAGACTGATGGGGACTGTGTGGTACCTGAGTCTGAGGGACACAGCATGGTACCTGAGACTGATGGGGGCTCCTTGACAAAGAAATACAACAGCATTCTGAAATCTTCTAGAGACTGCATAAGTTTCAATTTCAAACAGAAACAACCACCACGTGCACATCAGGCAGTTAAAAATGAAAGTCAGCTGCTGCAATGGCGCAACTTTTTTCCCACATTTCAGACAATGCATTAGTTTATTAAACTCTAACAATGGGAAACTGGCTAAATTGGTTATCACTTATTAATTCATGGACCAGGTATGAGCCAAGTGATGTAGCAGAAGCTAGTGGGGAGCAAAAACATGAAGCAAGAAGATGCACAGGGCTGCAGTAGTTTTCCCGAAATTTAAAAAAATGGTAAAAGAAAAAAAATATGTGCTATACATACATACATGCATACAAAATTTGTCAGCAGATAAAGGCCTAGAGGTCTATCAAGTCTGCTCGAATGTGCAGCTAGCACCCCTTATTCTGCAGCTGCCCCTCCCTCCACCCTTCCTTCATTAACCCTCCCCTTGTCCTGTCCCATCCTCGTTTGAAGCAGTCCACTGTTCTACTGCATACCACTTCAGCAGGTAATGCATTCCACCCAGCCACCACCCTCTCTGTAAAAAGTGTCTCCTCATCTCCCTCCTGAACCTTCCTCGCTCCAGTCTCATATCATGGCCCTGGTGGCCCTCCCTCCTTACTTTGAACAGCCCTCTGTACCTGTCTTGTTTATTCCTTTCATGTATTTAAAGGTTTCAATCATGTCACCCTGTCTCTCCTCTCCTCCAGTGAGTACATGTTCAACTCCTTCAACCTCCTCTCGTATGATAAGTCCCCAGCCCCTTGATCATCTTTGTCGCTCTGCTTCACCCCTCAGTAACTTAATGTCCCTCTTCAGATACAGGCGCCAGTACTGCATGCAGTACTCAGGTGTGGTCTAACTAATGACCTATACAGTGGCAGAATCACCTCCTCCCTCCTCGAGGATATACCCCTTGCAATACAACCCAGCATTTTGTTGGCCTTTGCAGCTGCCTTCCTACATTGTGCCGAGTTGTTCATTGACCCTGTAATGAGCACACCCAGATCCTTCTCCTCCTCTGTCTGGGCTAGCTGCACTCCCCTTGCTGGTAACTCCTCCTTGGGTTCTTCATCCCAAAATGCAGCACCTTTCACTTTTTGGCATTAAAGCCCAGTTGCCAGGTGTCTGACCAGGTTTCAAGCTTTGCCAGATCATCCTGTAACCCCTGCCATCCCCCTAGGTCATCCACCACCGCGCCTACCTTGGTATCATCAGCAAACAGACTGATCTTGCTCTTGATGTCCCATGATATGTCTGCAATGAATATCCCAAACAACACTGGTCCCAACACTGAGCCCTGTGGAACACCGTTCGTCACTGCCCTTATAATGTTGGATGAGCAATCACATACCAAACCAGCCTGAGCTGCCACCTCAGGGCTCCGATTACATGAGACCCTCTTAAGCTTCGCTCTTGAGGTTCTGATGGAATCACAGCCCCTCTGTGGCAGCACAGGCTGGTTGAGCATTGTCGCCCACCCAGTGTTCGCGATACTGCAAACTCCCAGAGAACAACAGAATAAGGCCCAAAGCCCTGGCACTTCAACCATCACAGGTCATCATCAGAGGGTGGATCTGTATCACTGTATACCCAGCTATAGTGACACAAAACTTGGGCTGGAGGGACAACTGAAGTCCCCTGAAAGCTTTGCTGCACAAGTACTTGGAATACATTTTTTTTTTTCCAGTGTTTTTTTAATTTATTCATAACTTTGTTATTATTCTAACACTTTGCACCCAAGCCTGGGTGATGCCCTATCAGTCAATTAAAGTCATCAGAAACTGATGTTTATATCCAGGAATTTATAAGAAAATTGAGTTGTAAAGCCTTTTCCGAGAATGGAATAGGAATCATGGGGTATACAAGTGTCAACAATTTATCGAAGGAGGGACTTGATGCTGAACTGCCTGTATCACAACAGCATAACACTGATAGTGGCAAAAGCATAAAGAACAATCCGCTGTTTGTCTTCCATGGAGTACTGCTATGGAGACAATTCAGAGTTTATATGAGAGGGACCTCAAAGCACTGCTTCAACAACATGCAGCAGCAAAACGTCACCATGTGAGCATGGCTGATGGAAAAACTAGGGAGGTTTTGTTGATACACTCCCTTCATATATCAGAGACACTACCAACATCTTAACTGTCCTAGATGATAATCAGTGGGAATCAGCCTATTTGTCACTCTTGATATACTGTAGACATAGTATACACAACCATTTCACACGATGAGGACCTTCAGACCCCAGCTTATTATGTTGCTTGCACGCATGTGCAAGAAACAAAGTGCCATCATCCGAGTTTTCGGAGGTGTGGCAGCCCTCTTCCAATTCAGTCAGTGTGTTCACAGGCATGGCCGCAGTTCTCCAATTGCTGCTGGAGCTGTCTATGACAGCAGTCTAAAATGCAGTGGCATACAGTTGAAAGGGGGAGCTACGCTTCAGTGAGCAGCGATAAGATATCGCCTGTCATGCATCCCCACACTACTACACACACACACCGCATACGCGACCTGCGTGCTTTCCCCACCACACTGTATAGCCGACGGGGTGCCCAACCTCGCCGGCTCCACTGTCTCCCAGTACAAGGTGCCACACTGGGAGCCCACCCCAGCGTGGCAACAGATGTTATCGCTGACGGGGTGCCCAACTTCGGTCGGCTCCACGCCCCCCAACCAGCATCCTTGTGCCACGCTGGGAGCCCACCCCAGCGTGGCAAACGTCCTGCGTCGTCCTCCTGTTTCATCGCCTCCACTGCTCTCCCCCCGAAAGTACACCGTGCCACGCTGAGAGCCCACCCCAGCGTGGCAACAGATGCTATCGCTGATGGGGGTGGTCAAAATTGGCTCCATGGCCCCCCCAAACAGCGTCCTTGAGCCACGCTGGGAGCCCACCCCAGCATGGAAAATGTCCCGTGTCGTCCTCCTGTTTAAAAAAAACAAAAAACAACCTGCAATACAAAAACAGTCCTCGCTGTCTGGGCCCCACCGCACCCACCCACTGTGCACCCGCCTCCCACCCCCTCACCCCATACTTACCTCTGGACCTTGGCGTGATGATCTTCGGTGGACCAGGAACACGTCTGCACTCTTCAAAGCCGACCGTGAACTGAGGAAATGCTGGTAAGTTGTATAATGTAATAAATAGGGTTTTTTCAACTTTGCTGCATATCTCAGGCATTTTTTGGAATTTTTGCACCAAATTTTCAACATGGGGTTTTTGGGACCCCTTCTCATGAATGGTCTCACTGTCATGGCGTTAATCGGGCCCGAAGGGTGATTTCGCAGTCACTGTGTGAAATCACCTTTCGGCACTGATTAACAAAATGACACTGCAGTGTTCATAAGGTGGGCTCTCAAAAAGCCTATGTTGAAAATTTGGTGAACAAATTCCTAAAAATTACTGTTTTAAGAGGGTGCGTTGTGCAGTTCCTACGCACGCTCGTAAGTTCGCAAATTTTCAATATTTTCACTCCAGATTTTCAACATTGTCATTTTATCACACCTCCTTATGAGCAGTATAGCTGTCATTTTTCACATCTCGCCCAAAACATGTTTCCACCCATGTAGCGCACAATGGCGCAGTTAGTGTGCGAAATCACTGTATGGGACACATTAAGAAAATCACAGTGACACTGTTCATGAGCAGAGGTCTCAAAATGGCTATGTTGAAAATTTGGTGGAAAATTCTAAAATGACTGTTTTACGAGCCTGCGTATGCACTTCCTCACGCTCTAGAAGTTCTCGATTTTCAATATTTTCACTCCAGATTTCCAACATTGCCATTTTACCACACCTCCTTATGAGCAGTACAGCTGTCATTTTTCACATCTCACCCACAACGTGTTTCTGCCCATCTAGTGCACAATGGCGCAGTCGGCGTGCAAAATCAATGTACGGGACGCATTAAGAAAATCACAGTGACACTGTTCATGAGCAGAGGTCTCAAAAATGGCTATGTTGAAAATTTGGTGGCAAAATTCCTAAAAATGACTGTTTTTCGAGCCTGCGTTGCGCACTTCCTACGCACGCTCGTAAGTTCTCGATTTTCAATATTTTCACTCCAGATTTCCAACATTGCCATTTTACCACACCTCCTTATGAGCAGTACAGCTGTCATTTTTCACATCTCACCCACAACGTGTTTCTGCCCATCTAGTGCACAATGGCGCAGTCGGCGTGCAAAATCAATGTACGGGACGCATTAAGAAAATCACAGTGACACTGTTCATGAGCAGAGGTCTTAAAATGGCTGTGTTGAAAATTTGGTCACAAACTTCCTAAAAATGACTGTTTCACGAGCGTGCATTGCGCAGTTCCTACGCACGCTCGTAAGTTTGCAAATTTTCAATATTTGCACTCCACTGACTTCCAAATACCTACACAGCACATACAAGCAAGCAACATTCGGCATTGACAAATGCTTGTTATCTTAATATGAGACAGCACATGATGTCTCCACCAGCTGAAATTGTGTTGGCTTTATCTGAATTGGTCCTTAAAAATAATTACAGCACTTTGTTTTCCTGTAACAATACTACGTGCAGATCAAAGGTACAGTGAAGGGTAGAATTTCTGCACCCAATTTTGTACATTTATACATAGTGTTATGGGACCAGACTACTGTATTGGACATAATGTTAAATCCATTTTACAACAAATTTGATACATATTGTCGTTTTATCGATTGCCCTTTGATAGTGCAACGCGAATAAGAACCTTAGATTTACACCGAATTATACCTTAGATGAAATGCCCTTCCTTAATCTTATTAAAAAAAAGTAAAGGAACTATCTGACCAGATATTTTCAGAAAAAAATGCAAACAGTAAGACATTGCTCATATAGCATCCAGCTACCACTCCCACCACAATGTCAGTAACATCCTCAAGGGCCAGTTTGTATATACATGTGAAAACTCTAGTGATAATTCCATGTGTAATAGAACAGCCCAAGACCTGGAGGTGAGATTTATTGTAAGCGGATATTATCTACGCAGTCCAGGAGAGACATAAGTTTTCAGATAACAAAGAGAGAAAGGACAAGCTCTTGCAGAAAGAAACAGGAAAACTCTGCAGTTCAAAATTCACTTCACTCTGTTGACACATACATTTCCCAAACTTACAGGGTGAAAAGATTATCAAAAAAATGTTGTTCAGTATTTACACGAAAAAAACATGACAGGATGTGTGTTGTGCTGGGATAACAACACACCTTGGGTGTGCTGTGAGGCACAAGGCATTGCCAAGTGCCTTCAACCACCTGAGAAGTGTTATTATCCCATCACAAAGCACACCTGGGGGTGTCTTATTGTGATCATAAAATGGTCTCAAGACCTTTTTTTGGGGGGGGTGAAAATGCACAAAAATTAAAAAAGAAGTATTTTTGTAACTTTTTCAAAATAATGTTCATAGAAACATAGAAATTGTCAGCAGATAAGGACCACTAGACCCATCCAGTCTGCCCATAAACCCTACACTAGTTTGTGGTCACTGACTCTACCTGGTCAATGGCTTTTCACCCCTATTTCCCACCTCTACGGTTCCCCTATGCCTGTCCCAGGCATATCTAAAACCCTCCACTATGCTTGCCCCCACCACCACCTCCTGTGGCAGACTATTCCATGTGTCCATCACCCTCTCTGTGAAGAAAAGTTTCCTCACATTTCCCCTTAACCTGCCTCCTTCCAATTTAATATCATGCCCCCTCATTCTTGTACTCCTTCTATATTGGAAGGTGTCTCCCCCTGCACCTTGTTTATGCCCTTAAGATACTTGAATGTTTCTAGCATGTCCCCCAATCCCTCCTCTCCTCCAGCGAGTACATACTGAGGTCCTTTAATCTCTCCTCGTAAGTTTTGTGGTGCAAGCCCTGAACCATCTTAGTCACCCTTGTCTGGACTGCCTCCACCCTGTCAATGTATGTTTGAATTATGAAGGTGTGGCCTTCAGAGTTGCACACAGTACTCTAGATGAGGCTTCACCAGCGTTTTATACAACGGCATTACTGCTTCCCACTTTCTGCTAGTGATACCTCTGCCTATGCACCCCAGCACTCCACTGGCCCTCCCTGCAGCCTTTGTACTCTGCTTAGACACCTTTAGGTCATCTGAAATGATAATCCCCAGGTCCCTTTCTTCCCTGGTGATCATCAGTAACCCCCCCATCCTGTAGCTCTCCCCAGGGTCCCCTCATCCCAGGTGCTCCACAGCCGCTGAGCTGACTCCAGAGCCATTTTCTGGCCACCTCCCTGGAACTCTACCCCGGATCCTGACACCAAGGATCCTGACGGCACGACCACCGAAAGTGGTGCTCCACGGCCACTGCACCAACTCCACAGCCATTTTCTGGCTGTCTCCTTGGAACTCTACCCCAGATCCTGACACCAGGTACGAGTGCCTAAGACTGAAAGCTCCACATCTTGCAGCTGCTTTCTGATTGGTGCGGCACTGCCGCCAGTGTCCGGTGATTGGACAGGACAATATTTGCAAGGCAGCCATTGGTGCACTCTCGGTACACTGCCTAATCTTCCTGTTTTCTGTCTCCCGAAGCTCTTGAGCTACCTGGGTTCTTCTTAAGTGTTATTTGTCTCACCCCCACCACCCCTCCCAGGCCCCCTTTAAATACACTGTTGTCCCTCCCACCTTGGGCTGTTTCACCAATCCTTCACAGTGGCCTTCAGCCTCATCCTATCCCTCCTGCCCTAGCTGATCTACACTTTTGCTGTTTCTTTTTTCACTCTCCCTGTTAGCCAATACTGTGCCTCCTTCCTTTCCCAAACCTTAGCAACCTTAAACCTGCTTCCCATAATGTTACTCGTGGTTATGTTAACATTGCTCTGTCCCACTTCAGATGAGGTTGCCTCTTCGCATTCCAACTGCCAGCAAATGCCAATCAACTCCCTGGCTTATACTTTTGGCATGACAATGGGGACTCACCATATCTATCCCATGGCCTCCCACCCACTCTGGCACACTGATCACTTACTGAAGTCTCTATCAACCAGCCCCCTCCTGGGGAACCTACTTGCTGTAGCATCTCTCTACATTAAGGCAGGACAACCCCTGCACCTTCACACCAAGGCACGCAGGTGACTAACCAACAAGCAAGCCGTCAAAATTCTTAAAACCTCTCTCCTGAAATTTCTATTAATGCTACTTCTCCTCTCAGGAAATGTTCATCCCAACCCTGGACCTCTTGGACCAACTGCCCATCCCCAGAATAAGGCAATGAGGTCTCTCTCTCTCTGGCTTCTATAGATATCTGTAGCCTCCTCAGCAAACTCGATAACCTCCAAACCTGGATCCAATAACACAATCCTGACATCCTCTCTGTCGCTGAAACATGGCTTACCACTAAGATCCCAGACACAGCGGTTGCAGTTCCTGGATACTCAATCTTCAGGCAGGACAGGATTTCTAAGTGGGACGGTGGATGTGCCATCTACCTGAGAGATACTATCATGGGTCATGCTATCCCATCTCCTAGCCCGGGACCCTCAGCTCAGATTCTTGCTATTAAAGTTCTCCTAGGGGCTCATAATAAGAATCTTACCATAGCCTCCGTATATATACCCCCTAAGGACCTGGTCAGTGACTTCAATAGCATTATGGAATATATCAAAAGACTGCACCATGACAGGGAGACTATAATTATGGGTGACTTTAACATCAACTGGCTCGCACCTGAGGCCTGCTTCTATCATGATGCAGTCACTGTGCTGCACTTCACACAGCTTGTCCCTTCGCCCACTAGATGCACCCTAATTGACTGGATACTATCAAACTGCCCTGAAAGAATCACAAAGGTGTTTGCTCTCCCAGACTCCCTTAATGACCACTCATCCGTAATCTGCTCCTGGGCTAACAACTTCACCTTGTCCCCCCTAAAACAATATACACCAGGGTTCTCGAGCAGGGGCACCTACACTTACTAAAATCGCATTTAAGTAGAATAGATTGGTCCAAAATTGATGCTCTCAAGGACAAAAACAAAGCCTTGGATCTGTTCATCAGTCATTTCACTGCGGCCTGTGATATCTATGCACCACTCTTAAAGAAGAAGGTCAAAGGTAGGTTGAACCCCTTGACAAACTCTGAGCTGTTAGCACAGCTCAAACAAAGGAACCACCTCTGGCACTGTGCTCGTGCCACAGCAGCCCAAAGGGACATTCAACTATACAAAGCAGCAAGAAATGACTGTTTTTGGCCTTCCGTATAGCTTGGGTACAAATATTTTAGGGGGGCACTTTCCAATTCCTGGGGTGATGGGAAAACATTTTGGAACAACCTGAAGGACCTCACAGACAAGGAAGCCAAAGCACCACCCATTATTTTCAACATTGATGGTATACCTACGCTTGACCTCAGTACCATTTCCAACACATTCAACAATGTGTTCTCTAGCCTGAGCAGTGTCCTCCCTCCTGACTACTTCAATGCCCCAACCTCCAACTCCACCTCTACCACCGCACCCAAAGCGCACTCTGCTCCGCAGTTCTTCTTCAAAGAGATCCCAATGCACTTAGCCAGAACCTATATACACAAGGCCATCTGCAAAACTGGCAACAGTGGCGACTCCATTAACCTGAAGCTGCATGCACTTGTCTTGGATGAGACCCATGAACCCCTGACAAGGATCTTTAATCTATCCCTGAGATTGGGTCAATTCCCTTCACTCTGGAAGCAGGCTACTATCACACCTGTGCTCAAAAGCAGAGACTAGTCACTTCATACCAACTACAGGCCCATCTCCATCCTTCCTCCCCCTTATCAAAAGCCCTCAAACAAATAGTCTCTGACCAACTTGTAGAGTTCCTGAAAAAATATGACATCCAATGCCCTGAACAGCACAGCTTCCATAAAGGGTATAGTACCACCACAGCTCTGTTGGAATTCACTGGATTCCTCCATGACACACTCAACCAAGGAACTTGTGGGGGGGGGCAGTATTCATTGATCTGACGAAGGCCTTTGACACCGTCAACCACCCACTCTTACTTGATCAACTGGACAAACGAGGGCTCTCCAAGGATGCACTACCCTGGTTTGCTAGCTACCTAGAGGAAAGGGTCCAATGTGTCAAGATTGCTAGAGTCACCTCTGACAAAAAAACAGTCCTCTCAGGTGTCCCCCAGGGGTCAATACTGAGGCCTTTACTCTTTTCTCTCTTTCTTAATGATCTCCCTAGCATCTGCCAACAGAGAATATTACTTTATGCGGATGATGCAGTGCTATTTACTAGGAACCATGATACCAGTCTACTCGAGAGTCAACTACAATGCAACTTCAGGCATGTTGAGGATTGGTTTAGCTCACACAAGCTTGTACTGAAATATAGCAAAACCAAGGTCATGACATTCTACAACCCAAGGAGCAAGTACAAACCTCTGTCCCTCAACATCAAGAACCATGTGGGGGCCTCACTTGAACACATTTCTGAGTTTAAGTACCTTGGCATCACCCTGGAAAGCTCTCTTTCTTACTCGAAGCACATCAGTAATGTAGCAAAGGCCGCCAATATATGGATAGGTCTGCTCCACAAGCACAAGCACTCCCTGACCCCGGATGCCCTTAGACTGGCCATAAATAGCTCTGTTACCTCCATTATCGATTATGGGCTAAATATCTATGGCTCTGCCTCTCCCACTGCTCTCCGGAGGATAACAGTGACACTCAACAAAGCCTGTAGGCTCCTAATGGGTGCTGCCCACCTTACACACATTTGCGACCTATATGCCCAGTCCAGATGGCTACCACTCCTTAGTAGAATACAATACCAGACCTGTCTGCTTACCAAGAAAGTTCTCCTCAGGCGTAAGCCTCCAAGAGTGGCAAAACTCCTTACCGCCTATAGCGGCACCCAACTTACATGGAGAGCTCAACAACAGACCTTCCAGGTCCCTAGATGCCGGACTTCTTTGGGTCAGAGGTCATTCACACACAGGGCTCCTCAGTGGTACAATATCCTTAACTTTGAAACATGTGCAGCTGTGTCTTTTGGTCCTTTTAAAGGCGGCTACGACTATATCTCACCTGTACCACACAATGTGATTGCCTCTCCTAAGCAATCAGGCATCTCCCTCTACACTATTCTTGGGTGACCTGAAACCTGCCATACTGCCCCACTCTACTCCCCTGCCTCCACCCTCTCCCCCATCATGCTCCTCTCAGCCTGTTACTTCCTCAATGAGGCCTCTAGCCCACCCACACCACTCGCATTCCACCCACCACACTACCCACCAACAATGGCCCTTTAGCCAGCTGACTCCCTTCTGACTCCCTCCTATTCCCGTTTATAGTTTACACTGATAATTGTTTCTAGCTTGTGAATAATGTCTCTCTCCACTGTTTACTCTATATATTGTGTGTTAGGCAACTATGAATGGCAAGAATGTCATTGCTGTTTTCCTTTGTATGTATGTTACGCTATATCAGGGGTCAATCTTAACTATTTTTTGCACTAACCAGCAGGGCAAGTTGATTCAAAATTGCACTAGCCTGCAAATGATTGCATTAGCCCTTAATTATTATGGTAAATTTAGAGCACTTATGCAGAAAACAATGCAAGCAAAGCCAAGAAATACTCTGATTATTGCACATTTATCCTGTTCCCACACTGCTTCCAGCTCCCCAGCAGAAAAAAAGACTGCAGTGCCATCACAGTGAGCCCCCCCCCATTGTTTTGTACAATAGCATCCTCTCTTCCTCTTTCTGCCCCCCCACCAAACAGAGAGAGGATATCACAACAGCAAATGTTCAATCAAGCATTCCTAGCTCTGCACACACAATAGCTGACATAATCATGCACCTCACCACACTGTCACCACCACCCACAGGGCAATAAACAGTCAGGCAGAGAAAGACACTCTCGGTCCCCACCCTATAGTCAACTGGAGACCTGCACTTTTGAAAGTTTTTGTACAATCTCAAGTAAGCCAGGAGCACATCTGAAATTTCTTTGGGGTGGAGGCTAGACAAACCTAAGGGGCTTGGGAAATAGAAACCTATGAGATTTTTATTTGTAAAAGCATTGATTTTAATATGCTCTGCCCCAACAATAACAGATTTTTCTTGAACATTGTCCTTTCATCAGCCAAGGGGAAACAGTACACAGGCATAACACTTACTAGTTCTATTTCTGTGTAGGATGATCTGTGCACCCCAGGTAAGCCTATTTCAAGGTTTCAAATTATGTATTTTATCAAGGTTTATTTTTGTACCATACATGATCCAAAGCTTTGTTTTTAGGCTGAAAGGACATGCTGAGTGGGATAAGGGTGGAACTGTATGGATGATGGCTGGAATGGTCCATTTAGAAGAGCTATGGACCCCCTACACTTGCCAGTAATGGCAGCTATGGATGGTCACTTCAGAGTCTGGTCTGCAGTGGTGTCCAGGAAAAGAACAGAGTTAAGAGATTTGTAGGGGAGAGGGAAGTTATGGTGAGGCTGGAATAAAACCCACCACCTGAAGGGGCGATCTTGTATACCTCTTTGCATTTTGCCACTGAAATGTTGGATACAAATACTCAAAATGTAGAGAAATGAGGGGCACTGGTCTTAATAATATTGGACAAATTGTTAGACATAGACACATTCAGAAAACTGGAACCTAGTGACTTAACAGCACTCTACCCTTTATCACACCCTGAACACTAGCTGAAAGTCTTAACAGTGGAGTGATAATGACTCACATCGAGTCTTTTGTGAGATCCCTCTCTTGAACTGCCAGATAATTGCAGTTCTTAATAATCTGTTAATCACACCTGGCCATCTGGAACATTGAGAGAGATTAGCATGAAGACTAGAGAATGATAAAGTAGAGACATTTTTAACTTCACTAACAGCCATGAAAATCTACACTAGTCAAGGCAGGCTAGTAGAGAGTTAGTTGCACTAGTTCTGTTCAATTTGCACTAGTGTTTGGGTTAGTAAAACAATGTTAAGATAGACCCCCGCCCTATATCCTTCGACGTGGAACCTTTGTAAATGAGCAGTTCCTGCTCAAAGGTATTTGTAATCCTAGAGTTTAATAAAATAAAATAAAAAAAAATATTTGCACTTCTTTGAATTTAACCTTAGTTGCCACACCTCAGACCATTTTTCAAGTGTCTCCAGGTCCTTCTCATTCTCTCTTCCCCATCTGGAGTATCCACCCTGTTGCAGATCTTGATGTCATCTGCAAACAGGCAGACTTTCCCTCCAGCCCTACTGCAATGTCACTAATGAAGACATTAAACAAGACCGGCGCAAGGACTGATCCCTGTGGTACCACTCTGGTCATGTCCTCTCCCTCAGATTGGATCCCATTTACCACCACCCTCTGCCTCCTGTCTGTTAGTCAGTTCCTAACCCATTTTACCACCTTGTGCCCCATGCACAGACTACCAATCTTGTTAACCAGCTTTCTATGTGGGACGGTCTCGATGGCCTTGCTGAAATCAAAGCAGGTGATGTTCATGCCCCTCACCCCCAATTTACTTTTTTCATCACGCAGTCCAAAAGTATCTATCAGATTCATCTGACATGACCCTCCTGCTGTGAAACCATGTTGCCTCAGATCCTGGGCACTGTTGAATTCCTAGAGTGCCACTATTCATTCTTTAAGCAGTGCCTCCATGACCTTACCCATTACGGAGGTGAGGCTGCCTGGTCTATAGTTGGCTGCCTCCTCTCTACTACCACTTTTGTGTAGAGAGACTACATGTGCCCTCTTCAAGTCCTCTGGAACCACTCCCATGTGGAGTGACTTGGTGAACCCACCCCAGCAAAATAATCCCAGCACATAGTTACATAAAAATTGTCAGCAGATAAAGACCTCTAGGCCCATCTAGTCTGCCTGTGGTCCCTATACTTGTATGCAGTCACTGGCCCTAAGTGAGCTATGTCTTTTCATCACTCCTTCCCCACCCAGTGTTCCCTTGTGCCTGTCCCAGGCATATTTAGACCCCTCCACTATGCTTGCCCTCCCACCTCTTGTGGCAGACTGTTCCAAGCATCCACCTACCTCTCTGTGTAGAAAAACTTCCTCATGTTACCTCTTAAACTACCCCTCCGCACACAATTTCATATTGTGTCCCCTTGTTTTGATATCTTTTCCACACTGGAAAAGATCCCCCAACTGCACTTTGTTTATGCCTTTGAGGTACTTGAACATTTCTATCATGTCCCCCTTTCTCTCCTCTCCTCCAGTGAGTACATATTGAGGTCCTTTAGTCCTCCTCATATGTTTTGTGGTGCAAGCCCTGCACCAGCTTTGTCACCCTTCTGTGGATAACCTCCACCTTGTCTATGTCCTTGCACAGGTGTGGTCTCCAGTACTGCATGCAGCACTCCAGGTGAGGCCTTACCAGTGTTTTATACTATGGCATCACCACCTCCTGTCTCCAGCTAGTAACGCCTCTGCCTATGCACCCCAGCATGCCACTGGCCCTCCCTGCAGTCTTTGTGCACTGCTTTGATACTTTAAGGTCATCAGATATGATAGCCCCTAGGCCCCTTTCCTTGTTGGTGCCACTCAGCACCTCCCCACCATTCTGTAGCTATCCCAAGGGTTCCACCTACCCAGCTACATTATCTTGCACTTTTTTGCATTGAACCTCAGTTGCCATACCACCAACCATCTTTCAAGCTTCTCCAGGTCCTTCTTCATTTTCTGTACCCCTTCTGGAGCATCCGCCCTGTTGCAGATCTTGGTGTCATCTGCAAATAGGCAGACCTTTCCTTCCAGCCCCTCTGCAATGTTACTAATGAAGACATTTAACAGGACTGATCCCAGTACTGATCCACGTGGTACTCTGCTGGTCACCTCTGTCTCCCCAGATTGGATCCAATTTACCACCACCCTCTGCCTTCTGTCCATCAGCCAGTTTCTAACCCAGTGTATCACCTTATACCCCATGCCCAGACTACTCATCTTGTTAACCAGCCTTCTGTGTGTGACTGTATTGAAGGCTTTGCTGAAATCTAGGTAGCTGATGTCTGCAGCCCCTCTCTGATTCACTTCCCTAGTCACCCAATTAAATAAATCGATCAGATTTGTTTGACAAGACCTTCCTGCTGTGAATCCATGTTGCCTTAGATCCTGGGTACCATTGGATTTCAGGTGTGGTACTATCCTTTCTTTCAGCAGTTTCTCCATGATCTTCCCCACCACGGAGGTGAGACTGACTGGCCTGTAGTTCCCTGCTTCCTCCCTACTGCCACTGTTTTGCAGTGGAACTACATGCACCCTCCTCCATTCCTCTGGAACCACACCTGTGTTGAGTGACTCTGTGAACAGGGCAGCCAGAGGTGCTGCTAGTTCCCTTCTCAGTTCCCTTAATATCCTCAGGTGTATGTCATCTGGCCCCATGGCTTTATCCACCTTCAGCTTTGTGAGTTCCTCCAGACCTCTCTCCACTGTGAATGGACTGGTGTCCACTTCCCCCCCATTGCCTCTGCTCCCCAACTGTGGTCCTTGACCCTCTCCTTCCTTAGTGAATACTGAACAGAAGTATTTGTTTAGTATTTCTGCCTTGTCCAGATCCCCCTCCTTACACTCTCCCTCCTCTCCTCTGAGCCTCACAATCCCCCCTCCTGTTTTTTCTTCTATCACTGATGAACCTATAGAATGTCTTGTCCCCTTTTTTCACAGTCCATGCTAGTCCCAGTATAGTTATGCCATTTCAGGTTCAAATATTATGCACAGCAAAATACATTTATTTTTGATTACCCCCTTAACCCCTCTATTTTCCCCAGCCCACGCCATTTACCTGTTTCTTCACCTTTTTTCTTCTTCTTTATATCATTCCCCCTTTCTCCAACCGTGTTTCTTTTCTATCTTTCCTTCATTCAAGAGATGGAATGTTTACTATGGATGGAATACAAGAATTCAAATCTCTGCTCAGTTCTACTGGCAGAATGTTAACCCCCACAATCGCACAACAGAAAGTCTCATGATGGAACCAGGGAGTTTGTTGCAGGTTAAACAGCAGAGATTTTCCTGGTAAGGAGGATAGGCTAGGAAGGTGATTTGTTTATGGCCAGCAAAGAAATACCAGAAATTAAAATTGTAAGTATTGTGGTACATCATTTTTTTAATGCAAGTGTGTGTGTGTAAGAAGAAAATTATGAGGGCAAAAAACATTTAATTATTATTTTTTTTATTTTATTTAAGGCTGTTTTATTTTTAGGGCCTAGTTGAAGATTTTTAGTGAGTAAAAGTGGCAGCCATGTTTGTGATGGCAATCAAGGATGTTTGACTGCATTGATTTTAGTGTAAAGAGACTGCTGGATCTTTATTCATTGCTGTTGTGCTGAAATAACAGCACTGGTAAAGACAGCCCTCAAACAATCAGGTTTAATGATTTTAAAAACCATTTTATAATACAGGTCAATGGGAAATGACAGCAGTTTGTTATAGCACCCCAATGACTATATATAACAGGTGAAATCTGAAAGATTTGTTAGTTCACAGTTTCTTCAAATCAGAAACTCCAAATTCTTGGCTTCTTGTTCCACCTTTAGAGTGTTTCAGTCATGGACACTGCACTCAGGATACATGTATCAAAACCACAAAAGTGTTCACCAATCCCAACCAAGAAAGGTCAGCAATTTAACATAAGGGGCTTCGTAAACTGTGACACAATGCACAACTGATTGAGTGTAAATATTGCACTAATAACAATGGAAAAAACAAACTTCCAAGTCTCACTGTACAACTGTTGAACATGCCAGGGCTGTGAGAAATGGAGATATGAGTTATGTAATTGCATGCTCCTTCTGCAGTCAATGAGACAGGAGTTGGCATAATTCTAAGTTTGAGAGCCTTGAAAAAGTTAAACATAATCCTCGAGGAGGTGACTGGAAGAATTCAGTAAGAAGGAAAATTTCTGGATTTATAATTTAGGAGCATTAGACTGGCCTGGTCTGAATGACAAGACAGAAACAGTCCCCCTTCTCGGGTAATAAATATTACTGGTTTTCTTATCTTGCAAATGGTTCTGTTCTTTGATCTACTGTAACATGAGAGGAATAGAATGTATTCTGTGATTCTATGTCCTATCTGTCTTCCCTCTTTAAGGCTTGAAGTAAGCTATGGTGCTGCAAGCAATACCAACATTTTCTCTCTTTCTGCTGTCTTGTAGATTTGAATCTATAATCACTTATTTGCAGTATCTAACTTGCCAAATCCCACATGCATTCTGCTTGGTGGACTTATTTAGCTAGTTCTGGTCCATCTTGTATTTTAGCCCATATATATGCATACAGCATGCATGCTGGCAGTACAGCCTAAAGTTTAGAGTAACGCACTGTGAATGAGCTTGGTACATCCAGCAGACCTGGGTCTGATTCCCAAAACCTCCACTTGCATGTTGTGTGACTCTGAGCAAGTCACTTAACCACTCAGTGCTCCCTGGTCACCCCTGAAAACAGACACTTGTGCCTAGTGGGCCTTACCCAGTTACCAAAGAATAAAATAAATTAAAAAAAAAAACAATTTCTGCTATATTGATGATTTGCTGTATCTACCATGTGGGCATCATGTCCTTAGACTTTGATTGAACTGTGTATCATGTAAAAGTATCATTTACTGAAATTACTTATCACAGTTCCAGTCATGTATGGTTTTCATCTACTGCACATTGTACACATTTTATATGTCACTCCAAGTTTGGCAGCATAATGAGGTGGGGATTTTCCATTCTGTATCACAACATGGACAGTATAGCTTTAAAGCATGACTATAAATGATCGCTTCATTAGAGGCAGACCTTCTCTGCTAAGGTGCCCATTCTAATGATGTGAAAACATTAAAGAGTGAAATCATCTTGTTTTGCATTGTTTGTCTGAGTCACCTTTGATTGTTTGCACTCTAATAAATATTTTAAGCTTTTGATTTTGCAGGTGATACCTTTTATTGGACTAACAAAATGATTTCTGAGACTAGCTTTGGAGAGATTACTCTCTTTAACAGAGCAGGTCAAGTGAAAACACAGCTGAATAACATGACAGATATAGAGGTTGGATGTGGATTCAGGACATGGTGTAGCAAGTTAAAACATCAGTGCATCAATGGATGCAGAATCCTTATACAGCAACATCCCTCACAGAGATGGCATTATGACCTGCTAGCAATACTTACTAAAGTTTTGATGTTTAAACGTGTTACGCCATGTCTTGAATCCACATCCAACCTTTCTATATCTGTTATGCTATTCAACTCTGTTTTCACTGACCTGACCTGAAGAAGAGAGTATTAGCTCTCAAAAGCTAGTCTCAGAAATAATTTTGTTAGTCCAATAAAAGATATCACCTGTAACATATGTGTTTGCTTTTTCTTATACATTGTTGACTGGACTAACACGGCTACCACATTTCTTTTTTCAGGCTTTTGATTAAGAACCTTTGTGTATCGTGTCTGTTTCTAGAGACTGCAGTGAACATCCTTGCATTGAGTGGAGCAGCGGGTGCTATTTTACAATTTTCTCATTGAGCTGTATGTTGGATGGCACTCAGTCATACCTGGAAGTGGCTTTTTCTGACACAGGAAATTGGGATTGCTAGTCATGAAAACAGGAAAACAAGTGCTGAAAAGTTATTATGACTCATAATTGCCTTATTTCATTAATATTTTAAAAAAAATTTCCTCTAAAATATCAGCTCTACACCGTACACTATTGACCACAGAAGTTCAAAATTTAACTTCCAACACATTTTCTGTTTATGAAGAACAAAGTTTTGTCTGCTATTTCGTGACCTCCAAGGCTCATGAAAATATGAGTGCTATGTAATATAACTGGGTGTCTACTCATGAAAGCATGAGTGTCATGTAATGTAACTGGATGACTACTATTGAACGCATGAGTGTTATGTAGTATAAATGGGTGCCTACTCAAGAAAGCATGAGTGTTATGTAATATAATTGGGTGCCTACTCATGAAAGCATGAGCGTTATTGTAACAGGGTCCTGTTATGCAGAAAAATAAAAAGTTCAAAAAAAGAAAAGACATTCAAGATGTCTCCCCCCCCCGTTTTAATTTTTACTCTCTCCTGTCTACTCCACTAATTCCTATATATACTAATTTTCTTGTCAGAGTGGCCAACCTGGCAATTCTTAAAGCTTTACTATCTCTTGTTACCCAATCTTGTTTGTACATCTTGATAGTTGTTAGGTAGTCAGTTAATGTAAAGGGCTTTAAAATAAAACATATTTGCCCTTAAAAGCATTTGGTTTAAAAACAAAACTTCCCTACTCTCTATGCAGAAGGTTTGCATTGCACAAAAAATTGAAGAGAAATATTTTGTTGTGTAGAAGAGCTTAGCATTAAGAATTTCAGCTGCCGTAATTCCCAGGCTGAGTGTGCGCACATTCGTGATGCCTATGTGCACATACTCACAGAGAACCCTGCACACGATCGTGCAGGAAAGGAGCAGCTGAAATTGGTAGCTGAATAAAGAAATTGCAACTGCTTGTTGCAATTAAGGTACAAAGTGGCTATGCAACTGAAGGGAAAAGCCAAAAAGGTGCAACTGTGTACAGTTGCTAGGGAGTAGTACTCCCTGTCTAGGAACCCCGAAGTTCTGTTCTGGTGTTCGCTGCAAAGTAAAGAAAAAAGAGCTGAATTAATGCAACGACACTGAGGGCATAAAGCTGAAAGCCCTGCAGTGTCCACACATATTCTTGAAAGAGCTGTAATTATTTAAAGAATATGCCCTCATTCATGTTGAAGGCTGAAAAATATGCACAGCTGTCGGCTGAAATTTGTAACAGTCGGGGAAAACAGAAGAAGGAATGGAAAGCCTTCTAAAATCACAGGAAAATACTCTGGTAGCGGAGATGTAGTATAAAATGCAGGAGGGTACTGTATTCTTTAAATACAGGATTTTTTTTCATTTTTTGCATTAAAACAAAAAAAAACTGTTTAAAGTATAAAAGAATCTGAATCCTTACAAGGAGACAGATAGGAAGCACGCCCCTCATCTGTCTTATCTTGGTAATGATTCTAGATTCTTTTTAATAATTGAATATATTTCCCTTCTGTACATTTTATGCTGTTTAAATATATAAATTGTTATTTACCCGCTTAAAGTTACCTTGGGAAGCCCTTACTATAGGGTTGGCAGCCCATAAAATGGCTGCCTTTATAGAAACCAAAGAGAGGTGATGTCAGAGAGTAGGTGGAGCCAATTTCAAACTCTGCCCCTTCTGAGTACTATATAAGGCCTCCAAAAGAAGACTTTAGCAGATAGGGAGAGGAAGGAGACTGGGCAGTACATTCTGGCCAGGTGAAGAAAAGGAAGTATGAGTGCCTACACACTAGCTTGAAAGTATTGTTTACAGAAAAGAGCAGGAGTCGGACTCCAAGACTTGCCTGGATTAATTTTTTGTTTATTTTTCTTAGGTGAAAGTTAACCTATTTCTTTTCTGTATATATATATTTTATTATTTTAGTTTTGAAAATAAAATGATAAATGCTTTATCAATGTTTTTTATGCACTTCATTTTGTGACTGTTGTCAGTTATTGAACCCACCCATTTACATTGGTGTCAGAAGTGGGATTCAACCTGGTGCTTTGAGGCTGCCTAGGAGGCATACTAGGGGGTGTTGCAGCATAAACACCTTAACAGATGCATGGAGGGGAACAGTCAGACGAAAGTGCATTGCATCTCACCAGGTCAGTGAGAGAAAGGACTGGGGAGCCTTTGCTGCCTGGGCTAAACCCTGGAACCAGACCTAAAATGAAGAAGGAAGAGGAAGAAGAAGAAGAAGAAGAGGTACTAGCTGCAACACCAAAGCCACAAATACAACAGGCACCTCCAGCTCCTGATGACCCTATCAAATTGTTAAAGTGGCTATGCATGCGTCAGATAGAGATGGAGAACCAGAGGGACGAAGATCGGCAACTGAGGGATGAGGACCGAAGACTCCAAGCTGAAGAAAGGAGAAGACAGGACCAAAAATGGACTGACACCTTGAAGGCGATACAGGAGATGTCACAAGGGCAAGTAGAATGAATTGTGCCCAGAGACATTAAGCTGACTAAATTAACCAAAAGTGATGATATAGTAGCTTATCTGACAACTTTCGAGCGAATAGCCCAGACTTGCAACTGGCCCCAAGATCAGTGGGTGATAAGATTAGTACCCTACTTGTCTGGGAGGGCTCAGCTGGTATATAGTCAACTAAGTGTGACTGATGCTGCCACCTATGCTAAAATAAAGAAAGAGATTCTGAGGAAATATAATATCAGCCCAGAGACTTATCGTCAGCACTTTAGGTCACAGAAAATGTTTCACTATGACACGCCAAGGAAGACCTATGCCAGACTTAAGAACTACTGCAGAAAGTGGCTACAACCAACCACAAAAACTGTTGATCAGATTCTGGAACTTATTACCATTGAACAGTTCATTCAGGTATTGGCTCCTGATGTGCAAGTGTGAGTGAAGGAGCACAAACCTGAAACTGCAGAAGAAACCATTAAGCTAGCTGAGGATTACCTAGCAGCTAGAATGATCAAACCCAGAGGACAACCAGGTAACCAAGGAACACTTGCAACTCCAGTAAGGCCCTTTTACTCCCCAAATTCTCAGACTCAGAGACAATCACAGTATAACAGGAGGGATAGAGGTGCTAGAATTCCATATTCTGAACTGATATGCCATGGTTGCCTTGGGAAGGGTCACATTGTGAGGAACTGTCCTAATAAGAGACACGAGCCTACTCATTTGGCTCTGGCCAGTATTGGCTATGTAGAGACAGTGGGCATTACAGACCTACAAACCCTGGGATTATTGGATTCTTGGAGCAGGCAAACATTACTGCGAACTGATCTTGCTCCTGATTGTGCCATAAACCAGTAGGATACTACTGTCAGATGTGTGCATGGGGACATTCACCAGTATCCAACAGCTCATCTTGATATTAAAGCAAATAATAACTGTTGCAAAATGCTAGTTGGTCTAGTACTCCAGTTACCGGTACGTGTCATCATTGGTCAGAATTTCCCCACTTTTTCAACTCTGATGAGTAATCACCAGACTTTCATGGACACTGTTCATGTGGTTACCAGATCTCAAACTAAAGCCCAGACTCTGTTTTCCCTTCAAAGAAGATTATCTTGAAAGTGCGGGCAAAGATAGAAAGTCCCGAAAAGAAAGAAAAAGGGAGAAGAAGGCTTGTAAAGAACAACACGAAAAAGGGACAGAGAATATGGCACCAGGGTTGTCTTGTAACCATATTTAAGAAGATAAAATGGCAGATGTTTCTTTGAAACCTTTATTTTCACAGGTATCCAAAGAGAAACAACTGGGACAATCTTATATCATACAGAGAAATAAAATACTGTATAGAATATCTGTTGACCAAAAAATTATTTAGAAACTGAGCAGTTGATTGTGCCTCAAAAGTACAGAGAACAGGTGATGTTTCTTGCCCATGACATCCCAATGGCTGGCCATGAAGGAAGGGGTAAAACCGTTCGGAGAATCCTGTCCAGATTTTGTTGGCCAGGGATTCACCAGGACGTGGCTGCTTATTGTAGAGCCTGTGCTAAATGTCAGCTAGTAGCATGAGGATGGAGAAAAGATCAGGTACCCTTACAGCCTATCCCTTACGTTACAACCCCTTTGATTGGGTAGCCATGGATGTGGTGGGTCCCTTACTTAAAAGTTCTAAGGGGAACCAGTATATTCTTGTAATTTGTGACTATGCCACCAGTACCCTGATGCTATCCCAATGAGGACAGTAACAGCTCCTCGAGTGGCTGAAGAATTGGCCAAAGTTTTTAGTTGAATGGACATACCCCGGGAAATCTTGACAGACCGTGGCAGTAATTTTACAGCAGTCATGTTACAAGAATTATATAGACTGCTAGGGGTTACAGCCCTTAGAACTTCACCATATCATCCCCAAACTGATGGACTAGTGGAGCAGTTTAATAAAACCATGCAAAAGATGCTCCAGAAATTTGTGCATGAGGAGGGAAGAGACTGGGACAAATTTCTTCCCTACCTCTTATTTGCTTATAGGGAGGTACCCCAAGCCACTACTGGGTTCTCATCATTTACCCTGTTGTAAGGGCGTAACCCCAGAGGGCCTCTAGATGTAGTGAATGAACACTGGGAGGTTGGAAAAAATGTTGGGTGCACAATTATTATTGACTATATGCTGTCACTAAGGGAAAGATTGGTAAAATGTGTAGCCCTAGCACATGAGAATGTGGAAAGTAAACAACAGGCCCAGAAAGAAATATGTGATATGTGGTTGGAAGAAAAACAATTCAAGCCCGGGGAAAAAGTATTATTCTTGCTACCTACAACTGAGAATAAGTTGTTAATGCATTGGCAAGGCCCCTATGAAGTTGTCAGACAAACAGGGGTGCTAAATTATGAAATAGAGATGCCAGGGCATAGACCCTTAAAATGAATTTATCATGCCAACTTGTTAAGAAAATGGGAAGAAAAAACAAAAACTGAAGTAGTATGCTACATCCAACCAGAGCAGGGTAACACAGAATTGAAAGTTGCATATGAACAGTTAGACCCTTGTCATGGGGAGACACCCATTCACATTAATCCAGATTTGGCACCAGTACAACGTCAAGAGATTGACAATCTCTCAGAATATTTTAAAAGTACTTTTACCAAAACCCCTGGAAGAGCAAAGGGTGTGGAACATGAAATTAAACTATCCCAAACTAGACCCATTCATCAAAAACCGTATAGGCTGCCTGAAAAGGTTAGATGAGAGGTTGTGGATGAAGTAAAAAGAATGGAGAAGACAAAGGTGATTGTCCCATCACGTAGTCCATGGTTATCGCCCCTAGTAGTAGTCAACAAAAAGGAGGGCGGAGTTAGGCTATGCTTGGATTTCAGATGTATCAATTCAATTTCTGACTTTGATGGATATCTCATGCCCAGGATTGATGATCTGTTGGACCAGATTGGATCTGCCCAGTATATCAGTATGCTTGACCTCACGAAGAGGTACTGGCAGATCCCATTGGCAACCCAAGCACAGGAACTAACAGCATTCTGTACTCCAGTTGGGCTATACCAGTTTACAACCATGCCCTTTTGACTACATGGGGCCCTTGCTACTTTTCAGAAGGACATGGATCATGTGTTAAGACCCCATAAAGCATATAATGCTGCCTATCTAGATGACATTGTCATTTATACTCCAGACTGGGACACCCACTTAGTTCACTTAAGTGTGGTTATTCAGAGTCTGAAAGATGCTGGTTTAACAATTAATCCTGCAAAATGTGCCCTTGCTAAAACTGAAACCCATTACTTAGGTTTTCTTATTGGAAACGGGGCTATCAAACCAGAAGTCAGTAAAATTGAAGCTGTGGCAAATAGTCCAGTGCCCAGTACAAAAAAGCACGTCTGCTCATTTCTGGGCCTGGCTAATTATTATTGTCAGTTTATACCAGACTTCTCAACTATTGCCACACTTTTAACAAATCTAACAAAAAATTGTTACCCCACTAAGGTAAAGTGGACACCAGAGTGTGATACTGCTTTTAGAAAAATAAAGGCAATATTATGCTCTGCACCAGTATTACATAGTCCAGACTTCTCAAAACCTTTTGAGGTTCAAACCGATGCCTCTGATACTGGCATCTGAGCCGTTCTGACCCAATATGATAAATAAGGGGAACATCTAATTCTTTTCCTCAGTAGAAAGCTCCATGAAAGGGAGCATAGATATTCCCAGTAGAAAAATAATGTTTGGCTATGAAGTGGGCCATTGAAGAATTAAAATATTATTTATGGGGAAATGAATTCACAGTCATAACAGATCATAACCCCTTAGTTTGGCTTAACCTTATGAAAGACAAAAATATGAGACTAATGAGGTGATATCTATCCTTACAGCCTTACAAGTTTTCAGTTAAACACAGAGCAGGATCTCAACACAAAAATGCAGATTTCCTATCCAGATTTGGAGCAGATAAAAATGGCCCAGGAAAAGAAAATGGAGGATGTTACATCTGTGATGTTTAAATAATAGTTGCAAACTATTAGATGCACACCTCAGGGAATTGCAGTAATTGGAACAATATTTGTAATGTACATATTAATGTGTGGCAAATTGTTCCACTTTTATTAAGGGTCCCTGAGGTAAAACTTCTGAGAGTGGGTGAGCGGAAGTTCTAACCCTTCCAAGGGTATGGGTCTTAGCCAACAGAATAAACTTATTATGTTGCCTTCTTGTGATGGGAGGTGTATAACAGGGTCCTGTTATGCAGAAAAATAAAAGGCTCAAAAAAGAAAAGCCATTCAAAATGCCCCCCCTTTTGTTTTCATTTTCACTCTCTCCTGTCTACTCCTCTAATACCTATCTATACTAATTTTCTTGTCAGGGTGGCCAACCTGGCAATTCTTAAAGCTTTACTATCCCTTGTTACCCAATCTTGTTTGTACATCTTGATAGTTGTTAGGTAGTCAGTTAATGTAAAGGGCTTTAAAATAAAATGTATTTGCCCTTAAAAGCATTTGGTTTAAAAACAAAACTTCCTTACTCTCTATGCAGAGGGTTTGCATTGTATAAAAAATTGAAGAGAAATATTTTGTTGTGTAGAAGTGCTTAGCGCTAAGAATTTCAGCTGCCGTAATTCCCAAGCTGAGTGTGTGCACGTTCGTGATGCCTATGTGCGCACACTCACAGAGAACCCTACGCACAATCATGCAGGAAAGGAGCAGCCAAAATTGGCAGCTGAATAAAGAAATCGCAACTGCTTGTTGCAATTAAGGTACAAAGCGGCTTTGCAACTGAAGGGAAAAGCCAAAAAGGTGTAACTGTGTACAGTTGCTAGGGAGCAGTACTCCCTGTCTAGGAACCCCAAAGTTCTGTTCTGGTGTTCGCTGCAAGGTAAAGAAAAAGGAGCTGAATTAATGCAAGGACACTGAGGGCATAAATCAGAAAGCCCTGCAGTGTCCACTCATATTCTTGAAAGAGCTGTAATTATTTAGAGAATATGCCCTCATTCATGTTGAAGGCTGAAAAATATGCACAGCTGTCGGCCGAAATTTGTAACAGTCAGGGAAAACAGAAGAAGGAATGGGAAGCCTTCTAAAATCACAGGAAAAGACTCTGATAGCTGGAGATGTAGTATAAAATGCAGGAGAGTACTGTGTTCTTTAAATAAAAGATTTTTGTTTTCGGTTTTTGCATTAAAACAAAAAAAAAACTGTTTAAAGTATAAAATAATCTGAATCCTTACAAAGAGACAGATCGGGAGCACGCCCCTCATCTGTCTTATCTTGGTAATGATTCTAGATTCTTTTTAATAATTGAATATATTTCCCTTCTGTACATTTTGTGCTGTTTAAATATATAAATTATTTACCTGCTTAAAGTTACCTTGGGAAGCCCTTACTATAGGGTTGGCAGCCCCTAAAATGGCTGCCTTTATAGAAACCAAAGAGATGTGATGTCAGAGAGTAGGTGGAGCCAATTTCAAACTCCGCCCCTTCTGAGTACTATATAAGGCCTCCACCAGAAGACTTTAGCAGATAGGGAGAGGAAGGAGACTGGTCAGTACCTTCTGGCCAGGTAAAGGAAAGGAAGTGTGAGTGCCTACACACTAGCTTAAAAGTATTGTTTACAGAAAAGAGCAGGGAGTCTGACTCCAAGAATTGCCTGGATTAATTTTTTGTTTATTTTTGTTTGGTGAAAGTTAACCTATTTCTTTTCTGTATATATATATATATTTTATTTTTGAAAATTAAATGATAAATGCTTTATCAGCATTTTTTATGCACTTCATTTTGTGACTGTTGTCTGTTATTGAACCCACCCATTTACAGTTATGTAATATAACTGGGCAGGGCTGCCAATAGAAATTCCTGTGCCCGCGACACACCTTGAGGACTGGGCCTCCTTTAGCCTCACATCCCCTGTTACAAGTACCCCTGTGGGCCCCCCTTTGGGCCTACCAAGCCACTGGCCTGGGACAATTGGCCCCATCCCCCTCATCTGCTCCCTGTAACTGGTGTCTAATCATGAAAGCATGAGTGTTATGTAATATAACTGGGTGCCTACTCATGAAAGAAAACTACATCAGTTTCACAAAAACACAGTTATGCAAAATTCTTGAAAAAAAAATCTGCATGTGAGTGAAAACAGCACTTTATTTTCAGAATTATTTAAAATCTACACATTTTGCCAGCCTGCCAGCACAGCAGTTGGATTTCCACTTGTGACACCAGTGACCTGGGTTCAGTAAGAAGCCTGGGAGCTGGAGAACCAGCCAGGGGAGGAGGCTCAAGCATCCCAAGGACAGCTCACCTTCTCCGGGGAAAGGGGGGATCCAGGGCTCGGTGCACGGCTGACCTCGGGTAGAGACCCAAGGCACAGCAAGCCCAAGCCAGCAAGAATGGTGGTGTGCTGGATGTCAGTGCTTAGCGCCTTGATATCAGGGCACACAACACACCAAAGGAAACATAGAAAAACACCTGCAGTGCTCCTGGTAGATGGGGCACCATGGCCCCGATTCCCAATGCCCCTACCTGCCCTGGTGAAGGCATCATGATGAGAACAGGAGGACCTCGGGGTGTAAGGGGCAAGGGCCCCCACCTTGTACCCTGCCTGGGGGGTATAACTAAGGCAGCATGAAGGATGGACCATGCCAGGCTCCAGGTAAGAGGGCGGGGACTGATAAGGCCATATGTGTGTCTCCTGAAGAGTGGGAGCACTGCGGGTAGGGGGAGTATAATGAGAAAGATAAAAAAATAATCTACACATTTTTCAGGAAAGACGTCTACCAAAGAATCCTTCTTGGGCCAAACTCTAACAAACCTGAAAGCTATCAGGGAATGGAGGTAGACACCACTCTATTCACAGTACAGACAGTCCTGGAGGAACTCAGAGAAACTGAAAATAGATAAGGCAATGGGGCCAGATGGAATTCACCCCAGAATCTTAAAAGAGCTCAGAGAGGTGCTGGTGGCCACACTGACCACCTATTCAACAGATCACTGGAGACAGGGGCAGTCCCATAAGACTGGAGGAGGGCTAATGTGGTCCCTCTCCACAAAAGTAGGAGCCAAGAAGAGGCAGGCAACTACAAACCAGTCAGCCTGACCTCAGTGGTGGAGACATTTTTATTCATTTATTTATTTCAAAGAGTTTCACCAGGAAAGACAATGAGCCAAAGATTTGTTTCCAGATGCATCCTGGGGGAAAGGGGTAGGGGAGTACAATAAGTAAGATAAACACAATATAGTAAACAAAATACATACAGTGATAGAGATATTAGCTCTTCAGTAAAATTAATCACAATGTCATGGAGACAGTAGAGACCATGTATCGCACTGTGCAGAAATAGCAACCAGATTACCACGAAGAAAGGAAATGATAGGGGTGAAGAGGTAAAAAGAAGATTAAACCAGTAAGAACAGTAAGGATGACAGGCAGAAGGGAGAAACATAATATAACAATAAAAATAAAAAGTGATGAAGGGGACGACGGAAGAGGGAGAGAGGGAAGAGAGGAAGGAAGGAAGGATAGGCAGTCTGGTGGATAGAAACAAACGTTGGATAAAGTGGGGAGTGGCAGTGAAGATGAAACAGGAAAGGAGGGAAGAGAGAGAGAAGGTGAAGAAGAAGCTAATGACATTGACAGGATGTGGCAGTGTGGATATGGAGGAGAGAGGTATAGAGTGCTTGGAGGGAGCAGCATGGATAGTTACCAGAAGAGGGTTCCAGAGATTGGGAAGGTGATATGAAAAACAAGACAGACCAGCTTTGGATTTATGAAAAGGAATTTGGAGTGAGCGGGGCCCAGAGGAACCGAGAGTGTGAGAAGGGAAGGGATTTGGAGAAAGAAGAGCACTGAGGTATGTAGGGAGAGAAGTTAGACAGAAGTTAGAGATAAAAGAGGCTCAGTGAGCGAGTCAGCAGTTACTTAAGTAAGGAAATGATAGCTGAGTACAAAGGGAGCAGTGGTGAGTACGCAAAGAAAAGGCCCAAGGCAAAATGGCAAAATGAGTGGAAAAGGCAATCCAACTGGGTGAGGGAAGTTTTAGGGGAGGCACCGTATACAAAATCACCATAATCAAAAATAGGCAGGATCATCTTAGAGATAATTTCATGACGTACAGCTAAAGGGATACTGCTTTTATTCCTATAAAGGACGCTGAGCTTCGGGTGCAGTTTTTGTATATGGTGTCAATATAACTGGAGAAGCTAAGGTGATGATCAACTCAAATACCGAGGTATTTAAATGAGGGAACATCATTAACAGGACACCTGTCTAAGGTGTGGAAGGAGGGGAGGGAGGGAAGGAAATTTTGAGAGCTTTGGCCGAGTTCCAAAACACATGGAAACAGTTTTTTAGCATTATGGGATAATTGATTTGCTATGAACCAAGTCTGAACAGAGTTGAAATCGCACTGTAGATTGGATGATAACTCAGCAGGAGAGAGGCCAGAGGTAAACAGGATGGTATCATCTGCATACATGTGAATGGATGCAGAGAAGCAAACAGGGTGGAGTTCATTAAGGAAAATGGAGAAAAGTAGGGACCGAGTACTGAACCTTGGGGAATGCCGGTGTGAATGGTGAGAAGAGGGGAGACGGAGTCACTTATCCGAATAGATTGAGATATTCCTATAAGGTATGAACTGAACCAACTAGCCGCTGACTCAGATAGACCCGCTGATTTTAACTTGGACAGGAGTAGGAGGTAAGAAACAGTAAAAGGTTTTTGCCAGAGTGACAAAAATACCAGCAGTGAGGAGTCCCTGATCCATTCCAGAGTGGATGGAGTCCATTAACCTAAAAAGAGGGGTAACTGGAATGATGTTTCCAAAAGCTTGACTGGAAATGGAGTGAAGAAGAAGGTAGATTCAAGGAAGGATGACAGTTGGGACAGGAAAATATGTTCCTGAAGCTTAGATAGGGTAGGAAGTAGGGAGATAGGGAAGAAGTTACTAGGAGAGAAGAAGTCACCTCCTTTTGGGAGTGGGATAACTGTGGCATATTTCCAGATGTCTGGGGCAGTGGCAAGAGAGAAGGAGAGGTTGAGTAGGGAGGAGATGGGCTTAGCTATAGCAGGAGCAGAAAGGTGCAGGAGCTTATGGTCGAGGCCATCTGGGATCCCACCTTGCTGTGGGTTTAGAGCCAGTAGAGCTTTCAGAGCAGAAATTTGGGGAACAGGGGAGAAAAAGAACTGAGAAGGGAAAGGTGGAGGTTCAGGAGGAGGAGGAAGGAGCAGGAAGGGTGAAGAGAAGAAATGAGGCCCAGGTTGTGAAATATGTATTAAAAGCTGAGGCAGTTGAAGGAGGATCAGAAACAGTAGCATCATTAATTCCAAGGACAGGAGAAGGGGTATGGGAAGGAGGGGTGAAGATGGAATGAATTACTTTCCAGAACTTGGAAGGGTTGTTAAGATTGTATTGGAAAGATGAAGAGAAAAACGCTGTCTTAGATGACCTAGTGGCTCTTGTGCAAGAGTTCCTCAAAGCACGATACTTATTTAGAGCATCTGCAGTGCCAGAAGATTTATAGTATTTCAAGGCTAGATCATACGCACAATGACAGTCCAGTAGTTTGGTGACAAACCAAGGGAGATGAGAACCCCTAATCCTGGTTTTTCTAAGGGGGGGCATGTTGATCCCACACCACTAAAAATTGAGAATGGAAGTACTGTAGAGTGGAATTGATATTAGTAGCAAAAGAGATTGGGGACCAACTGATAGAGAATAGATCAAAGTGTATAGCAGAAAGGTCTATAGACCTGAAGGACCTCAGGTAAATTATTTTAGGTGGAGCCTTGGGGCGGTGCATTTTGTGCATGCAGTAAACTTGGTCATGGTCACTAAGAGCATCAGGGAGCATTCCAGCACTGATGATTCGATGAGGGTGGAAAGCAAGAACCCAGTTCAGTAAGGAGTTGTTTTGTGAGAGAGAATTGAGATGGGTAGGGACAGTAATGAGTTGTTAGAGGTGTAGAGATTTTATGTTCTGGCAAAGTTTGGAGTTAGAGGGGGGGAGCCAACTAAAGTTAAAGTCACTAAGGATAAGAAGCTTACCTGAGGTGGCATGGGTGAACATGACAGTCAGAAGCTTAAGAGAATGGACAATAGCTACTATTGTGCCTATACACAAAGGTGGAAATAAACAAGTTGCTAGTAATTATAGACCTATCAGCTTAACCTCATAGATTTCATAGATTTACAGAGCGAAAAGATCAAAGTCCATATGCTCGCCACTACTTCTTAGCAATAATTACTAATATTATTACTAATCAGGAAAGTATCTAAGTTGGTTTTAAATGCCTACATATCAGCACTATTGACTACTTCAGATGGAAGATCATTCCATAGGGGCACAACTCTAACACTAAACCAGTGTTTTCTCGTGGTGGTCTTGAATAACCACCTTTTTAACCGAAATTGATGTTCTCTGATCTGGTATGGCACTTCTCGTTTTTCTAATCCCAGAGATCTCATTAAACTGGTATCTCCTATTGCTGTATATGCCATGCACATATCCCCTCACAATCTTTGGTACTCCAGTGTATATAAACCCAAACAATGTAATCTTTCCTGATAGCCCCTACCCTTTAACTCTCCAGTCATCTTGGTTGCCCTTGTCTGGACTCTCTCCAAACTGATGATATCCTTTTTATATCCTGGTGACCACACTTGTGAACAGTACTCCATGTGTGGTTTCACCAGTGCTCCATACAAGGGCATCAAAACCTCACTCCTCCTGCTCTTTATATGCCTAGATATACAATTTAAGATGTTACCAGATTTTTTTTACCAGTAGGCTAGTATGTTGTTTGAACTTGAGGTCATTTGAAACCAAGATACCCAGATCGCTTTCATCCTTGACAACTCCCAGCATATATCCATTTAATTTATAGGTTGCCTCTAAATTATTTGTGCCAAAGTGCATGACCGTACACTTTTCAACATTAAATGCCAATTTAGAGCCCTGTGCCCACCTTTCCAATGTGGTTAGGGTTTCCTGTACTGTAGCACTAGCTATTTGGCTGTTTATCATATAACCAAGTCTGATATAATCAGCAAATTTAGCCTCCCACACATCATGCCCACCTGTCATTTAGTGAATATATATATTAAAAAGGCAAGGCCCCAATACAGATCCCTACAGAACCCTACATGTGACCTCCGACCAGTCTAAATTGCATCCCCTAATTGTTACTCTTTCTCTCCTATCACTCAACCAGGAGTCAATCCAATGGGTAATATTCCCCGGGATACCATGTTCAATCAGTACATCCACTAGTTCGCCATGTGGGACCCTATCAAAGGCTTTCAAAAAGTCAAAAAAAACAAAATCCACAGGGCAGCCATCATCCAGGGACCTGCTTACATTCTCGTAAAAACTCAAAAGGTTTGTCTAGCATGACCTACCATTTTTAAAACCATGCTGTGTTTTATCGATAATGCCTCTGAGTAGCATATCCTGTTCTATATAGTCTTTAATAATACCCTCCAACATCTTGCCCAGGATAAATGTTAAGCTTATCGGTCGATAATTACTGACTTCTTGCTTGGAACCCTTCTTAAAAATAGGGATCACATTTGCCTCCCTCCATGCTTCCACCACTTCTCCCTGATCCAGGGAAGTTTGAAATAAATATGTCAAGGGTTCTGCCAGGGTTTCTGCCAGTTCAATGATCACCCTCGGATGAATTCCATCTGGTCCCATGGATTTATTAGGGTTAAGACTAAGCAATCTTTTTTAATTTCATCCTTTGTTATTTTGATTCCACTTTGTTTCTCCTGGTGTTGTTTATTTCCAGAAGTTTTGTTATTATATACAGTTGTAAAATAAGTGTTACATATTTCAGCCATTTGTTTATTTTCTTTTATCAGACTTCCATCGGTACCTTTTATAGGACCTATCCCTTGTCCACCTTTCATACTGCTAACATAGTTATAGAATGTCTTATAATTATCCTTAACTTCATATGCCAAATTAAATTCATATTCTCTTTTTGCCTTTAAAATATGTCTTTTGCTATTTTTTGTAGCTGCCTAAATTTTTCCCAATCCCTACCATGGCCACTCTTTTTAGCTTTCACATATGCTCTAGTCTTTTTATTTATTTATCTTTTCATGCTTACAGTCATCCACACTGGTATTTTCCAGGAATTATTATATTTGTTTTTAACAGGGACATATTTATCAATCACGTGATTTATTTTACCTGCCAGGATTACCCACATATTGGACACAGTATTATTATAAAAATCCTTTTTCCACTCCCATCTATCAAATACTTCCCTTATTATGTTATAATCTGCTTTACTGAAGTTCCTAATCATTGTATCTCCAGTTGTTTTAATGCCTACATTATTGATTACAAACTCCACTTTAGCATGGTCACTAGAACCAAGTGGGGAAGTAACCCTACGTAATTGTATATTTTCTCCCATATTACTTAAAACTATGTCCAAAATATTCATATTTCTTGTTGCCTCTTGGACATATTGGTCCAAACCCACTAGAGCAAAGGTCTCCAAGTATCTTTTTTCCATTGCTGTCCTAGCTGTATGTTCCTTCCAGTCTATACCAGGCAAATTTAGGCCTCCCATTATTAATATATTTTCAAGCATGTCACTGTTTTCCATACTTTCCATTTGCTGAATATCAATATGTGGGGAAGGGGGGTATTTGGAGGGCTATATATTATTCCAACAGTGATTTTTGATCTTCCTTCTGGTGTAACTTTTATCCACAACTGCTCTATTCCATCCATTGCCTTAATTTGTATTTGTTCTGCCATGATATTATCTTTTATATAGACAGCTACCCCACTGCCCTTTTTACTGATTCTATCCATACTAAACAGTTGGTATCCTGGGATCTGCCTTTCCCACTGATCATCAGCATCCCACCATGTTTCTGTATTTGCACATATTTGTACCTTATCAGAATTTAAGGTGGATCTCAGCTCATCAAATATTCATACTAAACTTCTAGCATTTATATTCTTGCATTTCCATATGGAAGTATTCCTATCTGTATCTATTTGATTTCTATGTAGCCTGGTATTCCCACCGTCTTGCCCCCCATTTTCTAGTTTAAATATGGGTTAACTGTATGTTGGATTTTTTGAGCCATAACCCTGGTCCCCTGTTTGTTTATGTATAGGAAAATTAATGGAACTAACCCTAAAAAAAAATGCTAGACCATCTCCAAAATAGAAACTTTAATGACATCAGCCAGCACAGTTTTGTACAGGGAAGATCATGCCAACTTAACTTTATAAACTTCTTTGAACCAGTAAGTCTGGCACTGGATCAGGGACTTCCTGTTGATATAATTTTTTTGGATTTTGGAAAAGCTTTTGATTCTGTTCCTCATGGTATTTTGATCAAGGAGTTGGTAAATTACAGTTTCAATGCTAGTATAGTTAGATGGATAAACTCTTGGCTCAGCAACAGGAAACAACAAGCGAGCATTAAAAGGCATCTCTCTGAATGGGGTGATGTAAGCAGTGGTGTCCCCCAGGGCTCTGTGCTAGGCCCTTTGTTGTTTAACTTACTAATTGTAAGCATGCAAACTTCAAATGATGTCTGGATACATCAATATGCAGATGATAGTAAAGTTGGTAGCATTGTCAATAATTCTATTTCAGTTAGCTCCCTACAAGCTAATCTTGATAATCTAGTTGAGTGGTCCATTAAAAACAAAATGACCTTTAACCCTGCCAAGTGCAAGGTGATGCACTTGGGAAAAACTAACCTACTAGCATCTTACAATATTAACAATTGCAATTTTCAATCTATTATAAATGAAAAAGATTTGGGAATTACAATCACACGTGACCTAAAGTTCACTTCACATAATAATAATATTATAAAAAAAATGCCATGGTACACTTTTATTTTCAGACATATTAAGAGTAGGGAACCTGAAGTATTGATACCACTGTACACAAGCTTAGTAAGATCACAAATTGTTCTGTCTGTCCTCTATGTGACGAGGTACCTTTGGAAATGAGCCTCTGGCTCAAAGGTTGTAAACTGATGTACAAATAAATAAATAAATTGTGCTCCCTTTTGTACTTTAACATCTATGGGAGGCATAGCTTCCTTGGAAAAGGTACAAAGGTGAACTACTAAAAAGATAAAAGGGTTAACTGACTTAGATTATAGCTCAAGACTAAGATCATTAGGTTTGTTTTCTCTAAAATATAGGGCATAGGGGTGATCTGTGTTTAGCATACAGATCTATTAAAGATCCAGCCTTATATGAGGTTATTTGTCTCCAAAAAGCTACAATAGGTTATAATACTAGAACACATAACTTAAAGTTTAAAACTGAAATAAATAATACCTCTAAGAGAAATAAATATTTCACACAAAGGTTGCCTCCAATATGGAACTCCTTACCAACAGAAGTTGTTACCAGTAATAATCTGGCACTATTTAAATATGAGCTGGATATTTACATGGGTGATAAAAAAAATTTAAATGTTGCCAATAGGCGACGAGTTTATAATGGGATCCCCCACTTAACTCGTATCATACATATGAACCTACAAACCTATGAGAAGCTCAGTAACAGAAGTTGAAGAAAGACCGGGATGACAGTAAATGCTTGCTATGAAAATTGGAAGGGAAGAAGGGAAGAAGAGTCTAAGGATGAGGAGTTCCTATGTTGCAGGGGAGGAGATGGAGAACACAGGGGTATATTGAATAGAAGTAGCTAGATGGCAACATCACCACCTTTGGAGGTATGATTTTGCCATGTTAAAGCATAGCCAGGGATGGAAATGGAAGAGTCTGGGATTTGGGGAGAAAGCCTAGATTCAGACATTGTAAAAATGTCATGGTGGACGGAGACCCTGAGGGGTTGAAGCAGGTCAATTTGGAGTAAAAGGCTACACATATTGAGATGGGCCACACTAATACCTCTTGGAATGATAGTGGGAGGGGCAGGGGCTGGACTGAGGTCGGGCTTGATATCACCAGCACAAAGAAGCAGCTGGAATGTAAAAAGTTTAGATAGTGCACAAGTGCATTTAGAATGGAGAAGCGTAGTAGTGGGATTAGAGAAGGGGGGAATGAAAGAGATGGACTTTAAGATAGAAGCATGATGGAGCCACGCAGTGACAGAGGATAGGATTGAGGATGAGGGAATCCAGGGGAGTGACTTAGAGGAAGGAGACATGAGGAGGGAACAGTAGAGGAGGAAGGGAGGAGGGTAGTGGGAGAAGGAGTAAGAAGAAAAAGACATGGGGGGGGGAAGGCTGGCAGAAGGGAGGGAGGTAAGGGGAAAGAGACAGGGGAGAAAGACCAAGTCAAGAAAGTGCAAACAAGGAGGCTTCACAGTGATGAGGGCGGAGGAAGTCATAGATTAGAGCATATGAGAGGGTGAGAAGAACGGGTGGTGAAAAAAGTATGACAGGCAACTGAAAATAAACAGAAGGAACACTTACAGCAAAAAAATAAAGAAGTACTGTTGACTGAACACAATAACAAATTGTAGGAACTGCAATCAAATCACTGGTAAACGAGAGAGAAAAAAAGACAGTTTAACGTAACTCTGATGGAAAAAGTAACATGTCAAGCATTTTGTACATACAATAACTTAGTAGAAAAATGCTACATTAGCTGGAAATAAAACAGCTGAGCAAACAAAAATCTGCATGGCAAAAAGCAAGGGTAAACAAGATAAGCAAGGACTCCATCCCCAGCCAAGTTGATTTGAGGAGTGCAGCACTGAGGAAGTGAGCAGAAGAAATTCAGGGCATTTAGTAAGCCAGGAAGGGGGTGTTAAACATGGACCAAAATGTAGAGGAGTACAGGAACCATGGTAAGCATAAAATCATAAACAAGCACAGTAGGTCCAACTATAAAATACTAGAGGCAATAAATTCAGGCAGTATGTCTAGGGGAGGAAGTCTATTTTATCAGTGGGATTCGCTGGATTGAATAACACAAGTCCTTCAACTTGCATTGTAAGTTTGCAGGGGGGCTTGCGAGGTTGAAGGGAGAGCGAAGAAAAGAAATTTAAATGTAGCGCTGTTCCCCCTGATTCAGCAGGTATGACAATCGGAGGTTGCAGAAGAATGGTACCAGTGGGAAACATGGCCCACTGAGAGATGCACCCCTGAAAAGTCAGCCACCTCAGAGACAGGAGTTGCTATCTCCACAGCAACAGGAGAAAGCAATAATAGCAGGCATGAAAGTTGCAGTGGAGCTGGGGCACTGTAGAAATAAGCCCTGTGATCTCCTGATCAGCAGGCAGGATAGATACGATGCTGATACATAGCAAGGGGAGTTTCAGCACAACAGAGACTCTCAACCCCTGTGATGCCAGTAAGCCACCTCATAGACTGAAGAGAGTGGAAATTAATGAAGGCACTGCTAAAGAAAAGGATTGTGTAATTCCTTCAGTCTAGGGGAGTACAAGATCCAAGGTAGCATGGATTCAGAGTGGGAAGGTTGTGTCAAACAAATCTAACAGATTTCTTTGACTGGGTGACCAGGGAGGTAGATCAGGGAAGGGCGGTGGATGTGGCCTACTTAGATTTCAGCAAAGCCTTTGATACCATCCCATATAGAAGGTTGACAAACAAGTGGCTTGCCATTTGAACAGGGAAAACTCAAGATCGAACGACATTACAGTGACAATTCACTGTTGCTGCTGCGATGTCACCACAGGACCCAGCACTGCTGTCTGGGGGTCTTGCATTCCCTCCCTGAATCAACTCTAACTCCCATTAAGAAAATTGTTTTTCTTTGGATGGGTTTATGCCAACCGCAATTGCGGTCAACATAAAATCATCACTGTAACATCGGTCGACAACTTTGTTGTTACATCGGCATCATGGATCCCAAACAAGTTAGGCAGCATGGGGGTAGGCCTCAAGGTGATAAACTGGTGTCAGAAATTGGTTGATGCAGGACACAGAGGGTGCTGATGAATGGTGTTCAATCACACGAGAGGGAGGTGACTAGCGGGGTGTCACAGGGGTCAGTCCTGGGACCAGTTCTCTTCAATGCCTTCATAAGTGACATTGTGGAGAGGCTGGGGGGGAGTATGTCTTTTTGCAGATTACACTAAGATCTGTAACAGGGTTGACACTCCGAGGGGATAGAAAAGATAAGAAAAGACGAAAGCAGATTAGAGGAGTGGTCAGAAGTAGGGCATCTAAGATTAAATGCAAAAAAGTGCAAAGTCATATACTTGGGGAGCAGAAATCCAAGGGAGGCGTACAAGATGGGGGGAGGTACTGGCAGCCACCAAGCAGGAATGGGACATGGGGGTACTCATATCAGATGACCTAAAGACAACCAATGTGAGAAGGCTGTGGGGAAAGCCAGTGGGATGCTGGGGTACATAGGGAGAGGTATCACCAGCAAAAAGAAGGAAGTGGTTATGCCACTGTACAGATCACTTGTGAGACTTCAGCTGGAGTACTGTGTCCAGTTCTGGAGACCACATCTCCAGGAGGACATGGACAGAATGGAGGTGGTCCAGAGGAAGGCTACAAAGATGGCACAGGGTCTGCATGAAAAGCCCTATGAGTAGAGGCTAGGAGAACTCAATATGTATTTCCTGGAGGAGAGGAGAGAGGGGGGGAACATTTGATAGAAATGTTCATGTACTGCACTTCAGGGGTATAAAGAAGGTACAGGAGGAAAACATCTTTCAGAAAAGAAGATGTGCAAGAACAAGTGGGCATGAAATGAAGTTATGGGGGGAGGATCAAGGGTAATATGAGGAGGTACTTTTTCACTGAAAGAGTGGTGGATGCTTGGAATGGCCTCCCAAAGGAGGTGATGGGGCAAAAATGTTCAGGGAATTCAAGAATGCATGGGATAAACATAAGGGTACCATAGGAACAGGAAAGAAAGGGTGAGCTGCAGATCAACTAGGATCTGTAGTTTGTAATAGACAGGCAAAATTGGCAGACTGGGTGGGCCACACAGTCCTTATCTGTCTTCAACCTCTATGTTTCTATGTTTCAAATCACAGCCATCACAGCTATTGGTGAACTAAAAAATATTAAATCCATATTGTTTGTATTTTCAACCTTTTAGAACTTTTAATCCATCAAAAGGACCATAACCAAATCTACAGAATCCAGAAACTCTGGCATAAACCAGACTCATGCAAAATTTCAGGTAATGTCTGTCTATGGATGGCCATGTTATCAATGTGTGATAATCAGGGTTTAACATTGTTGTGCCTACTAATGAAACAAATTAATGTATGAGGTAAAAATTACATAAATAAAGGCAGCAGTAAGAACAAAAATATTAGAATACTTATATTCTGTGAGGAACCATGAGGAATGACCAGGGCCCCTGGTGTTCTGCGGCAGAATTTTCTGATTTCTGCGGCAGGGCTCCTTGACTTCTGAGGCAGCATTTTCTGATTTCTGCAGCATGATTTATTCATTTCTCTGGCAGAATGCAGTCCTGTCATTGGCTAAATATGATGTGATGTCATCGATGATATCATATGCTGAGCATAGAGGAGGGGCTTCAGGATAAACAAGATGGGAAAGAAAGCCTGACACTATGGAAAAATAGTATATTTATATGAAAATTCACCAAAAACAATGAATTCTGTGGCACTATATATATTCTATGGCATGATGCAAATTCTTGCAAATTCCGCAACCGCAGAACCGTAGAATTCCAGGGGCCTTGGGAATGACAGATTTGGGAAGTCTCCTGGGCATCTTGACTTCTCAGGCAGAGAAAGAAATCTGATACATTGATGGAACATTGCAGTAGACAAGGGCAGCAGTTTGAATATGAGTCACGAGCCAATGATAGTTATATCATTTGCATATAGTTCCATTTCTCAGGGCAGCTATGCTTAGGAGGCTGACTGCAGAGAGTTAGGAATATAGAAGAATACCAGGAGTTAGAACCAACTGTTACCAAATTTCCTGGATTCTGAGATTCTTACACACACTTTCTGCATGCCAAATTTCAGGCTAGTTGGACCAGAGGCAACTGTGTTATTAACGTGTAAAAAATGGGATTTAACATTAAACTGCTTACTCATCTTATATATAGGAACTACCATGCATTATAATACACATATATATTTTTTCAATTAAAATTTTTATTGTATTAGCAAGAAAAAGAAGCATACAATAATATTATTTTCTGATAGGTGTGACAGCAGAATACGTTAAATACATTAAGTAGCCAACCTGTTTAAAATTTAAAATGCAAGATCCAACAATGAGTAAATTGACAATTAACTCAAAGTATAGCAATTATATAGACTATTAGGAACAAACCATATTAAAGCCATTCATAGGAATAACAATAAAGAGATAAAATAAGAGGTCTAAATTATTTATCGGGGGGGGTGGGGGTGCCTTACAGGAAGAAATCTGGGCATACTTAAAATTTAAGTTACAAAAGCAGCCTCCATATTGCTAAGTATACTTCAAGCTTCTCTGATAACAAATAACAAATCCTTTTATTATTTGCTAAAATGGTCATACTAACATACCATTCTGCAAGTGATGGAGGCGTCTTCTCTTTCCATTTGGACAGTTTCAGTTTCTTAGGCATTAAGGAAGACGCTAATACCCAGTTTGTTTGTGCCTTCCTAGGATGCATCAGGTGGGATAAGAGGCCCAATATGTAGATCAAGGGAGAAAACGAGATCCTATTATTAGCGACAGTTTCATAGATCTCGTGCACCTTTTTCCAAATGCAAGAAACATATGGACAACTCCAGAGCCCATGAAAAAGATTATCAGGAAGTTCTCTGCATTTCCACACAGGCACCACCTATCCCATATTCCATTTGTTCTGATCTCTGAGGGGAGTACTAATATTGCTGCAATTTCTCGAACTGAATAGTTCTACTTTGAACCTCTCTGCAAATATGATAAGCATTTACCCAAGTGGACAAGCATTCTTCCGTGGATATGACACATCCTAAATCTATTTCCCATTTTATTTTGGGATCCCCAATTGGTGACAGTATTCTCTGTATTATTAAATAAGGCTTCATAAATCCATGATGCTTTTCTTTTTAGACATGTTATTTTAAATAGCCACTGTCAGTCTGATTCTGTGGGTGGTGCTTTGAAATTATTGTCTAAGATAGAGTATGAAAGGGCCTGTCTAACTTGCAAACAAGTGAAGATTGTGTAAGTGAAACTTATGTTTAAGGTCTTCAAAGGACATGAGGACACCTGAGATAGGGTCAAGCAGATCTTCAAGGTTGTTGATGTCATACTTACTCCAACTCAGGTTTATTAATGGTCTATTTCCAGCTTGGATGTTGGCATTGTTCCATAGAGCTTCTAGCCATGCTGGACATTTAGGTATTTTCAAATACGACTGTATTAATTTGATATTTTGTGTGTGTGTGTGTTATCTGTTTATGCTCCTTGGCCCCTCATTTGCTCACTCCTTCAGGCACCTAGGAGCACTCCAGCCCACTGATCACTTCCATCGCCATCCCACCTCTGTTTGGCCATCATATCCATTTGTGTGGGGGGGGCACTGGGGAGAGGATATTTTTGCCTTTAGGTGTTTTGAATTAGCTAGGCACACACAGTCCTTGAGTGGATCAACACAGACACCTCCAGGTCGCATGGCAGGTGGGGGGACCAGCTGCTATCATCAGGCTGGCTGAGTGGGCATTTTCTGTTTTGTCCTGTGACCCACCCCCTCACAAGATGGTTGCATGCATGCAGTGTCCTGGCTAGAAGCACTTGGTCACCCATGCCACAAAGTGTGCTGCCACCAGGAGCCACTCCAATGCGATGCAGGCTCACACCCACACCCACCTTCCCAGGAAGGGAAGCATCCAAGGGATGCTCTATGCCCTCTTCTCTGGCCTCTGCTCCTATCATCCTGAGCTTGGGGATGAACCCGGGTTACCAGCGTGCTAGGCATTTGATATTTTTTAGGGAGTTAGCTATGCAGGGATTAATTTCATAAGATTTGGTAAGTTCTTTAAACAGATGGTCTGAAGGTTTGTTCAGACTCAGACTAAACATTAAGGGAACGTTCTGGAATAGCTAGGATATTTTAGGGGCTACCATCATCTTGATGGAGTTCATTCTTCCCCAAAGAGACTTAGGAAGGTTTCTCCATTTTTCTAAATTGGAATTTATAGCCTTTAGAAGAGGTCCAGATTTAAGTCAACTAAAGAGTTTATGTTGCAGGGGATTGTAGGACCTAAATAAGTTATTCCTTTTGACTTCCAACATTCAGTCTCTAACAGATCACAACCAGTGTGAGCAGATCCTCCATTATAAGCAGACATGACCTGCGTTTTCTTCCAATTAACTACTAATTCTGAAATTTTAGAAAATCTGTGTAAAGTTGCTTTAAGGGCTGTGATAGGGTCTCTGCGTTGAGATAATGCAAATTTTATTTAGTTTTTTTAACCAGGTATAGCACACTAAGCTGAAAGCTTTTTTACAGGAGCGACCTGGGAGCACAAGGAGGTTAAGTGACTTGCTCAGGGTCACACAGTATGCAAGTGGAAGCTGTGGGATTCAAAGCCAGGTCTGGTCTGCTGGATGCCACCAGATTTGCAGCTCAGAGCCTTAGACCACTGCACTATACTACCATCTGGGCCCGGGGTTTTGATTGCCATAACAAATCGTCGGTGAAGACAGATGTTTTATTAACTATTCTCCCAGTTTTGACTCCTTTAATCTCATGAGATGCCTGAATTGACCTGATAAGCAGTTCCAGTGCCAGTATAAACAAATATGGGGATAAAGGGTTTCCTGGTCTAGTTTCCCTACTTACTAAAAAGGGAGACAAAATAATACCATTTGTTATAACTTGAGCTAAGAGATTGCCATATAGAGTTTTGACCCAATTGATGAAAAAAAAAAAACTCCAAATCTTAAAGTGTTCTACTGTCTCAAATGAATAACTCCATTCCATTCAAGGGTGTCAAATGCTTTAAAAAAAAAAGTCAATGGAGAGTATTGTTGCTGTTTTTTTTTTTTTTCAATTACATTTTTTTTTGTTTACATTGCTTGGCAGTACTGTATGTATAACACTCAGAAATTGTCTTAACATTTTCCATCTCGGATCTGCCTTGAACAAAAGCCCATCTGCTCTCTGCCAAGTAGTTTGGTGATCACATTTCTGATTCTGAATAAGAGCGAATTAGCCTGTATTTTATAGACCTCATCCAATAAAGAAATTATCTTTATTTTTCAACCAGATAGAACTGTTAGGACTTTGCAGTCCTGTTTACAAAGTTGTCCCACTTGGATACAAAGTTTCTTATGTACAAAGGTGGAATACAAGAGATTTCAGACAGACGTAGCAGATGTGCTAAATACAATGTTTCTTATATACAAGGAGGAATACATTTAGATACAAAGTTTCTTAGATACAAGGAGGGATACATTTAGATACAACATTTCTTATATACAAAAGAGGGATAAGTTTAACCTTCTAACATGGATCAGTGCAACTGATGTATGTGATGTTTCTGTATAATCAATAACAGGTGCAGATATCGTGTAATTGTTTGTTTAAAAAGGTTTTGAATGCTTTCACAGTAGATTCCTTCCTAATCTCTGGGGATCTGTAACATTTACACAAGTGACTGTCTTTTCCTTTTTTTAAGATTAGGGTGATACAGGCTCTTTTAAGGGAATCAGGCAATTTCTTTATGGAATAGTCTTCTTCACATATTTCATGAAGATATTTGGGGTTGAAGAGTCCTAGAGTTTTATATAATTCCCCTGGAATACCATCTGGGCCCGGGGTTTTGATAGTAGAGAGATCTTTAATAGTCCATGCAATCTCTTCTATAGATAATGGTTTGTTTAGGTGTTCATTATCTATTTTATATAAGGTAGATATAGTAAACTGATTTTGTCATATTTGCTCCTACCCTACTTGTCCAGATAATTGATTATACAGATAATTGAGGTTTGACTGTATGAGGTAACATTGTTTGGGACCAAGTCGCTAATCCATACAAATGAATAATCCAGATAATCTGTGTCCAGAAAATTGAGGTTCAACTGTATACCCTAAAGCCATATAAATCAAACCCTACCATATTCACTATGTAATGCTTTTTGTGGTTATTTTGCTATAAGGGATCATATTTTCTGTCTGAGAAACCTTTCCAGCCAATTCCTCTAGTTCTATAGTGATGAACATGCCCCGCACTATGACATTGTGCAATGGAGAGTGTGGGGACGTGCCTCATTTAAATGAATGGGGCTCCACTTTGCATGCGATTTAATCCCATTTGATGGGCAGTTGGAGATTAAGGAAGGACACCACTCAACGAACAAGGCCCTTTTCAAAATGTATTTTCAGCCTTGCCTGGGGGGAGAGAAAAGACATGGTAGCCAGTCAAAAGCACGTATGAATAACAGCATGGTAAAAACTGCAGATACAAAAGAGTGTGACTTAAAGCAGCCATGACAGTGCAGTTCATCATGTAGCTGTTCTCAGTGATGATGAGTATTACAAGTCTACAACTGTGTGCTGTTTTGCTGTGCCAGCACCATGGCATATGGTGTAGAAGCACATGAAGAAGGTTCTGCATCCAAGTGACTGGGGTTTGAATCCTAGGTCAGACTCTTTTTTTGCCATGATCACCTTTTTCTGCCTGCCATAAATCTCTGCCCCTCCCCCAAATTTTTACACACACCCAGAATTGATTATATATAGTTGCAGGGGGGTGGGGGACGGTAATTGCCCCCGCATTAAATATCAACAAGCTTCTCTATCTTTGATTGGCAGTTGGTCTGCTAGTTGAAAACTGGCTAAAACACCTCATCCCCCTGATCCAACCCACTGATATTCCTTGTGCAGTTTATGTAGTTGTTTTTTCCACCAACCTCAATATCTGTCTCCCACTCAAATGTGTGTCCCTTTGTTCTGACTTGTGCCTCCTGGTACCATTCTTTAACCTGCCCACCCCCTGACATTTCCTAACACCAGTCACAGTGCAGTCTCTATCTTCAATGGTTTCATTCAGTGCTGTTATTTCTTTCGCTGTGTTCTGTGCACTCCTTTTGACTGTGCTAATAATGTTTAGTGTTTTTGACCTAGTTCTGGAAGACATGGATGCAAACTGACTTACAGAACCAGATTAAGCTGTTGGTGGCATTTTTAGTGAATGGGGAAAATTCAGCCAGGACACCAGGGAAATTCTCCTACTCTTGGGTAGGGGACACTTCTGTCAGTCTTCAGGATGGCAGATGCCAGTTCATTGCCAGAGGAGGAGGAGGAGGAGGTTACTTTGCAGATTGGGGTCTGGTCTCCAGCCCAAGTTAGTGTCTTTCTAGGGGATGAAGGAAGGTTTCATGATGCGATCATGGAAACAGACACACTGCAAGCCAACAGTAATGACATGGAGGTAGATTCTCCTATGGAAAGAAAACTGAATGGAGTGGATGGCTTGCTGGAGACCTCTCATGTGAGCCTAGCTGGAAATATGGAGGTGGCTATAGCTGCTTTGGCAGAATTTATCAAGGCTAACAACAGCAGCAGTAAGGCAGAAACTAAAGATAAAAAAAGGCAAATGGGCACTTTAAGGCATTCCAGTGTGCTTGACAATCAGCTGGTGGAGGATGACTCAGCACTGTTTGAACACCAAATTTCTGAGTGGCTGCACCCTACTGAAGCCATCTCAGCTTCTCAGCATGTTGTGATGACTTTTGGCATCAAAAGACCTGAAGTGGACAATACAAATAAAAACTGGTTGGCAGAAATGGCATTGCTAAATGCTGGACAGAACAAAACTCTTGATGGACAGTGGATACCTGATTTGGGGTGGAATTTTGATTTGCAAGACACTGCTTCAACTTTGGGGGCCCCCATATCTTCTTTTATTTTTGTGGGCCTGATCCCCACCTCTCAGGACCCATCTGACTGCCACCCTTATGCCTAGGCTTACCCCCCCAGGTGAGGCCACCGAGGGGCTTCCCACTCTCTAATGGGCATCATGGGCAAGCCCCAGATTACTTCCCGGGTCGGGGCCACGAGACCAGGACCCTTCCCCGGTGGGCAGCAGAGGCAGTGGGCAGCAGAACAGGCCTGTGGTGTAGTTAGACTACATCCTCGGCTGTGACTGGTGGACCACTTTTATATCTCCTTATTTCCTAGCTACCAAAACTTCTGTTGCATAACAGTTAATGCTTTTTTCTGTTTTTTTTCTTCTCCCCTACCCTAGGTTGGCCACATAGCATAGCTCTTTACTATCCCTACTAAACTTCCTACTAGTTCTCTCTTTTCATTCTTTTTCCATTTCCATCCATCTAGTCCCTGGAATGATGCCAAACACCCAGAGAGGTGTTGTGTAAAGTGCATATGTGCATTTTGTGTACATAAATCATGAAGGCAATTTTAAATAGGAATACATACAGTTAATAAAGCCTTTCAAAATAAAAAGGATTTAGAAATCATATAAAACAATAATAATTTAATGATTAGCACAGTTATAAGAAATCCTTAAGGTATTTTCATAAATTCACACTATAAACCTGTTTCTGTATATAAAAGTGTTTAGTCACTGTGGATCAGAGATATAGAGTCAATATCTGTGGAGATATACACTTTACTTTTAACTGAACCTGGAAGTCCCCTGAAACAACCACCTCCCCCCCCTTTGGTTTTGAAACAACATGTCCAGACATGTAAATAGAAAGGGCTCAGTCAGGTGACCCCTAACAAAAGATATAAATCCTCTTGACTAAGTTCACTTCAGTTCAGTCCAGTGGGGCTCAGCCCTGAGATGAGGAGAGAGGTTCTACTGTTTGTGCAGACAAGCTGTTGAATGCAGATGAGAAGGGTCTTAGGAGCACTAAAACCCAGGACTGTATTATGTGAGAAACTACTGATGTCAAGTAGTGATTTTCTTTGCATTTTTTTTATTTTCATTTATTATTTTTCTAACCTTTGAAAAATAAATATCATACCACGGTGTGTTTTAAACCTGTAAATTTGCCTCATCTGAAGTTTATTCCCACACACTGTGACAGGGCCATCATGCCAGGGGACCAGCATATTTTCAAACTTGCTGCCCTGGGAACATGCAATGACATCCAGCATCTGCCCCACCCCAAATGTATTAGCGCCAGTCATTTGTGGTGCCCCCGGCCTCCACCAGGGTCCATCAAGCACCGGACACTCATCCTCTCCCTCCCCCTAGAGAAGGAAAACAATCCCAAGGCTGCTCAATCCTTCTTGCATGGCCAGGCCTCTGACTTCCCGGGTCCATTCCCGAGCCCGGGTTGTCAGTGTCATGAGAGAAAACTTAACTGCTGTGCCAGTGGGCTGGCTCCCCATATCTTCTTTAACAGAGGGGAATCCCTTCATGCAACTCAAGTAGTGGTGCAAATACCAAAGCGCGTTGGATCACAGGTACCTGTTGCAGATAAAGTAGCTACCAACACTGTAAATCAGAGTTTGCTCTCAAGAAACACTGGTGACTGATACAAAAATCCTGAATTCAGACACAGAAAACACCCCTCCTCCCACCCTACCTTTCAGGGGACTGGGAAAAACCAAGAGGGTTCTACCTTTTTGGAGATTTTCCATAACTGACTTTCTCAAGCTCCAAGGAAAAATGCTATAAGACTAAAATATGGGGTGGGTGGGAGGGGGTCTGGATGTGCATTCAGATAGAGTGTGTATATAGCTAGAAATGTGTTCAAGAATTCTATGAATTTTGAGGCTTCTGATGTGCATGCCCTAATTCACATTTCAGATGAAGATGATTTTGATATTAGTTTTAAAATGTTTACTTTACTTAAAAGGTTTTGGCAAAAATATGATAACCTCAAATCAACTACTTTATGGGCCCCCTTCATGACAATTCCTCTGACTAAACCCCTTTTTAAATCAGTAACTATTGTGTTTCAAAATGAAGGGGTGAACATCCATGACATTCAATATTGTTTAGCAAAGGAATGCATTTGGTCCCCTTGAAGCAATCATTGACATAAAAGGCATTTGGACAGGGGGTTGGGGATTCCGGGTAAAACTCACACAAAGAGAAAACTAAATATTGCACATTCCAAGCAGCTTCTACTTGGGTAAGGATAGGGGGGTATGTTTTTATCCTGGCCAGCCTAAAGGCTGCTATAAGTGCAGCTGTAGGACCCACTTAAGTAGTACCTGTGACCAGCTCAGATGTGCCTTGTATAAAGAGTTTGGTCATGATAGCATGGGGTGTTGAAATATTTTTAAGTGCAAATTTTGTGAGAAAACAGGTCACACCTACCACCAGTGTCCCTGGGTGGGGCAAAACCACAGGGACAATGTAAATCAAGAGGACATTATTCAGAAGGCCCAGAAAAACAGGTAGAGACAGCATAGCTCTGCAGAGGAACATGCCTCTAGTTCAGAACATCCATACAGGAGAGAGAATAGGAGCCCAGCAGACCAGAACCATTCTCAAAGTGAGGAGAAACATTAGCCTTCAGTCTCTAGCATTTCCCCAGGAACTAACCTGCCAAACACCACTTCGGTTCCAGAAAAAGATACCCTGGATCTCTCACCAGGGGATAATCCCCCAACCCCCCAACAGGAGAAAAATACACCTGCAGTTCTCTGATATCAGAGTCCTCAAAAGGGCAACTTAAATCACTAAGGAAACTAGATAGTATGGGTCCCCTAGTGAGTTTCAGGTCCCAAAGCATCTTACTAGAGCAGCAACTAAACAATCTACACCCCCATTCCAGCTACATAATCCCTTTCAAGTTTTACAAGATGGGAAGGGGGGTGAATCAGATCCAGAATCTGACATTTCTTCCAAATCAGGGACTACATCAGCAATTGAGATGGAAGAAGAGTCAGATGCAGGAGTCACGTGATGAGGGACTCTGGGTGGCAGTGAGATCATGGAGCTCCGAATCACTGCCCTAATTAAATATGTTAAAGCATAGTGAAGCTTACTGCATCTGGCACTTTTAAGGCAGAGAGAACATGTTCCAGAAGAAAATGACCACATCTGCTATGGAGTTGGATGTTCAAAAGACTCAACAGGACCAAGTCAGCCCTCTGGAGGATGAGGAGCCAGCACTCGAGTTGGAAGTCAAGCGGCCCAGGCGCAGTACCTCTCCAGCTTCCCTGGAGTTAGTGCAACAACAGAGTCTTTGGATGTGCACAGCATCTCAGAGTTGCATACAATTAAGGAAGCTTTATTCACATTAACAGATGAAATGAAGGACCTAAAGCCTGCCATTAAAGATCTCTCCCATAGGGTCACTGACACTGAGGTCAGAATTTCCTCCCTCGAGGACCACCATCAGAAAATTGAGCCCGAACTGGTACAACTCAGGAGAACTGTGAGTAAACTGGAAGATAAACTCAATGATTTAGAGGGCCGTAATCGTCGAAACAATTTGGTCCTTCCAGGGCTACCTGAGGGGGAGGAAGGGCAAAATACCATTAAATACCTCCAGCGTCTTAGTACCAAAGTCATTGGGCCTTGTCCGAATGGTCCTGAATATATAATTGAGAGAGCGCATAAAGCCCTGTGGGCTAAGACCATGATCAGAGAACCACCCCGACCCATGATTTTTAAGCTTTTAAACTTCCCAGACAGGGATTATATCCTGCGGGAAGTAAGGAAACTGAAGAGTTTGCAATGGGAAGGGAAGAAACTATGACTGGTTCCAGATCTTACCCTAAAAGTGCAGCAAGTACGGGCTGTTTACAGACCCTTCACTTCCAAGCTATGAGCCATACACACATACAGCATAGACTGCTTTATCCAGCAAGATGAGAGGTGATGACTCCTTCAGGCAAGTACAGATTTGACACAGCTGACCAAGCTGACACAGAGTTTAAGAAGCTGTTCCCTGACCTATTTAGTAAAACTGCTGGTTGAGACTTCGCTGACATTATGGTACCTTTACACTTGTTTTTTAATCCAGCTCTACACTGACTTGTTACTGGTTTTCTACGTGTTGAACTTTTGCGACATACAAGTTTAAGACTTTTATTTTACATGTTTACAGCTATTATCTAATACATCTCTCTGTTCTAAAGGCACAACCCTGAATATTTTTATTATCTTAGTAGGACTGGTTTTATTATTCCTATGCCTGGTATTCAGAGCATGTTCAAGGACGATGGGGATTAAGTAGGCAATATCTATACAATATATATACCAATACACCAAACATCTACTTTATTACAATTTCTTATACATAATATTTGCCTGCATTCGTATTTGTCATATGCATCTTGAATTTCTTGTATTATTTATATATTCATTGTCGTGTGCATTGTATACCAAACATCCTTTATTCAACAATGTTAGGTCCTTATACTACCATATATGTATGATGTTATTGTATTATGTCTCATGTATACTAAGTTGCCTTTACTTGTATTTGCTTGTACATGGTCCTGTTATATGCCTTCAGGACCTCCTTGTGAATGAGCTTGCTCAACAGAGTTATTCCTGCAATAAACTTGAACTTGAATGCCGAGAAATCTCTAGCGATATTTAGTGCATCCTGGTGCAGATTTAGTGATTTTTGGATGCCCTTTTACTCCCTTATTAAAAATAAAAATAAGACATAATCATTGCAGTAGATGTTTAGCTGCAGGGTGGACATATGGTTACACCTGCCCTATCGTCCCCTAGTCAGGAATCCTTTTCCAATATCAATGCATGCAATGCCTAGGGAGGGTTTGGGAGTAGTGGGTAGGGGTAGGGGGATTGGGTTGCTTTATTTTCTCTCCCTTGGGTCTTTATTTTTCTTTTATTACTTTTGATCAATAATGTCTGGTGCTTGAATTTCTTAATTATGTTTTATATTTTGTTTGTTAATTTTTTCCTTTTTATACACTAATAACTAAATAAAGAGTATTTATTTGCAAAAAAAAAAAGTCAAATGTAGGCCCACAGGAAAATAAGAAGAAACAGGGCAGAAAAAGGAAACTAAAATGACTCATCTAACTAATATGTCAATGGCAACCTTGCATACAGCCTCTATAAATGTCTGCAGCATGAAATCCTATAAAACAAATATTTGTCAATCCTGAATGTTGTCTTGCTGGCATTGACAATGGTAGTGCAGGAGTTAGAGGCCCTGTCCACACTACACCGCTATGACCCAGAAACAGTTACAAACTGTTATGGCCAGTAAGCAGTACAGTGTGTCCACACTGTGGCTGTGTTTGGTATGGGTCCATTACCATCGGCCAACACTGCGGGTGCCAGGTAACCATTACGGTCAACACCCAATCCCGCAATGCACCTTGCGCTGCACTACAGGCACAGCTGGGGAATGCAGTCACACATCCACACTACAGTTGGTAATGGTACAGCGGTGGATCCGGTTCCGTAACCATTGTTGAAACCACCTCACGAGTGGTTTCAAAAATGGTTACAGAAACACCTACTGTAACATTACAGGTGTAAACACAAACCGTTGCGGTGACGGTTTGGACCCCTTGTAATGTTATAGAGGGATGGATCCGGTGTAGTGTGGACAGGGCCAGAGAGATGCATAATAGGAATGGCAGTGAAGTATGTAACTAATGCCAACACCACCCTACCCCGCAGAGATTGACAGGCATTGAGGTGTGCCTTTGGGTCACTGGCCATAACGCGCATGCCATTTCACCTCACCCTACCCTGCAGACTCCAGCAAGTGTCGTGTTGTGCCTTGGGGTCATCGGGCCTTACGCTCACTCCATTCCATAATGAAATACATTGAGATGGGTGCAGTATAGGAGAATGGGGTGAACTTAGAGGCAGAAGAGTCCAAGGCACACCTTGATGCCTGTCACTGGCTGCAGGGTGGGAGTGGAGGTGGAATGGCATGAGCATTACAGCTGACAATACAAAGTCACACCCATGATGGCCGTCAGTCTCTACAGGGTGGGAAGCTATGGTTAGAAACCCTAATGCCCCGGGTGTTTGTTGGTATTTGCACTCCAAATTTTCAACATGGGCTTTTTGTGACCCCATCTCATGAAAGCATTTGGGACCTCTGCTCAAGAGCAGTGGCACTGTGATTTTGTTAATCTGTCCTGAACATTGATTTCCCACAGCGACCGCACCATTCTGTGCCAGATGTGTAAAAACACATTTTGGGCAGGATGTGAAAGTGATACCTGTACCATTCATAAGGAGGTGTGAAGAAATGACAATGTTGAAAATCTGGAGTGAAAATATAAAAAATTCTCGAAGTTACGAGCGTGCGTGAAAACTACACAATGTACTCTCATAACACAGTCGTTTTGTGGAATCTTTCCACTAAATTTTCAACATAGGCATCTTGGGACCTCCACTCATGAACAGTGGCACTGTGAGTTTGTTAATCTGTCCCAAACATTGATTTCCCACAGCAACTATGCCATTGTGCGCCAGATGTACGAAAACACATTTCGGGCATGATGTGAAAAATGACAGCTGTACTGTTCCATAAGGAGGTGTGAAAAAATGACAATGTTGAAAATCTGGAGTGAAAATATTAAAAATTCTCAAACCTACAAGCATGTGTGGAAACTGCGCAATGCACGCCCGTAACACAGTCATTTTTTGGAATTTTCTGACCAAATTTGCAACATAGGCTTTCTGGGAGCCCACCTCATTAACAGTGACACTGTCATTTCATTAATCAGTCCTGAAAGCTGATTCCACACAGTGACCACAAAATCACCTTTCAGGACTGAATAATGAAATGACAGTGACTGAGTTCATGAGGTGGGGTCCCCAAGAACCCCATGTTGAAAATTTGGAGCCAAAAGTCACAAAAATGGGCAAGATATCCACCTAAATTGAACCTCCCCCCCCATTGATGCCATTATACAACTTATTGTGATTTTCTTCAGTTTGCAGTCAGCTTTTGAAGAGTTCAGACATGTCCCACTCCACCGAAAATCATTGCGCTGGGCTCTGGATGTAAGTATGGGGTGAGGGTGGTGCAGAGAGGTGGGGTGTGCCGAGAGTGGTTGGGGGAGGGGCTATCATGACCTCGAGGGACTGTTTTCTGTTTTACAGGGAACAAAAAAAAAAAACAGGACATTGCAGGAAGGTTTTTTGTTTACTGGTTTGCTTTGGACACACTGGGGGGGACTGAAGCTGATGGGGATTGAGTCCCCCCATTGGAAAAGAAAGTGTGTCTGTGTTTGGGAGGGGGGCATGAAGCCATGGGGGATTGGGCACCCCCTCGACAGACAACTAAAACAAGGGGACATTATGCCGATGGGGACTGGGCTCCCCATCAGCAAATAAACTGCGGAGGGAACATGCCAACAGGGGGATTGGGCACCCCTGACATCAGCTTCCTAGGGAGTGTGACAGGTGGACATCAAGAGCCGCCACCATGTTTATTGAAATGTTTCAGCAGGCAAGGCATGCCCTGCAATGACGGGGCACTCCCTCATTGCAGCAGTGAAATAGTTTCAAGTTGGTGGCACGCTTCTGACCAGCTGTCACAGACAGCATGCTCATTCATTGGTGCCACAGAGTCCAGCCAAAAAAGCAGTGGCGCAATTGGCCACAACACGGCTGCACCTCCACAACCTGCTATTCCAGTAAGTTGTCACAAAATGTTGCTTGCACTGCGTGCACAAGACAACATAAAAAGGATTTCTATCCTCTCTCATTTCAGGCTCTCCCCCTTCAACATCATTTTTTTACAAGAAACAAGATTCAGCACTTTGTGGGACATCTCACAGGCTAAAACATCTTGGACAGGGGGTCCTACATTTTGATCCTTTGGACAAGATGTAGCTGATGCGCTAGGGATTCTCTGATCTATCTGTCCAAAAAATGATTGACATACCACTGGCAGAGAACTGTTCATCGACTGTATATACCATGGTTTCTCTTTAAGGTTAATCAACACTTACACTCCTCAAAGTAAAATAGATAGAACTGACCTTTTTGAAAAAATCAAACCATATCCGTATACAGTAAAACATATAATGGCGGGGGGTGACATGAACTGCAGCTTAGACATAAAAATTAAAGATAACATAAGGAAAAAGTATATTGTGATTCTAATGCTTTAAAAACACATTTTGGCTCTGGCAGACCTTAAAGATTCATATAGAACTATCAAAGATGACACAGGGTATACTTACCATAGGAGTAGCTATGCAACTAGGATAGATTTTTATTTCCTTCTAAATATGTACTACCTAGTCAAGTTACAATATTACTGTGTGAATTTTTCAGACCACTCAACTTAAACATGTACTTATAAATAACTCAAACACTATACCACCAAACTTCCCTTCAGTGCCTAAGAGGTGAAAATTAAATTCTTCTATATTAGAAAATTCAGATATGCAGCAAAGCATCTTACAACTTTTTTTATTCTTTATTTTTTGTTGTTTTTTATATAATTATATATATATATATATATATATATATATATATATATATGACAGCAGGAGTACATCTATACAGTATTGCTGTTTTGTCTTACAATACATAGAATGTTCTTCAGGCTGGCAATTCATGTTTCTACAACATCATTCTGTTATATATCAAATGACACTAGATTAAAATTCATATCCTACAAAAATTGGTCACTTTCAAATGGCTCTATCAGGAAACAAATGTTTCATCCAGAGGTGAAATATAGAAAACCCATGGCCTCCATTGGAGCTCAAATTGTGACCTCCTTCCAGCTCTAGAAGCTACTATTCTCTCTCTACATAGTATATCTCAGTCATCAATGAATGCCAATCAGAGAGGGTGGGTATTTTAGCGGTTCGCCATAGGCGAGTTATAACCTTTTTAGCTGCTGCCAGGTACAGGTATAACTTATTTCTACTTGGTGGAACTTTTCCGTCTTCCCCAATATATAGCAGAATCATCTGATTGGATAATTTAATTTCTGGTCCCACAATATTTTGTGTGCTCTTTTCTGTATCTAACCAGTATTGGGTAACTTTCGGACAAGCACATAAAATATGTGTTATATTTGCCACTTTTTCCTCCACATTCTCTCCAACAAAAGCCATGCCCCATAGATACAAATTTAGCAATTTTGTCAGGGGTATAAAAATATCTACTACAACATTTCCATATATATTCTGACCAGTATGATGACTGTGATACTCTCATCGAGTGAGGAATAGGTTCTAACAATTTCTCATAAGTTATCTGAGTCCCTAATTCTTTATTCCATCTCCCTAAGATATCCTCAGTGGATTCCTTCCAAAAATCTCTTATTGCTTTATGTATTTGTCCAATTAGAAGAATTTGTTCCCTGCCTTCTATAGCATCCCTAAAAAGGGACATCAACTTAGGTATGAGAGAGGGCAGAGAATGTAATACTAATTCTTTCTGTATAAATGTCCAAATCTGTAAATATTTATAATGATGTGTATGGGGGAATTGATATTTTGCCTGTAGTGTGGCAAAAGGCAGTACTCCATTCACATCCAGGTATTGATATAACAAAAGCAGACCTTTTTTCTGCCATTCTTGATGGACCCGAACAGCACCCATCTCCAAAGATACACTTTCTGTACCTATTAGTTTAAAATAACTGAAAATTTCAGTTAATGTAATAGACGCCCTTATCTCATACCAAGTCTTTAACGTATAACAGATTCCAAATGTAAAGTTTTGTAACTGTGGATGAGAATTTTGGGGGACAAATATAATAGGGATAATGTTTACAAGATCATTTAGTATAAATTCAATAAATGTCCATGGTTTCTCTTCCTGAGGATTCAGCCATGTCATCACTATTTTACATGTTACTGCCTTATGGTAATCTCTAAGGTTTGGAAGATTACAACCCCCCTTTGCCACAGGTAACTGTAGCAAAGACCATCTGACCCTTGGCTGTTGCCCAGCAGGGGTGGAGGAATAGCCAGTGCAGCCAGTGCAGTGGCACATGGGCCCGACACTCTTAGGGGCCCATTTAAGTTATACACTGATTTTCCATTTTTTGGCAAAGAATCTACATTTTTTGTCGTCTTGTCTGTTTGTGACATACAGACTCACACCCCCGACTAAGCTGTCAGCCACAGCATGTGGCTGCTATGGACGCCCGTACTGCAGATGGCAGCACTGAGTTGAGCAGAGAGTTGTGGGAGTCAGGATGCGCCAGCGAGTCAGCGATGTGCTGAACTGTCTGGCACTGCTGCAGAGATTAGAGCAGCATGCAGCGGGCACCCCCCCTCCCCCATGTATTGTGTACTTACAACTTACTGGCTGGTGTGGCAGCCAGCGGCATGGCACCTTGGTGGGTTGGTGGCAACCGGACTGCGCTCTCTCATGCAGGACTGATCATCGAAAGTAGTGGTCAACATTTTGTTGTTGCTTGGGGAGCAGGGCCCCATTGGATTCATTGCCACATCAGTACACAATTTTTTTACAGCCGCAGCAGAGTGTTTGTTTAAAATTTTCATTGTTTGTTGTTGCATTACGAGTTGCGACTGAGGAATGCAGGCCCGGGCCGGAGACAGGGGAGGAGTGGGTAGGGTGGGCAGCCATGCTGTGGACTGGCAGAGATTCAGACCTGTCTGAAGTCACAGAGCAGAGGAGGAGCAGAGGTCAGGCACCCACACAACCACAAGCCCACAAAAGAGATAGGCAGAAGAGTTAAAGGTAGGATGGTAGGTTACCTACCCTGCTTCTTCATATGTGGTGCTTGACTGTTGCAAATGTAAGGGAAGCTGAAGCCATATCAGAGGCAGCCAGCAGGCAGCAAGGCGGCAGTCAGGGCAGTCCCCACTGGGTGGGAGGGAGTCAGGACACAGAGCGGGTATAAGCCACCAAGCCACTATGAGTGGAGCTGCCTAGACAGACCAGGAGGGACAGGGCCAGAGGTGCTGAATTGATGAGACTACTGGGCCTCTGGTCAGGCCTAGCTGTATAGCATAGTCTAGAGATTAGAGACTCTCGATAAGAGTAATGAGCTGCAAATGGACTTTGTACATCCATGCAGCAGACCACTTGGATTTGATTCCCACAACCTTTACTTGCATACTATGTGACTCTGAGCAAGTCACTAACCTCCCAGTGCTCCTGAACACACCATTAAATAATTAACAAAAATGCAGTGAGGAGACGGAACCTGCTGAGGTAGACTGCTCAGTTCTCACTCTCAGGGAGAGGGAGGGAGAGTACAAGAGGAGCCAGGAGGCAGAGAGAAAACCTGCTAGTTTAGAACAGGAGGGGGCAGAGCAAATAAAAAGCTGGGTGTTGAATGCAATCCCAGGAGGAGGAGGAGGAGAAGAATGTTGTTGCATGCTGCTGTAGCTGTTGAAGCAGTGTGCAAACAAGAGCAAGGTGGTATCTGGGAAATCGAGGTTTGTGAGCAAGTTCCAGAATGCCACATTGTATCAGATGACAGCCTGTGGATGGGACCAGATTCATCCGATCCACATAGACCACCACCACAGTCCACAGGCTAGCATGGGGTAGGGGACGGGGAGCAATTGGAGAGGCCATCCTGGGGGGGGGCAGTGCCTCATAGACAGAATAAATATTTTAAAAAGCAACTCTGAATCTGTATTTTAGTAATGATTTGATTCTTTTGTCAATGTGAATGTCTGTAAATGTGTGAGATCCCTCCTTAACTGGTCAGTCAGTACAACAGGACAGGCACCAAAAGTGAAGTTCTCTGAGGGGCTTGGATATTTGAGGGAGGTGGGTGGATGAAGGGTGCGTAAACAGATACTAAAAAATGTGGGGGTTGCTGGGGCATTGGGACGGGGGGGGCCCAAAAATTACAACCTGCACTGGGGCCCATCTTTCTCTTCCTCTGCCACTGTTGCCCAGCCCATACAAACCTCAAAAAAATTCTAACCCAGGATGCAAAGTAGAATTGTGATGGAATAATCGGTAAAGTCTGGAAATGATATAATATCTTAGGAAATAAGGTAATCCAAATAGCTTGTATTCGAACTGAAAAAGATAAAACCTGATGTGTCCAGTTCCCAACTAAATTCTCTCTCTATCGATACAGGCTCTAAATTAAACAGTTCCAAATGTTCCAGTTTCTGGGGAATATTTACACCCAAATATTTAATCTTATTATTTTTCCATTTCAGAGGGATCTGGTTCTTCAGAGACTGAGAGGGCGTGAAATTTAAAGATAATAACTCTGTTTTTTGTATATTTACTTTGTATCCGGCTATTTCTGAAAACTTATCTATCACTTGTAAAGTAGCAGGAATGGACTTTTCAGGTTCTAGGAGTGTTAATAATACGTCATCTGCATATAATGATATAGTAAAATCCCTCCCTCCTAAAAGGACCCCCTGAATATTAGGATGTTGCCTTATAGCTTCAGCCAATGGCTCAATGTATATGGCAAACAGTAAGGGGTAAAGTGGGCAACCCTGCCTAGTTCCCCTTCCCAGCTGCATCATTGAAGATAACTGTCTATTCACTTTAACATATGCCTTCGGAGAGGTATAAATTCTTTGTATCATGCTAGAGTATTCCCCAGGAAATCCAAACTTGCACAAAGTTTCCCATAAAAAAGGCCAACTGATGTGATCAAAAGCTTTGTCTGCGTCGAGGCTGAACAACACTGCCTGTATCTGTCTCTGATTTAAGTAGTCCAACAAATGGATCATTCTACATATATTATCTGTGGTTTCTCTGGCTCGAATGAACCCAAATTGATCTGAATTAATCAAATAGGGTAACAGTTCCTCCAGTCTATGTGCCCATATGGACATAAATATCTTGTAGTCCATGTTTAATATGGATATTGGCCTATATGAAGTAGTTAATTCTGCTGGTTTGCCTATTTAGAAGATAGGTGAAATATTAGTGCAATCCCATGATGGAGGAGGGGGACTCTCCTGCTGAATTTATTTTTTTTCACATTGAATAAACTTTTTTGGTTTATATATTTTGCTACTGCAAAGAACATACGTGTAATTACAGTTGTATAGAGAAAGGAGAGAAAACAAAAATTACATACATATATTGTGTAAAGATTCTCCTTCAGGTTTCTACAATCTACAATTTGAAACTATTTTCTATTTGGAGTAATGGAGTAATAAAACAAAATTAATACATTAGATACTAATATAACATAACTGATCTTACATACTCTATCATCCTCCCTTCCCTCCCTCCAGCCTACCCACCCTACCTTCAACCCCAATACACCACTCCCCACCCCAGTACACACAACAATTAAAGTAATAAGGAGAGTTATGTATCCATGGTCAAATATCCAAATTATCAGAAACAAATATTAGATTAAAATAATTAGACTGTTAGCAAGGTATGCAGAGGGGCCCATACTTCATTGTAATAATGGAGTCTGTCAGACATCTGGGCTATAATCTTTTCAGCCTGTAAGGCAAAGAGAACTTCCTTAATCCATTCAGCTCTGGAAGGTACTGTTTGGTTGAGCCAGTGTCATAAGATAATTTTTTTAGCGCATAAGGATCTCATAGCCATATGTTTGCATTGTTTCCCCAATAGTACCGATCCATAGTTACCCAAAATACAAATTTCAGATGTAAATGCATCAGAGAGACCCAACAGGGGGTCTAAGTTAGCTTTGATAGCAGCCCAAAAGGGTAAAACCTTGTTACATTCCCAAAGTATATGCAATAAATTACTGGACAGTGTCTCACATCTGGAGCATAAGTTGGAAGAGAGTAGCTCCATTTTATGTAGTTTAGCCGGGGTATAATATTAATCATGGATGACAAAAAATTATAGTAAACAATTTCTATCCCACCTCACATCTTGGTATAGATGCTGCCAAATATTAGACCAGGATCTCTCCCTGGGGAAAGAAATAGGCAATACTTGGTCCCACACATATTGTGGATGGCAATTTTGCAACTCCAGATATTCTCTCAGGAGATGATAGAAGTTGGAGGTGAAATGCGATGTAGGAGGTGATGAGATCGTTTACAACAGAGGCCCGGATAGATATTGGTTCCAGGATCTCAGCCCAAAATGTGAGTGAAACATGTGGGATAACTGAAGATATTTAAAAACATAATCAGCAGGTACTTGGTATTTATTTCTCACCTCATGGAATGTCAACAAACGTTGGTCAATTAATAGATCGGCCACTTTAATTTCGGAATAAAAGGGCCAGAATTTTTTATTTAGAGGTTTACCATCGATCTTAAAATTAGGATTTCTAGGAACTGATTGTGAAGTATCTTTTTCTAGAGATAGATGAAGCTTGGCATTTATCATAGTATAGACCCGGAGAGTGGTCTTGATGGGTGTACAGAGTAAATCTCTGGGAATATTCTTAGGTGCAGCATAAATAAGAGTACCTATGTCTATTCCATGTAAAGAACATAGTGTGCTTTCGATTCAAAGCCATTGTGGGACATAAGTCTGATAGACCTCAGCTGACATCTCTTGGGTCCATCGTAGTAATACCAAACACGTGATTGAGTAACAGTAAAGAAGAAGATCCGGTAGTTGCAGTCCACCATTAACTTTGCTATGCTGGAGTTTTGCAATCGCTTTTCTCATTTTTTTTTACCCCAAATAAAATTAGATATTATGCGATTCACCTGAAGAAACCAGGATTTAGGGAGAAAAAGATTATTCATATAAAGGGGTATAATAACCGGGGAAGAACATTCATTTTTATTGTACTAATCTTCCCCCACAAAGATAGAGGACGTGCCATGCAACGATTAAGATCCTTACTAATTTGGGATAGAGTTTTATCTAGATTATATTGTTTCATTTGTGAATTATAAGTAGAGAGGTACAGTGGCGTGAAAAAGTATTTGCCCCCTTCCTGATTTTCTCTATTATTGCATATTTGTCACACTGGATGTTTTCAAGTCTTTAGAGAAAATGTAATATTAGATAAAGGGAACCTGAGTGAACAAATAACACTTGTTTTTTTTTTTAATTTCACTTATTTAATGAAAAAAAGTTAGCCAACACCAACTGGCACTGTGTGAAAAAGTAATTGCCCTACACTTAATAACTGATTATGCCACATTTAGCTGCAATGACTGCAACCAAACACTTCCTATAATTCAATATCAGTCTTTCACATCACTGTGGAGGAATTTTAACCCACTCTTCCTCGTAGAACTGCTTTAATTCAGTAACATTTGGTAGGTTTTCGAGCATGAACTGCTCGTTTCAGGTCCTGCCACAGCATCTCTATTGGGTTTAAGTCTGGACTTTGACTAGCCACTCCAAAACTTTAATTTTACTTCTTTTAACCATTCTGATGTGGACTTGCTTTTATGTTTTGGATCATTGTCTTGCTGCATGACCAACTACGCTTCAGCTTCAGCTGACGGAAGGATGACTGGACATTCTCCTTAAGAATTTTCTGGTACAGAGCAGAATTCATGGTTCCTTTAATTATGGCAAGTCATCCAGGTCCTTAGGCAGCAAGCATCCCCACACCATCACACTACCACCACCATGTTTGACTGTTGGTATGGTGTTCTTACTGTGGAATGCTGTGTTTGCTTTACAAGAGACATTATAGGGATCCATGTTGTCCAAAAGTTCCACTTTGGACTCATCTGTCCATAGAACATTTTCCCAAAAGGCTTGTGGATCATCCAGGTGCTTCTTGGCAAATGAGAGACGAGCATTTATGTTCTTCTTGGTTAGCAGTGGTTTCCGCCTTGCTACTCTCACATGAAGCCCATTTTTGCCCAGTCTCTTTCTGATTGTGGAGTCATGAACACTGACCTTAGCTGAGGCAAGAGAAGCCTGAAGTTCTTTGGATGTTGTTTTAGGATTCTTTGAGACTTCTTGGATGATTTTACACTGCACCCTTGGAGTAATTTTGGCAGGCCGCCCACTCCTGGAAAGGTTCACTACTGTTCCAAGTGTTCTCCATTTGGAGATTATGGCTCTCATTGTGGTTCGATGGAGTCCTAGAGCCTTAGAAATAGCTTTGTAACCCTTTCCAGACTGATAGAGGGCAACAAATTTTTTTCTGATCTTTTCAGGAACTTCCTTTGATCATGGCATAATGTGCTTGTTGAATCTTTGTGCTGGCAACGTGACTCTGATGGTAAGGGCCAAAATAAGTGAGGTTTATATTGAGCAGGGCTGGCTGTAATCAAGCCTGGCTGTGTTCAATCAGCTGACTCTAATTATCCCTTTAATTGGGTTGATTTAACTAGGGGCAATTACTTTTCACAAGTGCCAGTTGGTGTTGGTTAACTTTTTTCATTAAATAAATGAAATAAGTAAAAAAAAAAAGTGTTATTTGTTCACTCAGGTTCCCTTTATCTAATATTATATTTTGTCTAAAGACCTGAAAACATCCAGTGTGACAAATATTCAATAATAGAGAAAATCAGGAAGGGGGCAAATACTTTTTCACGCCACTGTAACTCCTCAAGTATTTCATATTATCTTTAACCCATTTTAGGCCCAAATGGAACACTTCAGAGGAAAAAGTATATTTATTTAAAGGCATCACTTCCATTTTGGTTATATTAAGTTTATAATTGGAGAATTTTCCAAATTGTTCAATAACAGATAAAGCAGACTTTATTGAAGTAGAAGGGTATGAGGTGTGAAGTAGTATATCGTCTGCATAGACTGACAACATGTACTGATGGGGCCCAACAACGATACCGTGAATTGAAGGGGAGGTGTTGATATAGCGAATGAGTGGTTCTAGATAAAGATTAAATAAAAAGGGGGACAGAGGACAGCCCTGTCTGGTGCCCTGGCTCAAGACTATGGCATTAGAGAGCATGCCATTGCAGAGAACACGGGCCATAGGCTGGGTGTAAAGAACCTTTACCCATTTAATAAATTGTTGGAGGATACGGTACTTTGGCATGAGATAAAACAAATAGTCCCATGACACACGATCAAAAGCTTTTTCTACATCCAGGTACACCAAGGCAGCAGGTACTGAGGAGTCCTTGGGTACAGAAATAAGGTGGCTGAGCTTCCGCATATGATCCGAGGAGTGTCTATCAGCCACAAATCCTACCTGCTCCAGGCTTATTAGGCATTGCCATACTTTTGCCAGTCTATTGGCCAAAATCTTTGCTAGTATTTTGAAATCAACACTTTATTAAGGAAATATGATGGTAATTAGTGACAAAAAGGGGGTCTTTCCCTGGTTTAGAGAGGACTACAATTGTGGTTTCTGAGAGGGAATAATCTGAAATACCATGTTCATAGATATAATTATAGGTGTCTAAGAGAATAGGAGCTAATTGTTTTTTATATGCCTTATAAAATTCTGTAGTATATCCGTTGGGTACCGGAGTTTTGTTCAGTGGTAATGTATCAATAGCGGAGCATATTTCAGACACCAGAAGAGGGGCCTTTAAATGTTCAACTTGTTGGCTGTCTAAGGAAGGAAGTGTTATGTTTTGTAGGAAGTGTTCCGCTTCTAGGGAATTAAATGGAGTACAGGGCCAGGAGTACAGGTCGGAGTAGTACTGCTGAAAACGAAGGAGAATATCTTGAGCAGAGGTAACTATGAGACCAGCTGCATTATAAATGGAAGGTATTATCTTGTCCGCAGTTTGGGCCCTTAGACGAAGGGCAAGAAGTTTGCCCACCTTGTCTCCCTGATCAAAATACTGAACCTTAGATTTTTGGAGAAGATATTCAGCTTTATCTGTCAATAGAGAATTATAGCGATCCCTAAGAATTTTCAAATTAGTAAGGGTGGTTTGGGTAGGGGAGGAAGTAAGCGATAACTCCACAGATTATATCTCTTGGAGAAGATGAGATGTTACCTGCGAGGTTATTTTTTTTTCTAATGGTGGCTAATCTAATTATCTCGCCCCTAAGAGTGCACTTTAATGCCCCCCCAGAGGATATCTAGTTTAGGCATAGAGGGTGCGTTATTGTTAATAAAGGTAAAGAGGAAGTTTTGGAGATGGGATTGGAGTTTTTTTTATTTCAGCAATTGATGATTAAACCGCCATACTTTATTTTGAACTGTAATGGGACCTGGACCCCAGTGTAGCAAAGTGGGGTGGTGGTCCGAGATAAGCTTGGAAAGACACAAACAAGATGTGACTGAGGAAAGGTGTCCAATATCCACCAAGAAATAATCTATCCTGGAAAAAGAGTTGTGGGGAATTGAGTGGAAAGAGTATTCTTTCCTAGAGGGGAAAAAGAGCCCTCCAAGGATCGATTAAGCCCAGAGTGCCCTTCAGTTCTCGGATGGCTAGCTGTACCTGGTAGAGAGAGGAGGTGTTGGCACTGGACCGATCTAAAATATTACAAAAAGCCGGATTCCAGTCACCTCCAAGCAGTAGAGGGTAATTTGACCACGATATCAAGTGTTGCATAAGTCGAGTAAAAAACACAGGATCATCTAATTGGGCCATAGACTGAGCCAAGTATCATTTCAGAGTGACCAATTAAGGCTTTAATAAGAATATATCTATGTTGTGAGTCTACTATTGTATCTAGCAGAAAAAAAGGTAATCTACGGGCTATGAGAATAGCTACTTCACCACTACAGGAGTTTAGCGCTGTTCCAAAAACTTGGCCCACCCAGTTTCTTCTAAAAAGAAGTGCCTGGGAGGAAAGCAAGTGAGTCTTTTGAAGAAGCGTTATGTCCACCTCTAATTTTTGCAAATGTAAAAGTATTTTTGTTCTCTTTGCTGGAGATTGGGCACCTTTCACATTTCAGGAGCATATTTTATATATTGTCATGTAAATCCAACCAGTATAGAGTTCTATTAGAAAAATGTTCAACACGATCATAACATATTCTCCACAATTTTTTTTTCCATTAAACTTTTATTAAAGTTTACAATACAGAGAACGAATCCACAAGACATTTAACATAAGAAAACTGTAATTGCTACACAGAATTCTACTGATTTGTCCTCTCCCTACCCACCTCTCTCCCCCCCACACATACCCCCCAAGCCCAAGCGCAGCATCACCTCCACCAAGCTACATCATGTATTGCCATGAGCGTATACTTCAAGCTTGTAAAGAGTACAGGGTCTGAAAAGAGCCCCATATCCTGTTAAACTTGTTAAGTTTATTAGAAAGACTTGCAATGGTTCTCTCCGTTCTGAGATTAGCCAGAAGCTCCTGGAGCCACTCAAGGTAGGACAAATTATCAGAATATTTCCAATGTCTAAGGACCACCTTTTTAACAGATATGGAAATTAATGCCATATAATATTTCCTACACCGTACAGAAATACCAGAAAAATCCCCCAAAAGACATACTTCCGGTGTAAACAAATCAACAAGCCCCAACAGTGGATCAACTCTTTGTTTAATGGTGGACCAAAGTGTAGCAACTCTGGGACAGTTCCAAAAAATGTGAAGAAGGTCCCCAGGGTGCAACTTGCATCTAGTACAGATCGGAGAGGGCACCACACCCAACTTAGCCAACTTCTTCGGGGTATAGTAAATATTGTGCAAAATTTTAAATTGCATTAATCTAAGTCTGTCCTGGAGTAAAAATTTATGACAGTTATGCCAGAGTTGAGGCCATTCTAATTCCTTATCTGGAAAAAGAGATGACCAATATGAAACCGGGGCAAGGTTATGAGGGTATGCCCATGCGAATAAAATGCTATATATCTTAGACACTGCATGGGGCAATCCAGCCAACTCTGCCAGAGTGGCCTGAAAAGTGATGTGGGCAGCAGGGGGCGGAGTAACTCCAAAGACTTTCAACACAAGGTGCCGAAGCTGAAAAATTTTAAAGATGTTTCTCTCAGATATCCTAAACTTATGCATAATTTCCACTGAGGAGCACCACTGTCTATCAACCGTCGTAAAATCTTTCAGCTGACAAATTTCTAATGGGGAAAGCCAGTTAAGTGGTGAGACCTTGTTATTTAGTTGTAAACTAGGATTACCATTTATTGGCTGAGATAAGTCCTTAACATTGTCATATTTGAGAAATGCACACAATTGAGCGTGAGCAATAATCGATACTGCGATGGGAGAATTACGCAGCGCACCCGGGAGAGATCCTACTTTAGTGTACAACAACACTCCAGGAAGGAGACCATGCTTTTTGATAGAGGCTAACTCCACTCTAAGCCAGGCCGGGACGTAGGAGGATTGTGTTGGTAGCTGCTCCGGTGTCACCCACCTGAGATATTTGTTAGCCTGGCTGGCCCAATAATACAATCCTATGTGAGGAATTATTAAGCCCCCTTTTCCTTTGGGAGCAGCCAGTTTGTGAAAAGCCATTCTAGATTTTTTATGCCCCCATATAAAATTGGAAAACATGCTATGAATTTTTTTAAACCAGGACAACGGGAGGCCAATATTTAACATATTGAGGGGATCGAAAAGGTGGGGAAAGACATTCATTTTAATTAAATTAATCCTTCCCCACAGGGAGAGAGGAAGTAGCGTCCACCAGTGGAGATCTTGGTCTATTCTTTGAGCCAACAAATCCAAGTTTAATTGTTTAAGCCAGGATACAGTGTGTGTCAGAATGATCCCAAGATATTTAATGGAATAAGACTGCCAAGCAAGCCCTAAAGACGTGATTTACTGCTTGTAAACCCTATGATTGAGAGGAAAGACCGAGGTTTTCCCAATATTAAGTTTATGATTCGAAACCTTACTAAACTCCTCTATTATATTGAGAGTAGGTGGAATAGATGTCGTGGATTAGTAATCTGCAGAAGAAGGTTGTCAGCATATGCAGCAACCTTAACCATCTGCCCATTTAAAGATATACCTAGAATATCCTGAGCTTTGGTTAGCCCCCGAATAAGGGGCTCTAAATATATATTAAAGAGTAGGGGAGACAAGTGACACCCTTGCCTGGTTCCCACATGTAATTTAATTGGACTAGAAATCATTCCATTACAGGAGATTCTAGCAGAGGGTGATAAATATAATGAACAAACCCATCCCAAAAATTGTTTGGGAATTCCGAATGCCTCCATGGTAGCAAATAGGCAATTCCAATAGACCCTGTCAAAGGCCTTCTCGGCGTCCAGGGATACCAAGGCCATTGGAGTAGCAGCATCCCTCGAAGCCGAGAAGATGTGTGCCGGAGTTCGCAAGTGGTCTACTGATGCTCTGCCCCTCGTAAAACCAACCTGCTCCTCCCCTATTATACAAGGAAGAACCGTACTCAGATGATTAGCCAATAGTTTTGCTAAAATTTTAATGTCATGATTGATTAACGAAATGGGCCTATAACTTGAGAACAGATCCTGTGGCTTGTCTGGTTTTGGCAATAAGACAATCAGAGCTTCAAAAAGGAAAGGATCAGCCCCTTGACCGGAAAAGAGAAATTGAAAAAGTGACAGTAAAATAGGGGTTAGTTGCTTGGAAAATACTTTATAAAAATTGGCGGTAAATCCGTCAGGACCAGGAGTTTTATCAGATGGCAAAGATTTAATTACCATAGCTATTTCATCCTCAGAGATAGGGGATATTAATGCAGCTTGTTGAGAGTTAGTAAGAGAAGGAAATTGTAAGTCTCCCAAATACTTTCACAAGTCTTCCTCAGAAGGGGGATTTACCATGGGACCATATAAATCCCGGCAATAACAAGTGAATACATCAAGTATCTCTGAGGATGCAGTTTTAGGGGGATCTCCCTCTACAGAATGAATGGCTGCGATAAATCTAGCTGATTCTTGTTGCTTAACATGCATTGCCAACAACCACCCAGCTTTCTCCCCTTGGTCTGTATAAACTGCATTTGTTTTTAAAATAGCGAACTCCGCTTGTTCCCTTAACAAATTAAGATAAGCATCCTTAACTTTAACTAAATCCTGCTTAAAAGTTTCGGAGGAGGCAGGAGAGAGACAGGATTCCATATTCCTAATTTGGGACAGAAGGCGGGAAGTTTTATTTTCCCATTCCTTTTTCCTTTTCGAAGTTAAGCCAATTAAAATCCCCCTCAAAAACGCCTTTAGAGCGCTCCATTCCATGTCAGGCCTCCGTGTGGAATTGACATTCACAGCCGTAAACTGATGTATTTGGGATATTATGTACTCAGTCTTATCGGGTTCCTTAAAAATGTGATTATTCAACTTCCACCTGCCCCCCTTTCTAGGTAAAGAAGACAGGGAAATTTGACATACTACCGCAGAATGATCCAAAAGTGGGCCAGAGGCAATATTAGAATCTAAAACCCCAGACAGAAGCATTTGAGAGATGAAAATGTAATCGATCCACGATGAGGTGCCGTGGGCTTGCAAAACAAAAGTGTATTCCCGCACTTTGGGATGACGCACACGCCATACATCACAGAGCCCTGCCGAGTCTGCCAAGTCCCTGAATGATCTTTGGGCAGGGGAGAGGCCCTGACGACAATGGCCCAAACTGTCTAGCGATGAATCGAATACCAAATTAAAATCACCGCCTATAATCATAGGGACATCCAAAAGGGGAGTGAGAACTTCCAATACTTTCATAAAGAAACTCGGAGTATCAGTATTGGGACCATAGACGCTACCCAAAACAATATCCAAAGTGCATAACCTCCCCTTCACAAACACAAATCTTCCGGAAGGATCAGAAATGCATTGGGTAGATCTAAAAGGAAGCAATCTATGTAGAAGGATCATGATCCCCCTACTTTGGGTATTACTCTGTGCAGCGAATATCTGCCCCACCTGTAGTCTTCTCAACTTATCTGCTTCATCATTAAGTAAGTGTGTTTCTTGTAAAAAAATAACATCAGCTTTTAGATGACTAATTTATTTTCATGATCTTGTATTGTTTAGTCTTATGCCTGGCTCCTTTAACATTCCAAGTGATAAACTTAAGATTACTCGCCATTACCCGCTGAATCCCTGGATGAAGCCATAGAATTTCTCCTGTACTGATATACATCTTTCGTGCCGCATTTTATAAAGGTTCTGCTGCGCTTGAGCACCCCCACCTACCTCCCTCCCAGCTCACCCAAACCCCAGTATCAAACCCCCCAAAAATCAGCCCCAATATCCCACGGTAACCCCCAACCCCCCCCCACTCCCGCCCCTTATTCTCATGGTACATGATGAACAGCTCACCTAAACATCTCCTCAACCCCCTTCCCCTGCCTTACGTAACTAGAACAACTAGACCATTACACCATTTATATCTATCGTTAAGCAAACAGTACAGTAATAGAATTAAAACAATAATTGTCCGTACACAGAGGATTTCAAGGCACCAACATATGACAATAAGAAACCCTCCAGCACATGCCAAAAGGGAAGGAAATTAAATAATAAAGGAGGGTGACCCCCCCCACCCTAAAAATGAGTTGCATCTTTCTCCTTCAGACCAAGGAGAAAATGGAGGGGGTCATGAAAGAGATAACCATTGACTTCAGCCAAAATGAAGAGGAAAAAGAAGAGAAAAAAAAAAACCTTTCTGTGAAAATTAAACAAATAAGGCTTGTGTGAAGAGCCTAGCCAAATTATAGTTTCATTACGCCCTTGCGTATACAAAGAGTGAATTTTAAGACGAAAATCCTCCTGTAAAAACAAGACCATAACAAAAAGGATTTATCGCTATCGGAAGCCTTTCCCTGCCTATGAACATAATCTATATGACATTCAACAAACTACGGTCTCCGGTGCCATCTAGTGGCGAGAAATCGGGAATGCATGCTCGGGTGACACCATAAATGCCAGAACTTTCTTGAAAGAGAAAAATGTTCAGTCCATCCATCCAACTCCTCGTTGCCAGCTTAGAATAACTTGAAGCAGCAGGTGGTAGCGAGATCAACTTCCTGGCTACACCACCTATTTTAAGCAAAATTCGGGACCTCGAGAGCTGAGAAGTAATAACAATTGTGCAGTCACAAATTGCTTTAGTTTAAAGACTCGGCCAACATATATTTAACTATTGCACAGGATTTCCAAAGCAAACTTTACCACTAGCCCCCTTTATATTTATACAATGAAGGAGACTAAAGGAGACCTATACACCTCCAGAAATGAATAAAGTAAGTTTACACCATTCCTAAATCTGCAAAGGAGAAATCAAAGTCAGCTGTTGAACACTGTAACTCCAACACCCATTTGGCCATTACCAGCTCCTAGCTCAAGGAGCCCAAAACAAATCAGGAAGTATTAGTTTAAGACCAGCAGCCGCCGACTCTGCATTTTCATGTGTTATCCAAGAGCCAGCAACAAGAACTTGAAATCTAGCCAAATAGTTCATTTTGAACTTGATTGCTGCAGCTATCAGCTTCGTTGCAATAGGATGATAGGTGGCTCATTTCTGGCCCACAGAGAGAGGTAGATCCTGTACTACCCTCAATTTAATTCCTTCCCACATAAGTTCCCTCGTTTCTCGCACTTTAGACATAAAATGCTGTTTCTCTTGAAAATTCAAGAAACGGAAAATAAAAGTTCTAGGGGCAGCTCCCTGGGATAGCATAGGTTGCAATGCTCTGTGGGCTTGTTCAATAATATATTCAGAGCCAAAGGGGGTAGGACCAGCAACTCTCTCTACAAATTTTTTAATAAACTTGACCGAGTCTGAGCCTTCTTCCCGTTCAGGTAGACCTATTATCACCACGTTATTGCAGCGGCTACGACCCTCAAGGTCTTCTATTTTATTTTCCATCCTGGCTAGTCATTGCCTCACCGCCACCAGCTCGGGATCAAGTTGCTCTTGCTTACACTCTAATGAGCATATACGGGCTTCATTATCTGATGTCCTCTGAGAAAGGGATTCCAGGACACTGGAGATGCTTTTAATTTCTCCCGCGATGCTCTGAATTTCCATTTTAAAAGGTTGAAACGCCTCCAAAAATTTAGCAAGAGTAAGGTGTTCTGATTCTGCCTTCCGACACGAGGTCTGCAGCTGAAGCTCAGTAGAGGCCTTAGGCTTCTTCGGGGCCTTTTCAGGGGTTGCAGGAGGGGTATGCTTTGGAGGGTTTTTCTTCATTTCTGACTCCATCCAGCACCCGTCAAGTAAACACCGATTAATAAAAAGGCTTCCACCACTTACTAAGTCATTAACAACTTCACTAAACCGGTTTCATTTAAACAAAAACTGACGGGGGACAGGAGCACATAAAGGAGAGTGCTACTCCATGGACTGCATCACGTGACTATTCTCCACAATTTAAACCACGTAAGAAATAGTGTGTGACCATTATCCTTCCCCTATCCCATCCCATATAAGGACATCCAGTCCCCAAACAAAAGACCCACCAGTAAATAAGATCGGAAAAATAGAAACCCCAGTATCTCCCCCAACCTAAAATCTTGCCCATCTCTATATCCCCTTCCCTTTTAGCCACAGCAGAATAGTAGAAGCCCTCTTTCGGCTATGATAATGCTCTGCCAATATTTAAAATTGGCCAAATGGAGTTTAGCATAACAAGACTTAAGATCAATTAATATGCACATGTATTAGCTGCAGCAACCTCCCCACCCTCTTTTATTGCCCGTGATGCCCTGCAACCCACTAACAACCGCTGTTCGACTTCCGCTCCAGTAGACAGCCGAAAACATATTTAATGAAGAAAAGGTAGAAAGAGAGAACATCAACAACCCTTCCATCAGTAACTATTAAGAATGTAACCTCTCAGAGTTGTGTGAGGCTCCTTTATCATAAGTCCCTAGCAAGGATGAACCGTTTTTTATCAATTATAACTTATTTCCATCTTCAGGACCCCCAGTTAGAAGTTAAACAATAAGCCAGTTCTTAATTACACAACAAATGTAGTCCTGAGTATAAGTCCTGACTCTTCACAGTGGGAAAAGAGAAGAGAGAAAAAAAAAAAGGCCATAAGCCTGTCAACACGGTGTTGTGCTGCACTCTAGTGGCCGTAGTGTAACATCACTAGATGGCCCAATAGGGAATTCACACGTTCAGACTGAGAGAGAGAAAACCTCCACATGATTAATCTCTTTTTATTCCAGTAATCCTCAGCAAGGGGGAAAGAGATCTGGAAGTAGCGATTGCAGCGCTGACAGGGCTTGTTGTGCTGTATTGAAATTATGCCAGGATCCAGAGACAGACATAGCAAATCGTGATGGGTACTGGACTCTATATTTAATGCCTGCAGCTATGAGCTTGGAAATTAAAGGGTGATATTCCGCCCTGCGTTGTCGGACTGTAGCTGGCAAATCCTGTGCAAAACGAAGTTGTTGGCCTTCCCAAAGCACTTGTTGCAGATCTCTGACTTTCCCCAAAATGTAAGTTTTGTCCAGATAGTTCAGGAATTTTAGTACTAGTGGTCGAAGTGGTTTGTCAGAGGCAGGTTTTGGTCTCAAAGAGCGGTGTGCCCTCTCTATAATGCAGGTGGTATTGTTAGGAGAGGGTCCCTCTATCTTGGTGAGCATCTTTTGCAAGAAGAGAATAGGTGCCGAACCCTCTGTTTCTTCAGGAAGGCCGAAGATGATAATGTTATTTCTTCAGCTGCAGCCTTTCAAATCCTCTAATTTACTTTCCATTTTGTGAAGCCGTTGTCTTAATGTGGTAATCTCAGGATCTGTTTTGGCTTTCTAGCCTTCTAACGAAAAGACTCGAGCAGTAGTATCCGTGATTGCTCAATTGGTGTCTGCAAGTTCCCCTCGAATATTTTTCAATTCTGATATGATTTCCTGTAGTGCAAGCTTAAAAGGATGCAGCTCTTCTAGAAATTTTTTCTTGGTGAGAGGTGAAGAGGCAGACGTTGTTGCAGTCATGGCCGGTATTTTAGAGGATGCTCCAGTGTAGCCTTTTGATCTTTTTGGCCCCTTCTCGGGCGATTGTGGGGGAGTGTGAGACTGAGGCGCCTGGTGCATTTCCGCCTCCATCGCTGCAATAGGCCATAAATTCGGAGCTGAGATTATCCGCCGCAAGACTGTTTCTTTCAGGAGAGACTTCGTCTTTAATCTTGCAGAAGCCGATCCGAAGACTGAAGTGATCAGTAGATAAAAAGAAAGTCGCAGATTTTGTATTCTTTCCACCGAAAAGGCTGATTTATGGGCAGGAGCCGGCTTGTGGTGCTGCTAGTCGAACAGGTATATCACGTGATCCATCTCTTGCTGAATTTCTAAAAAGGCCTTTAGTAGTAAAGGAGTCAGTTGTTTACTAAAGGTCTTGTACCACTTGGATGGAAATCCGTCTGGGCCAGGGGTTTTTAATGATTTACTTTCTTTTATGACACGTCTGACTTCCTCTGATCTGATAGGGACTTTTAATCTGATTTCCATTTCCTTAGTTAGCTTTCTTAATGTAAGGGGGGGGGATTCCTTGATTTTGCTAAATTCTGGACCTTGTGGTTTCTCATATAGCTGCCTATAATATTTCTGGAACAGTTGCAATATCTGCTGTGAGTTAAGAGCTCTTGTTTTTCTCTCAGAATCCACTAAATGTATTACAGTTGTGGCTGTCCTATGTCCCCTAAGCCTCCGGGCTAAATTTCTCACCACTTTTGGCCCTCCCTCATACCTATATGTTTTTAAGTAAAATAGTGCCTGTTGTGTTTTTCATCTAAAAGTTTCTGGAGCTCAGCCTTTGTCTGATTAATCTGGGCTTGGGCCTCCATGGTAATAGGGGTAAACTTTGTTCGTGTTTCCCTTAATTTCTCATGTAATTCACCATATCTTGTTCCCCAATATCTCTTCTTGTATGCTGAATACGCAATTATCTCTCCCTGATCACAACCTTCACAGTATCCCAACCTATTGTACTGGATGTCTCCTGGGATGAGTTTTCTGCAATAACCTGAGCTATTTTTGAGTTAAAGCTGTCCCTCCCTAAAAGCTTTATCCTTTAAAAAAGATGTATTCAAGTGCCACCCAGTGGATTTCTTTGGTATTTTAAAATCTAGCCTCAAAAATAGGGGAGAATGATCAGAAAGAAATCTAGGTCCTATAGTTAAATCTTGTAAACAGTCCAAATGTTGTTTTGAAATGAAAAAGTAGTCCAATCTTGAGTAGGAATTGTGTCTAGGGGAGAAAACATATATCCCCCTGAAAGAGGATAAAAATGTCTCCATATATCAATTAGACCCAATGCCCTAAGTTGAGAAATAAATAATTTTTGAGCTGATGTTAGCCTATATTTGGAAGGTGCAGAGGAGCCCAACCGAGGTGTCAAAGTTAAATTGATATCTCCCCCTATGATAAGGCAGCCGTGCATAATGTCTAGGAGTTTTGCAAAAAATCTTTTAAAAAGACAAACAGATGTAAGGGGGGAAAATACACATTCACTACCATGACCTTTGTCCCATAAACAGTACCTTTTAAGATTACATACCTTCCCTCTGGGTCTACGCACTGTGTTTCTAAATGAAAAGGAGAGGTCCTAGGTATTAAAATGGCTACTCCTCATCATTTCCCTTTAGGAAAGGATGACACATATACCCAAAACCTGCCCCCCAACTCAATTTTGCATGTTCGGTATCTGTTAAGTGTGTTTCCTGGAGATAATAAAAATCACTGGGTGTTTCTTGATATATTGTAACAGTCTGGCCCTTTTAATGGGGTTGTTAAGCCCATTTATATTAAGCGAGAGTGCTTTTACTATCTGAGTAGTCTTCTCATTCCCTTATGGAAACATATTCTCTCCTGTTGTCCAAATCTTAATAATCCCATTCTTGAGGGATCACCATACTGATGTTTCCCCCCAAAGCCATCTTTCTGAACGTCACTTTTTTTGAAACAGTTTATGCCATTCCTGTCTAGATTATTCTTAAACATCTCCTGCTGCGATCTTATCAAACCTTTTGAAATCTGAAGCAAATTGTCAGTATATGTCTGACCTTTGTCTTGATAACTATGTACATGCACTGTATTCCAAATAAAATTGACTTCCAAGGTAGGGGAGTTTAAGAACCTACTCCCTAAGTGTGCCTCCTGATAGTCTGGGGTCACCGGAGGATATCTGGTTACACCAAATGCCCAGGCCTCCTGGGGATATATTGCTCCCCTAATAAAAAGAAATATGCAGACAAGCTAAGTAAAAATCCAAATGTTAACTCAAAATATTCTGCCTGTCTGTCTTTGATTTGAAATGGGCTTCCCTGTAACGTCTGGAGATGCTTCCTCCTCCCCCCACCCCACCCCATAAAGTAAATTGTTTATTTTATGATTAACTGAATTCTGTATTATTCTACTAGGGCAACTTTTCTCAGGTCCTTATGTCAGGTTAACCAGGAAAACAAATCAAGCAGAGCACAATAATCTGCTCTTTAAAGTTATATCCGTTGCCTCCTTCAAAGTGATCGTCAGGGCCAGTTCAAACAGCCATATCAAATGTTTTATTTGTTTCTTTGTTATGGCAAAGTTCTCTGCAGGTACACTTATTAAGCATTTCTTTTCTCTGTCCAACCTCCTGTGAGAGAGTTGTCATCTAATAAAGATCCCAGTTCAGACAACTGAATTCCCAGTCCCTCTCATCGGATATAAGCTTACAAACACCTCTAGCCAGAGGACCATCGAGGAATCATAAGTCAAGCTTCAGTTTCTATCAGTCATGTTCTTCCCCTTGCCGATCAGCGAAAAGTTGCCAGATGATTAAAAATGTTCCCCCTCTTTGTTACTTCTCCGCCATTCCATGTTCTGCCCAAATTCACTGTATGCCAGCGCGGTGGATCAGTTTTCTGTAATCCTAACGTGGATTTTGTTTTTAATTGAATTCCCACTTTAAGGAGCTCCTCTCTGGCCTCCTCTGCAGTATGAAATTTCTTCCTTCCCGACGGAAGTTGCACCACAAGTCTGGCTGGGTACGGTGTTGTGAATCTAATGGCTGCCTCCTTCAAAGCTGGTAAGATGTCTGCATATGCGCTGCGATTATGCATAGTTTGTGGAGCGTAATCATTATCAACATAGAAGTGAGTTTGTCTGTAAAAGATTTTGCCCTTTCACCATGCTGCTGTTAATACTGTCTCCTTGAATACGTAACTAAGAAAGCGCGTAATAATAGATCAAGACCTAGCATTCAGATCTGTAGGCCGTGGGCCCAGTGTACAGTGAACTGTCTCTAATGATAATTGAATATCTGAGGGCAATTCAAGAGCTGTTTTGAGCAAAGCAATAGTAAACTCAGTAATGTCCTGACCTGCTGAGCCTTCAGGAATGCAATATAATCTTAGGTTCTTTCTGCGTGCTCTGTTTTCCATATCTTCTTGTTTTTCTTGCAGTTGTATATGTTGATCTTGTAAGAGTTGAATTGTATTCTCCATGTTATCTACTCTGTTCCCTACTGCTGTTATCTGTCTCTCCGATGCATCAGATCATTGCTCCAGGCTCACTATGTCTCTACGAAGCTCTCTATAAAGATCTTTAATTTCTGCACGAAATGATAATAGCTCCTTGTATATAGTATCTAGCTTTATGTGTTTGTTTCTCACTTTATTATTTGGTATGGTCGTCTGGTCCTGCCGTTCTGCTGGTGCTTGAGAGTTTTCCGAGTTGGAGGGCTCCTGGGCCAACATTGCTGCTCGATTTTATTCTACTCACTGCTGCCCATAGTTGTACAATTTCTTTTATTTTTTCTTCTTTACAATACTTCTTATGTATGTCCCCGTTATCTAGATCTTGTTTTTTTTTAAGTTGTTTGTTGTTAAAGGCATCAAATCAGGGAGATTAGCGAGGGTTATAGGGGAACTCTGCTTTTACACCACCATTCTGCTTGGAAGCCCAACTGGAAGTCAAGTATCTTACAACTTTTATTAGCTAGGGAATCTGTACAATGTATGTATGATTCTATGGGACTGTGGTGGGTAGACACAAAAATAGCACTTAAATAATTTGTTATAATACATGGTAAAACTAAAGCAAATCAAGATTATCTGAATTATCTGATTATAGGCACCAATTGTATAAACTTATGTCATCAACTCCCAATAACCGGGTTACTTATAAAACACAGTTAGAAATAATCAAGGAAAAAATGTGTCAGTTTCAATATAACAGAGCTTCTTCACTATTGTCCAGTAGCCCCCAATGTCCCCCCTTTCCCAAAGAAGACACAAACACAGACCTTGGAGGAAATGGCCACAGCCATGTGTTTATTTAACATATCGAATATTAACATTGATCTTTTACTGTTGTTAAATTCTTTATTGATACTCTCAGTAATATTAGTGTTCTTATTATCATTGAGCAGCATGCGCTGCTGGGAGGGTGTACCATTCATCAGGCAGCTGCACTGCCCACTAGCCTGGGAATCCCTTATGGTGCATATTGAAGTATCACCAGTGGTTGCAGGGTAGGTCATATTGTCAAGGTTCTGGCGGCCACCTCCCCCAATTCAGCACCGCTGACCTTGCAGTATGTACTGCTGAGACTGAACCGAGACCCCCCATGTGGGTCCAGGTCTTGTGGTCCACCATCCTCATGCCTACCAGGGGTATCAAAATCGTTGGGAGAATTGACCTTGTCCCCCTTTTTCCCCCACTTCCTTCCTCCTGCACTCCTCCCAAGCTGCTACATGGCTGCGACAGTTTGCAATCAGTTGCTATCCCTAGTTCTTCTTATTCTTTTCTAGTGCATGCACTACTATTCTTCCTTAGCTACTAAATACTCTGTTTTAAATAGACTTTAGCTATTTTATCACTAGCTTTATTATCTGTTCCTAGCAGCCATTTACTTTGAGTCTGTTTGTTATGTTTTTTTTTTTTTTTGCCTTGTGCTTAACTCGTAACATCCCTTTGGAGGAGGCAAAAAAAACAGGAAAAAATTCCTGTGGAAGAAAAAAACAGGAAAAGTCACTCCCCAACTCCTACAGCAGTCACCATATTGGGTCCAAAGGCCCTCTCCCTGACCCCTTTGCCCCACATTCTGAGGGCGGGAGGGTGGGTGTTCTGGTGATTGGAGGAGAAAGAGGGAGAGACACTGGATTCCAATCTAGTTATCCCTCTCATTCCTCCCCCCAGACCCCCCCCTTGTGGGGCATGGCAATACCTCCCCCTGGAGTGTGTCCAGGACCTGCTGTCCACCCCCAGAGGAAGGTATCCTTTCCCTAGCTTAGGCCAGAGGGAAGGGGCCCTCGGACAAATGAATGGCTGCTTCAGTGCTTGGGCAGCCTATTTAGAAGCAGAGATGCAGTTTGGGATATAACAGCAGCCCAATGCTGATCCCTTTCAGGCATGCAAACAGAAATTGGATATGAAAATAATGACTGGTTTGCATGATGAAGAAGGCACCTTAAAATCATCAGACATAGAAATGATGGCAATAGTGCAAAACAAATGAATTGCTATTTTTGGTACAGCATACGATCATACTGTCCTATACCAGGGATTTCCCCAGAAAATATAGAATGGTTAGAAGCACCTATTACCTTTGAGAAAATCCTAGAAGTTATAGCCCACCCTAAGCCAGGTATTTCTCCAGGGTTAGATGGGCTCACCAATGAGTTATATAAATGTTTTAGCAAATAAATTGGTTTCTTTCTAGTACAACTTTATAATGAATTACTAATAAATCCCCTTTCATGTCCAGATTTTTCATAAACTATGGTTCTTTTTTAATTTAAAAAAGGGGATACACAACTTTTACAAAACTGGAGATCAATAAGTATTCCAAATACAGATAATAAAATTCTTTCTACTATTCTATGTAAAAGAATGAAAAATATGGCAGAAACAATTATACACCCTCAAATAAGAATATTACCCAGAAATTACAGATTCTAAGTGATAGTTGTTAATTTAGTAATCAGAGTAAACTTTAAGGCCCAGATATTCAAACTGCGCCAGTCTGAGGCGCAAGCCCCTGCGCTGCTCAAAATAGTTGCGCAGGGGTGTAGCTGAGTGATATTCAAAGAGTTAAGCTGTTGAGCAACTCCTTTGAATAAACCCCAAGCTCCTTACTTGCATAGGCGCAGTGGAACTACACACACCAAATTGCCAGAGTTGAGCATTCAACTTGCGGTGGCGCAAGTACCATTGCGCCATGCGCAAATTTCCGATATTCAAAAGGTGACATGCAAATGGGGCCATAATTTATGCAAGGCGCAGGGGGGGCCATTTGCATCTCTTTATGGCCCCATTTGCATGCCATTTGCATGTAGGTGCGCCGATCCCCGAGGACTTGCTCCTGGCCACCCTGCCAGGCAGCAGCTGTCGGGGACCGATGCACACTGCAGCCCGATCGCGGGCATCACAGTTACATGCCCCCACCCACACCTCCCACAGCCCGATCGCGGGCATCACAGTTACATGCCCCCCCCACACCTCCCACAGCCCGATCGCGGGCAGAACACATACATGTCGCCCCTCCACACCTCCCACAGCCCGATTGCGGGCAGAACCTGCTCAACCCCCAGTGCCCGATCGCGGGCAGAATGTAACCCTCCCCAGCCGAATAACTCCCTGGTGGTCCAGTGGACCGTAAAGCCCGATCGCGGGCAGAATGTCCAACAGAACCCCCAAACATCTCCCTGGTGTCTAGTGTCCCCCCCACGAAGCCCCTCACCGCTCCCCCCGCGGCGGGCGACAGCATCCACCGCCTGCCGCCCGCCGCCCGCCGACTGACTGTCGGTAGGGCTGCCGCCCGTGGTGCAGAGCTACAGCCAATGGGCGTGCAGCCCGCCCGTTATGGCTGAATCAGTTGTGAATGATCATTCACCGTCTGGACTATCATGTCTGACTATGGGCTGCACGCCATTAACAGCTCTGCGCAGCGTGCCTTCTGATGATCGACGGCGGCGAGCGAGCTGGCAATATCTCCCGCCGGCTGCGAAAGGCGAAATGGGCTTATGAAGTAGTGAGGGGACACTGAGTAAGGAGATGTTTGGGTGGGTTGTGCTGACATTCTGCCCGCGATCGGGCTTTATCACCTGGACCACCAGGGAGTTATTCAGGTTGGGGAGGTTACATTCTGCCGCGATCGGGCACTGAAGAGGTTTATACAGGTTCTGCCAGCGATCGGGCACTGAAGGTTATACAGGTTCTGCCAGCGATCGGGCTGTGGGATGTGTGGGGGACATGTAGTGTACTGCCCACGATCGGGCTGGTGAAGGCACAGGGGCGGTTGGGGGCCAGCCAGGGTGGCAGCTGCTGTGTTGCGCCCTGCAATGCAGCAGCTCACCTGTGGGTGGCCCTCGACTTAAGCCTTTTTGGGGCTCAAGCTTGTGCAGGCGCAGCTTGGGGTTTGCGCATGCACAACTCTGCACAACCCGACTGAATATCGGGTTGCGCAGGTTATGCATGGATCCTCCCCCTCCTGTTGAGCATGCATTCATTTGCATTGCTCTCTTGCGCAACCTGGTGCCAGTGGCGTAACTGCCTCCTGCTGAATATCGCAGAATGGCGCATTTTGGACTTGCGCATGGCGCAACCCTTTTGAATATCTGGGCCTAAGAGTTATTTTTGACTAAGGTTTTAATTTTTATTAAGGTTTCAAGCTAAAGTATTTTATAAAGTTTCACATAATTACCTTTTTCATATTCTTCATCTATATGGATCCCCAAAAACATTTATTTCATGGATTAAAGTATTATATAATACTACTTTTATAGTCCCTTCAGTAAATGGGTTACTTGGTAGAGAGATTTCACTACGGGGGGGGTGGGGCAAGGATGTCCTATGAGTCCTATATTATATACATTGGTTTTAGATCCAGTGATTAGACAACTCTTATGGGATAATTCCATAATTGGTATCACCCCACAGGTGGCAGTCCCTCCACAGAAGATAACTGCTTATGCAGATGATGAAAAGTGGTTGCTGGTAATGGTGGGTGGCGGTCACAGGATCAACCAGATAAAACAATGTACTACAGACAAGTACATTGTTTAAAAAAAAAATAAGATACTGAGTGAAAATAAAACCTTCTTTAATGTCAGAAGATGAAGAATAAAAGGGAAGCTCATTATCCCTCATCTTTCTTCTTCAAAATAAACGTGTTGTAGTCCATGGTGGTACAGTACATACATTCCATTGTACACCCATGCCTTAGACCAATAATAGCCTCTGTACCTCTTTCTACCAGGAACCAGAGCTTGACAGGGTTCACTTTGTCTTTCAAGTGACAAAAATCAATCCATCTTGGAGCATTATATTGGTGGGGGGATTATAACCCTGGAACAGTTACTGTATATTAAACCGTGCAGTCTATGTGAAATAGCCTTGTTCATGTGTACACACACACGCACGCATGCACGCACGCATGCACATTAACATTAGGGTTTCATGGAGAACAAAAGTGAAAAAAAAAACAATTTTATCATACTGATTTGGCTCACACCTGCCATATAAATAAACAACCAGAAGATGAGCTTCAAGCTTAAAGCAGCAATATGTGTTAGGGGGCAACGATTTATCATCATGCAGAGTTTTAGAAATGATATATTTCTGACCTATTTAAATTCATCATCAGAATATTGGTATTTTTCTCTGTATTTAAAAATCCTTTACTTTGAGGTTAATTTTGACTTTACATACTGGATTTATAGTGTTGATATAGTAGGTAAGTGCTAGCATACATTTAGCTAGCACCACACCCCACCCTACCAAGATGTTTAGTTTATTTATAGTGGGTGTGGCCCGACAGCAGTTATTATTAAAAATGTCAGAACCTCATATACCAGAAACAAACATGGTTCTATTGATGGTTTTGACAGAAAGAAATTATTACTAAAAGAAACTATATGATGATTTTTTCACTGACGAATTCTGTTTCTGGAGTTGTTACTAGAATATCTAACATAATGAAGCAGAATCTGATTTTATATAGCATCTTTCATAGATACACTGTATCCCAAAGTGCTTCACAATCCATGGACAGGTGGTGACAGCCATTAGGCACATGAACAAAAGTTGTTAAAAGGAAAGTTAGGGAAGATAAAGGTAACTCAGGCAGGTTAAGTGAAGTCTGTGTGTGTGTGTGAGAGAGAGAGAGAGAGAGAGAGAGAGAGAGAGAGAGAGAGAGAGAGAGAGAGAGAGAAGGGGAGGAGCGATACAGGGAAAGGAGAGGATGTTACCTATTAAGGGGATTAGGTGACTTGCTCAGCAGTGAATAATTGGAGGTGGTGGGATACAAACCTGTCTCACCAGATTGATGGCTCCGTGCGTATTCTAAACACTAGGTGACAATGCCACCCAGGGAAGAAAGAGGCAGCTGTCTTCAGTGTGTGCATCCTCTGGCTAAAGAGTTCTCACTGGGTTTTGTCCCAGTGTTTCACAACAGAGTTTTAGTGCCTTCTGGATGAGAACATTCAGTAATTGTCTTAACAGAAACAACTAGTTTCCACTGGAGAGGGTCCAGAACTCATTCCCACTGATCTTCACCAGGTAAGGAGGACAGGAAGGTGATGGTTGTAGTAGCATCTCCCTAGATTCCTTACTGGTGGAAAGTACACAGTGTGCAGCTCAAGTTAGGTGCCTCACTTGGAGTGCCTTGCTGGACTGGTATTAACAGCAAGGGATGATGATCACTGATTGGGGGGGGGCATGAATCTAATGCAAGGGATCTTGGAAAACTAAGTAACAAGACAAAGAGAGAGAGGAGGCTATCCCCGAGAAGGAAAGGCACATTCTTTAATCTTCTCAAATATATTCCTGACAAGGATGAACATAGACTGCATTATTTAAAATTAGCTGAAGAGGGATTGCCCAGCCCAATTAATTCTTAAAATGAGTATCTCTCTCTCCTGGGCTCTCTGTTTCATACAGTAATTCACTTTAGAACAAGATACCTGGTACCATATTGCAGCTAGAAGTAACCTCTGTGTGAAACCACTATTCCTGACAAACCAATCAGTGCCCCTCTACACCTTGTGACTCCAACCACAGCTCCTGGCAAGACATCCAGTGCTTCACAGCTCCTGGAAGTTACTACCAGCTGAACCCACTGCTCATTCCATAAGCACAATAAGGCACTCCCGGGGGCACTGCTTTGGGATAATGGCACTTCTCTGGAGGTGGAAAACTCAGCCTTCGATCTCGTGTTAGGATAATGGCAATTCTCAGGAGGTGGAAATACTCGGTCTTTGGTCTTGGGCTCCAGGCCACTTGAAGTATGCCATAATCCCATCACAATACACCCTCTGTCGTGCCTTATTGCTTATTTATTCTAAAGCACAGTTACTGTTTTTATTTTTATTTATTTATTGCATAAGATCGGAATTACAATCCTTTGAGTCATAGACTCTTTTGCAAAGGCTCCACGTCGGTAAACTGTACATATTATTTGAAGCAGAACCTCCCACAATTCATCTGAAAGTGACTTTTAATGAAAGCTGGGATAGGCCTCTTAAAGAATAAGCTAAATTAACATTCTGCAGCAAATCAGTAATGCAGCTGGGTAAATTACACCTGATTGCTTTGTAAATCCAGTAATAGAAACATAGAAGTTGACAGCAGAAGGAGACCACCAGGTCCATCTAGTTTGCCCATTGTCTTTTAGCCTAGCCTTCTAACTGCCTTTGGGTTTGAGGGCTCCCTTGTATCTTTCCCAAGCATTCTTGAAACCTACCACTGTGATTGCCCCACCACCTCTGCAGACAGGCTGTTCCAGGTATCCACCACTCTTTCTGTGAAGAAAAACTTCCTGGTGTTTGTGGAGAACTGCCCTCCTTGCAGCTTTAGATCATGTCCCCTGGTTCTGCTGCCCTTCTTAAATTGGAAGAGACTATCTGCACCTGGTTTATGCCTTTTATGTACTTGAATATTTTGATCGTGTCACCCCTCTCTCATCTCTGTTCCAGGGAGTACATGTTTAGTTTTTTCAGTCTTTCCCTGTAGGACATCTTGTGCAGTCCCCGAATAATTCATGTTGCCCTTCTCTGCACCGTCTCCACTCGGTCAATGTCCTTTTTGAGGTGGGGCCTCCAGAACTGGATGCTGTACTCCAGGTGAGGCCTAACCAGTGATCTGTACAGTGGCGGGATCACTTCCCTCTTACTGCTTGTGATTCCCCTCCCAATGCATCCCAGCATACCGCTGGCCTTTAATGCTGCCTTCTCACTCTGTTTACCTACCTTCACGTTGTCTGAGATAATGATTCCCAAATTGTGCTCTTGAGTGGAGACAGCTAGTCTTTCCCCTCCAAGGTAATATGCCTTATTTGGATTTATTTTTCCTATGTGCATGACTGTACTTTTTGGCATTGAATCTTGACTGCCATGCTCCAGACCATTCTTCCAGTTTCTTGAGGTCCGCTTCCATCTTGTCCATTCCCTGCTGGGTGTTGACCCTGTTGCATATTTTGGTGTCGTCTGTGAACAGACACACCTTTCCCTGTAGTCTGTTAGCTATGAAAATATTGAAGAGCAGGGGCTCCAGTACTGAACCCTTTTAGCCTCCTAGTAACCAAAGGGGGCCCATGTAAAGCAGCATGAAGAGAGAAATGTTATGATTCTGAATTCTGGCATGTTATAAAACACGTTTCTCTATTATATAATACATTTAATGTAACTAAATGGGTCAAGGGACTGTTCCTATAAATGATATCCCTATAACCCAAAGAAAGTAAAAATATAACTTGAACCAGTCTCTCCCTGAACAACTTTGTGAAGCAATGCTTATTATGAGAGGGAAGAAAAGAGTTTTGTTCTCCATTTGTTATTTTACAGTTTGTTTTCTTAAAAAGAGTGAACTGTCTTTTCAGACTCCAAGATATTTATAACAAATGCCACAAATCTTTTTCCCAAAACATGTCAATATTGAAAAGTCATGAGAGAGAGGCAAATTTAATCTACCATCTCTAACTTTCACATTTTATGGATTCATAAGCAAGCTAATACAACTGATCAAATTTCTCTATAAATCACTAAATGCAGTGTAAGTTATCCTTGGCTACATAAACTGATGGTCTCTATATCAAGAACGGCATCATCAGCATCAAATATTAAATAATGTATGTGAAGATGTGTAGTATGAGATTTTTTTTTCACACACTTGAGGTGTGTGATGCCACTTAAACCTCAAGAGTAGAGCCAAAGAGGTTTAATTAACCTCTTAAGGGGGTTGCTGAATGGTGTTATGCCTGCTTAAATAAAGTTTTGATAGATCGATTGATTGATCGATTGATTGATTGATTGATTGATTGATTGGATGAACTAGGCGTGACACACCAAGGCTGTGTGAAAATAAAGGAGTAACAAAACAGCTGCACATATTTTTCTTATTACTGTATTACTGGGACTACTACTGGCAATTTGCAGATTTTAAACTTTTTTTCTACACACTTACAGTGATGTTGCAGACATTTTGTGAGGGGTGCCAAAAGACACAGGGAGAATGTCATGATCTTTTTTTTTTACTTTAAAAGACAGTTATTGCTATTCAAGATAACAAAATTCATCAAATAGAATACAGTAAAGGAAAATTAAGACATCTGAAATAAGTTATTAAAATATACAATTAACTTATTAGGTCTTATACCGGGAATTACATACAAAGTCACTGAGGTGGTCAATTCACTGTATTTTTAAAGTAGTGGCATGATCAACACCTGTCAAGAGTTTAGCACAATTCTTTGTGTTGTTCAGTGCTGTGGGCTTGAGCTGTCTCAAGATCAGGAGGCAGCGCAGGGGGAGGGGCAGCATGACTACAAGCAATAAGTCAGAGTGAGTTTCACTGTGACATTCTGTTATGTTTTCATACAGTTTATCTTGTGTGGATGCTACCAATTCATTTTATTTTACTGCACAGCATGGCTGTAGAATTTACATTTCGGGAGGTGGGGTGGGGGTGAGACTCTCAGGCTCCAAACTATTGGCCTAAACAGCCTATTCTTAAACTACCCTATCTGGGGGGGCGCTCAGCTTTCCCGGGGGGGGATCAATGCTTGTGCTGCACAGGCAATAAAAAGATGTTACAAAATGAACAATTTCAATTAAGTGATAACAACCTGTTATCCAATTATTATGGAGCTCCATAACTTACCTGGTTACCAAAGACTAAACCAAAAAAAAAATAACTGTGCAATCAGTTCTTATGACACTAACCAAGTGATAATGGCAATTTAGATAAACAGAAATCGGGTTCATAAATGCAGTCACTAGTTGATTATAATGTAGTTTAGCACCAGTAATATCTATAAGTCATTCATCTAATGCATGAAAAAGTAGTGTTCAAATACTGAGCCCTACAGGACCTCTTTTTATGTTCACTTGACTAAGGCTAAGCAAGCATATTGATATCCGAATTTTTTCCTTGGATTTTGTTGGCTTGGCAAGGCTTAGCCACTCACAGAACTACAAAGAATAATCTCCACTTTCCTTCTTTGTCAAAACCAATTGCCATACAGCCATTCTTCCATCGCCCATTAAATTTTCAGAAAATGACATTGCTGCAAAATGTTTTTCACCTGAGATTGCTTGCAAGTCACATTCCCACTTACAGCACCTGTTACTTCCTGTTCTTACCTCCAAGCACACAGCTTTCCAGAGCTACAGCTATTGCATTCATTGTCTTGTTTTCCCATCAAACACGTACTTATAGTCACCCCCATCCTCATATCCTACAAAAAGCCACCAGGCAGCTTGTTATTAATGCCGCCATTGTGTGGCTTTTACCGCTAACAATTTTATTCCCCTGTTCTTTGCTGTGTAGCTGTTCATTGCCATTAGTGTGCGACTTTATCAAAAACTGTGCTCAGCATGGGACCCTCTTAAGGCAGAGATCTACTGTCACCACTGAAGAGCTCTGATCAGCCGTGACCACTGGAGTGCTTGTAAAAAGTCCTTCAATGTGTGAACTGAAAGCTTTACTGTAACAAATGCCATCCTACAGCTTTGATGATAGGTGACAGGTGGAGAAGCCTCTGAGACCTTGGATCTGGTATAAAGGTGCTTTTACACACAGGTTTGTAAAACTAAATAAACAGTACCTGTGTGGCGCCATTGTACTCTGTTGTGTTCGGGTTTACTTTTACACCCTGCAAGTATTCTGGTCAATCCCGCCTCCATTTGTTTTGGCTCCCCCAGAGTTTGCTGCTCTAATGGCTGTTTCTACAGTGGTACCAGAATGGCTGTTTACACAGCCAGATCCAAATGGAACTGGGTTGGTGCAAACATAAAAGCAGAATTTTGGTTTGGATGAGCATTCACCAAGGAATGAAACAAATGCACTTTACACACAAAGGGATGTAACGGAATACTGTTTCCGTAACAGTTATTCCATTACATAGACCTGTGTGTAAAAGCGCCTTAAGTAACAGGCTAATTATTAATGCTGCTGGTCTGCCAACTGTTTATGTATCTGCAACAGGTGCCTTATTGCAAACAAGTTATGCCACTAAGTTCAGACCCCCATTGAAGTACATTGAACTGCATACTTGATTTCCTCCACAATGTGGTCTGGCTTTGAAGTGAAGACATGTCTGTGGTCCAGAGAAGATTGCAGCGTCAGCTCCCAGTGGGTAAGTAAGGGCTTGGGGGTGGGTGCTGAGTGAGGGTCGGGTGGGAGGGGAACTAGTGGCACAACAGACATCGATGGACAGTTTTCTTTTTAACAGGCTTAAAAAAATGTAGAGGGAAGGTTTCTTTATTTTAGATTTTAACACTGGGGGATTGGGTACCCGCAGTGTCAGTGTTATATTTGGCAGCACTGATGGTGGGCTCCCTGGTTCTGTATAACTAAACATGGGTGGAGTTGCAGTTACAGTAGCAGCTGCCATGGACATCGAGGGGTGGTTTTCTTAGTTGCAGCCCGTACAAAAAAAAAACCCTGCAAGATGAACACTGTGATAATGGGCACTCCCAGTGTCAGTGTTATGTCTTTGGGGGGGAGTATGGGGTGGTGGGTGCTGAGAGGGAGGGTCGGGTGGGGAGAAGTTACAGGGGCACCAGCAACTGACATCAATGGATGTTTTTATGTTGTTACAGGGCTTGAAATAGTAGCTGTGCACCACTAAGGTCTGTAGCAAACTTCCAGTGTGAAGCTGTAACTGTTTTGAAATCCAATCAGCTGTTTGCTGACCCGTCATCATGCATATCAAAGGACCAAAGCCCTCTCTGATTGGAGCGGCTTCAGTCCTTTGACGTGCATGGAGTTTCAGCTGACTGAGCTGTACGTTGTATCACTACCACAATGCATGGTCATTGGTATAAACCGCCAAGCCCCTTAAAGTTGCAACTGCAATGAGCTCGGCAGTGACACACCTCCTAAATCCCATTGTATTCATTCCAAAATGTATGGCGCACAAGTGCTGGAAACATAAAAATTGGGACAGCGTTGATGAAAAGTCCAGTAAGGGGCAAGGAAATTAAAGCACATTTTGTTTGCCTTAAGGTCACCATACAGGAAGTATACGTAGAATTGGAGTTCTGGGATCAAATGCAGTGGTGGAATCCAATGGGAAGGTAGTAGCTAAAAGGCCACTTAAAGTATCATTTCCTCCTGTGGGGCACTCTTGTCAGTCCCAGGAAATGGAGATCTTCAAGGGGTGGAAACAGAGCTTGAGGAATATTTGTAGTCTTTGCTTTGTCTCTGTGTCCTCTTTCTAGGATTATGTTTGGCCATGTCGATGTTATTGATTTGGTGACTAGACCAAGTGTTTTTTTATTGGGGATCTGCTTTTCCTATCTATTTGAGGGTCCCAATGGTCAGAGGTTTGAGACTTAGCTGGTATATCCCTGGCAACAGAGGAATAAGGGGGGAGGGTTCCAAGATACAGAATTTGTGGTGATGAACTGCAGTGTACTTTTGGTTAGTTCCCATGGCAAAGTAGAATGCTCAAAGCATTCTGTGCCCCGTGAGGAGCTTTGATTTGAATTTTTAAAAAGTTGCAAGGATTGAGCAATTTTTCTGTCCCTGTGTTTTGGATAACTTCCCATACAAACTCAGGAGTAGCGCACTTAAGATAAGATCCTGAACTGTTCTCTAATATAAGCGTGGCAGGGTACTTCATAAAATATATTATGCCCGGCTTCTGCAGCACTTGTCTGACATTGGTGAATTTCCTTCTCTTTTCTACAAGATCTGCAGAAAAACCTTGAAACAGTGACATTTTTTCTCCCCTCTAAATCAAGACCTTTCTTTCCCTCACTAGCCAAAGCAGTGGTATCACTATGGAATGCCGAAACTCCAAATCCTGACATCCTGGATCCTGAGCCCAACATCCTGACAGTGCATTATCCTGACAGATTGGCATCCCGATGGTGGAAAGCCTGACTCCTGAACTTGCATCAACCCAGAGTTGGTTATATTAATTTAGGGGGGGTGAGGGGGTCTAAGCACCCCATGATGGGGTTTGTGGGGGGGGTGGAGTCCCCCTCTCACCCACAAAAATGCCATAGTTGTGGTGTCAGGCTTTCCACCATCGGGCTGGCGATATGTCAGGAACTGTGTTGTCAGGATGTCATGCTCGGGATCCTGGGTGCCAAGATCCCGAGTGTCAGAATTCCATAGGAGATCTGAAGCAGCTCCTCCTTAACAAAAAATTTAAGAAAATAGACTATGATGAGATGGGGCTTGTCAGATTTCTGGGGTTTCAGGGTCAGGGAGTGATGAGCCCTTTCAATTTCTATGGGCCACTGCCAATGAAAAAGTTCAGTGAAAAACTGTTGCAAGAAGTTAGTCATAGATTTACCCTCTACTCTCTCTGGCACTCCTACAATCCCAAGCATATTTTCCCTCCGTTCTCCAGAATATAACTTAACTGTTTATCATAGTAATTAGTGTAATCTTGTAAATGTGTTACCACTTCCTCAACTATGGAGACACGATTTCCCATTGCTTCCATTCTCAATTTATTTTCCCCTGTTCCTTACTGAAGTATGGCCATTGACTCTTTAAGCTCCAAAATGTCTAGCTTTAGATCTGTAAGCATTTCCTTGACTGCAGCTAGATCTGATGTTTGTTGTTGTTCCTGAGAGGCAATATTCAATATGGCTGATGCTTCATTCAGTTTAGGACTGGCCAGCTTTGCTCCCATTGGCAACATTATTGCTAAATGATGCTGGAAATTAATAACAGAAAAAAAAATACTTGATCGGACCAGGATAAAACTTAAGATTTAATTAGCGCTGGCACTTATCTAATGAATAAAATCAAATTCTCCAAGACTTTAATATGGAAATAAATGGATCTATATACAGTATTTGAAAAGAGCATTGGTCAGGAGCAAAAAGTGTTAGGTGACCATCTTCTCTAGTGTGTCGCATGCACCAGATAAATGTATATATTTTACTCATCTTCTTATATATATATATATATACATATCGAGGTACCACTGAGGCACTCAAGTTCATGTAGTGATTGTATAAAAGTTTGGCAGTGCTGATGCAAACCTCGAGGTACCAAGTACCTCCTCAGCACTGCCAAACTTTTATACAATCACCACGTGAACTTGAGCCTCAGTAGTACCTCAAGGTACCTCAGGGTATACCTTAGCACTTCCAAACATTTATACAATCACCACTGTAGGAATTGCCATGCATTAAAATACATGTATATATTTTATTGATTTCATTTAATTATATTTGCTAACTGGATAAAATGTGCAAGACCAAAAGGCCATTGTCAGTCATAACCTGGGCCTCTGAAGCACACAGCGCTATACAGGTCTACACAACAATACATTATAAAAAGTACAGATTAGATGATTAACATTGATTAAAAGTGCTGACATATGAATTGAACCATTAGGGTGATCTCTTCAGTATCTTTTAAAAATAGGATGAGTCAGAGCAGATCTTAACAAACATGGAAAACTTTTCCAAAATTTGGAAGTAGCAATGGAAAAGACATTAGAGCAAATCATTGCGGTAACTAAGGGTACACCGATGAGACCCTGAGCAGACAACATATGTTTCTTCAGACCAATATTAAGCTGTAATAATACAAATAGTGGGGAGCAATGTAAATCACAAAGAGATTTCTCAATTAAACAACCAAGTAAATAAGTCCACCAATCATTAAGGGGAGACCAATTCAGTTGGGTATGTAGAGCATAATGAGTTTGAACAGATAAGGCAACTCAACAGATGGAGTGGTAAGTACTATGTAGCTTGCCAACATCAGTAATTGAGGCAACTAAATCAATATTACAAGTATAATGTAAAACAGGAAGTAAAGTACTCTTGGGAATTATCAAGTAAACATCAGGTGCCAGTCAATTCACATGCCTGAAAGCAACTCCAAGCGTCTGATTAGTGGTTTTATAAACACAGGTGATGTGACCACAATAGGTGAGGCTACGGTCAAGAACGGTCACCTAAGTACGTGATGTTGTCAACCAGTTTAATCAGTATACCACCAGGATCACATCAAAATCAACTAATGAGAAGGTAGAAGTGGAATTCATTTCTCTCATCTTCTTTCGGGGACAAACATCATAGGTTTACTCTAATTTGAGTTAGGTAGCAGCCAACATTGTTGGGGGACGGTGGCTGGTGTGTGCATATTATTAGTAGAGTTCTAGTTATTACATGTTTGTTTGCACTATAAGTTAGTGTACTACTGGGGGACAGTGGCTGGTGTGTGCATATTATGAGTAGAGTTCTAGTTATTACATTGTTGTTTGCACTATTAGCTAGTGTACTACTGGGGGACGGTGGCTGGTGGTACACTGCAGCTGCTGTTTAATTAATTTGAATTGAAATTTAAATTGAAATTTTTGCTGTTTTTCCAGTTACCCAAGTATAAAACTGAGCTGAAAGTGTGCCTTTTACAATTTCTATTTCATTCCTACTGATTTGTTCTGTTTGCTTCTCACTTGCTGCTAAGCTCTAATCCCCCCTCCCCGTCCCCCTGATTAACTCCTTTGTGCATATTCACTGTCTGACCCAGCCCTGATTTTCAATGTATTTAAGCCCTTGTATCTTTTCTCTTTTCCCCAGGGTCGAGAGGGCTACGGTTGTTGAAAAGCCCTCCCCAGCTCCCCTCGGTTCCCCGAAGCTACAAGGCTGGCAGCAGGAAGGTATGCGATCTCAAGACTTCGCTCGGTTTTAAACCTTGGCTTTTTTTCTGCTCAGCTCCCTGGCGCTGTAGTACTTGCTGCTGCAGCCACTTTAATCCCAAGGAAATTAATGTATTTTGACTCACAAGACTGTGCCTAAGACTGTGCCTACGATACACTCTAGCCTGCCTACCTTGATTTAATTAACTTTTGCTGATTCTGGTACACTGCTAGCTGCTGTTTTAATTAATTTTAGCATATCCTCTAACACAGCAGCTGCTTTCAGGCTTGAAATTTTCGCCCACCCCCCCTCTACCATTAATTAAATACACTGGTAATCCCTCCCACTTTTGTTCCAACCTATAAACTCACTTGGAGGGCAGTCCTACCCTTCCCCCTTGCTGCATCAGTCCTAATTCAAACCAGTGAGTCAGTCCTTTTTTTTTTTTTCCCTCCACTTACTCTTGCCTATTCTCTAAGTTTGCCTCTGTTCTACACTTATTTTGTATGGAAAAGGAACTCAGACTGAGGGTATCCCAGTTTTATCTTTTCCCCTCACCTTTTCAAATTCCTCCTGCTCCTGCCCACTCCTCATAAACTGCACTCTGTTGGAATACCTGCCTCTTGTGAATAACTTGTATAATTGACTGCCTACCTCTGGCCACTAAGGGTCTCACTCAAACTACCTTCACTATAGGTGTCACCCTGCCCTTAAGTGACCATTTCTGTCCTTATATTCTTCTCTTATAAGGGACAATCTACTTCTGATTTACAGAGGTTTCATACAAGGCATACATAGTTCTCTCTTGCATGCCCAAGGTCACTTCTGGTGGTATCAGGATTACTACCCACCATCTCATCCTCTCCTATCTCTCATGTAACATACCAGCTGGATACCCTGAGTCCCACTGCCATGAAGAATTCTCCTTTGTATTCTCCAACCTTATACCAACTAGAACCTTGCTCCCTTCTCCTACCCTGTACCTCCATATAACTCATCCTTCCAAATTGGGGCATTTCCTTCTCTATCACCCCCCTAGCATGCCCAAATACCTCAAGCGCAATTACAGATTCTACAAAGAAGTTTGGGTGATGCTTCTGCGCTTATGCTTGTCAGGAGACATAGAATCTAACCCTGGCCCCCATTGGAATGCCAGATCCACGGATGACTCCTCTTGGTTTTCCACTAAGGGCATGAAAATTGCCCACATGAATATCAGAAGTTTACCAGCAAACTTTCCTGAACTTGAAGCCTGGATAGCCCTGTACTGTCTGGATATACTTGGACTAACTGAAACATGGCTCAGGCCAGAGATGCCTGATTCCATGTACAAAATACCTGGCTACAGCTTGTCCAGATTCGATCGCCCCACCAAACAAAAGGGTGGAGGAGTTGCCCTTTATTATAAAGAGCATCTCAATGTCTCTGTACTCCAGTCTTGGATAACAAATCACTGTGAAGCTCTGCATACAGTTCTACAACTAGGTGGTGATAAAAGGCTAAATCTGATCTGTGCCTACAATCCTCCAAAGGGGGCTCTTCCTGGCTTAAATGGGCTCTTGGATTATCTGGCCACTCTAAACAGTAGATCTGAAGTCATACTAATGGGAGACTTCAACCTAGACCTATCAGGGAGTCACGCTGGTACATATACTGAAGCTCTCGCCTGACTTAACCTCGCTCAACTTATCTCTAGCCCTACACGCATCTCTTCCAACTCGGAGCACCAATCTCTCCTGGACTGGATGGCTACAAATAGAGCAAATAAAATAATTGCTGCAGGGACCTTTTCGGATTCTATTAGTGATCACCTGCCTATGTTCTGTATTTGGAATGGCCACTGTCTTAAACCCCCCCAAGAATCATTCAATTTCAGGATTTTGCCAAACTAAACCGAACTGCACTTCTCGAGGATATTAATAATATAGACTGGTCTCCCATCTATCACACTGATGATGTAAACACAGCACTTGAATACCTGATGTCTCAGCTTCTGGCCCTTCAGGATCTGCACATCCCTCTGAAAATAAGGCGTCTTAGGGGCTCCCCTAATAAATGGCTTAAAAAGACCTCCTTGAGCCATGATAAAAGAGACAAGGCCTGGACCTTGGCAAAGAAGTCCCAACAATCAGAAGACTGGGTTAACTATTAACAACTGAGAAATGCCTGCAAAAAGATATCGGAAGGCTAAAGGAGCTACTGCCTTAGCTTCTCAATCTTCAGCGGGTGATACCAGGGTTTTGGAACCACATCAAAATTTCATTGGACAAGGCCCAAGGCAGCCATTACCGACATGACACTGAATGAGCGCAAACTGTAACAAGTTACCTACTATTGCTAATACTTAATGCACAATTCTCGGATCTCGAATACACTGAAAATTCATCAACTTCTTTCCACCTCCTCCTGAGGAGTAACTTTCGCATGAAACCCTTTTCATCTCACATTAGTCTCCACCGAGTGCTGCATCTCCCTCAAATCAGTATCCACCTATGGATCTGCTGGCCCGGATGGGCTACTGCCAAGCTTCTTGAAGCAGGCAGCCCCTGTCCTTGCTGTTCCTATTGCAAGAATCTTTAATCTTTCCATAATAACTCAAATGGTACCAACATTGTGGAAAACCGCTCGCGTTGTCCCTGTTCACAAAAAAGGGGATACCAAAAATATGTCAAACTATAGACCAATTGTCATTCTCTCTACCCTAAATAAACTTCTCGAGAAGGCCATCGCTACTCGGGTCACAAATTACCTGCACCTTAACAACCTTATATCCCCTACCCAGCATGGATTCCAGACAGGACACAGCACCACAACTGCTCTACTTCAGCTGACAAATGCAGTCCTTACAGCGATGGATAAGAGCCTGCTCACTGGGGCTATATTTATCGATCTCACAAAGGCATTTGACCTTGTAAATCACTCTCTGCTACTTTCCAAACTGTCCCGCCTTGGCTTTGACCTGTCGTCCATCTCCTGGTTCGATAGCTACCTCTCAGGGAGGTTGCAATTTGTCCAAATTGAATCCGCCATCTCAAATCTTTCCCCTACCTCTGTTGGAGTCCCCCAAGGATCTATTCTTGGCCCACTACTTTTCTCCCTTTTCATTAACAACTTGCCCTCCCTTCCCTGCTCCTCCTCGTTAATCCTTTATGTCGATGACATGGTGCTTCTCTCCAGTGGTAAAGATCCCTTATCAGTAAGAGCACATCTTCAAGCAGACATCAACTGCTTGCAGGAGTGGTTACTACAAAACAGGCTCCTAATGAATGCTAAGAAAACTGTAACTATGCTTTTTGGCCCCGTCAAGAATCAGATCTCTTACTCCAGACTTATTGATACATTCTCTAGATGACTCCCTCTTGAATTCGTTACCTCCTTCAGGTATCTAGGAGTCACTCTCGACCCATCTCTTGACTTTAACCTCCACATTGCGGCTACATATGAGACAGTTTACTCAAAACTTGGTCTTGCCTTTAAAATGAGGTCCTCCTCAATGATGCTGCCGGCTTGCTATTGCACAAGATTTCTCCTCCTGCTCTAACATATTGCTCTCAGGTTTACCTTAAAGCTAGCAAAGGAGCACTCCAGAAATGGAGCACCTGCTATAACAGTATATGCAGATTTGCTCTCTCCGCTCACAGACTTACCCATCATTGCCTGCTCACTCAAAACTAAATTGGCTCTCCCCAGACTCGCTCAGACACTATTCTGCAGGCTGTACAATTGATAATATGATCAAGGCAGGGGTCCCTAAATACCTTGCCGAACTATTAACTCAGCCCTCCCAAGCATACCACCTCAGGGCACCTGCTCAAACCCAACTTGAAATTCCCAGATATCTCACACAAAAAGGAGAATGATCCTTTGCCATATCTGCCCCCCGCTTCTGGAACTCCATTCCCTCCCACATCAAACTCTCTAAATCCCACAAGGCCTTTAAACTGAGTCTTCGGGCACACCTATTAGAATCCGACTGCTGCTCTTGTGCTGTAACTTGAGCTTCTCTCCTAGCATTTTCTCTTCCCTAGGGCACTTACTGATTTCCTACTGGTCTCCAAAATCTGAAAGTTTCCCACATCCAGCAGAAATCCTATTGTTATAATGCTACTTCATTTAAGTTTTGTTTGCTGTTTGTCGTTTCAATTTAGTCATTGATGTATCATCAGATGAAAATAATTAATGTAATGTTATCTGTTTCTCTTTGTCGTTACTGATAATGACTGTACCTGGCTGTATACTGTTCAAATGTTTGTTCTCACCTCAAGCTGCATCATGAAATACTCTTTAATGTTGACTCTGGTCTCCCCCTGTCTGTACTCTCCCGGGTCGTGCCTGAATATAGGCAACATTGTTGTCTAGTGTACTTACCCAGTAAACAAAAAACCAAATAAATAAATAAGTTCTTTTGAACCAGATGGAAGTCAAGTTTCAGGTTTAGGGAGCTGTCAGAGAAATCTTTAGAAATACAGAAAATAATCAAATCATTGGCAGACAACAGTGCATTACTGAGGCTGCAAGCAGAGGAGAGTGATTCAAGGAACCATGAATAAAATTTGCAGTACTTACATGGACCCTTGAGGGACACCACTGGAAACACTGAGTAGGCCAGAAGTAATGTTTCTGACTTCTGAGTCTAACTTGTTGAGTTCTGCCAGACAGATAACTTTTAAACCATGTGAAATAGTTCATCAGTATTCTCTGGTACAGCAGCTTGGACCACAGACATTTGGTTCACTAGGTCAAATGCCTTGGTCAGGCCCACAAACAGGGCAACAGTCAGGTATCTGTTACCCACTGCCCTACTCACGTGATCCATGACTCTAACCACAGCAGTGGTGATGCTGTGACAGTCCAGGAACCCATACTGCTCAGGAATGAGTCATGTTGCAAAGAACAACAGGCGAACACTTAGAATAGATGTCAACGCATGTGATATCAGCTGTTACTGTAAATCTTCCAGCTCAGACTCTACAATTGTTTTGAAGAAAATGGGGTAGCACGGTGCTATCACTGATTTGGTGGGAGGGAAGAACTTGATGGATTCCTTGTCTTCTTTCCTCCCTAAATTTGTTCAGTATGTACGTATGTGTAGATATGTCCATATATGTATGTATGTGCATATATGTATGTATATGTATGTGTATGTATGGGTATGCATATGTGTGTGTATGTATGTATGTATCTGTATATAGTATATATGTATATGTGTATATAAGTACGTCTGTATGTGTATGTATATGTATGTGTATTTATGGGTATGCATATGTGTGTATGTATGTATGTATCTGTATATATGTATATGTGCATATATGTATGTGTATGTATGGGTATGCATATGTGTGTGTATGTATGTATGTATCTGTATATAGTATATATGTATATGTGTATATAAGTAGGTCTGTATGTGTATGTATATACTGTACATACAGTACAGTACAGTATGTATGTATCACACATGTTTTCTAAACAATAAAAGGAGACTTACCATGAATCAGGGAGCCTGGTTAGTGGCTTAGGAAGTGAGCTGTGCATCTGAGGATTCAATAAGGGGGTGGCTACTCCATGCAGAAGAGTCTCAGGGTTCAGAGCAGGAGGACCGAGGGGCCAGATACTTAAATTCTGCTATCAAAGGCTAGTAAAGACAGGTAAAAGGTAATGTGTACCAGAAGCCATTGTGTTACACGTAGTGTGGAACGTGTCAAATGACTCCCAACCATAGGAGTGGACAGCATAATATCGAGACTACAAGGAAGTGTGTAAATGGTGATAGTGTTAAGCTTTACCCAGCCAGGTGCTTGGGAGTCAGGGGAGAGTTCTGGTCATACCTCACAACAGTGAGCAGGCTCCTGGTCTGATCCAGTGGGAGCAGAAAATTAAAATAAACACAAACACAGGTGGTTTCTGCTAATCCATGTGTGGCCACTTTGTGGGACCTGCACTAAATGGGGACCTAATGTTTGAGGCAATGCTACAGTTATGAAGAGGGGGAAAACCATTTAATCCCATGCCTGGGATTATGAAATGTTTCTATGACATGACAGCCCCAGTGGCTAATAGAAAACCAGCTTGTCTACAGAAAAGATGAAAACAATTTTCTTATCTTTTTATTAAGTCTTATTGTCAAGAGGTTTGAAATTTGCAAGCTGGCTTATTGTAAGCCTATGCAGTGACCACAACCATCTTGTTTCTCTTTCAAGCCTGTTTTCTAGCACAAGATAGTAGAGGTGCAAATGGGGTCTGTAATATGAGGGACAGGAACTATCCCATAAGGGAATTATATAGGGAGGAGGAAATGTCCAGCAAGATAATAAAAAAGAAGGAGGAACAGACACCATATGCAGTAATAAATGGCAATGCAGGAGGGTAGTACTAATTAATATGAATTAAACTAGTGAGCCCAGTTTCACCTTAGTAATAGTAACCCATTGCAAAACTGTGACCAAGCGCTTAAAGAAGCCAACAGTAATGATGACGAGAATGGTCTCTCAGAAGCCCAAAGTGTTTTGTTCCTGCTGTGGAATCCAGTTGAAGATTCAGTATTGGACCATTTCCCAGAAATAACAGAGGGATCCCTGTAAGCTGCAGCCTCACAGAACAAAGCAAGGTCTGGCACCCTCTAGTGATCCTAATGGAAACAGACTGGCCATTTCCCAGAAATCACAGTGTGTGCCCTGTAAACTGCAGCCTGGCCGAACAGAAGAGGCTCTGGCACCCTCTAGTGCCCTGATAGAAACAAACTGATTTACCACTATTTAAAATCCTGCTATTTACATTCTTTATCATTGTTCAGTACTGACTTCAGCACTGAACAATTATAAGGTGTAATGTAAGCACTGAACATTTATAAGCCTGCAAACATTCAGTGCTTATACCATTCACAATAGCAATGGTCACCCAGTTCCTAATTCAGCACTTCATTACTCAACCACTCTCAGCCAGTCATATATATTTCTATGTATAATTATGAAATGGGTAGAATGAATGCTGAATTCTGACTGGCCGAGAGTTGCTTTCAGCTGGGCCGTTATCCCAGCACAACGGCCCAACTGAAAGTATTATGTTTAAAAATGCATGAAATTTTCTAAAAATTACCCATTTCATAATTGCAATAAGGCACTCCAGGGGGTGTGTTATGGTGGGCTAACGGCCCTTCTCAGGTGGTGGAAGCCCTCGGCTACACCTCGTGCTTCAACCCACCCAAAGGTGGGCCGTTATCCCACCATAACACATCCCCGTCATGCCCTTAATTGTCAGCGTGGCTCACTTGGTAGCACATCTGCCTCTGGACCGGAAGGTCATGGGTTCTCATCCCACACCGGGATTGGACTTGCACCTAAAAATCACTGGCATCCGAGTGCAGTATTGGGGGGTGCTGTACTTCTGGGGTGTGCCATCCTTCGGATGAGACGTTAAACCGAGGTCCCTTCTACCTGTCCTGGTGGGTGTCCAGGTGGAAGTAAAAGAACCCAGGGCACTTTTCGCAAAGAGTAGGGAACATTCCCGGTGTCCTGGCCAACATTCTCCTTCCCATAAACCGGTTCATACAATTATCCAGGCTGTGTGTGGGTGATGATGTGCGATATGGCTGCCACCACACATTCAGTCACTTCAGTACCAGTCTAGCATTGCTTGTAAAGTGCTTTGGATGTATGAAAAGCACTATATAAATGCAGATTATTATTGCTTAATTAGTGTCTTTGGTTATGATTGCCTTCTCAAATTCTTTAGGTAAGAGAACTGGGAAATTAAGTTTCATGAATTCGGCACAGTCAGGAGTTGACAAGATACAAAGGCTTGATTTCTTTACTCACATCAATGCCATCCACAAAAGTTTGTTCCCCAGCTCAGAGTCTTACACTGTAAAATGTCCTGGCATTCACTCCTGCTCCACTGTCAGATCACCACCTGCCTCCCACTCCTGATGTGCTGTGAGATCACCTCTTGCTTCCCACTCCTGCTTTTGTCCTGTTTGTACAGTGTCTGCATTTCCGCTCAGTATGACCCATTGGTGCAATGTCAGTGTTGCTGCTTGGGATGGCCCATCGGTGCAGTGTCAGTGCTGCTGCCAGGTATGGCCCATTGTTGCAGTGTCATTGCTGCTGCCAGGTATGGCCCACTGGTGCAGTGGCAGCATTGCTGCCTGGTATGGCCCATCATTGCAGTGTCAGTGTTACTGCCTGGTATGGCCCATTGGTGCAGTGGCAGTGTTGCTGCTTAGTATAGCCCATCGGTGCAGACAGTGTTGCTGCATGGTACGGCCCATTGGTGCAGTGTCAGTTTTTCTGCCTGGTATGGCCCACCGGTACAGTGTCAGTGTTTCTGCTCAGTATGGCCCTTTGGTGTAGTGTCAGTGTTGCTGCTTGGGATGGCTCATCAGTTCAGTGGCAGCATTGCTGTCTGGTATGACCCATCAGTGCAGTGGCAGTGTTGTTGCCTGATATGGTCCATCAGTGCAGTGGCAGTGTTGCTGCTGAGGATGACCCATCCATCAGTGCAGTGGTAGCATTGCTACCTGGTGTGGCCCATCAGTGTAGTGGCAGTGTTGCTGCTGGGGATGATCCATCAGTGCAGTAGCAGTGTTGCTGCCTGGTATGGCCCATTGGTGCAGTGGCAGTGTTGCTGCCTGGTATGGTCCATCAGTGCAGTGGCAGTGTTGCTGTTGGGGATGACCCATCAGTGCAGTAGAAGCATTGCTGCCTGGTATGGTCCCTCAGTTCAACAGCAGCATTGCTGCCTGGTATGGCCCATCAGTGCAGTGGCAGTGTTGCTGCCTGATATGACCATCAGTGCAGTGGAAGCATTGCTGCCTGGTATGGCCCATCAGTGCAGTGGCAGTGTTGCTGCCTGGTATTGCCCATCAGTGTAGTGGTAGCATTGCTGCCTGGTATGGCCCATCAATGCAGTGTCAGTGTTGCTGCCTTGTATGTCCTATCAGTGCAGTGGTGCCTGGCATGACCCATCAATGCAGTGGCAGCATTGCTGCCAGGTACAGCCCATTGGTGCAGTTTCAGCATTGCTGCCTGGTATGGCCCATCAGTGCAGTGGCAGTGTTGCTGCTGGGGATGACCCATCAGTGCAGTGTCAGTGTTTCTGCCTGGTATGGCCCATCGGTGCAGTGTCAGTGTTGCTGCCTGGTATGGTCCATGGGTGCAGTGGCAGTGTTGTGGCTCATGATGGCCCATGGGTACAGAGGCATTGTTGTTACTTGAGAATGGCCCATCAGGGCAGTGTTGCCATTCATGATGGACCATCAGTAGTGTCAGCATTGCCATTCATGGTATCCTATCAGGGCAGTAGCACTGCTGCTGCTCAGGATGGCCTACTGGTGCAGAGGCAGCAATGCTATTCACGACAATCCATCCAGGCACTGGCAGTGCTGCCACTCAGGATGGCCCATCAGAGGCATGTGGCAGAGCTGGTGTTGGGGTGACCCATTGGTACAATGGCAGTGTGGCAGAAAATGATGGCCCATCAGTGCTACCACTCAAGATGGCCCACTGGGGCAGTGTAGCACAGCTGGTGTGAGGGTTGGCTCCTCAGTTAAGTTACAGTGTTGCCACTTGTGATGACCCATTGAGGCAGTAGCAGCATTGCTGCTTGGGATGCCTTGCATCCAGGTTCAGGAAGGAGGTGAAAGAGGAGCATTCCAGTGGAGGGGACACTCTTCTGGTGAGGAAGAGTTGTACCTCCTGCAGTGCTATGGCCACCTGGCTGACCAGAGATGACAGTTCAGTAGGAAGACCAGGTATGGTTAGACGAGGAACATGTGCTTAGCACAAGAGATTATGCGATGGTGTCATGACTGTGTGCCCTGTAAGCAAAAATATCTGACAGGGTGGGTACCATTGGGCTACATCAACCCACCCAGGGGCATAATGAGCCCTATACCGCCCACCCTGGAGGCTATTATTGCACTTAGAAAGTGGGAATTGGGCTGCATTTTAGGAGAAAATTACCATAGCGGACTGAATAGGGCAAGCAGAAGGGGAAGCCAAGAAAGAGTAGGGTAAACAAGAATGTAAGACAGAGATCAATGGGGGAAAGCGGCATGGAGGGTAGTCAATGTCAATGCCAGGATCCTGGGGAAGAAGAAGGGGGATCTGCAGATACTGGCCACAAGGGGGGAGGCTGTTATTATGGCAGTCATAGAGATGTGGACCTCACCCAACCATGACTGGAATCTCATGGATCCCAGGTTATAATCTTTCAGGAGGGTCAAGGAAACAGGTATGGGAAGAGGGGTTACTATATACTTGAAACGACACATAAGGGACATGGAGCAGAGGTCCAGTGGGAACAGTGAGGTGTGGAAATGCTGTTGGTGCTGTTAGTGGTGGGAGGAGGTAAAAACAATAGGCTGGGAAAGGCATACAGGTCATAAAAAGGGCTGCACTGATGGAAACTTTGATCCTGGTAGGAAAGTTAAATATGCCAGATATAGACCAGATCATTCTAGTGGCTAAGAGCAGTTGCAGTCAGGCATTGGTGGACACATTCCAGGACTACTTCATAATGCTGCAAGGAGCTGTCTTGGACCTTGTGCTCACTAATCTGGATACCTTGGATGGTGTTAGAGTCAAGGTCCTTCTTGGCAAGAGCGACCATAACAGGTTAGAGTTTTCTTTACCCCCTATGCTGAGCCTCAACAAATCCAATAAAACTTTTACTGAATTTGAAAAACACAGAACAATACACATTAAAGATTCCAATAAATACATAAATCATTGACTCATACCAATATACAGAGGACTGCAGCATTTCGCAGAAGATTTACATAAAGAGTTCTGTAAATGTGAATAAGTAAAACCATTAAAAACTGTACCTTAATCTGGAGATAGTGGTACTAATAACAGCAGCACGTGCACTTCAGAATATAAAGTATAAGAGAAAACCTTACCAATAAAGTCATAAATACAAAGGTAATAAGAGATTTTGTAGTTCAAGAAGGGATTCCAGATTTGATTAAATAAGTCCAATTTGTTAAGAATCGTATAGCTAATTCATTCATTATTAACTACAGAGCCCATGCAATCTGGCCATTCTCTAATATGAGGTGGTGTACTTGATTTCCACTTCTTAAGGATAAGGCATTTAAAGAGCACCTTTCAAGCTCTGTCAAAAAATGCCCCTCAAAGGCCACAAAAGACCCTTACCTGCCCAGGAGTTCACTGACATGAAAAACATTTTTCTCACCCCAGGAATTCTTTAGCATTTATTGACAGGTGCAGTATGCCAGCTGGGTTCAGCTGCCCCAGAGAGGAGGAGTCAATGCAAATGAGGAAGGCATTGGCCAATCAGGATACAGTTAGAGTACAGTGCTGCCTGCAGTTAGCCTGAGGGACCTCAGAACTTTTCTCCGCTGAACTGGCAACACTGCCCTGGAGCTCTTCTGTTCAAAGATATTCCTGTGCCATTTTCTTTCTTTTTGAGTGCTGTTTAAAGGTATTTTGTATATTTCTTCTTTTTATCTATTTTACTGCATCTACTGGGTTTAGCCGCAGTTGCTGAACCCCACCATTTTCCCTTTTTTGGCAGTTTTGCTAAAGTAAATTTGCCTTGTGTGTGATGACTTGCATCATTTTATTTAATTTGTTAGTTTTAGTATTTATCAGTGGTTTTAATGCTTTTATGGTAAAATTGTTGATTTGTTTTCTCGCACACGTGTGCATTTTTTCCGTTGCGCACCAGCATGAATTCTTGGAACCCTTTTTTCTCTATTTAAATTCAAAATGATTAATATTTGAAGGGTAATCCCATCTCTTTTGGGGTGAGACTGTCTTGTTTGCTGTGCAGTGGGCTTTGTTAACAAGAGGTGTGGAGGTGGTTCTGTTTTTTTCCTCTTTGTGAAGAAAAAAAAATAAATAAAAAGTCTCTTAAAGTTGATTTTGATTTGTTTAAGCTTTGGCTAACTATTATTACCTGGGCTTTTAGTCTACCTCCCCTTCCCCCTCCTCTAAAAGCGCTGAGGAGGGTACCTCAAGTTAACACAAAAGAAATGACAAGTCCCCTTGGGACTTCTGTTATCACAAGTCTGGTTCTGTGGTAGTTGTTTCATTGTCCAAGCCTTTAATTTGAAAATAGGCAGGGTGTCCTCTTCACTGCACAAAGATAGAGATTAATCTCCTCTGACCCTCCCTCCTGAAGGACTTAGGGAGACATCAGGGGTTGATAAAATTATGCCCTCTGCAACTGAATTTCTGAGAGCTTGGCAATTATTCCAGACTTTATTTTTCTGGGCGTGTCCTCGGCTCCTTCGGGTCCGAGTATTCCTCTCCTTGTTAATCCTACGCCCAAGGATATTATTGTTATGATTATTATTAGTAATTTAGGAAAGGATTTTCCTTCATGAACTCCTCTCGGGGCCCACTAATTCCAGTCGGTCACCCTGAGGTTGATTCAGGTTATGGTATAATGAGGCATATATATATATATATATATATATATATTATATATATATATATATATATATATATATATATATATATATATATATATATATATATATATATATATATATACATTTCATCTGGCGGACTCCTGGACTTTCCTCCCAGGATGACACCAATAGAGAGGTGGAGGACGATGACTTTGTGAGATCTGGTGGTTGCTCTACTCCAAAGAAGTTGACAACTCTCTGAAGACACCTACAGGTAGGTTCTGGATACCCTTCTTTCTCTTTCGGGGTTGACAGAAACATTCAGATGAATTACCAGTTTGGTAAGTGTTCTGCTCTTTTTTCAGATTAAAGAGAGTTAGTGCAAACAGCAGCCTGCTTCTCAACCTCGTGCCACCGTCTGCTTTCTCTCCAGAGAAAGACTCTAGATAATCATATACCATGTGTAAGAAATTTTTTGTAATGCCTTTAACCTTTGTAGCATATGCCATTATATATTGAGAGTGTTTTGATGTATACTATCCTTGCCAAAGTGCAGCATCCCTGGAGCACTATTCAGAAGGAGGTTTGCTGGAATACCCAAGTGGCATTTAGTAGCACTATGCTCTCATAGTAAGTCATAATGTTACAGCTTCTAGAGTCTTGGCGTAGGTCATTTCCCTCAGGCTTGCCCGTCTGAAAAGTTCCAGCCTTTTGGGTCATGCTTTGGTGCAAATTTTGGTTTGCCTTTATGGCAAACGGAAGCTGACTGGCACGTATGGATGAGCTTAACTCTCCAAGTACTCAGTTAAATATAAGCGTTCCTCCTGCAGAAGTCTCAATGGGGGGCTTCAGGTAAGAATGATTCTCCTGTTAACCTTTTTTCCCTACGCCAACACCTTAGGAAATTTCCAAATGTGAAGTTTTCCAGGGGCTTAGGCAGGAATGCTCTTTTCATTCCAGATAATTCCTTTTTCTTCAGTTACTTTTCTTCTTGGTTCAAGTTTTTACCCCTTCTTTGGTTGGTGAAAAAAAAATAAAAAATTAAAGGGTGATAGATATATGCAAATATTAACATTTAAATATATATACAGTATATGTATGTACATGATAAGTAAATAAATATCTAAAGTTTACCTCCAAATGCTGCATTCTTGGTTGTTCTTCAGTAGCATGTCAGCAGTGGTAACTAGAACACCAGAACCTCGTGAGGGTCAAAGTCGTGAAAGGGTTCCCTCCTGCTTGGGAGTTGGACCTTTTTTCTCAGGCTATTACCCAAATCTTAAAGGAAAATAGGGAACTGCAAATCATTACAAATTTTTACAACCTGGGGTTAGGATGCTTCCTTGACTCATGTCTTTCTTTTGCAAATGTAGGGGATTTTTCTTGTCTCCCTCGATACATTCTATGTTCTCAGTTCCTTAGTACGGGGTTTTTTCTCAAGCAGTTTTAGTCCATGCTGTTTAGACTGCCTCCAGAGTGTTCTCAGACATGGAGTAAAAATCAAACTGTTCTCCAGGTATCTGGGTAGGTTGGTGGTTCTCCCCTGAAGACCAGGAATCTCTGGTTTCCCTTATCAGAGGCTTGGCCGACCTTAGCTAATTCTCCGTGACTTGGTTTTCGAGCCCTAAGACATGTTGTTTCCTACAGTCTCAAGGGTTCTTTGTACCTACCAGAAAAAGTTCCCTAACTGTTTACATCTAGGCAACTCTTAGGGGGCAATGCTCATCTTTTGTCAGGGGAAGCTCTTTCCCTGCATGGGGTGCATAATTTTGTCACTAGAGTCCCAGGGGCTAGGCTCTAGGTTAGATTCCAAATAAGAGAATTTTTCATGAAGCCTGAACCCTGTTACAAGCTGGACTGGTGTAAGGAAACAATGAACTTCACACCTCTCCCCTTTCAAATCTTCAGTACAGAGGCTTGCTTCTGCTTGGCGCTTCCCTTCGGGAGGTTCCATCATTGGGTCTTGGTTTCTGAGAAAGTCCTTCTTTCATCAGTCCCTGGAATCTCAGAGCATCTCTATCAGGCCAGCATTTTTCAGTCCAGAGGTAATTTAGTTTGATAACCCTGCCCTGTATCACACTAATGAGCATTTGCGACACAGGGCTTCCAATCTCTCTGCAATAGCTATGAGTTGTGATCTCTAGCTGGCTTCTTTGGAGGTGTTTTAGTCATTCATCCATCTGTCGGGCAAGGACAAAACTTTGGCATAGTCAGGGCCACCACAAGTGGGCCCTTTGGCAGATTCTCTAAGCCGCAATAGTCAGGGCCACCGCAAGTGAGCCCTCAGCACACAAGTCCTAGCCACATCATTCAGGGGGAAAGGTCAGATCCAGATCTGAATTTTTGCCTCCAGCCCGAACTGCCATTTTTTTCCTTTTTTCCTGTTGCAGGCCCCAGCTCGGGGTTCCATCCAATGGATTTTCTTATCTCAAGACTCGCCTGAGAGGTTTTCTCTGTCCTTGTTTCCTAGGTACCTCTCTACTTAAGGTATCAGCCACCATGATCCCAGTGGCTCTGGACAACCTTGGTACTTTCTAAAAAAAAAATATTTTTTCAGTTAAACAGCCTTCTGGCTACTTTCGTTTCCACTGGCTACTTCCTTTCTTGCACAGGAGTGGTGTTTTTCTCAGCTCCCAGCTTTTACTTCTCAAGGTCTGGTTCCTGAGAGGCTAGATCTCCTAGAGTCCCTGTATCTAAACAAGGCCTGGAATGTCTGTGAAAAAAAAAAAAGGTTTTAGTATCATGAAAACCTCATTTTTTCTAGGGGAAGGGTTTTTTCCCCTTGTTACAAGGACAAGAGCCTAGAGTTTTTCAATCCTCTTTTCTCTCATGACTGGATTATTTAGTTCATATCCAGCCATTACAGTCTTGTACTTTGAACTAGTTTGGTTTTTGTGACTTGTTTCCTGTAAAAGTATAAAGGCTTTTATTTTCCTTCCAACAGTGGGACAGTAGGCCTCTTTTCTTTGGGAGCACACCTAACGGTCACTCAGATTCTTTTTCCATCAGGCAAGAGAAATCTTAATTTCTCAGACCATTTCAAAGAATTCCACAAGGGGCCATTTTCACTTCCAGACCCTTCTAGGGACCAGAGTTTTTTCCCATGGAACACAAACCTCTGTAGGTTCAAGTTCATGGGGTGTCCCTTTGAATCTGTGGAAATTCTGTCCTGAAGCGAGTAACATCGAAGACAACTTTTCTGTTTGTCTTTCCTCTGTCAGACATGTTTCAGAGTTTCAAGTTGTTCTCTTAGGCCTTATCCTCTCAGTGCCTTTAAGGACAATTTAGTCTTCTGGACGGATAGAAAATCCCTTTCCCAAGTGTCCTACCATTTCCACCTTCATCAACCTTTTTTCTCTGCCTGTACTGCTCACAGGCAAGTCCTGTCTAGGCTAACTCAAGCTACTTGGATGGGGCATGAATTAGTCCTGCCAGTCTGCATCTGCAGTCCTAGCAGTTCAGGCACTGTCATTATCATACCCTCCTTTCCTGTGTTTTTGAAGAAAAGGAGAAACCAGTGACCAAGAGTATTTTCCCATGGGACTGTTTTCCCATATTTTGGGTCTGCTACAGTAAGGCTGACATTCAGCCCTTCTCATGCCTAGGGCCTACTTTCTGAAGACCAGCTGCCTCCTGGGCAGCGTTCAATGCTATATTCTCACCAGAAGTGTGCAGACCACTTATTTGAAATTTGCTTTTCACATTCAATAAGATCTTTCTTGGATGTGTAATATGATAGGATGCCAATTTTGGCAGGATGGTACTTTAGAGCCTCTTCTTAAAATAGGTTTCTGTGCCCTCCTCCCAACTACACTGCTTCGAAGGCTGCACCTGTCAATAGATGCTAAAGAATTCCTGGGGTGAGAAGAAACAATTACTCACCAAAGTAATATTACTTCTTCCAGAGTATTTTTTAGCATTATTGACACTCCCACCCTTCCTCCCCTGGAAACCTTGTCTAAAGGCTCTGTTAGGGGATTTAGCCAAATTTGACCACTGTCATTCTTTCCTGTGATTAAAAAATAAATAAATAAATACTGGGTTAGAATATATGTTGGGTTATTGCTAACAGTTTTTTTGCCCTTAGCGGGCACAGTTTTTGCTCTTTTTCAGCTCCAAAATGCATTCTGAGGTCCCTCAGGCTAACTGCAGACAGCACTCTAACTGTATCCTGATTGGCCAATGCCTTCCTCATTTGCATTAACTCCTCCCCTCCTGGGCAGCTGAGCCCAGCTGGCATACTGCACCTGTCAATAATGCTAAAGAATACCCTGGAAGAAGTAATATTACTTCGGTGAGTAATTGTTTCTTACATGCCTTGGTTTTCAGGAGTGAAGGGATCATATTTTGGCTCTTCGGAGCCAAGCCACTGATCCCTTCCACTTCCCAGTTTGGAGATACGCCCCCACGCTCTCCCATACTCTGACATCACAACACACTAGCCAGGAAAGCCCTTTTCTACAGTCACATGTCTATGAATCTATGAAGTGGAAGGGATCAGAAAAATACGATCCCTTCACTCCTGAAAACCGCGGCACATATTTTTTTTTTTATTTCGGCGAACTCCTGGGCAGGTAAGGGTCCTTCCTGGCTTTAAGCAAGAATGCCAGGAAGGGTGCTCTTTAAAAGTAAACGAGGCAGAAAGAATTCAGATCTGATGAGATTTTCTACCATGAGTTGAGAGACATCACCAAAGATGTATAGCAGTGGAGAAAATGGTAATACAACCTTTTAGTACTTTCTCACATACCAAGTGTAAGAACTTCCATATTGGTATTAAATTGGAACATGGCCATAACATGTGGGACAGATAAGCTGGTGTATGCTTACATCTCCAGTAGAGGGCAATGTTTCAGGCCCCTATTTTCTTCAATGTATCAAGGGAGTAGCAATGATGGAGGACACTGAATTGGGCTAAGCTACCCTGCGCCTCTCTACTGCTATGATGAGCACTGTCCCATAATGAGGACCAGAGTTCAGGGGATAACTTCATTTTGAATTAATTTTCCCATTTGGATGTTGCAGGCTCAATTAGTGATACATCAGGTTCAGAGACAACTTTGTAAAGGAAACGTGTTCCTTGTCTCATCTGAGCAATTTTAAGCAACTGGGTCCAGCATGGGTTATCATGAAAAACATGCTGCATGTCTAGTATACTTTGAAGCGTAGTTTCCCTCACCTGCAGCAGGAACCAAAAATGATACTTCTGTACTTTGTATTTCAGTGTTAGGTCTTCAAATGATAAAAAGTTTATGAACAGAGGTATCTAATACATCTTGTACTCTGTTGACTCCTAGTTTGCCCCATCCTGTTTTTCAGAGTTTTGCAATTAAGTTGAATGAGGGGTCAGCTCCATACAGCACAGACCTGGAGAGGGTGTGATTTAATATCTAAAGAACCTTTGACAAAGCACACATGCACAAAATGCATCAGGTGACATGATATTTTGAACAAGGAAGTGTAAAGGGGGTTTCTTTGGTGCTCCGTACATGTGCCCCTGAGTACTTGTTTTGCTGGCATTGTAAATGAACTGTGCTGTCTGTGCTCTTTGCGATAATGCGTGGACTGTCTTTACCTATACTCCAGCCAAATCACTATGCAGCATCAATTTTCTGCACAAGAATAAAATAAAGCAAGTTTTGGATAACAAGGTACCTGTTTGCTCTGTTTTTTTACAAGAGGGAGTTTTGAGATATATGAAAGCTCTATATGTCTATACCAAGTGACAGTTGCTTTGAATTTGCATGTTTACTTATTTAATTCGGCACTGCTAGTCCCAGGCTGCTACTCAACTTATGCTACTTTACAATACCTAAATGAGCAGTATTTTCTTGCATAGCAAACAGAGGTGGATATGGTGGGATATCCTTTTAAATGAAGGGGAAGCCTTTTAAAGATAAAATCTGTTATAACTAAAGGCTTAGCCTAATTGCTCTCAGTAGTGGCACATAAAAGGTCCCTCATATCTTTAAGGTGTAACCAGTATGAGGTCTATTTAATAAGGAAGGACCAGCGGTATGCTTGCCACCGGGGTAGGCCAAACCCTCTGTGTTTGCTATTAGCCCTGAGCTTTGCAAGACTCAGTCTGCATTTTTTGTTGCTCCAAAGAAATTTGGAAATTAGTTTTTCATTCTTTTTTTTAAACCAAGAAACATTTATATAGGAAGGAATATTGTTAAGTGTAAAAAAAAGGCACAATTATTACCCTAAGGGAATTAATTTGGGCTTTCCCATTTCTCCAAATCTTTGGTAATATTCAAGAGCAGGGAGTTAAGATCTACGGTGATAATTTTATTAACAGAGTTTTTTTTTTTTAAATCAAGATTTTATCAACATTTTCCATAATAAGACGTACACATATTCCTATAAATATAATTCTAACTGTAATAACTACGAACATGTGTTATGAACACTGACTTAAATATTTCAATGATTACATTAACAATGAACATAATGTCAAGTCCCTATTATTCTTTCTAAGAAACTGCACAAAGTGCCATCAACTAACCAGACTATAGTAATATTTATATTTCATGAGCCTTGTAATATACTTGACAGAGAAATAAGTTTGCATATTTTCTAATAAGTTAACTATTTCTTAAGCAGTATATAAGATAGATTTCTTTGACTGGGTAACTAGAGTGGTGGATCAAGGAGGTGCAGTTGATGTTGCCTACCTTGACTTCAGCAAAGCTTTCGCTATGGTTCCACATAGAAGACTGGTTAACAAGCTAGCTAGTCTTGGGACAGGTCGCATGTTAGTCAACTGGGCATCAAACTGGCTGACAGGCAGAACCCAGAGAGTAGTATTAAATGGCATCCAGTCAGAAGAGATGCAAGTCACAAGTGGGATGCCTCAGGGATCTGTCCTGGGGCCAGTCCTCTTCAATGTCTTCATTAGTGACATTTGGATAGGACTGGAGGGAAGGGTGTGCCTGTTTGCAGATGACACCAAGATCTGCAACAGAGTTGATGATCCAGATGGGGTGGGGTGGGTAGGATGAGAAGAAATCTGGAAAAACTGGAAAAATGGGCAAACAAGTGGCAATTGGGGTTTAACATAAAGAAGTGCAAAGTCATGCACATAGGAAAGAGAAACCCTAAAGCTACCTATAAGATGGGGGGCTGCCAATAGTCACAAGGGAGGAAAGAGACTTGAGCATCATCATCATCACAGATGACCTGAAGGCCTCCAAACAGACCACAAAAGCAGTAGGGAAAGCTAGAGAGATGTTGGGATGTATAAGCAGGGGTATCACAAGCCATAAGAGGGAGGTAATGATCCCTCTTTACAAGACACTGGTTAGGCCCCATCTGGAGTACTGTGTACAGATCTGGAAGCCACACTTGCAAAAATACATTAACAGGATGGAGTCAGTCCAGAGAAGGGCAACCAAAATGGTGCATGGACTGCAACAGCAGTCATGAGGACAGATTAAGGGAACTCAATATATATACATACCCTGGAGCAGAGGAGGGGTGATATGATTGAAACTTTTAAATACCTTAAGGGTATTAACAAGGGGAAAGAGTCTAACATATTTCAGTATAAGAAAAATAGCAGGACAAAAGGACACAACTTGAGATTGGTGGGAGGGCGATTAGGGGTAATGTGAGGAAATGCTTTTTCACAGAAAGAGTGGTGGATGCATGGAACAGCCTTCCCAAGGAGTTGGTGGAAATGAGTACCATGCAAGGTTTCAAACACGCATAGGATAGGCACAAGGGACCAATACAGATGAAGGGGTATAAATAGGTCAAGGACAGAGTAGAGCCTTATGGCTCAATCAACAGGTAGATTAAAAACTAATGGACAGACTGGATGGGCCTGGCAGTCCTTATCTGCCGTCAGCTTCTATGTTTTTGTGTTTCTATGCCAAGAAGGGGCCCCATGTGAGATTAAATATTTCATTTTTAGTGAGCAGTGAGTAAGTAAGTAATTCTCTCGTTGTTTGCTAAGATTCCTAATGAATACTACCCAGTTAGAATAGTGCATCCTGAACCACACAGTATAAATCATGTGGTCAGGACCACGCAGGAAAGAATAGCAACAGGGATAGAATAGTGTCCAGCAAGTACTGCTGCCCTTATCACTATTCAGCCCTCTTAGAAGAAGGGTGAAGAAGGGAAAAAGTGTGCATGCTAGTGAGCTGCCCTCATGGTGGAGTGGGTTAAGGCAGCAGTTTGGTCAGCCTCCTAGATTGGGAAACCAGGGTTCAAATCCTGATCTCCCCTTGGTAATTTTATTTTCCGTTCACATGTAAATTTTTTGTCAATGGGGCCTTGGCAACAGTATTCCTCGGCCTCACAAATTTAGCTCCCCTTGGAGTAGGACTCATTCAGTACAGTAGGTGGGGAGGGCAGAGCCCCCCACATAAAAACAGATGTCTGCATATACAGCATCTCTGTTACAATGGTAGCAGTCATCGCTGTGGTGTCCAATCACTACCATTGGTGATGTGTTGGGTAGCGGCATTGTTTCCTGCCTCTGTAGTGGAGACCGCAGTTAATACAGCGCTGTTGTGGATGGTGTTGTTATTGACAGCGCTCTTCTGACCTAGTGCCCTAATGAATTCATCCATTGTTTAACTGACGGGACTGTCACTTCCTTCCAACTTTGCAAAAGTAGTCTTTTATAGGCCAGGGCAGCTGAAAGAACCCAGATTTTCCAAGGTCTATAAATGCCATGAATATCTGATATATCCCCTAAAATAAAGACCAGAGGGGAGAATGGAAAAGAGGTCCCAAGAAGTAATTGGCAAACAGAATGGATCTCTTTCCAAGTGTGCAGAATCTCCTTACAGAACCACAGCAAGTTACCCAAACCAGCTTTTGCTTCACCACATCTCAAGCACGTATCATTTTGAGCCAGACCCAGACTATATAGATGACAGGGAGGATAGTAGAATAATGTAGTATTTTGTACTGAATTAGTCTCCCTTGAAGTTCCCTGCAGCTTCTGAATGCATTGCCCCAAGTGCTATCCCAAACGTCCCCAGTTATTGACACACCCAGATCCACTTCTCATTTAGATCTGGCAGAGTTTGTTAAGGATGCATCCATTTCATTTAGGAGTTTATAAATAAGACTAAGTGAGATTGGCCTATAACTGCCGCACTGTAGACCACCCTTACCTTTTTTTCCTAACAAATGCAGGCCTCAATCATTAAATCAGGTAGGATTCCTTCAGTAAAGGAGTCTTGAAAAGCATCTAGTAAATGAGGACCAATAGACGAGCTCAGATGTTTGTAGAATTCATAAGGCAGCCCATCTGGGCCCCGGGTTTTTCCTTTAGGGGACTTGGAAATAACCTCAAAAATCCCTTGTAGTGTTATGGGCTTATCAATTATTCTGTCTATCAGTTTCAGATAATGAGGGTAATTTCATATGCTTAAGAAAATCTTCTATAAGATTTATCCCTGCTGACCTTGGTGACTTGTATAAATCTGTGTAAAATTTATTGAAGCTAGCGTCAGTCCTCTTCACATTATGTGTTACTCTCCCAATTTTTTCTCTAATCCCTTTAATGTTATTTTGATTCTGTTGTTTCTGGAGGCAGTAGGATAGCAGTTTACCTGCTTTCTCACCAGATTACCAAAATTTCTGGTTAACCCTAAAAAGTGAATATTCAATCTTAGCAGAGTGTATTTTGTTAATTTCAGATTTTAGCCTCATCATTTTATACAGCAGATTCTTTTTGGCTAATGGATTTGCTTCAGTTCTGATAGGGTCTTGCTTAGGTTTTCTTCCTTTATTGTCAGCTCTTTCTGCTTTTCTTTCTCTCTCTCTTAGATGCAAAACTAATTATGCCCCCCCCCTTATAAATACCTTAAAGGCTTCCCAGACAACCTTAGCAGATATTTCCCCATTGCGATTAATTTTAAAGTATGACGTTGACTCCTCCTGTAACCATTCTCTAAATTCAGGGTCCTGCCGGAGAAACATATAAAATTTCCAACTGGTGGTTTTCTCCCTGTTGTTCTCGAACAACACGGAAGCCTTAAGAAGGCTTTGATCTGATACAAGAATATTCTCATACTCCACATGGCTTACATTATTGCACAGTACAAGGGGCATGAAAATGTAGTCTTACCTACTAAAAACCCCCATGTCTTGCAGATAAAAAGTAGTCCTTCTCACATGGGTGTGCCAACCTCCAGACATCCAACAAGCCCAGATCTCCCACCAAACCATGTAATTGTTTTGTGAATTGGACAGCGAACCTGCATTTCTGGGGGTTAGACCTAAGACTGGGTCCATAACCTTGTTAAAATCTCCACCTAATATAATTTCATAACCCCCCCAAATTGGCCAGGATAAAATCTATATCTTGGAAAAAATCTTTTTGCTTTATGTTCAGTGCATAAATGTTACATGTGGCCACATTTTCCCATATAAAGAGCCCATTAGAATCTGATATCTACCCTCAGTATCAATTCTTTGACCATGTTCAGTGAAATTCACCCTTTCCTAATCAAAATAGCCACCCCCCTCTTCTTGGTGGAAAAGCAGCAGTGCCCCACTGAGGCTAACTAATTGCGGGCTAACTTATCAGCCTCTGCCGGCATTAAATGCATTTCTTGTAGCAGAGCTACATCTGCTTTGTGTTTGTTCAAATGATTAAGAACCTGATACCTTTTAATTAGTGATCCCAAACCTTGTACATTCCATGTTATTATATTGACAGTTCTCGTCCTAAAACTAAACTACAGATGCACTTAATACCTTTCAGCTATAGTAAAGAAAACAAAACAAAATTCCTGAACTGGAATAACAGTATACTAAGAGAAGTCTTATCCCCCCTCCCCTTTCCCTGTCATGCCAGGAAAGACATAATCTAAATTCTTCTATACCCCTAAGTCTACTGCAGTAGCGCTTCCTTTCTTTACTACATAGATACATACATAGATACATAGATACATAGATACATAGATACATAGACAGTGTCGGCAGATAAGGGCCTATGGCCCACCCAGTCTGCCCATTTGAGCTTGTAAGTTCAGTTTGTTTTCCTAGAAGTCTGTTGCCCCTTATCCCTGACCTCCAGAATTCCTTTATGTCTATCCCATGCATTCTTAAATCCCGTGATTGTTTCAGCCCCCACCACTTCCTCTGGCAGGGTGTTCCACTTGTCCACCACCCGTTCTGTGAAGAAATTCTTTCTCATGTTTCCTCTGAATCGTCCTCCCTCCAACTTCATCCCATGTCCTCTAGTCCTGGAACATCTTTTCGCTTAAAAATAGTGTTTTCCTGCACCCTGTTCCTCCCTGTAAGATACTTGTATGTCTCTATCATATCCCCTCTCCCTCCTCTCCTCCAGGAGTACATGTTCAGTTCCTTCAACCTGTCTTCATAGGACTTGTGATGCAATCCATGCACCATCTTTGTTGCCCTCCTCTGAACCTTCTCTACCCTGTCTATGTCCTTACGTAGGTATGGTCTCCAGAACTGTACACTGTACTCCAGGTGGGGCCTCACTAGTGTCTTGTATAGCGGAATTATGACCTCCTTTTCCTGCTGGTGATGCCCTGCCTATGCATCCCAGCATCCTATTTGCTTTACCTGCTGCCTTGTCACACTGTTTCCCTACCTTGAGGTCATCAGAGATGACAACCCCAAGATCCCTTTCCTGCTTGGTGCATGCTATATCCTCACCCCCCAACTGATACATTGTGCCAGGGTTTTTGTGTCCCATATGCATTATCTTGCACTTCTTTGCATTGAATTTCAACTGCCAAACCCCTGACCATTCTTCAAGTTTCTGCAGGTCACTTCTCATTCTGTCTACACCCTCTGGTGTGTCTACTCTGTTACAGAGCTTTGTGTCATCAGCGAACAGTGAAATTCTGCCTTCTAGGTCCTGCGTTATGTCACTGATGAAGATGTTGAATAGGACTGGTCCAAGCACTGATCCCTGTGGTACCCCACTGGTCACTCTTCCCTCTGTGGAGTGACAGCCATTTACCACCACCCTCTGTGTCCTGCCACCCAGCCAGTTACCTACCCACCACACTACTGTCCTGCCCACACCCATATTCCCCAGTTTGTGTAATAGTCTTCTTTGTGGCACAGTGTCAAAGGCCTTGCTGAAGTCCAGATAGGCCATGTCCACTGCCTCCCTGATCCACCTCCCTAGTCACCCAGTCAAAATTCAACGAGGTTGGTCTGACATGACCTCCCCTGGTGAAACCATGCTGCCTTGGGTCCTGTAGTCCATTGACAACCAGATGTTCCACCAATCTCTCCTTCAGTAGTGCTTCCATGATCTTCCCCACTACCGAGGTGAGGCTGACTGGTCTGTAGTTCCCTGCTTCCTCTTTGTTCCCACTTTTGTATAAGGGACTACATCTGCTATCCCCAGTCTTTGGGTACCTCCCTGTTTCCAGTGATCGGCTAAACAGGATAAGCCAGAGGTTCAGCCACCACTTCTTAGTTCTTTAGGACCCTGGGGTGCACCCCATCTGGCCCCATTGCTTTATCAACTCTTATTACTTCCAGTTCCTTCAGGACCCTTTCTCGTGTAAAGGGACTTGTGTCCATTTCTGCACCATTCTCACCTTGTACTCCCTACAGACCCATTACCCTCCTCCTCTTCCAGTAAAGACTGAGCAGAAATACCTGTTCAATATGTCAGCTTTACTGTTGTCATCCTCCACATGGCCCCCATCCTCCCCCTTCAGTCTCACTATCCCTCTCTTTGTCTTTCTTTTTTCACTTATGTACCTGTAAAAGGTTTTGTCCCCTCTACCCACTGATTTTGCAATGTGCTCTTCTGTCTGAGCTTTAGCTTCCCTTACTGACCTCCCTGCCTCCCTTTGCTTCTCCTGGTACTTCTCCCTATCCCCTTCTGCCTGTGTCTTTTTGTATTGCCTGAATGCAATCTTTTTGGCTTTCACTTTCTTTGCTACCTCTTTGGAAAACCATAATGGTCTCCTCTTCCTTTTCCTCTTGCTAACCTGCTTAATGCATAATTCTGTTGTTCTTGTAATCCCCATTTTAAATACTGCCACTGTTCCTCAACCCCTGATTCCTGTCCCATTCCCCTTAATGCCTCTTTCAAGTATCTCCCCATTTTCCCAAAGTCTGCCCCAAAGGATCGTGTTTTTGTGTGGTTTGGTTCTGCTCTTTCTGTGATTTCAAACCACAATGACTGGTGGTCACTGTTTCCCAGGTGCTCCCCACTGCTACCCCATCACACTGTGTCCCTGTTTGTGAGCACAAGGTCCAGTATTGCCTTCTGCGAGTTGGTTCCATGACCAGTTGCTTGAGGAAGGCACCCTGAAGGAGTCCAGGATAAATCTGCTCCTAGTTGATGCTGCTGTGGGATGCTCCAGTCCACGTCTGGAATATTGAAGTCTCCAACCAGTACTACCTCACCCTTGTCTGCCATCTTTGGATGGCTAGCATCAACTCCTATCTGTTTCTTCCTCCTGGGCTGGTGGTCTATAGACCACACCTGTGCGGATGGCTGTCCCCATTTTCTTTTCCAGCTTAACCCACAGTATCTCTCCCCCATTTTGTTCCTCCTGGATCTCTGTGGCCCTTATGTCATTTTTCACATACAGTGCCACTTCTCCTCCCTTCCTGCCTGCTCTGTCTCTTCTGAATATGTTGTAGCAGGTATGACCATCTCCCAGTCGTGGTTATCATTACACCAGGATTCAGTGATGGCCACAATGTCCAGGTCTGACTGTACCATGACAGCCTCCAGATCTTCCATCTTGTTGCTAAGGCTCCTGGCATTTGCACACATGGCTTTCCATGATTTGACCTCCCTAGACTGTTTCACTGTTCTACTCCAGCCCCTTCCTTGGTTGTCATTTATCCCTGGTTCTCCTTGCTGTCTGCCCTTCTGCTGAATTTTGCCCCTTTTCTGCTTATCCACCTCTTGGGCACTAATCTCCATCTTCTGCACACTGCTTTGCAGAGATAGCCACTCCTCTGGTTCACTGGTTCCACTGCTAGCTGTGGGGGGTGAGCAAGTAGGTACCCTCCTTGCTGGCCTGCCACTCCCCTTTGCTAGTTTAAATGCTTGTCAATGTAGCATTTAAACTTATCATTGAGTGCTTGGATTCCCCTCCAGGATGGATGCAGGCCATCAGGCTTGAACAAACCTCCATCCCTGCAGGTGGGTCCCCAGTCACCAATGAATCCAAACCCTTCCTCACAGCACCAGTTCTTCAACCATGAGTTAAAGTTCCTGGTGCATGCACTCCTATGCTCTCCTTGCTTCTCGCAGGTGGTACTTGAGAAAGTGACAGAAGTAGCTACTTGCTTGAGACCCTCCCAGTTTCCTAAACTCTTCCTGAACTTCCTTTGGCTCCCCATTTGCCAGGTCATTAGTACCTAGGTGGATAATGACATCCAGCTCACCCTCCCATCTTGCCTTCCCAGTGAGCCCCAGGATCTTCCTTCCATCTCTCCATGCCGTGGCACCTGGTAGGCACCTCACCTCCCTGTCCTCCCCCTCCTGTGTTCCTAGCTGGATCCCTCTTATGATGGAGTCCCCCACCAGGATTCGCTTCCTCCTCCTCTGGGGTCCACTGCTTTCCCCACTGAGGTCACCTCCTTGGCTAACCTCCACATCCTTTCCTTCCACTTCTTTGGGTACCTCTATTTGGTTGTCTTCATTTGCCAGTGTGGCATATGAGTTCTTGAGTGGAATAGGATCTGGGATGTGCCTCTGCCTGACTGCTCTAACCTCCCTGGGCCACTGTCATCCAAGTGCTCCTTGTTCTCGGCATCCTTTGGGGCAGTTGCATTGGACTGGGTGGTCCCTGGATAGAGGTGATGGTACTCCTGACCCAGTTTACTTCCGCTATGAGTCTGGTTACCTCATCCCACAGTCCAGAGAGATGCATGCAGATAGGGCAGCACCTCAGTGTCCAGAAGGTCTGCCTGAATATGGCTGCCCCACAGCCACTGCATTGCACCACTCCCCACATTATACTGCAATTCCACTACTTGCCTGTTACTGAAGCTCTCCTAGTTCCCTTTTTATTAATTTACTGTACTAAAAATCCTGCCACTGATCCTCAGATAATTTTTTTTTTAAAGAAAAAGAAACCAATAAATAAATAAATGAGTCAAAACACTAGTCGTGCTTTTCTACTATAGTGGATAGGCCACCCACTACAGTATCTTGACTGCTATTCTACACCCTCTGTTATTTCTTTTCTGGCCCTACCTTAATCCTGTTCCATAAATTGTAGACATTGCTAAAAAGTCTGTAGAATAATGAAGACATTTTGTTTGTAGCAGCTGGTGAATAATAAGAGTAAGAGGAGCCATTTTTGCATACTATTTGGGACTGATGCCCCGGAATAGCGAGGCTCCGTGATAGTAGAATTTTTACTGTTAAGATGTGTGCTGCAGGGTGTGACCTCAAGGTGCCTTGTGACTGGAAGGATCCCTTCCTTAATCTGTAGGTCTGCCTAAGAGGAGTTCCCTTTTTGTATTCATCCTTTATGTATGTCCTTTTATGATAAATGTACATATGTCTTACATGGACTGGCTACCCATGTATTCCCTGTTTGTTTTCCCTGTAGTGTGTATGGTAGCCCCCCCCCCCCTTCCTGTTTTGGGCAGTAGCATAGTAAAATATTAAAAACTAAAAGAAATTCAAATCCTGGGAGAGTTTTAATAAATGAGAGGCACAGCCCAAAGTGTATATATTTATGTCAGCATTAAGCCATTCTATTTTGTTAACGCAGTGGAGAAAAGAAAGGCAGGTTGTTTATTTTTGGAGTCAGCTGTTATGCGCTGCATGGAAAAACTAAAAGAATCCCAGTAGTTCTACTGATGTCCAGTAATATTATTAAGAAAATGATCCTGTTTTCAGGTCTTACTGTGGTAATTCCCTAGTTCTGTACACTCCTTCATGATTGTGCAGATGCTGAAAGCCTCACAAAGGTGCACACAATTGCAGCAGTTTTCAAACCGCTGTCTTTTTTTGTCAAAATATAAGCTGCCTAAAGATATTGAGCTAACGAAGAAAAAACCTGCTTGCCAGTCTAAGCAAACGATGATTAGATTTGCTACACCTTATAGGTAGCTGTTTCTGTTTTGTATTAATAAAATAAAATGTGTTTGAAGGAGTCTCTTTTGACAAATAAAAACAAGCTTATCTAAAAAGGACTACGGAGGTTTCTGTTGTTGTCACCACTTCAGCTAGGTGCCTTAAGAGCCGGCTGGCCTCAGTTTTGCTGTACTTATGCAGAGCTCAGCTGAAGGAGGGACAAGCAGAACACTTCCTAAGTTTTCTTCTGAAAATAAAGTAGTATTAATGTTTCTGATAATTAAATATGCATACAGTTAGTATAAGAAAGGTAATGTATTATAGGTTATGAAATTATAAAATACTATAAAGAATATTAAAATGTTTGTAAAGCCAAAGCATGAATGACAAGTGATTCAGACCAATCCTGAGCTCTGACAGGCTATATACGTATTGTCTCAAGCCTAGTCAGAGCAGATTCGGTTGGACTGTTGAAGGAGCAGCACTCAGTGGGACTAGCGTTTTCTAGTTGTGTGGACCTTTACTTTTGAAGTCATTTTGTTTTGCTGAAGTTAAGCCATGTTTTAGTTGTTATTTTATTTTATTATTTTGACGATACCAGTTTGCCTAATTTTTGTTCTGTAAATAAAGAAAAGAAGATTTAAGCTTCATCTTGGCTGATGTGTCCATCTATTACTCACTTAAGACTTTCATAGTGACACGGTCCTTTCTTCATGAGGAGAGAAAGGTTCTCTTCATATCAAGTGATACAGCTTCTAAGCATAAGGAAATGCTTGCTGACCTGGGAACAATAAGGTGAAAAAGAACAGTGGGCACGTCGCAGAGAACGGCTATAAAAAGTGAGCACCAAGCCATATAATGGTACTTTTAGCTATACTACTGTAGCACAGAGGTAAAAGCATACAATAGACTTGTAAAATACCCTCCTTCTGCAAGGGATATTTGTTTTAAGCAACAAGGGGCCCAAATGAAATTGTCTCCTGACGGCTTGACATTTCAGCCATTGGACTCAACTGTTAAAATAAAACTTAAGACATACCTGAAAGCGTCGTGGGTTTTAGAGTGTTGAAATAACGTATTTCCAGGCTGAAATGCTACATATGGTGTTGATCTTCTTCAGATTCAATAAATGTGCTCTGCAGTTTTAGTTTCCTGCTGCCTGGATTGGAACTGAAGTAAAATGGGCTCTTAGGAGACCGCAGGCCCAAAGAGAGGGTTATTTATGGGAGTGTCAGCTGTCAGTCTAGGATGAATGGGAGGAGCTAACTCCTCATTATCTGGCACTTACCGATGCAAGAGTAATAACTCGCATATATTCAATGATAAATGGATTATGAAAGAAAAATACTAATGGGATTGTATGTTTTAATGTTATAGAGTAGACTGATCCCCCACATGTATGTATTATGTAAGAAAATGGCATGTATTAGAAAAGAGGTGGATCAGCTGACCAGCTAAGATAATTATCGAGTATAAAAACAGGTACGGTGCTTAGTAGAGGCAGATCAACCTGGGAGACTGTCCTGAGAGGTTGGACTAAGAGCACAGGGGATTGTAGAAAGTATTGTGTTACAAGTATTCTATGCTGTGGCAGAACCACTGAGGTGGAGTGGTTCTGAAGCTCCAGGAGAGCTTTATTTTGTTTTTCTTTTAAGTCTAGAGTTAAGACTAATTTATTTTGGTTTTTGCTTTCTTTTCTGCCGTGCATTTTGCAAACTGAAGTTATTTTAAGAAAATAAACCACACAAATCTTGTGTTTTACAAAATCCTGATTTGTAGTATGCCTCTGTTACCCTACCCATGTACCTGACCAAATTAACAAACAGTAGAATTTATATTATAAATTAGCAGAACTAGAATCTGTATATAAAACAGCACTGATGTAACAACACAACTAAAGTTTAGGTACATAGCAAGAGCTGAAATCTACATTAAACCACACTCACACAGACACATACACTACAAGTAGGATGAGAGGAAATCCACCAAGAACTTGTCCCAAAGTGGAACATGACCTTTAAACAGCCCGATTGTGAAAATCCCACCTTTAATCTAGAAATGCATTACACCTTGTTTTGATAGCTTGGAATGTATACTCCGGTGTCATATTGCATCTGTTTTTTGCACCTTGCAGATGACTATTTCTGCTGCGAAAATAGCAGTCCCCCCCCATTGTCCCACTCAAAACTGAGAATCAGTCAGAGCAGAATGAAAAGACAGCAAAGTAAGACCTCATTGACTTCAAATGTACAAGATAACATTTGAGTTTCCTATAATTCCCTGCATTGCAAGAAACCAGAGATGACAATAAGACATTGCAGCCAATATCCCAACACAGCTCTTTTATTTACCCTGTCTTGATTGTGGGTCCCAGATCCCCCAATGATCATCCTAGTCCTTAAGGTAATGAGGCAAAAAGGCACCAATCTGTTAAGAGTATAGAGCTTTTTAGTAATGACACCGTAGGAAATTATGGGTTACCAGCCAGACAAGCAATTTTATTACCACCATAAGTTGCTTTTGTTTCAATTCACCTTTTGTATCAGCAGCTTCAGACATTCCTTGTGCCATAAGGTTAAGAAAGAAAAAACAGTGATCTGCAGAAGCCTGTTAGAGTGAGATGGGACAGGAGCCCTTTGAGGAATGTAAATACAAATAATATGGAAGAATGATATCAGGTTTGCTGTCTCCGCACCTGCGATACCCTAGCTGCCCCACCTTTTGCTTGTCTAAGGGGATGTGACACCAATGGGCCCTCTAGGTAATGCCAGCATAAAGTAAGAAGCTGAGCTCCCCCCTGATAAGAGCAAGAATAAATTGCATCATCAAACAGACCCTTGAGTAGCCACCTAGATACCTTAAGCAAGCTTAGATTGTTCCCTTTCCCCAACCACACATAGTGTTCATTTATACAGAAAAAAATATTAAGTACTACCTTAAAACCAGTAGTACTCTGCACTGTTTTTCCATGAAAAGCATTGTTGCTTGGGAACTGTGGCCCAGAACTTCCGGCACCGGTTCCTGTGACCTTCCCCCTTCAACCCATTAAAACAGCATAGGTGACAAATAATTGGGAGAAAACATTTTGAATACAGTAAAGAACGATCCATGAGGAAGAAAAGTTTTTGTTAAGAAGAGGATGAGGTCATGAGTGTGATTGGTGCCCCCCAATATCCATGCAGGTCCTAGTCCCCTTGTTCAAAGTAACTTCAGCTTCTTAGCCGGAACATATTCCAAATTCCTGGCATACTTAGAGAGATCAAGTTGTTAGCTGAAGAATGTCTTCTGTAAAGTTTCCAGGCGAGGAGGGGACACTGAACATGTTCACAACTGGACTGCATGGACCTCGGAGATCTTCAGGTACCTCTGGGCAAAATTTGTCAGTTACATCCACAGTCTGGAAATTAGATGAAGTACTCTGACAAGTTGTTTTAGCTGAAATTCTTGTTGAGGAGGAAAATGGGTTGGAGCCTTTATTCTTGTAAAAGGGCTGAGTCTTTCTGTTTATTTTGGAAGACCAAGCCAAAGATTTGGGGAGAGATTTTTTTAGCAACATAAGATGCATTATGTATTTTGGGGTTAGGCTTCAGTACTGGAATGAGCGTTGGCCTCTCAGAGTCAGGATATGATTCAGATGACATGGGCAATGCACGTGGGCTAAGCTGGTACATGGGCTCTCGTGTCTGATATGCTGAGGTAGAATTCTTTTGCTTCAGGCTTCCATTTTTAGCTGTTAGAACTGGTTTTGGATTTGAAAAATCTCTGACTTTATCACTAAGCAGAGATGAGGCCCTGGCCAAGATCTCACCAGAAAATCCCAAGCCTCATCAGGTTTGGAAAAAACATGTGTCCCACCACCTCTTGTAACCACCAGAATCGTCGCGTATTTTATGAAATATAGCACATTTAACTTTTGCAGCACAAAACAAATGTCCCCAAATGCCTTCCTCTTTTCCACCACCTCAGAGGAGGAGGAATCTTGGAATAAATAATGTCTGTCTTTAACCCAGTTCAAGATTTGTCTATGCCTAGCCAGAGCTAGAATCTCCTCCTTGACATTAAATCTTAAAAATCTTACAATAACAGTTTTTGGTTTTTGCCCTTGTTTTGACAGATGCCTTAAAGCCCTGTGGGCTGTTTCTAGTTTGAGGGGCCATGGACAGTTGTGATTTAAAATAGAAGGAATTAATTCTTGGAGGACCCTTGTCATGTCATTGCCTTCTAACATTTTGGATACTCCAACTATACGCAGGTTGTTCCTCCTGCTTCAATTTTCTAGGTCATCAACTTTAGCCCCTAAAACATCAATTGTGGGTAGAACATTGCCTGCCTTGTCCGGCACTGGGTCGTAATGTCACAAGACATTATGCTGCATGGCAAAATCGCACTGCCAATACAGCATGATTTCTGCCATGTGGCATAACTCTTTTTTTTTTGCGGGGGAATCAAACCCTGTCCCAGACGCAGCGTCTGGGTTCCTTGCTGCAGTGGCTCAGTCCATTGAGTCACAGCAGCTGCTCAGCAGAACCCCATCTCAGCAGAGGTCTTATCCTCTGCCTGGGATGTTTTGAGTGGTGCAATACCGTGTACAGCAGTATTCATGTGATTGCACCACTCGCTGTAAGCTACAGCGCTGTTGGGGTTTAGCCATAATGTCATATGCTATTAAGCATGCGACATTATGACCTGGTAGGGCCTTGTCCTTTACTTTGCTGAGATTCTTCCAACAAAGCTAGTCTTTCTTCAATAACATTTCATTTCTTTTCTGTAACCTCAGATCTTCCTTTTTCTACTCCTGCCTCCTGCTTTAGGCTTACGATGTCTAAATGAATCAATTGTAGCTTCTCTTTTATATAAGCCATATCTGAATTGTCATATCCAATGTTACCATTTTTGGGAGATTTGGCGCTGTTTTTGGCTGTTGTTTGATTGTTGGTGCCAGTTGGGTATCTTGAGGGGAAGGAGACCCTGGGCTGTCCTACTGCTGCTGCGGCTGAGCCGGACCTGATGTCAGATGACATTGCTTAGGTGACAGGTACTGCAGGATTTTAAAACTGTAATAAAGTCAAAACCATACATCCAATTTTCACAGGAACTGGTTGAACGTCAGACGATGACTATGCAAAGGTACTGCTCTAATCAGAAACACATGATATCAACTTTAGCAAATGCTATTTTTTAAATTATCACGGTTTGTGGGAGATGCTCACTTCAGGCTGTCATTCTCTTCAAGCTCTAGTGCGCAACCCCCATTTTATTAACAGTTGTGTACTAAGTATGTGAGACTATTTGTTGCCCATGAAATGTCAAAAGAAGTGGCTAATCTACTTTCTTCAAACTTTGATGGTGTAAGTATGAGACTCTAGTACAGTGGAACAGTTATATAGTATATTAACTCAGGGACAAAGATCTGGTCCAAAATTATAGTGCTGTAGCATTGTAAAAAGAAAGGGCCACTCTAGGGTGTCAAACACATTGCTGATGTCTAGGGATAACATTGCTGAGGGAATAGAGGACTTTTTTGCTGTCCAGATGATAGAGAAAAGTCTCCTAAGGTTATCAGATGCATTCCTGCCTCTCATAAACCCCCACCTGTTCCTTTCCTATTGGAATGTCAATAATTCTCTGAAGTCTGCCCACACATATTTTGGCTAGGGTTTATAATCCAGGTTATGTATGGAGACTGGTCTATACTTGGAACACTCCGAGGGGTCCTTATTATTTTTTAATAAAAGGGACATATAAACCTCATTCATGGTATAAGCGAAGGATCTTTATTGGAAGGATTCCATATAGAGTGAATGCAGATATTTTGTGGCGATGGAGTTTAGCTGTTTAAAAAAATTAACTTGTAAAGCCATCTAGATCTGGTGATTTGCCTGAGGGGAGGGAACCAGTGACAGAGGATATTTATTGTGGGGAAACTGAAGCATCCAAATCAAGTTTACCTTTTTCTGAAAGTTTTGGTAGTTTACTGGTGGAAAGAAAATCTAATAATTTTGTATGGTCGGGAGGGCCTCGATTGCCATATAGTTTTGAATAAAATGTTTGAAATTCAGAATTGATTTCTTTCAGATTGTAGGCGATGTTCTTGTTTTAAAAGTGTATGCTGTCTATTGCTCTAAGTGATGTTTTTTTGAGGCAATAAGCAAAGAGTTTTCCAGCCTTTTCACCAGACTCCCAGGGACTGATTTTCAGAGCCTGAAATTTGGCACAAGGTGTCTGCACCAAAAGGATTTGACACAAGTGACTCCTTGTGCCAAATTTTACAGTAATCCTGATTTTTGAATTCAGGCTGCATTGAAGTTAGGATGTCTTGTGCCAAAGCCACCCTGCACCCCCTCAGTACCAAAACTGCAACTGCACCAGGTTGCAAAAGGGCTTGCTCCATTGCGGGGATGCATCATCTCCTTATTTGGGATTTTAGAAGCCCCAGCATGGACACATGAGGGGGCTGAGGTTAGACTAGCCATAAGCTGATTTAAGGGCATTGTGCCACTGGCTTAGAAAGAGGTGAGTGGGGGGGGGCTACAAGATCAGGACCAGGGCAAAGGGACCAGTGGGGGTGCCATAGTGATCAACAGGGGTACGGCAGCAGTGGCAGGGATCAAAGGTTGCACCCAGTGGAGGACAGAGCCTCTTAGCCTGGGTACACCATCCCTGACATGTGGAAGGTGGAATTAGCTGCAGGTTATGGGGTGCAGTCGGTGGACAGGAATGTCCCCTGGTCACTGCAACATTCACTTGCTAAGCAGCCCACAGTGTCAAGCTAGGCTGATGCCTTATTACACTGTCAGGGACTGTATTACCTCTGGGACAGGTGCCAGGGGTGCTGCCACCTGGGGTCCAGGATAGGGTCTGTCTGTGCCTACCTCTGTGTGCCTGGGCCCAGTGGCTCTGTCCCACTGGCCATGGCATCTCTGCTGGGTGCCACCTCTGAACCCTGACACTGCTGCCATGTCCCTGTCACCCACTATAGTGCCACCACTGGTCCCTCTGCCCCGGGTCCTGACCTTGAAGGCATGTTCTTCCTCCCCTAAGGTTGTGCCGGGCAGGGGGAGGGCTTGACCGGACCCTCCATAAAACCCCTCAGGTGCACCAAAGGTTTGAAGCAACCCTGCAGCTGCAGCAACTCTCAAAACTTTGGTGCAGGGAACCCCTATTTTTCTGGAATCGGGCACAGGGTCCTGATGCACCTGGAGTTTGCTGTAGGTGTGGATCAGCTCACCTTGCACCGATCTAGCAGCCGATAGAAAATCAAGCCCTTAGCAACTTTGCCTGGTGCAGAATAAAGCATACTCTATTTTTAAGGGCAGTAGTTTCTTTATTTTGCATTTTAATTGCATAATGTGGCACATGAGGTGTTTTCTTTGTTTGGCATTCTGTTTCAGTAGAGTTTGCAGCTGTTCCATTGTTTCTCTTTATATTTCAGTTCTTGCTGTCTAAGTTTTTTCTTGTTAGCTACATAACCCATAATTTTACCTCTGATACACGCTTTGAATGCTTCAAAAGAACACTGTTTGGAGGCAACCCAATTATCATTAATATCAAAGAAAGAGGTTACTTCCCTGGAAGGCCGTTCTCAAAAGGCAAAGCTGTTAAAAAGAGAATTAAGTCTTCATCTGTAAGAGGTAGATGAGGAACTGTTGAAGCATATAGAAGCTTCCAGCATTCCGTGATCTGAAAATATGATGGATTCATAGTTTACTGAAGCTATGTTATTCATGTATTCAGAGGTAAAAAAAATTTAGTCAAGATTACTAAAAGTATTATACCAAGCTAAAATATAATAATAATAATAATAATAATAATAATAATAATAACTAGCAAAAAAAATAGTCCCTACTCTGGGGATGCACTGGTCTCCAGCAATCCACACGTCCTGGTTCAAGTGTCATATTATTAAAGCTCTTCATGGATTTGGTAAGAGTAAGTTTTTTTGTAGAGTCTGATTTGTCTAAAATTGAGTCATATACCTCATTAAAACCACCACTTAAAATGATTTCCAAGTCCACTATATTGTCCATTTCAAAAAGTATTTGTATAAAAAAATCAGACTGGCCAGACGTTAGAGCCATACCTCTCAACTGTACCACATTACGAGGAACGTTCCTCATTTTACTTCAGAAAAGGTCCCTGTTCCACATTGTGAGGACTTGTTCCACATTCAGAGTCAACATTTTAAAGCAAATATCCATAGTAAATGATGGAAAAAATAACTTATTCAATTAATAACAGACATTCTCAACATAAATGCAACATTTTAATAGTGTTTTGAGCTTTTTAGGTAAAGATTTTATTAAGTGTTCCACATTTTGCCCATTTGTTCCACATTGTGGCAGGCAATGTTCCACATTTGGGGGGACAAAAGGTTGAGAGGTATGGTTAGAGCTAATAGGCTACAAAGGGATATTTTTTTCACATTAAAAGACCTGTAAGAAAATGAAATCTCCCCTCTGGATTGGGAGTATGAGATAGTTTAGTACAATTAATCCTTTTTGTGATCAGGATGGCCACACCTTTTTTTTTTTTTTGTTGTTTACTAGTATAGCAGCCATGTTCTATGAGAAAACTGAATATAGGCACCCACACAGCACAATAAACGCGTCTTGTGAATAAAAATTTCAGATTTTATTGCAGACCAGAACGTATACAACTTTACAAAGACTGACGTTTCACTTGGCTGACTGCCAAGCTTCCTCAGAGTAAATGATACCATAAAAACGCTTTGCTTAAGTAATATAATAACTGTGTCATGTGGTCTATATACACCAATGTGAATACAGCACAAATCATTAACTAACTGGTTATTAAGGCCTTAAAGACACACATGATATATCCACTACTCCCATATTATTACTAAAAATCACCCCAAATATATATTACTACGCTTGGTGACCTCAAATAAGATACTACATGAATGCCTACATGTGAGTATCTATAAACCATCCATATATAAAAAATAAAATGAGGTGACCAGGTATGACTACTTAGTGGAAATGCATGAGGGAGAACAACACATGTGGACTGTGATTATTTTCTAATCTTTGAAAACTAAATTCACAATCTACTTTAATCTTTTATTATTATAAATTATCTATTTTATTAGGGATAAGCAACTACATTTACTTATTTAATTTTTTTTTTTATTTTTTTTTATTTTTTAGAGCCCATGGTACTGATACTCACAAATCATTTATATTTTTTTAAAAATGCTGTAAGTTCAATACTCTCATTAAGGCCCTTATCTGAGCAAGCTCCTAAGGTATAAATCCAAAAGCTCTCCCTCTGCCCTATTTGTTTGTTGAGGTCTCCACCTCTTGGTCCCAAAGAGACTAGCTCCAAGCCTAAAAAAATTGAAATTATGATTGCTTGGACCATATTTCAGAATATGTTTGACTATGGCATATGAGACATCAAGTCTTTCCACCGCCCTTAGATGTTCACCAATTCTGATTTTCAATTTTCGTACGGTTCGTCCAGCATAATAGGCTCCACACTCACATGTTAGTAGATATATCACTCACATGCTGTTACATGTGATGAAATCTTGTAATTCCACACTATTCCCTGTGACTGGATGTTTAAAAGTTTTACAGCAGTTAATGTATTTACAATACACACAATTGCCGCATCTATATGTCCCCTTGAGGTTTGATGTTAACAATGTTTGTTTGTCCTTCATGTTGGACCCCACCACGTTAGAAACAACATAATCCTTATCACTCTTACATTTACGGTACACAACATTAGGTCCATTCTTAGTTAATCCTTTCAATTTTGGTTCTAATTCTAAAATAGACCAGTTGTTAACTATAATTTGCTTTATCTCACATGCTTGGCTAGAAAAACCAGTAGTGAAGGGACAGTCAATTTTGGATTTAACGTCTTGTTTATAAACCAAGGTTTCTTTTCTATCAAGCTCATCTACCTTCCTGATGGCCGATGCTATGCTACTATTACTATATCCCCTGTTTTTGAAACGTTGTATCTGTTCACTACATTTTATTTCAAATTCAAAGTGTTCAGAACAATTCTGTAAGGTTCTTATCAATTGGCTTTTAGGTATGTTGAATCTAGTATGAAAGGGATGACAGCTATTGAATCTCAATATGGTGTTCCTATCTGTATCTTTCTGGAACAGGGTGGTACATGCTCCACCTTTATTGTCCTTGTAAATTTTTAAGTCCAAAAAAGTGATAGTGACTTGATTAATATCATATTTGTACGTTAGGCCACTGCTAGTCGATTCCATACATTGGATGAATAGTCCAAACTCTTCTACAGTGCCCTTTCAAAATAATTAATATATCATCTATAATACGACACCACAAATCCACCTTATTAAGATATGGATTTGTGTCGGAATCATACAGAAAATCAATTTCCCATTTACCAACAAACAAATTGGCATAACTTGGGGCCATTGTGGTACCCATAGCTGTGCCTCGAACCTGATGGTACAATAATCCATCAAACATGAATATATTCATTGTTAGAACCAATTATGCCAACTGTAACAGGAAATGTGATGGGGGTTTTACTAAGCTTTCTTCCGTTCTGGTGTTTAGAAAACGACTTAAGGCTTCTAGCCCCTTGTCATGCAGTATCACTGTGTATAAGTAATTAACATCAACTACTGAAAAATACCAAGACTGTTCTATATATAAATCCTCAATAATTTGCACTACCTAAGTTGAATCTCTTAAATAAGATCTCAAATTTTGTACTAACGGTTGCAAAAAACCATCAAGATACATGGAAATGGGTTCAGTTAACCACCCATTCCCCGAGACAATTGGTCTTCCAGGAGGATGTTCTAAACTTTTATGAATCTTAGGAAGTGCATAAATGGTAGGGATAACAGGATATGTAACTGTTAATGTTCTGTACTCAACTATGGAGATATACCCTTTTAAAAAACCCACATTTAAACATTTGTCTATTTTCTGTTTAAAGATGTCTATGGTTTGGTGGGTGGTTCTAACATAGAAAGTTCCATCACTAATAAGTCTTTTTACTTCACCCACATAATCTGAAGTGTTAAGTACCACAATGGCCCCACCTTTATCTGCTGGCTTAATGGTCAGTGATTCATTAGCTTTTAAATTTTTTAGAGCTTCCCTTTCATCTTTACTACAATTACTAAAATTCAACATTTTATTTTTTTTCTGTAGATGTTTGAGATCCAATTCACATTTTTTGATAAACACCGCAACAGTAGGATTTATTGGTGGACAATATTCTGATCTTGGTTGTAGTCTTGACGTATTAACACTACAATTGTCATCACCTTGATTAGTAATACATTTAAGGGTTAAATTCCTGTCAAATTTGTGTAAATCAACAAATGTGTTGAAGAAATCAGCCCCTTTCTCAGGGCAAAAGGATAAACCTTTGCTCAAGATTGAAAGCTCATGCTGAGTTAACGAATAACTAGATAAATTAATAACTGGTACCAACACATCTGAAAAACATTTGTTTGATAGATCTTCACTAAGTAGTCATACCTGGTCACCTCATTTTATTTTTTATATGGATGGTTTATAGATACTCACATGTAGGCATTCATGTAGTATCTTATTTGAGGTCACCAAGCGTAGTAATATATATTTGGGGAGATTTTTAGTAATAATATGGGAGTAGTGGATATATCATGTGTGTCTTTAAGGCCTTAATAACCAATTAGTTAATGATTTGTGCTGTGTTGACATTGGTGTATATAGACCACAATATCATAGTTATTAGAATACTTAAGCAAAGCGTTTTTATGGTATCATTTACTCTGAGGAAGCTTGGCAGTCGGCCAAGTGAAACGTCAGTCTTTATAAAGTTGTGTACATTCTGGTCTGCAATAACATCTGAATTTTTATTCACAAGGTGCTTTTATTGTGCTGTGCGGGTGCTTATATTCAGTTTTCTCATTGTTCGGATCGTATATAGCACCGCACTATTCCTGGTGCTCTTTGCTTTTCCTTTTTCGTATCCAGCCATGTTCTACCAGAAGAACCCAAAGCCTAAGTAATTTATCAGCTTCAGTGGGTATAAGATGGGTCTCTAGCAGTAAGGCTATATTGATCTTGTGTTTGCTAAGGTAACCAAGTACTTCTTTTTCTCTTAATTCGGGACCCCAGACCCTGAACATTCCATGTTGCAATATTTAAAAGACTCATTGCAATTCTTTGTTAGGTACTATCTAAATATAAAGATTCAGTAAACAGTTACAGTGCTTAACAGTGTATTATAGTACATATTGTAGTTATGATAATAAATAAAGGCTAGCATGTACTACATTCTCAAAATCAATACCATAATAAAACAAGTGAATTCTCATAGCTGTGGAATTAAAGTTTGAAACTAGGGAAAGATGCTTTAGATTGTTCAAGCTATAGGCCGATATCCCTAATGAATAATGATTATAACATTTTAGCAAAAATGTTAACATCTCGCCTTCAACCCCTGATCATGCAGCTAATAGGAAAGAAGCAAGTAGGCTTTATCCAGGGTAGATCTGGTTCAGATAATATTAGGAAGTTACTGCATGTCCTGTGGAGTATCAATAAAGTGAAACTCCCAGGGAATACTTTATCTTAGGATATGCATAAAGCTTTTGAGTCTCTCAACTGGGAATATGTGCTAACCTAATTGTCACAATGCGCCCTTGATAATAACTGCTGCAGCTGGATAGCCATCCTCTACTATAATTTATTGGCCCAATTAAGAACAAATGGTTCCATTTCAAAGCCATTTAGACTTTTTTGTGGCACCAGACAGGGTTGTCCACTCTCCCCAGTTCTATTTATATCTTAGTCCTGGAACCTCTCCCTTCCCTAGTTAGCTTTTGGCAGAGAGCAGCAAGAGGAAAGAGGCAGCTGTTAGAACTCTACCACTGGGACTACACAGCACTCCGTCCCTCCCTCTGCCCCCTTAGCCTGTTCCACTTTTATACTAGGCACTGGATTTGATTGACAACAGGAACTTCCTGTTTGGGAGCAGAAAAGGAGTGATCACAGATGCACAAAAGACTCACTATCCTAGAGGGAAAAGAATAGCTCTCCCTCACTCTCTAACTGCTGGGGGTCTGTCTCTGAGCAAGTAAGAAGGAGACTACTGTGGAATACAGGAACATCCTGTCCCAAAACAGGAAGGGCAAGAGCTGTAAGGGCACAGAGGCAGTAGGAAAGCAGGGAGAAAAAACAAACAAAAAAAGTAAACAGAGAGGGGAAAGAGTAAGCAAACAAAACAACAGTCAAGGGGCCACAAATAAGACATGATAGCAGTAGTGCAGTGGCTGTGGAGCGGCAGTCTTCTGGGAGATATTCTGGAGGATGCGATGTTGTCCCATCTGCAGGCACCTGTCTGGACTGAGGGAGGAGATTGCTCATCTCCAGGCTGAGTTGGCCAGGATTCAGGGAACCTTCTCTCCAAGCCAGGGACCACCAGGGCCGCCAATGCTGCTTCAGAGGTTGCCAAGAAAGAGGAACAGTTGGACACGGTGGGCTCAGGGAGGGTGAGGGTGGTGGAGCAGAGGTGCATTCCTCCAGTTGTACCACTCCACAATTCATACACCATTCTTGCAGAGCGTGGTTCCTCTATGGAGGCACTGCAGTGGAGACCAAGGAGGATGCTGGGAACCTCCACAAAGGAGACCCACAGGCGGGTGGCATGGGACCCACAGGGGAAGGAAACAGCTCCTAGTGGGGGACTCAATTGTTGGGGGGGTGGAACTGGGGGGGAGGAAGGGTGAGAGAGGTAGGTAAGGTGCCTGCCTGGTGCCATGGCTTGGAGGGACAGGGAGAGAATCCTCAGGATCACAGGAGCAGCTGCATGGGGGAGGGAGCTGAGTGTCATTGTCCACCTAGGCACAAATGACCTGGCTGGTAATGAGATCAGAGCAGTGCAGGGGGAGTTTGTGGAGTTGGGGAGGGGCCTTAGACAAGTAGCATGCATGGTAGCCTTCTCAGAGGTACTGTCTGTCTATGGCATGGGTGAGGCTAGGGTGCTCCATACATTGGGATTCAATCAGTGGTTGAGAAACTGGAGATCACATGATGCTTCAAGCTGAATAGCTGCTTTGTGACGTGCTCCCGCTACTCCCTCCTCTAAAATCAGGTTTTTACTTACAATAGTGCCAGATTAGCGGTCACCAAAGTTCGGATTTGCTGGTACTTCATCTTAAGTACCTGAAGAGTCTGAATTTGACGGGAGGATTTGCCAAAAATAGAAGCAGAAATGCGTTCTGCTCCACCACATCACACACCACCGACTACACCTGAAAAGGCTGCTAAAAAGGATAAGGCCCACTCCAGTGTGGCATCTAGGCAAACCGGGTCATCTGCGGATACTACTCCTCTAACTCTAGAAAGATTTTTCGAGGAGTTTCATCCTTTTAGAGACGAGGTCCGCTCGCTAACTGAGGGGGTGAAATCTCTCACAAACAAGCTGAAAGACTTGGCACAATGTACAGGTGACTGCGAGGTGTGACTAATCTCTCTAGAAAAGAAAATGGAGAAGTTTGACCCTGCAATGGCAGTCACAAGACAACGTATTGCTAAGTTAGAGGCTAAGGTGGAGGATTTGGAAGGAAGGAGCTGCCGGAATAATGTGGTCATCATTGGGCTCCCAGAAAGGGAAGAAGGATCCAATCCAGTTTTATTTGCTCAAAAGTTAGTAGCCAAAATGGCTGGCCCATTGCCTTTTGGAGTGGACTATACTATAGAAAGGGCCCACCGAGCATTGAGGCCAATGCCACCACAGGGAGCTAACCCTCGGACTTTTATATTTAAGTTTCTAAACTATCAGGAATGTCAGCACTTGCTAGCTAAAGTGAAGGAGCTTAAAAAGGTACTATGGGAAGGATTCCCAATTAGAGTGACCCAGGATCTTCCCCTGACGGTGCACCAGAAATGAGCTGAATATCATGGTGTGGTCACCAAGTTGCTGGCTGCAAATATTCGTTTCCACATGTTGTACCCTGCCATTCTCCAGGTATCGATCGATGGCAAGTGGCTGCCGGTGGAGGATCCAAAGACGGCAGAAGAGGAGCTGCAAAAGGTTTTACCTAATCTTTTTTGGGTAGGCTGAGGCCTACAATCCAGGGACCTGGTTTCAATCGACATGGACTCAAAAGGGGTAGTGAGTATGTTTGAGATGGCTCGCTGAAGAGTTTCTGTCTCTAGACTGGTTCGTCCCTAATTTCCTTTTCATTTTACATGCCGGGGAATGGCTTAAGTGTGGCTGGACATCTACCAGTGGTTTTGTGTATGTACTTTCAGAATGATGTGTGGGACTTGGACTAAACTTTATACCCAGTGCAAACACTGCATGTTGTAACTGATTTTATGTTACTAGTTGGTTTGAAAATGGGCATTTAGCACTTTGGTATCATGTGAGATGGAAATCCCATTTCTTACCCACTTTTTTCTTTTTATAGGTCCTTGGTCTGCTTTCTTAGTGTTATAAAAAGTTGATCTTAGTTTGCTAAGCTATGGAGGCCCATCGGGCTTAAGGTGTTGGTTTTGACTGCCACTCGAGCCACTGGGGGAATGTTTAAAATGGCAGGATAGATTGGGCATGGGAGTCCCCTGAACTGGGCACCCAGGGGGTGGATTATTTCTGTCACAGGTATACTTATAAGTACCCTGAGATGTGAGGAGTTCTGGGTATCCCAGTAGTTTGTACCAGGGCCTGTACTTTCTGTACGGAGTACTCCAGGCACTTGTGTCATTTTGCATCTCCATACCCCTTGGAGGCTTGGATATTATTTAAGAGGGTAAGAAGGTCAGGGAACCATTCCAGATACGGACACAGCAGGATAGGATTTAAGGGTAGGAGCGCTGTTATGGATTCCTGGTTCGGGTCGATGGCAGCTAAAGTCAGCGGCAGTATACACAAGGGCCTTTATTATTATTCCCATTTGAACTGCAACTCAGTTGCTTGGTGGCACCTGTAGGATGATCTCTTCATTTAGGAGTGGGAATGTGTTCATGGTTCTCTGGGGAACCCCCTACCTGCCCAATGGGTTGCTATTCTTTGGGGGGAGACTGCACTCCCTCCACTACAATTGTTTGGGGCCTGGGCAGCTGACTTCCTCCCTTTCAAGGGGGATAGTTATATTGGGGAAGTGTAAAGATACAAGATTCTCCAGGTAACATGGGACAATATTACTTGGCCATGGGAAAGAGGGAGTAAACCTTGGGTGAGAAGAGTCTGTACAGTAGTGGACACCACGTACCGCTGAGTTATAGGGAGGGGCTAATTTTCTCAGGTTTCCTTCAGTACAACCTGACTGGCATGAGAGTCCATGTTTCCAGCTGGGTGGGAGGCTCTGGGGCTCAGGGGGTCTTGTGAATGGGTTCTTTTTTCAGGAGGGGATGTGTCTGTTGTTGTTTGGGTTGTGGGGGGGGTGCTGACTTGGCACTCTGGGTTTGTAGGCTTATGTAGTTGATGTTACGCTGTCTTATTTCCTCTACTCCCATGCTAGGTCTCTTCAAATCAAATCAAGGCTCTGAACACATCTCGCTGCCTTCAGCTCCTGCGACTGTCACACCTAGCCACCCCTCCAATCTATCCCCTAGTTCTGCTCTACCCCGCACTGAAATTTACCCCCTTCTCCTTACCTCTTTTCCCTCCTCCCTCACCCTTCATCCATCCCCTCCTAAACCCACAAACATCACTTCTCTTTGTGTTGACAATCACCTCTGTCAGCTCTTACCTCCCACTTGCCTTCCTGCAACCCCTGTACTCCCTCCCTCCCCGCCCTACCTGTTTGTAGCACCCATATGTATGCATTGTATTATCTAAAAATGTTGTGTTATTATGCTTATTCCACCTTATCTGCATTTGCTCTGCCTTGTTCTCTATTGTAATGTCTTAAACTGACGCAGAACCTTTGTAAAAGAGCCTTGGCTCAAAGGTATTGTAATCCTAGTATGAAGTAAATAAAATAAATAAAAAATGTTGATTATTGCGAATGGCAGACACTAACAAATTTATGCCCTGGAATGTTCATTGGCTCTGGAACAAGCTCAAGAGGTATCAGGTGTTGAAGCTCATCAGTGTTCTTAAAGGGGAAATCTCCTTTCTCCAGGAAACACACCTTTTGGAATCAGAAGGGAATCTCCTCCATAGGCAGTTTATAGGGCAAGTGTTTAATGCTGGTGACAGCACCCAGAGTAGAGGAGTAGCTATCATGGTATCTAGATGCACTGCATTTATTCCTGAACAAGTAATCCGGGACCCACAGGGCAGGTTTGTATTTGTTAAGGGGGTGTTGGATAGAACAGCAATTATGTTGGGCTGTATCTATGATCCTAATGATGACTCTCCCATTTTTTACGGATCTGCTACAAACTCTAGCTCCCTACACAGATCTTCCATGTATACTTGAAGGAGACTGGAATCTTCCCTTTTCTCCAGAATTAGATAAATCAGATTCCAGAAGGAAAGGCCTCTCCCTGGCTCAAAGATCTATACGAGATTTTGTAGATCATCTCTGGCTCTCTCATCCATGGAGGGCACTGTTCCCCACTATAAAATAATTTACATTTCTCTCCCAAGTGCATGGGTCTTTGTCCAGGATATATTATTTTCTTATTAGTCAGACCCTCCTTAGAGGCCTAGTAGAAGTGAGCATAGTACCAGGAGGGCACTCCAACCAATCTATGGTGTTTTGTACTTTAGCTCTTTCACCAGACATGTCTAAGGACATGCTGTAGAAGTTGAATAATCAACTCCTTAAAGAGGATACTATTGTTAAACTCATATCCCAGGAAATAGAAGAGTTCACGAAGATGAATCTGAATTCCACGGTGAAGCCCGATTTAAAGTGGGGGGGCTTTAAAATGTGTTCTAAGGGATCTTTATCAAGGTGGCCTCATGTAGAAAGTGGGAGCAAGAGCAAAAAGCTCTGTCCCTCCTATCTAGAATACATACTTTAGAAGCCTCGCTATCTCCCACCACAGCGGACTCAGACATGGAGTTAATGATAGGCCTACGAGATCAATATAATTTTCTGTTATGAGAGAGAGCGGAATATGCAATCTTAAAGACAGGTGACAAATATATAGACCAGGGAGAGAAGGCAGGACATCTTTTGGCTTTGCCCATTAGAAAAGTGGAATCTTCTCAGGTAGTCCAAGGGATCAGGTCACAGGTGACTGGGAAACTTTGTCTTACCCCTCAAGAGATTACCTCAGAGTTTGCAGAATTTTATGAAAACCTCTTTATCCCCATGCCCAATCGCCCAGATTCTCAGATGGTGGATCACTATCTTCACCCTCCTACTCTTCCAACTCTCGCTCAGGTTCAGCAAGAGAAGCTGGTCACTCCTATCTCGGAGGTAGAAATTAAGACAGCCATCTCTTCTTTAGTCACTGATAAAGCACCTGGGCCTGATGGATTTTCCCCAAACTTCTTCATGGTTTTTGGTAAACATGTAACACCCTGGCTCTCTCATTTATTTGACCGGATTTTAGGGGGAACCCCAATAGATAGGTCCCTGTTAGAGGACATTATTATTGTTTTACATAAACCAGATAAGGACCCTAAGTTGACAGGTAGTTACAGACCTATATCTCTCTCTTGAACTGCAACATTAAAATTCTGTCTAAACTTCTAGCTACTAGACTCAAGTTGGTCCTACTGTCCATTATTCATGTAGATCAAATAGGTTTCATTGAGGGCAGACATTCTGTGGATCATTTTCATAAATTTGCACACATCTCCGCATCCGGTGAACTCGACATGCCAGCTAGGTTGCTTTCACTGGACGCGGAGAAGGCATTTGATTGGATGGATTGGCAGTTTTTGTTTCAGGCGATGCATAAATTTGGTTTTCCTCCAAAATTTATCAAGTGGGTTTCGTCTCTCTATCAAAATCCTCAAGCTAGAATTTACTGTAACAGTGTGTTTTCAGAGAGATTCCCCCTATATTCCGGTACTAGACAAGGGTGTCCCCTCTCCCCGCTAGTGTTTAATATTTACCTTGAACCTTTATTATTTAAGTTACAGGCCCATGCAGGGGTGCAGGGTATCCCTCTTGGGAACCACATGTTCAAACTGTCAGCATATGCAAATGATGTGCTTCTTCACCTGATTCAGCTGACCCAGTCTTTCTTGATGGCTATATCTATTATTACAGAGTTCAGGATTTTCTCCAACTATAAAATTAAACTGGAAAAGACCAACAGCAGATTCCATAAAGATGCTATTTTGTCACTTGGGGTTCAATGGACTCCTAAATGTATTAGATATCTAGGTCTGACACTTTCCAGAAGTGATAGTCTGATGAAAAGATAGAATTTTGACTCTCTTCTAGAAACTATGAATCAGGACTTTAAAAGGTGGCAATCCCTTCCCATTTCTCTTTGGGGACGACCGAGTATTCTAAAAGTGAACATCCTACTTAGAATTTTTTACCCACTTAGTATGCTGAATATTTGGTTACCTTTAGCATGGTTCAAGAAATTGCATGCTCTTGTCTCCTCATTCCTCTGGTGAGGGAAATGCCCAAGAAGGGCCTACTTGAAACTAGCCACACCCAGATCAGCTGGGGGGCCTTACACTCCCTCATTTTGGTTTATATTTTTGGGCCAGTCAAGCAGCTAAGTTTATGAAGCGGTTTTTAGCCTGGGAAGAGATTGCCTCCTGTACTTATGTACCAGAAGGGTTGCTCCTGGAGAGGGACTCTAATCTCTGGCACAAACATATCCTGTTGGGCCCTCCTGCCTATATCCCCAAAAGACCTCCCTTCAGAATTGTGCAAATCTCCCATTTTATCTTCTATTTGAATATATACAGTACGCAGTTCTGTGCTTTTTTAAAATACCAGAATACTGAGGACCCCCGGCAACCAGTAGTGGGTAACTCCAATTTGAAGATAGGGGGTAAAGTTATTTCTTCATCTTGGCTTCCCCAAATTATAGATCTTAAGGTGAAGGATTTCTTCCTAGAAGGAAACCTTCTGGACTCCGGGGCTATTTTGGCTCTGCAGAAGTTGGATAGGATGTCTATCCTCAAAATTTTCCAGCTCCGCCACCTTTTGTTGAAAACATTTTCAGGAGTAAGGGTCAATGTGACAGAGGGGGGTTGGATTGACTTTCTGCTTTCTCTGTAGCAAACTCCATGCAGTTTCCCAAATTTATAGCTCTCTTAGGCAAGGAGTCTTAGATGCTCAAGCAATGGCTCCGAGATATTGGGCAGCTCAGTTTCCGGCATATTCTGAGAAATGGGATTCCATCTGGGAATGTTCTCATAAATATGTTTCCCAAGATAGACTGAAGCTTACTCAGTACCAGTTTCTCAATGACATGTACTGGACTCCAGGTAAAAAGCTTCACAGGTTGGGCCAGATCCCAGATGCTTTATGCCCCAGATGAAGACAAAAAACTGTGGACCTAAAGCACTTATTTTGGGAGTGTCCTTCAACTAGGTCCCTGTGGGAGAAGATTAGGGCTAAAGCAGACCCCTTGTTGGGTTTGGATGATCTATTTACATCAGAAATATGTCTCTTAGGGGATCCTTCTCAGATTGCGGTTAAAAACCGTAGATACCATATGGCCATATCATCTCTCACTCTGAAAAAGCTAATATTACGGCACTGGTTGGATGATCATGACATCTCTTACACTGAATGGTTGAGAGATCTTTTATTCAATCTTAGTGCTGAACAACTTAAGCCTAGTCTTGGGGGATCCCTATCGCGGTATAATAAGATCTGGAGGGGCCTTCATAGAATGTATCTCCTTCAAACAGGTCTTTCACCATGTTAGCTGTAAGATCTACTCATATCAATGCTTTTCCAGGGTGTAAACCATTTGAACCATTATATAAAATAGTATATATGGTTATGTAGTGCCAAGCTGGGAGGGGGTCTTATATGGTGATCCTGTGATTTTCATGTATCTGCTTTGAACTGTTTTAATTTCATCTTGTAAGGCGTTATCTGAAAACTTTAATAAACTTGGAATTAAAAAAAAAACTGGTGCAGAGCTCAGGCTTTTGGCTTCATTTGGGACTGGGGGTCCACCTGGAAGGGTAGAGGCCTATACTGGCGCGATGATCTGTATCTGTCCAGGACAGAAACTAGGATCCAAGATGATAGGTTTAAATGCTTCATTGGCAAGCATTTAAATTAGCCAGGGGGGAGGGAGACACTAAAAAGGAGCAGGGAAATCCCATCCCCCCACAAAATAGGGTAGTTAGCAAGGTAAACACAAAAATAGAGAAGTCGATGGGGAGAATGGCAGGGGTAAATAGAGAAAAAGGCAAAGGCAGTCAGGACAGGGCTGGGAATAAAAGGGGTAAGACTATCAAAAAATGGAGGTCAATGAGTACCAACGCCCGTAGTCTGGGTAACAATCTCCCTGAACTGGTGGCCTTGATGGAAGAGGGATGCCTGGATATTGTGGCAGTCACATAAACATGGTACACAGAAGCCCATGACTGGGATGTCAACGTATCAGGGTACACAATCTATAGGAGAGACAAGGAGGGTAGAAGAGGAGGAGGAGTAGCTCTCTACATAAGGGAAGGGAACAAAGCAATAGAACTAAAGGGTAAACAGGGAGAACAGGAGGCACTATGGGTCACCCTGGAGACGGGAAATGGCACCACAATCCGGACAGGGGTTGTATACAGACCCCTATCTCAGGGGGTGAAAATGGGCAAGAAAATGATAGAAGGCATCCTTGGGATGGCAGAGAAAGAGAAGATATTGCTGATGGGGGACCTGAATATGCTAGATGTTAACTGGAGCACCTTTGCTGCAGCCACATCCAAGAACAGGGTCATTCTTGATGCCCTACAAGGGGCATGCCTCAGACAGCTAGTGTTGGAACCCACTTGGGAAGGAGCAATCTTAGACCTGGTACTCTCAAATGGAGATGGAGGGAGGATCTCAGATTTAGAAGTGGGTAGCCATCTGGGAACAAGTGCCTACTAAACAGCTTGGTTCATGATAAACACCACCATAGAGTCAAGCCATACAAAAGTGAGGGTACTGGACGTCAGGAGGGCTGACTCTGGCAAAATGGGAGAGTGCCTCAGAAAAGCAATAGCAAACGGGCAAGAAGGAGGGGTGGAGGAACAATGGGGAAACATCAAAACTGCCATAACAGAGGTAACAAAACCTTTGTGTGAAGCAAATAAACAAATCAAAACAAAGGAAAAAAACAGTATGGTTCTCAAAAGAGGTGGTGGGGAAGGTTAGGGAGAAAAAGATAGCATTCAGGAAGTATAAGGAACCACAGAATGAGCAGGATGGAGAACTGTACCAGATAAAGCAGAAGTAAGCGGGGAAAGCAGTCAGACTAGCAAATGCCCAAAGCGAGGAAAAGATAGCCAACTCGGTTAAGAAGGGGATAAAACCTTTTATAGGTACATTAGGGAGTGAAGAAAGACAAAGGGAGGGATAGTGAGGCTTAATAAAGAGGAGGGTGAGTGGGCAGAGGGTGACAGTGAAAAAGTAGGTGTACTGAATGAATACTTCTGCTCAGTATTCACAAAAGAAGAGGAGGGAGAGGTACCTAATCCAATCAATAGAAGCACTCTGGATAGGGGATCTTTATTTTTATTTATTTATTTATGACTTTGATAACCAGGTGAGTGCTCTGACCCCAGGGACCGTTTTCAGGCATGACCCGGGCCATAACACATGGCGCAGGGTGACAGTGGATTACAAGGTAACTAATACACATGAAACAGATTTGATACAAGCAACAATAGTAAGCACAATATACAGGATTGATGCATAGGTCCATTTGAGAACAGTGAATACAAGGTTTCAATATCAGACATGAGGAGATTTGGTACAAAACAAACAAATCGTAGGCACAGTGTACAATGTGTGACTGCATCATCCAGTGAGCAAGTAATACACAGAATACTCAGTAAAAAATATATGTACATTATGTACAGGCAAGGAAGTCAAATATTACTACAAAAAATACAATATGACAGTTGTAAGCAGGAGAGTTGACTAGTGTGGGTAGGTGGGTAACCCCTGGGCTGGGGTGTTGACTAGTGTGGGTTGGTGTCAGACCCCAGGGAGCAGCAGCAGGATGAGTTTGTCAGGAACCAGACTTTAAGGTGGGACTTGAAACTGGAGTGTGTGTCAATGGAACGGAGTTCAGCCGGTAGTCTGTTCCACTGCAAAGGGGCAGCTGCAGATCAAGCTCTGCTACCCATGTTGGTGGATACCCTAGGAACAGCTAGAGGGGGAGTACCATTAGAGTGGAGGTTGCAGAGGAACATTCTGGTTTTCAGAAGGACAGTTAGGGGGGATTCTTGAGCCATGCAGATCACATTGTCTACCATGCAGCAGAGGGCTAGGTCAAAGCGACTTTGTAGCGGTAGCCATCCAAGGGTATTATAGAGGGTACAGTGGTGGGTGGAGAATGGGGCCAATAAAGCAAAGCGACAGGCACTGCTGTAGGCAGCAGAGAGTTTAGCCATGGCAGTAGCTGAGGTCCTGGCATAAATAGGGGAGCAGTAGTCAAGAATAGGGAGAAAATTACCCTGGACAATGGCTAGTCTGGCTTCAGGGGTAAGGTATTGCCTACATCTATAGGCGGCACCTAAGTTTTGATGGAACCTTCTCACAAGGGAATTTGCATGCTCATTGAAAGTGAGGGAGGGGTCGAGCAGTACTCCTAAGTATTTGTAGGTGTTGACATCCTCCAGGGCTGGGCCATCTGGGGTTAGAATGCGTAAGAGGGCATGGTTTTTAGTTCTGGACAGAAAGGGCTTAGATCTGAAAAGCATGGATTTAGTTTTTTTGGCATTTACTAAGAGGAGGTTTTTTGAGAACCAGCTTTGGGCTGCAGCATAGTTGTGCGAGAGAACTGAGGAGATTGCGGCCGTGGATTTGTCACTGTGTATGAGGACAAGGTCATCGGCATACAGCAGAGAGTGACAGTTGAGGCAGTCAAAGGGAAGCACATTAACAAATAAGCAGAAAAGGAGGGGACCCAGGACTTAGCCTTGAGGGACCCCCACAGAGAAAGGCAGGGTGGGGGAGCAGGTTTGACAAAATACACACGAATTGTGAGCGATCGGTAAGGTAGTTAATGAACCAGCTTGTGACTTTCTGAGAACAACCAAGGAAGCTAAACTTGGAGGTAAGGAGAGCATGGTTAACCATGTCAAAGGCCTTTGAGAGGTCAACAAAGACAGCCCCGGTGGCTTTACCATTATCCGTGTTAGATAGGATGTGGTCGGTCAGAAGGGCGAGGGCAGTGGCAGTGGAATGATTCTTGCGAAAGCCATGTTGTTGGTTGCATAGGAGGGTGTATTTGCCTATGTACTTAATGAGCTGACTGTGGACTGCTCTCTCGAGTAGTTTACTGAGATAAGGGAGGATGGATATCGGATGGTAATTGTCGGAGGATTTGGGGTCACCAGATTTAAGAATGGGGATAACCTTAGCTATCTTCCATGTATCAGGCATAGAGGAGGTGGAAAGGGCAAGGTAAAGACGAAGGTGAGTGGCCTGGCAATCGCTGGAGAGATCAGCTTAAGGAAGACTGGAGATAGCCCATCAGATCTGGAGAAGCCATGGTTAGGTTGACTTTTGAGTAGCTTCACTGCGTCGTGTATGGAGAGGGCTTTAAAATAGAATGGGGTATTTAAGTGGAGTGGCAGAGCTGGAGGAGGATGGCAGTGTATCAGGTATTAGGGCTGAGCTTTGAGGTTGGACAGTTGGCAGCTTATTTAGGTACATGGATAAGTTGGTGAACTTACAGTTGAAGACACTGGCCACATTGTGAGGGTCAGTCAGCAGCCTGTCCTGGGATTTGAGATGTGGTGCAGCATAGCTGGGGTGGGGGTTTAGGAGGGAGTTGATAGGGTCCCAGGATTTTCTAGGGTCTCTAAGGTTGGCCTTTTGAAGATTGTGGAAGTGGGTCTGTTTCAAAAATTTGGTCTATTGCTTACATTTGTTCCTCATGCGCCTGTAAACATCCCAGAGGGCAAGAGAGGGGGTTGCTTTGAAAGTGGACCAGGCACGGTCTCTGGCCTTCATAAGGGTTAGGAGGTTTTTAGAGACCCAGCGCGAGCACCCGTCTCTGACCAGTCTGGTGGTGACAGGGAAAAAGTGGTCCTGGAGTGTTAGTAGAGTCCGGGTAAATGTGGAAACTGCCGTGGCTGCATTGGAAAGGGAAAAAAGCATGCTGGGCCTCCTCAAGGAGATTTGGGGAGACTGGGCAGCTGCATTTTCTGAGAGATAGGTATTTGGGTGGAGGGGTGCTTTAGTTTGGAAGACCAGAGGAGATAGGTCGGTGAGTGATCACTTATAGAGTCAGCCATGGTGCCAGCGTGTATTGCTCGGTCCTCTCTGTTTATGAGGATCCAGTCTAGTAGAGTCTGGGTGGCCGAGCACGGATTAAGTCTGGTAAAGTGATCGCCTGTACCAGGTTGTGCTGCTTTAACAGGGATACATAGTCAGGCTTGTGGCAGCTCAGCCAGTTTAGATTAAAGTCGCCAAGAAGAATAGATTCCCTATGGGGAGTTAGAGAGCTCAGGCCTTGGAGGAGGCTGGTGAGTCCAGTGATTCCAGTTGTGGGGGGGGGGAGGTTGTAGCAGTAGCCAATATAGAGTTTCTTGCAGGATCCCAGGGTCAATTTGGAGAGTAGCCATTCACCAGGTGAGGAAGGGTCAGAGTGTAGGACAATGCTAGCTGAGAGGGGTTCCCTTAGGAGCAGGGCCACACCACCACCTTTTTCCTGCCTGGCCTGTCAAGGCGTAGGCAGGAGTAGCCAGGTATTTTGAAGGTGTTTTCGGTGTGCTGTGGCTTTAGCCATGTTTCGGTGAGTCCCAGAATATGGGGCTTGTGTAGCTCAATCCAAGCCTCAAGGTCGGTGAATTTAGATAGAAGGCTGCAGACATTGATATGTGCAATTTTAAGACCAGGGGCATTTGTCCAGATGCTGCAGAAGGGGGTGATATGGGAGTTTGTTGGGCCAGGGTTGCACTCAATGTCCTCAGCAAGGGAGAGTAGTGATAGTAGGAGACCAGGAGAGGGGGGCTGCAATGTGAGGTGATGGGTGGCTGCATTGGGGCAGTGTGGCAGAGAAGGGCATAGGTAGGTCTGAAGGAGAGGCAGGCCATGAGCTGGAGGAGCAAAAATATAAAAACAAACAAGTTAGCCAGCCTGGGAGTGGGTCACAGTGTGGTAGCATGGGTAAAAAGTTGGCTGGACAACAGGACACAGAGGGTAATAGTAAATGGAGTCCATTCCAAAGAAAGGGGGGGTTACTAGCGGGGTACCACAGGGTTCAGTACTGGGGCTAGTCATTTTTAATGTCTTTATAAGTGACATTGCAGAGGGACTGGAAGGAAAAGCATGCCACTTTGCAGATGACGCAAAGATCTGCAAGAGAGTTTATACACGGGGGGGGGGGAAGGATGGGAAGGGACTTGGCAAGGTTGGAGGAATAGTCAAAAGTATGGCAGCTTAGATTCAATGCAAAGAAGTGCAAAGTAATGCACCTGGGAAACAAAAACCCAGGGGAAGAGTACACTATGGGGGGTGAGATACTAACAACAAAAATGGAAAGGGACCTGGGGATAGTCATATCAGATGACCTAAAGGTAAGCAAGCAATGTGAGAAGGTAGTAAGGAGGGCTGGGGGGATACTGGGATGCATAGGGAAAGGCATCACCAGTAGAAAACAGGAAGTTGTTATCCCTCTGTACAGACAGTTGGTGAGACCCCATCTGGAGTACTGCATGCAGTTCTGGAGACCCCATCTCCACAAGGACATAGACAGGATGGAGGCAGTCCAGAGGAGGGCAACTAAAATGGTGCAGGGTCTGCATCAGAAGCCATACGAAGAGAGTCTAAAGGAGCTTAATATGTATACCATCAAGGAAAGGGGGGGGCATGATAGAAACTTTCAAGTACCTCAATGGAATCAACAAAGTCCAAGAGGGCAGCATCTTTCAGAAAAAGAAATATGCAAGAACAAGGGGGCACAATTTGAAGATAGAGGGGGGATGACTCAGGGGCAACGTGAAGAAGTGTTTTTTCATGGAGATGGTGGTGGACACATGGAACGGCCTTCCTGAGGAGGTTGTGGGGTCAAAAACAGTGGGGGAATTCAAGAATGCATGTGACAGATGTAAGACAATTCTGGTGGGGGTTAGGAAGAAGCAGGCTGTTGGTAAACTAGGATCTGCAGCTTATCCAAAAGGTAGGGAAATGGGCAGACTAGGCGGACCAAGCAGTCCTTTTCTGCCATCAAAGTCTATGTTTCTATGTATGTTTCTCTCATCCACCTAGTACAATCATCCCCTCAAATACATGGAACTGAACAGGAAATATATGCAGTAAATATTTGCATTTGTGTATATTTTACAAACTCTCTCCAGACCCACTGACTCAGTTTTAGGTTTTCTTGAAATATTTAAAATATTCAGTGACTCAGGTTATGCCTCTGAATTACCCTAAATCCTCACAGTAATCTCTTAAAAATCTGCTAGACATGCACCATCTTAATAATGAAATATACTACCTAGGCCTCTCTACTTCAAATTATGTTTCGGATCTAATGGAAGAGAATCTAAAACCCATTCTTAAAAATATGGAAGATTTTGCTAAATGGAACAAACTTAATCTCTCTCTATGGCAAAAAATATAAGCAATCAAGATGATTGTGGTACCCAAAATTTTCTACATTTTCAAGCAATACCAAGCATAGTCAGTAGGGATATTTTGGGGAAAATAAACTCATTATCAGACATTTCTTATGGGAAGGGAAATCCCCAAGACTCTCCCTGCAGAAGCTCAGAGCTCCTTTAACTCAGGGTGGGTTTGCTCTTCCTTGGTGGGAGAAATATAACATAGCCCTCTTAATCCAACAATTCTCTATTCATCTTCACACAACTCATAAACAAGATATTCCATTATGGTTCAAAATAGGAACTCAGCCGTTACACAACACTCTGCTGATGGATTTTCTGTTTGTTAAGCTACCCTCTAAAGTTAGTGAGAAAATTTGTTTAGTTAAATCTATAAAAGTGTAACCCCTTTTTCCCAGGGGTAACTAGAATCCCAGTCAGACCCAGTGTCAGGCAGGGAAAGGCAGCTAGTGAAATGCTAGTTAAATGGATTTCACAGTGTCACTATCACACTCTGTTTTTCAGTCTCAGCTGAGCTGGAATGATGATGTAATCTTGGAACTGTCGCAACAGTATAAGCCACACTAGCTAGCAGCTGAGGGAGATAGCTTTAGAATGTTGAGTTAGTCCTGAGTAGGAGTTCCAGGAGGAGGCTGCAGCTGCTAGGGAGCTCCTCATTTTTAGCTCTTACAGAGAGCTACCACTGTGTTTTTGGTAGTTGGTTCTCACCCTAGAAGAAGAACATAAAAGACAGTGACTGAAGTAGAGGAGACCTTTCTAAGTGGGTTTTCCTTTGCCCCATCCCTGGGGGGACGAGGGTGATTTTCAGGGTTCAGGGACAATCGCCTCACCCAGACTGTCTAGCGGAGCTGCCTGTGTACAACGTCAGAAACTGTGAGTACTTCTGTGTTCAGCCCAGGTGGGGCACCTGCATACCTGTGGTCAATGTTCTCTGACAAAAGGGACCCAGTCACCTATACTGTGTCTGTTTTTAAAAGTGTCTGCCTACATTGGAGTCTAGAGAAACTGTCCAAGTATAGAACTTGTAGTCATGTAGTATGTTAAGTGTGAAAAACATTTCAAGATAGCATCTACAAGTTTTCTGTGACGGTGTTATTAACCAGATGAATGGCCGAGTATAAACTTGGAAGCAAAAGATGGGAGACCCCCCCATCTCGAGTAACCAGTTTACCTCTCCAGGTTCAGTTTGGACACCAGTTCAATTTTCAGTCAGTGCATTTGGCCAGTGCCTGATGGAAATAGTTACCCAGATGTGGGGTTTGGATTCTCTGTTTTCAGTTCACCTCAGTGTAGTGGGTGCTGGAAGATTTTTGAGCCTGTATGTGCTCCTTGGTGGTCATGTGTGCCACCAGTATTCCTCATGAAATATGGGAAAGTGTCCTAGTACTGGCCATGTGTGCCTAGTCGATGGGAAAGTGTCCTAGTACTGGCTGTGTGTGCCTAGTCGAGAGGAAATGTACCAGTAACTGGCCGTGTGTGCCAATCTCCATTTCAGAACCTGAGAGTTCACTGTGTGTGTTCATTATGCCTATGCTAAATGGGATGTCAGGAACTTCTTTACCTCAGTAATCTGCATCACCAGTATGTGTAACCCTGTGGGGGTCCATCTTCGCTTTGTGATTATTCCTGCTTTGTTACGTGAATAAAAGCCACACTCTAGAATCCCAACCTGGTTTGGACAGTACTGTTATTGCTTCCATTGTGCCTGGATATACTTGGTTGCCCCTTACCAGAAGTGCAAACCTAGCATAATTGTGAGCAAACATTTTCTCCCAGGGACCTGGGTTGCTGGCCATGGTAAATGGTCCCACCAGGTGTGTGCCAGGTAGTTGCCACATTTGGTTGCCTGTCTGTGATAGCAGGCTTAGAAAAGAAATGTGTGTACTTGTTCTGTAAATCACCATCCCTCTCTTTTGCCCCTAGATGCTATATGGTGAGAGGAGCAGCCCTGCTAGTTCAACAAGGGGGCCCGGTGGGGGGGGGGTTACAAAAGCATTAAGACTATTCCATACAAATAAAGCAAACCCCAATCCTCCATGGGAATTGGCACTGTTATGGAATAATGGCAGAATTAATGACTCAGGCAAAGGTATAACTGACAAGGGTTGGAGTAATCTGGGGATAATTAGAGTAGCAGATGTTATTGACTCTCAAACCAGACTTTTGCAGCTTTTTTCAGAGTTGCAAGGAAAATTTAGCTTACCCAGATTCCACTTCTGCATGTATCTACAACTTAGGGAGATTTTGGAAAACAAAGTACTCTCTCACAACTTCACATTCCCAGAGCACCTCATGTTGACCAGCTTTTTAAGATATTTATTTATTTAGTTTTTGTTGACTGGGTAAGTGCACTAGACAAATCCTGCCTATTTTCAGGTACGACCCGGGGGAGGGGGATACAGATGAATGCCAACTGACCTTGAACCAGATTAAGCTGTTGGTGGTATTTTTAGTGAATGAGGGAAATTTGGCCAGGACACTGGGGAAATTCCCCTACTCTTTTTCGATAAGTGCCATGGGATCTTTAACATCCACCTGAACTACCACCAATCCAGGCAGATGGGACCTCGGTTTAACGTCTCCTCCGAAAGACGGCACCTCAGAAGTGCAGCATCCCTCTCTTGCTGCACTACAGTGTCAGTACTGGGATATTAACCCAAGTGCCAGATGTGGGAACTGAACCCACAGCCCTCTGATCTCCCGGCCTCGGAGGCGAGTGTGCTACCTACTGAGCCACTAACACTGCTGATATCACCCATCAGCCTGGTGGCACTGAAGGTTGAGGCACTGGACGCCACACCTCGCGCCACATCAGCGACCCAAGTTCTGGAGCAAGCTTGGGTGCTAGGGGTTGGCAGGGGAGGGATTGGGTTGAGTGCCCGCTGGGCTGCTCTCCTATCCTGGGGAGGGTACTGGGGAGTCCAGCGCTCCGGCAGCCCCCGGTGAAGATCGGGGGCACCACAGAGCACTGGGCTGCATGAACACTGCGTGACCCAACGCTGGCAGGGTAGCCATGTGCTGAGAAATCTGGGGACATGCTTCGTGCATGGGAGGGAGGAGGAGGAGGGCGTAACGTGAGGGGAAAGAGCCCTCTCCTGCCAGATAAGCGACTGCTTCCTCCAGTGCCACTGCCACATGCCCGACGCTGGTCTCCTGTCACTGCCCCTTCAGTCTCTTCGGGGCTGTACAGCCCATGTCCCCGGAGAGTCATAATGTCCTTGAAGATGATGGGAGGCACAGCACGTGGTAGAGTGGTCAGGCCAGTGGGTAAGCCTGAAAGAGTTCCAGCTGGGGGAGAGATAAAGAGAATCTACTAAAAAAAAAAAAAAAAAGATATCACCCATGAAAAAAAGTCCATCTCATTTACAAGGTCTTACTGAGTGAAAATCAACCCTCCTTAGACTCCACCAGGTCTAAAAGGGGAAAATACCTACAAATAGTTATAGGTGACAAGTGTTGGGAAGAAATCTGGCGTAATGCAAACAAATGTAGTAGGGAGGTGCACGGGAAATTAATTCAACTTAAAATAGTATCTGCGGCCATTGTATATATACATTTATCATATTGTACTTTGAAGGGAAAAAAAACACCGGTATAATTAATCTTGCACTGTGCTTGGGACCTTACGTGTGCCCTTACTGCTGCACTCCTTGGTAACATAATGTGTCTTATAACGGCTTTATTTCCTAGAGGCATTATATTGCTCTCTCTCTATTGACCCCATCTGACCTTGCCTGTGATAAGTTTCTAACATCTACCTCACCAACATTGGATAGTAATCATTTATATGTTTATAGTACTATCACCTTATCCCAATGCTGTGACTCTCTTACTGTGCCATGGAACCTGCATTCCCCTGGTGACTGGGGGTTGCCATTCATCGCCCTAGCTGGCTACCCCCTTTTGGCACTCCTCCCTGGGATCTTCAACTTACAAGCCAACTGTAAAGCGTGCTCAACTCAGAGGAAGCTTCACAAACTCAGCAACAAGCAGTTAAAGGAATATCTGTGTAGACTGGCCTTACTGTTGCTGCTGCTCTCTGACAATATTCACCCCAGCCCTGGCCCTCCACAACTTACGGCATACCCACAGTCATCTACTGGGTTACTTACAATTGCCTCACTTAATATATGCAGCCTCCTCCCCAAAATGGACACACTGAATGCATGGATCTTACAACATAACCCAGACATCTTCTCAGTCATAGAATCATGGATTTCTCCAAAAATAGTGGATGCTTCAATTTTCATCCCAGGCTACACAGTCTTTAGACAGGATCATCTCTCCAAGCATGGGGGCGGCAAGGATGCGTACCGAAAACAACCTTCAAGGTCTCATCCTAATCCTGCCAAAACTGATGACCATATGCAAGCCCTTGCCATAAACGTGCTTCTAGGTGTACACAATAAAACCCTTACTGTGTTTTCAATCTATATTCCTCTCAGACAGACGGTCTCCTGCTTTGATTCAGTCCTGGAGTGTTTTGGCTCTTGACTCTTAATTTGGAAATTATCATGTTAGAAGATTTCAATATCAGTTGGTTCTCTCCTGACACACACCCTTTCAAAGATGCAGTATCAGCAGTTCAACTCACCCAGCTAGTCGAGTCTCCCACAAGAATCAACTATAAAACTGGGACAGGCACCTTACTGGGCTGGGTGCTCTCTAACCACCCTGATCATATATTGGACACAACCTTATTTCCCAGATGCCTTCAGTGACCACATCCCAGTCTTGTTTGATTGGGCAAACAAATTCTCTAAACCACCCGCTAGAACAATTACCACCAGTTACTCATCTGTGGGCATCTTGAATCACTAAAAGCTGACCTGTGTAATCAGGACTGGTCAATGGTTTACACAACTAACAATGTTGACATTGCCCTCGACCAATTCATTCTTCAGTTCAACGCTATATGTGATAGGCATACCTCCCCCCCCCAAAAAAGCGTAAAATCAAAGGCTGCTGTAATCTCTGGTTTTCTCCAGACCTCCTTGAGCTTCTTAATGCCAAAGACCATCTATGGCACAGGCCTAGCTCCCTGTGTAACCAGACCAACATCCAGAGGTACAAAGTGGCTAGAAACAATTGCACCAGGGCTATTCGTGCAGCTAAAAATCAATATTATAAGGAAGTGCTCTCTCGAACCTGGAATGATGGCAGAAAATGTTAGAATAACCTTAAAAAGGTCACTGGGAAATACCTCAGATCTGCCCCTACCATGCTTAACATTGATGGTGTACCCTCACTTGACCCCAGACTTATTGCTAACACTTTTAATAATGCCTTCACGGACCTGAGTGGTGTCCTGGTTACTTCTCTCACCCCCTCACAAGTGACTTCTCTGGGAAAGAGACTCAGCACTCTTCTCATCCTCCTTTCTACTTCAAAACCCTCTCAGCCCATGAAGCCAGGAATTACCTACACAAAGTATTTTGGAAATCAAGATTTAGTGGTGACACCCTGGATCTTAAGTTTGTAGCCCTTACGCTGGATGAAATTCTGTCACCTGTAATACATATTATTAACATGTCACTTAGTTACTCTCAATTCCCTCAGAAATGGAAATCTGCCACTGTGACACCAGTTCATAAGTCTGGGGATCACACAATTACTGGGAACTACAGGCCTATGTCTATCCTGCCCCCACTCTCGAAAGGTCTTGAGCATATAGTGCCTGACCAACTGGTTGAATACTTAGAAAAATATCAGCTACAATGCCCGCAACAACACGGGTTCAGAAATGATCGTAGTACACCACTACCACCCTTCTGGAGTTCACAGGCTTTATTTACCACTCCTTAGATCAAGGACACCTGGTCAGTGCTGCTTTTATTGATTTAACCAAAGCTTTTGACACAGTGAAACATGCCCTCCTGGTCGAACAGCTAACCACCATTGGCCTAGCTCATGACAGCATAGCCTGGTTTGAAAGTTACCTGCACAACCGTACACAGCAGGTGAAGATTGGTAACACCCTCTCGAATAGCAGACCTGTCCTATCTGGTCAAGGGTCCATCTTGGGCCCTCTTTTGTTTAGCATTTTCCTCAACTTCTTGAATCCAGGCTACAAAGTAATGTCGTAGTCGTAGAAAGATGGTTCCATAAGCACAAGTTAGTTATGAATTACAACAAGACTAAAACTATGCTGTTCTCCAGCTCCCAAAATAGGCACAGAACTTACCCTCTTTCTGTCACCAACGAAGAGGGCTCTCCCCTGGAGTTAGTTCAGCTCTTTAAATATCTGGGGATTACTATTGACAATATGATGACCTATGCCTATCACATTGCTAAGGATGTTAACACCCACATTGGGCTACTTTATAGGCATAAGCAATGTTTGACCCCAGAGGCTCTTAACCTATCCATTCAAAGCTCTCATCTGGCATTTGATTACGGCTTATCAATCTATGGATCAGCTACTGAAACAAGTCTTCACCGCATCATAGTTGCACTCAACAAAGCATGCCAGCTCCTTACCAGCTCAGCCCATCTGTCCCATACCTGCGACATGTACGCTCAAGCTAACTGGCTCCAATTCAAAGGTAGACACATGTACCAAACATATTTACTGTCCAAAAAAGTAAGCTTAGACAAAATGCCCCAAGTAGTGCAAAAGCTTATTACCCCCACTATCAACCATCATTGCACCAGAAGCTCTACTAGTCAGATTTTTAATATACCGCGCTGTCATACTTCTCTGGGACAAAGGCCTTTTGCTTACAGTGCCCCACTATGGATGAACTCGCTGCACCATGACATCACTTCAGCATCCACCTTGGGCTCCTTCAAGGTTAAACTTAAGCAACAGCTAGTTGCTGATGCCAGTTGTGACTGCTTCCAATAACGTTTCTTCTTGTGACCAGCACTTATTCTAACCTTATGCTATCTTGTTCTTTTGCATAACGTTCCCAGTTGCTAATCATTCTCCTTTCACATTTCCTCTTGATCCCTTCCACTCTTTCCCCTCACCCCTCAATGGCTTTCCCCCATTCCCCCTGTTATATCTCCTGTGCTCCCTTGCTCACTTTAAAATGCTTTGTCCCATACCTTCTCACCTCTGATGAGGTCCCTGGTCTGATGCCATCCCTTACTTTGTTGATTATTGGATATTAGGCTGAGTCCATTCTCATTTTCCTGTAAAGAGTTGTTTCATAAGACCCCACCCCCTCTAATATGACCCTTTGAATTCCAGGTTTTAATCAAATATGCACGTTGGCATACATTGTACGATGCCACATGTATTGGAACATCTCTAGTTATATAGTTTTGTAATGTTTTGTATAATTCCTTGTTTTGTTTGTTCTCTGTCTCATACTTTTCCAATAAGTATTGTTCATCTGACTTGGAACCTATGAAATGAGCTTGTTCTAAAAGGTGTTATCCGAAATTTCAATTAAAAAAAATTGCAGTAGGTAGGGAAAACAGGCAGACTGGATGGGCCTATCAGTCATTATCTGCCATCAGTTTCTTTGTTTCTGTGTAGTACACCATTTCTATCACACTCCCCAAAAATTAGAGGACATGGGACTGGATCCAGGAGGATACTGTTGGAGATGTAAGTGACACAAAGAAATAAAATATAAATAAGCTTAACCAAAATGGATAATGTAACTGCAGAATATGTGCCCATGATCAACTGGAGGGTGTTTATCCTGTGAAGACAGTAGGGCTAATTCAAACAGAGCAGGTGATCAGGATTCACATAGGATAGTATCTATACCCTATGGGCAAGATAAACCATCCCAACTGCTTAGCATTCTTGCCTGCTCACAGGAAAATGGCAGAGGAACAGATATATCCAGCAGGATCTATGATCCTTGATGATTATTCCTGAAGATGCTCTTGACCTGCCACCTAACAATGACATTGTGCCATGTCAATTAGTATTGAAACAACATTATAGCCACAAGTTATACATGCTTAATATTTATTAAATGAACAGAATGGAAGGGCAGGCATCCCATCTCAGATTCGTGTATGGAATTTACTAGAAATGTCCTCACATTACACAGAACTTTACTTTTGGTTTTAATGGTTATATTCCTGGTGGATGACCCATCACCAGTCCTTTCAATTTCTCTCCCCCATTTCTGACTTGTAAATCATGCTCTCAGAAATAATTTAGTTCCCAGTGAGGAGGAGTCCAGGAATGTTAACTCCTGGTAGTTCCTGAATTTAACCTTTTTGGTTCAGGGCTTGGTATTTATTTCTCCACACTCCATTCTGTGTGACCATCTCTACAATGTGTTGTAACCTAGTTTTGATAAAGCATTCTAGTTCTCACCTTAATAAGTGTTAAATAATGAATATGAAGTGCTACATGAGTCCTGCAGTCCCCACTCCTCTTTTATCCTGAGTCTATCTTCATATGTTAGTTCCAGTTCCTGCCACTCATACTTGTGGCACTTAAATGCATGGCAGGACTCCTGCTGCACAACTTCCCACTGCTCATGCTCAGTTCTTTCTTGTATACATTCCTGAACACCTGGCTGGCAATGCTCTCCACCATCTCAGGTGCAGTTGGATCCTCCTCATCTGAAAAAAGACAGAACAAAACTCAGTGAGGCAAATCATACAGGAGTCAGACTACAGCAACTTCAAACAACAACCATGGTCTCAGGAATCTCGGGTTTGTTAGAGTTTTATGGGCAGACTGGATGGACCAATGGTCTTTTTCTACCATCATTGTTTACATTTCTATCTATATCCTTTAAAAATAATGATGAAATAATTGAAGAAAAACAGTTTCCAAACTACCTGATTATACAATACTTTTTAGCATACAATCAAAATACTGTATTTGGACTCCATTTTAGCTGCGGACTGAACACTTTAAAACAAATTGCAAAATATATTTTTTTTTTGGGTATGAATGGTCTAATTTACTATAGATCAAGTTAAGACAGCACTGCAACAAAACTGTTTTTCCAAATTAGCTACTTTCAGCTATAGTTAACAAAAATATTAGCATACCTTTTCAAATCTATTGTTCTAGGTACATCCTATGCTGTGCACCATGAGTGCTTTGTAGATCCTAACAATTGCCAGGTCTACAATGCTGATTGCAAGCCAAATATGGTGGCAATCATTTAAAAAACTGAAATACAGTATTTATAAAATGGTTATATTTAGGTGGAAGTAGACAATTTTTCCTATAAATAAGATAGGAAGATTCCTGGAACATGTTATAATACCATACAGTAGGCCAAATATTTTGCCCAATTTTGTTACACTGGGACAGGGCAGGATTAGACTGGGGTGTCCCCCACAGGGCATAGGTCCAGTTCATGGACAGGGCTGGATTGGACTGGGGAGCCCCCACATAGCATAGCTCCAGTTCCACAGACAGGGCAGATTGGATTGGGGGAGCCCCAAAGTGCATAGCACCTAGTCCAAGGACAGAGTGGACAATGATGGGAAAGCTCCTACAGAGCACAGCTCTAGGTCCAAGAACAGGGTGAAGGGAGTGAGGTATCCCCTACAGAGCATAGCTCCAGATCCTTGGAAAAGGAGATGAGTGTGGGGGGGGGGAGCTCCCATAGAGCATACCTGCAGGTCAGTGGACTGAGTGATATGGGGGGTAGCACACACAGAGTATAACTCCAGGTCAGAGGACAGAGCAATGGAGGTGGCATAGATCCCACAGAGTATAGCTCCAGGTCTGAGCACTCAGCAGATGGTAGGTGGTGGAGAAAAAGCAATATGGAACAAAAATAAATAAAATGCAGATAGTCTGACAGAATAAATCCAGTGAGAGCTAAAATCAGAAAGTTACTGAAATGGTTTTCTTTTTGGAGGAAGGTGTGTGTGTATACACACAGTTGTTGGTTAGCATGCTGTGGAGTTTATCACTAATGTCTTTATCAGCGTATCTCATCTGCTTTGAAATTTGCCCTTTTTACACTATGGTTTCTAGCTAAGTTTCTTTTTCCTGTAGGCTCATTTCATGAAAACGCTTCCTTCTTGCAGAGTCTAAGTTACAGTTTTCTTGTTCTGTTTATACTTATGTGAAACAGTTTAATTTCTGTACTAATATATGTATGTGTTTTGTATGATGTATCTTGGCCACCTTTGTAAATGGAGGTATAGTCATGGGCCAAACCAATAATAAATGAAATCAATCTATCAATTACTCAGTCAGATTATTAGGTCATAACTGAGCTCTCTGTCTATGTCAGTGTTACGTCCAGCTCTGCAGACTTTTGATGTGTTCCAAGCGACCCTTAAAGAGTGCTTGACACTGGTGGAAACCTTTAAACATGTGAGATTTGGACACAATTCAGTCTGCAGTAGATACATTTATGTGATTCTGTCTCATAGTTTCATTATTATCAAGCACAGCTAAATGAAAAAAGAATCATTGTCTCCTAGACTTCAGCTGCTCTGGCAGCTTATCTGCAACTGATATCATATAACCATAGATACAGAGATACACGGACACACACATATAGATACATAGCTACATAGACACACATACATATATAGATACATATATAGACACACATACACAGATACACATGTAACCACCCTGCAAATGGGGGTTCCCAGAGGTCTTCCAGGAGCTGGCTGAGTGCTCCTAGCCTGAATGGTGTTTGGCGTTCAAGCCTTTTATCAGTGAGTGCTTTTAGAGCCTCTAGTAATGTCTCTTTAAGATCTGTCTGCTTGCAGACATAATTAGTTTGCAGGGGAGGACTGTGTGTTCCCCTGCTTGAGTCCTGCTCAAGCCGCTGACAAATCGCTCCATTTCTGCCATCGCTAAAGGGGCAGAGTGAGCACTTTCCAGAAATGTAACTGTTTGCCCCGTACCGTTTAGAGTATTAGTGGGAATGTAATTTGTCTAACCTACCTTTCTTGCAGCTGGGACTTTGTGTGCTTTGCCCCTCCATTTTGGATCAGAACTGTAAACTGGATCCAATCAGGAGGGAGGGGTGCTTAAAATGGAGTATTGAGCAACCAACCAGGATTAGGACTCTCTCAGGATCCAACTGCCAATGGGGGATATGGCCAGTAATTCTGGGAAGTGAAGTTCTGGACTGTGGCACCTTTTCGGGCCAATAGGGGAAGTTGTAAGTGACTGGCATCTGAAGCCCTCCAATTGGGTCGGGTGGTGCCCGATGGTAATTCCCTGCCCAGAAGCCAAGAAGGCAGATCTGTTGTGGCCGTGACTGAGGAAGGAGCTCCGGGCTTCTGCGCTGCAGAGTTTCGCGCGGGAAGCGCGTGTGGGGGCCAAAAGTCAGGTGGCTCGTTTGCCGTGGTGATTCAGACTGAATCCGCCGTGTGTGAGGAACAGGAGAGGCTGTGTGGCCAGCAACCAGGCTTACCCTGTAGAGGACTGTAAAATCTGCTTCATTGCACTCAGTCTGTCAGGACAGTGAAGCTGCATCACGAATTCCGGGGTTGGCAGTGAGTGCGATCAGGATATGAAAGCAGCTGCCTGGTATGGTAACCTTCTCTTTTCATATAAATGTGTGGGGTGTGTCCTACTCACAGGCCCATGTTCCTCACTGTGTGGAAGGTGTCCAGCAAAGGCTGTGAGTAAAAATCAGGGTAGCTCCCTGCCAGTTGAATAATTGAATTGCAAGGGTTTCAACTGATTTTTCTTCCTTGATATACGAACTGAGCCTACCAGCTCCAGATTACAAATTGAGTATTATGCAAGTATTTTCATCTTCAGGGCCCCAACCAGCTGCACCGATCCTGGCTAGCCCCCCTCCATCCTGGGTACCCAGCGACAGTGACTCATAGGGACTTCAGCCCTGTGCACAGTGCTCTGAACATTAGTGTGACTGAATTAATTAACCTGATTTCCCCCTGTCCTTGTTACTATCCCCTAAATAAATCAGATTTGGTTATTTAGCAAAGTTACACTGCTTGAGCTGTGTGTCTGTGTTGAAATACTGTACAGTGGCTATTGTATTACTGCATCTTACTTACCAGAGTCAAGCTGATTGAATCAGTCCTGGGGGTAAGTGTATACTGTGACGGTACTGCTGCTATATTGTGTGGTCCACTAATAGTGAGAAGAAAGGGGGTTGCAGTGTCCCAGAGGGCTGTGACCAAGTCATACCAGACTGTTTTAACCCCGACCGCTGGGTGGAGGCACCGCCATTGGACCTAGGCCCTGCAACCTGTTAGCACTTACACAGGCAGGGGTAGTAGCCCTTGGGATAGCGTCACCTGGGGGTTACATATAGCTACATGGACACATATACACAGATACATAGACACTCATACATAGATACAGAGCTACACAGACACACATATGTATACAAATACAAAACAATGACTGGATATCTGAGCAGCACTCCTTAGGCGGGGGTAAATCATGGGAGCCCTCTGTCCCCAGTGCTTTTTGATATTCTAGTAGAACCTCTCTCATTGGGAGCTATGCACTAAATGGGCGGAGGTACATGGAAGTGTCACATACCCCGCCTGCAACCCTGTGCCCTGCAAACAGGTGCACCTATACTGTCATTCACCAATGCCAGCCACCTATCTGTGGCTTCTCCCCCCCAGCACGCAGGACTCCTCAGGGTGGCCGAGGGAGGAGTCGTCATCCAGGGCGGGCATCCAATGGTGGATCCCATGTGTAGGAAGGCATGAGTCCAGGGCTGTGCATGCCGATTGCAGGCACCTGGACCTGAGCAGTACTATCCCATCCCGGTGCCGCTGCTCTCGAAATTGCCAGGAGCTCACCCGTCCAGCTGTCCCTGCCACCTCTTGCTGCCCAGTGGTCAGGGGCAGCACAGTGTGCCCTGTCCCAGTCCCATGGTGACTAGAGTTCTGTGTCCTTGGGGTCATGTAGTGGGTTACAGCAGGGTGTACCCTGGCATACCCTGTGCCACCCTCCACACCCATGCAGCCAGCACTACGTGGGTTAATGACTACCGCGTAGTGCTGGCACACCCCCAGAATGCCCCCAGCACAGAGCTGTCCACAGACATGGGGGATCGGATGTGGTGGGTCTGTGCACCCCCCTTTCAGCATGCATCATGGGGGGTGCAGTGGGTGCAGAGTGGCTACACACCCTAGATAAGCCCCAATAGTGCATAGGGCCTAATGGCAGTAAAGGCACACCCAGATATAACTGGCATTGTTATAAATTATACTGCAGCTACAGTCACACTCTATGTAGATGACATGCCAGTAAGCATAACACACCCTGAGAAATATTTGCCAGCCCTGAGAGAGGTAACTGAAGAATCTGGAGCCAGGGCTGAGTGTAAAATAAATATATTTAAGTCAACTGTGATGCTCCTATGTACCCGTGACCATCATGATTTACAGGCCTCACTTCCTTTCAAATGGACTAGGGAGGGGTTTAGATATTTGGGGGGTTAATATAACTAGGAAACTCCAGGACTTTTATTTTGACAACTTTCTGCCTTTACTGGCTAGTACAAAAGAACCACTTGTCAAATGTAAAACATTTCTACCATCTAGAGTGGACAGAGCTAATGAGTTAAAAATGACTATTTTGCCATGAATCCTGTATCTTTTCTAGGTCCTGCGGTACATGTGCCACCCAAGTTTTTTAAAGCAACTGAAGTGTGTTGCACAGATTGGCTGTGGACTAATAAAACCCCAAGGGTCAGCTTCACTCAAGTCACTCTGCTGCCGGGAGAGGGGGGGCTGGGCATTTCCCACTTTGAAAACTATTATTGGGTGGTCCAGCTGGTGGGGCTTAGTGACTGGTATGATGGAGGCTGTACTAATAAGGGAATTTTTTTAGAAAAAAGATGACAAAATGTGATGGGCTAACAGACCTACTGTACTCTTCAAATGGAGAGAATTACAGTGTGGTTTGAGATCGTTTGATTATATAGCACCTTCTCAGAACCTGGCATAAGAGTCATAACTTGATGGGAGTGATTTTGAGCTATGCTACTTTCACACTATGTTTTTTTTCGAATCAGTGCTGTTCAGAACAAAGTAGGTTGTATTTGTTCAGAGAAGCAGTTAACTGATTGGATACAGTGTGTTCTAGAGCCTTAGACAATGAAGGTAGTATAGAAATGGGTCTATAGTTGGCTAGACAGGTTCTGTCACCACTTTTGAAGACGGATGTAACAGGAGCAGTCTTCCACTTATCTGGAAAAACTCCCGTTTATAGGAACAGGTTAAATATTTTAGTGAGGGGCTCAGCCAGGGTGTCACAGGTAAGGGCAACGAGCTTCATATCAGTTGAGTCTGCACCTGTCCTGGTTTTACCAAGGATCCTCTTGGTGTATTTTATGGTTTGCGTCCTAGTGATTTATTTGAAGTAAAATAGGGGATTACCAGCATATCAAGGGGTAGTAGGTCTCTCTGTAGTATGTTTGTGGGATGGCTGGGCTGTTACATACTCAGGGGGAAGGACAGAACTTAGATATGAGAAGGCAGTGTTGAAAGCATTTTCCAATTCCATGGGTTCCTTCAATGTGCCATTCTCAGTAACAATTAGGTCTGGTGGAGCTCTGAAGTCCCTCCCAGTGACGTGGTGTACCTAGACTTTAGTAAGGCCTTTGACACTAACAAACTAGAACACATAGGAGTCAGACAGAAAACAGTAAACTGTATTAGAAAATGGCTGCAGAATAGGACCCAGAGAGTGTTGGTCAATGGGGCATTATCGAGGGAGGTGTGACCGAGGCGTTCCACAGGGATTGGTGCTGGATCCAGTCCTCTTCAACATATTCATCAGTGACATCATTGATGAACTGGAGGGGAAAGTTTGCCTGTTCACAGATGATACAAAGCTCTGCTACAGTGTGAATACACTAGAGGGGGCATTAAGTATGGAAGCTAGTCTAAGGAGACTGGAAGAATGGTCCAGAAACTGCCAGGTAAAATGTAATGCCAAGTGTAAGGTAATGCACCTGGGGAAGTGGAACCCAGGAAAAAAGTATGTACAAGAAGGGCATCAATTAGAGGAGACACAGATGGAATGGTATCTGGGTGTGATCATTACCAATGGCTTAAAGGTAGGAAAACAATGCAAAAAAGCAGTGCAGAAGGCAAGTGGTATCCTCAGATACATAGGAAGGGGTATTACAAGCAGAAAGGTATCATGCACCTCTATAGATCTATAGATCCTTGGTGAGGCCACACCTTGAGTACTGTGTCCAGTTCAGGAGGCCTCACCTAAAAAAGGACATCAACCAGTTGGAGACAGTGCAGAGAAGGGCCACAAAGATGGTGCAGGTGCTGCATCATGAGCCATACGAGACAAGACTTAAAGAGCTGGATTTATTCTCTCTGGAACAGAGAAGAAACAGGGGGGACATGATAGAAACATTGAAGTACGTCAAGGGAATTAACACAACTCAAAAGGAAAACCTCTTCCAGGAAAACAGGGTAGTGCGTACAAGTGGGCACAACTTGTATCTGGTGGGAGGCAAGTTTAAAAGCAGTTCTAGAAAATGTTTTTCACTGAGAGAGTGATAGACCCATGGAGCAGCCTGCTACCAGAAGTGGTGGTATCAAAGACTGTTAGGGAATTCAAACTTGCTGGGGACAGGCAATGTGGGCAACTTAGGAAAAAAATATAATGGTAGCGTAGCCGCCTTGGGCAGACTATATAGACCACATGGCCCCCATCTGCCGACACTTTTCTTATGTTCTTATACACCACTTTGGAGGAACCCACTGCTACCTGAGTTTTTAAAATATCCAGGTATTAAGCACTGGGAGGAAAAAGGAATTTGTCTGCTGGGCAACCCATTTGAGAATGGGAAACATAAATAACTTCAGGAAGTGGTCCAGATGTTTGATAGCCCACAAGCCCATTAGGCACTGTTTAGCAGCTATCTTGGGCCCCATTTAATTCCTACAGGAACCCTCTGGTATTGCTGACATTCTGTGCAATGCACAGGATATTAAAGGGTTAGTCTCTGAATTGTATAAGCACCTAATAATGGGGATCCCTGGTAAGCATGCTCTCCTTACAGAATGATGAAACTGCAGAAGAAGACTGGGTGGATATTATACAGGAAGGATGGAGAACCCCGATACCAAGTAAATTTAAGCTAATTCAGTTGTTTACACTCCAGCAAGCTTATTATACTTTAGAGCAGTTGTCAAAATTCTCACCAAAATTATAATGGTGGGTGCCCCTGGTGTAAGCACCAAAGAGGGGCTCTGATACAATGGCTACCTGCCAGTACTTGACAAGGTACTGGCAAGAAATAGAAGGAATTATCTCCTAGGTGGTATCCACTCCATTAAGTTAGATCCCTGAGCAATACTGTTGGGAGATTTGGAAAATATTAATGGCATTGGAGATGGGCAAAGGAAATTCATTATAATGCAATCATTTGCTAGGAATTCTCATGAACTGTAAAAGTAAGGAGGCTCCTCTAAGCCAAATGTGGCTTAAACAATTGGGGGAATGTGCAAGAACTGGTACATAGAAGTAGCAGTAATAGAGCCACTTATGATAAGCCCTGGCTAGTCTATGAAGAATTTTTACACAGAAGAGCTAATACAACCCAAGCTAGAGAGGATGCAGACCTTGAGTAAGATTGGGGGGGGGGGGATTTTGGATAAAATGCAGCTCTTTACCTGTGGCAACCTTTCACTTTTGGTGTGCATGTTAACAACGCCCACTTGGAGTTTTTATTCTGTTATTAATTAAAGTTAAGAGTCTGCCAATATAATGCTAGCTATATTGTCATTACTAGTGATTACTGGGGTTGTGAGCATTGATTAATTAGTGGTGGAAACATGTAGTAAAAGTTGGAAGTCTACTACTATCAAATGAAATGCATGTAAATGCTAGATTGTGTTTCAGTGCTATATGTGTGGCTGCAGAGTGAAATCAATAAAATACATTTGAAAAAAAATTAAGGTGGACGAAACAGGAAGTGGGAACTAAGCAGTATGGATTTTGTACCGATCATGTAGAACTGGAAGCTAAGCCCCGACTTGAGCTCACCACCATAAGGGTGTCTGCACATCATATCAGTTAATACAGAAGTTTTAGTATCTCTGATGTGAGTTCAAGCAGACTGATGAAACCAGAATTTAGGTTCTTGGTTAAGAAACTGAGGCTGACAAACAAGGTCCAGAGGTACCCATTAAAGGTAATCCCCAGGATAAACAATACATGAGGGGTAGACAACACTGTGCACTAAAGCTGTGGAGCATGAAAGCAGTAGTTGCAAGATGGTACATGGTAAAAGGGGGGAGAAGTGCCGCTGTCTAAGTGTAGGGCAAACTGCATCAGAGGAGGGAAGAAATCAATGCAGATGGGAGTAAACAGGATTAAGTCAGATAAGTGAAGGGTAAGTTTCCAGGATGCTACGACTCTGGTGTTAGCAGTGTTGAGCAAGAGAGATTGTTTTTGAAGTGTTTTAGTAGATAACAGGGGAGACATTTATTATGATGAAGAAGCCCAGATGAAATGATGACCACAGATTCAAAATATGATGTTGTTGAAGAAAAGCAGGGAAAGTGACCCAGCAGCTTGTAATTCCACAAAGTTTAGATTGCTACATCTCTCTGGGTCAATGGCAAGTGAGCCGTGCCCATGAGATGTTACCATCACATTGGGAGGGATCTGCAATTGTAAATGAGCAAAAGTATATTGTGCTCATAAAAATGTGGGTGTTTGCTTGCTTCTGGGAGGGAGACAAACCATAAGTTATTCAGAAGAGTATGCAAATCGTCTGTGTCCAGTGTTTTATTTGTGACACATTAAATCTCAAGTGAGAGGGACTGTTTCTTCGCTGTTACATTCCTGAGTGGTTTGAACAGGATTACGTTGTTCTGACTGCTCAGCAGCTACATCCAGTGTGTTAAAGTATGTTATTGTGTAATGAGACTGATTGTTTGTATTTTAATTTCCTTTTTTATATTTTCTTGTTTATTTTTTTTTCCTTATTTATTGTTGTATTGTAAATTGTTTTAAACTATATGTGGTCTTTTAGTGATTCGATGTTATGTCTTTTCGATGTGGAACCTTATTTTATTGTGACATGGAACTTCATTGAAAATGAGCTTTGCTCAATTGAATGTATCCTTTTATTCGTATATGAATAAAAAATGATTTACTACTACTACTACTACTACATAATATATCCTGAGTATTCGCTGACATTGCTATTCTCTCTTTTTTGAAGTTACCTTTGTGGGTGTTTGGCAAGTATCGCCCTTTGTACTTTGTAATGGGCTTTGTTTTGTGATAGTGCTTGGTGGTCCAGGCTTGTGTTTTAGGAATAATTTTGGCCTTAGTAGCATAAGAAGAAATTGTGGTTTGGGCAGGTGTGTGAGTTTGTTTCAGGTCCTCAGGATGGTGCTGCAGCAACAGAGCACACTTGTTTGATGAACAATTACTATCAGCTTCATGGGGGGGATTGTCAGGAACACTATTAGACAACTCATGCTGATTAGTAGAAAACATTTTGGGAGATCTGTTTTTGGGCTCAGGGCCATTAATGCTCCAAGAATTCCCAAGCCTCTTCAGGGGGAAGTAGCTCATGGTAACCCCCCTTTTTTTTTTTTTTTTTTGAAACTCAGTTTTCTGCTCAAATCTCAGGTGTGGTAATAAACTGGGACAAAACACAAGTTTTATATAATCATCTCTCTCCACTTATCAAAACTGCTCTAGATGGGGTATTAGATGCTAAATGGTTTCAAGATTCCATTATTTATTTGGGGCTTAAGATAGCTATCAATTTGGATTCCATTGTAGATCTGAACTATGCCACTTTTCAGGAGGCGGTTACTGTTGATCTGGCAAGGTGGTCTAAGTTTAATCTGTCATTATGGGGGAAAGTCAATGTGATTAAAATGATCATAGCTCCTAAACTGTTCTATTTTTCCCAAAACATCTCCATGCCTCTTGGAAAAAGGTTTTTCATGAGTTTTGAAAGAAACACCAGAGAATTTCTATGAGATGGATCTCCTCCCAGGTTGGGTATTAATAAGTTAAGATCACCCAAAGATAAAGGAGGGCCAGCTCTCCCATGGTGGGAGATATACCATCTGGCTTTTGTGCTAAAACAAACTTTACCACACCTAGTTAATAACACTCTTCAAGCTACAGATATGCCATTATGGCTGCAGATAGCCCAAATGTCCTTCCACTACCGTGCCCTCACATGGTTCAACTCCCTCTCACTCTCTGTCACTAAGTCTACTAAAATTGGTCCCTTTCAAGTCGCTGTCTGTAACCACCTATTTGGTGCCCAAAGCTGTAGTTGCCCTTAATCAACCTAATATTGGGGTCCCTCCCCGTTTCTGGCCTATAGTCTTGACAATGTCTGTTGGACTGCTCCCCCCCTTTGTTTTTCTTTTCCTCACCTCTGTCCCCCCTCCACCCACCCTTCCACATAGGTATTTCCCCGGTATGACCAGGGCTGTGACTTCTACTATTGTTATACTTTATACGATTGATATTTACTGCATGCAACTTTATTCCATAAACCACTGTTACATTGTGTTCTTTTGTTATCTGTATTGCACCTGTATGATACCACTGTTGTATCTCACACTGTAACCATGTCTACCCTCCCTGCGACGAGGTGCCTTTGTAAATGAATCCCTGACTCAAAGGTTGTAAATCCGACTTTCAAAAATCAAAAAAAATAAAGAGATGGAACGCTTCTTGTTAGGACCCAACATCCTGACTGACTTCTTATTCATGACCAAACCAAATAATTGGAGAGACAACCCATGCCTATCATTTTCTATGCATACACTAAAACAGGTCAATAATGTCATTAATCCCAACAAAATTCCCCCTGCAATGTATGCCTCTCTGGTCCAACCCCTTACTTGCCTGTAATAGGAAAACACTGGATAATGATAGGTGGGAAAAAGCAGATATCTATAGGGTAAATGATACTGTGAACATGAATACTGATACATTACTCTCCTTCACTGAGATTCAAAATAAGTTTGGGATTCACAAGTCACACTTTTATCAATACCTACAGTTGAGAGATTTACTTAACAAATTGGGCCCGGCACATAATTACCGTTGGGAAAGAAACCTGGAGTGGGATCAGATAGTTAGGTTAGGTGCCCTCAGGAGAAATGCAGGCATCCTTTATAAGCTCCAAACGTCTACTGCCTTCTCTCCAGCTCCCACCATCAGAGCAAAATAAATCTGGGAAGAGGAACTAGGCATAGCCATCAGTTTGGAAGAATGGGAAGGCACCTGAAAACAGGCCTGTTGGAGTTACAGAGAACTCCAAAGTAGGTAATTCAGTTTAAGATACTGCATGGTTTTTACCACTCATCCCTTAAACTGTATAACATGTACCTTGCCTCAGATTCTAACTGTTGGCACTGTGATCAAGCTGATTCTGGACTCTCTCACATTCTATGGGATTGTTCAGCTATCCAGGGACTTTGGATGGCTGTCCATAAGATATGTAGTAACTTAACCAAAGCCACCTGACCATCACATTATCTCCAGCCCTTTTTTACGGCTGCAGTGGGCGGGGCTTGCAGACATTTTGAATGTACAAAAGGAGTGATGTCATGTTTTCTGTCCGTGGAACTGATTGAAGGTGTAAATAGTCTCCTCCACCTTACCCTCCTCCAAGAAATGTTTTTCACCCTCAAATAAATATACTTTCATGTTAGTCAATGGTTGCAGGGCACTATTTTCTTTCTTAAATGGGAGGTACAAGAACTGGAACCTGAGTAGTGGGAGGCAGAATTAGTTTTTTGGGGGGGAGTAAAATCCACTCCCACATCCACCTGAGAAGCACCTAAAGATCCAGCCCCACTTTTTTTTTGGTTCATGTGGAAGGGGCATGAGGTGACTCTATCATGCTGGAACAATTGACTATCAGAGCTGCCTGGAGAAATAATTAAGGAGTGCCTGAAATTGCATCTAGGCATATCGCCCCCAACACACACACACACACACACACACACACACACACACACACACAGACATCATGATTTTTTTTTAACTCTAAGCATGTCAATATTTGGCTCTAACAGCAAGAGCAGGTTGGGCATAAAAATAAAATAGGAAAAAAAGGAACAAACAGGTGTCTTTTCCTTTGTCAGATACATGCAGACAGAAGGTCACAAATCCTGTATGACAAGTTCATTATATATAGAATAGTGGATGGACAACCATCCACAACAAGGCTGTGTTTCCAACGAGAGAGTCGATGGCATCACAGAAACCTCGAGAGAAAAGCTTGAGAGGTTTCTATGATGCCATTGACTTCCGAGATGAAACAAAGCTTTAGTTATGGATGGTCAACCATCCACTATTTTAAATAGTATATGGTTGCCGAACATTTAAAAAAGGTTCATACCTTGCATTCACATTTCCGTTTTTTATCTCATTCTGTCTCTCCACTCAATGCAGTACTGCCCTAGAAGTTACCGGTTTGCCTGACTCCTCACTACAATCCCACTCTGCTCTGACACCCATAAACTGCGGCAGTAAATTAAAGAAAAGAAAAAAAAAGAAACTCAGAAAACAGACAGTTTGGACACACAGAGCTGATCATATAGTCTGTGTCCAAACTGTATAATAGGTATAAACTGCTCGCCTGACTGCTCGCTAACTGACAACACCATTTTCTAATGTGTTTTTGGAATCCCCACTCCCAATCAGCCAATCAGGTGGTAGGGCAAGTCAGAATGTTTGTTGTACTATCGATGTGATGTCAGAACGATAGTACAACAACTTTTTTGACCTTTGAACTGTCCTACAATAAGATTTTGAAAGCCACGACTTTCTATTCATAATATGCCCTAACCACATACCATATGGATGTTTTCCATGTAAAACAGACATTTTGTTAATGTCATGTCTGTAGCATCATTTGTAGCCAGTAAATTATTATTTACATACTGTAGGTACTGTAAACAACATGTTTTAATTCAGAAATTCAGTCTTGATAAATTTTTTTTAGCAGTTCTGTAAGATTTATGTCTCTCTGATGTAAGAGTGCATAGCACAGAAACAAAAGGGTTTCAGTAATTGATTGTTTTTTGCATGCTAAGTGGGCATGACAATGGCATGCAAGAGTGAAGTCTAAATTGTTTCTTGGCCATTCTGGGATCTGAAGTTTAACAGTAATGTATGAAGAGAATAAAGTCTTGTGTGTTGTGCATTTGAATAGGTTTAGCGTTTTGAGTTAAAATATATATATATATATATATATATATATAGTGTCATTGGCACCTGAAAAGGAAGGAGATACTACTGAAATAAATGTTATTCTGATGATTTATTTATTTATGTGTAAGATTTTAAGTGTAGTTCTGCCTAGGTCACAGACACATAAGCTATAAAAAGTACTTTTAAGGATAGATGTATTAGTTTTTTTTTAATTTTAATTTATTTAGTTGTTTAACCAGGAGTAGCACACTAAGCTGAAAGCTTTTTTATAGGAGCAACCTGGGAGCACAGGGAAGTTAAGTGACTTGCTCACGGTCACCCAGTATGCGAGTGGGGGGTGTGGGATTCAAACCCAGATCTCTAGATTTGCAGTTCAGAACCTTAAACCACTGTGCTATACTGCCTCCCTAGTTATGGCAGTCATCTGTTTTATGGTTCATGATGCTGGTGTAGTAAGCAGCAATACATTGCATAGCTGTTGTAAAATGTCAATAAGAACGTCATGCAACAGATGTGCTGAGCAGTTACTGAAGCAAGAAATGTATTTAGGATAGTAAAATATTCCTGTTAAATGTGTGACATTTGCATCTCAATTTCAAGGAGGTCCTTATCAAGTGTCAATGTACAATATAAAGTAGTTATAGTTTTCAAGTTGTCTGAGTAATTGTTTTGTACTACCACTGTTACTAAATTTAAATTATTCTATGAAGGAGATTAAGTTTATGTAACTGTCTGTAAATGCATTAAAAACATTTACTTGTCCTTTTAATGTAATGCATTAAATGCTGTTGTTAGGTTAAGAAGTCACATAACAGCAATAGAGATGAAAACAATGGGATGCATAGGAATTTGAAAAAAGCATACATTAGCAGGAGCAGTGTCATGATTTCACCAATTTTTTTTATAGTTTTACTCTAGATTTTCAACATTACCATTTTTATACCTCCACATAAACAGTACAGCTATCATTTTTTTTTTTATTTGTTTAACCAGGAGTAGCACACTAAGCTGAAAGCTTTTTTACAGGAGCGACCTGGGAGCACAGGGAAGTTAAGTGACTTGCTCAGGGTCACACAGCATGCAAGTGGAAGCTGTGGGATTCAAACCAAGGTCTGGTCTGCTGGATGTCACCAGATTTGCAGCTCAGAGCCTTAAACCACTGCACTATACTGCCTCCATTTATTACATCCTGTTCAAAATGTGTTTTTGCACCTGTGGTGCCAAATGGCACAATCGCTGTGCAAAATCACCTTTCAGTTAATGAACTGATAGTATCACTGTTCATGCAGTGGGGTCACAAAAAGCCCATGCTGAAAACCTGGAGTGGAAATACCAAGAAACACCCAGGGCATTAGGGTTTCTGACCATAACACCCTGCCCTGTAGGGACTGACAGGCATCAGGGGTGTGACTTACAATTGTCAACAGTAATGCTTATGCCATTCCACCCCCAACCCCACCTTGCAGCCAGTGACAGGTATCAGGTGTGCCTTTGATTCTTCAGCCCCAAAGTTCACTCCATTCTCTTATACTGTACCCATTTCAGCATATTTCCTTATGGAATGGGGGGAAAGTAAAGTCTGAACACCCCAAGGCACACCTTGATACTTGTCTATGTCAGCAGGGTAGAGTGAGGTGAAATGGCATGAGCGTTATGGGCAATGACCCAAAGGCACACCCCAATGTCTGTCTATGTCTGCGGGATGGGGGTGAGGTTGGCTTCACTTCAGTACTTCACTGCCATTCCTATTCTGCCTGTCTGTCTCTCTCTCTCTCTCTCTATATATATATATATAATTATAATGTATGGTAGAACGCTGTTAGCCTTAGGAAATCATCATTTCCTACGGTTGTTAACCCATCGTCCATCCATTCCAATGTTGTTAACCTATCAATGTTACATCACATCTATGGGTTAACAACTGAGAATGAACTCTTGCTGTCTTTGCATCTTTTTCACTTAGGAACCCGATGGATGCACACAGTGGTAAAGAGCGACTGAACGGCCGCGGCAGTGACTATATTTTGAAAAGTAAAGAGCCGTTTTCATTTTTTCTTGGGACCATACACTATAAAATATAATGAATGGTCCTTCTATTGGCAACCAGTTACTGTTAACCATCTCGAGGTTTCCACAGTCGCCCTGGCGACCTCTCATCGGTTATCAGACCGGTTACCGATAGAGGACCATACATTATCCTCTATATCTATCTTTCTATCAATTGCATGTATCGCTATTTTTACCTGTTTCTAAAACAAACCTGCATATCATATTTGCCTGAACTACAAGCACATACTTATGAAACTGTGCATATTTGTACTCTACTTCTGCATAGTCCTCATACTTTCCTAGTATTCCCATTATCACAAGCATAACTACCTTGCCCTTATCAAAAGCGACCCCCTCTGAAAGTTACTATCACATTTTCTCTTCTAACAGTCCATCATTACACCTGACTTCCTGACATCAACAAATTGCTTAAATATAACTTACATCACCTCATGGACAAAAACCCTGTTTCTCTAAAAAAAAAAAAAAACAACTGTGTAAATAATCCCAAGGCTGAACATATGCCAGCCATTACTTTTTCATGTACTGCCACCTTTTGTACCATCATGGGGAGCTGCACATTTCCCATGATGCTTTGTATTATTGGGGTATGTGCAATTGTGTTTTCTTTAAAATTTGGCTATCCGGCCAGTGTCATCCGGGATAAGACATACATCAGTGGCATTTGCTCTGGGGTTCTTTTGTAAACCTATATTGCTTCCTATTCCTTCCATTAAAATCTACACCTCCATATATTTTCCTAATAATGTGTATGCCTTCCTTAGAACAGAAACTAAAACAAATCTTACTACTTAAAAATCATTGTGTTGTTTCTCCATACCTCCTTAACAATTCCACACAACTACACTAACTTCATTATGCAGCCGTGGTGGATCTGACCAGATTTTGTTTATTAGGTTGCTTCCCTTATGACAGTGAATTAGACACGTATGAATGTATGTGGTCTGTCTGGCTTTGTTAACATTAAAAAGGATCCTGTTGCAGCTGGCCCAGTGGTGCTGAGTTGAGGTGCTGGACGCCACACCTCGTACCATGCTGGCGACCTGGGTTCAGATGCGAGCCCGGGTCATCAGGGGTTGGCAGGGGAGGACAGGATTGAGTGTCCGGAGGACTGCTCTCCTATCCTGGGGAGGGATCTAGGTTTCACCGCTCTGTAGCGGACCCTGGTAATGCTCAGGGGCACTACTAGAGTGGTGACAGTATGGGCCGGAGCACGGCAGACATCAGCATGTTGTGCCTTGACGTCATTGCACGTCCACGCTCTGAAGGGGAAAAAGTTACGGAGGAAAATTGGGGGCGATCTCGGCGGCTCATGGCTGTGCCCTGCACCCCCCAGACACGAGAGAGGTGCCTGTCCAGGGTATGGTGCAATTTTGGCCCATCCCTGGTTCTGTGGGTTCACGTGGCCAGCGCGCACGACCAGGTCGAGGGTGCAGGTGACGGCGGCCGGGGATTGCGGGGGTCAGCTCTGCCACAGGCGGACAAAGTGTTAATGATAAAAAAAAAAAAAAGGATCCTGTTGCGGAATTGGAAGCCCTGAAACATTCCGCATTTAAAGGAATGGTATGATAGCATAGCTGTATTAGCTAATAATGAACGCATCAGCTACAGGATTATTGATAAACTGGATCTGTTTCAAAAACTCTAGGCACCTTTTCTAAATGTGGTACTATAGGAGTTCCTCACAAGTTGATTTTAATAGAGGCTCAAGTATTATAACCCTATTACAGTTGTTAACTGATGGAAAAAAGGGGCTGTGCCTTTGATACACTGTTAAAAAATTCTGTAAGGTGATAGAGAAGTGCGTATTTGTGTAAAGTAATAATATATAATAACTAGGGAACCTTTTTTCCCATTGGGGAAACCCAGTTATAATTCGCCATTATAACCCATGGATTATAACGGTGAACATGCACTGGGTTTCCCTTACTCCACGCATGCGCCTACCACTGCTCTCCCCCTATGCAGCGCAGGAAAGCTCGCCGCCTCGCTCCACTCGGCAATAAGGCAAGGTTTTTTTCTTTTTAAAAAGGCATCAACAGATTACTTCACCAGTCCATGGTAAATGTCATATTTCAGGAGAACCATGGACTGGTAAAACTGGAAAAAAAAAAAAAGATTTCAACAGCCTTTCGGTCTACAGGCTGCAGACAGCGGGTCAATCCAGCGACTGAACTGCAGTGAAGAAAAGGTTCCCCAACAATTATATCAAATAAAACATGGGGTAATGTGTTTAACTTGAGTTTTTACACACACCCCTCAGTGTTGGATGCTTAAATAAACCCCTTGAGCTTCGCTCTCAGGGTTTATGTAGCATCCAACATCTTGGGGTGGGTGTAAAAACTCATTAAACACACCACCCCATGCCTTATTGTATATTTAATTAACTGCATAACTGTATTATTGTTGACTATAATAATTTTTCTTGTAACTACTACTGATATTTTTTTCCTGCTGACTGTTGTTGTATTTGGAAAACCAATAAAACTTGTGGGGAAAAAAAGAAATTCAGCTTTATTTAAGGCATCAGATGGTATTACAGGCTGTTCTTTAAAAAAAAGAAGAGTACATGATACGAAGTTGATGAAGAAAGGCTACAAAGCCAGACAACTGTAAAATGGAAATTATGTCACCTTCAGTTCTTTGTACTTCCGAGATAGAATGTCCAATATTTTGAGTTGCCAGAGTCTATGCTCATGGTTGCAATCTGACTGCATGCCAAAACAGTTCAACAGGGTAGGATAATAGGAAAAAACTCTCCCACCTGAAAGAATACACAAGTAACATCCAAACCTAAATGAGGAGTGATATGTAAGTTCTAGGCAGGTTTAAAGATAAATGCTGATGTGTGGAAATGGCGTGTGGTGGGGGGGGGCTCAATGTCAGGTCTCTGGGAGCAGCTCCCAGGAGAATTTTTTTTTTGTTCTATTTTTCGCTGCCCAGTTTTGGCGATGGCTGTATTATTGCTCAGGACCGATGTGGCTTGATGACCCATTATGCAGCATGGTGGTATTCTTTTTATCATTCCCCTCCCCCCCATGTTCCCGTCCCCAGAGCATGGAGGCATGGCATGCACTGAAGCCAGTGGTGGTGCCGCGCACACTTCTGTGCATAGCACATCGGGTGTCTGCCGTGATCCTCCCCCACCCTCCGTGTGTGGTCTGGCACTGACCCCAGCCTCTGCTAGAGGTCAGGTGTGCACAAACTACCCACCCCCTAGAGGAGGAAAGTGGACCATGGGTCATTCAATCCTCTTCCCCCCGGCTGGCCCTCTAGTGATCCAGGCTCATTTTCGAACCCAGGTCACTAGCATTGTGAGCTGTAGTGTTATCACAGTGCCAGTGGGCCAGCCACCCAGGAGGATCCTTGTCTGCAACCTCTGTCTGTAGTTGCTTTGTGTGGTCCAAGTGATTCCCTCACCTCCTTCCTGCTTCTACAGTGAAATATCCCAGGCCTCTCATCTTCCAAAAGCAGACTGTGTTTCTTCTGTTGCAAGGAGGCTTAATGTGCTCCATTCTGCTCATCTCAGACATGCGGGTCCCCCAGGCATTCAAGGTGGTTGGGGTCAACTGCAGCCAGTATGCTGTAATGCCCTTCAAGACAACAGTCCAAAGGGCTCAGAAGAGCTGTTGCTGTTCAAAATCCCGCACCCCAAGGGACTGTGCGCCCAAGCACCATATGTTCAAACGTGTTGGGGATGTCTCTTCTCCACAAGGTGGCTAATGTGGCATGGATTTGGTCCCAGTATGGTTGGAGAATGGGGCAATCCCAAAATATGTAAAAGTGCGAGCCGGTTCCCTCACACTGTCTCCAGCAGTGGTTGGAGCCTCCGCCTTGAAAGTGGCAAGTGGTGTAGCTGGCCTGGTATTAAAAAGGGCTGAGGCACCTTGCGCCTTGCCTTTCCCATGCAGGTGATCCACGTTCGATAATGAACTCGAGCACAGGGGGGTCATCCAGGAAGGGAGAGGACTGAGCTTACGGAGGACAGCTCTCCTCTCCTGGGGTAGGGTGGCTTGCCATCTCGGCCTTTGGCTGCCACCAGGTGGAGGCTTGGGGGTAGCCTCAGCAGTCCAAGTGACAAAGAAGGGAGGGGCCATGATCCCCTAGGTGTGTATGTATCCCCACACACATGCTTTATGTGCTGTCATGGCTAGGGGGCAAGGGGGGAAAGGGAAAAAGGGGTTGGTGTGGGCTACATGAAGCCCTGCCCACCTTCCTCTGTCCTGTACCATCGGTTGGTCTCCTGCCCCGTGTGGATGTGTGTCTCCAGGTGAGGGGAAGGACATCCTTCCCCTGCTTGGCCCCACCACAGGGGGGGATCCCTGGGATATCTCAGGCATGGTGAGCCAGTCTGGTGGGTGCCAAGCGAGAGGAGGTGGGGACAGGGCTTAGAGAGCCACCCACACTGAACAAGGTAGATATACATGTCTATGGCAAAAAATAAAGTGGCAAGTGGTGGTGGGGGTGTAGAAAATCTGGTGAGGCACTTCCACCAGAACTCATGCCACCCAGAAGAAGAGGACACCTTCCAGCCCTTAGGCACATCATGGCCCAGGCCTCCTCTGTAATTTCTATTCAAATGTAGGCTTCCCATTGCAAACGGAGGTGAGCAAACTCAGGGTGTGTGCCCCCTATGAAGGTTTGGTATGTCCTAGAGACTGTACCTCTGCTTCCTGCTAACATGGCCCCCCAGTACAGAAAGTTCTGCAGGGAGGAGATATCCCTACTCACTTAGAGCCTCAGGTTCTGAGAGGTCAGGTAGTGCCACACCTGTAGGTACCTACAGTAGTCTTGAGGTGGGAGGCCATATCACTGTTGAAGTTTTCTGAAAGGTATGCAAATCTGTCTTGGACCATGTTCCAGTATCTGCTAATGCCTTGCCTGTTCCACCTCTGGAAGCTTGGGTTGGTGCAAGAAGGGGTGAAATTTGGGTCATGTATGATGCTCATCAATAGGCCCACCACATTTGGGGATCATGTGAGCCCCTACGTAATGTATGCTTTGTCATGGGGCTTGGGATTTCTTACCAAAGTCTGGCAGTGAGAGGGACAAGGGGGAGGGCAAAAAACAGCACCAGGAGCACATTCATCTCTAGCCAGCCAGTGTCCCCTTTTTGTTTAATCCAGCTAATGACCAAAACAAGCTGGGCTGCTAGATAGCATCTGAGGAAGTTGGGGAGAGCTAAGCCCCTTTCTCTCGAGGGAGAGTCAAGAGCCTCGTATTAATCCTGTGCTTGCCACCAGCCAAGATAAACTGAAGGACCCCTTTCTGGAGGTAGTTCCAAAAGCACTCTGGGATTTGTAAAGGACAGCTGGAAAAGGAACAGGAATCTCAGGAGAATATTCATCTTTACCACCACTGCCTTTTCCCCCAGGTTTAGTGGGAGCAGGTTCCACTTGGCCATATCTGCCAAGGCTTCACCCCATAGCTTGTCATAGTTCAGATCAAATAATTCTGAAATGGTGGGAGGGTGGCGAACCCCCAGCTATCTTACTATATTTTGGGGTGCCACTTAAAGTGGAAAGAGGCCCTGAATGCTACCAGACCAGTGATCCCCTTCTCATCACTTCTGACTTGTTCTGTTAATTTCATAGCCAAACACTGTTGTACCACTCCAGCTCCTGAGTAAGGGCTGGGAAAGATCTCAGGGGATGACAAGAAGAACAGGAAATCATCAGCATACAGTAGCATTTTATGTTCCCTGCCTCTGGCTCGAATCCCACTAATCATCTGGTTCTGCCACACTGTAATTGCTAGCGGCTTTATACAGAGTGTGAATAAAAGTGGAGAGGGGTACCCCCTGCCTCATATCCCGGGTCAAGAAGAACCGGTCATATTAGATGCCATTTACTTTCACCACCACTTGCTGTGAGGTGCATATGGCCGTGATTCTCCTGCCGAAGAGCTCTCCCCAGCCCCAACTTCTCCAATGTGTGCTGCAGGAACCTCCAGTCCACCTGGTCAAAGGCCTTTTTGACATCCATGAAAACTGCAGTGGTGAACTCTGGGGCTGGCACTGCTAGGATGTAATGTTCAAAAGTCGCCTGATGTTATCATGGATGAGATAGCCACTGATAAACTGTCTGATCCACGAGGACCGGGGACCCCACGCACTGTTGCAACCTAGTGACCAGGACCAATGTTTCTCAGCTTCCAAATTGCAGTTTTAGGTTCTTTCAGTACGGCTGTTTTTTTTATTTCGGCAGTTGAATCCTTGAATTAATTTTCTCCTGCCCCCTCCCCCACACAGCCCAGGCCTCCTTTAAATACACTTTAGCCCCCCCTCCCTTGGCACTCCACTCTCCCCATTGGCCCACTTTTTCTGCTTCTCAATGCAATCATTCCCCTAAGTAATCCTCAGATTTACTCAGTTATTACTCCACTTTTCTGCAGTATCTGATCCTCTCTACTTACTTTATTACCACTCTCCACCCCAGAGCTAAACTACTGCTTGCCTCTGTGTGTCACAGTGCTGTCAGGGTAACTTACCCTCCCAGTTTCCTCACTCTGATTTCTACCCCTCTCACACAGTCTGGCAACTATTCTTTAGTTCTATCCTTCTCAAACTGGGGTTGTCTGATTACACTGGTTACGCCATCTCATCCCCGTTACACAGTCAGTCCTTAAATATGGCTAGTCTGCTGGTGCTCTCTCAGTCTTGCCTGGACTACTATTTTAGGACACCCTGTCCCTCTACCTGCCAACCTCTGGAGACCTAGGACTACTTTAAGCTACAGTCCCCCATTAATTCCCCTGGCTGCCTCCAGGTATACTTTACTTGACCTCTTTCAGCCCTTAAGGTAGTTGAAAATGTACCAATATATGATGCTGTTCCTTCTTGCATCCTCACTGCCACTGCTCCACCTGTCTATGCTCACAGCACTTCAAACTGTATTTACAGTCCCTAAGCTCCTGCCAAATTACTACTTCTTTTCGAACCTTTTACTACTCCATACCCCCAATGTGACCCCTTCCCCAGCACTACTTAACAGAGTCTGGCTCCACCTAGTTAATTATGCCCCCCAAAATTGTCACTTGTGTACACGTACCCCATGTCTATTCCTGCGCCTCAAGCTCTGGTACCTCCTCCTACTTGCTATCCTGCTCTCTAGTGATGTTCAAATAAATCCAGGACCTACATATGCCACACCTGATTAGTTTAGCAACACAAAAGGTCTGATTATAGTACATCATAATATCAGGAGTCTCACTCACAATCTTACTGAACTGGAATTCTGGACCTCCCTCTGCAAGCCTGACATCATATGCCTGACTGAAACCCGGCTAAATCCATCCACTCCAGACTCTCTGTGCTCCCTTCCATCTTATAACCTCTTGAGACTCAATAGACCTGCACCCAAGAGAGGGGGTGCTACTGCTGTCTACTTTAAAGACCATCTACATCGAACTGCCATCAAATCATCAAACCTAGCCCACTGTGAGGTGCTTTCTTACCCTTGGCACCAAAAAACTGCATATTGCAAGTGCCTGTAACCCTCCGTCCAACAGTCAAAAGGGACTGGATGAGTTGCTGGATCAAATCTCATACCTTGATGAGAAACATGAGGTCCTTATACTAAGTGACCTTGATATAAATTGGTTGGGGAACACCCAATCAACATTGCTGACCAGGCTGCAAAGTTTAAACTTGCACCAACTTATATGTGATCCCACCAGAACAACTCCACACTCAAATACGAACACGCTGCTGGACTGTGTTATGACCAACCACCCTGAAAACATTATTGCCACTGGCGTACTACCCGATGCCATCACAGACCACTCCCCTACCTATTGTATCTGGGGTAAAAGCAAGCCTACTCCATCGAAACCTCACCTCATTTTTTTCCGCAACTATGCAAATTTCGACTCACAGCTTCTCCTACATGACACTGCTGCAACTGATTGATCCTCCCTTCTAATATCAAACGATGCTCAGACTTCCCTTAATCTATTCATGACACACTTCCTAGCACTTCAAGATGAGTGCTGCAAACTAGTAATTCATCGGGTGAAAAATGGGCAAACCCATTGGCTAAAATCTGACCTTCTCTCTAAGCTAAAACAAAGAGAAAAAAGCTGACTCTGATACAAGAGCTCAGGGCTATCCTCTGACCTAAATACCTACAGAGTACTGTGCAATTCCTGCAAAAAGGACATAAAAAAGGCCAAAAGTTCCTACTGCAAAGATCTATTAAACAACTCCTATAGCAACTCAAAAAAATTCTGGTCCCATATTAAATTCTTTCTTAGCTTGAATCCGACATCCACCCCTAATGACATGTCACTAAATGGTATACACTGCAATAATCACTGTACCATCACTGATTTCTTCAATGACAGATTCTCTGACGTAACTAATTACACCTCCTCCTTCCCTGTCCAGTCGAATATATTCACCTCATCTAATAGCAGTGGTCCTCATTTCTTTTTTAAGGTGGTCTCTAGGCATGAGATGCTCAGATTACTAAATAAAATATCTGACTACACTTCAGCCGGCTCAGACAACCTAGAACCCAAGCTCCTAAAGCTATCTGCCCCTACATTGCTGCTCCCCTAGCCAAAATTTTCAGATTATCCCTGTCCCAGAGCTATATTCCTGATATATGGAAGGTAGCTAGGATTACCAGTTTTCAAAAAAGGAGATTGCAAAGATCCCTCATATTACAGGCCCATAGCCATCCTATGAGTTCTCAATACAATTCTGGAGAAACTTGTGGCTGCTCAAACAATTAATTTTCTCCAGAAATATGACCATCTTACCTCAGCCCAGCATGGCTTTCGCAAGGGCCATAGCACCACTACCACCCTTCTCAAATTTACATCAGATACCCTAGTGGCTATTGTCTCTAGCCTTCTCACTGGGGCCATTTTCATTGATATGACCAAGGCATTTGACCTTGTTGACCACTCCATCCTCTTAGCCTCCCTTAGATTACTAGGCTTCTCTCATAACGTTGTAAGGTGGTTCGGCAGCTACCTATCTGACATGTCTCAAACTGTGAAATAGAACTCCACCCCCTCGGACAAGGCCACCATAAACATTTGGGTGCCACAAAGCTCCATCCTTGGGCCTCTGCTTTTCTTGATCTTCATCAATAACATCACCACAAACCTCCATAGGACTGCTTCCCTACTATATGCTAATGACGTTGTTCTTTACACTAGTGATAATAGCATTGATGTCATCAACCAAAAACTCTCTCTTGACTTTCAGCTAATCCAGCAATGGCTAACTAGTCACAAACTTGTCCTAAATGAGTCCAAAACCCAAGATATGCTATTTGGATCTAATGCCAAGCTTAAACACTCCTACCCTAAATTTAAAGTCTCCTCCTCCAATGGTTTAACTCTAGGAGTGGTGAACTCATTTAAATATCTGGGCGTCATACTAGACCCATCACTAAACTTCAATCTACACATCCAACAGACCTGCAAGCTGATCAACTCTAAACTTGGGATAGCCTACCAGACCAGCTATATGCTCACCCCCTCAGCAAGACTTGCCATTGCCCGTGGCATATTCCTACCCTCACTAACTTATGGTGTTGGCACCTATACCTCTGTGTCCAAATCAAGTCTTTGAAATTGGGATGTCACATACAACAATGTTTGTCGCTATGCATCCTCCTCACATTGACTAAAACACCACTGGATCCTTTATTGAGATCTGAGATGGCTTCCTCCTTTGGAGCTAAGGCTTTATGCTTATGGCTCCATCATTGGCAACATTATCCGATTACAAATACCCAAACCCCTGGCAGGTCTCTTCCTTAATCTGACACCCCGCTATGGTTTACGGTCTGCTGACCAAGCATCTGTCTTCATCCCCAGACATAATTCCTCCAAAGGCACTTAGTTTTGCCTGCCATGCTCCCCTATACTGGAACTCTCTCCCACTAGCCTTACGCCAATCTCCATCCCATGCCTCTTTTAAGAAAGGTTTACGTAACCATCTTGCCACTTCCTACAAATGTGTCTGCTTCAAACCCCCCTAGCACATACCTCCTTCCTAGTCTTTTCTGTCCTGCCATTTTTGTTGTACCCTTCGAATGTATATCACTTTCCCCTTTTTCCTTCCCTCTTGCCTGCCTCTTCCTAAACCTCTACTCCGGCCTCATATTTCTATCTCCCTTTCCCCTCCCCATCTACCCTATATAAATCCTATATGAATAATAAAGTACTATTATATCACCTTGTTTTTCACAAATCATACAATATGTTATTAGCCTTGGTTATCAAAATGTCTTTGTATACTCTGTTCCAGTATATTTTTTACACTGTTACCTCATCTACTTTGTCTATAGCTACCTATTTTCTACTTGCTCTGTATTCTATTGTTGACTATGTCTGTACTTGCTCTGTATTCTACTGTCAATTATGTCACAATTTGTATTGCAATGTGTGCCTGCTATGTTTGTACTGTACCCCTCCTGGGTGGTGCCTGATAATAGTCATTGCTATGGCTAATGCACTTACCTGGTAAACAGAAACTAAATAAATAAATGTGAACAGTTTAAGGGCCCCATTTAGGAGGGAGATGGGGCAGCAGGTTCCGCACACCGTAGGGTCCTTGTTCAGTTTTGGAATGACCAACATTTCAGCATATTGCCATGAGTGCGGTGCTCCCTCTTCCTGCTATAGTACCACAAAGACAGTAGTCAGAGGTGGTGCTACATGCACCGCAAAATGTTTTTAAAAATTCAGTGGCCAGCCCATCAGTGCCTGGAGGATTTACCTGTTTTTTAGATTGCCAGTGGTAGTAGCAACTTCTGATTAGACAATCAGGGCATCCAAAGCAGCCTTGGTTGTGGCTGACCAGCACCCTGGTATAGAAATCATCCAGTTTCTCCTGGTAGCCTCTCGACTATGTCCCAGGCATATATTGTTTTTGTAAAGTTCCCAAACATTTGGGCAATCCCCATCGCGTCCATTTCAAAAGCGTTCGGTGATCACATCTTGTGGAGTCAGAGGACCATGTGGCTGCCTGCCTCATGGTATAGCTGCCAGGATAGCAGCTTGCCCATTCAGTTGCCTAATTCAAGGAACTGGTGCCGTGAGTAGTGTAGGGGCCCCTTCTACCTTTGCCTCCAACAGGTGGTTAAGCTCAGCACAGCATTCTTCAAACCTTTGCTTAACTAGCTCATCCAATGTGATCTTGTGTTCTGCTGCAAGATCAGGTAGTGTTCCAAATCCAGTTGCTTTTTTATACGTTCCCATTTATTTCCAGCTGCAAAGCCAATGGTGTGGCCTGTTAATACCACCTTCAGGCCATCCCACCACATGGCTTCTGAGGGGACTCCCAGGGTATTCTGGGTTCTGTACTCCCATATGAAGCCAGTGACCAACTGGAGGTACTCAGGGTCATTGAGCAGGGAGATGTTCATTGACCAACTGCTTAATTTTGTGCAGAGGCCAATACCAAGTCCAGGGTTTACTGGTGCATGCTCTTACAGTGTGACACTCTTGATCACGCATCTCGACTGCATGGGCCCAGTTGGAGGAGGTCAAAAAGAAGTCTATGCAGGAGTATGCACTGTGTGGTGGTGACCAGCAAGTGTAATCCCACTCTGTTGGGTATGGCGCCAGATTTCCAGGAGACCCAGCTCCTTCACCAATCTCTGATGGCACATACCCACCCTGGAGATCTCTGTGTTGGCCCTCCACAGAGTGGTCCAACCAGGGCTGCATAATGCCATTAAAGTCTCCCCCAAATAGAAAGAGATTTGTGGGCAGTGGTGCCCAGGCCACCAATTTTTCTTGCAGGAAGGTGAAATTTCCCCTTTCCTGGTTAGGGGTGTAAATGCAAACTATGGTGCAAAAGACTGTATGGAGAGTGCACAGCACAAAGATGAATCTCCCCTCTGGATCCTCTTTCATCGCATCTACCACTAGGGGCATAAGCAATGCACCAAGATTGCTATTCCCCATCTGTGTGGATAGGCTAATTATGAGGAAAAGTACACCCTTCCTACCTAGGCGCACTTAAACTTCATGTGTTCATTCTCGGTAGGTGTGTCTCCTGCAGGAGTGCCACCATTTCCCCCTCCCGCTCAAGCTCCAGAAGAACTCTGGTCCACTTAATAGGGCTATTTAGGCCCCCAGAAGTTGTATGACATCATTCTACCACCTTCTGTCATAATTCCTGATCATACTAGGGCCCACCCCCCGGCTTCTTGCACAGCACCCCTCCCTTGAAATGTAGGAACATAAACAATTTGGCTTCCCACATCGGGAAGTATAACTTCAAAAGGTTGTTCTTTTACATGATGGACTGCTTACATTTCACATGGGCCATCAGGTAAGGGAAAGGGAACATTGTTTAACCAGGAGTAGCACACTAAGCCGAAGCTTGTTTCCAGATGTGACCTGGGAGCACAAGGAAGTTAAGTGACTTGCTCAGGATCACACAGGCGGTTGTGAGATTCAAACCCAGGTTTCAAGATCTGCAGCTCAGAGCCTTAACCCACTGCGCTATACTGCCTCACCAGTGTGTCACTAGCTGTGTGCCAACTAGACGCTGCATGAGCCATCCTCCTACAAACCCTCCAGACAGCTCAAAGTTTATTACCCACCTTCCACTGAGTGAGTGCAGTCGTCTGTTTCCTATCTTGCTGGGTAAAGAAGAAGGGTTCCTTTATGATTCTCAGTCCCTCCACCCAGCATGTAGCTTTGGTGTGGGGGCATACCCTGCCCAGGCAGTTCAGTCCCTGTTATCCTGCTGAACACCAGCCCCACCATGAGCTCTGCAAATCCAAGCATCAGCAATTCCCACCCCCCTCAGCTCCATACCATCCCTTAGTCCACTGGAGAGGCAGACCCCCAAAGATCATTGCAGGGTCCTTGCTGAAGATACATCTCTAGGCAACAGGCAGTCACCACACCATGTGGGACCAAGAGGACCAGGCTGACCTATACCTCCCTGCTGACAGGTCTTTGTAGGTCTTCAACAGCTGCCTCTGCCCAGCGGTATTATCGGCTGGTGAGGGCAGGCAGAAACTTACATCCTGAGGGGAACCACAGCAGCCACCTGGTCGCTCTTCACCTTGGTTCCACCCGTCCTTTGCCCTATGGACCCACATATCATAAAAAGTGAATCCTAGGCAGATAAGGAGCCATTGACTAACTCATCCTCATGGATCACAGAAACCCTTCTCTGTATGTTTGCAAACCTCAGTTGCCTCTAGGATGCATTGTAGCATGGGAACTGCCTTAGTCTAATCCCAACATCGGGCCAGTCCCCCTACTTGACTGATGCCTCCCTATATCATGGCTCAGCATTCAGAGCTGGGTTGGTGGGGCCCCCACCATCCAATGGGTGCTATTGTAAGGTGTTTCCCAACATTATTTATTCAGATATTAGGATAATCATGTCCATTCTGCAATCTGTAAGTCACAGAGGGGGCCAGTAGTGCAGTATGCCACATGGGCAAGGCCCACGTGTCATTTGCGGCACCGGGTGGGGGGTACCACCGGACTACCAGGGATATTTAATACAGTGGATCACCGGCAATCGGGGACATGGAAGGGTGGGGAGGTTCCTCTAGACCATCAGGGACTGAGTCTTTCTACAATTACTAGTGAACGGAAGGGAGGGGGGTCCACTAGACTACCAGGGAATGCGTCATTCTACAATTACTGGCGGTCAGGTGATCGGGGGGAGGGGGATCCACTAGACCGCCAGGGGTTGCTTCATTTGTGATTTACCAAAGATCAGGAGGGAGGGGGATCCACTAGACCACCAGGGTGTGTTTACATTGCTAGTTACCATGGATTTGGGAGGGTGGGGGGTGCCACTAGACTGCCAGGCACTTACATTATGGAGCTGTACCGCGATTGCAGCTACAGGGTGGGGGAAGCCCTGGGACCCCCACTGTGCTCACGTCATGCTGTGAAGGGTGCCAGGTGCAAGTCCCTGGGCTGCCCTGCACAAGGCATGCAAATGGGGCCATAATGACATGCAAATGGCCCCATTTTCACCTTGCATATATTATGGCCTCATTTGCATGCCCCCTATTGAATATCGCGGGTGATGCACCTAGCACAACTGTACCCGTGCTCCCTATCTGTGGCTTTTTCCGGCACAGTGCCACTGCACCATATACAGTACGTGCACAGACGGTGCCATATTCAATGGTGCTACCAGCAGCATCCCCATTGAATACTCACCTGACCTGGCCCTGGCACACGCGCCGCGCGCCCAGCCTTCGCGCCACTGCCTGGTGAAGTCTGAATATCTCGGCCAGTTTCTTTATCTTCCATTCCTTCTGGTACCCAAATATGTCTGTTGTTACTGTGATGACATCTGTTTTCCAATCATTAATCTTTTTGTTTAATTTGGCCAGATTTTCACCATGGTACTCAGAAGAGTCTTCAAGTTTGGTAAAGGATTCCTTGCAAAATGCAAGTCATTCCTTGAACGAGTCCATGCTTTTACTCAGATCAGAAACATTCTTTTTTAGCATTTCAGCACTTAATTTTAGATCTGCAATATTATTCTGTATGCTGGTTAGCATTTCAATCACTTTTGACAAGTCAGGTTTAACTGTGGAGGAGAAGGTTGCAGGAGTAGCTGAAGACCGTTGTGCTCCTCCACTCTGGCCATTGGAAGCGGCCACACTGAGTTCACCATTACCCAGCACCATCAGTGAAGTGACCTGCATCTTAAACTTTAGATAAAGTAACAAAGAAAAGGTGTAGAAACAGCATTTTTTGCAAAATTCGTTCCATTGAATGAAAAGAAATGAAATCTTAAAGGAGAACACCAAACGGCAGGATTTTGTTCTGTCAGTGAACTACTGTGAGGAAAGCTACTAGAGTGATGGACTTAGGCAGCTGCCAGACTGTGCACCAGCTCAGACTCAACAAGTCCAGGAGTTGGGTCTCAGACTCCCACAAGGCAGACTTTGGATGCAGGGCCAGCAGCATACCTCTCAACCTTTTGTCCCCCAAATGTGGAACATTGCCTCTCAAAATGTGGAACAAATGAGCAAAATGTGGAACACTTCATCAAATCTTTACCTAAGAAGCTCAAAACACTTTTAAAATGTTGCCTTTATGTTTAGAAAGTCTGTTATTAATTGAATAATATATTTTTTGCATCATTTACTATGGATTTTTGCTTTAAAATGTTGACTTTAAATGTGGAACAAGTCCTCACAATGTGGAACAGGGAGCTTTTGTGAAGTAAAATGAGGAACGTTCCTTGTAATGTGGTACAGTTGAGAGGTATGGCCAGCAGTGAACAAAGCCATAGCTGAGGAAGAGCTCACACTGACACAGGGAGTCAGACAAAATGACAGCATTTTCTTCAGATATATTAGGGATAAGAGGAAAATGAAAGAGAACAGCCAGAGACTGAGTAAGATGGGGGAGGGGTGAACAGTGATGATGGTGAGGCAGGCCCGCTGAATGCAGTACTGGATGGGGGTGGGCTGTCAAAGTACACTGGACTAGTGAGGAAAGAGACCCGGAAGTCACCATTAGTGATGATAATCTCAAGCAAGCAGCCCAGTGTAACAGGGGCTATGCAAAGGTGAAACAGATGCTGTGCTGTATAGGCACAGGTATCACCACAATGAGGCAAGAAGTAACCCTATCACTGTGCAGGTCCCTGGTGAGGCTGCACCTAGCGTGCTGGACACATTTTTCAAATGCCCATCTCAGAAAGCTCACTTAGAGAGGATGCAGAGAACGGCAGCTAAAATGGTGTGGTTTATCCGAGGTAAGTCTTACGAGGCACAAGTTGGCTAGCCTTAACAGGTACACACGTGAGGCAAAAGGGGACCTAAAAGTACATCCAAGGCGTCAACAGAGGTGACTGGCCAACAGTGTTCGGGCATAACAAGTGGTCAGGTACCGGGTCATTAGTGCAAGCTGATGGCATATATTTAACAGGGACAAGAGGAAATCCTGCATCACAGAGAGAGTAGTGGACAAATGGAACAGACTGCAGAGTGAGCTGGTAAGGTCCAAGTCTGTCCAAGGGTTTAAGGTGCATGGAAAAGGTAAAGGGGTATAGTGGCTGTTGGTTTTGGAAGTAGGGAGGGTGATGATGTTAAACTGTGTCAGAGCTTGCATCTGACAGATCAGACTAAGCCACTCAGCAACAGGCTGTAGTGGGTACAGGCTGAACAGAACAGACTGCAAGGCTTTCTTCTGCCTGCAAAATGTCTATGCTTCTGTGTAAATGGACTATGCCAGAGGGAACCCGGATCTTCAACATTTTGAAACTGTTAATATGAAGGATGCTGTCTTCAAACTCAGGAAATGACAGGCTGTGACTAATTTGTCACTTTTGGCTTCGGAAAATGTTCGTACAAGCTATTTTCTGCCTGGCTTTCTGCTGTTGTCACTTATGCCTGGTTAAATAAAGTGATTGATTGATTGTTGGTGTGTGGCGCCATCTGTTGGATGTCCCTTAACTGCTCAATCTATCAATTCTATAAAAACTACATTATTGTTAGTGTTGGTCTGCAACACTCAACACTGGAAAAGAAAGTTCAAAGTTAGGGTTTAGACTTAGTTGTAATTCACATTCACATCATTACTTGCAAATTGTTGTACTTACCAGGTGGTATACCAGCTGCAGAGTCTGCTGGTGTAAGTTTTGTACAATTTTCGGTCCCGCTGTACTTACCTGCTATAAATAACTGGGTAGCATAACAGATTCAGAGTATACAGGAGTGTATTCTGTATAATTTGTGGTCCTGCTGTACTTACCTGCTATAGATAACTGGGTGGCATAACAGGTTCAGAGTCTACAGGAGTGCATTTTGTAAAAATTGGTGGTCCCACTGTACTTACCTGTTGTACTTATATGGATGGCATAACAGGCTCTGAGTCTATAGGAGTACAATTTGTACAATCTGTGGTCTCACTGTACTTACCTGGCTGGCATAACAGGTTCAGAGTCTGCAGGGGTGCATTCTGTATAACATGTGGTCCCGCTGTACTGACCTGCTATACTTGCCTGGATGGCATAACAAGTTCACAGGCTGCAGGAGTGTATTTTGTATAATATGTGGTCCCGCTGTACTTACCTGCTGCACTTATCTGGATGGCATAACAGGTTCAGAGTCTGCAGGAGTGCATTTTGTATAACATGTGGTCCTGCTGTACTTACCTGGATGGCATAACAGGTTCAGAGTCTGCAGGAGTGCATTTTGATCAATTTATGGTCCTGCTGCACTTACCTATTGTACTTACCTGGGTGGCAAAACAAGTTCAGAATCTGCAGAAGTGCATTTTGTACAATTTGTGGGCTCAATGTACTTACTTGCTATACATACCTGGATGGCATAACAGGTTCAGAATCTGCAGGAGAGCATTTTGTATATTACGTGGTCCCGATGTACTTACCTGCTGTACCTACATGAGTGGCATAAAAGGTTCTGAATCAGCAGAAAAGCATTTGGTACAATTTGTGGTCCCACTATACTTCCCTGCTGTATGTACCTAGATGGCATAACAGGTTCAGAGTCTGCAGGAGTGCATTTTGTTCAATATGTGGTCCCTCTGTACTTACTTGACTGGCATAACAGGTTGAGTGCATTTTGTTCACTTTGTGGCCCTGCTGTACTTACCTGCTGTAGATAACTGGGTGACATAACAGGTTCTGAGTCTACAGGAGTGCATTCTGTATAATTTGTGGTCCTGCTGTTCCTACCTGGGTGGCGTAACAGGTTCAGAGTCCACAGGAGGGCATTCTGTATAATTTGTGGTTCTGCTGTACTTACCTGGATGGCATAACAGGTTCAGGTCTGCAGGAGTGCATTTTGTTTAACTTGTGGTCCTGCTGTACTTACCTGGGTGGCATAACAGGTTTAGAATTTGCAGGAGTGTATTTTGTATAATATGTGGTCCCGCTGAACTTACCTGCTGTAAGTACCTACTGTACTTACCTGGATGGCATAACAGGTTCAGAGTCTGCAGGAGTGCATTTTTTTTTTTTATATTTCTGTTTATGCCCCTCTCGACCACGGTGCTGTCACCCGGCATATCCACCCGACACCCCATCCTGCCGTGGTTTACCGCCCAGGCAGGGAAGAATTGAGGAGATGGCCACCCCTTAACCCCCAACCCTGAACCGTACCTTAATCCATGCCGGGGTCCATCCTCAGGCTGAGATTTATTTATTTACTTTAAATGAATTGGAATTACAAACCTTTGAGTCAGAGACTCTTTTGCAAAGGCCCCATGTCACGGAGATGCCAGCAGGCAGGGCTGGTATGCACCCTCTCTGGCGGTGTTGTGCCGGGGCCAGGTATTTTGTTATGTACACCCCCAAGCATGACATGCACTTGATGCAAGGCATAAGCCGGCATCGGTCATGCTTTTTTCCCCTTTTGTCGGACTCAGGCAAGCTGTTCCTCTGGCTATGCCAGGGGCCAAACCTGCACCGAGTCAGTGCACCCCCCCACCCCCCAGATAAGGCGAGCTGTCCCTTGGATGCTCACGCCTCCTCCCCAGGCCCGCCCTCCGACTACCTGAGCTCATTCCCGAACTCAAGTTGCCAGCATCACGAGCGGTAACGCTACCGCTGCGCCGGCAGGCCGGCTCTAGGAGTGCATTTTGTTCAATTTGAGGTCCTGCTGTACTTACCTAGATGGCATAACAGGTTCAGAATCTGCAGGAGTGCATTTTGTTCAATATGTGGTCCCACTGTACTTACCTGCTGTACTTACCTGGGTGGCATAACAGGTTCAGATTCTGCAGGAGTGCATTTTGTTCAATATGTGGTCCCACTGCACTTACCTGCATGGAATAACAGGTTCAGACTCTACAGGAGTGCATCTTGTACAATTTGTAGTCTCACTGTACTTACCCGTGGTATGTACCTGGATGGCATAATAGGTTCAGAGTCTGCAGGAGTGCATTTTGTTCAATATGTGTTCCCCGTTGTACTCACCTACTGTATGTACCTGGATGACGTAACAAGTTCAGAATTTGCAGGAGTGCATTTTGTTCAATTTCTGGTCCCACTGTACTTATCTGCTGTACTTACCTGGCTGGCATAACAGGTTTAGAGTCTGCAGGAGTGCATTTTGTTCAATATGTGGTCCCACTGTATTTACCTGCTGTACTTACATGAGTGGCATAAAAGGTTCTGAATCTGCAGAAGTGGATTTTGTATATGTGGTCCCACTGTACTTACCGGCTGTACTTACCTGGATGGCATAACAGGTTCAGAATCTGCATGAGTGCATTTTGTACAATTTGTGGTCCCACTGTACTTAACTGCTGTTTTTTAGCTGGATAGCATAGCAGGTTCAGATTCTGCAGGAGTGCATTTTGCACAATTTGTGGTCTCATTTGTACTTACCTGGGTGGCATAAGAGGTTCAGAGTCCACAAGAGTGCATTTTGTTCAATTTGTGGTCCACTGTACTTACATGCGTGGCATACCAGGTTCAGAATCTGCAGGAGTGTATTTTGTATAATTTGTGGTCTTACTGTACTTACCTGCTGTACTTACCTGGATGGCATAACAGGGTCAGAGTCTGCAGGAGTGCATTTTGTTCAACTTGTGGTCCTGCTGTACTTGCCTGGGTGGCATAACAGGTTCAGAATCTGCAGGAGTGTATTTTTGTTTTCAAATTAAGTAAACTTTATTTGCAAAACTTTTTAGGATTTCATAACAACAGTAGACATCAATAGAGAACAAGTCTAAGAATAGATGCATACTTGATCTTGCATGTCTTATATACTGTAGAAGTAACCCATACCACATAATTCCTAAGTAACACAATTAGAATAAGCACAAGTTGCAGGAGTGCATTTTGTATAATATGTGGTCCCGCTGGACTTACCTGCTGTACTTACCTGGATGGCATAACAGGTTCAGAGTCTGCAGGAGTACATTTTTTTTTTGTATTTCTGTTCATGCCCCTCTTGACCACAGTGCTGTCACCCAGCATATCCACCCGACACCCCAGCCCAGTAGGACACCCCATCCTGCAGGAGTGCATTTTTCTTTTATGTGTGTGTATTTCTGTTTTATGCCCCTCTCGACCACGGTGCTGTCACCCGATATACCCACCCAACACCCCAGCCCAGAAGGACACCCCATCCTGCCATGGTTTACCCCCCAGGCAGGGGCAACGTGGGAAGGGGGCCACCCCTAACCCCCAATCCTGAACTGTACCTTAATCCACATCGGGGTCCATCCTCAGGCCGCGATTCATTGATTTATTTTAAATGAATCAGAATTACAAACCTTTGAGTCAGAGACTCCTTTGCAAAGGCTCCATGTCAGGAAGATGCCAGCAAGTGAGGGCCAGTATGCACCCTCTCTGTCAGTGTCATGCCGGGCAAAGTATTTTGTTATGTAGCCCCCCCCAAGCATGACATCAAGCAGCCCTTAAGGCATAAGCCAGTGTCGGTTATGCCGTTTCCCCTTTGTCAGACTCGGCAAGCTGTTCCTCTGGCTACACCAGGGGCCAGACCTGCGCCGAGTCAGTGCACCCCCAACCCCACAGAGAAGGCGAGCTGTCCCTCGGATGCTCACGCCTCCTCCCCAGGCTGGCCCTCCAACGACCCAAGCTCGTTACTGAACTCAAGTCACCAGCATCGCGAGTGGTAGCATTACTGCTGTGCCGGCGGGCCGGCTCTCGGAGTGCATTTTGTTCAATTTGTGGTCCTGCTGTGCTTACCTGCTATACTTACCTAGATGACATAAAAGGTTCAGATTCTGCAGAAGTGCATTTTGTTCAGTATGTGGTCCCACTGCACTTACCTGCTGTACTTACAAATCGCTAAGTTCAGCCAAAATAAAAGACACCTGTAACTGTCATTAAGTCTCTTCCTTCCCCATGTGTGCCATATTTATCCACTGGTATGGTACAACTGATTTGTCATATTAACTGCTTTCCCTTCCCCTTCTACTCCTGGCTTTATCTTTGCTTACGCTCCACTGCTACTCTATCAAATCTCTCTTCCCTCCCATATCAGTTGTAGACTGTTGTTTGTTCTAGCTGCCAAAATACTGTATATTTGATTTGATTAAATCAAATCACACCAGTCATCATGTTTCATTTATCAGTATCGGACCTATAAAGTCTTCCCTGTCTCATATCAATGTTTACCACCTGCGGTCACCCTATGTGGTACCCTTGTATGTATATCCAGCCTGTATCATGTAACGTGTATTTCATGTATATACTGTTATTACCTATCTGTGTTTGTACTTTAAGTGTTTATGTCACAGAACCTCCTTGTGAATGAGCTTGTTCAATGGAGTTTTCCTGCAATAAACTTGAACTTGAAACTTGAACTTGAACTTACCTGCATGGAATAACAGGTTCAGAATCTGCAGGAGTGCATCTTGTACAATTTGTGGTCTCACTGTACTTACCTGCTGTATGTACCTGGATGGCATAACAGGTTCAGAGTCTGCACGAGTGCATTTTGTTCAATATGTGTTCCCACTGTACTCACCTGTTGTATGTACCTACATACGTACATAGACAGTGTCAGCAGATGAAGGCCTACGGCCCACCCAGTCTGCCCATTTGAGCTTGTAAGTTCACTTTCTTTTCCTAGCAGTCTGTTGCCCCTTACCCCTGACCTCCAGAATTCCTTTATGTCTGCCCCATGCATTCTTAAATCCTGTGGTTGTTTCAGCCCCCCACCACTTCCTCTGGCAGGGTGTTCCACTTGTCCACCACCCGTTCTGTGAAGAAATTATTCCTCATGCTTCCTCTGAATCATCCTCCCTCCAACTTCATCCCATGCCCTCTAGTCCTGGAACATCTTTTTCGCTTAAAAATAGTGTATTTCTGCACCTTATTCCTCCCTGTAAGATACCTGTATGTCTCTATCATATCCCCTCTCTCCCTTCTCTCCTCCAGGGAGTACATAATCAAGTCCTTCAACCTGTTCTCATAGGACTTGTGATGCAATCCATCTACCATCTTTGTTGCCCTCCTCTGAACCTTCTCTAAACTGTCTATGTCCTTACGTAGGTAAGGTCTCCAGAACTGTACACTGTACTCCAGGTGGGGCCTCACTAGCGTCTTGTATAGTGGAATTATGACCTACCTTTTCCTGCTGGTGATGCCCCTGCCTATGCATCCCAGCATCCTATTTGCTTTACATGCTGCCTTGTCACACTGTTTCCCTGCCTTGAGGTAATCAGAGATGATAACCCCAAGATCCCTTTCCTGCTTGGTGCATGCTATATCCTCACCCCCCAACTGATATATTGTGCCAGGGTTTTTGTGCTCCATATGCATTATCCTGCACTTCTTTGCATTGAATTTCAACTGCCAAATCCCTGACCATTCTTCAAGTTTCTGCAGGTCCCTTCTCATTCTGTCTACACCCTTTGGTGTGTATACTCTGTTACAGAGCTTTGTGTCATCAGCAAACAGGGAAGTTCTGCCTTCTAGGTCCTACGCAATGTCACTGATGAAGATGTTGAATAAGACCAGTCCCAGCACTGATCCCTGTGGTACCCCACTGGTCACTCTTCCCTCTGTGGAGTGACAGACATTTACCACCACCCTCTGTGTCCTGATGATGTAACAACTTCAGAGTCTGCAGGAGTACATTTTGTACAATTTGTGGTCCCACTGTACTTACCTGCTGTACTTACCTCGCTGGCATAACAGGTTTTGAGTCTGCAGGAGTGCATTTTGTGGTCCTGCTGTACTTACCTATGTGGCATAACAGGTTCAGAATCTGCAGGAGTGCATTTGTTCAACTTGTGGTCTCACTGTACTTATCTGCTGAACTTACCTGGGTGGCATATCAGGTTCAGATTCTGCAGGAGTGCATTTTGTTCAATATGTGGTCCCACTGCACTTATCTGCTGTACCTACCTGCATGGAATAACAGGTTCAGAAACTGCAGGAGTGTATCTTGTACTATTTGTGGTCTCACTGTACTTACCTGCTGTTATGTACCTGGATAGCATAACAGGTTCAGAGTCTGCAAGAGTGCATTTTGTTCAATACATGTTCCACTGTACTCACCTGTTGTATGTACCTAGATGATGCAACAAGTTCAGAGTCTGCAGGAGTGCATTTTGTTCAATTTGTGGTCCCACTGTACTTACCTGGCTGGCATAACAGGTTTAGAGTCTGCAGGAGTGCATTTTGTTCAATATGTGGTCTTGCTGTATTTACCTGATGTACTTACATGAGTGGCATAAAAGGTTCTGAATCTGCAGGAGTGCATTTTGCATAATATGTGGTCCCACTGTACTTACCTGGATGACATAAGAGGTTCAGATTCTGCAGGAGTATATTTTGTATAACATGTTGTTCCACTGTACTTACCTGGATGGCATAACAGGTTCCGAATCTGCAGGAGTATATTTTGTATAACATGTTGTTCCACTGTACTTACCTGGATGGCATAACAGGTTCAGATTCTGCAGGAGTATATTTTGTATAAAATGTTGTTGCACTGTACTTACCTGGATGGCACAACAGGTTCAGATTCTGCAGGAGTATATTTTGTATAACATGTTGTTGCACTGTACTTACCTGGATGGCATAACAGGTTCAGAATCTGCAGGAGTATATTTTGTATAACATGTTGTTGCACTGTACTTACCTGGATGGCATAACAGGTTCAGAATCTGCAGGAGTATATTTTGTATAACATGTTGTTGCACTGTACTTACCTGGATGGCATAACAGGTTCAGATTCTGCAGGAGTATATTTTGTATAACATGTTGTTGCACTGTACTTACCTGGATGGCATAACAGGTTCAGATTCTGCAGGAGTATATTTTGTATAACATGTTGTTGCACTGTACTTACCTGGATGGCATAACAGGTTCAGATTCTGCAGGAGTATATTTTGTATAACATGTTGTTCCACTGTACTTACCTGGATGTTACAACAGGTTCAGAATCTGCAGGAGTGGCTAACCTGGTGACACTGAGGGCTGAGGCACTGGATACCTTACCTCATGCTATGCTGGTGACCCGTATTCGGGAATAAGCATGGGCCACCGAGGGATGGCAGGGTTGGAGTAGGATTGAGCAACCGCAGGACTGCTCTCCTTCTCCGGGGAGGGGGGGGCACCAGTGATCAGTGCTCAACTGGCCCCCAGTGGAGACTGGGGGGCAGTGCACTGACGCTGCAGAAGAGGGGTGGAGGTGGAGCAGACGCCGGAAGAGCACGTGCAGACATGTGTGCACTCCCTCTGCTGATGTCACTGCACGCCCCTCCACACAGGGGAGAAAACAGAAAAATTCCCTCAGCAGCATGAAGGCTGCCCCGATGGTACAGCCACGAATGCGCCCAAGTTAGCTCCCTCCTGGGCCTATCCTCCAGGTTTCCGCAGTAGTGGGCTAAGTACCCGCTGTGATGCCACCTGGAAGGGCTGTGGTGGGGGAGGTCTGAGCTCTGGCCATGGCTGGGGCAGCAGCTGTGAAGGTTGGCTGGAAGGGGGGAACCAAGGGCACACCCCCCCCAGCCGAGGACATAAAATAATAAGGGGAAAAAAAGGAAAAAAGAATCTGCAGGAACACATTTTGTACAATTTGTGGTCCCACTGTACTTAACTGCTGTACTTATCTGGATAGCATAACAGGTTCATATTCTGCAGGAGTGCAGTTTGTATAATATGTGGTCCTGCTGTCCTTACCTGGGTGGCATAACAGGTTCAGAATCTGCAGGAGTGCAGTTTGTATAGTATGTGGTCCTGCTGTACTTACCTGGATGTTACAACATGTTCAGAGTCTGCAGGAGTGCATTTTGTTCAATTTGTGGTCCCACTGTACTTACCTGCTGTACTTACCTGACTGGCATAACAGATTTGGATTCTGCAGCAGTGCACTTAGTACAATTTGCGGTCCTGCTGTACTTTCCTGCTGTACGTACCTGGATGGCATAACAGGTTCAGAGTCTGCAGGAGAGCATTTTATGGTCCTGATGTACTTATCTGCTGTATTCACCTCAGTAGCACAACAGGTTCAGGGTCTGCAGGAGTGCATTTTGTACAATTTGTGGTCCCTCTGTGCTTACCTAGGTATAACTGGTGCTGGTTCTGCATGTGTGAGTTTTGCTCACTGTGGATCCTGGTGTACTTACCTGGCGGTATTTCCAGTGTCGGGTCTGCAGTTGTACATTTTGTACAACTAGCATTTCTGCTGTACTTACCTGGTAGTACACCATGTGCAGGTCTGTAGGTGTGTGTGTTTGTATAATTAGTAGTCCTTCTGTACCTAAATGGGCTTTTGAACAGGTGTAGAGTCTGCAGGGATCTCTTCTGCACAATTTCAGATAACGATGTACATACCCAGGTAATCAAGTTGGTGTGTTGGTCAGAGGTTTGTGTTTTATATATTTGTTGTTCTTCCTGCACATACCCAGGTGGTAAACAGACCATAGTTGTATGTTTTATTTTACTTTTTGTCCAGCTGTATACAACCAGGTGGCATAACAGGTACATGAGTCACAGGTGGGTGTTTTCTACAATTTTTGCTCTTGCTGTACAAACCCAAGTGGTATAACAGGTGCTTGGACCACAGGTGCATTATGTACAATTTGTAGCCCTGCTGTACATATCCAGGTGGTAAAAATGTATACAAGCCTCAGGCATATGTTTTATCATTCCTGGTTGAGCTGTACATACCTAGGTGGTATAACACCAGACTGCCAGCCAACAGAAATGGTGGAGGTGAAAAGTGTGTGGTCTTCAGGCATGTGTCAGATAGACATAGAGGTGTATTACAAAACAGGTAGGGAGTAGATGTTTTTGGGGTGTCCCAGCCTTAGTGGACTCTAAAGTGGGGTGCCGGGCAAGTTTGTGGAAACCCCCCCCATCAGCTGTACTAGTCATTTGGGCAATCAAGATGGCACATGGGACTGGAACATTTCAATCCTTTTCCTCAGAGCTTCTGCTGGCATTGCTTCCATCTGCGGCCAAGACTGGAGCAAGAGTGGACTTTGTGGGAGTCGAGATTGTACAGTGAGAGACACCCCTGTTTTACCTAGGGCCCAGGTATGGTGGGTGATCTGTCCAATGGTTATTTAGAGACCCACTGATATGGACTGGAAAGCGGTCCCTGGCAGAAACTCATTAATTGTTTCTATGGACAATAAGCTTTTGGGGGTATTTGTAGCTCAATTGAGACAAATATGATATTACTGTCTATACTATGCTGTTATAGTTTGTATATCAACTGTTTAAATGTTGCATTTTTCAATGCTGTATTATGGATGAGTTGCATGCTGTTTAAAAGTATTCTACTGTTAGAAGGGGGGAATTTTATTGAGGGGAATTACAGGAATGTCGCTGTGTGAAAATGATTCTCATCAGTTAAAATGTTTTCACAAGCTTCATTGATTTCTTATGGATAGCAGAGTGAGGAAATGTTTACTGTGTATGCCATTTGAATGTATTTTGTTATCAATTGCTGAAGTTCTCCATTTGCTATATTTTGTCTCCTTTTGCATTTCCAGGCAGTCCAATCCAGGCAGCTAGCAGCATTAGGTGTAAGTTGTTGTGGAGTATGGGGACTAGTTAGTTGGACTGGGGACCCCACTGTTTGTAGGCTGAAAGCAGGTCATCAGTAGGTTCTGGTGGTGGGTGGCCCAGAGAGCCAGACATCTCGGGTGCATTAGAGAGCCAGATTTGTGTTAGTTTAGGTAGTGTCAGTTTAGGTCTAGTGTAAGAATAGTGTAAATAGTTTGTGGCAGGGTTTGGCTCGCGGGGACAAGAATTTGACAGGGGGAGAGTGTAAGCCCCCCAAGTGGGCTTACCTTATGGAGTTGCGGCTTTGGGGCTCCCAACAGTGCTGGTTGCATCAGTGGCTCTGGTGGGTGTCACAGTTTGTGGTCCCAGTTGTTGTTTTGCGGCCATGGCTGCCTGGTTCCCAGTGTCCCAGCCTTTGGCAGGCAGGCCGAGTGCCGGGTGTTTGATTCCACACCTCTGGGTGCATAGCAGGTCCTGGGTCTGGTTCTCTGGGTTGGCCAGTCTCGGGTCTGTGAGGGGGAAGAAAAAAAAATAACATAAAAAGTTATGACAGCCTGCACTACTGCGCATGCGTGGCTGAGAAGTTGGGAAATTGAAAGGAGCTGCGGCTCTACATCAGGGGAAGTAGTTTCGGTGCCATCTGGTGCATAGGTAGGGGCATATTGTAAATAGTTATTTTGGGACTACCAGTCCTGTAGGTCATTGGGGCACTGGGGTCTTTTACTTCTTTCTCTGGGCCTAAAAATCAACCAAACTAAAATGGAAGTCCTACCCCTTAATCACCATTGCCAACTCCCTTGCATTCAAAGCTATCAATCTGAGATGGACCCCAGATTCCATTACATTCCTGGGGATTACATTCACCCCATGCATAAGATGTGCAAATTCAACCTAGCTCTGCTTTTGATCAAAATACAAACAGAGCTTGACAGGCGGAAGACCCTCCAGTTATCCTTGGTTGGAAAAATTGAGACAATAACATTTGATATTGCATATTGATTTAGTTATGACTTTGATAACCAGGTAGGTGCACTGGTCCAGGGCACCATTTACAGGCATAACCTGGGCCAAGAGGCAGGTGGAACATAATACATTATATACACAATGATGATACAACACAGTACAAGGTACAGGTGGGTGGTCAAGGACACCAGAATTGCAGTAGAAATACAATGCAGTAAAGTAGATAATAAACCAGTTATTACAAGGGGATCATATACCCATCTCCAGACCCCATACATGGTTTAATCACATAGACAAATTACTAGGTCAGTTTATATGGGAAGGCAAGCAACCAAGGTATAGCAGAAACAAACTGAAATCCCACTTGTGGAAAGATGGCTTGGGTCTCCCATGATTTAAAGTCTACTATTGGGCATATAGATGAGCGTAGATAGTCAAGTGGTTTCCAGACCCTAACCACGCTCCCCACTGTGGGCTAATATGGAATCTCACATGCTTATATGAAACACCCAAAAACCCAAGACTGCACCTCTCCCCCCTCCCTGGCCATTGGTGCCTCATGTCATGCTTGGGCTCAGCTGGAGAAATGGTTAAAAATGGACCTCACAGACCATGCACTTACCTCCTTATGGGGCAACCAAAACATAAAATAGGGGGTCAACACCTACACTCGGAACTGTGGAACCCTAAGGGCATCCGCACCCTGTCTGATCCCCTCCTTCCTCATTCTACAACTTTAGATTCCTTTCAAAGCCTTCAAAACAAGTATAGCCTCTGTAAATCAGAATAAGTTTGGAGACATCTCCAGCTGCACAATGCTCTCAACCCACAGATGAAAATACTTAAACCAGTGCAAGTCCCAATGCAAAGGCACCCCCCCTCACTTTATGGCTATCCAAATCAGCTGGCAGAGCTGGGACCATATACTCTCTAATCTGAGACAACACACCGGACCAAGCAAATGAAGCAAGGAGGTCCTGGGAAACTGCCCTAGCATGTAGTATAGACAATGAAAGGCAGTGACGCTGGAAAACTTACACTCCTATTAGGAATCCATGTAGTAGGCTCATACAAAATAAGGTGCTGCACTAATGGTATCGTACACCGGCAATGTTACATGCTGCTCACTTGCTCCCTACCAATAACTGCTGGAGATGCAGCAAATCAAAGGGAGATCTCTTCCTCATTCTTTGGTCATGCCCCAAGGTTACGCACTACTGGCACAGCACAGCTGACATTTTGTAAAGGATCCTACACAAACACATCCCACTTTTGCCAGGCTTCTTTCTCCTGGGCCCCAAACAGGAGGCACCCTGCCTACTGAAGTCAGAATATGATCTAACAATCCTTGCCAGTGTAGGAGCCAAATGGCTGCTGACACAAAGATAGTGCATGACAGAGCCCCCCCCCCCCAACCATCGGTGAGTTCTTAGCCTGTATGTCTCAACTGGCCTAATATAAGTGTATGTCTCACCTGACTACTAACTCCAGAGCATGATATGACAAGCTCTGGTCTCCCTTCAATAATTATCTCAGTCACAAGGCGCAGTCCAATGCACCACCACATCAAACTCCACTCCTTCTTCCCCGGACTGGGACAGGATCATCTACCATGACTGACCTATTCCCTGAAAGAAGGAGACCCATCCACTCACCACACCTGAAGCTTATCTCAAAGCCTCTATATGCGTAAACACTTAGTGAATATGACCCCTTGACAAACTAAGTTAAAATGTAAATAGTTGTGTGCAGGTTTTGTTATACTTATACTGGAGGTGCACACATGCCTAGCTACAGCTATGCCATAGCAATTAATGGATAATACCTACTTTTTGATGTACGGCCTCAGCAGTATGTTCCAAGATCATGATGACACTATATTCTGTATTCATATGTTCTGTATAGCATTCAGTTGCTGGATACCTCTGTAATAACTCTTCATGTATGAGGCTGTACCCTGAACTACTGATACATGCACCATCTGTATGTCTATTTGTTTGAAAATTTTGAATAAAAATGATTAACTACAAATTAAATTTGTCTTTTTTGACCCTTAGGAGAGCATAATCAATTCCAATGTCTTTTTTTTTTTCAGTTGTTTAACCAGTGAGACACACTAAGCTGAAAGCTTGTTTACAGGTGCTACCTGAGAGCACAGGGAAGTTAAGTGACTTGCTCAGGGTGAGCTCAGCTGTTACCTGCACTACTTGTAACACTGCTGTGGGTATGTGACCACTTGCAGTGGTGGGTTTTGGATACTTTGGGTGTGAGTGGGCTGCAGTGCATGACTGTGGTTGTAAGTTCTGCAACTGTCTTTCCTTTTGCATGTAGTCAGTTTGGAACCTGAGCAGGTACATACACAATGCTGTGCCTGGAATGAGGCTTTTTTGGTATCGATGGTTTCAGTTAATGTGACTGAACAAAAATCAGAACACCAACCAAAGCACCATCTAGCTTACCACAACCCTCTTTGTAATGTGGATGGACTCTGCTGTGTGGTAAGTACTTATCTGCAGTAGGTGTAACTCTGCTCCACTGTGGGTATGTTTTCAGTGGTTGAATTTGGTATGCATGTTGTGTGGACTGGGTGAGTGTTTAGATCTTGCTTACATCTAAACTGGTAATGGTACTGAGCCTTTTGGGTTCTCGGACTTGGGGCTTTTGAGTGGCTGGTGTGGGAGCTTGGATGTGGGCCTTCTGTGTGAGTGGATAGTGTAAGATTAAGACACTAGTGTGAATGGACCTCTGTGGGACTGACTATCTTGATATGGCACAGAAGCTTGTCGCAATGCAACATTGTAACTAAAAGCTAGTCTGGTGGCTGGCTAGTGTGAATGGACCTCTGTGGGACTGGCTACCTTGATGTGGTACAGAGGCTTGTCACAATGCAGTATTGTAACCAAAAGCCAGTCTGTTAGTCTGACACCTGTTGGTGGTGGAATGGGGGTGTGCTGGTATATAACACAGAAAATGATGCTAGCTTCTGTGAGGGCATGGACGGTGGGCGAGGGGTAGCTCACCCTAGGGGGGGGCAGCAGTGAGTCCAATTGGTGTGCAGCTCAGAAATTCCTGGCTACACCCCTGCTCAGGGTCACAAAGTATGCAAGTGGGGGCTGTGGGATTCAAACGTAAGTCTCCAGATTTGCAGCTCAGAGCCTTAAACCTCTGCGCTATACTGCCTCAATTTGGTCACGTATGCCCAACACCTCCTCCCTCTCTGGTGGGTCAGCTGTTAGCCACCTCCTTGTGATAGCCTTCATTGATGCTGCTGAAAGAACAAGATACTGGTACTTTGTGTCTCCCTTGTGGACCCCTTTGGGGGTGGAGCCCCAGGACCAAGTTCTGTAATTCTAATGAAGGGAGATCCTTAATGCTTGTTTTTGCTCTACCATGTTCAGAAAGCTCTGCAGTTGTGCAAACTCAAACAAGTCTAACCTGCATAGCTGGAACTCTCTTTGCAGGGCAGGGAAATCCTTGAACACCCGAGCCACCCCATAGTTGGGACACCACATGTAGGTCCTCTCTGCCCCAAGTAAGTAAGTGGCATCTAATGTGCCAGGCAACAGAACAGGGATGTATGCTATGGGACTATAACACCAAGTTAATGCTGGCGTATCAAGTGTAGATTTCATTTGCTGGCAAACCTTTAGCGTTATTTTGCTCCAGGGTTTGCTCACGTGCTGCAGTTGATTGAGTGAGATCATACATGGCAAGTGTTTAACAGGAGTGTGTCTGGCAGCCAAGTTTTCCATTTTCATCCACCGTTTCTTCATCTTATTACAGGACCTTGGTGGGGGGGGGGGGAGACTTGGGCAGCAAAACAGTATCTTTTAAAATCTGGCACTCCCAATCTCCCTCCCTTCTTGTGTCAGGTAAGGAGTTCCCACTTAATAAGTGACTTCTTGCCATTCCAAATGAATCTGTGAAGTTCTTTCCACTCTTCATTGGTTAAACAAATCAGTAGCGCCACAAATAAAAAACAGGAGTCTTGCAGAATATTGACTTTAACAACCTCAATGCAGTTCGAAAATGAGAAAGTATTCTCCTGCCATATGTTCGGGTCTGTATATACTGTCTGTTTTAGGAGTACATAGTTTACTTGATGCAGTGTAGCCAGTTTCACCGGTATTTGGATTCCCAGGTATCATAAGCGGTCCTTTACTTTGGACAAATTCTCTGTTTCTCTGACATTGCAGCTGGGAATTTGGGGGCATTCCATTTCAGGGTATGTCCTAGTTTTCACCTAATACTTTTTTGATTGTGCATGGGGAAGATGGAGAGGGGTGGTTTGGAAGCCGAATGATTTAGCCAGGTGGGGAGTCAGTGAGATGGGGGCCGACTGATTTAGCCTGGTGAGGAGTCACTGCCCTCTCCTTTGTGGGGGAGGGTCACCGTCCTCTTCTGTTTGTGTGTGGGGAGTCACTGCCCTTTCCTTTCTCATTGTGTCCTGGGTCTGTGGTAACAGTGTAAGTAGGGAGGAATGAGCAGACTGGATGGGTCAAGGTCTGACTGCCGTCAAAATTCTATGTTTCTATGGAGGAGGGTCCACTGGTGTTGGAACAGTCTAAAAAGGGGTGGGGCCAAGGATGTAAGGGGAAAATTATCTCCTAGTAAAAAATTAGCATGATTGTAAAAACTGATAGGGCCACTTATGAAAGTGGTAGGGCCATGGCGGCCCCTTCCTGTTCCTGCACCTATGGTAGGACCACTGACCTCTCCTGTGTGTGTGTGTGTGTGTGTGGGGGGGAGTGGTAGTGTTGGGTAAGTTACTTTTTCTATTACTTCCTATTACTTTTGGAAACTTGTTCCAGAAAGCTCTGTGCGGTCACTAGCAAGGATGGAGAAGTACTGGAAAAAGTAATACACCTTACTGTTACAATTACTTATGTATTTTTATACAAAAGAAATATGTAACTGTAACTGATTACATTTATTTAAAAGCAATTGGTAACTAACCTATTACTTTCAAGAAATGTAATCTGTTATATTTAATATTTTTGTATTGTTTTTGTATAAAAAGAAATAAAGAACTATAATTGTAAGGTGTGCTTTTTCTAGTACTTCTCTATCCTTGCTAGTGACTGCACAGAGCTTCCCGGAACAAGTTTCCAAACATAATAGAAAGTAATAGAAAAAGTAACTTACCCAACACTGGTGGGTGTGTGGGTGACACTGCCCACTCCTGTATGTGGGGAAGGGTCACAGTGTTAGAATTGGTTGTGCCTGAAAATAGGCATTTCATATGTCTACCGCACTTAAACTTTATAACCTTTGGGAGCTGGGGGCGAGCCACCTTTTCCATTACAAGTCACTGGCAGCGATTCCTGAAGTACCAGGGCTGTCTTCAAAGCTGCGGTGGGGGCTAGCAAGCCCCTGGACTGGCAGTATAGCCTAGAGGTTAGAGGAACGAGGTGTGAACGACCTTGGTACATCCAACAGACCAGACCTAAGTTTGATTCTCACAACCTCCATTTGCATACTGCCTGACTCTGAGCAAGTCACTTAACCGCCCAGTGCTCCCCTGAAAACAGGCACTTGTACCTAGTGGGCCTTACCCGGTTACCACAGACTAAAATAAATACATTCCAACACTCACTGCCCTCTCATGACGGGGCGGGGGCAGTGTCTTGCCCTATGTCGTAGGAGTCACTGGGCTGCCGACTGTTTCATTCCGTACTCTTCCCAGCATTTACCCATACTGCCAGTACCACACGGATGGATTGTTGCAGCCAGTACGCTCTGTGCCGCTAGCCACCCCTACGTTGCCACCTCTGCCTCCCTTTGCGAGTTAAAGCCCCAGATATCTGCACTGATCCGCCCAGAGAGCCACACTACATGGAAACAGCTCTCAGCATACTGTGAGTCCGCCTCCGGAGGGTGTGAGTAAAATCTGTCCTGCCTTGTCCCGGGCGTGACGTCAACAGACACCGCCCCTCTCCGCCCCCCAACAAACTGGCGTGCGGCAGTTCCGTGTTGTTGAGCGAGGGCGGTGAGTAGGTGCTGCTGGGGCTCGCGCAGGAAGCCCAGGTACGGCTCGGGGTCGCGCAGGGCGTCTAGTGGGTGGATCGGGTGTGCGCAGGGCTGCTCAGGTACAGCACTGGATCGCGCCTACTAAAAGGTGTGCGGGAGGCGGAGAGAAAGGGTGCACGCTGCGCCCCCTCTTGCCGGACCGTTTTTGTGGTGGCTCGGTGTCACTGAGCCGGTAGCAGGATGGCGGAATCGCCGATTGAAATGAAGCTGGCTAAAGAGACAGAGAATGCGGAGAAGTACAGCATAGCGGTGAGCAAGGCAGCCAAAAAGGTAAAAGGTGTGTGTGTGTGTGTCGGGGGAGAGGGGGGTCACTATCACGTTTTGGAGGGGTCCGGTATTGGAGGAGGCTGGGCTGTCACTGTCCTATTGGGCGGAGCTGTCATCACTGCCCCATGGTGGGAGGGTGCCTGAAACTGTCTAGTGGGGAGGTGAGGTGGAGGGGGCTCTGTCCCAGTCCCATGGGGAGGGAACTGTCACTGTCCAATGGAAGGGAGCTGTCAGTGTACCTGGGGGGGTAGTCACTGTCCAAAGGGGCTGTCCTATGGGAAGGCTGTCATTGTTCTACGGAAGGGCTATCTTTGTTCCAAGGGGGAGCTGTCATTGTCTGACAGTGGGCTGCAACTCTCCCATTGGGAGCTGTCATCTCACGGGCATGGTCACTATCCTACAGTGGACTGTTACTGTCCCATGGCAGGGGGCTGCCACTGTTCCTTAGTGGGCTGTCACTGTCACATGGGACTGTCACTCTGCCACTGTCTGACAGGGGACTGTCATTATCCTACAGCAGAGCTGACACATGGGGAGCTATTATTGTTCTGTGGGTGCTGTCGCTGTGATTTAGAGCACTGTCGGGGTAGGGGGTCACTGCCCTGTGGGAGTTGCTGTCCCATGGGGGGTCTGTCATTGTCCCATGAGGGCCACTGCCCTGCAGTGGGTCACTGTTCCTTGAGAGGCAGTCACAGTCCTATGGAGGGGTGACTGTCGCATAGGGGAGCTGTCACTGTCCCACGAGAGCTGGGGGCCTGTCATTGTCCCATGTGGAAGCTGTCATTGTCCCATGGGGGAGCTTGTCATTGTCCCACAGAGTAGGCCTGTCAACATCAAATGGTGGGAAGGTGCCTGACACTGTCTCACAGGGAGGTAGTTGTTACTGTTTCATGGGAGGGGTCTGCCACCGTCCCATGAGGTAGGCTGACAATGTCCCATGATGGGTGAGCTGTTATTGTCCCCATGGGGGGAGTACTGTCACTGCCCCACAGGAAGCTGTCAAATATCTCATCGATGAAGCGATGGCATTAGGGTGACTGAATGAGGGTGATGCAACCAGTTCGCCTGTCACAGTGGCGAACTGGTTGTCAGTGCGCCCTGCAATGAGAGCGCTGCACGGGTGTTACAACCCCATCCCTGATGCACCTCCACCGTGGAGGTGATTATTATAACTTTTGGGGGGTGCAGCCTCCCCCAAAGACCACTGATGTGCCCCACTGCGTCTTGCTCACTCGGGGTCGGCTGGCACAATGCCTGGCTCTGCGATCACTGTCGACATTGTGCTGTTGCCCTAATGACGGTTGCCTTGTGGCTGTTGCACCAAAGTGGACAAACCAAGCTGTCACCATCCTGTGTGGGTGGGGGAGTCACTGTACCACAGGGAGCTGTAACTTACTGTCACTTTCCTACAGGAGGGGTGCTGCTGTCTCCAAGAAGGGTCTCTCACTGTCCCATAGGGGTGCTGTTACTGTCCCATATGGGCACGATTTAACTGCCACTCAGGGTGGCTGTCACTATCCTACTGTGATCTGTTACTGTCCCACTGGATAGGCTGTTACTGTCTCTCATTGGTAAGTTGTCCCAGCCCCCTGGATCTGTCAGTATCCCACAGGGGAGCTGTCGCTACCCTGTCCTCTCTGTGGGAATCCCTGCCCTATCTTGACTGTTGGGATTGCACAGGGTGGGGTCTCTGACTTTCCTACATGGAGACTGTGCTGCCCCATGGGGGGAATGTCACTGTACTATGTGAAAGCTGTCACTGTCCCATCGGAGAGGCTCATAGTCTCCCAGTGGTAAGGGTTAACACTGTCCCATGGCCGGCTGTGTCTGACATGAGGGAGCGGTCACTGTCCCACATGGAGCTGTCTGTCATGTGTGGGGAGCTGTCACTGTGTCACAGGGAGTCTGTCACTGTCCCACAGTGGGGACTGCCAGTGCTCTATGGGGCTGTCATTGTCCCATGGGAGTGAGCTGTCACTGTCCTATACTGGGCTTATCACAGGTCCTTGAGGCAGTGTCACTGTCTCTTAGGGGTCTGTCACTGTCACATGGGGGAGAGCTGTCACTGTATCTTGGGCTACAGTCATTGTCCTACTGGGGCTGACATTGTCCCATGGGAGGGCTGCCACTGTCTGATGGGGCACCTTCTCTGTCCCATGTGGGGCTGTCACTGTCTTACAGTGGGTGTCTGTCACTGTCTAATGGGGGGGGGCTGTCACTGTCCTATGGGGGCTGTCACCGAACAGAGTGGGGGCTGTCAGTGTCTGGGGAGGCTGTCACTGTTGAACATGATGGGACTCTCAAAGCTGTCACATGGTGTGTCTGTCAGTGTTTCATAGTTGTGCAGGAACTGTGACTATCCCATGTGGAGTTGCTATCATTGTCCTATCTGTGTGTGTGTGTGGGGGTTGTCACCATCCTTGAGGAAGGGGATGTAACAATTCCATATGGGAGGAGAGCTTTCATTGTCCAAAGGGTGGGGGGGGGACTAGCCTTGTCTCACTAAGTATGTCTGACACTGTTGCAGTGGTTAGGGAGCAATCACCATCCCGTGGGGGTGAGAGACATTGCATGACAGATTGATTGCTGTTTGTATTGTGCATCACATTTGATATTTATTCATCTGCTTATTTACTCAGAAAATGAATAAAGTTCTTGTTTCATAATCTTCTATTTACTGTAGCTCTCCTGTGACAGAAATGCATGCCTTTCATCTGCTGAACAGCGTGCTGTGATTTAATTATCTGTAGGTTCTAATCTGCAATGGTAGCTGCCCTGTCTCAAATCCTTTTGTCCAAGGAATACTTTCAAGTATGCTTTGAAGAAAAATTATCTTTGGGAAAAATGTGATGGCAATTAAATTTGGGGGCCCTGATGATTTTTTTTGCAGTATGCTCCCCTCTCTTGCAGTCCAGACGCCAAATATTATCCCTTCAGGTGGAGAATATCCAAGAGGGGCAGGTGCACTTGGAAGAACAAAGATCCTCTTTTAATGCAAATATTCTTAGTAATAGAAATAAATAGAAACGGGGAACTGCACAGCCAGATCATGGTGGCAGTGTAGAAACACCACTCTCACTACAATTATATGATTTTTCATAATTTAGTCTTCATAGTTCATTTGTAAGCAGCTGAAAAACTGAAGTCCTTTTGGGGAATTGATCTGAAACAAGATGGGTATACCACAAAAATAAGCTGTAGTATCCCAAGTGCATGTGTTCCCCAGGGCTGTCCGAGAAAAAAAGCTAATCAGAAAAACCCCAGGACCATGCAGGGAGCGACTACAAAGGGGCCTCGGCAGACACACATGGGCACGTAAGTAAGGATACCTTTCGGCATTTAACGGATGACAGTCATAGTCTGTTCACTTTGTCGCAGGGCAGAATAACATTCCCGAATCCCAGGACCCTGCACACGAAGGCATGGTTCTTGAGGAGTTAGAATTTTCTGGATTGGACCTCTCAGAAGAAGTGCTGAAGGTGCTTAAGTTTTTTTTTTTTTTTAACTTTGTTTATAGATTCTCATCTTACAAATAGCAACTTGTACATAAAAATGCCATACATATTCCAAAATTTGGCAGAAGGCAACACATTGTATGTACAATGATTATTAACCAGAATTACTGTATATAAAAATAATATAGCTCCCCGACGTGGTCCCTCCACCCCCTGTGGTCATAAGGAGTAAGTGTACAGCGAAAATAAGCTTGTAGGATCTTTCAGTCTCACCACATGATATAAAATAAACAATACACCGAACCTTCATCCCACTCGCAGATTTTTATAATGCAGATAGGACACTATTCTAAAAAAACAGATTGAGCTCGGTTAAGTTATACTTTGACCCTACACCCACAAGTCTCCACTTGAGGACCATGTAGGGGAAAGCATGTCTCTAAAGGAAGTTTTACAGTCCACAAACTGAGCAGTGTGCACCAGCACACCAATTAGAATTCCACCCTTATGCGAAAATGATTTTACCAGTAGGCTAGGAAGATGCATTTTAAGAATCATTAACCATTAAAAAATAAATCAACACTCCTGCTTATGTACTATGTTTTTAAAGGAACACTCATCAGGTAGTCGTGAATAATATGGCCAAGGGGACCTTACTCAGCTTCCCTGGGCTCCCTTTCTGAATCTTGATCCGAGGCCCTGGACTTCATTCAAGAAAACAAGGTCTCTGAAAAACTGAACGCAGCCTCTGGGTCTGTGAAGATATAACATTTCTGCTGGTGCATTATGTGTAGACGTGCTGGAGAGTGCATCTGAGCCTTCACCCCTTTGGCCAGAAGTGATTTCTTTACCACTTGCATTTTTTTCTTGTGATCCTGTGTCTGCGATGACAGGTCAGGGAAGAAACCCAACTGGCCACCCTCCTAGACAATGTCCCCTTTTTTTCCTGGCTGCTTCTAACAATGGTATTCTGGCTTCTGGGGTGGATAGGGTCACAGTCCTCATCATTGGTCATGAGGCTGAGCCCCCTTGAGCTCCAGGGCACAGGAGAATGGTAAAGGCTTGCACAATGTTAATACCCATGTCCGTATTCAGTAACTCAAGGTCATCAAAGATCATCTGATCAAGCGCTGACATGATCTCCGTGCAGCTAGCACATCAAGGAGGAAATGCTATGATCAGGACGTTCCTCTGCCGAAGGCTGTTCTATAACATTTCCATTTTCAATTGCAAGAAACTGACATCGCGGATCAGGCCTGTACTGACTTCAGACTGCCGCTCCGAGGTGGTAAGGTTAGCAATCGCCATGGTGTTGTCAGTGATCTTTTGTTATAGGTCAGTGAATTTTTTTCTCCATAACAGCCAACGTTTGTTGGTCTCCTCGCCGGTCTCCTGCAGTTTAATTAATAGCGGGAGGATTTGAGAGCATTCCGGTGATGATGTAGAAACTGGGCCTCCAGATTTTGTTGAAGCGCTGGTCCCCGGGCCACTAAAATACATTCTGAGCCCCGAGGATGCATGTTGATGTTTTTTCAGGCTCATTGTAATCTTGAGTGGTTCCGGTGTACAATCATGTACTGGATATCTAAATATAGGTATCAGAAACTGTTTAAAATACTTAGAAAATATAGATATACTCAGAGCTCAAAAAAGAACGTCTGCCCTGCTGAGTGCTCCACAGTGCCTACAGGTGCTTAAGGTTTCAAGGAAATCTGCTACCAGGAAAGCATATTCCTCTGAATGGAAAAGATTTTCTTACTGGTGTGCCTCCAGGAAAATAAACCCAGTAGAGGCAGGGTTGCCTATAATTCTGTAGTACCTAGTACACCTACAGTCATAAGGCCTACAATCTTCAACTTAGCTGTAGTATTGGCATACATATCAGATGGCAAGAAAAAGTCTTTGGTCTCACAACCCATTTTCAGTAGGTTTTTGAAGACCTAAGCTACTTGTACCCACCAGTGAGGGACCCTTTTCCACCCGCTGACCTCAACGTGTGCCTTGCCCAGCTTATGCAGGCTCCCTTTGAGCCTATAGAAACTGTCAATCTGTAGTATGTCACATGGAAAAAACATATTCCTGGTTCCACTGACCTCTGCTAGGAGGGTGAGTGAACTGCAAGTCCTCTGCAAAGAGTCAAAATACATAATCTTACACAGGGATAAAGTAGTCTTTAGAGCCAACAGAAAATTCGGTCCTCTGGTGGTACCTGAATTCCACCTGAATCAGTGTCCCTTCATGTACTCTGTCCAGAGCATTCCAGTCCAAGTGAGGAGAAGTTGCATTGCCTGGATCTAAAGCAAGTCTTGACTATGTGCATGGATTGGACAAAAGATGTCAGGTCCCACAGTACCCGGCTTTTTGTTACCTATGGACGGGTGAGGCTGGTAAAGGCAAACCAGATACAAAGAGATCTGTCGCTCACTGGATAGTCTCTTGCATTCAGTTCTGCTATAAAAAAGCTGGGAAAATGCCACCAAGAGGCTTAAGGACACACTCTACAAGGTGTACCTCTGCCTCTGTGGTATCCCCAAGGGACATCCCATTGTTAGACATTTGCAAACCAGCTACCTGGAAAACAGTACACACCTTCACAAAACTCCACTGTTTGGCAGTGGCAGAGCCAGGTTTGGGAGTGTTTGGTGGGGGGGCATTCAGTCAATCATGGGCTCAACAATGGGCACTAAACAGTGAATAAAGATGGTGCGTGGCACCACTACTCAGACTTTGGCAGCCAGGAGGGGCGACCACCCCCCTCTAGCTCCACCACTGCTGTTTGGGCATACAGTCCAGAAGTGATGCCTGCTTTGCAGCTGCTGTCTTGCAGAATCGTTTTCCTAATTAACTTATAGACCCAAACTCCCAAGGTACTGCTACTGAGTTTGCATAAAGTGTAAACATTAAGTGAGTGATTCCTGGGTTAGAAGAAAAAATACAGTCGTAATGTTGTTTTTTCTTCTTAAGGGATCACTCACTGTGATTATACTCCCTAACCCTGTCTTCCCTTTCCAGACTCTGAAATAGTTTCACACAAGAATCGGTTCCTTCTTTTATTGAGGGAGTCTGAGCATTACTCTTACAGCTTCTACAGTTGTAAGTTTGTTGTTGTTTATACGATAACATTTCACAAGTCTGTTTCAATTTGTTTGGTGTTTAAAAAATTCTGTACAATTTTTTTGGTAGCCTTTTAGCTAGTTTCACTAGCCACTGCTCCACTGTGGCTCGAAAACAGATCTGAGCAGTGGCCAGAGTGGAACGTGGATGAAGAGTTTGAATCCATGTTTCAAATTCTAAAATCTGCATAAGTTTTGTCTTATGGCATCACTCTCGGCCGAGATGACTGCATAAAGTGTAAATATAGTGAGCGATCCCTTAAGAAGAACCAGCATTACTGTGGTGAGTAATTATTTCTTCTGGGCTTCTATCTCTACATTCACTGCTCAGTACTGTGTGAACATGTATCCCAGGGAGAGATGAACTCTGGGCTGCAGTGCTGAAAATATATTCCCTGAGGGAGCACCAACTCTCTCTCCTGTTGTTGGGTTTTGGTGGTGGTCATGCTAGTGTGCGGCTGTGTATGAATTCATGCTGATAGAAGAAATAGTTTAATGAACACTATATTTCTTATAATTGTAGATATCCAAAGTCACATACCTCCAACCTGTGACTGTAAATGCAGTGAGGCTTTGTGGGTCTTGGGACGTTAGCATACGTTTACCTTGGTCATAGAAACACAAAAATTGTCGGCAGATAAGGACCGCCAGGCCCATCCAGTCTGTCCAAAAGCCCTGCACTAGTTTGTAATCTTCCTTTGTGTGTAAATTCAGCTCTGATTGTTGGTGGCAGTTGGGTGATAAATTGGTGGGGGGTGGCTGGGTGGGCAAGTCACATTCTTAATGTTCCGGGGTGGAGTGGGGAGTTCAGGAGGATGGCCCCTGTGCTGTGACAGTGTGTGGCTGTGGATGAATAGAGTTAAAAGAAACATTGTCATTAGGTAAGTCACATTATATGTACAGTAAGCCTAACCCCTGAATGTTGGGGAAAAAAGCTGGAGATGATAATTAAGGATCAGATTATGGGACATCTGCACAGGTGCCAGCTGGTAAAAACAAGTTGACAGGGGTTCACTGAGGGTAGGGCATGCCTGCCTACGTTGTTGGTCATCTTTGAGGAAGTAACAAAGGAAGTAGACAGGGAAAGGTAGTTGATGTATTATACTTAGAATTTAATAATGCATTGATATAATTTCTCATCAGACAATTCTGAAGCTGAGGACATTTGGAATTACGAGAAATGTAGCGCAGGACAGAGAGCTGGTTAAAGGGAAGCATTCATGTACAGTGCTGACATAGTTTAAAAGCCCAAGAGAAGCTCTTCCAAATGAAGTGTTGGGCTCATCTGTAGCTATAAGCACTCCAGATATGTAGGTGACTGAGTCTGTTCAGTATTAAGACTACATCGCACCCATTTGTAGACCTTTGTGATGTCACTGAAGAACATGCTGTATTTGACTCGGTGTACTATAGTTAGGCACAGCTTGTTCCTTGATTACATCACAATGTTTTAAAAATGGCTGCAGTGTTCTCTTAATATTGAGCAGACTCAGTCATCAATCTCTCTGGAGTGCTTCAAGTTACAGATGAGCCCAGTACCTCATTTGAAAGCGCTTTTAATAGGCTTTAAAACTGTGGTGGACACAGGGTATGATTCTGTCCCTTTAAGTAACAGGGCTCAGCTGGTAGTGGTGCATGGAATGACATCAGACTGTAAGGGAGTCATCTGTGGAGTTCCTCAGGGATCTGTGTTTGGACCCCTACTGCTCGATATTTTTTACTTGCTTACTGGGAGTTGGGGGGGGGGGTGCTCAAGTAAAGTCATTCAGTTTGCAGGTGACAGAACTCTAATGAGGGGGTAGACTCCAGGGAAGAGGAAGACAGTCTACAGCATACCTCTCAACCTCCCTCATCACAAATCAGGGACACGGCTTAAAATGATCAGGGACAAATGACCAAAATCAGGGACACATCTGAAAAAATAGTAATATTAGTTCCAGAAGCTGTGTACAACATGCTTCTTAGTGTGAATAGTATTTTCTTAATGAGAACTAGACTGTAACACTAATGGCTGGCGTTATTTTGTGATTCAAATCCCTACTCTTCAGTGATAGAAATGCCAAATTTAGGAGGGACAGAAGAAATTTCTGAGGCAAAATCAGGGACATCCCTGAAAATCAGGGACAGTTGAGAGGTATGGTCTACAGAGAGACATAAATGCACTGTGAAGGGGGTCAGCAAATGGCTAATGAAATTTAGTATGGCTTTGTATAAAGTTTTTCACTTAGATTCGAGGAATTCTGATCAGAAGAACCATTTAAATAGTAAACAACCAGCAGCAGTAGACCATGGAAAAGATCAAGGGATCAGCACTGCTTCAGGAAGGCATACAGGCAGACTAGAAAAGCTAGTGTTTTTTTTTTGTTTTTTTTTTCTGTCGTCAGATTCCATATATTTGTGTGTCATGATGGGAAGTTAAAACCATCACAGCAATGTGCAGTGTCCATGACAAAGCCAAATCAAATGCTGGGCTGCACTGAAAGGTAGAGAACGTAAGAGTGGTGTAATTGTGCCCCTTTATTGGGCATTGGTAACTAAGGCCACACTTGGAGTACTGAGTACAAATTTGGTCACCAAGTACAAAACATACATTGCAGCAACTGAGATAGTGCAGCAGAAGGCAGCTGAAGTGATCACTGGGATAGAAGGGGTAAACTATTGGAAATGTCTAGACAGGCCAGGCATCTTTTCCTTATAAAAAAAAAAGCGTAAGAGGATATATGATTTCAGTTTTCAGAATATTGAAAATGCACACAATAGGTGATTTGATACCTTTTATTGGACCAACAGAGATTTACAGAAAATCTTTAAGCTTTAGAACCTACAAGGTCCTTCTTCAGAAAGAAAAAAAATTAAAATTTTGAAGGGATTGGATAGCGTGACTGAGGAACTTTTTCAACTAATTCAAGGCAGCAGAATTAAAGGGCATACCCTATGCTAAACAGGGAATAGATTGGGGGACAGAAGAAAGGGACAGAGGAAAAACGGGTCAAAGATGTAATACTTGTCTAGTGCCAGTGGTTAAAGTAAATCAACTTGTAACATGGCAGTAAATGTTTTCCCTAAACGTAGTACTGACATTGGTTGAAATGCAACAGCTGACTAAAAATGAAGCGGGCATTAATCACCTAGTAATGTTTGCCTCATAATGCAGTACTGTTCCAAACCACATCAGAATTCCTACTTGGCACTATAAAACATCAACACATAGTCTTTCATTCCCACCTGTCCCATGGTACTCATAGACTCATTG